>ML058427.1:2531761-3911275 GCA_003013855.2 Liriodendron chinense | reverse complement strand
GAGACGGAGTAAAAAATAAACTACGGAATTTTACTCGACATGTTTACCTACCTGTTTCACTTATTTCGTTTAGTAGTACCACCCCGGGTGTCTCGAAACTGTGGTGGAATAACCGCCCACAAGCACAGTGGTCGGTAATCGGTTGGGCGCAAACGCAGTGATCGGTACGCGTTAAGGACGCGACCTTTAGATCCACCCCAGGTGGCACTACAAACACTCCTTAGGTGCGGTAGATAGGTAAAACACTCTAGTAAAATCCTACATTCTGTTTTTTTACTAGACCTAGATTCTGAGTTCACCAACGTAATTACCTTTTCCACCAACCCTTTAAGGATAACAACTTTAAAGGGATCTCAGGTGTCACTACAAATTACAGTAATATTACAGTAAGGATACCACACCAAGTAACTTCTAAATCAACACCGATTTGGAACACTAAACAGTAAACACTATACATTAAACACTTGTTTAGCCATAAATGATAAGTCATCATCTTTTTTATAAAAGTTCACTTTTTTTCACTCTAACAAACTTAAACAAGCTTGAGCATTTTTAACAGGCTTTAAGTATACAAGCTTGTACTAACCCAATCTGGTTTAGCTCAAGCTTGTCTCGGTGGGACAAGCTTACAAACAAGCTTGTAATAAACTTATGTGGGTGAGTTCGTCGGTTTGTTAGACTAGACCAGGTGCAAGCTGAACCTAGCCTAGCAACGGATGGAGATTGTCCTATTCTACTGTTTATTTGTAGTTCCACCCGGACTTTTTCAAAGTTATCACCTGTAAGGATAGGGTTGACAAACAGCACCATACCGTGTGGACTCTAGCTCTAGACCTTGTTTTACACCGGGTTTCGGATTTTACTATACCTTTTTTCCCTACCTGCTGTACCTACTTTATATATGTTGTACCACCCAGGGTGCTCACCTGGTGGGCAGGTGCGGGTTCTCTCGAAGTCGAAGAAGTACCTGCATACGTCCTCGTCCACTAGTCTTCCGAAGGCGGAACGACTTCACTGTAGTGGTTGAAAGCACCCGGGGTGACACTACATACACAACATAGGTGTGATAGGTAGGTCAACCTCTCTAGTAAAATCCCGTACTATATTTCTTACTCTGTTTAGGTTAAGAGTTCACCTGGGGTGGTTTCTTTTGTTACCCCTATTACTGCACTGGCAACTTGCCTTCCTAGGGCCCACCATGATGTTTATGAAGATCCAACCTGTTCATAAGTTCACATAGACATGGAAGAAGGGGAAAACACATATATTAGCTGATCGAAAAACTTCTGTGACCCCCATGAAGTTTTTAATGGTAGGACATCAATCCCCATTGTTTTCTTTGGTGAGGTCCACTTGAGCTTTGGATCTGCTTCATTCTTGACTCATCCCTTAAAATGATCTCTATAAATGGATGGACAGCATGGATGTAACATATGCATCATGGTGGGGCCCACGTGTGGAGCCCCTTTGGAACACTCGAGAGGACTTCGGCCTCTTGTGGACGTACAATGGTTAGAGGGGCATTTCCGACGGAAAGTTTTGCAATTTCTTGTGAAAAAGGCTAAAAAGATGAGCATCACGAGAAATTGGAGTTTTAATTTAAAAAATAGCCACAACTCAGGTATTGTAGTAAAATCCCATGCGGATCCGTCTCATTACAATACACGTGGCAAGATGATGTGTCAATCAATACTGCCGATTTGATGGGCCATAATATAGATGGAGATTTTTTACAAGATACATATAGATTGGGCAATCCTAGCCGTTGAACAGTGACTTTCAAAGCAATGGTCCAAGGAAAATTGTTACTGGACAACAATAAGTGTCTGAAAGTGAAGAAAATTGATGGCCATGATTGAGTGATAGAGTGATCTTTGAAATATAGGCTATCTATAATGAGACCGACCAAATGAACAATTCCCGATTGATACATCACTTGGACGCATGTGATGTAGAGGGAAGACAGGGCTGTGGGATTTTTAGTGTAATACCCCTCAGGTTTGCCTAATCTAATGAAAAATTCAATTTCTTATGAGTCTCATCTTTTTAGCCTCCACATGAGAAATTATAAACTTTTTAGTAAAAAATGCCTCTATGATTACCTGTTGCATTATGGATCTCCCGTAAGTACCGTCAATCCCCTGAGTACTATGGGCCCCCTGAGCAAGGTGGATCTCACTTGAGTAATGTAGATCTCCCCTGAGCATTGTGGGTCCCCCCTGAGCACTATGGATCTCACCTGAGCATTGTGGATCTCTCTTGAGCAATGTCGACGTCACTTGGCAGTTGGATCCTCCCTTGAGCATTGTGGATCTCCATGAACATTGTGGATCACACCTAAGTGATCCAGGGACTCCTAGGTGCGATCCACAATGCTCAGGAGGATCCACGGGGCGGGCAAGTGGTCAAAGGGGTGTTTCAATCAAAATTTTACAATTTCTTGTGTAGGGGATAAAAAGAGATGAGCCTCATGAGCAATTAGACTTTTTGTAGAATTGGACAAAACTGGGGCTATTACACTAAGATCTCCTCTACTGGATTCCATGGCTACCGTCGTCCATCGGAAATGTTTATGAGGGACAGTCATCTAGGGGTGTCAATGGGCCGGGCTCGGGTCTGAAAAATCAAAATTTTGAATAGGGCGGGCCTGATGACCCGTCCCGAATCAGTGCAAAATTCAGGCCAAGACCTACCCAGGCCCGACCCATTGACAGCCCTAAGTCCATCCATGGTGGGACCAAACAAACGAGTGGTGCGAATCAAAGAACCGTGGGCATTACTTGTCGGGTTCATATTTCAGTCAATCGAGCCTTACCATTGATAGCCCATAGTTAATAAAGAAAACACATCAACGGCTCACCTTAAAATCCTGAATAGTGTATGGCTAGGATCTTTCAATCCGAGATTTGCAGTGAGATCCATCGTACCAACGGTTTGGATCAAGTGACGGTGTACCAGAACATGAATAGTGCTTCGAGGAGCCAATCTTTTTGAAGTGAAGCTCATCTTTTTGGTCCTATCGGACCATCTCTAGAAAATATTTAAGATTGATCCTAGCCCTTAAATCTTTGACCTTTTCTGGTCTGTCGGTATATCTTCTCCTAACCGTCCATTTTTTTACAAATATCAAAAAGCTCCAAGTGCCGCTAGAGTACTACTATCCATGTTTTGATGCGTGGATGCTTCGCAGTTCCTCCTATGTGACATGTGTCAGAAATCGAAGCCATTCATTGCATATTGGACACTGTGAACACGCTGTTGATAAAATAATAGGCAAGTAAACACCTCAGGTAAGCCACATGTGGCTATTGAATTTGGATGGTTGGCCTTTCAATTTGTAAGGAACCAATTTTATCAGACTCTAGCCCACCTGATGACTGGCCTAATATTATTTTTTGACCACCTGATATTTATGTGTTCACTTGGTCTAGGTCGGTGTGACTTTTCCAGGTGGATCCTAAAATGGGCTTTCAATATGGATGGACAGGCATGGATGTAGTCACGTACATCATGTTGGGCTCCATAGTTAGGGGTCCCACCCACCTCGGTGGATATGGTGACCCACTACTATCTAGGAACAGATAGGGGCTCTGAGGGCCTACGTTGATGTATGAGTTTCAAAATATGGCAAAATAGATGGATGGTGTCGATAAAACTCACACATTATGGTGGCGCCTCAGAGCCCTATCCATTCCTAGTTAGAGATGGTGGGATTGTTAGTGCACTTTTCTGTGGCATATTAGTGTACCTTATTTGTTAACAAGCTAAAGACTGAAGATTCAAGTGGACCAGAAGTATCAAGGAAGAAAAACAAGTAAATGAATACTTTGGTGACCCTAACCCTTTGAACCAAAATACTCAAATTCTCTTAGATGACTTAGACCAACTAGGAAAATCCTTAGTAATTCTTATTAGCCTTAGATCATATAGAAAAAACATGATAAATTAGGTTAATGAAAGAGGTAAAAGCTGCTGTAAACAAACCAGCCCAAACAATAGTTTTCGATAGGTGTTCGATATATCGGAGCCTAATTTTGATAGGTTTTTGATATATCGAAATGACCATCTCAATATATTGAAGTATGTCCAGAGAGTTGTACTGAAGACCTATCGAAATTAGGCTCCGATATATCGAAGACCTATCGAAAACTGCTCTTTGGGCTAGTTTGTTTATAAGAGCTTTCACCTCTTTTATTAACTTAATTTATCATGTTTTTCTATATGATTTAAGGCTAATAAGGATGATTAATAGTTTTCTTAGTTAGTCCAAGTCATCTAAGAGGATTTGGCTGTTTCGGTTCAAAGGGTTTGGGTTACCAAGGCATCTCATTTACCTGTTCTTCTTCCTTGATGCTTCTGATCCACTTGAATCTTCGGTCTTCAGTTTGCCAAGGCTTAACCTACATTACAACACATGGACACACGTGATTGACAAATAAGGTGCACTAATATGCCACAGAAAAGTGGACTAACAATCTCCCTCTTTGTCAATTACGTAACAAAAACCTAAATTAATACCGTGTCATGGTCCATACCAATTATATACTACCAAAACAACAAAATATATTACATGTCAAAGGAAAATAAACATTACAGCTCGATTACACTAAGACATATAACTACTAGCAATGCTCCTCTTAATTGCTCTCCCATAACCTGTTAACCCCTGTAACACAAAACATAAAACTTGTTTTGGTGAAACTTGATCTTTCTTCTCCTTTTTATTAGCAATTGACAAATCAATCTCTCTCCCTTAATGATACATCAATTAAGTAAAGGGAATGAGAGATTAGAGTATCGCAGTTATAACTATAAAAACATGCTAACTAAGGAGAGTACAAGGTGTATGAACATTAAAATATGGAGCATGCATGGGAACATGATTAACAAGAAGATGTACTTATCTACGCATAGTTAATCATGCATAATGGGTTATTCTTAAGACATATATTAAACAATAAAAGCTCGAGGCTTATAACCTAATCAACCAACCTCCCCAAATTATGTACATCTTGACCAAAGCAAAGATTAACATATAATTTAAGCATAAAACTCAACAAGATTAGTTGATCTAAATAGGGTGATAGTCTAGCAATAAATATATCAAAACAAAGCATACACTAAACTATCATTGGCGGGCTAATGAGGCTAGAATATTTTAATATGCCCCTAAATGTAAAATGAGGCTAAAATCCTCAAATTTTCCTATAATTTTCATTTCTAGCTACCCTCACTAACTATGTTTAGTTTGATCAACCTAAGGGTAACTAATTTTCATAACACTCTCATAAAATTCAGCATGATGTGAGGGGTTGGGAACTCCTACTCGTATAAGGAAAACCAGTCGGGATCCTCTCTGAAATTAGGGGGAAGAGATGTAGTGGTGGTAGCTATGAGAATTCTCATTAGTTTTTGTCTCCCATCACTAGTGGAGTCACTGGATTCAGATTTGAACTCCTTTATATCATCCCAAGTGACTGTCATCGCCTTTTTACCTTTCGATTTAGGCCTTTTCAGACAAGCCGAGCTAATACGGTCACAATGACCACAACCGTAACATTGAATAGATATGGATTTGGATTACTTTCCTTTATGTTTATTATCCTTCTTGTACTTCTTATCATGGCTACTCCCTCTATCGAACTTGAGGAATCTTTTGAATTTCTTATCAAGTTCATCATCCTCATCATCGCTGTTTTTCGAAGACCCACTCTTAATTTCCTTTTGCCTATGTGAGTGTCTATGTGAAGTCTTCAAAGCAGTGTTCTTCTTTTTAGAGGGGGTCCTAAAGTGTAGTTCATGAGTTTGTAGGGAGCCTATGAGTTCTTTTACTTTGATGTTGTCTATGTCTCTATACTTTTTTAAGGCAACTACATTGGTGCCAAATCTTTTTGGAAGGGACCTAAGAATTTTTTTACATATCCTTCATTCCGGAACCCTTTCTCCCAAGGCAAACATGGAGTTACAAATATCCGAAAGTTTGGTATAAAACTACATGAAAGTTATGGTCTCTTCCATTCTAATGTTTTCAAATTTAGTGGTTAAGAGCTAAAGCTTCGAGCATTTTACTATGCTAGTTCCCTCGTGGGTAACCTCAAGTATAGTCCCACGCTTCTTTTACAGTTGTGCATGTTAGAATGCGCTGAAATTCTTCGAGGTAAACCGTACAGCAAATCGCATTGAGAGCTTTGACATTTGCCGTGTATTGAGCCCTCTCATTGTTATTCCACTTCTCATCATCTTTAGGAATGACAATGATCTTGTCATCGACCTCCACTTGTTCTGTGGGCATGAAATATCCACGTTGTGTACTTACCCACATAGATCGGTTCAAGGATTGTAAGAAAATCATTATCCTAGCCTTCCGATAGGCGTAGTTGGACCCGTCAAAGAATGGTGGACGGTTAATGGTACTCTCATCTCGATTAGACATTATGCTAGTGCTCAGGGATCAGATCTCATTCTAAATGGTTAAGTCCTTGACGAGCAACTCGCTCTGATACCAATTGATATTGCTTACTTAGTTTAAATTGTTAAATTAGTTGATTTAGGACTTAACCATAATTCTAGTTGTTCTGCATCAATAGCTTTCGCATGCATATGCGACCAGAAGTTTAATCAAAGTGACGTAATTTTAGGGGTAGTACCCAATCCGAGGGTAGCAAATTAGTTGAGGCCGGCCTCACCCGAGAGAGTGCATCCTTTACCATAGCGCCCACATCGATGTATGTATTGTCGTCCTGATTTGGTCAATCGATAAGGTTGGTCTTGTAATATTTTCCATCGCCGTCTTCTCAAGACGAAGCAAGCTTGTATCACGATGATGATCATCAGCCCTGCAATAAAGGACAAAAGTAGGTAGTGAGGAGGTGCCGGTGCCCGGCTATAGACTCTCCGATACCTAAGTTAGGCCAGTCGAACTTAAATGTAGGGATTGGGTAGGTGAGAAGTTGTGTACCTTGTTCGGTAGATTGGAGCCCTATTTATAGGACGTGGATGATGTTCTGGGTGTTAGAGTCATTTACAAATACGTTAGTAGAGTTATAAATAGGAGGGAGTCTCGTCTCGTAATTGTAAGAGAGATCTATGGTTAAGATGGAGCCGGATCTCTATCTGGTTCGTGTCTGGCGGATTCGCCTCAGACTTTGTTGCACAGCCTCTCTGACAGTTGTCGTCTTGAATTGTTTGTGATGTGCAGCTCAGCGCCCGATCTCCTTCCCTTTAGGTTTCTCACCCGAACTGTAGATCTTCTTAGGAGGATGAGTTTAAGCTTTGCCTCAGTTGGCGGGGAGGTGCCGATGATGGGTAATCGTACGCTCTTAGTCGCCACTCCTCAACCCAGGGAGCGGAGTACTTATAGATAACTACTCGGCCCTATGCTTGAGGGAGAACCGATGACATGGCCTTGGGCTTGTGGGCCTTCTTCCCTGTGTGTGGGAAGAGTTCGAAATCTCCCACAATGGTATGTTGTGTAAGTCCACAACATCCATCTATCCATTTTTTAAGATCATTTAGGGGATGAACCAAAAAACAAGCAATCCAAATATTGAGTGGGCCATATTATTAGCAACAGTAGTGATTGAACGCGTATCATTAAAAACTTCCTATGGCCCACCCTAATAGTTTGATGACGTCATCACACAAACCTAAATGAAGGAAAATCAGCTCGATCCAAACTTTTGTGGCCTAAATGAAGGGAAATCAGCTCGATCCAAAACTTTTGTGGCCTAAATGAAGTTTTTATTGATTAATCACTACTTTTTCCAATGATATAGTCCACATAAGGAATGGATCTGCTTGGTTTTTGGAATCATGCTATAAAATGCGCTAGCAAAATGGATGGACAGTGTAGATGTACATGACATACATCAAAGGTGGGCCCCACGGTAAGGGCTGCACCATCTTGGGTGAGGCCATCAGGGTCCCTCTATGTGACTCGACTTGATATTCCGTAGTAAGATCAAAGTATTTGGAATAATAACAAAGACAATTTTATTAATAAAATAGCAAAAATATCAACTAAATTCAACTGAGTACAGAGTCGAGTCAGCGACTTTTAGAATTATGCACTTGGCAACCCTGGAACCAGCTATGTGGTTAGAACCTTGACCGTAAGGTCCACCTCAATGTATGCATTGAATATCCATTCCGTTCATCTGTTTTGATATCTTATTTTATCACATGGTCCAAAATTGAATCAGATACAAATTTCAGGTGGACCACACTACTACAGGAAACTAGTTATTTTTTTACCATTAAAAACCGTTTGTGGGATACAAAAGTTTTGGATGAAGCTGATATTTGTTTTTCTCTTTCATCCAGGTCTTTATACTCTTATCAACAGGTTGGATGGTGGTGGACCCTAGGAGTTTTTAATAGCTGGCGTTCAACTACCATTGTTTCCTATAGTGTGGTCCACCTGAAGTTTATATCTGCTTCATTTTTAGGACCATACCCTAAAATAAGCTTTCGAAACTGATGAACGGCGTGGATACACAATACATACATCGAGGTGGGCCCTACGGTGAGGGTCCCGCCCACATCGCAATATTCTACCTGCTTCTTCAATGGGAGTACTGGAGTGGGAGAGCGATTCTTCTGGCGTAGAGTCTCTCATTCAGTTCTGCAATCACATTCCTGAGTACCAAGCAATGGAGACGATGCGAAGAGCAGCGAGGATGATGAGTAATCTGAGATCTCTGCCGTTGACAGACGAATAAGGACACTAATCGGGACATCAAAGACCGTTTACAGACGGATCGGCATACTAAGCGGGGCATCTTGAAGAGCTTGTTCGCTATATCATGAATCAGTTCTATTACTTTTCCATCTTCCTCTTCCCTTGAATAGAAGATAGGATAATGAGTGATAAGAGATCTCCACCGTTTACAGATGGATAGGCATACTGCGAGGGACCTCAAAGGCAAGCCATGAAAGATCTTGGCCATTAAATCATCACCCAGTTCCATTATTTTTCCTTCTTCACCTTCCATTGTATGTAATGTGCGTTTTGCGAATTGGGTTTTCATGCTACCCTCTTACTTGAGTTTCCTTCTTACCAAAGCTGAAGTTCTAGTTTGAAACGGAAGCGGATTACGTCCGACCCTGGTCGTATCTTTAAGCGTCCGACCAGATCTGTGGGGGCCACTGTGATGTATCTATTTATCCACCTGTCCATACATTTTCTAAGATCATGCTAGGGTACTAGCCAATAATTGAGGAAGATCTAATGCTCTAGTGGACCACACCAAATAGTATGCTTGGTTGCATTAGATGCAAGTTGATTGAATGCATGTGGGTTGGATCAGCCTCTTTTTTTGGCCCATTCCCTGGCGTGATCTTAGAAAAAGGGATGGATGGCCTGGATAAATAAATACATCACGGTGGGCCCCACACAAATCTGGTCGGCCCTCCCTTGGAGCCGACCTTGATGCATAGATTCGACATCCACACCGTCAATCCGTTTTGCCAGATCATGTTAGGGCATGAACCCAAAAACGAATCAAACCAAAATCGTAAGTGGACCATACTATAGGAAATAGTTGTGAGCCATTAAAATTTTCCTATCGTAGTGTTTTCGTAATGTTTATTTTCCATCGATCCACTCTGTTGATAAAGTCACAAAAAGATGGATGAAAGGATAAAAATGGATATTAGCTTAATCCAAAGCTTTTGTGGCCCACAATAAGTTTTAATGATCACTAACCACTGTTTCTTATAGTATGGTCCACCTGGGATTCGGATCTGCTTCATTTTTTTTCTCATGCCCAAAGATGATTTAGCAAAACAAATAGATGGCATGGATATAGAATACATACATTAAGGTGGGCCCCTTTTTTAGATCATTTTAAGTATGGGCTCAAAATCGAGGACAACACTAGAAATGACTCTTTCATTTTAATGGTACGTGCATTTAATGCAACGAAGCGTACTATTGGGTGTGGTCCACTATAACGTTGGATCTGCCTTATTTTTGGGCCCATACCTTAACATGTTGTTAGAAAATGGATGAACGGCTTGGATAAAAAGATAGATCACGGTTGGTCCCCACACAGATCTGGTCGTACGCTTAATGGTCCTCCGTAGGCAATCCTCGTAGAGTGGCAAGACTGTGTGGGGTCCACCGTGATGTATGTGTTTTATCCACGCTGTCCATCCATTTTTCCAGATCATTATTAGGCTATGAGACCAAAATAAAAGCATAACTAAATTGCAAGTGGACCACACCACACGAAACAATGGGGACAGTTTTGGCAGCCGCCAAGTAGCTTTCAACATTAGGCGTTCAATATCCACTGTTTCCTTTGGTGTGGTCAGCTTGAGCTCTGGATGTCCCTCAATTTTGGGTTCATGCACTGAAATGAGATAGCAAAATGGATGTACAGCATGGATAAAACACATACACCACGGTGGGCCCCACATAGTCCTGAGAGCCTTCTGCCTAGAACACCCTATTATTTGGGGTCACCATGCTGTTTATGTGAGATCCTCTCCGTTCATCTGATTTTTTTTTTTTTTTGGGGCTGATCTTTGGTAAGTTCGGTTAAAATAAGGGTAATAACCTGATGGATGGAATGGATTTCTCATGTTGAACGTGGTGGGCCCCAACAATTCTGGTCCCCTGAAATGCAGATCGATGGGGCTTTTGATGCGACACGATAAGCCGTACAAAGCAAAGATTATATTCGAATTCGAATGTATGGATTTTAGTTTCCGGAACCATCAAGGAAACTGTCGTGAACTGGATGAAGATCATGCGCGCCACCGAAGTCCACGCAGGAATGCTTTGAATGGTTCTGATCTGCCCCAAACCTAGAAGATCACATGATCCGTGTGACCTACAACCGGCTGTTTTCCATACCGATGTGTCATACGTCTAGGAGATCTGACACGTGCAAAGTTGGGCCCACCATCAAGATCGCCTGTCTTCATGAGGCTGATCTACTGATGAGGTGGGGCATACCTGTGCGTTGAGTGATCTTCTTTTGTGGGCCCACTATTTGGTTGTTCCGAGCGTCATATACAACGGTCGAATTGCAGGGTAGATGGAGCTGTATGCTAACTTGGGGGATTAGGTGTTGTTATGGGTAAATCCAAGCTGACATCAGGTTCTAAGGAAAGCCTATCAAGTCAGTGGGCACAAGTACAGGTCCTCAAATTCGGCCACATCAGGAAAGAGCTGAGGATCAGAACTAATTTGACTACGGGTCATCTTTTATTAAGGATATTTTGGATACATCAAAGATAAGCATGAGCTGGTTGTCTATTGATGAGGTCTACTGGCCAGAATCGAGCCGACACCAAAGTGCTCGGCCTATTGCTGACGCTGAAGGGCTCTGCCTCAACGTATTGCCAACGCCAAAGAGTTCGACATCAGTTTGTACTATTACCAAGCCGACCTAAACCGCGACTGCCTTCCTGGCATGCGAGAATCAGAGACGGCTTCGAAGAAGATAAACATGTCTCTATCCGCTGCTAGTGTGATCCCCGTCTAACAGCCGTTTTCGAAAATCATGCTGCCCAACGAGTCTCACTTCTATGATCGTAGCCACGATCGTAGCCCACGATTCCTCTCCGATGGTATATAAAAATGGACCTCCGTTTCCATCCCAAGGTACCCAAAGGTACGCACAACCTATCTACGTACCCAAAAAACATACCTCCTGTTGATGTTGAAAATTGGTCAACAGATGAGATGAGGTGTCTTCCAACTTGGATGGATGGATGCAACTAATCTACTGCAGGTATGCGGTCTAGATCTGGACTGAAGGTTTCCTGAATCCTTTAGAGCACAAAGGAAAGGCTAAGGGGGGTGGCTGGGGTCCAGCCGTTAGCCCTCCGATGCCTAAGTTAGTTGGACCTTGAAAGATTACATATTTATCTTTAGATAAGTTTTTTTGTCTCGTACCTTGATAATGAAGAGGACGTGTCTATTTATAGACTTAGGTTGCAGAGTTGCCTTCTTATTGAGGAAACGTGATCTCCGTAGGAAGAATATCGAGTTTCCGAGATCTTTGGGCCGCTCCATAGTAGCTTGGGGCTTTTAATTTCTAATTGATGACTCTCCGAACCTTTCTCCTATTATCTTGGCGCCGGCCTAAGATCGCGGGATTGTGCTTCGAGAATCCAGCTTGTCGCGAGGCCGTGCTCGGTTCTTGGAGAACGTCTAGAAACAAGTTCTCATCAGGTCGGTTGATACCGACCTGCCTTCAGGTCTGTAGTGGTTAGCTTGGCTCTGACAAGTCAGCTCGGTTCTGAGCTCAGGTCGGCTCTTTACCCATAACAGAAGCCCCCCTACTCTCGAGTCCAGCTCGTCTGGTTCGGGAGTAGCTTACTGAGAAAGGTACGACGATCTGGTTGCTTTTAGCACTCAGTAGCTGTAACGCCGTCATTTCGATGGGCGGAAAAGCGATATTAAATGCATCGTTTAAAATATCGAGGAGTCATCATTCCTTTGTGCGACGCGGCAGCATCCATAGGGTGTTGCTGAACGGGGTGCCGCCACATGTCTCTTCCGACATTACTTTTCTTATTACCAAGCCAGAGCTTGTCACGTGGAACTTTCGTATTAAATGCGGTGGGACCCAGGGATCCTTCAGGTATATAACTCAGGACTTAGCAGGGAATCAGAAATTTCCACTCCTTTTGCCTCTCGGATCTCCCAGTCCTCTGAGCTTTCGGATTTCCCGTTTCTTCCCTTTTCTTCTGATCACCCCTCTTCAAACCGATGTGCCAACACTCTGGTACGCTCCCTATTTTTTCATTTTTAGAAGAACTCTTCCCCTTAATAATCTTTTTTTTTTTTGTTTTTAAAATGTCGGAATTAGAGATCTCATGCTCTGAGGCAATTCTTAAGGTGAGGTTTGACGACCTTGAGTTCGATTTGCCTCCCATGGATCTTGAGGAGGTGAATCCTGGAGAGTTCGATTCTAGGGCGAGGGCGGCTGATGTTGCTGATGAGGGAGAGTCTGAACTTCCTGGGTCAGATGTTGGTAGTGCGACGGCTCATAGGGATCCTTTTGAGCTAGATTGTGTCATCTCGTAGATTACCCAGGATGAGCTGGATGCTGCAAGAGAGATATACAAAATTCCTGATTTTATAGAGTTTAGGGTTCCTGACCGAGGTGACAGACCGAGCCGACCTCGAGCTGGGGAGGTGGTGATTTCCTTGATGCACCTAGAAGCCAGGCTAAGGTTGCCTTTGCATCCCTTTGTGCGCGAAGTCCTCAGTGTATTAGGTCTTTCTTCAAGTCAATTGCAGCCGAATGTTTGGAGATGCATGGTCGGGTGCTACATATTGTGGCAAAGACTCTGGAATAAAGAGCTTACCTCGAACGAGCTCTTCTCGATGTACATTCTCAAATCCTTGGGAGGCCAGGGACTTTACTATCCAGGGTGGCTCGTTGGTTACCTGTTTTCCATCTTCCACCAAAACTTGGAAGAGGAAGTGGTTCTTCGCGTCGGGCAGTTGGGAGTCTTCACCGGACGAGCCTCAGCTTTTGAGCTTTAGGCTCCGAGCTGACTTTGCTCTGCCAGGTCGGACGTCATTTCCGACCTACTCAAATTTTAAAATCTTGGCCTTTGCTGTTATTCTTTAAAAGATCTCGTATCTTCCGACGTGTATTCGCCTATTTCTATAGTTTTGGCAACCATTCGGGTGGCCTTGTCTGCTGCACAAGAAAGGCAGATCCGGAAGCCCAAGCCCTTCCTACTGAGGAGAGGGATTTTCATCAGTTGATAACCTTCAACTTCGTACGTGAATCAGGTCGGTAGGCTGAAATAACATGTTGATAACCTACTCGTTCTTTACTCCGTCCTTTTTTTTGTCTGACATATTTTCTGCGTTTGTTATGACAGGCATGGCTTCGAATGCGGTTTATAAGACTCGTAAGATCCCGGCTTGTATCCTCGACCGTGGACAGAGCTCCGCCAAGCCCCCGAGGAAAAGGGTGGCTACCACCGAGGCCCAGAGGCAGTCACGATTGCCTCAGTCTTTTGTGTGCAGGTCCGGGCAGCCCTTCGGCACGAGCTCTTCCCTGGTCAGGGTTGAGCCCTTGGCCGCCCAGCTACCGACTGCCGATGTTCCGGTCATGGACATTCCGGACACGTATGACTCGCGGGCCGAGCTGGTGGTAGTCCGACCAACGCCTCACGTCAGTTCGTCCGGCACCCCTACTCAGTCTGTCGAAGCCGGCTCCAGTCGGCCTTCTGCTGGTGCCGGCCCATCTCAACCTCCCCAGCCACGGGCCTCTACTGCCGCTCCTGCTGGGCACGCTGAGCAACGGGAGGACCAAGTCGAGATGCCTCCACTCACGGAGCAATACTCGTCCTGGATTGATGGCGTCAATGCATATATGTGCGTCAATCACAGCATCCCCCAGGACTTGAACACCATAACCAATTCTGATCCGGATCAGATGGTCGGGGTCGCGATAAAAAGCAGCCTTAGGCTAATCTATCCCCTTTTCTTTATGTATCTTCGGTACTTGTGACCTCCTTACTAATCGTAGTCATTTTTCTTCACAGGACTCGGCCTTGCTGATAATGATCCGTCAGGTGATGGTTGAGCGGAGTCATCAGATGCAAAAAGCCCTGGTTGCCGCGTCCTCCTGGAAGACGAAGACCGAGGCCGTGAAGATTGAGCTGAGAAGGTGTCTACTTGAGTTGAAAGATGCTCAAACCGAGCTGAAGGTCGCGCAGTCTGATCTGGAGGTGTCTCAAGCACAGGCTTAGTCCCTGGAGGAGGCCCTGAAGGAGGCTGCGGCCAAAGCCCAATCGGATGAAAATAAAGCCGAATTCCTTGAGGCCGCCCTGAAGACGGCTAAGGAGGAGAAGGTGAATTTGGCCGGGCTCCTAAAGGAGGTTCAGCTGAAATCTTTGGCGGAGGTCAACGGTTTGAAGACCGAGCAGGAGAAGTTGAATGTAGTATCTGAGGAACTGTACAACCACGGCTTCCAGGAATGCAGACGCCTTGTCCTTAAGCATTTTCCCAACCTCGACCTTACACCTGTAGACGAGGATGAAGAAGATGAGGTCGTAGGGGAGGGGTCTACTGAAGGACCTGTGCCGACAGAGACTCAAGCTGGGGACGTCGGGGCCGGCCCGTCAGAGACTGCGAAGGAATGGGGATGCCTTCTTTGAATTTTTGTTTCTTTTTTTTTTTTTTGAAAATGTATACACACATACACATTTTTTTAATATATGCATGCCCTTCTGAGGCAATTTTTTGTATTTTTTTTTTTTTGGCATCAGCTTCGCTTTGTGTTTGAATGATTAGAATCTATCTAAGTGGTTCGTAAGACATGGTCGTATAATTTTGGTTAAGTCGTCCGGGTTGTTAAACACTTAAGCCTTTTTTGGGGTCGTTATTGCGACATGTATAGCCTTATGGCTCTGTAGTCATTCCGACCCAACGGTTGAGTCCGTAGTTTCCCGTTGCCGAGCCGACCTAGTGGTCGAAAATGACCCATTGCTTCATGCGGCTTAGTGAGTCTAATCTTGCAATCTCACGATCAGATTTAGATCATTTTTGCTACTTAGTGAGTCTAATCTTGCGATCTCACGATCGAATTTAGATCATTTTTGCCGGGAGTCAGCTTGGTATTAGGAAAGAAAATGATCTCGAAGGAATTTTATTGGATTATCACTTCGAAATACATACTTTGTTACTGTTCGACGATTTGATCTATTCACGGATAGTAGATTTTGAGATGATCGGCGTTCCACGGATGAGGGAGAGGTCGACCATCCATATTTTCAAGCCAATAAGTGCCGGGGCGATGTGAGCTGAGCACCTTGTAGGGTCCTTCCTCATTGGGGCTAAACACACCAGTTTTTTCTTTGGCATCTTTTCAGACTTTTCTGAGGACGAGGTCACGGCTCGGAAGCACCATTTCTTTACTCGAGAGTTGTAGTATCACCGAACTCTCTGTTGGTATGCTGCTACGCGCACTTGGGATGTTTCTCTCACTTCGTCGAGCAGATCTAGGTTCATCCGTAGCTGATCTTCGTTTTGGTCGGACTGATGGTGGCTCGTCCGATTGGTGGGCATTCTGACCTCTACTGGTACGACAGCTTTGGCTCCAAAAGCTAAGAAAAAGGGGGTTTCTTCGGTGGATGACCGAGCTGTGGTTCTGTAGGCCCAGAATACTTCGTAGAGTTCTTCCGCCTAAGCCCCTTTCTTCTCTCCAAGCCTTATTTTGAGGTGATTTTTTATGATTTTGTTGATTGCTTCGACTTGGCCATTGGCATGCAGGTGGTGAGGAGAGGAATACGCGTTTTTTTATGCCTAAGCCACTGCATAATTTACGAAATCTTTCATTATTGAACTGGCGTCCATTTTCGGTGACTATGGTTTTAGGAATCCCGAACCGACACACAATCGACTTCCAAATGAAGTCGGTGGTTTTTCTTTCTGTGATGGTAGCTAGTGGTTCTACCTCTGCCCATTTCGTGAAGTAGTCGGCGGCGACGATTGCATATTTCACTTGTCCTTTACTTATCGGAAGAGGACCGATGATGTCAACTCCCCACTGAGCGAATGGCCAGGGTCCAGACATGAGAGTGAGCTCCTCGGGTGGTAAGTAGGGGACGGGGGCTAATTGCTGGCACCCGTCGCATCTTTTAACGACCTCTCGAGTGTCTTGCTAGATAGTAGGCCAATAATACCCCTGTCGGATCACTTTTTGCGCAAGTGCTCGACTCCCGGAGTGGTTACCACAGCTTCCAAAATGGATTTCGCGTAATACATAATTGGCTTCCTCTGGCCCTACGCAGCGTAGACACGGGAGAGAAAACCCCTTCTTGTAAGGAACTCCATCAATTAGCGTGTACCGAGCCGATCTATAACGGATTCGCTGAGCTTCTTTTTTATCTTCGGGCAGCTCTCCTAGCCCGTAAAAATCGGATGATCGGATCCATCCAACTTGGAGTTGTCGAAACCGGACAAGCCTCAACGGGCTCATTCAAAGATATGCTTCGTTGAGGGAGAAATTATATGGGTATCGTCCTGTTAAGCTTGTCGTCCATTGATGATGCCAGCTTTGCGAGGGAGTCTGCGTTCGTATTTTGATCTCTCGGAACTTGAAAGATCTCGTAACGATTGAAGTAGGATAGTAGTTCTTGAGTTTTCGCAAGGTACGTGGACATCTTGCCTCCTTTTGCTTGATACTCTGAGGTCACCTGCTCGACCACTAGTTGCGAATCGCTGTGTACCTTCAGTGCTCGGATTCCTATCTTGACAGTGAGGTGAAGGCCAGCTAGGAGGGCCTCGTATTCGGCCTCATTATTGGAGGCTCGGAACCCAAATCAAAGTGCGTACTGAACTTTAACTCTGTCTAGAGAGCTTAAGACGAGGCCAGCCCCGCAGCCTTGTGAATTGGAGGATCCATCGACATATAGTGACCAGATGGACGCGGTGTGATTATTTTCTGAGGGTCCTCTAATTGCTCTTTTTCTTGACATTGATTGAGCTTGTCATCGCATTGGACTTCAAGGGGCTCGGTTAGTTCTACGATGAAGTTGGCTACTGCTTGACCCTTAATTACCGTGCGAGGCTGATACTGTATGTCAAATTCGCCGAGCTCAACAGCCCATTTGACGAGCCAACCCGAGGTCTCCAGCTTTTGCAATACCTGCCGTAGTGATTGATCGGTCAATACAGGTATTGGGTGCGCCTGGAAATATGGCCTCAATTGTCTGGCCAAAGTGATTAATGCTAAGGCCAGCTTCTCAATGTTAGGATATCGCGTCTCTGTGTTGAGCAGGGCTTTGCTGACATAGTAAACGGGTCTTTGCATTCCTCCGTCATCCCGGATCAGAGCCGAGCTGACTGGTGCTGGTAAACTGCTAAGTACAAAAGCGGTTCTTCCCCGTGCATTGGTTTGGACAGCAGAGGTGGAAAGCCAAGATAGGCTTTCAGTTCGATGAGAGCTTGTTTGCATTCCGAGGTCTAGGTCATTTCTTTACATTTGCGTAATTGTCTGAAAAAGGGGAGACATCGATCCGTAGCTCTTGAGACGAACCTGTTGAGGGCTGCGATTCTTCCTGTGAGACGCTGGACTTCCTTCACAGTGCTAGGTGAGCTCATGTTAACAAGGCCTTGTATTTTTTTTGGATTGACTTCGATTCCTCATTGATTTACCATAAAATCGAGGAATTTTTTCGAGCTTACTCTAAAAGCGCATTTGACGGGGTTGAGTTTCATTTGATATTTCCTCAGTATGTCGAACGTAGTATGGAGGTCGTCGACATGGTCTTCTGATTGCTTTCTTTTAACGAGCATGTCGTACACGTATACTTCCATAGTCTTATCGAGCTGATCTGCGAATATCTTGTTGACTAGGCGTTGATAGGTTGCCTCGGCGTTTTTGAGTCCGAAGGGCATCACCTTGTAGCAATAGAGGCCCTGATCTGTGATAAATGCAGTTTTTTGCCTGTCGGGAGCATGCATCTATATTTGGTTGTATCCGGAATAGGCGTCCATAAAACTGAGGAGCTCGTGTCCCGAAGTTGCATCAACGAGCTGATCTATCCTAGGCAACGGGAAGCTATCTTTAGGACAAGCTTTGTTCAGGTCGGTGTAGTCCACACAGACCCTCCATTTCCCGTTGGCTTTTTCAACTAGGACTACGTTAGCCAGCCAATCCGGATAACGTGTCTCTTGGATAAATCCCGCCTTGCGCAGTTTCTGCACTTCTTCTTCAATCACCATGTATCTTTCTGCGTTTAAAGAATGCCTTTTCTGACGGACTGATCTTAATAACTCGGGTCGGATCGGCCACTGATAAGGGAATGTCAATCAGCTCCTCGGCAGGTGACCCGCACTCTCTTTCTTCTTCTCTCGGGTCCAGGGGGTCGTGTGGGAGATAGCTGATATCATGCTCTTACTTTTTCCCCATAGGCAGAGCTCGTAGCAGCAATGAGCTTCCTGTTGATCTCATTTGACTATACCGACCCTTTCGTCGGTTTCGAACTTCATCGCCAGGTGGTAGATAGAAACAACAGCTTTGAGAACTCGTAGGGTAGGTCGACCGATGAACCGATGATGGCGTTATAGGCGGAAGGAGTGTCCACGATAAGAAACTCGACCATAATCATTTTCTGGTTAGGTTCTTCCCCTGCTGTGACCAGAAGAGTTATCTCCCCTTCTGGCATAACGCTATCTCTTGTAAATCCAGTCAAAGTCGTTTTAATCGGCCTTAATTTGGATCGGTCGATCTTCATTTTCTCGAAAGATGAAGCGTATAAAATGTCAACTGAGCTTCCTGTTCAACCATCATCTTGTGGAGTCGTTTGTTGGCAACCACCATTGAAATGAAAAGGGAATCGTCATGTGGGTGCAAGACTCCTCGGGCGTCTTCTTCAGTAAATGTTATTGCATGCGAGGTAACCTTCGCGACCTTTGAAGGTCGGCTGGTGATGTTTACAGAGGGCCCTGATTCCGACGTTCTTCCTTGCCGTACATAGTTTTTACGGGAATTGCCGGAATCCTCGGTCGCCGGCCCACCAAAGATCATGTGGATTTCTTCCAAAGGGTTGTTGTCATTCTGCTCTTCAGTTTGATCTACAGCCCTCCGGTCCTCCTGATGCTAGGCGATGTAGTCTTTTAAGAATCCCTACTGGATGAGGATCTTTATCTGTAGCTTTAGGTCGAAACAGTCCACGGTGTTGTGACATTGGTCTTTGTGATATAGGCAGTACCTCGATTTTGACCTTCTGTTAGGGTCAGTCTTTATCTTTGCGGGTCGTTCGAACGTGTGCATGCCTTTTTCTGCCAAATACACTTGTTCGATGGTCTTGTTGAGCGGCGTATTCTTCTTGAATCATGGTGTTGGAGCTTTAATTCCTCGGGTAGAGTTGTTCCGACTTGGTGGCCTTCGATCCGATCTGTGCTTTTTCGAGCTGCCTCCTTCCTAACGATCTTTGTTTTTGGAGGATGGTCTGTGTGCGTTGACCAATTCTTTTGCATTGATGTGTTTGGCGGCCCGATCTAAAAATTCTTCCACGGACTGAGGCGGCTCTTCCCCGACAGACCAAAGGAATTTTCGATTGCGTAGTCCTCCAATCATGGTGTGGAGCAGTACGTCTTGTGAAAGATTTTCGACTTGTACGGCCTTGGCATTAAAACGCACGAGGTAGTCCTTCAACGACTTGTCCTCTTTTTGCTTGACTACATCGAGATGAGTTGAGTGTTTCCTTGGGTTGGTGCTTCCGATAAATTGAGTAGCGGAGGCTCTGCTCAATTGGGAGAACGAGCTGATTGACCTTAGTTTTAAGTTGCGAAACCAGGTCCATGCCGAGCTCGTCAGTGATAACAGGAAGGCTTTACACATAATGTGCCCACTGGCTCCGAGGAGTTCCATTCGGACTTTGAAAATTTTCAAATGTTCCGCCGGATCTCCTATCCCGGAATATTGTTTCAACTGAGGAATTTTAAATCCTCTGGGGAGTGGTTCTTCACGAATCTCTTCAGTGAATGGTGACTCCGATGAATCAACTAGTGCATCCACCGCAATAGGTGCTCGGGCCCGCTGCGCTCTCTGAATATCGCCTACTTGTTCACAGAATTCTTTTAACTCGGCTTCCAACGGGTTTATATTGTTATCCATCCGATCAATGTCATCATGGTCGGCCCGTTCATGTTTCAGACGAGCCGATCTCCTTTCTTCGAGCTTATGACGTAGGTCATTTGTGGGCAAGTCTGCTGCTGACCGAGACTTCGTTTCGGTTGCTTGGCTAGTAACCTCGCGTTCTTCAACTGGAGCCGGCCGCTGAGAACGTTGTGGTGGTTGAGTTTGATGAGAGCTTTGTGATTGTTGAGGTTGGGTACAAGACCGTTGAGGTTCGTCATGATTCCTGTAATCTGAATTTGTTGGGTGAACCAGACCGGTTAAGAGGGCCTTGATTTTGTCCAGCCTCCGATCTATGTAGCCGAATCGTTCGTCAACGCCTCCCAGCCTTTGGGAGACCCCTCCCACTTGCTCTTCGAGGATGGACAATCTGATCCCTCGATTGTTGGATCTCTGTTGTCTGCCCTGTTGAGCGAAGCGGGAAGAGTTCCCACCGAGCTGGATGACAGGGGTGTCGGGAATAGATCCTTCGTCCTTAGACTATAAGGCGTTTGGAGCGAGCAGACTACTCAAATACACAAGCCAAAGAATCAACCGACGAGAGTACGAAACGGAGATATAGGTACGGAAAGGCAAGGACGGGATTATAAGTTATCCCCTTCCCATCAAGGAGAGTCCCCGCGGCTTTGCTTTCCTAATATTAGGATTGATGACCCACGGGATCGGTTGCTAATAGAGTGAAAGTGGCAGACGTCGTCTTCCCGGTCTTTAGGAGCCACTCCAGCGTCTAGAAATTGGTTAATCGGTAAAGATACATGTACTTGGCGTCCCGCCCAAGAAAGAGACAAGTCCTAGTAACCCCGCTAAGTGGTGATTCAAGGTCCAGTGATTGCGGGTGCCTTCCCTTTATATTTTCTTTTCCCAGCCATGACAAGAACGTCAGATTGTCTTGAGCGTTTGGGTGAGAACACGATCTTCCTATCGAAAGAAAGTAGAAGCGTACGATGGCGTAGTTCCCATAGACGGCGCTAATCTGTTGATGCTGAAAATTGGTCAACAGACGAGATGAGATGTCCTCCAACTTGGACGGATGGATGCAACTGATCTCCTGCAGGTATGCAGTCTGGATCTAGACTGAAGGTTTCCTAGATCCTGTAGAGCACAAAGGAAAGGCTAAGGGGGGTGGCTAGGGTCCAGCCGTTAGCCCTCCGATGCCTAAGTTAGTTGGACCTTGAAAGATTAAATATCTCTCTTTAGATCGGTTTTTTTGTCTCGTACCTTGATAATGAAGAGAATGAGTCTATTTATATACTTAGGCTGCGGAGTTGCCTTCTTATTGAGGAAACGTGATCTCCGTAGGAAGAATATCGAGTTTCCGAGATCTTTGGGCAGCTTTGTAGTAGCTGGGGGCTTTTAATTTCTAATTGATGACTCTCCGAACCTTTCTCCTATTATCTCGGCGCCGACCTAAGATCGCGGGATTGTGCTTCGAGAATCTAGCTCGTCGCGAGGCCGTGCTTGGTTCTTAGAGAACGTCTAGAAACATGTCCTCATCAGGTCGGTTGATACCGACCTGCCTTCAAGTTCGTAGTGGTTAGCTCGGCTCTGACAAGTTATCTCGGTTCTGAGCTCAGGTCGGCTCTTTACCCATAACACCTCATATCTCCTCTTTCAGACTCATCTGACTTGAGCATTGAAGGGCTAGCGGCTAGTCCGGCCACATCCTTAGCTTTCCTTGTGTTGTGCAGAATCTCTCTTTCATATCCAAGCAGTTTATCAATCGGAGATTAGGTGAGACTTGTCCATCTTTGGTGGTCCTTCAGCTGCCTCTGTCCTAAGTTTAACAACAACATGTGTTACTCGGAAAATAATGCATTGGTTGTTTTCCTTACCGTGGGACCCAACTTGATTTATGCGCACACCGTCCATCAGTTTTCCATCAGTTTTCCAAGCTTATTTTAGTACATGATCTAAAAAAATGTAGCAGATCAAAATCTCAAGTGGACCAGGCATTAGGTATCCTCTGCAAGAATCCTTATAAGCACCTTGTAAAATATGCAAGCTCTGGGGACCCACCATATAGCACCGGTGGCGTATACTCTGTCCATTAAGTGAGACTTCTGATTTTCACCGTAGGACCGAAAAAGCAACCAGATTCAATACGAAGATGGGCTCCACCGCGCGGAGCAAAGTAAAATCAACTGCTAAGAGCTGTAAGTTCACTTGGTGTCAAGCTTTGGATCAGGCTGATTTTGTTAAAGTCCATTCATCCTGGTGAGGTGCACTTGATGAACGGTTTGGATGGAACAAATACCAAATGGAGGGCTCCAAACACAAACCTGTATTGTAGTGGCCCAAGTGCATCAGTCTCATTGTTCACTCTATAAAGTGGCATATACCTGATGGAGTGCCCGGAAGTGTGTGGGGTCCACAGAGATGTGCGTGACAGATCCACTCCGTCCGGCTGTTTTGAAAGACCACAATAAGACAGGATTATAAAGATCAGGCAGATCAAAAACTCAGGGGCTTATAACAACAAAACAGTAAGAGCAGCAACGTCCATCGTTGAAACCTTCCTGGAGATGACCATGATGTTTATATGCCATCCAAACCGTTCATAGAATTATTACTACTCAGATAAACTGTAGGAACAAATATCATCCTGATCATACAAAACTTTCATCGCAGCCACGCGTTCACTCCTCACTATTTCGTGTGGTATGGCTGGGTTTTGTATCCACCATATTTTTAAAATCCTATCCTATTGTGGTCTTTCAAAACAAATGGATAGAGTGGATTTTTCATGAAAATTTTAGGGCTTGATCCTAAAAATGAGGTAGATTGAAATCTCTGATGGACCACATCATGGAAAACAGTGTTATTAAAAGAATCCGAATCCTCTGCTCGGAACATCTGCTGCTGCCTCCCTGATTGATCCAGACTGTCAGGTTGAGCTGAACCAATCAGAAAGGCAGGATTTCTCTGTTCAGTTAGAGCAGAGGATCCGGATTCTTGTTAAAAACTTATTGAGGACCACAAAAGCTTTGGATCAAGCTGATATTTGCCTTTTAACTTCATCCATAGGTATGTATGACCTAATCCACAGGTTGGATGTCAAATGAATATTACGGTGGGTCATAGAAGGTTTTTAATGGTGGACATTTAATCACCATTGTTTTCCTGTGGCGTGGTCCACTTAAGCGTGGATGAAACACATACATCATGGTGGGGCCACATAGCACCGACCATTAGCCTCACTGGCCAATCCGTGTCCCATCTAAAAAATGCACCTTGCATCTAGGTAACCCGATCATAGACGGACCCTATTTGGATAGACACCGCAACCAAAAGTCGCCCCTAACTAAGCCGAGTTGGGCTGATTCACTTCTTACTCAAGTGAGTCATAATTCGATTCTAGACCATGATGTATGTGTTTTATCATGTGGATAGGGCTGTCAATGGGCCAGGCTGGCCCAATGTGCTTTCGGCCTGCCCACCTCTGGCATGGAAAAGGGGCCACAGTTTGGGTGGGCCCCACCATGGTGTTTGTCTAAAATCAACCTGAACATTTGGTATGCCATCCCATGTTAAATCAAGGTCTCAAAATTTATCTCCATCCGTAGTTCAAGTGGACCACATGATTGGAAACAATGTACATGGAAATGTTCACCCTCTAAATTGTTTCCCTTGGCGTGACCCACATGAATCACGTATGGACCTGATTTTTGGGACCCATGCTTACTTTTGGTGTGACTTCTAATAGGTTGGAATGGACTTCATAGTTTCATCGTGATGGGCCTCGTAAAAAATCAAGGGTAGACGTCTCTTCTAATTTTTCCCATTGATGTCGCCCATCGGAATCACAGCTTCACCTGAATTTTTTGCTCTTGGCCTATTACTGGATTACACATCTAATGGTTAGAGTGGATCTCACATACATGTCAGTGTGGGTCCGTAAAAAAATCAGGGGTCGGAGCCAGTTTGATACCTATTCCCAAAACGCTGCTCAGCTAATTTAAGGTAGTAATTAATACTCATAATGCTGGCAAAAAGTGGGATAATTTAAGGTAGTAATTAATCTTCATAATGCTAGCAGATGATTGATTTAAAGGCATCTTTGAAAAAGGGTGGCCAATTTCGATGGGCTATTAATTTTAAATCTACTTGGAACATCAGGTGGGTCACCCTACGTAACACCTACGGCCCTAAATGCAGGCCCATCCGTGCTTCAGGTGGACCACATGACTAGAAAAAGTTGATAAAAAAAAAAGCTTACCTTTTTAAATTATTTATGTCGATATGGCCTACTTGAATCATGGATGAACTTGAATTTTGGGCCCTAGGTTTAAGTTTAGTGTGGCATCTAATGATTGGAGTGAATTTGGTATAATCACAATGGTGGGCCATGTAAAAATCAAGAGTGATGTCTCTATTCCAACTATTTACCTTGGTGTCTCCCTTGGTGTGGCCCAACTACATGAATCAAATTTCAACTTGATTTTTACGCTATGTGCCTGACGTAGGATTACAAATCTAATGGTTGGAGTGGATCACACATACACATCAAGGCTAGCCCCTTAAAAAAATCAAGATAGAGTATTGGCTTAATTTTTATTTTTTTTCCAATGGGAAAGTCCAAGTTCAGCTTGCTGGAGTATCTTTTAATGTCCAACCAGCATATATCATCATATCTTTCATGTTAATACGACATCTAGCCCATCTAATAGGTTAGCCCATCATGAGCGTTACTTTTTGTAAAACACTACAACAACCATGAGCATATGAACACCTCAGTGGGCCACATACAATTTCGACGATTTTAATAGTGGGACTTTCCATGTTAATTATTTACCATTGTGTAGCCCAATTGAGTGTTGAATTGGCTTGAGTTTTGAGCCCCTGTCCAAGCACAAGGTGGCCCACACGACAGACGGGGTGGATTTACTCAACATGAACTCTTTCCTTCTATTTCAAGTAAAGCAATGCCTGATTATCCTTAGGAAGGTCATGCAAACATTATCCTAGATATTTGGGAAGGGGAGGTATGTGAAGGGAGAGTAAATGTGGGATGGGCTACACACTTATTATAGATTTAGACCATCCGACAATCCAAAAGGAAAGTACGTATGCATATTGAATCTGGATCGTTGGGCTTTTTTATTAATAAGTTTGTAGCCCATCCTACATTTAGCTGGTCTTTAAGTGATGAATGGTCTAGATCTTTGACAACTGTGCCACTTTACATAGCTAAGATACTTAATCTAAAATCCCTCAATGTAGGTGTATGTATTATATCTAAGAGGGAATTTTCTTATTTAATGCACCACTAGTTGGATGAAAATGCAATGTCTAACTGGTTGTGTGTGAGCATTACTCTCTCTCTCTCTCTCTCTCTCTCTATATATATATATATATATATATAGTAAAACCCTAAATCTACCTTACTCGACCTGACCACCCTTGGCCCTTTCCCTCTTCCTTTCCTTTTACCCTATTCAAGCGGCAGCGACCCACCCGACCTCACCACCTAGTGAATGGCGACCCCCCCCCCCCCCCCCCCCCCCCCCCCCCCTCTCTCTCTCTCCCCTTCTCTGATTATCTCTCTAAAACTTGAATATTGACTGACTCGACTTGTTCGTTCGAATTGATTATATATATATATATATATATATATATATATATATATATATATATATGGAAATGGTACTATGCAGTCGACCTCATGGGAAGTTCTCATGAGGTCGACCTGTGTGGGCCCCGCTATGATGTGTAATGGTCCACCCATGTGTTTGTAATGGTGTAATGGTTCCCTTCCTTGAACTCAACTTAATTTGACTCGGAGCACCCCCCCCCCCCGGGCCAAAAAAAAAAAAAAAAAAAATTCATTTCATTTTAAAAAATTACCGCCAGAGTCTCGACTGCCTGAGCACCCTAAGCCCCATAACCGGCTAACCCTATCTCTCTCTCTCTCTGTAAGACCCGTACCCTGAGTTGCCCTTCGTACGCTTAGTTTCTGGTACCGGTACGTCCCGGATGGACAAGATTAGCAAGTCTTGATTGCGACCCTATTTTAGTACCGCATCGACCCAAGACCTATACCTCAGCAACCGCGTAGGCGCTGTGATTCCAGCGCCGCGCGGCACGCTCCATTGCGATACCCGGTGTGAAAGTTGCGATCATTTGCACAATCCGAGGCGGGCCGCGCAACGCACGTGTGGCTTGGGCCCCACTTGCACAAATCCCAAGAATAAGTCAAATCAATAAATCAATCACTCATACCCCTCTCATCACCCTAGTCTATACAAACCCTACTCACCCCATCCCTCTCTCACCAAAAGTCAACATAAGCCCATACCTCCCATACCATCCTACCCCCCTCCCATGCTAGCCATTCTCCTCTAGAAAACCCCAAGCAGTCCCAATCATCTCACATTCATGACTTTCTAAGCTAGAAAGGAGAGAGAGAGAGAGAGAGAGAGAGAGAGAGAGAGAGAGAGAGAGTTGTGTGAGAAGTAGAGGAGATTAAGGGAGGAACCAAGCTTGGAGGGCCCCAACCATTATCCGGACAGTCCGATCGTCAACCCGACTCAATCCAACTGTTCATATTTCGAGGTGAGTGCAAGGGGGGACATAAACTCCCCCTTTTCTTGTTGCCTTTCATTTCTTTGTGGGCCCACCTTATGATGGGCAATCAGATGGATGGATTGGATCATCCATGAATGGGCCCCACAACCTAGAAATAATAATAATAATAATAATAATAATAATAATAAAAGAAAAAAAAGGAGAGAGAGAGAGAGAGAGAGAGAGAGAGAGAGAGAGAGAGAGAGAGAGCTTGGCCGCTAGACAGACAGCGTCGACGTTGCTGCCCAGCAGCGCATGGGTTAAGCCTAATTTGGGCATTTACCATGGGGCCCACTCGTGGGACCCACCTTGATGCTTGTAGATCATCCACACCATCCATCTGTTTCTCCAGCCTGTCTTAGGGCTGGATACCAAAAATGAGACAGATCCAGTTCTTAGGTGGACCACACCATAGAAAACAGTGGAGATAATGATGTCCACTGTCAAAACTTCCTTGGCCCACCGTGATGTTTCTAGGCCAAATCACCTGCCCAATATAGGACTTTATGGGTTCCCCATGAGTTGGAGAACCTGATGAATGGAGCGGATCATAGTCATGTGGGCCCCACTTGTAAATATAATTAAAAAAAGAAAAAAAAAAGATGAGAATCTGGACGGCGTCAGAGACGCCGGAAACGTCCAGCGTACGTTGGAACGGCCTGAATGGGGTCCCCACTTGTGGGACCCACCTTGATGTGTGTGTTGAATCCACACCGTCCATCTGTTTTCCCAGCTCGTTTTAGGGCCAGGGCCCAAATATGAATCAGATCCAAATCTTAAGTGGACCGCACTACATGAAATAGTGGAGATACTGATGTCCATTGTCGAAAATTCCTCGGCGTACATTGATGTTTCTAGGCCTCGTAACATACCCAATATAGGCCTTCTTTGGGTCCCCAATGAGCTGAGGAACCTGATGAACGGAGTGGATCATCCTCATGTGGGACCCACTCTATAAAAACGGAGGAAAAAAAAAAGGAAAACAAAACAAAAAAAAGAGGGGAACTCACAGCGTCAGGGACGCTGGAAGTAGCTGGAGCCGTTGGGCTGCCCAGTAGTGGTCCACTTGTGGGACCCACCATGATGTATTTGTTCTATCCAAGCTGTCCATCTGTTTTCCCAGATAATTTCAGGGCCCAAGCCCGAGTATTAAGAAGATCCAGATCTTGGGTGGGCTTCACCACAGAAAACAGTGAGGGTGAATGCTTACTGTTGAAACCTTTTCAAGGGCCCCACCGTGAGGTTTAATTTCCATCTAATCTATTGCTGAGGTCACAGACCTTGGTGGATGGAAAACACATATACCAGCTCGGTCCAAAACTTTTTGGGGACCATGAGTTTGGTCCACGCTGAAGGCAGCGTGCTGGACACGTTGCCCAGCAGTGGCCCACCTCGTGGGACCCACCCTACTCAACTGTCCATCCATTTTGCTATATCATTTCAGGGCATGGGCCCAAAAATGAACCAATACAAGTCTCATGTGGGCCACACCATCTGGAATGGTGGAGGGAACGATGCCCACCGTTGAAGCCTTGCTAAGGCTCGCCTACCATTGAAGCCTTGCTAAGGCTCACCATGATGTTTGTTTGCCATCCAGACCTGTAGCACAGGTCTGGATGAAGGAGAAAACATAAATATCTGCTGGATTCAAAACTTCCTAGGACCTAGCTGGGTACCACGCAACCCAATAGGTGGCCCACCTTGTGGGTCCCATCATGATGTATCTGTCTTATCCACGCTGCCCATCTATTTCCCTAGATTATTTTAGGACATGGCCCCAACAATGAGGCAGATCCAAACGTTAGATGGACTACACCCGCAGGGAACAGTGGTCTTTGATGCCCACCATTGAGAACTTCCTTGGGGCCACCTTAGTGATTATTTTCATCCAACTAAAGGTTGTGGGCCCATCTTTGGGTTCCACCTTGATGGATGTATTGTGTATCAAGCCACCCGTCTTGACCTGATGCGTGGGGCCCAATTTGAGTGGGCTTCACTTAGGAAATGGTGGTGATTGCATACCTACCACTGATACTTCATAAGGCCAATGATGTATATTTGCTATCCGACCAGTGGGCGGGGCCCACCATGGTCCTTCCTTTGATATATATGTTTTATCCATGCCGTACACCTATTTTGTTGGCCTATTTTGTAAGTGCAGGCCCAAGTATGGGGCCGGTGTGGTCTCAAGTGGGCTATGCCACGAAGACCTTTGCATTTCCAATGGGGCCCACAGTCCGGGTCCTACTCTCTACATATATTGGGCCATTTAAGGCCAACGTCACATGATACGTTTGGTAACATGCTAGTATACTTATGGCCCGTTTGGCACCATGGATTTGAGGAGAAAGGAGGAGAAAGGAGGAGAAACTGGTTGCTTTATTATGTTTGGCACCATGGATTTGATGAGAAGTGGATTTAAGTGGAATCCAGGAGAACTCAAAAAGGCACTTTTAGCCCTTTTTCAAATCCTCAAAAAAAGGTGGGATTTGAGGAGAAATCCTTCCCAACGTGGGACCCACCGTAATGTGTCCCTAACTATGGGACCCAACATGATGTACATTTTCCATCCAACTTGTTGATAAGGTCACAAAGACCGGGATGAAGGGACCACACAAATTTCAATTTAATCCAAGACTTTTGTGCATCATAAAGGTCTCACTCTCCATTTTTTCTTGTTTTATGGTCCACTTTAGGTGTGGATTTGCTTTATTTTTTGGATCTTGGCATAAAATGATATGTAAAAATGGATGAAAGGCATGGATTTAAAAATCGAGGCTAATACGGTGGGGATATGGTGGGATTAAAATTTACACCGTCCATTCCTTCATGTTTGATTTCTCTCAAATCTTGGCTGCCAAACAGAAAATCTGGAATTGATAAGAAGTGGAATCGATGAGAATTCATATCATGGAATCCACTTCTCCTCACTTCTCCTCAAATCCATGGTGCCAAACGGGCCATTAGTTTGATATGTCACACTGATAACATGCTTAGTATAATGAATACTCTGCTCATTCATATGCCCATACGCATCATTTGCATGTCTGTTGTGGATCACGAATAATCATAGCACATGCCATTTTGGCTTATTATACTTAGGGGACCCATACAAGACAGGGTCACCCCACATGATTGCGCAGTATGCGTAAGTTTGGTGCATGACTTGATTGTGTGACTCATGCATTTTGCATTATGTATGTCATGATCGCTTTCACACCCTAGCAGCATCGAGGTGGTGGCCACCATAGTCACATCGTGGTTGGCAGTAATGGACATCGGAAACTTGTTCTAACACGTGGGCTGTCACGCCCTGAAATTCGAAACCCGAGTACAATAACCCAAAGCCCGAGTTCCAGGGTGTGAATTGAAAATTCGAGCATAGACTCCTTGAAATTCCATTCCACACATCGCATAACTAAAATAAATTCCAAATATAAAGTTTCCTTTCCACTAATATATTATTACATTAAATTTTACAAGATAAAATAGATCAACTACAGTTGGCGTTTGAGTAACACGTGACCATCTGAATACTCTGCTCTGTCTACGTCTTTTTCTTCTTGAAAACCTGCAAGAACTGTGGTGATCTTGGTGAGCTAAAAGCCCAGTGAGGTCATTTCCATCACAGGTAATATTCCAGTTAATAAAAGATAGGACTTGAATAATCAACGGATATAATTGTATGAAACATACGAGAATAAGGTTATGATTGATACACTTTATGATTTATTATTAACAGAACATGATTATCATGATATCATGTATGTCATGATACGTGTGAGAGCAATAAACGTCTGGGAACTCGTTGTCACTGAACATTAGGAACCTGTCGCAAATCAACCATGCTCACCTAACCGGTACAACGAGGCGGCAAATCAACCATGCACGCCAGCGGGCAAATCAACCATGCACCACTGATCCAACCGAGCAAATCAACCATGCTCAATAAGTGAAACGACCAGAACTCGCTGCCACTGAACATTAGGAACCTGTCGCAAATCAACCATGCTCACCTAACCGGTACAGCGAGGCGGCAAATCAACCATGCACGCCAGGAGTCAAATCAACCATGCACCTGTTCTGTCGCAGTGTATAAATATATGTATATCATGAGTTATGGAAGCACTCTTCAAGCATACAATGCATATCAACTCAATCCCAATCACACCATGCATATGTTATTTTCATTCAGATAGTTAATTCTTTATCTAATTTTAGTTATCGTTGATCGAGGGATTTGAGAAGGTCATTGCGTAAGGTCTAGTGCGTTGACAGGCTAACATTGTTTCAAGAGTTATGTATTGTATACTGTCGAACCCTAAGTTGTTGTTATCGGGAAGTTTGAGAATGATGTCACGGGGAATCTTAAGAATACTACATGTATTTAGTACTGCATGATGGTTACGTCATATGTAACAAATCCTAAATCGAACTGTCATAGAATTCTAACATGTGCATTGAAACGAAAAACTTGAGAAGATTAATTAAATAAGAACAGAATAATTGGGGATGAACTTTTATGGATATAGAGATAGGGCATGGACGGATCCCTTACCTAGGATTCCATGGTACGAAAGAATGTATAAAAATATACTTAAATTCCTAACTAGAGAAAAATCTTTTTAAATTGAACGCAGACAAGGAAGAACACTAAAGGATATTAACAGAGAAAGTTACGTGAGATGAATCACTCACTGTTTGATGATTCCTAAGTTTCAAACCAATCCCAACTTGAATTTGAGTTGACTCAGCGAGTCGACTCGATGTGGAGAGGAAATCACTTCTTCTTTCTTTTTCTTTCTTCTTTCTTCTTTCTTTCTCCTTTCTTCATTCTTCTTCATTCTTTCTTTCTTTCTCTCCTTTCTTTCTTCTCCTCTTTTTCTTTTTTCTCCTTTTCTTCTTCTTCTCTCTCTCTCTCTCTCTCTCTCTCTCTCTCTCTGCTTCTTGCTGACTGGTGCTGCCCCTACAGCATCAGCAAAACTACCTTCCTCTCTCTCTCTCTCTCACCGCTTCTCTCTATCTCTCTCGTTTCTTCTCTTCTTCTTCTTTTTCCTTCTTCTTTTCTTTCTCTTTCTTGCTGCCCTCAGCAAGGGCCGCAACAACAATAACAGCCGCAACAACAGCAGGAGTCCGAACATCAACAGCAACAGCAGCACGTGCATGCTACTTCTCTCGCTCTCTCTCCTTCTCTCTCTCTCTCTAATGCCCCACACCCTTTCTCTCCTTCTCACAACTTCTCTCTCTCTCTCTCTCTCTCTCTCTCTCTCCTGCGTTTCTTAGGAGCTTAGAATCGATGGACGACGCCTCATATAACCAGCCAATGCAGTGGAGAAGCGGTGAAGATGCGGACGACAAAGAAATTCCGGTTCGAGTTGGAGAAGGAGACCGAATAATCCGGGGATTCCTTTGCACAAACAACCCGTTGTAAACCTAGGTGGGGTCCACACGAAGGTTTGGAAGAGGCCTGGCCCACCCATGCATCGCAGATCTGTCGATCTTGGGATTTCTTGCATCTTAGGATCGGTTTTAGAAAGCTGTGGTGGACCGTACGATCGTCCAAGAACAATGAGGTCACCTACCCCCTACGTCCGTGCGAGGGACTCTTCAAATGGACGGCTTGGATCAACCGACGGGGTCCACGTTGATGGACGGTGCGGGCCACAATTGGCGACAGCGTTACCGCTGTCGCTGAAACAGCGTCCGAAGACGCGTTCCGTCTGCAACGCGTGAGAAACGCAGGTCAACGCGCGTTGACCGCATGGCCGGTCCGCTGTACTGTACACGTGGGTCTCACCTCGATGTATTTGATGAATCCCTTCCGACCATCGGTTAGGCCACTCAATTTGAGGTGTGCCACAAAAAAAATGAAGCAAATTCGAGTTTAGATGGCCCACACATGGCCCGTTTTCTAATTAGGACATTTGTAGAGTGATCGGAGGATTGAAATTTGACGTGTGAGGTTAGATCGTGTCCTAAAACTAATATATAGAGTTTTGCGTGAAAATGATTTCCAGAAATCATAAAATTTGCAATTGGTCCTATAACTTAAGTTTACTAATGGTACTTGTAAATTTATAAGTTTTGCGAAGTCTGTCACTTCCATACTATTTTAGGGTTCATGTTGAACAATTTTAATGAAGGAGCCATACTATAATTTCTTACGGATTATTTAATATTAATTTATTTATATTAAATTTATTTAATTTCTTAAATAAATAACTAATTTATAATTTAGATTATTCTAAAATCCTAAGGGGTTACAAACACACCCGAGCAGCTTTCACTGGTCTAAGGATACTACCTTGTGATGGACACAATGTACGGGTCCTATTTATGGACAGACATGTGTGCAGGATAATGTACGGCGGTTTACATTAATCGCGTAATTCGAAATCAGAGTGGACGGTTAAATCTTCTATTCTAGTAATGACAGATTACCTTAACGGTCGATCTATCGACTTAACTAAGTACTACGTTTTTCAGAGGCCTGACGAGTTGTCTGAACACATATAAACTGTATACATGTGTGTATGTGTGTGAACAATACAGCTTAGAATTTAATTTCTCACATGTGAACACGCACTCGTGTACTTACTCGTGCGCCCAAATTTTTGGGGTATTACATGGGCGCTATGGATGTCCTTGGGTGAAAGTTCCTAAACCCTGTTGTACCAGTAGGATGCTCCAACGTCGAGACCGAGTGGATAACATGAGCGCCCGAATGCCAAATACCAGTAGGCCGCGTCTCCCACTGTGTCGAGGTCGGTTGGAAAGGGGTGTGACCTTATCTTCCTGGGTGCAGTGGGCTATAAGCTAGGTCGATTCTGACCAACTCATGAAATGGGTCCGCTATTGGTGAGTCGGGTGAGCATTGGCATACCACCGACGAGGCGGATAGTGGAGTTTTTTTTACTCGCTTGGTTATGAGTGCGAAGTGCGGCGACCAGTATCAGAGTGTACTAGACCCCGGTGATGTCCCAGATGAGAACTATTTTGATATGTGGATTAGTTGAGGATTGACGTGTTTACATTGCATCTCTAGCATGTAACACTCGGCCATGTAGGCCTTTGCATCGCATAGCCTTGGGATGACTGATAGCATTCATGAACTTGGTAGCTTAGCTCTCTATCACTTTTGCTTACTCTGATATTTGTATACTTGTCATATGCATCACACGCGCACACACACACACTCTACTGAGCTTCGTAGGAAGCTTATGCGCGTTTGTTTACGTTGCAGGTACTAGGGCACATCAGTAGCGTTGAGCTCGGTCCATGTACCTGATATTTTTGGCTTTTGCTACATTTTGTATTTCCCTTTCTAGCACTGTACTCAACAAACTAAATAGTGGATATCTGATGATGTTTTATGGTTTTGATTATGCTCATTTACAAAAAAAAAAAAAAAAAAAAAATTGATCCTGAAAATCCTCTTGGTGGGATCCCAACTTGGCATATGAGAGCTAGGAGCCAAGAATGGGGTACTACGGAGGCTGTTGGCACCAAGGTCGGTAATTGGGAATTTAGTGAGCCCGGTCCTCGGGTTTGGGGCGTGACACACACTCTCTCTCTGTCTCCCTCTGTGCCCACCGAACCACCCCCACTCCCTGTCTACTTGACGCTGACCATCCCCTGAGTTGCCCTGTTTGCTCGACGTTAGCAACTCCCTGCCTATCCACTCGACGCCGGCCACCCCTTGAGCTGCCTAGCCCGCCTCTTCACTCAACGCCGGCCACCCCTTGAGTTGCCCAGCATGCCTATCTGCTCGATGCCGGTAATCCCTTCCCCCCTTAGCTCAAAAGAATCGAACTCAAACTCTGCTTGAAAATTCAGACTTGGCTTAAGCGCGAACTCGCTCGGTCTACTAATCTAGCAGGTTCACACTCAACTCAGCCGAGCCAAGTTGAGCACCAAGCAGGGGCTGAGTGGTTGAAGCCTAGCAAAGAGCACGGCAAAACTTGACTCGTGTACAGCTAGCCTGCGATAGGGAGCTAGGATTGCTTAATGCATAACATAAGACCGACTTGGATATTGTGTGCTACAGGAAAAGCTAGTAGGCCCGCTATGATGTAGGTGTTTTATCCACGCCGTCCAACCATTTTGGATCTGCTTCATTTTTTGTGGTGTGGTCTACCTGAGATTTTCTGTGGTGTGGGCCCAATTCTTTTTCTTTTCCTTTATTGGTCTACCTGAGATTTGGATCTGCTTCATTTTTGGGATCCTGCCTTAAAATGAGCGGTCAAAACGGATAGACGGCATGGATGTAAGGCACATACATTACGTTGGGCCCATAGTCAGGGATCCACCTACCTTCCAGTCCGTCCATCAGGTGGGACCCTTGGTGTTCAGACACGTGCCAAATTCAGCCTCATCCACAGCTCAGGTGGGCCAAGCCATGGATCAGCAGGAAGGGGATGCCAACCACAGGTTTGTATGCGAGGCCCACCATGTGTTTGTTTTCCATCCAAACCGTTCGTCAGGTGTATGACCAGGATGAACATATACTCCTAGATCACACTAACATAAAACTTAGGCGGGCCACGATGCTTGTACTTAGAAAATTTTAATCGGGATTTTACATACTTTTCTGTGGTGTGTCCCACCTCAGTTATTTATGGGATGGACGGAGGAAATCCACTCCGACCAGTCCACGTGTAATTGCAGATTAGGCCTAGGGACAAAACATCAGGTTGATATGTGATTCTTGTGGGCACCAAAGGAAATAGTTGGAAAAAAGACATCCACTCTTTATTTTTGCAGGGTCCATGATGATTATATGAAATCCACTCCAACCATTAGATGGTACACCAAAACTTAGACATTGGGCCTGAAATAAAGCCCATCTGTGATTCTGGTGGGCCACACTAAGGGAAACATTTTGCAGGGTGAGCTTTGCCCTGAATACTATTTCTCATCATCTGGTCCACCTGAACCACCATTGAGGCTGATTTTTGGACTGGAGGCCAATCCTGGGGTGACGCACATAATGGTCAAGGTGGATTCACATGAAAACAAGAGTGGGGTCAACCTATTAGGCGGAGAAGCTACTTAACAAACTCCTGCTGCCTATTTATTTCCATTCATTACCATTAATTAATCACTACAATCAAACCTACGTGACCGTCCAACCAGTTGGACTTTGAGCATCTGTGCGTGTGAAAGGGGATATATATGTGATTGACTTCATGGGAGCTTCCCATGAGTTCAAGCTAGGAAATCCACACTATGTATTTGGTGGGTCTCCTCTAGGTTATCGGATGTCCCAAAAATCAGCCATGTCTGGAGCTTAGGTGGGTCACACCATCTGAAACCATGTGAAATCATGCCTAAAACATCTAAAAGCATTTTGTGGGCCCACCAGAGTTATGGAATAGCCTGAAATTTGGTATGACACCTCATACAAGTGGGACACGCAATGGATGGACTGGATGTCTAAACATCATCCCAGTGGGCCTTACAGACAATCAGGAAGGTTTCAATTGGGGCGCATCCACTCTCAACTGTTGTCTGTGGTATGGCCCACCTAAGTCATGGATTTGCCTGAGTTTGGGTCCATGGCTAACCATGGAAGGGTGCATCCAATTGATGGGGTGGATGTCCAACACACATCATCGTGGCACCACAGAGCTCGACCTAATGGGAAGCGTACATGCTCATCCTAATAGGCTGTCTGCGCCGTTGATCCGGTTATGCCAGATTTCGGTACGAACAGGTACTCCATACACATTGTCATACCTACACCTTGGTGATTTTCTGTGCCTGAAGTTCCTTGGAGCATTGTCTGAAGTCAATCCGGAGAGTCTCTCCAAAGTCAGTCTCCTTGAAATGAGAGCCAGTGGGCATTTATAGGCTCGTGGGAGGCTGGTTTTATCACTATTGGGCAGATTTGATAAGTCTAAACCTCTGTGCCTGACTTAGCAGTTCTAGCACGGGAGGCTCTACGCTTGCAGCTGAGGCTTTGCTGGGCAGCTCCTTGGTCACAGAAAGCTAAGCGGGCGAAATAATGATGGGTTTGAATGGTGCAATGAGGCCAACAGACATGAGGGGCCCATTTCCTTAGGGCCTGTTTGGTTTTCCAATTACAACAGTAAATGACTATAAATGGTACTTTTGTAATTGTGTGGTGACATCACCTACATTTGACTGTAATGATGCTTTTGCTACATTGTTTGTTTCACCCAGAAATCACTGTAATATGATGTGAAAATGTAGTGACTACAATTTCCTTCACCTGTTTTCTTTTCTTGTTTACACAAACACTTAGAAATGGCAATAATGGTTCATTTACTTTGCATTTTATAAGAAATTGGAAAACCAAACAGGCCCTTGTGAAAATTTTCATGTCAGCAAAGGGATATCCTAATGTAAGAAAAACTTACCACTCATTCCATATTGCTTCTTCATGGACGAGCTTGATCAACAGAGGGTTCTAACAAATTGCCTGAGCTTTTTGCATTCGATGAAGCTCGAACCTCGCGACTTCTTCACGTTTCTTTTATCCATCATCTTCCTCACCCGTTCCACATCATCCCATTTACCATTGGAAGCATACAAATCAGATATGAGAGTGAACACCCCACCATCTTTATCTGGATCTGCCACATTCAAAACCTGTTCTGCTGCTCTCTCAGCCATCTCGAAATTCCTATGCATCTTGCAGCCTGCCAAGAATGAACACCACACGACAATGTTGGGTTTGAGTTTCATTGTCTTGATCAGCTCATAAGCTTCCTCCAACAATCCTGCTTTCCCTAACAGATCGACCATGCAACCATAGTGTTGAATCCCAGGCTCCAACCTAAACTCTTCAGTCATGCTGTAGAAATTATCGCGGCCCTTGTCAACCAGTCCGGCATGGCTACAAGCATTAAGAATCCCTGTAAATGTAATCTCATTAGGCCTCATGCCTGCCACTTTCATCTTTTCAAACATACAGAGCGCCTCTTCTCCATGCCCATGCAATGCAAGCCCACAAATCATCGCGCTCCAAGACATGACATTCTTATGATGCAACTGCTCGAATATCCAGGATGCACTTTTCAAGAATCCACATTTTGCATACATGTCAACCAGAGCAGTCCCAAGTACCACATTCAGTTCAATTCCGTTCTTCTCAGCATAGGCATGTATTGATTTCCCCAACAATGGAAGAGAACCCATGTGTGAACACCCTGAAAGTAGAGTGACTAACATCATGTTGTCGGGTTTCAATGCTCCATTTGTCATCATCTCTCTGAAAAGCTCTAGTCCTTGGTTCCACATGCCAACACCCATGTAGCCAGAAATCATGGCAGACCAAGATGCAACATCCCTTGCAGGCATAATATCAAATGCCCAACGTGCTCTCTTGATCTCACCTTTCTTGGAATAGCCAGATATCATTGTATTCCACGTTACGATATTTCTTTTAGGCATTTCATCGAACAATTGGCATGCGTCCATGAAAGAAGAGGCGACATACCCATTAAGGAGAGCAGTGGCGACGTAGATGTGGGATTCTAAGCTGATTTTGCAGAGATGGGCATGGAGATGGCGGGTGAGGAGGGCGTTGGAGAGATGAGCACATGACTTTAGTGCATACAAGGCCGTATAGCTATCGACGGTGATGCCGGAGCGGTGCATTTGAGTGTAGAGATGCAAGGCTTCGTTTGGAAAAGAACCATTTCTGATGGCAGAAGAGGAAGAAGAAGAGATCCGTGCAAAAGGAGAGTGGGGCCCTTCAATAAAAGGGCGAAATGGACGGATGGATTTGAATATATTGTGGCGGGAGACGAGGGTTCGCATGGCCGTTAATTGTTTCCCTTGCCAAGGCCGCGAGTCAGATTTGCCAGTGCCCGTCCCTTCACTGGGGCCCACCTGTAGATAGATCATCCCATGATCGTAACCGTCCAGTTCTGGACTCTACCCTACATGAGCCATTCATTTTAAATATGGGCCATGCGAAAAGGGATATTCTGGGTGGCTCGCATTTGAACTCCACAAAACGATTGTGGTTGCCTGCCAAAGCTACTCGCGAATCAGGTCAGTCGGGGGTAATGGCGCAGTGAGTGAGTCGCTGACCGTGGGGCCCACCTCGATGTATGTGTTGTATATCCAACCTGTACATTCCTTTTATCACCTCATTTTAGGGATGGTTCCAAAAATATCGTAGCAGATACAAATTCAAGTGGACCACACCACACCACAGGAAACAGTGGTCACTGAACGCCCACCACTAAAAACTGCCTAGGGTCCATAGTAATGTTAATTATTTGCCACCCAACCTGTTGGTAAGGTCACACAGACCTGAATTAAAGGAAAACACTCAAACAGCTTGATCCAAAACTTCTGTGGCCCACATGAAGTTTTTAATGGTGACAAGTCAATCTCTACTGGCCTTGATGGATGTTGACAAGGAAAAGTTTGACAAAATCACCATCCAAGCCGTTCATTACGTCTATATCACCTCTTCTTTTCGGGATGAAGGTTGTGGAGGTTATTAGACATAATAATAATAAAAAAAACCACTGTTTCTATGGTGTGGTTCACTTGAGATTTGGATCTACTTCATTGTCTAAGATCATGCCCTAAAATAAGTTGGAAAAACTGATGGACCGCGTGGATATAGAACACATACATCAAGGTAGGCCCCATGATGATGAAAACACCCACTACAGTGTCATCCAGGGAACACCTCATCTGCTCCCTTCTTCACATACGGTTATTCCCATTCTAATGGGGACCAAACACTCAAGAAAGAATCATTCGATCGAAAACCATATTCCTCTCATTCGAGCCGTTAAAATCGAGTGGACTCGATTTCGTCCCTTTACAACAATCATGCCTCCTTATTTTCCCCGAATGCTATCTAGGTAGAATACTCTCCAACTTTGTGTTAGTAGAAGAGTACTTCTTTAATACCAGAAGCCACATCAGGGTGGTGAAGTCCATAAGCCTCATGTAAAACTGAAATTGCAGAATTGTAAGAACCGGAGATAGGAATTAAGACAGTTAAACTAAAATTGGTACCTAGTCGGTATGCCATGATGAATGCTGCAGTCTTCTGCCCTTAATTACACTATCACATAAGCATTGAGATGGAAGAAGAATCCAACCCTACTTTTATATTTAAAAAGAGTGAGGAGTTTGTAACCGATCAAAACTCCTCTCCACTCCACACAAATTTAACAATATATCCTAATCCAACTATAACCTTGTGAGTATAACACGGTTGTAATGCACTACTCTTACATGATTTTAGATTCATCACAACTTTAATTGAGTTCACCAATATGCCCTATCATCATATCCAACCTTTAGGGAGATATTGATCATTGATGAATTAGGCCCACCTTATAAAATTTTTACATTCTCTCGCTTGGGCTACATTAATCAATATCAATATTTCATTTTTTGAAAATATTTTGAAAACCTATTTTAATTTTGAAGAAATATCTGAATGGTTAACTAATTCAATTGTTAAATAATATTGTCGACGCTACTACAATCTAGTCCATCAAGACTACTAGTATAGGATCGCGATAGCCATCACAACATTTAATCTTAGCAAAATGAGACTAAGCACGATCACAAATACTATCGGCCTTAACGACATAAATCATGGATAATGAAGTGTGGTATGAGGATTACACATGTAATGTATCATATATGCTTATTCTCAAGAGGTCCTGGAGCTTTCACATGTTTCCAATGAAACATGACTTTAATTCAGCTTATAAAAAATAAATTGAGCATACATGAAAAATGTCAAAATTAACTTTATATCAGAATCATTAAAACTTAATAAATGAAATCTCTTTAATGTATATGAAAATAAAGCATACTCAACTTCCACTAACTGAACACATCTATGGAATCAATGACTCACATGGATGTCACATGCTCTTGAAATGGTGTGATAGGGAGTCCTTTAGTGAGCGGATCTGCAATCACATACTTAGTGCTGATGTATTTTATAAACACTAGATGATTTTAAACTCTTTATTTCACAAAAAAAAAAAAAAAATACTTGATTTCAATATGTTTTGACTTGATGAGTGCTCGTTATTGTTAGAGAAAGAAACTGTAGCTAGGTTATCACAAAAGATTCTCAATAGTTTCAGAATATGTTTCAATATCTGCAAACCTAAGAAGAAACACTGTAATAAAGTGCTTAATTTGATGCTTCATGACAAGCAATAAACTTAGTTTCCATGGTAGATTAGACTGTTGTCGATTGTTTCATGCTTTTTCAAGACACAACCCCACCAACCATAATGAAGATGTAGCATGAGGTGAACTTCTTTGTATTAATGTAGCGAACATAATCTGTATATGAGTATCCAACTAACTCTAAATGATCAGACATTCTGTATGTAAATCCTTGGTCCTTTCTAGGTAGTGCAATACCTTCTTTGCAACTATCCAATGTTGTATTATCAGATTAGAAAGATACTTGCCTAACATTCTAACTGCAAAAATAATATATGTCCGGTCTTGTACAGACTTGAGCATACATGATGCTCTCTACTACTAATGTTGCGAAAAATCCATCATGCGGTTTTTTTCTAAATCATTTTTAAGATATTAGAATTGTCCGAATTTATCAGCATTCATAATAGGTGATTGTTTAGGAGCATATTTTTACATGTTATACCTTTTAAGCACCCTATTAATATAGGCCTTTTGTGACAGGCTAAGCAGTCTGCGTGATCTATCACGATGTATCTCAATGCCGATGACAAAACAACCATCAACAAGATTCTTTATCTTAAACCTTTTAGATAAGAGTTTCTTAGTGTCGCTCATCATCCTAATGTTACTGCTAGCCAACAGAATGTCATCACCCTACAAAACTTATATAACGAACTTACTCCCACTGATCCTAACGTAGATATGCCAATCTGTAATATTTTCTACAAAAGCATATGAGGAAACCACTTTATAAAATTATAGATACCACTGTAATGGCGCCTATTTCAACCTATAAATGAATTTCTTGAGTTTACATACCATATGTTATGAACTATCAGCTGCAAAGCTTTCAGGTTGTAACATGTATACATTCTCATCCAAATATCCATTGAGAAACGTATTCTTTACATCTATCTAGAACAACTCCAAATTCATATGAGCCGCAAGCGCTATCATGATCCTGAATGAGTCTTTTTAAGTACTAGTGAGAAAGTCTCATGAAAATTAATGCCTTCATGTTGGTTGAAATTCTTGGCAACAAGTCTGGCTTTATATATTTTGATATTACCCTTAAAGTCATATTTAATTTTAAATGTCCATTTACAACCAATTGGTTTCATGTCTTGGAGTAATTCAACAAGATCCCAAATTTTATTATCTTCCATGGATTTCAACTCATCCTTCATGACACAATCCATCAAGAGGAGTTAGCATTTTTCTTGGGTTGTGTAAATGATTCGGGATTATTTTTCACCCCTATATCAAATTCATGCTTCTGTAAGTATATGATGTAATCGTCTGGAATCGCAGGCCTTCTATTTCTTTCTAATTTTCTTTATGGCTCACCATCTTAAGTTCGATTTTGATTTTCTTCCTTAATAGGTTATATAGGAGGTTTATTGTGCTGTTATGTAGTGATTATAGGCTCAATCGCAGAGTTTATACACACGTGATGTGGAATGGCTATGATGGGAGTCACATCCTACTCTTCCTCAAATAAAATTCCCAATGCTCATGCTCCCATCATTTTTAGTATCCTCGATCAATGAATCTGACATTCTCAATCTCAATAATCTTGATAGAGTGGGAATAATAGTAGAATCAATAACCTTTTGACCTTTTCAGGTATCCTATAGAGAAATAACTTATAGTTCTGAGATTAAGTTTTCTTTAATTCATGCGGGTTGTACACTTTAGCCTTAGAAGGATATCTCCAAACGTGGAGTATCAGAGACTTGGTTTTCTCCCATTTCACAACAAAACAGGAGTTTTTCTTATAATCTTGTTGGGGACCCTGTTAAGGATATGAATTGCAGTTTTGATTGCATCACCTCACGGAGATTCTGACAATGTCGAATTGCTTATTATGCTATGCATCATGTCCATGAGGGTGCGATTGTGCCTTTCAGCCACACCATTCTGCTCTAGAATCCCAAGCATGGTGTATTAGGCAACAATGCTACAATCTTGTAGGTATCTAGCGAAGGGTCCTGAATTGCATCCTAATTCATCATATCTTCCATAGTATTCACCACTACAGTTAGACCTGATGACTTTAATTTTCCTATCGAGTTGATTATCTACTTCGGCCTTATATGTTTTAAAGGCATCCAAAGCATCTCATTTTTCATTTATAAGATAAAGGTTCCCAAAACGAGAGTAGTCATCTATAAAAGTAATAAAATATTTGTGTCAACTCCAAGAAACTGTAGGGAATGGGCCATAAATGTTCATATCACTACAAAAAATTCCATTTTTACCGACGAATGATTTCGTCGGTAATCAGTAAAATTTCGTCGGGAAATGTTTTTCCCGACGAAATTTTTCGCGGCTAACATCATCGCAGAAAGGCCGTCGGTAAAGGTTTTTACCGACGAAATAATTTTTTCGTAGGTAATAATTGAACCATTACCGACGAAATTATTCGTCGGCCAAACATATGAATTTTGTCGGGATTGAAAATGATACGTCGGTGAAAAAACTTTTACCGACGAAATAATGCGTAGGTAAAAACACGTTAAAACTTTTACCGACGAAATATTTCGTCGGTAAAAGAAAGGAAAAACTTTTTACCGACGAAATAATGCGTAGGTAAAAACATGATAAAACTTTTACCGACGGAATAATTCGTCGGTAAAAGCATCTCAGAGCTTTTTACCGACGAAATATTCCGTCGGTAAAAGTTTTTGCTTTCTTTTACCGACGAAATATTTCGTCGGTAAAAGTTTTTCCTTTCTCGGTTCCATTTGTTTTCAAAAATTCAGGAAAATTCCTGATATACACCTGTAAAAAAACCTATACATTTTGAATCCTACTCACATGCACAAACATACAAACAAACAAAAAGTACATCATCCATACACAAATAATCCATTCCACATCCACAAACAAACAATATTCATCCACACACAAATATATACAAGTTAAAAGTCGTATATTAAAAAAAAATAATCAGGAAGATGAAGGCGGAGGTGGGGGAGGTGGCGGGGCATCGGCGCCAAGGCGTGCAGCGAGAGACTGAAACATCTCCTGCATCCGTCGCTCATGCTCCTGCCGCAACTCCTCGATCCTCCTCTCCTGCTCCTCCCGTCGCCTCTCCTCCTCCTCCCTCTGCCTCTCTAGCTGCTCCCGAATCCCATCGACGACGATCCGTAGCTGCTGAACCTCTCTCTCTGCGATGTCAGCTCGGCGTTGAGCGCTCTCACCAGCTACGGATCGGCTGGAGCCAGCTCTAGTTTGTGCCATTAGCTTAGCACCATGGCCAAGCCCACGCACATATCCAGAACGGGTGCCAAGCACCTCGCTCAGGATTTCTGGCTCACTCCGCTGACTACCATCGGGAGTGGGCTGACTGCGTATGGTGTCCATCGCCGCCTGTAATGAAAAGATATGAAATTTCATAAAAAATGACATGAATGGCATTATTATCAATCAATGCGCAATTAAATTTAACAAAGTAAAGATTTTTACCCAATGCTCACTGGCTCTAGGATGAACCCAAGATCCCGTCGCCTGCCGACAGTGAGTCCCTCTGTAGAGGTCTACTGGTCCAGGCTCCTGGCCGGTGACGGAATCCCGCTGCGCAATCGAAAGGAAAAAAGACTTATAATAAATGCCAATCAAAATAATATATTAACTTAATAATCATCAATAATTTCTTACCATGTCGTAACGATGTCGTACAAATGACTTTGAACCAGCTACGTGGTTCACTTGTAACTTTTCCCTGTTCGCAGAATTTATTCTGCTCCTCTTCTGAACACATTATACAAAATACATTTCTATTAATTGCGAAATTAATTGCGAATTTAATTGTTACCGTAAGATATCGTACATGTAAATATTACCTGAAAAGCCTCCGACGAAAATCTCTCGCAGAGTATCCGCCAGTCGTCTGTACTAACGTGTGGCGGTGTGGACTGTACGGCCTCATCGTGTGTCCTGCACCGCTTGTACCGCTGGTGCAACTCTCCGCGGTACTCCTTGAACCGCTCCCTAATCATGTCGTCGACGGCATGAGAAATGTAGGGAACATTCAAATCGAATTCAAATTTATCCTGCAGTTTCGTAAATAATAAATTAAGGGAATAAACTTATTAACAATAGGACTTAACCGTAAATGAACTTTCACAAAAGAAAATTTCAATTTACTAAACTTTACCTGAAGGCGCTGACGGATGAGCTGTCGCACATCATCTGTCACGTCAGTCCAACGGGGGGTGGTGGCGGGGATCAGAGATCGGCATAGGACACCGACCTCAGACGTAAACAATCTGGCACTGTCCCCAACAGGTCTAAGGCAGTCCTGTGGGAACTCTACTGCCACCCTACCCTCACGCGTAAGTCGCTCTAAAACTAACCCACGCGTGGGTCCACGTCCTCGTCGGCTGGTAGAAGATGCTGCTGCGAAAAGATATATGTAAGTAACAATATAAACAGAAATCACTAAATAAATGTCTAGACTTACATGCAGTGCCCGGTGTATGCTGAACCGAAGGATCAGATGACTGTGATGCACCGTGCGATGTCGATGCTGTCTGCGTCGCATCACGGGTGGAAGGGGTAGATCCAGTGCGCGAACGACCTGATCTCCCACCTGGTGCCATGACTGAATATATCTGAAATACAAACTTATAAATTTAAACAATGTCAATGCAAGTTTATGAACATCATTGCAGAGTGAATTTGTGCTTATGCTTAGAGAAATGATAAAAATATGATTAGACCATTACACTATAATGCAAGCAGGATATAATAAAACCGTAAACAGAATATAATGAAACTGTAAACAGAATATAAAAGTTAAAAAATCCATTACACATTGTCATTCTATATTAAATACATATATCTCATTGTAATACAAATCAACTTCGGATCAACTATCCGAAATACTCCCTGCGTAAGTTATCGTACGCTGCAGATGTATATTCGATGCTGTATGAAGCTGTCACGCCCTGAAATTCGGAACCCGAGTACAACAACCTGAAGCCCGAGTTCCAGGGTGTGAATTGAAAATTCGAGCATAGATTCCTTGAGATTCCATCTCACACATTATATATCTAAAATAAATTCCCAAATATAAAATTTCTTTTCCACTAATGTCTTATTACATTGAATTTTACAAAACTAAAACAAATCGATTACATTCGACGCTCGTGTGATACGTGACCCTCTGAGTACTTTGCTCCGTCTATGTTTTTTTCTTCCTGTGAACCTGCAAGAACTGTGGTGATTTTGGTGAGCTAAAAGCCCAGTGAGATCATTCCCATCACAGGTAATATTCCAGTTAATCATAGATAAGATGCGAATCTCAACAGATAGAATTGTATGAAATATACGAGGATGAGGTTATGATTTTACACTTTATGATTTATTATCAATGGAATATGATTATCATGATGTCATGGATGTTATGATACGTGTGAGAGCAATAAACGTCTAGGAACTCGTTGCCACTGAACATTAGGAACCTGTCGCAAATCAACCATGCTCACCTAACCGGTACAACGAGGCGGCAAATCAACCATGCACGCCAGTGGGCAAATCAACCATGCACCACTGATCCAACCGAGCAAATCAACCATGCTCAATAAGTGAAACGACCAGAACTCGCTGCCACTGAACATTAGGAACCTGTCGCAAATCAACCATGCTCACCTAACCGGTACAGCGAGGCGGCAAATCAACCATGCACGCCAGGAGTCAAATCAACCATGCTCCTGTTCTGTCGTTGTGTATACAAGATGTATATGAATGTCATGAATTATGGAAGCATATCTCCAAGCATACAATGCATCTCAAATTCAAATCCAAACACACTATGCATGATTAATCCTATTCAAATAATTCATCATCTAAATGTTTTAGTTTATCGTAAATCAAGAGAGTTGAGAAGGACGTACGTCAGTGAGGTTTTGTACTAACATCACTGTCTTGGTGCTTCTAAGTTTCGTTTTATCTAGAATCTAGACTTGTGCAACTAAGAAGGAATAATTGAAACTTAAGAACGCATTAAGATATGAATCCATTAGTTACGACCTGATATGTATGGCGGAAGGAAATAATAACAATTCACATCTAAGACTTAATTAAGAAAGGAAAAGAAGAAAACAAATCCCTTACCTAGAATTGTATTACGAATGAATAAGGAAGGCAAAGCTTCGAATGAAACAAGAAGCAACTCAAGGAAAATCAACAAGAATAACACAAGATGAATCACTCACTTGTAATGAACTATACACCCAAATCGAGTCGGAGTCGGCTCACCGAGTCGACTCAGTTGGCCCTCTTCTTTCTTTCTTCTTTCTTTCTCCCTTCTTTCTCCTTTCTTCTTCCTTTCTTTCTTCTTCTTCTTTTCTTCTTCTTTTCTTTCTCTTTCTTCTTTTCTTGCTGCCCAGCAGCACTGATGCAACAGCAGCTATGCGCTGCACACCACTCCTCTCTCTCTACCGGCTTCTCTCTCTCTCTCTCTCTCTCTCTCTCTCTCTCTCTCTCTCTACTCACGGTCTCTCTTCCTTCCCACGATCTCTCTTTCTCTCTTCTCCACGGTCTCTCTCTGACGTTTCTAGAAGGGGAAGAGATGGACGGACGGTTTTATAGATGGCCAGGGTGATGGGAAAGGAGCGTCGGATTCGGGAGTTGGAGTTAGAGTAGGAGACTTAGACTCGTTATTTAAAAGAGTTTGGGTGCTTTGGAAACCGTTAGCTTGATTGATAGGGTCCACTAGAAGATCTAGGTGGAGTTTGAACCGTTCATGTGAAGTAAAAGTGGAGATCTCGCGTCCTTGATTCTTCTTGGGTTTGAAACGAAAGGTTTGGAGTGGGCCACAGGATCAACGGTGGTTTGGAAGATTAAAAATGATTGAGCTTAGCTGGGCTACAAAACCGATGGACGGGTTGGATTAACTAGATGGGGACCACCTGAAGGTCAGCGGTGTTGGCATGGGTTGGGTCGCGAGGACGCTGCCCGCTGTTGCAGCGGGTAGCGTAGAAGAAGAGGACTTCTCTCTTGTTCTTTCCGTGCACCGCAAGTGCAACACGCCCATACAGGTTCCCTCACAAGTGGGGTCCACATACGATCGATTTTGACCACGTGCTCCGTCCAATAGGTGGGCAACACAAAAATAACCGCTGACGAAAAAAATGAGGCAGATCCGAATTAAGGTGGGCCATTTATGGACCAATTTCTGATTGGGGCATTTGTAGGATGATCGGACGGTTGAAATTCGACGTCTATGGTTAAATTGTGTCCTAAAACTCGTATATAAAGTTTTTTTTTTATGAAAGTGATTTCCAGAAAGTATTATATTTAAAAATGGTGGTGGAGTTTGAGTTGGAGAAGGACTCCACTTTTCGTTTCTTGCGAAATAAATCTTAAGTGAGACGTTGGAGACCTAGGTGGGGTCCACACGACCCTAACAGAGCAGTTCCCAGGCTACCATGCACAGTAATGGCCAGGATCTTGGCCGCTTTTGGTTTGGACGGTGATTTGAAGAAGATCGGATAGACGACCGATGTGGAAAATATTCAAGGGGACTCTATGCGTGGGGGAGAGGGATCAATTGGACGGGTTGGATTTTAAATGCAGGGTCCACAGACGGACGGTGTGGATGGTGCAAACCGGCAACGGACGGACGTCTTTGTAATACGCTGCGCGCCTTTGTAACACGTGGTCAACACGTGTTGACCGGTCGAATCTTGTGCAGTAGGGTACGTGGGTCCCACCATGATGCTTGTAACCAAAATCTGCTCCGCTCATCTGGTGTAGCACGATTACTTTAGACATAAGATAAAAAAATGATCTAGATCCGATAACCATGTGGGTCACATGATGAGAGTTAGTGTGCTTCTGCCTCACCGTTAAAATCTTACGTGAAATTTTAACAGATTACTAGGGTATATATTCATATAATTCCAATTCTACCCTTTTCTTTAGTATTGACTTCCAACACCTGTACCAATCGTATACACCATCATTTTTCGGTGAAACTTCCCCAAGGCCTGTTATTTTTCGCGCTCTTTATACGGGTTAAGTTCGGGCATTGATCTCTTACAGATGACAAAGATGCCTTTTTAGTGATCCATCACACTAGGTGATCCAAAGTGACATTTGTACATATCCAATAGAAAATTTAACCGGTAGCCTTAGTATATATCCTATGATCTTCGAAATGATCGGCTCGGTTTGTTATTTGTATGGCCCAATTAGCGGATACGAATTCGATGGATGGTTATATGAGAGGCCAATTTTTTTCTAATTAGATGTTTATGTTCTTAAACACAAGTATGAGTTATTGTACGGTCAGTTTCTTAAACTGATATTCCTAATATGGTCTTTGGGTGGCCTATTGGTGAGACATATACACCGTTAGACTTTAATGACTTGTCTACTCATGAAATTTCATCAGATCACAGTTTTGACGGTAGGTTAAGCATTTGAATGTATGATAAACAAGATGAACGGATCAGAATGTTAAATTGATTTGTGTATGAGCGGCTATGGAGATCAAGGGGTTTAGTTTACTATGATCGGCTTGTTCAAAATCGAGGTGGACGGTTAGATATTCCTACCTAGCAATGATAGATCATTCTAACGGTCCGTCTATTGACTTAACTAAGTACACTAAGTTTTTAAAGTCTTAAAAGTGTCAGAATACGTATAAAAGTGTAGCGTGTGTGTATGCGTATGAACGACGCGGCCTAAAATTTAAATTCTAACGTGTGAACTATAACACTCGTGTACCTACTCGTGTACTAAATTTTCGGGGTATTACAGAAGCACTTGACATTGTTACAGCCAACATGCCAGTCACAATAGGAGAAATCTGATCTCTTGGGACTCCATTCAGATGTGCAAGTGATAATGTCGCATCTTCCATACGAAGTTTTCTGCGATTATATTCCTCAATCAGGTCCGGAATTTCTTTGAGATTGTATAATCTTTCATCTGAGTCATCGTTTTCCTTCCTACATATCTCGACCAGACCGGGTATCTCTCTGGCCATACCAGAAGAATATAGGGCCGGAAAGTCCATCCGCAACAGCTGATGAAGTATGCTGCGTGCTTCCGCTACGCTCCAATTTGTGGAGGACATGATCAGAAAGTGACTTAACTGTAAATGTAGATTATCAACAAGTCAATTCAGAAAAAAAATCATGACTTGTAAAACATATATACATGTAATAATCAAATTAATCGAATTGAAAAATTACATGTAAATCTTGTATATATTTAATAATCGTCGTCTGAATCATTATCGCTTAGGACTCTTTCTTCTTCACCATCACTATCGCTGATCAGAATTTCCTCTTCATCGTCTGCAACATTGTCATCGATGAAAGTGCTATCATCTCTAACAATGTCATTTATGATTGAGGCATCAACATGATCAGGTGGCACATCATCTCTATTCAATTGCACCACATCAATATCAACATTTGGATCATTCCCTCTATCCCAAGATGGCATGTCTTCTTGGTATGCTTGTTCAACTGACGACGTTCTATTACTCCCTTCATCGTTATCTTCAACGTCTACTTCGGGAACGTCAAATATGTTCCTGGGCTTTATTTTCTGCACCACGTGCCAAGAGCCACCTAACTTGGTGTCAGCGAGGTAGAATACTTGTTCGGCTTGGCCGGCTATGATAAATGGGTCATCTTTAAACCACTTCCGAGATAAATTTACGCTCGTGAAGTAATTATCAGTTTGTATTCCCAACTTTTTATTTTCAATGTCCCACCAATCGCATTTAAATAAGTACACCCGCTTTCTCATACAATAACTCAGCTCAATAATATCCGTCAAAACGCCATAAAAATCAATTTCGACCTCCTCATGTGTTCCCTTCACAACCACACCACTATTTTGTGTGGTCCTATATTTCTCACGCTCCTCAGTGTGGAACCGAATCCCGTTTACAATACAGCCTGTATATCTAGATACACGTCTATCAGGGCCACACGCCAGTGAGTAGAGCGCATCAGATGCATCCGCAGAGTTGCTAGCGCGCAACATCTTCATCTATCATCACGTACAGAATATAAATGTACGTTTAGGCATTTAAAATTACGTGTAAATATTGTGCAATACAACAATATTGTAAGTGTGGTGAGATAGAAGGTAAATTAAGCTTACACGTTTTGCAAACCATTCTGGAAACAAATCCTGATGCATTCGATCATAATTTGTAGGGTATTGGGACTTCATCTCCTCGATGTGTTCGCTATACACAATTGGTACGTTGTAAGCAAGAAATTTTGAGATTAAAACTGTCTGTAGATATACAATAATTATGTGCGAAGACTTACTCCAAGTACGACTCTATTTCTTCACAGTTATGCAACACATACCACCGCGCCTTCGCAAGATCCCGAGGGTCCATATCCTGAAACGTCGGCGATCCTAAAGGACGGACGTTATGTGCGAATACAGATATGAGTCCTTGTTCATGCTCCTGCCCTGCATCGGCATTACGATCTTCTCGGTTGAATCTAGTCTCTATGCCACGAAGATACATGGAGCAAAATGTCAGGCACTCATTATCAATGTACGCCTCAGCAATGGATCCCTCTGGACGTGCCTTATTCCTCACATATTTTTTTAATGTGTGAAGGTATCTGTACACAAAATCAATATGTTTAAGACATGAAAACATGAATATACGTAGTTTATGGAATGAAAAAAAATTTATGATCATTGTTCTATCACCTTTCGATCGGATACATCCAACGATATTGTACTGGGCCTGCAAGCTTCGCTTCGTGCGGTAAGTGAATTGCTAGGTATACCATGACATCGAAAAACGCAGGTGGAAAAATTCTTTCAAGTTTGCAAAGGATTACGACAATATCCTTCTCCAGTCGTTTAATAACCTCTACATTTAAAGATTTCGAACACAAATCCTTAAAGAATATCCCCAACTCAATCAGCGTAGCACTGACATCCTTGTTGAGGAATCCACGAATCGCAACCGGTAGTAGGCGTTGAAGAAGGACGTGACAGTCATGACTTTTCATTCCTGTTACCTTACAGTCCGTAATGTTGACGCGCCGAGAGATATTCGATGCATACCCGTCTGGAAGTTTCACCTTGTTCAACCATTCACATACACGTTTTTTCTCTAGTTTTGTCAATGTGTAGCATGCTGCTGGTATAGTATATGAATTTTCATGTGGTTGCAAGTGCAACTCTTTCCTTAAACCCATTGCTTGTAGATCCAATCGAGCCTTAAAACTGTCTTTTGTTTTCTTCTCTATGTTCATCAATGTTCCAAAGACATTGTCACATATATTCTTCTCAATATGCATGACATCCAAGTTGTGTCGTAATTTCAGATGACTCCAATAAGGCAACTAAAAAAAAATGCTCTTCTTCCTCCAGTTGTACTTCAATACTGTACGTTTTCTCTTCTTCAAGTGCGGTGCCTTACCAAATCTAACTTCTTCAATGTTACTCAGCTGTTGTAACACATCTTCTGCAGATAGTTCTTTCGGTGGTGGCCTATGATCTTGTTTGCCATCAAAGATTACCGTCTTCCTGCGCCAATTAAGATCCCTCGGAAGGAAGCGACGATGGCCCATATAACACGTTTTCTTACCATGCTTCAATGACAATGAACAAGTCTCAGTACTACATGTAGGACAAGCCAACTTTCCCTTCGTGCTCCACCCAGACAAATTTCCATATGCAGGGAAGTCATTTATTGTCCACAAAACCGCTGCGTGCAATCGAAACGTCTGTTCTGCAAAAGTGTCATACGTCTGGACACCTTGACTCCACAACTCGTTTAACTCATCTACTAACGGTCGGAGATACACATCAATGTCATTCCCCGGTGACTTGGGTCCAGGAATAAGCAACGACATCATAAAAAATGATTCCTTCATACACAACCAAGGAGGTAAATTGTAGGGCATAAGTATCACTGGCCACATACTGTACGAGCTACTCATATTACCAAATGGATTAAAACCATCACTTGCAAGACCTAGCCGAACATTGCGAGAATCCTCTGCAAACCAGTCATATTGCTTATCAAAATGTTGCCAGGCTTCAGAGTCAGCGGGATGCCTCAATGTATTATCATCATGAAGGCGTTTCTCCTTATGCCACCTCATATCTTCAGCCGTCTTGCTTGACGTAAACAATCTTTGTAATCTGGGTTTCAATGGAAAGTACCTTAACACCTTTTGTGGAATTTTCTTACGCTTAGCTTCGTCATATTTCCACCTAGACTCTCCACATTGTGGACACTCCTCAACATTTTCATGTTCTTTCCAATACAATACACAATCATTTATACATGCATGTATGAGGATGTAACCAAGGCCCAAGTCTCGCATTAACGATTTTGCCTCGTAATGAGACTTAGGCAATGTCTCACCTTCAGGTAATACTTCTTTCAACAAGCCAAGTAACATGTCGAACGATTTGTTACTCCAACGATTTATTGTCTTTAAATGAAGTAACCTTGTAAGGAAATTCAACTTGGAGAAGTTCCGACACCCCGGATAGAGTGGACGTTGCGCATCCCTCAACAACCTACTAAACTTTTCTGATTCGGCATCACCCATAGGAGGAATATCCTGGCTAGTACTTGTCGCTGCAAAATCAGTATCCACAATTGTTCCCCTTAACACATCCCCAATGATATCTTGCATATCGTCAATATCTTCATCCTCGTCATTACGCACAATTGGGTCAGCAAGGACTTCAGTGGCCTCAACTCTTTGGTGGAAGTCTTCACAATGATGAATCCACCAAGTGTAACCCTGGTCAATCCCAACTATGAACAAATCATCTTCCACTTTGTCCAATGTCTTGTGAATCATGTTCTTGCATTTTCGGCATGGACACCTAATTCTATTACCTGAATCTGCCCGATCTCTCGCAAATTCCATGAACTCTTTAACACCTTCTTTATACTCTGGGCCAAACCGATTCTTAGCTTGCATCCAACTCTTATCCATATCTACAATGCAAAGATTAGAGTCAGGTTTAGTTTAAGTGACATGAGTTTAGGATTAGGTTTAGTCATAGGTTGAGATTTTCGGGTTCGGGATTGGATTTCGGGTTAGGTTTTCATATTTGGGTCTAGGTTTATGTTAGGTGAATGGATTCAGGAATAGGTGTAGGTTTAGTTTAAGTGATTTGAATATAGGATTAGGCTTAGGTATAGGTTGAGATTTTCGGGTTCGGGATCGGGTTTCGGGTTAGGTTTTCGTGTTTGGGTTAAAGTTTAGGTTAGGCGAATGGATTTAGGAATAGGTGTAGGTTTAGTTTAAGTGATTTGAATATAGGATTAGGCTTAGGTATAGGTTGAGATTTTCGGGTTCGGGATCGGGTTTCGGGTTAGGTTTTCGTGTTTGGGTTAAAGTTTAGGTTAGGCGAATGGATTTAGGAATAGGTGTAGGTTTAGTTTAGGTAATTTGAGTTTAGGATTAGGTTTAGGCATAGGTTGAGATATTCGGGTACGGGATTGGATTTCGGGTTAGGTTTTCATGTTTGGGTCTAAGTTTAGGTTAGGTGAATGGATTTAGGAATAGGTGTAGGTTTAGTTTAGGAGATTTGAGTTTAGGATTAGGTTTAGGCATAGGTTGAGATTTTTGGGTACAGGATCGGGTTTAGGGTCGCATTTTCGTGTTTGGGTCTAAGTTTAGGTTAGGTGAATGGATTTAGGAATAGGTGTAGGTTTAGTTTAGGAGATTTGAGTTTAGGATTAGGTTTAGGCATAGGTTGAGATTTTTGGGTACGGGATCGGGTTTAGGGTCGCATTTTCGTGTTTGGGTCTAAGTTTAGGTTAGGTGAATGGATTTAGGAATAGGTGTAGGTTTAGTTTAGGAGATTTGAGTTTAGGATTAGGTTTAGGCATAGGTTGAGATTTTTGGGTACGGGATCGGGTTTAGGGTCGCATTTTCGTGTTTGGGTCTAAGTTTAGGTTAGGTGAATGGATTTAGGAATAGGTGTAGGTTTAGTTTAGGAGATTTGAGTTTAGGATTAGGTTTAGGCATAGGTTGAGATTTTTGGGTACGGGATCGGGTTTAGGGTCGCATTTTCATGTTTGGGTCTAAGTTTAGGTTAGGTGAATGGATTTAGGAATAGGTGTAGGTTTAGTTTAGGAGATTTGAGTTTAGGATTAGGTTTAGGCATAGGTTGAGATTTTTGGGTACGGGATCGGGTTTAGGGTCGCATTTTCGTGTTTGGGTCTAAGTTTAGGTTAGGTGAATGGATTTAGGAATAGGTGTAGGTTTAGTTTAGGAGATTTGAGTTTAGGATTAGGTTTAGGGCATAGGTTTGGATTTGCGGGTTCGGGATCGGGTTTAAGGTCGCATTTTCGTGTTTGGGTCAAGGTTCAGGTTAGGTGAATGGATTTAGGAATAGGTGTAGGTTTAGGTTAGATGACATGAGTTTAGGATTAGGTTTAGGGCATAGGTTTGGATTTGCGGGTTCGGGATCGGGTTTCGGGTTTGGTTCTCGTGTTTGGGTCTAGGTTTAGGTTAGGTGAATGGATTTAGGAATAGGTGTAGGTTTAGGTTAGGTGACATGAGATTAGGTTTAGGGCATAGGTTTGGATTTGCGGGTTCGGGATCGGGTTTAGGGACGCATTTTCGTAGCTTATAGGGCCCCGGTTTAGAGTTAGATGAATTGAGTTTAGGTTTCGGTTTAGGTATAGCTTATAGGTTTTCGTTTTAGGTTTATGGTTTCAGGTTTTAGTTATAGGAAATGGACAGCTTCATCATGGTCATAACAGCGGTTCCCACCTTCCAGGGACCCCCGCTCAACAACCGGATAGCTCCGACGCACATCCGGGTCTGCTCCATTAATTTCGAGCTAATACATAAACACGGGCCTGTCCAAATGGCCAGGCCACCCATATTGCTGTCCATAGGAAATGGACAGCTTCATCATCATGGTCATAACAGCGGTTCCCACCTTCCAGGGACCCCCGCTCAACACCCGGATAGCTCCGACGCACATCCGGGTCTGCTCCATTAATTTCGAGCTAATACATAAACACGGGCCTGTCCAAATGGCCAGGCCACCCATATTGCTGTCCATAGGAAATGGACAGCTTCATCATCATGGTCATAACAGCGGTTCCCACCTTCCAGGGACCCCCGCTCAACACCCGGATAGCTCCGACGCACATCCGGGTCTGCTCCATTAATTTCGAGCTAATACATAAACACGGGCCTGTCCAAATGGCCAGGCCACCCATATTGCTGTCCATAGGAAATGGACAGCTGCATCATCATGGTCATAACAGCGGTTCCCACCTTCCAGGGACCCCCGCTCAACACCCGGATAGCTCCGACGCACATCCGGGTCTGCTCCATTAATTTCGAGCTAATACATAAACACGGGCCTGTCCAAATGGCCAGGCCACCCATATTGCTGTTCATAGGAAATGGACAGCTTCATCATCATGGTCATAACAGCGGTTCCCACCTTCCAGGGACCCCCGCTCAACACCCGAATAGCTCCGACGCACATCCGGGTCTGCTCCATTAATTTCGAGCTAATACATAAACACGGGCCTGTCCAAATGGCCAGGCCACCCATATTGCTGTCCATAGGAAATGGACAGCTTCATCATCATGGTCATAACAGCGGTTCCCACCTTCCAGGGACCCCCGCTCAACACCCGGATAGCTCCGACGCACATCCGGGTCTGCTCCATTAATTTCGAGCTAATACATAAACACGGGCCTGTCCAAATGGCCAGGCCACCCATATTGCTGTCCATAGGAAATGGACAGCTTCATCATCATGGTCATAACAGCGGTTCCCACCTTCCAGGGACCCCCGCTCAACACCCGGATAGCTCCGACGCACATCCGGGTCTGCTCCATTAATTTCGAGCTAATACATAAACACGGGCCTGTCCAAATGGCCAGGCCACCCATATTGCTGTCCATAGGAAATGGACAGCTTCATCATCATGGTCATAACAGCGGTTCCCACCTTCCAGGGACCCCCGCTCAACACCTGGATAGCTCCGACGCACATCCGGGTCTGCTCCATTAATTTCGAGCTAGTACATAAACACGGGCCTGTCCAAATGGCCAGGCCACCCATATTGCTGTCCATAGGAAATGGACAGCTTCATCATCATGGTCTAAACCGCGGTTCCCACCTTCCAGGGACCCCCGCTCAACATCAACATCAATCAACTACTCTTAATCACAAGTATCATGTTCGTCATCTAATTTGCCACTAAATGATAATATAATAAAATCAGTCGCCCATCCAAGGATGGATAGATTGAAATGCTATCATTATTTCCATTTAAATGCCCAAGCCTAAATTTCGACAGCATCTCCCCCTATCTCTCCAGATATATTTATCTTACATTTAATTTCCACGTCAACTATCCACACATTGTGTGGATTAAATTGACAATGGAATTAAACATAAGAAACATATCCAGAGAGAATAGGAGAGTTACCGCACGAAACTAATGACAGAGCATGTAAATGACAAACAACGATAACATTCCAATCTATCCAACCTTGGACTGTCCAACAGGACAATTTGGCAGATTTCTATACCTCCAAAACACACTTTATCTATGCTCGGCAATATAGAAATCTCCAAATGGGCTAACTGATTCTATTATACTACCATTTGTGGACAAAAAATAACTATTAATAATAAGCCAAATACATCCACAACATACATCCACATAAATCAACCACGGGTAGCTCCAACGCACATCCCGGGTTTGCTCCATCAATTCCAGATACACAAGCACATAAAATGACAGAATCATCAACACCATGAATCAAGTCTAATCAAATATATACCTAATGACTGCTACTTTCTCAACAAATAAGTATGTATGGGGCCCACCATGGGAATCGGATTGCGTGTAGAGTAACTCTGCACGCTCTTATCATGTAGAGTAAATTCAGTTGGGCCCACCTAGAATGTATGTGATTTATCTATTCCATCCTTATGTTTTTTCAGCTCATTTTAATGGTTGAGCCCAAAATTTAAGCATATCCAAATCTCAAGTGGACCATGCCATGGGAAATCGTGGGAATAATGATTTCCACCATTCCCAAGACCTACAGTGATCATTATTTGTCATCCAACCTGTTCATAAGATCACATGGATATGGATGAAGGGAAAACACAAATATCAGCTTGATCCAAAACTTCTGTGTCCTCTAAGAATTTTTCAATGATAGACATTCAGTTCACACTTGTGCTGTGGTCCACTTTAGATTTTGATATGCTTCATTTTTTGGCACCAGCGGTTCCCATCTTCGGGGGCCCCACAGGCAGTGGACAGCGACGGTGGGCCCCACAGGCAGTGGACAGCGACGTGGGCCCCACAGGCAGTGGACAGCGACCGTGGGCCCCACAGCCAGTGGACAGCGACATGGGCCCCACAGCCAGTGGACAGCAACGGTGGGCCCCACAATTACGTATTTCATTTTTTTTTAATTTGTAAAACAAAATTTTGGATTTTAAATTTTTAAATCCCTAATTAGGGAATTTTAATTTCGAAATCCCTAATTAGGGATTTAATAAATCAGTGGGCCCCACCAAATTGTAGACAGCTAAGGTGGACCCCACATGCAATGCACTATGGAAAGCGACGGTGGGACCCACATGCAAATAGAAAGCGACGGTGGGACCCACCAACATACATTGGACGGACAGCGATGGTGGGACCCACATGCATTGGATTTTGGGAGTGGGCCCCACAATCAACAACGAGGAGAGAGGGAGCGAGGGGAAATGGAGCAAGAAGAAAGGGGGAGAGGCTTACCGGAGGAGGCGGCGGCGCACGGAGGTCGGTGGAGGCTAGGGGCGACCGGCGACACTGGTCGGCTGGGGGGGGGGGTGGTCGGCTGAGGCGGTGGGCCGCCGGTGACGTCGACGGCCGGAGATGAGGGAGAGCCGAGATGGGTGGGCCGGCCGGAAGCGCGCGCGAGAGAGAGAGAGGAGAGAGAACAGAGCGAGAGTGAGAGAGAGGAGAGAAATGAGGGAGGCCGATCGGGTAAGTGAAATAAAAGACTTTTACCGACGAAAATTTTCGTCGGTATAAGCATAGTTTTCGTCGGTAAAAGTCCTCTTTTTCACTTGGGCGGGAAACATCAATATTATTACCGACGAACATTTTCGTCGGTAAAAATGACTTTTACCGACGAAAAATTTCGTCGGCAAAAGTCATCTTCCTTACCTTACGCAGATACCACACATTATTACCGACAGGCAATAATCGTCGCCAAAAAAAGACATACTGACGAAAATGTTCGTCGGTAAAAGCTAAATTTCTTACTTTTTTCTTTAGCGACGGGTAATTTCGTCGGTAATAAACTTTTTACCGACGAAATCATGATTTCGTCGGTAAAAGGGTGTGCTGGTATGTATTTTACCGACGAATACCTCATTTCGTCGGGGAAATGGCTTTTTACCGACGAAAACAATTTCGTCGGTAATACTTTCGTCGGTAAAACACCGTTTTCTTGTAGTGTATGTATCACTTTTAAGAGTCATATACTCTTAGTTGCACCTTTCTTCCTGATTTTGGTCTGTTTTCTCTTAATAGAATCAGTACATACTTTATGGTCGGATAAATCTAGAGAATAAAGAATTCATTCTTGTGCTACCCTTCTCAATCTCTCATGAGAGATATATATGACTTAAGCTGTTGTGCCACAACATTGAGAAATTTTCATAATTTAGTTTTTGCTTAGATCTTTCTTTATTTCCATGTAGAGCATTCACATTGTAGATGTGTGAGGCATTTAAGTCCAATATTTGGTACAAATTATTAACCATAGTGCTAGCGCTAACCATATTCTAATCGTAGTAGATATTAAACTTTTCATTCTCAAATTTAGACATATAGCCAGATTTGTCCAATTGAAAAATTGAGATAAGATTAATTGTGCCTTCTGGAAGGCACATAAAATGTATCTAATAAATCTAATATATGACTTGACTTTAACCTGATCCTACAGACTTTGACTGCCTTTACATCCACTTAAACGCCATTGCCCATATACACTGATTGCTCTATATCAGTTGGTGCCCAGCTCTTTAGTATATTCTGCATAGAATTACAAATGTGAATCGTTATACTAGGATTTATCTACAAAAAATCTTCAAACGCATCGGTAAGATTTGACTCAAAACAGACCAAGACATTATCTTTACCATTCTTTACGAGCCATTCTTGAACTTAATGCAGTTTATCTACTGATGGCTCAGCTTCTTATAAAAGAAGTAGTTATCGTTCTTAGCCCGCTTATTGATCGATCAACTTCGGGTGGATTGTTAATCACAAAACCTAAAGATTACTTTATCGAAATAAGTTTCCCTTTTCTTTTTCCATTATGTCCATGTCCCAAGGTTAGTAGATGAGTACTATGATTCTTATCTTGCTAACCAGACCTCTCCTCCTTTTTTGAGGTAAGGTCATTTACCATGTTCATTGAGACTAACTTTATGGAATCTTTCTTTTTGGGATAATTAGACCCAATTAAAAAGAGAATTGAATTGCATTGAGTTGAAATGTTAATTGGAATACATAATACTCACATTAGCCAACATGTTTACTTTAAATAATTCATATATAAAAATGAATATTAGACAAAATTATCACAAACTCAATTGATTAGGGCCTTCAATTAAATTATCTAGGATAAAGATGGGCCCAACCATTTTATCCTGACGAGAATTGGACACATCATTATCACTCCTCCTGTGGGACGAAGTCATGAAATGCAAGTGACTTTCTTGAACATTGAACTAAGTAATGCTAACGATGTAAATCTGAGACCCTCATCACCTGCGTGTGAAATAGGTCTCTCAGCTTTACAGCACCAACACCATGAACTCCACTCCATTTATGTACCTTCCAAACGGTGATCGTCTACATTTTCGTTACCATTCGCATTGAATGTAAACGCAACTGCATGCAACCCTATAATTGAATCCCAATATCACAAGTCTAAATTCATAAATATCTTCATCAATTGAAGTCATTGTGGTGGCTAACACAACCGATTCAAATCTCATGAAATTAAACTCAGGATCGCAAATATAATCCTGCCCTCAACAAATTATCTGAAGCAGACCGATTTGGCTTAGTAAGTAGCTGATTTTTACCGTTGAAAGATATGAAATCCGAAAAGAAAACAAACACTTAAGTTTCACTTACCCCTTTCCTTTTAAACTAATGATTCATAACAGCTTCTGGAGTATGGGTAATGGGTCCACAATTGAGCTGAATTGAGACTATATATATGATCTGAACATCATCATCAATGAGTATTCCAATTCTAGCCCTTAACATTCACAAGATGGACACCCAGATTGAACGTTTAACAAGATTCAGTTGGACGATGAGATCCTTACATTAGGGTCCATAAAATGGACGGTTCAAATCCGATGCTAAAGGTCCACATGATGGACTTTATTGTCTATCTAGTGAATGATCCAGATTGTATGCTCATTGTGAGTTGAATAAATGGTCTAGATCTAGAGTAAAAGAATAGGAACGTGCCTAAAAGGGAAGAGCCATACACAAGCAATAGATGGACATCTAATAGGCCCTAAAATTGGGTTGAATTAAAACGAAATATGGCTTAAAACGGGGGCATTAATTGGCCAGTCAACAAGCTTTAATTGGACCCAAAATGGACTAAAATGGGCCCATGATGTAGCTTAAAGAAGAATGGCCAGTCAGGCCCACATTTGGGTTGAACCCGATTAAAGGAGGCCCATGACTCTAACTTAAATGGGCATAGGCCCACAAACAAGCCCAACCGGCATAGGCCCGTAGGAAATAGACCACTAATATGGCCTAGCAAAGGGTTTGAAAAGAGAATTGAGTCATTCGTCAGGGCTACGAACAGAGCCCACCCATGACTTGCAAAACAGGTCCACTAGACCCGTTACACGTGCTAAAAAATAAAGGGGCATGGGGGCATATGGGGAAAACCCTAACCCTAGCTACGCAGCTGCCAACACCACCACTGCTGCCCTGGCCCAAAAATAGTGATCTTCAGCTGCAATCACCAGCTAGGAAACATGATCCAAGTAGGAAAGCAAATGCCGGATCCAGACAATAGACATGCATCAAAGGGATTTTTGGAGCTTGATTTGGGTATCAATGGTAGTTGTCGACTAGCATGGATTCCACTTTTGCCATATGGGCCAAAATCCAGTGATCGATTGCCCAAATAAATGATTGCTAACGGGTTGAACCGGAATCCTCAATCGACAGTTCTCCTACACAATCGCACGCCATGGAAGGGGGAAGGGCAACAACCACATTAATGCCTAATTGGATTCCAGCACTGGAAAAGAGAAGGATAAGGGTAGATAACAACCATATGTGGCAGACGTGCGACGTCTTTCATCCCTTTTCGATTTTTTTTTATTATGGGTTTTGAAAATCCCTGTATGCTTGTCATTAATGGCTGTCGCTGTTGTCACCACCGGTGATTGGAAGCCCTCTACGCCTATGCTGGAATCTAGCAATTGTTTACAAGATCCTGATCACTGCCAGTTTCACTCCTGGATATCGGCAGCAACAATCTTTTTATAATACACTTATTCGAATCTAATGGAGAGAGTAACAATGCCATATTTCGACAACAAATAAAGGCCACCACGATGTTAGATATGATATAATAACATTGATGGGCTAAGCCGCTGTTAATACTGAATGCCAGAAACAAATATAAAATGACATCCCAATGGCTGGATCAATCTAGGATTGGGTAGTCTCTTATTAAAACTCACGTATTCCACCCTAGGGTTTTTGAAACAGATTCAACAATCTGCACAGATCCTCCATAACTAATGCATAGTCCGCTCTGATACCAACTATGAAGCTAGAATTGCAGAATTGTAAGCATCGTATAGTGCATCGGAGATGAGGATCAAGAAAGTTAAACTGAAATTTGTACTTGGTTGGGACACCATTGTTGTAAGCCTAATGCCGCGGTCTTCTGTACCTTAAACCTTTAGAGAAGCACTGGGATGGAATGAAGAAGCTTCAAATATATGTAGGCTTGAGGACCTAACCCTACTTTTATATTTAGTGAGGGTGAGGAGTTTGTAATCCATAAAAACTCATTTTAAGGCTCCACATGAATTTAACAATCTTAATCCCCAACTATATATAATATTGTGTGTAACACAGCCAGTAGCACACCACCCCTACACAATTTTAAATCAATCACAACTTTAGTGAGGTCCATCGGTATGCCCTATCATCATATCCAACCCTTAGGGAGATCCAAAGTACCGTTGATTAGTTAGGCCCACCTTATAGAATTCTTACACCTCATCCAAACCATCTAAAAGATTGGGGCATTTGTAGATCATTAGTCCAAAATGTCCCAAAATCCAATTATCACAACTATCCAATTGTCCATAAAAAGATGAATAGATTAAACGGGAAAAGAGGCCAGCGGCCAGAATCAATGAACAAATTACATATCCACTTATGAAAGGTACGTAGGATTGCCCTACCAATGCCTCTGAAAATCTTGTGAATTTCTTCAGCTGAATGTGAACTTCTCTTCTTAAATGTATATTTTGTGGGCCACAGATAAAAAAGTTTCTATTGAGTAGAATTTTGGAGCATTGTCCATCAACAGTGAAAAGCAATCAACCAACGGTTTGGATCACCAAACAATGGCCCCAACTGTCATAATAGAAAACCTACAGGTTATATATTATATAGCTGCTCAACATATAAAAATTTCCACAAACTACCTCCCATTAATTTACCATGTCATTTTAACCCAATTTATATTAAAAATGAAAAAAAAAAAAATCGTTTATGGGAATGATTTTCAAGGGAAATTATTCCTTAATATCGCTGTCTTAAAATCATGTTAGGTTTGTTTATTTCACCTAAACAATGGTTCAAAAGTTATACAAAATTTTGAAATTAATGGACTAATCTATGCATCAATAATGAAAACCAAGATAAATTGAAATTATACTTGACTGGGAAGCTATTGATTTTGATGTTTAAATTTTCCTGCAAGTTATATGCTTAATTAGGGCTGGTTTGATTTTTCAATTCATCGGTAAATACCTTGCAAATTGGTAATAATTACTTCCCCAGGTATTTATTGCATTTTTCCCATGCTTGATCTGAGTGTCTACTTTTTAGGCATTAAAACTAGAACGTTGCAAAATATTTATGGGGCCTTACTGTGATGCATGTTGCTTATCCAGCATTGTCCATCCATTATTCCATATGAATTTATAAAATGAGCCAAAAAACAAGGCAAATCCAAATCTCAAGTGGACCACACCACAGGAAAAGCAGGATCAAACACTTACTGTTAAAAACTTCTTGAGGCCACTTGAGTGTTGGATCTGCATCAGTTTTTGGCTTATGCCTCAAAATATACTTGTAAATAGATGGACAGAACAAATATATCATATATATCGCAGTGAGCCTACAATTGCAAACAAGTTCTTTTGACCGGTTTTCAAAGCAAGAATTCCAGTGTATTTCAAACGGAGTGAAACAGTAATAATCACCCCATTTACGGGGTATTTGCATGGGAACTGAAAAATTAAACAAGTTGAGGAAACTTGCAGTGAAGGTACCAAGACATTAAGATATAAGAAAGAGAGCCCATCGCAACTTCTCCCTATCCACCCTATGTCTATCTAAATATTGATATTGTGGATAGGTAACACAGCGCACCTGCCCCAACCTGCCTATTTGTACAATAATGCACATAGTGAGGCCTACTAGTAGGCTCATCACAGTAATTCGATCATATGACATAGCCCGATGATCATGTGGGGCCACCTAATAGAGGCCTCCCATCTTCATTACAAGTTTACTATTTTAGAGGTGTCCATCTTCATTAAAAAACAATATTTTTCCACATGAAAACAGCTTTTGGCCAGTCACTTGAAATGGTTTTTGATACGAGGAGAAGGTTTGTGTCATCCAAAACAGTATCGAAATGTTTTTTACTACGTTCCAAAAACATAATCCTTCAACAGAGTATACATGCTAGGAAGAAGATGATTAGCTATGAGATATGTCTGTAAATTTTGTTTGATCCGAAGCCGAAAATACAACATTTCCAATAACAAATGCAGATCATCTTCTACACGAGTTCTTGTTTATGAAATTTACGTGAAGGATTCTAAAAAAAGCGATGTTTGGATTGCACAGAAACTTATGAATCAAATGCTGTTCTTGCAGAATAGAAATTTTCCATAGTCTGAGGAAACGAGTCATTGGTGCTTGGCTCTTCATCTTCACATTCAAGGAGAGCTTGGACAATCATATCCATGGTGGGCCTTCTGCTCCGCTCTTCCTCCACGCATGAAAGGCCAATCTCCACCATCACTGCCGCTTGCCTCCAATCAAACTGCCCATCCAATCTAGAATCCACCAAATCCCCAACCCATGATTCGTCTCTGCTCAACATCTTCTCCTTCGCTGTCCGAGCATAGCTTTTCAGCCCCACCTCTTCTTCTGTGTCTGTCACCCGATTCAAAAACCGATTCCCTCTTACAATCTCTAGAAGCACAACCCCATAGCTATAAACATCAACCTTCCCTGTGATGGGAAGATTCAAAGTCCACTCAGGCGCCATGTAGCCCTTCGTTCCTCTGACCCGAGAGAAGTTAGAACCCGGCCTGCCTCTCTGAGACAGCTTTGCCAATCCGAAATCTGCAATCTTCGGCTCAAAATCGCTACCCAATAGTATATTTTCAGGCTTCACATCACAGTGGATGACCCACTCAAGACACTGGTGGTGAAGATAGGCCAGACCCTTTGCTGTCCCGACTGTGATCTTGAACCGCTCCTTCCATCCAAGTAATCTAGCAGGCTCCATGCGGCTTCCATCAGAGAACAAGTACTTATCCAGAGATCCGTTCTCCACGTACTCAGAGACCAGGAGCCTGTGTGCATTTTCCGAACAATATCCCCACATTCTCACCAGATTCATGTGGTTGATTCGTCCGATCGTGCTCACCTCAGCCCAAAACTCCTCTTCGCATTGAAATACGTCTCGCAGTTTCTTCACTGCCACTGCCCTCTTATCAGCCAAAACTCCTTTGTAAACAGACCCAGAGCCACCTTTTCCGAGCTCTTCCTTGAATTGTTGAGTTGCCTTCTTCAATTCCGCATATGTAAATCTCCTGAATTGATTCGATATCACTCGGTAGCCTTCCTCGTCCTGAGTCCGCATCCCATGCTTCTTGAAAAGATACCACCAACCTGATGCAATAAAGAGAATCTCAATCACGCCTACAGACAGAGCAAACCAGAGGAAATGGAGTTCTTCAGAGGATCTCCCGATCACTTCAGCTTCATTCAAGTTGCAAATGAGCTTCGATCCTTTGAATAGTGCCGAATTTTCAGTTTCTAGACTTTTTGGTAATTTTAGATATATGCTGCCATGGAGACTCGGAGAAGTACGCCCGTTGAATAGCGCTCTTTTGGGCCAGCATTGTCCTATGCCCTCTAATCTATACTGGAAAGCCTCACAAGAGCAATCGTCTAAGCAAATCTTCTTGCAAGATTCAAACGTTATCCTTTCACTGTAATTAAAATCGAACCCGTAGAAGTCTGCTTGTGGAAGCTCTACAAATTTCACCTGTTTGGCATTGCAGATCTTGCTGAATTTCGGCTTGCAACCTTTGTTCCAATCTCCCTGATCGATCGTTTCATAGCCCGGTGGGCACGTGCATTTTGGCATCGGTGTGTAGACACAAACCCCATATCTGCCACACAGACCATGTACATCACACTGCTGTGAAAGAGCCACCCACGAAATCAGCCACAACCCGGTCGACTCATTCAAGCTATAGAGTCTGAGATTACCATCACAATCCAATGTCAATCTCCTTCTGATCCCGACACCCAGATCTGAAGCGCTGATTTTCAGCCCATCGCTCGATGAAAACCAGCCCATTTCGTCAAGAACAGCCAATCTACTACTGTTGAAGGTTGTTCTACCATTTCTTACCAGATCGAAATCAGGTGAAGGCCAATATACTCTATCAATCTCGGGTCCAGCATACATCAGTCTCAGGACATTATCACTGTCAAAAAAGAGATTGAAATTACCCGAAGAAAGCTCTCCTTGCGCTCTTGCAGAGATGAGTCTCTTGCCTGTGGCAAGTTTTTGCGAAGGCAGAAGAGTGTTGGTAGGAGAATCAAAGCTCTGCCATAAAATCCTCTCATCTGGGTCTTCTAGCACGAGGTTTCCGCTATTCAGAAGATTGGCTCTTTCAATGTTGGTGGAGTTAGTGTTGGCATTCCAAATGGTGGAGCCGTCGAGGTCAGTCAAGACCATGTTGCCGTCTTGACGTAATGAGAACCTCGATCCATGGCCGTTCACAGGGCGGTCCCTGTTCGCGGTCCACACGACGGTTCTGTTGGCCGAATTTGAAAACCAGATTGAGAAAGAGTAGGCATTTGCGCCAACCTTGTAGAATCCACATGTGAATGATTTGTCTGGGGAGATTAGGATGTCTGCTTCTTCTTCTACTGAGAGAGATGATCCTTTCTTCAAAGAGCTATATTGGGGTGTTGGAGATGCATGAGGAGAGTGGAATGAAATGAGAAGGTAGAGAAGAAAAAGAAGGATTGAAGAGGAATGAGATTTTCTCATGCTTGCAAAGAGGTTTCTAGTTTGTTATGGCATTCCTTCCGCTCACATTTCTCTTATAAAGAAGTTCGCTAAGCTACCATGCCTATGGGAAGCAGACCATCTACTCGCCATACATGTGTAAGATTGGAAAAGATGCAAGATCCAAGCCATCCATCATGTGGGTCCCGCTGTCTAAGTATCCTGGCCAAAAATTCTTACACGAGATTCCTACTAGAAATTCGCATATTCCGTCCTTGCCGTGCTGTTGATATTGGTCAGCATTTTACCGTTGAAAGACAGCCGGCGGTTTGTCGCTACTCAACGCCAACCCCAAACACACGTTGTGGTGTTACGCAGGATACTTTGATTTTATTCCATTGCTAGTGAGACTGATGGTTCAGTAATCCAGACCGTTCATCTGTTACCTATCGTTGTGGATAGTGTATGCTCCAATAATCTCAGCTACATAGCGGTCATACGTGAGGTTGAATTCATATGAGAGACTGCTTCAGTCTTTCAGACAAGCCTCGAGGGAGTTTCTCTCCGTCGCAACAGGACGCGGATTAGCCACACCGTCCATCCATTTGGAGAGATGATTTTAAGGAATTGAGCCAAAAAAGAGGCAGATCCAAGGCTTAAGTGGACCCCACAGCAGAAAACAGTGAGGCTGAATGCATACCATTAAAAACTTCTTCGAGGCTACAAAAGTTATTGATAGAGGTGATATTTGTTTTTTTTTTTTTTTTTTTTTTTTTTTTTTTTTTTTTTGTCCTTCGTCCATTAACTTATTAACAGGTCGGATCTCAAATAAACATCACAGGAGGCCCAAGAAGGTTTCAACGGTGGGCGATAGTCCCCACTGTTTTCTGTGGTGGGTCCACTTGAGCTTTGGATCTGCGTCATTTTTTTGGCTCATGCCTTAAAATAATGTCTGTGTTAATTTATGATCAAGTTGGATCTCAAATAAACATCATGGTGGGCCTAGGAAGGTTTCAATGGTGGGTGTTAGTCCCCACTGTTTTCTGTGGTGGGTCCACTTGAGCTTTGGATCTGCCTCATTTTTTGGCTCATGCCTGAAAATAATGTATGTGTTAACTTATGAACAGGTTGGATCTCAAATAAACATCATGGTGGGCCCCACGAAGGTTTCAACGGTGGGTGTCAGTCCCCACTGTTTTCTGTGGTGGGTCCACTTGAACTTTGGATTTACCTCGTTTTTTGGCTCATGTCTTAAAATAATGTCTTCAAATGGATGGACGGTATTGATACAAAACATACATCATGGCTGGGCCCACGGAACTAATCTCCGTCCGTCGCGACCCCAACTCTCACCGATTGTATCACAACGATATATCTGTTTACGGCCACTACTGCAGCCGACTCTGCACCACCTCATTTTCCTCTCCTTCTGTCCTTTGGCCATTCTTTTACCGCCGATTGCATCGAAGCTTCGACGCTTCTGCTTCACACAGATCCGGCACCATCTCTTGCTACTTTCCGGTTCTCGTCTGTTTCATCAGATCCGGGACCGTCTCTGCTTCTCTCAGAGATCCGGTCGCATCCATCAGCTTTTCTGATCTTTGTGTTCCCGATCAACCCGGTCGATCTTCTTCCTTTTGGAAACTCGGCTCCGGTTTTTCTACTGTTCGACTTCCGACTTCCGGTGTTTGTGCATCCGATCAGATCTGTGTTCAGCTCTATGTCTCTTTCTATATCTTGTACCTCCTCTCTTGTTGGTGCCGGACTTTAAGATTTTAGGTAGCTTTGGATGCATGTGTTTTCGGTGTCTTGGTCCTTATTAACACACAAAGCTTGCATTTCGTATTGTGCCTTGTGTGTTTCTTGGGGATAGAACAAATTACAAGGTCTATAAGTGCTTCGATCCAGTTTTGAAGAAGCTTTACATGCCTAAACATATCAACTTTTATGACTAACATTATCCGTTTGCTATTATAGATAAGGCCACTCTACTTGGACAGACTTGTGCCTCCTAGTCCTAAGGATCGTGTCCATCTTCGGGATGTCATGACTAGCTCTTGCAAAACTCCTAATTGTCAACATGTACCAATGATTCTCGGCCGCTACCAATTTCACCTGCTTCTTCAAATGATGGTGTCTCCCAGCCGTCTCCTCCCCCCTCGCGGGTACCTCTTTCTATACCATCATCCCACCTACCCGTCCAAACTATATCCTATGCACACCCGGGCGAAGGATTATCTTTAAACCTAAGGCATTTACCACTACAAAATATACACTTCTTATGACTCTTTAGGTCGCACTTGCACCATCAAAGCCTAGCTACTTGCTATAAGCACACCGTTAAGTCAGTTGACTGGCATGAGCCTATGGCAATATTAGAGTTCAATGCCTGCGCGAAAACATGGTAACTAGACTTTGGTTCCTCGTTGTGGGAAGAATTTAGTGGGTTGCAAATGGATTTACAAGATTAAACAGTAATCCGATGGCTCCATTGAACATTACAAAGCTATCATCTTGTTGCCAAAGGCTTTCATCAACAGCTTAGCATTGGTTACGATTAGACTTTCAGTCCTATGGTTAAGCATACAACAATTTGTTCCGTACTCTCTATCGCCCTACATTTTGGGTGGTCTATCTAGTAGCTTGACGTGCAAAATATCTTTTTATGTGGTGTGATTACTAAAGAGGTTTATATGACCCAAACTCGAGGATTTGTGGATTCGTCTCGTCTTGATCATGTGTGTAAGTTGCACAAAGCTTTTTATGGGCTCAAGCAAGCCCCGTGCTTGGTATATATCTTCAACTTACAAGTTATCTTCTTAGACTAGATTTTGTGGCATCCACATCTGATACTTCACTTTTTGTTTGATGAACAACGGTAGAATTAACCTTCATTTTCATTTATGTGGATGACATTATCATTACCGAAAACCAATCAACAATTCTCATCTCTCTATTTGTCAATCTAAATAGCTTATTTGCAATGAAGAATTTGGGGATCTCTGCATTACTTCTTACCATTGAGGTTCATCGCAATGCATCTGATATATACTTGACGCAATCCAAGTATGTCTTTGATCTTTTACACCGCACTAAAATGCATGATGCCAAACCTATTTGTTCCCTAATCATCTTTGGCTCCAAGCTCTCTAAATATGATGATGATCCTTTACTTGATTCGCATGAGTATCGTAGTATTAGTGGGCACTCTTTAGTATGTCACATTAACAATCGGGCTATTAATGGGCCGGGTTGGCTCGAGGGGTATTCAAGCTTGGCCCGCACTGGGCCGGGCTTGGACTGATATATTAGGCCCTAGGGCCAGGTTCGACCCTAAATTTTCAGCCCATATTCAAATGGGCTGGGTTTGGACTCATCCATCCAAAAGCCCATAAGCCCAACCCGGCCCAGTAACTTTTCAAAAATTAAAATCCCTATTTTTTAAATTTTCCCTCTTCATAATTCAAAAATTATATGAAAAGCCTCCATTCACAAAATCCTCTTTTTTAACTTCCCTCCTTTTTCACCAAATTCTAGCATTGGAAAGTATATTGCTAGCATTGAAAAGTACATTGTTAGCCCGGTAGTAGCAAAAGTGTGGAAGCACACCGCAAGTGGTGTGTGGCATTAGAAAGTTACAGTGGGCTCCACCATTATATAAGTATTATATCGACATTGAACCATCAATTTCTCTATATTATTTCAAGGCATAAGCCTAAACCTTAGGGATATTAGAAGTTTTGGTGGACTACACCACATATAGTAGTGGAATTAAATGTCTACCATTGAAAACTACTTGGGGGCCATGAAAGATTTAGATCAAGTTGATATTTGAGTTTTCCCTTCATCCGGGTTTGTGTGACCTTATGAAGAGGTCGGATGATAAAGAAATATTATGGTGGCCTTAGGAAGGTTTCAACCATAGATGTCATTGTCCCCACTGCTCTTTATGGTGTGGTCCACTTGAGCTTTGCATCTGCCTCATTAATTGTACATGCCTTAAAATGATCTAAATAAATGGATGGATGACGTGGACATACGTTATGGTGGGGCCTATAGATATTTACCATGTCAACACGCAATCGGCTTCACCGCTATGCTCCCGCTTTCCAAATCATGTTAATTTTTCTTTGGAAGTTCATGAGTTGGCAAACTTGGTGGGCCTCACCGTGATTTTTATGAGAAATCCACCCTATTCATCTGTTTTGAGGGCTAATTTTAAGACATGCCACCGAAACTGAGTCGGATCCAAGACTTGAGTGTGCCACACAAGAGGAAACAGTGGTGATTGAACACCACCATTGAAACATATGTATGGCCAAAAAAGTTGTTTATCAAGCTAAATTTTTTATGACTTCAGTTCATCCTAGTGGGAATGACCTTATAAATAGTTTGGATGGCATATAATCATCAAGGTGGAGCCCAAGGAAGTTTGAACGGTAGGCATTTCTTTCCTTAGTTTTCCCTCTCTTGTGGCCCACTTAAGTCTTGGATCCTGTTCATTTTTTGGTGCATGCCTTAAAATCTCAGTAAAATGAATAGACAATGTGGATTTCTGACAAACATCACAATGGGCCCCACCTAACTTTCCAGGAGCTTCCTGCCAAAGGCTTAGGCAGAAAATCCAAGCCTGTGGAATACCATTTATTAACACCCGGACTCTCTCTTAATTTCTCCCTCTTTCAAAAATCATTTCTCCCCACATCTCCATTGACTTTCTCAAGCTTTTCAATGTAGGCCCTGCCATCCTTGACACTTTCACTAACATTACTGTTAGTCGATGTTCCTAACAGCTTGGTCTCCACCAACATTGCTGTTACTGTCAACGTTCCTACTGGCTCGATTCAACGGTATGCATTTCTTTGCCCCAATTTCCTTCTAACGTGGCCCACCTAAGTTTTGAATCCGCCTCATTTTTGTTGCTTGCCATAAAATGAGCTTGCAAAATGGAAGGACGAGGTGGGTTTCACATAAGCATCATGGTGGACCCCACCTAACATCCCAATGCATGCAGAAACTTTGTGCCAAAGGCTAAGAAGGAAATTGTTTGGGTTTGGGGGCCGGGTTGGTGTAAATAATCTGGGCTGGGCTCGGGCTGGACTATTTTAGCCCATCATGAGCTGGGCCAGGTTCGGACTTAAGTAAAAAATTATGGGCTGAGCTTGGACAGAGCTTGGCCCGGCCCTAACTCAGCCCATTGACACCCCTAATTAACAAGGTTAGATATTGCTTTTGCTATCAATCAAGTTTGTCAGTTTATGCATTCTCCACTCTCCACGCACTATACTTCGCTTTCTTAAAGACACTATCTTCATTTTTGAAAGAGTCCTCTTTTAGTGCATATTTACTTTAATGTTGATTGGGTTGGTAATCCTATGAGTGCTATTTTACGTCCAACTTTGCATCTTTCTTTGTCAGAATTTGGTTTTCAGGGGTGTTAATTAAGAAACAACCTGCTATCTCTCACTCGAGCACTGAATGGAAGTACCGTCCCTAGAGCTCACCACCACAACCCACTTGTTCTAGATTCACATGGTTCTCCATGATCTTAATGTCTTTTTGACATCTCCACTGTTTTTATATTGTGATAATATGAGTGTGATTTCTCTGACTTCAAATCCAATTTATTACGCTCGGACCAAGCATGTGCGGGTTGATCATCACTATGTTCGCAAGAAAGTCACTTGTGCTTGGTTCGAGCATAATAAATTGGAATTGAGCAGCATTGCCTTCGTTGGCTTAACAATGAAGCAATTAGATTAAAGATAATAATAATGATAAGTGTCTATGATTTATAGAGAACAGGCTAAAGAAAGTAGTATTGTGTTGTATTGGAGTGACGTGACCCTCAAGCATTTCATTCTCTGCCAAATTTATAGAGGCCTAAGACAGTTTGCTAAAAACGTGTATTGAAATCTCTCTCCGTGATCTTCTTTATATTGTTTGTCCAAATCATAAGACGTTGCTGATTATACTTCTAACATAGATAAGTTTGTGAGATTGGCTAATCATTCTGCAAGTGTAGCTGGTTATACTATTATCTTGGGAGATATTATCATGATTTCATGTAATTAGAATTTTTTCATGGGTTCTACTTTTAAAAGGTAAGACATTTGGTATATGTGTGGACCTCATCGATACATGATCAACCTGCCACGATGTCCTTTGTCACCCACAAGTAGTTTTAAATGGTCAATCACCATTGTTTCCTATGGTGTGGTCCACCTGAGATTTGGATATGCTTCATTTTTGGGCTCATGCCCTAAGATGATCCGCAAAAAAAGGATGGACGGCATGGATATAAAACACAAACATCATGGCGGGCCCCACCATTACAGCCTGACCGAGGATGATGTTACCCCGACATGAATGAATCCGATACCCTAGGAGAGATTGCTCTACCGTATTATGGTTCTTCTCGCTCTACTGTATCATCTGCCCTGAAAGCTTTCTTTAACCACATGTCATTACTGTAGAAGCATAACATCTGGGCCATCCGAAGCAAAGAAAATGAGACTGAATAGAGCCTCTGGACGATCAAAGCTAATGGCCCGCCGTGACAGATTGAAGCAATCAGCCAACAGCAGCAAGTTCTTCTTATTTTCTTTAAATCATCAAACTAATAATAATAAAAAAAAAATCGTCCCACAAGGCAGCACACTAAAACTGCAGAAGTTCATTTCGGAAGTTCTCTGAAAATTACAGATCGAAAACCACGAAAATCATCCCAAATGCAAAGCATGCAAGAGGATCATCAGGGGCCAAAGAATCAATGTACAAAATAAATGGATTTACATACTGAACATGGTCCATTGGCATTGAAGAAAGACGGCTCGACAGCCTACCATTGAGACTTTGAGAGGCTTTGCCTGTTGTTAAGGAAATCAATGGACGAGTGGAGCCTATACCTATCTGAATTTATGAAGGAGAAATTTACTTACATGATTTTACCTTTATTTTTTAGATAACTGATCACCTGCAACCCCATGTATGGTACATCCTTTTTTTCCATAACTTGAGTTTTTGTTTTCCATTTTCTCCCTATTTCCAACTTACAATGCTTGTAAAATGGTTCTGCTGCGGGGATCAGTCCTCTTTTGTAAGTGCCATTGAATCTAACCAGTACTTTTACATTAGGACACTTGGACGGTCCAATTGGGCTAGGTCTTGCACACACTTCATGGGCTACGACACAAAATCACACTAATCAAACAATTCAAATCTTAACCCTCCCTCCAATCAAGAGCTTGTAAAATGGATGGTCAAGATTATTTATATAAAATTGCTCCAATTAATAATGAGCCATCTATTTGTTGGGTCATCAATCATGGATGCTTATGGTTGTGAAGAAACACTATAATTTTGCAATACCATGTTGTTTTTAAAGGGTTTTTAGTTTTGGTGTTTCAAATTTTCCCTCCAACCCATTTCCCACAAAATTTCTAGCTAGTCCCACTCAGAAATCATAGTACTTTTTCCCTATATATATATATATATATATATCTGTGTGTGTGTGTGTGGTAAAAGACTTGACCCTTCCAGGGGCATGGGGTGTGGGTATTGGACCATTTCCTTGCCACGCACGCAGATTCCTTCAAGGATGCCATTTAGGTTAGTTTGATTTTTACATGATAGTTGATGTAAATTCAAAATTCGAAGCTTCAATGGGCCGGACTTGGACTGAAATATTAGACCTCTTCTTAGGCCCAGGCTTAAATTTTACCTCATTTATTAACCGGGCTGGGCTTTCGCAATGTCTAAAAGCCCATCAGCCTGCCCCACTACTTGAGGTTTCAAGGGCATTTTTGTTAATATATCATTCATGGTGGGGCACACATAAAAGTGGATGACCACCTCGAACTCGGGTACGTGGTCTATAATTACTACAGGCTGGGTTTGGGCCTGTTTATTTTGGCCCGTCATGGGTCAAGTTCCGGCCAGCCTAGGTGTTGTTTTGGAGGCCGGGCTTGGAGAGACCTTGGCCCTGTCCATTGACAGCCCTGCTCACTTGATGTTCCGCCCATAACCTCATTGTTTTCCCTGAAGCTTTTGCTCCCACTCTGTTCAAGCCTATCAAGTACCTGGGCTTGACCATGTTCGCATTTAGGACCTCTGGCTCAACGATGTGTCCCATCTTGCTAAGCATGTGGTCCTCGATCGACAGAAATTCCTTCTATCATCTCTGTATTAAGAAATCATGGTTTAATTGTTCTTGATGCAGATTAAGAAAGGCGCCACCCGTTGTTGAGAAAATCATTGCAAAATTATCTAGATGAATTTTAAAGCATGAAAAGTTGACAAAATCACGATCCACGCCGTTCATTATGTCCAGATCACCCCTTCTTCATATACGGTTTGTTCCCTTTGTAAGCGGGACTAAACCACTCAAGGGAGAATCTTTTCGATGGAAAACCATATGCATCTCTTACTCAAGCAGACTTAAATTAATCACTGTCCTCGATAAGTATGAAATCGATGGACCGAATTCGTCCCCCCACAGCCATTGGGCCCCACTAGTTGCCTCAAATGCCATTTGAATAAAATACTCTCCAACTTTGTGTTAGTTGAAGAGTAGTTCTTTAATACTAGAAGCTGATGGGAAACGGTGGAAGCATAGTGGAGAATCAAACAAGCAAACACATGACACTCAAGCAATCACATGCAGAGACAATTCAATTTTTACATGGAAAAACCCTTGCGGGGAAAAACCTCGGCACAAAGCAATATTCATGATCATAGAAGTTATGGAGATAATTAAACCCAAAACAAAGACTCCAAGAGAAAATTTAAGCTCCCTCACTCTCAAAACTCTCTCACAACCCTAATCCTATTGTATAAACGTATTAGAATTACCCTAATTTCGATTACACCCAGCTTATGCAGTCAAAGAATCGAAAATAGATACAGAATGTGCAAATTGACTTAACAGTTCGCGCCACCGTCAAGCGCCCAACCTGACCTCGTCGAGCGACCGAACCTGGCCATAACAGTCTAGAGAGTTCACAGAATAATTGAAGGAGTTTTGGGCACCCGACACCCCCCGATATTCAGATCCAAAATGTCTAAAGATCAACAGCCTTGAATAGGGGAAGTTTCGAGTGACCAACCCAACATCCTATCGGGCGCCGGAAGCCCCCTCGTGATTAGATTGAAGGCTCCACCAACAATCTCCAAAGAGGCTTCAATCACTTACACCACTCTTCAGTTTGCTTCATCCATTGCATCTACTTCATCATACCTCTACCGCTTCTTATGCACACTGTGTCTTTATTCTATCTTCGCCAATTTCAGAAAAGTTGTGTAGAACTTGAACTTCTTGCAAGAACCACCTTGGTGATCATATTTGTCAGATTCAAGCTTGTGTGAATCTTCTCTAGAGTCACATTGCCTCCCTCAAGCACATGTCATATAAAATGGTGATGCACATCAATATATTTAGTACAAGAGTGATAAACTGAGTTCTTAGCCAAATTGATAGCACTTGAGCTATCACAATTAACTAGCATGACCTAATGTTGAAGCCATAATTGATTTATCATTCCCTTAACCAAACTGCCTCCCTGAATACTTCTGTCACCGCCATATACTCAGCTTCAATAGTGGAAAGAGCCACCATGGACCTGAATCTTGGACATCTAACTAATCACTCCACCCGCTAGCACAAACGAGTAACCTGAAGTCGATCTCTTATAATCCACACTGTCTGCATAATCTGAATCAATATACCCAGCAAATTATTCTTAGACCTTTCTAATGTCAAGATGTAGTCCTCCATAACATAAATATATCGAAGTAGCCATTTCACAGCTTCCTAGTTTTGCTTCATAAGATTTGACATGAATCTACTTAACACCATCGCGTGTGACATATCAGGTCTCGTACAGACCAGAGCATACAGCAAGCTACTCATGTCACTCGAATAAGGCACACGAGAAATAACCTGCTTTTCTTCATTAACTTAGGATATTGTTACAAAAAAGCTTAAAGTGACCCGCGTGGGGAAACACTAATAGATTTGACCTTGTCCATTTCAAACTTCACCAATATCATTCCAAGGTATTAAGCCTGAGACAATCACAACCTACTCCTCTTCCTGTCTCTGTGCATATCAATGCCGAGAGCCCTTTCTGTAGCCCTTAGATCCTTCATACCAAATGTCCCTAAATGCTGAGTCTTTAATACATAGATATCAGACATGTTGTGACTGATAATAAGCATGTCTTCAACATAATGCACCATAATGATGAACTTTCCATCACTCAGTGTCTTGAAATAAACATACTGATCATACTCACTCCTGTTAAAGCCTTGACTCATCATGAAAGAATCAAATTTTTTATACCACTGCCCAGGCGACTGTTTAAGCTTGTATATATAATAACATCCTTAACCTACAAATTTTGTTCTTTACCTCTTGTACTGTATAACTTTCTGGCTGCATCATGTAAATTTGCTCATCTAATTCCTCATGCAGGAAAACAATTTTACATCCATTTGTTCCAGCTTGAGGTCATATTGGGCAACCAGATCCAACACAAACTTGATAATTACTTTCTTAACAACTGGCACAGAGATCTCACTAAAGTCCACACATTCTCGTTGAGCATATCCCTTCGCCACCATTCTTACCTTGTACCTATTCTGTTTCTTTCGAAAAATTTATTTTCAACCTATCACTTTTCGGCCCACAAAAAGCTCTACCAGCTCTCACGTCTCATAGCTCTACCAGCTCTCACGTCTCATTCTTGTCAAGGGAGTCCATCTCATCTTGTATTGCCTCTTTCTACTTTTTAACATCTACATCAGCAAGTGCTTCTTGAAAAGTAGACGGATCACCCTCATCTGTAATAAGGGTGAATGCAACGTTTGAGTCATCCTTATACCTCGTCAGTAATGCAAAGGTGGCTGTTTCACCTGATCCTGTACCTTTGCCTACGCCTTAGTCTTGACCCATGCTCATCTTTATCAATCTGGATGTTAACAACCTTTAATTTTTTTGGTTCCTTTGGCACATCCTTTCAGAACAAGGACCATTCTGTGTGACAAGGTCATATAGCTTGTACCCCTTTACACCATCACCGTAACCTTCAAAGATGCACTTCTTAGCCCTTTGGTCTAACTTCTGTCTCTCAATTAACGGTACATAAGAGTAAGCCATACAACTAAAGACTCGCAGACTCTAGTAGTTAATTAATTAATGACCACCTCACACTTTCTCTGGAATCTTGCAATCTATAGCTGTAGAAGGTGACCAATTTATCAGGTAACAAGCCGTGTTAACGGCCTCAGTCCATAACTCCTTGCCCAACCAAACATTACTTAACATGCACTGGGTTTTCTCCAAGAAAGTTTGATTCATCCGCTCTGCCGCACCATTCTGCTCTAGCGTATGGCGCACTGTGTTGTGCCTCACGATCCCTTCATCCTTATAATACCGATTGAATTCCTTTAAGTGAATTCCCCATCGTTATCGGTCCTCAACACTCTCACCTTTTGCCTTAACTGATTTTCTACCATTACCTTCCAATGCTTAAAAGTGGTGAAAACATTGGATTTACTTTTCAAAAAATAAATCCACACCTTTCTGCTATAGTCGTCAATGAATGACACAAACTATGACGACCCTCCAACAGAAGCTACGGGCGACGACCCCCACACATCTGAATGCACATACTTTAACACCCATTTACAAACATGTTTCCTCGATTTAAATGCTAACCTAGACTGTTTACCATACATAACATGGTCGCATATACTAAAGTCTATACATTTAAAAACTGGAATTAATTAACAAAAAAAAATTACCTTCATGCCCGACTAGTGATGACGTGGCCTAAGCGTGCATGGCACATACGTGTAGAGTTGGAATCTTCTATAGTTGTTGTAGCTCCAGCCGATGAAGTATTTCCAATCAACCTATAAAGGTTTTCATTTTGCTATGCTTTCATGATGACGAGTGCCCCCTTAAAATTTTTGAAGACTCGATCATAATAAGTCAATTTACACCCCATCGCCTCGAGTGCACCAAGAGATATTAAATTCTTCTTCAACTTTAGAACGTGCCTCACATCTGTCAAGGTCTGTTTGATGTCATCGAACATCTAAATGCGCACCGAACCAATTTCCACAACTTTACAAGCATAGTCATCACCTAGAAACACTGAACCACCCTCATATTCCCTGTATGAAATAAAGACACTCAAATCAGGGCACATGTGATACGAGTCCCTTAAGTCCAACAGCCACTCTTCGTTGAGAAACCCTGACTTGGACACCGTCAAGATCTCATATACATCACTGATGCCCTTAAATGATTATGCGGTATTGGCTTCCCTTGAAGGTTCACTTGTCTTTTCTTTCTTTAATTTAGGATTCTTATAATCCTGTTTCAAGTTTCCCGACATACCACAAGCCCAACACTTCAACTTGCCCTTCCCCTTCCTCTTGAACTTTGATCTCAATCGCGACGATCCCTCACCCCGCTCAGGATTTCTTCTTCTCATAACGAGTGCATTGGAAGAAGATCCCCGGTCACTGCTCTTCTTTCTCATTGCCTTCGACTGGAGGGTTGAGATGATGGTCCAACGCTAATGGTCTCCCTGCCTGCGCAAAACGAGTCTTTAAACAACTAATATGAATTTAGAAGAAAATTCAACATGATAGAGGCTTGATACTCATCTTTCGTTGGTTCATTTACGTCCAATAACTTGCAAACAAGCTTGTTGAACATGTTTATGTGGCTTTCAACATCCGTTCCCTTCACTATCTTTAGATTGAATAAGTGCAACATTAGATACAAACGATTATCTAGAGACTTTTTCACATAGATGTTCTCAAGTTTTGCCCATATATCGGTTGTCTTCTCCCTCATGATGTTGTATATGACTTCATCCGCCAGGAACAACTGAATTGAAATATTGGCCTTTTTGTTGACCTTGGTCCACTCTTCTTCTAACATAGTCGCCGGTCACTTCCCAAGGAGTGCTTCTTTGAGCCCTTCCTGACCTAGAAGGTCTTCCATCTTCACCTTCTATAATTCAAAGTTGTTTTTACCAGAATATTTCTTCACGTCATACTTTACACTGGATGCCATGACGCTCGTCTCAGATTCAAGTCTAATATCCTAACGTATGCACTGATACCACTCGTTGGGAAACCGAGGAAGCATAGAGGAAAATCAAACAAGCAAACCACACAACACAAAAGCAATCCCATGCAAAGTTAGTTTGATTTTTATGTAGAAAAACCCTTGCAAGAAAAAACCACGGTGCAAAGCAATATTCACTATGATTACAGAAGTTACAAGAGATGATCAAACAAAAAAAAAGACCCCAAGAGAAAACCCAATCTCCTTCCCTCTCAAAATTCTCTCGCAACCCTAATCTCGTTGTAGAAACGTATTAGAATTATCCTAATCCCGATTATACCTGGCTTATATAGCCAAAGAATAAAAAAATAGAAACAAAATGCACAAACCGACTAAACAGTTTATGCCTCCGTCAAGCGCCTGACCCAACCTCATTAGGCAATCGATCCCGGCCATAACAGTCTAGAGAGTTTATAGAATAATTGAAGGAGTTTCGGGCCCCCGATCCGAACTCGTTAGCGCCCGACACCCCCCGACATTCAGATCCAAAAATGTCTAGAGATCAATAACCTTGAACGGGGAAGTTTCGGGTGACTGACCCAATATCCCGCGGGCACCTAAAACCCCTTGGCGACAAGATTGAAGACTCCAACAATAGAAGCCACTATTTGGGTGGTAAACTGGCACAGACATCAGTGAAACGAGGTCGAACACCGTCTCTCTCTTAGGGTAATTGATCTGAATCCACGGACCTATCGGGAATCCTCAATTGATCTTCCTTGATTTCTCAAGGGGCACTTGAAGAACATGAGTAAACAGAGATAAACTCAGAATTATATTAAGAATATTGAATAATGTCTCCAAAATGAAATAAAACAATTATAAATATGTTCTCAAACCGTAAGCTACGCAATGAAGGAGTCCTAATTGCAAAAGGAAAGAAAGATCGAAGCAAAACGAAGAAAAATGAATCAAAATAGAAAATTCACGTGAGAATTTGTGCATTGGCCGATCAGTTGGATAGGGGGCCTCAACCTGTCGGTAGAGGACCCAGTCTGTCCAGAGAGTTCAACCATTCTTTAGGGAATTTCAGACTGGTCGGACAACCGGTCGTCAGCTTAGCCGACTGGTCGGGTGACCGGTTGTGATTAGTTAGGACAGTCTAGTGAGTTGGTCGGACTGTCTCTGGGTGAATTTTCGGCCAGTCTATGGACCGGTCGATGAGAATGGACGATCGGTCTCCAGGCATTATTTTTCCACTAGTTTACTGTGTCTTGGCTCCTTCCTCGTTGTCTTCCTTTAATCCTTTTTCTGGTCTATCTTCAACAAGTAGAGGTCAGTTACACCCTCTACATCATAAACATGAGCCTCAATCCAAACCATCTAAAGCGTGGGGCATTTGTAGATCCTTAGTAGCCTAAAATTCCCCAAAACCAATCATCATAACTGTCCAATTGTGGATAAAATGATGGACAGTTAAATGGAAAAAAGACGTCAACTGTTTGAAATCAGTGAACAAATGTTCATTAATGGAAGGTTAGGATTGTATTTCGATCAATGCCTCTGAAAATCTTCCAAATTAAAGGTCACAAAGACCAATCTTGAGACTTTCTTCAGTTGAATGTCAATTTCTCTTCTTAACTGTGCATTTTGTGAGCCACTGATAAAAAAATTCCTATATAGTAGAATTTTAGAAGATTGTCCATCGACAGTGAGAAGCAACCAATGAACTGTCTAGATCACCGAACAATAGGCCCGAATTGTCATATTGAAAACCTACAGGTTGTGTATCATATAACTCAATATATGGAACTCACAGAAATCATTTATGGGAATGACTTTTCATGGAAATTATTTCCTAAATATCAATTTCTAAAAATGGTGTCTAGATTTGTTTATTCTTTGGCTTTTCTTTATTAATTGTGATGTAAGGAGAGACTTCTATGATCGAGGGTGAGGATCGACGACATTCGTGAAGGAGATGGACCGCGAGAAGATCAACAAAATCATCAAAAGAATCACCAATCGACAGCCCCTTTCGATCGGTTGCACCCCTTGGTCGACTGGTCGAATTACATTTGAAAGGTGGCCCAAGTCGTTGGACTATCCTGAGCGTCAGACGACTGGTTGCTCGAGGCCAACGAATGGTCATCCCTCAACTCTGACCGGTTGGTGGCCCTTGACAACCGGTCGACCACTCTCAGCGAGCCTATGAAGATCTGCGACGATTTTCAGTTTTCTCCTCGATTTTCCCTGATTCTTTCCTGTTTTACTTAGGATTCTTTGCTACTTCCATTTCTAGGGTTTAGTTTATTTTTTATTTAAGCTTGATTAAACTCATATTGTCATTCATTTTATCTTTTGATTAATACAAACTATTTTGAGTTTTTACTCTGTTTGTTCATGGATTCGAGATATCCCCTCGTGGATTTAAGGAATATCGGTTGAAGAGTCCCGATAGCTCGTGGATTCAGAGTAGTTATCCCGTGAGAGAGACGATGCTCGATCTTACCCCCATCCTGACTGCATTAATTGGTATCAGAGCGAGGAACAACCTCGGGAAGATGGCTTTTAATGGTGGCTACAGTAAAAATCCTGTAGATGGTGATCTAAGGATTCATCCTCTCAAAGTGGTGGCTTTCGGGGCGACGCATGAGACATTCTAGCGGAAGAATCACCAAGCTATACAAGGACTGCAGTCTAGGTTTGACCGCATAAACAAGAAACTAGCTTGAATAATCTCCAGTTAAGATAATTCATTTTCGAGATCCACTGGATTCTATGATCAAGTTGATTAAGAAGATTGGTCCTAGAAGAGGTCGATAGAACTTCCCATCTTCAATAGCCACGACTGCATCGACGAATGGCTCGCTGAGGTCGAATATCACTTTGACTAAATGCAAATCCTTGAAGAAAGAAGAGTCTCAGTTGCGACATTCCACTTGGATGAAGCTACTTGGGATTAGTAGATTGAAGACGTTCAGATGCGTCGGAAGCAAGAAGGAATACCACCAATTCGCTCATGGTAGCATATGAAATAATAATTGCTAGCCCGTTTCCTAGTTGACAAAGAAGATCTGAAGGAGACAAAGTCGCCGCAGGTCCCTAGTCATGTCAACGTATATTATGTCATTCATACAGACATGGGAGAACCTCTCGAAGCTTTTAAAGTGGAGGAGCATTCTTCTGTGATTGTCCATGGTCATGATGAAGAACCTGCGGAGTCAATCAATGTTGAAGCCATGAAAGTGGAGGAAGATCCTGCAGACGTCCCAGGAGTTGTGAATCCTGTTGTGTTGGAGTCCATAGACTTCCCTATAGATGTCTTACCAGCAATACAAGAGATTGAGATGATCATGGACGCTGAATTCTTTGATGATCTGTGTCCTATGCAGGAGATTAGCCTCCATCCGATTGAGCCCATCTTCGGCAGCACAGAGGGTATGGAAAATCTGTTGTTTATTTTTCCTGTTAACATCGAGATGAAGGGCGACGCAGATGATGCACCGTATCTCCTATACGAAGTAGAATAGAAGCCGAAGAAGACTAGAAGACGTCGGCCTCCAGAGAAGAATGCAGATCGGGGCCCTAACCTGAAACAAAACTCGAGGTCGAGTTTTCTTCAAGTGGGGAAGTCTAATGTAGGGAGAGACTTCCATGATCGAGGGCGAGAATCGACGACATTCGTGAAGGAGATGGACTGCAAAATCATCAAAAGAATCACCAATCAATAGCCCTTGTCGATCGATCCCACTCCTTGGTCAACCGATCGAATTAAGTTTGAAAGGTTGCCTAAGTCACTGGACTATCCTGAGTGCCAGACGATTAGTCTCTCGAGGCCAACGACCGATCGTCCCTCAACTTTGACCGGTCAGCTACCCCTGACGACCGGTCGACCACTCTTTACAGGTCTGTGCAAAATTTCAATTTTCTCCCCAATTTTTCCTGTTTCTTTCCTATTTTACTTAGAATTATTTCCTACTTCTGTTTCTAGGGTTTAGATTTAGTTTATTTTCTATTTAAGCTTGATTAAACTCGTTTTGTCATTTATTCTATCTTTTGATTAATACAAACTATTTTGAGTTTTTTACTTTGTTTGCTCGTGGATTCGAGTTGTTCTTCGTGGATTTGAAGAAGAGGTCTCATGGATTTGAGATATTCTCTCGTGGATTCGAGGAAGATCAGTTGATGAGTCCTGATAGCTCTGTGGATTCGGAGTAGTTTTCCTATGAGAAAGACAGTGCCCGATCTACATAATGGTATCATCCAAACACAACATCAAAATGGTATCATCCAAACACATAGCATCAAAATGCTCTCCGAGGACTACATTGCAAATAAAAAATCATTTCAAATGATTTAGACAAACATTCCTGACTACCTTGCAAATACAAAATCATTTCAAATGATTTAGGCAAAAACATAATCCTTCAACAGAATATACATGCTAAGAAGAAGATGATTAGCTATGAGATATGTCTGTAAATTTCTTTGATCCAGAGAAGAACTACAAAATTTCCAAGAACAAATGCTGATTACCTTCTATAGAAGTATTCATTTACGAAATTTGCGTATTGAAGGATTCTCAAAGAAGAGATGTTTGGATTACACAGAAACATAAGAATCAAATACAGTTGATCTTACAGAAAAGAAAATTTCCTTAAGTCTGTAGAAATGAGCCATTGGAGCTCACCTCTTCATCTTCACATGCAAGAAGAGCTTGGACAATCATATCCATGGTGGGCCTTTTGCTTCGCTCTTCCTCCACACATGAAAGGCCTATCTCCACCATAACCTCCGCTTGCTTCCAATCGAACTGCCCATCCAATCTAGAATCCACCAAATCCACAACCCATGATTCTTCTCCACTCTCCATCTTCTTCTTCGCCATCCGGGCATAACTCTTCAGTCCCACCTCTTCTTCTGCCTCTGTCATCCAATTCGAAAACCGACTGCCCTTCACAATCCCTAGAAGCACAATCCCATAGCTATAAACATCAACCTTCGCTGTGATAGGAAGATTCAAAGTCCACTCAGGCGCCATGTAGCCCTTTGTTCCTCGGATCCGAGAGAAGTTAGAACCTGGCCCGCCTCTCTGAGACAGCATTGCCAATCCGAAATCTGTGATCTTGGGCTCGAAATCTGACGCAGGGAGGACGTGGTAGGTCGATCACCGTCTCCCTAACCGATAGTTTCTCGAATCCACGAGAAGAAATAAAAGATAAAAAGAGGAAATAAATTCCGAATAATTGATTTATTGATAATTGAATCAATAAAAACGAAATTACAATGCATATAAATAGGAAACTAAACCCTAGGTGAAGTATTAGAATCCAACTCCAACTAAAACTCCTAGAAAACGCAACTTACTATAAATAGTAAACTTACTATTTATAGAAGTCGTTCAATCCTACTAGAACTCTTGGTTTTCGGCTAAAAATAGAAAGTTTTCAAACGGCCTCAACCACATGGTTCTACTAGATATTCTAAGCCTTTTTCATGTTGGACACTAACTCTAAAGCCCTACAGATGCAAAGTTATGATCGAATTAAAACTTACTATAAATAGTAAAACTGAAAATAAACTAGCCTAACGACCGTTGATACGGTCGATTCTCGCGATTCCGGCTTGGGCAACTCGGCATAGTGGGGTTGGTTGGCTAAAGTAGCTCGAGCTACCCCAAATTGATGTATTATACGTCCCGTAACTCATTCCGGTTTGTGAGATACGACCGATTTACGGTCCTGACGGTCCGGATCACTTTCGACCCCGACCGGTCTTCTTTTGCTCCATCTGGGCCATGAAATAATCAGCGACCCGTTCTACATCAAAATCGCTACCCAATAGTATATTTTCAGGCTTCACATCACAGTGGATGACCCACTCAAGACACTGGTGGTGAAGATAGGCCAGACCCTTTGCTGTCCCTACTGCGATCTTGAACCCCTTGTTCCATCCAAGTAATCTAGCAGGCCCCTTGCTGCTTCCATCGGAGAACAAGTAATTATCCAGTGATCCATTCTCCACAAACTCAGAGACCAGGAGCCTGTGCGCACTCTCTGAACAGTATCCCCACATTCTAACCAGATTCATGTGGTTGATTCGTCTGATCGTGCTCACCTCAGCCCAAAACTCCTCTTCGCATTGAAAAACATCTCTCAGTTTCTTCACAGCCACTGCCCTCTTATCAGCCAAAACTCCTTTGTAAACAGACCCAGAGCCTCCTCTGCCAAGCTCATCCTTGAATTGGCCCGTCGCCTTCTTCAATTCTGCATATGTAAATCTCTTGAACTGATTCGAAATCACTCGGTAGCCTTCCTCCACCAGCATCGACCCCATCCCATGATCCTTGAAAAGATAAGCTACTGCAACAAAGACAATCTCAATCCCACCTACTAACAGAGCAAACCAGATGAAATGACGATATTCCATGCTTGTGCTCTCCTTATAAACATCAGAGGATCCAACGACAACTGCAGCTTCATTCGAATTGCAAATGAGCTCCAATCCTTTGAATGGCGAGGAATTTTCAGTTTCTAGACTTTTGGGTAGTTTTAGATATATGGTGCCATGGAGAATCGGAGAAGAATGCCCGTTGAAAAGTGCACTTTTGGCCCAGCATATACCATTGCCATCTAATTTATAGTGGAAAGCCTCACAAGAGCAATCGTCTATGCAAATCTTCAAGCAAGCTTTTAGTGATATTCCAGTACTATAATTAAGGTCAAATCCGAAGAAGTCTTTCTGCGGAAGCTCTACAAATTTCACCTGTTGGGCATCGCAGATTTTGCTGAATTTGGGCTTGCAACCTTCGTTCCAATCTCCCAGATCGATCATTTCATAGCCTGGAAGGCATGCGCATTTTGGCACCGGTGTATAGACACAAACCCCATATCTGCCACACAGACCATGTATATACTGCTGTGGGAGAGCCATCCATGAAATCAGCCACAACTAGGTCGACTCATTCAAGCTATAGAGTCTCAGATTACCGTCATAATCCAATGTCAATCTCCTTCTGATTCCGACACCCAGATCGGAAGCACCAATTTTCAGCTCATCGCTCGATGAAAACCAGCCCATTTTGTCAAGGACGGCCAATCTACTACTGTTGTAGGTTGATCTACCATTGCGCCCCACATCGATACCAGGATTAGGCCAATATATGCTAGAAATGTCAGGCCCATCATGATGGAGTTTTCCTCCTCACTGACAGAGGAGAGAGGTTGGACAGAGAGTGGCCGGGCGCCCGGGCCCTTCAGTGGCCGGGCGCCCGAAATTCACCCAGATAGGCAGCAAGGCTGCTGGAAGGTTTTGGCCTAAGCCGGGCGCCCGACGGTCAAATTGACCGGGCGCCCGATGACCCGGCCGGGCGCCCGACCATGTTTGGTCCGGGCGCCCGAAATTCAGTTTTTTTCTCAGTTACTCGATGGACTGTTTTTTGGTTGGCCGGGCGCCCGATGGTCTGGTGACCGGGCGCCCGACCCGACGCGGACTGCTTGTACGCAGTTTCCTAATATTGCTCTAATTCTTCCGTTTTTGGTACTTAAGCGCTCCAAAACGGGATTAGGGCATCCCATTGTGTTACTAACACGTCCAATGTGAGAAAGAGAGAAAAAGAGGAAGAGAGAAAGAGAAGAGAGAGAAAGAGGAAGCTTGTAGAAGGTGTTAATGTCAGATTTTGTAACGAGATCCTCCGGCGCTTCTCCTTCGCTCCAGGAGGGATTTCCACCACCAGACCTGAAGCAAGACAGCGAATAAGGGTGGCTGGGGACCAGCCGTTAGCCCTCCGACGCTTAAGTTAGGCCACAGAAGAGAAGCCAAGCAAAACGGGACCAAGATTGAATGATGAGTACGTACCTCCTATTTAAGGGAGCCATCCCCTTATATAGATCTGAAACAATCCAATCTGTTACGTGAGATGTCGAAATCCCGTTAATGTCGCATACGATACTGAGAATCCGCTGATTTCATGGGATAAGATCCTATCTTTTTAGTCAGATCTAACCCAATGATTTATTCCAACAATCACGCCCCTAGATGGTAATCCCTTGAAATCCGACTGGATCCGGCCGGAAGCCATAGTTGGAGTCATAGCCTCCGAAAAGGAAGGAGACGCCCGTAGCTGGGAGTCATGGTCTCCGAAAAGGAAGGAGACGCCCATAGCTGGGAGTCACGGCCTCCGAAAAGGAAGGAGACGTCCGTAGTAAAGCTGCTCGCAGGTTAAAATGTGGTCGCGAGTCCAAGTACATATTTTGGGTGTAATGTCTTTCAACGACTTGTGAGAAGGTCTGCTCGCGGATCGAGCTTTGCCGTATTTGACTATCGGTTATGAAGACTCGGGACTTGCGAATAGCTGCTCCGTATTTTTCAATCTATGACTCTTGATCAGGTGATCTCGAGAGTCGAATGGACGTCCCGTGCCTATCAAACATTCGACTCTCGATCAGCTAATCTCGAGAGTCGAATGGACGTCTCGTACCTATCCGACATTCGACTCTCGATCAGATAATCTCGAGAGTCGAATGGACGTTTCGTACCTATCCGACATTCGACTCTCGATCAGATAATCTCAAGAGTCGAATGGACGTTTTGGGCATTTCCGCGTGAAATCTTATCTCCATCATTTTGCCTATAACAGATGCCCCCCAAGTCCTTGCCGCCAAGAATTCTTAAGGAAAGGACTTAGCTCACTATCACACGAAACCGCTCGCTACCTTCATCGAGAATGACACCCCTCATGATGGGCTGAAATTAATGAGCGCCAGCTTTTCGCAGCCTTTTCGCTGATGGAAAATGAAGGGGCGCTCGCCACGTGTTTGAGGAGTTAATGGGCGTACCTGCTCGAGCGCTGTGTCCAACGAGGGACTGCCACGTGCCATCAGATACGGCGGAATGATTGCCTATAAATATACGGAGTCCGCCATTTCTTTGATTTTCTACAGAAGTTTTTCGAAAGAATCCTGCAACCCTTTCTTTTCATTCTTCTTCCTCTTCCGGTGCTCAATCTTTCTTTTTCTCGGTATACTTCCTTTTTCGTCTTCTTTTATTTTCATCTCCCCATGGCTGGGAACTCTGACGAGACTACTGTCCCCCTTGGCGATGCCACTCCGGAGTCCTCTGCCTCCAGCAGTGCAAGGGTTTCGGCGGGGAGATACACAGCAGCCGGATATCCTTCCGTTTTATCGGAGGACCGGCTGGCTGAGCTACGGGAGAGATACCAAATCCCTGACTCTGTAACTCTCCGCTTGCCCGGAGGTGGAGAAACACCCGACTCCCCCCCCCCCCCCCCCCCCCAGGATGCGTAGCATTTTACGAGTACCAGCTCATCTTGGGGGTACGCCTTCCCCTCCATCCCTTTGTTCGCGATGTATTACGATGTTACAAGATTGCCCCTGGGCAACTTATTGTGAACGGGTGGAGGGTGGTTTTGGGCTTTTTTGCCCTTTGGGCTCAGGCTGGCAACGGGGAACTCACGGCGGAGGAGTTCCTCCGTATGTTCCGCCTGAAGAAAGCTCCATCCAGCGAAGGCTGGTATTATTTATGTTACTGGCACCGGGATAACTTCGTGTTGGGTAAGCCCTCCTCGAACTATCCCGGCTGGAGGAAGCGGTGGTTCTATGCTTCCGGGAGCTGGGAGTCTGCCTCCTCCAGGGGTCCAGGAGTGACTCGGTTTTTCTGTGAAGGTAGACACAATCCCGTATTGTGCAGTTCCCTTAGAATAATTTTTAGGGTTTTGCTTCGTTTGACCATTATTTGTGCTCGCAGGTATCCCGGCATTGCGAAAACCGAATTTGAAGGGTGGGATCAACGAGAAGATCGTCAAGGTGTATAAGGTGCCTGTCGGAGATAGGCATATCGAGGCTTGCTTATCTCCTTCGCGACTTGCAGCAGCAGGCCTCATATCCAGGAGAGAAGTCGAAATGACGAAGGCTGGAGAGAAGAGAGGCCTACTGCCCCGTCTGAAGGGCACAGGTTCCAAAAGGCAGAAGAGAACCCCTGCCGAACCGTCTCAATCTTCCATCCGCGCGGGCAGCGATCAGCCTGCCCTTCCCGCGAGCATGGCGGGGGCCCCAGCTGGGCCTACTATCCCTTCACTGGTGGTCGCACCTGGGCCACCAGTGATCAACATTGCAGACAATTCCCCAGATGGGGTGGGGTCCAGCTGCCCCCCAGCTGAAGAGGCTCGAGAGCAGGTAGAGCCTCAAGAGCCAACTCCTGCTCGGGAACTGGTCCCAGCTGCCGAGCAGGGACCTGCTCGCGAGTCCATGCCTCCGCCTCGCGAGCAGACCGGTTTGGTCGTTGCCCAACCGTCTGGGAGCGGGACGTACTCGATTCCACGCCACCTCCACCCTGTATGTAAGTTCTTGTTCGAGAACGTCCCGCCTCACGCCTTCGGCTCTCTCCCCGAGCCAAGCCCTGAGAACCTTATCCTTGAAGCGGGGATGAGGATGGTTCAGGTAAGACTTTGTCAAGATCTGTTTCGACCTGTTGATACGTTCCAGAAATCTTATATTTTTCATCTCTTTGCAGGGTTTAGATCTGATTCTGCGAACGAGGCGTGATATCGTTGCCGCCCGTCGCACGATAGAGGAGGCTGAGGGAAAGAGGACTGCCTTGGAAAAGGCAGTTCAAGGAAGAGATCAACTGCTCAAGGCTCGTGAGGCAGTGATCTCAAAGAGAGATGAGGAGAAAAAGATCCTCATTGAGAAGATCCAAGTCCTGACCGACAGGTATCAGGCCTTGGACTCAGACTACGCGAAGCTCACGGGTCTGAAGGAGAAGGCAGAGAGAGAGAGGGAGATCTTCCGACAGGACAAGATCTCATTAGAGGAGCAATTCGCGGGAGCCAGGTCGCAGCTCAAGGAGGCCTACGACAACCTGACTAGGGAGCGCACCGCTCTTGCGTAGCTTAAGGACGACTCGATCCACTGGGACGAGGAGAGAGTCGCCCTTGTAAAAATGCTCTCGGAGGAAGGTACTCGGGCAGTTTCCGAGTTCCGGACTTCGCAGCTGTATGACGATGAACGATATGAGTCATACGATGCTGGTCGAGACTTTGCACTGAGAGTAGTGCAACGAATGATCCCATCCTTCGATATGGGGGAATTCGGTCGAGTCGCGACCATCATAGCTGCAGAAGAGCAAGCTGCTGCCGAGAACGAGGTGATCGAAGCCACGCAGGCTGGAGGGGCTCCTGAAATGGGCCCTGAAGTCGAGAGCGTGGCTCCTCCTAGCGATTGATTTCCTTTTATTTTCTTTTATACAAATGTATATGTAATCATCTGATTATTAATGAAAAGATGTTTTTGGAAGTGTCGCTGTTTCGCTGCTGTTCTCCCCTTCATCTTTTATTTTTTGCTTGTTAATCTTGAATGGATTCGTCAGAGATGTGACCCTTTAATTCGAGCATGAGCTAAGCTGCTCGCGATCAGGATGTGACCCCGTTCGCTGCCCTAATTTGGGCACGAGCTGTGGTGCTCGCATTTTGGAGTGCGATTCCTCCTCTCACCAATCGCGAGTAACTAACTCATGAAAAAATGAATTAGACTCAATCCGGGGGTCATGAGACCATGTCCGCGTTGAGATAGACTGATCTATCGATTGAGATTTTGATTCTACCAAGGATAGAAGGTTGGTCAAGAGATGGTATTCATTCTCTTCGGGGCTGTTCAGGTCCATGAGAATGGAGAAGCGACCAACTAGTAATGATTTCAATCCTACCAAAGGTAGGCAATTGGCCAAGAGGACGTGTAAGCACTCTTCAGGGCTATTCCGGTCCATATAAATGGAGTAGCGGCCAAAAGATATCTTTCACTTTATTCATAAGATGTTATGATAAACTACATCGAATCTAGGGGTAGTATCTTAGCAAATGCTCCACGTGCCAAGGGCGACGTACAGGCTTCCCTTGCATGTCTTCAAGATAATAAGTACCCGGGTCGCACAACCCTAATAACCCGATACGGGCCTTCCCAATTCGGATCCAATGAACGAACAGGAATTCCAAGATTTCGCCTTAGTACCAAATCTCCGAACTGGAAAGATCTAGGTCGAACCTTTGCATTCCGATAACGAGCAATACGTTGTTGATATGCCGCCACTCGTACTTGGGAAGCATTTCTTCGCTCTTCCAAGAGATCGAGATGAAGTTGGATATTTTCCTGATTGCTCGCGGGATCATACTGTTCGATCCGATATGAGGGCACTTGAATTTCCACTGGTACCACTGCGTCAACACCAAATGCTAAGGAGAAAGGAGTTTCACCTGTCGATGTGCAAGCCGTGGTTCTATAGGCCCATAATACTTCTGGCAGAAGTTCTGGCCACACCCCTTTACATTCACTTAGCTTGGTCTTTAAATGATGCTTTATAATTTTATTCACTGCCTCGACCTGCCCATTCGCCTGTGGATGATATGGAGAAGTGCGGAGATTACGTATCTTCCATTTGTCGCAAAATTCATCAAAGGCTGCGTTGTCGAACTGCGTTCCGTTATCGGTAATTATGGTATGAGGAAGTCCGAAGCGACATATAATATTTCTCCACATAAACTTAGTAGTTTGTTTTTCAGTAATTTTGGCTAATGGTTCTGCCTCGGCCCATTTGGTGAAATAATCAACCGCCACGATCGCGAACCTATTCTGTCCCTTTCCCATAGGATTTTAATCGGTGGTTAACACGGTTGATTTTAATGATCAAGCCGTTCCCACAGACGGCGCCAAACTGTTAATGTCAGATTTTGTAACGAGATCCTCCGGCGCTTCTCCTTCGCTCCAGGAGGGATTTCCACCACCAGACCTGAAGCAAGACAGCGAATAAGGGTGGCTGGGGACCAGCCGTTAGCCCTCCGACGCTTAAGTTAGGCCACAGAAGAGAAGCCAAGCAAAACGGGACCAAGATTGAATGATGAGTACGTACCTCCTATTCAAGGGAGCCATCCCCTTATATAGATCTGAAACAATCCAATCTGTTACGTGAGATGTCGAAATCCCGTTGATGTCGCATACGATACTGAGAATCCGCTGATTTCATGGGATAAGATTCTATCTTTTTAGTCAGATCTAACCCAATGATTTATTCCAACAATCACGCCCCTAGATGGTAATCCCTTGAAATCCGACTGGATCCGGCCGGAAGCCATAGTTGGAGTCATAGCCTCCGAAAAGGAAGGAGACGCCCGTAGCTGAGAGTCATGGTCTCCGAAAAGGAAGGAGACGCCCATAGCTGGGAGTCACGGCCTCCGAAAAGGAAGGAGACGTCCGTAGTAAAGCTGCTCGCAGGTTAAAATGTGGTCGCGAGTCCAAGTACATATTTTGGGTGTAATGTCTTTCAACGACTTGTGAGAAGGTCTGCTCGCGGATCGAGCTTTGCCGTATTTGACTATCGGTTATGAAGACTCGGGACTTGCGAATAGCTGCTCCGTATTTTTCAATCTATGACTCTTGATCAGGTGATCTCGAGAGTCGAATGGACGTCCCGTGCCTATCAAACATTCGACTCTCGATCAGCTAATCTCGAGAGTCGAATGGACGTCTCGTACCTATCCGACATTCGACTCTCGATCAGATAATCTCGAGAGTCGAATGGACGTTTCGTACCTATCCGACATTCGACTCTCGATCAGATAATCTCGAGAGTCGAATGGACGTTTTGGGCATTTCCGCGTGAAATCTTATCTCCATCATTTTGCCTATAACAGAAGGGAAAAGTTGCTTAAAGAAGGATTCTTCTGCGCAACGGTCGTCTCAGCGCTTCTACGTCCTCGGGATCGGTGAGATCACTCATCTTTTACTATTCTCTTGTTGTTTATCCATCCCTGCGTGGGTGAAGAAGTTTGATCCAAGCGGTGTGTGCTTGTGATCGGTTGTAACAGTTCCCTGAGATAGTGGATTGTTGATCTGGACTAGGTCCCGTGGTTTTTACCTCTTTTGAGGGTTTTCCACGTAAAAACTCTTTGTGTTCGTGTGGTTGATGTTTATTCTTGATTATTGCATCAGCATAGTCCATAATTCTAGTGTATTGGGGGGCGAGATCCGAAGGTTTGTGTGAAACGCATCCAACAAAGTGGTATCAAAGCCAGGTTGTTTGAACAGTGTGGGATCGGTTCTGAATTATGGAAGGTGGCTCATCAAGGATGATCAGCCTCAATGGTTCTAACTGGACCATATGGAAGGCTAAGATGGAGGACTTGCTCTATTGCAAGGACTTGTATGCTCCAATTCTAGGCATATCGGCGAAGACAAAGGATATGTCAGATGATGATTGGAAGAAAGTAGACCGGAAGGCGGTGAGGTTCATTAGACAATGGTTGGATGATTCAGTTTTCCACCATGTGTCTACAGAGACCTCAGCCGCTAGCCTATGGCTGAAATTGCAAGGACTGTATGAGAGGAAAACAGTCGGCAATAAGATTTTCCTGATAAGACGACTTGTGAATCTTAAGTCCAAAGATGGTGGTTCTATGGCTGAACACATGAATGAGGTCAGCAACATTGTGAACCAACTCTCCGCCATGAAGATGGTCCTGGATGATGAACTTCAGGCTTTGCTACTGCTTAGCTCATTGCCTGACACTTGGGAGACATTAGTGGTGTCTCTAAGTAACTCCGCGCCAGACGGAAAGGTATCCATGGATCAGGTAACAAGCTGTCTCTTCAATGAGGAGACAAGGAGGAAGTCCCTAGGGCCTGCTCAACAAGAGGCCCTTGTGACACAAGATAGGGGGAGAGGAAAGAACAGAAAGGGCGGAAAGGCCCGAGATAAATCAAGAGGCAAGTCAGTTGCCAGGAAAGATGTTGAATGCTGGAATTGTGGCAAGAAGGGCCACTATAAGCATGAATGTCACAAGAAGAAGAGTGACAAGAAGGGTAAAGGAAAGGAGAAGGAAGATGGATCAGATTCTACTGCGGTCTCCTCAGATGGTGACGTTGTTGTTATTCTTTCGGCAGATCACGATACTTGTCTCACGGCTTCGAGTCAGGACACCGACTGGGTGATAGACTCGGGAACCTCGTTTCATGCGACTCCACACAGAGATTTCTTCACAAGCTACAAGTCAGGTGACTATGGGGACAGTGAAGATGGGAAATTCTGGTGTTTCGAAGATCGTAGGGGTCGGTGATATTTGTTTGAAGACCGATGTGGGTTGCACATTAGTTCTCAGGGATGTGAGACACATTTCAGACCTTCGCCTAAACTTGATGTCGACGGGAAGGCTGGATGATGATGGTTATGAAAGCCGGTTTGCTGGTGGGCGCTGGAAGCTCATCAAGGGTTCGTTGATCGCTGCCAGAGGAAAGAAGTGTTGCACTCTTTACAAGGCAAGTGTCAGTGTATGCAAGAGTGGATTGAACGCATCAGAGGATTCAGCTACTGACGTGTGGCACAGGCGTCTAGGCCACATGAGTGGAAAAGGGCTTCAGCTACTAGCGAAGAAGCAGCTCCTTCCAGACGTGACAGGTATACCTCTCAAAACCTGTATTGACTGTTTATTTGGAAAACAGCATAGAGTTTCTTTTGTTAAAACTGCTTCTCATACTAATAAAGTACATGCATTAGATTTGGTTTATTCTGATGTTTGTGGTCCTATGAGGACAAAAACCTTGGGTGGGGCATTGTATTTTGTTACATTTATAGATGATGCATCTAGGAGGGTTTAGGTGTATGCTTTGAAATCCAAGGACGAGGTCTTTGGTGTGTTTAAACTGTTTCATGCTATGGTCGAGAGGGAGACAGGCAGATCATTGAAGTGCATCCGCACTGATAATGGTGGTAAATACACAGGTGACTTCCACGAGTATTGCAAGTCACTGGGTATACAGCATGAACAGTCAGTTCCCAAGACCCCCCAGCATAATGGTGTGGCTGAGAGAATGAATCGCACCATAGTAGAGAGAATCATATGCATGTTATCCCATGCAAAGTTGCCCAAGATGTTCTGGGGAGAAGCAATGCACACAGCGGTGTATTTGATAAACAGGTCTCCATCAGCCCCGTTGAATGGAGAAGTATCTGAGAAGGTGTGGACTGGACGTGATCCATCGTACAGTCATCTCAGGGTGTTTGGATGCAGGGCATCCGTTCACGTACCAAAGGACGAGAGGTCCAAGCTCGATATGAAGATTAGGCAGTGTGTGTTCTTAGGGTACGGTGATGAGAAGTTCGGTTACAGGTCGTGGGATCCGACCGAGAAGAAGCTCGTCAGGAGCAGAGATGTGGTTTTCATTGAAGATCAGTGTATAGAAGACATTGAAAAGCCAGAGAAGACCCAACCCAGTTTAGGTGAACTGGAGGACATGGATCCAGTTACTCCTCCCGTGGTGCCTGATGACGGGGGAGTACAGCAAGGTGCAGAGGATGACGGAGTCCCTACAGAAGATGGACAGGGGGAGCAGCCCCAACTTGATCCACCTGTTGAGCCACAGGTGAGGAGGACATCAAGGGACAGACATCCATCCAAGAAGTACTCGTCGCATGAGTACATTATGCTCACAGATGGGGGAGAGCCAGAAGACTATTCTGAGGCCCTAGCTGATGAGCATAAGGGGGAGTGGTTGAAAGCTATGCAAGAGGAGATGGAATCCTTGCATAAGAACCACACCTATGATATGGTGAAATTGCCTAAGGGCAAGAAAGCTCTGAGCAACAAGTAGGTGTTCAGAAAGAAGAATGAGCAGAAGAATTCACAGACAAGGTACAAGGCCAAACTTGTGGTGAAAGGGTTTGGTCAGAGAAAAGGAATAGACTTCGAGGAGATATTCTCACAAGTGGTGAAGATGACATCCATTCGGGTGTTGCTTGGGTTGGCGGCTAGCATGGATCTGGAGATAGAGCAGTTAGATGTCAAAACTGCCTTCCTCCATGGTGACCTGGAAGAAGAGATCTACATGCGCCAACCAGAAGGGTTCGAAGTCAAGGGCAAAGAGCATATGGTGTGCAGGCTTAGGAAGAGCTTGTATGGGCTGAAGCAAGCTCCTAGGCAATGGTACAAGAAGTTCGACTCGTTCATGTTAAAGCATGGATATGACAGAACGGAGTCGGACCACTGTGTGTTCACTCGCAGGTTCTCAGATGGTGATTTCTTAGTTCTGCTATTATATGTTGATGACATGCTCATCATGGGAAAAGACATCAAGAAGATTGACAAGCTGAAACAGGAGTTGGGCAAGTCGTTTGCGATGAAGGACTTGGGCCCGGCAAAACAGATCCTAGGAATGGAGATAACCCGTGACAGAAGCAGCAGGAAGCTCTGGTTGTCACAAGAGCGGTATATTGAGAAAGTCCTAGGTGGTTCAACATGAATGCAGCGAAGCCGGTCAGTACTCCACTGGATGATCACTTCAAATTGAGCGACAAGCAGTGTCCTAAGACGAAGGCGGAAGTGGAAGAGATGCGGAAGATACCCTACGTGTCAGCGGTAGGAAGTTTGATGTATGCTATGGTGTGTACGCGCCCAGACATAGCATATGCGGTTGGTGTTGTCAACCGGTATCTTGCCAATCCTGGCAAGGAACATTGGACAGCAGTGAAGTGGATACTGCGGTATCTGAGAGGCTCATCCAGGTTGAGCCTATGCTATGGTGACGGAAAACCTGTGTTAGAAGGCTACACAGATGCAGATATGGCAGGTGACGTAGACTCCAGGAAGTCTACATCGGGGTTCATGTTCACGTTTGCAGGCGGAGCGGTCTCTTGGCAGAGCAAGTTACAGAAGGTTGTAGCATTGTCGACGACAGAGGCCGAGTACATCGCGGTCACAGAAGCATGCAAAGAGATGCTTTGGATGAAGAGGTTCCTACAGGAACTCAGCCTGAAGCAGGAGGAGCACGTGGTCTATTGCGATAGCCAAAGTGCTATACACTTGAGCAAGAATCCAAGTCAGCATTCCAAGTCGAAGCACATAGAGATTCGGTATCACTGGATCAGGGATACTTTGGAACAGAAGGTGTTACAGCTTGAGAAGGTCCATACGGACGATAACGGGTCAGACATGATGACCAAGACTTTGCTCAAGGGCAAGTTTAAGGTTTGCAGAAACCTGGCTGGCTTGAAGAAGATGAATTTCTCCTGAGTCGGAAAGGGGGAGATTTGATGGAGTTTTCCTCCTCACTGACAGAGGAGAGAGGTTGGACAGAGAGTGGCCGGGCGCCCGGGCCCTTCAGTGGCCGGGCGCCCGAAATTCACCCAGATAGGCAGCAAGGCTGCTGGAAGGTTTTGGCCTAAGCCGGGCGCCCGACGGTCAAATTGACCGGGCGCCCGATGACCCGGCCGGGCGCCCGACCATGTTTGGTCCGGGCGCCCGAAATTCAGTTTTTTTCTTAGTTACTCGCTGGACTGTTTTTTGGTTGGCCGGGCGCCCGATGGTCTGGTGACCGGGCGCCCGACCCGACGCGGACTGCTTGTACGCAGTTTCCTAATATGGCTCTAATTCTTCCGTTTTTGGTACTTAAGTGCTCCAAAATGGGATTAGGGCATCCCATTGTGTTGTTTACACGTCCAAGGTGAGAAAGAGAGAAAAAAAGGAAGAGAGAAAGAGAAGAGAGAGAAAGAGGAAGCTTGTAGAAGGGAGAAGTTGCTTGAAGAAGGATTCTTCTGCGCAACGGTCGTCTCAGCGCTTCTACGTCCTCGGGATCGGTGAGATCACTCCTCTTTTACTATTCTCTTGTTGTTTATCCATCCCTGCGTGGGTGAAGAAGTTTGATCCAAGCGGTGTGTGCTTGTGATCGGTTGTAACAGTTCCCTGAGATAGTGGATTGTTGATCTGGACTAGGTCCCGTGGTTTTTACCTCTTTTGAGGGTTTTCCACGTAAAAACTCTTTGTGTTCGTGTGGTTGATGTTTATTCTTGATTATTGCATTAGCATAGTCCATAATTCTAGTGTATTGGGGGGCGAGATCCGAAGGTTTGTGTGAAACTCACCCAACACATCATACATCAATCTCAGGACATTATCGCTGTCGAAAAAGAGATTGAAATAACCTAAAGAAAGCTCTTCTTTCTGTCTTACAGAGATGAGTCTCTTGCCTTTGCTAAGTGTTTGTGAAGGCAGAAGAGTGTTAGTAGGAGAATTGAAGCTCTCCCATAAAATCGTCCCATTTGGGGCTATTAGCACGAGGTTTCCGCTGTTCAAAAGCTCAGCTCTATCAACGTCGGTAGAGATGGTATTAGCATTCCAAACAGTCGAACCGTCAATGTTGGTCAAGACCATGTTGCCATCCCAGTGCACTGAGAACTGCGATCCACGGCCGTTCATGGGGTAGGCCCAGTTCGCTGTCCACACAATGGTTCTGTTCACCGAATTCGAAAACCAGATTGAGAAAGAGTAGGCGTTTGTGCCAACCTTTTTGGGGATTGACGCTTAAGATTGAAAACTTTTTGGGGCCCACAGAAGTTTGGCATCAAGCTGGTATTTGTTTTTTCCCTTCATCTAGATCTATGTGGCCTTATCAAGAGGTTGGATGGAAAATAAACATTACAGTAGGCCCTAGGAAGATTTTAATGGTGGAAGTTCAATCCCCACTGTTTTCCTGTGGTGTGGTCCACCTGAGATTTGGATCTGTCTCATTTTTGGGCTTGTCCCTTAAAATAATATGAAAAAATGGATGGATTGCGTGGATAAAACACATACATCATAGTGAGGCCCACCGAGATTTGAAACCACCCCTTATGCTAGTCCCAGTGGGACTAGCTGATCCGCGCCCCTTTCCCTTGGAAGCTAGGTGGGCCCACCGTGATGTTTGTGAGAAATCCACCCTGTCCATCCGTTTTGCAGCACATTTTAGAACATGTGACAAAAAATCAGGGATCCAAAACTCAAGGATGCCATACCAGATGAATGCTTAGGGAAAGATAACTAGGAAAAGGAATGTCTACTGTTAAAACCTTCCCTAGCTCCACCTAGATGTTTATATGCCATTCAAACCATTATTAAGATCGTCCCCAATGGGGTTAATTGAAAAAGGAAGAAACTTATCCTGATGCAAAACTGTCGTGGCCATATAAATGTTTCAATGGTGTTCACTCCTATCGCGTGACCCACTTGGGTTTTCTATCAGCTTCATTTTTTGTTGCATGTCCCAATATATGCTTGCAAAATGGATGGACAGAGTGGATTTCTTACAAACATCACAGTGGCCCCACCTAGCTTCCAAGCGTAAAAACTTCCGGATAAAGGCTTGGGCAGTGTCCTTGGCTGCTACCCAGGAAATGGGCCCACCTTTCTTTACGATGGAAATGGGTCCACCTGTATACATCGGGCTCACCTCGATGTATACATTGTGTGCCTATGTACGACACCACAGGAAACGGAGATGAATAAATTTTGGATCTGGTGTTTTCCCTTCATATGTGGGACCTTGTGGACAGGTTGGATGGCAAATGAACATTATAGTAGGCCTAAAAAGTTTTCAATGGCGGCTGTTTATATGAACGGTTCTCATTTTTCCACTGAAAAATTATGTGACTGGGTGAAAGGCATTTTTGCATGATAGGAGGTCACAAACTGCCTGTAAGGCAATTTGTTTGTTATGTCCTGTCTTGGAATATCGTTCTAAATTCTTTTATATTTAACAATATTAACCACTCGATTTGTAACCTAAAGATGAACCGTTAGGAAGAGACATACGGCATTAGTCCAAGTTAGACATCTCCATCCGTTTTTTTCAGCTCATTTTAGGACGTGGTTCTAAATATGAAGCAAATACTAAAAACATAAAAAAAGAAAAAAAAATAAAAAAAGAAAAATTTCAGGTGGACCATATTGCAGGAAAAAATGGTCATTAAACAACCACCGTTAAAAACATCCTAGGGTCCACTGTAATGTTTATTTGACATCCAACCTATTAATAATTAAAACACCGATAGTTCATACAAAACTTTTGTGGGCCTAAGAAGGTTTTTAATGGTGGAAATTCAATTCCTACCGTCTACTTTACCTGTATTTGCTTCATTTTTTGTACCACACCTTAAAATGAGCTATAAAAATTAATGAATGGCATAGATATGCAACACATATATCAAGGTGGGCCCCACAGTCAAGGCTGCACACAGCCGGCTGGATGCAGGGCTGCACCTTAATCCAACACAGATTGTGTAGGGTGTGGATACTTTGTGGGATCCACCATGATGTCTATGTTTTATCCACACTGTCCATCCATTTTTCCAACTCATTTTAGGGCATTAGCCTAAAACTTGAAGCATATCCAAAAATCAAGTTTACCACACAACACAAAATAGTGGGGATAATGACGTCCGTCCACTGTTGAAACCTTCCTAGGGCCCACAACCATGTTTGTTTGATAAGATCCTGAATGAATGGTAAGAAGACAAGGTCACAAACATTGATGAATGGGAAATACAAACATTAGATTGACCAAAACTTCCGCGAAAAAGAAATTTTATTGTGGAATTTTGCGGCAAAAATCCATATCTTTGCATGAGAAATGTCTTCACGTGGAATTTCGTCCCAAAAATCCATTTCTTCCCGAAGAAATGTCAACATAGACGACCTTTTCCGTGTCTAAATTTCCAAGATGATTGGGAATAACCAGGATATGGTAGAACCATTTAGATATGGAAAATGTGTCAAAGTGATGTGAAAATCAGGTCCGTTGATACGTGGGCCGCTATCATGGATAGTTTATATTTCAAAAATTACTCTTATTAGATAATCATATGCATTCTATTATCACTAAAGTGATAGTGGAAAACAATTCATATCAAGTATGCAGTGGAATAAACCATACACAAAATAATGAACCTCTGATATATATATATATATATATATATATATATATATATATATATATATATATATATATATATATATATATATATATATATATATATATATATATAGGAATGCTCACCTAGGCACTTCTTGTGAGAGAGACTTGTGAGCACTTTTTCATGGCTCATTGCATATGATGTGAGCCCAAAATCTGAGCGGTCCATGTGAAGCAGCACCCTAAAAAACTCTTAGGGCCCATCTTTCAACCTGATCCAAAACTCTGGTGGGCCGCAGTAGAAAGCAAGAGGCAAATCAAGGGAGGAAACTGTTTCCTTCTTTCATGGCCCACCAGAGTTTTGGATTAGGTTGAAAGATGGGCCCTAAGGGTTTTTTAGGGTGCTGCTTCACATGGACCGCTCAGATTTTGGGCTCACATCATATGCGATGAGCCATGAAAAAGTGCTCACAAGTCTCTCTCGCAAGAAGTGCGACGTTAGCATTCCTCTCTCTCTCTCTTATACACACACACACACACACTCTCTCTCTCTCTCTCTCTCTCTCTCTCTCTCTCTCTCTCTTTCTATATATATATATAGAGAGAGGAATGCTCACCTGCACACTTCTTGTGAGAGAACTCGTGAGCAATTTTTCTTGGCTCATCACACATGATGTGAGCCAAAATCTAAGCCGTCCATATGATGCAGCACCCCAAAAAACCTCTAAGGCCCATCTTCCAACCTGATCCAGAACTCTGGTGGGCCATGAAAGAAGGAAACAGTTTCCTCCCTTAATTTGCCTCTTGCTTTCTGTTGCAGCCCACCAGAGTTCTGGAACAAGTTGAAAGATGGGCCCTAGGGGTTTTTTGGGGTGCTGCATCACATGGACGGCTCAGATTTTAGGCTCACATCACGTGCGATGAGCTATAAAAAAGTGCTCATGAGTCTCTCTCATGAGAAGTGCCCAGGTGAGCATTCCTCTCTCTCTCTCTCTCTCTCTCTCTCTCTCTATATATATATATATATATATATATATATATATATAAGCACACATGCATGCATGTGCAATAAAACTCATGTATATGCCATAGGTTGGGAAAATTTTGGCCCACCTGAGCACTGGATCAATCTAAATTCATAGGATATGACGTCAATGCATTTGGTGTCTTTCTGGTAGATGGAATGGACGTCGGACCTATTGTGATAGGTACACGAGCTTTATTTTTTTGCACACGCGTGAGGGCTTAGCAGAGCTCGAGTATTCTTTCATGGGTTTTTTAAAATGCAAGACATTCGGTACATGGGTGGACCCATGGATACACCATCCTGCCATTTGTGTTAATAGAGGCCCATAAGAAGTTTTTAATGGCCAATCACCATCGTTTCCTATGGTGTGGTCAAACTGGAGATTTGGACCTGCTTAAATTTTTGGGCCTGTGGCAAAATAGATGTGTACTATGATGGCCCCACAGCTTCACGAACTGGTGGGACATAAGAAGTTTTGAATCATGCGAGTTTTTTTGCGTTTACAGTTGATTACAGTAGGAATGATTACAGTAGGAACGACTTTATGAATGGTATGGATGGCATATAAACAGCATGGTCGATCGGCAGAGAGGTTTCAACGGTAGGCATGTCCCTACCCACTTCTTCCTGTTGTGTGGCCCCACTAAGACTACATTATCTGGAAAAATGGATGGACAGGGTAGATTCCTGGCAACCATCACGGTGGGCTGCACCTAGCTTCGTACAGGCTATCGCATGAGCTCAAAAAAAGAAGTAGAACTAAGGCTCAAGTGGACCACATCGCACAGGAAGCAATGGTGATGATGACGCCCACCATTGAAACCTTCCTAAGACTTTCCATCCAACTTCTTCACATGGTTGCATATACCTGATGAAAGAAAAACACAAATATCAGCTTCATGATCACAACTTTAACTTCCAAGAAGTTTTTAATAGCGGGAGTTTACTCCCCACTGTGTAGTTCACTTGAACCTTGGATCTCCCTCATTTTTTGGCTCATGACCTGAAATTGTGGAAAACAGCAGAAATCGCAATACTGGAACAATCCGTCTCTCTACTAGTGTGGAAAAATCACACTAGCCAAAGACTTTCAACCAATAAGAGAAGAAAAACAATCTAATATGAAGTGTAGAAAAGAGAAGATGATATTTCTCATTCAATACATGTATATCAAGTTTATACAAAGAAGATGAGAGGAATCCACCTTATATTAGTTCCCACCAACAAGACAATAGAGCTTGCGGACGGCTGGAGTGCTCATTATTCTCTCTCCCCTTTTTGTTTTTTGTTCTCAGTTGCTGGAATAGATAATGGAATAGGATGGCTTGGAGAGATGGCAACATGCCTCTCCTCTCTTGAGATTTTCATTTAATGAGGAAAATCCTCATGATGGGTATTATTCTTGCTTCATGGGTATTATTCTATGTAATCTTCCAAGTTTCATAGTGATAACTGTCACTCTGTGCTATAGTTTTTTTCCTGTAAGGATTTTCCACATAAAAGTTTGGATTCTCTATAGTTAATTGTGTACATGTGTGTCGTATGGTGATTGTTTGGTTCTTCTCGGTGCTTCTACAAGGCCGTTCCCAACACCTGCTTCTTGCATGACAAACCGGATTTGTTGCAAGCTTAAGAGCATGCACTTTGATTATCACCATATATGATAGTTGGTTTGTGAATTTGAGAGGACACATCCTCGATCAACCACTGTAGCCACACACATTCTTGGGCAACAAGAGAAGCAGCCTTGTATTCTGATTCTGTTGTAGAAAGAGACACCGAATCTTGCTTGCTACACCATGAGATACCTGCTGAGCCACATGAAAAGATATAACCTGATGTAGACTTACAATCATCCAAGTCACCACCAAAATCGGCATCCGAAAAACCGACCAAATCAAGTCCAACTCCTTTCTTGAACAAGAGGCCCATGTCAAGAGTAGATTTCACATATTTCAAGATCCGATTGGTTGCATCCAAATGCAGTTTGCGAGGAGCTTGCACGTAGCGACTAATAAGCCCAACTGAAAATGCAATACCGGTCTTGTAATAGTAAAGTATATGAGACTAATTACTAGATTCCGATGAGGATGAGGATCTGGAAGAAACTTGCCTTCTTTACGCCTTAACTTCATGTTTGTATCGAGAGGAGCGGAACACCGCTTGCCTTGGTTCAAGCCAAACTTGCTAACAATATTTTTTGCATAGCCTTTTTTATATACAAATATCAAATCCTTCATGCACTCCACTTCCAAACTAAGGAAGTGACTAAGCTTGCACAAGCCTTTCATCTCGAACCGAATGGAAAGTTCCACCCGAATCCTTGAAATTTCTTCATCGTCATTGCCGGTAACTATCATATCATTGACATACAAAAGAAGAATAACATGCAGTCTTCCTTACTTCTTAACAAACAAATTGGAGTGAAAATTTGAAGCAAAGCAACCATAAAATTGTAAGTACTCAGTAATCTTACCATACCACGCTCTAGGAGCTTGCTTTAACCCATAAAGTATCTTCTTGAACTTGCAAATATACTTAATCTTACCATACCACGCTCTAGGAGCTTGCTTTAACCCATAAAGCATCTTCTTGAGCTTGCGAATATACTCTGGGTGTGCATGAGATACATAGCCAATCGGTTGATCCATGTATATGTCTTTATCAATTTCATCATACAAGAAGGCTTTTTTAACGTCAAGTTTTCATAACTTCCACCCATGACAAGTCGCCATTGAAATGACAACCCGAACCAAAGTCATCTTTGCTATGGGACTAAACGTCTCCTCATAGTCTTCCCCATACTTTTGAGAAAACGCATGAGCAACAAGCCTTGCTTTGTATCTGTCCACACCTCCATCCGCCTTGTGCTTGATTTTATAAACCCACTACGTGATAGGCTTCACATCGTTGAGCTTTGGCACAAGATCCCAAGTTTGATTTTGTAGAAGAGCATGCATTTCTTCATCCATGGCGTAATCCCATTCTTTAACACATTATACTTCATCAAAACAAGAAGGCTCACTATCATCTATCGGACTAGTAAGAAAGCATGAATGTATACTTGCAAATACTTGCAAAATTTTCATCTCTATGGCGAGCGGGCAAAACAATCTTTCTCTTGGACCTTCTAAGAGACAGTGCACTCTCCACCTCCTCGGCCATTTCATCTTGCTCATGCAATTCATGATTGCTAGCTTCAATTCTTTGATTACATTGCTCCCCCGTAGATGAAGGAAATGAGCCACTGGACGTTATTGGAGCATTTAGAGTTATGGGCAAACTAGCTTCTTCTTGTGGCTTCGATTGTACATGAGTATTACCACCAACACTTCTCACAGCCACATCTTTCACTCCATAATATGAAGAGACTTCATCAAAGACAACATCCCGGGAAACAACACAATAATGAGTCTCGGGATCCATATACTTCCACCATTTCTTCCTTTCATCGTAACCGATGAAGATGTATTTCCTTGCCTGGGCATCTAACTTGGTTCTCCTTTCATCCGGAATATGAACATAGCAAATGGAACCAAAGACTTTAAAGTGCTTGACACTCAGTTTCTCCCTAAGCATTAACTCATTAGGGGATCTCATGTTAACTGGGCTAAGAGGAACCCGATTAATTACATAGGCCACACTTGCTATACCATCCACCCATAAGGCCTTGGGTAAATTCTTTTCATGCAATCAGCTTTTGCGAGTCTCTGCAAGGTGTCTAATCTTTCTTTCAGCCACACTATTTTGCTGTGGTGTGTCGTAGGCACAAGAGAACTCTCTTTTAATACTATTCACTTGATAAAATGAGGAGAATTTATTAGAGGTAAACTCTCCCCTATTATCGGTTCTTAGCTGCTTGATCTTCTTGTCAAGAACACCTTCAACTTTCATCTTGAATTCCATGAATCTTGAAAACGCATCTGATTTTTTTTTTTTTATATAAAATAAACCCATGCATCTTGTAAAATCATCAACAAACAACACCTTGTACCAGAAGCCTGAATATGAAGGTGTAACACAAGATCCCATTAAGTCACTATGAAGAAGCTCCAATGGGGCCTTGCACTTTGAGAAAGACTTATCAAATGAAAGGCGATGTGCCTTACCAAATTGACACCCCTCACACACCTCACCACTACCAAAGGTAGTAAGTTTAGGCAGCACATTCACCGATTTTTTTTAGCATCATAGCTTTTAATTTGTCAATACTAAGATGCCCCAATCTGGCATGTCAAACTGATGCCCCATCATTCATGCTCATTTTATCAACATATGGCATAGTAAATGATAAAACAAATAAATCTTTTACTCGCTTACTGGTATGGATGATGTCCGACTTTAAGCTTGAAATATTTCGAATGAACCTCACGTCTTTCGGCCCGAACAAGACATAATGGCACGAGTCAACGACATTGACAACCGAGAATAAGTTCTTCTTCATACCGGTTAATTAGAACACACTCTTAAGTGTAATTCGATCATCTCCATTGCCATTGATAGTGATGACCCCTTCTTTCTCCACATGATGAATAGAGTTGTCCGCCATGATAATGGCATCATTACCCTTGTAATTTCGGAAACTTGAGAACTTAGAGTCGTCGCCGATGAGATAGTGCCCACAACCGGAGTCAATAAGCCAATTATCTTCAAAATTAATTGACGCCAACGCATCAACTGTAGTGGTTCCTGCCATGAAGCATTTCTACCATTCCTTATCACCTTTACATTCACCTTTATTTTCAACTACATTTCCACTGTTTAATTTTGCATAACAATTCTTCTTGATATGTCCAAGTTTACCACACCCGTAACAGATCACCTTTTAAATTATAGGCACCCTTATGAGAGGATTCTCCATCACCATGCTTAATAGAAGTATCATTAGCATAGCATGGTTTAATTCTGCATATCATGATTTTTTAACCCTCTAACTTTTCTTTCTCCTTGTTACGACCCTTCTTATTACTTGAAAATAATGCATCGCCGTCACTTCTTGATATTAAACATCCAGCCATTTGCTTAGCTAGTGACTCTTGTGAAGTGGGAAGATTTTCAAACTTCACCAAGGAGGGTTGAATGGCCCACCCTTAAATCGATGTCATATAGGGAATATACTCTCTCTTCAGCCCACGAATGATGTTCCGCTTCATTCTTACCTCTAAAATAGGCTCTTTCGGGTCAAGACGAGAAATTTTCGAATACAAGTTTTTAATCTTCAAGAAGAATTGTGAAATGGAGAGATCGCCTTGAGTTGATTTTGCCACCTTATTCTCCAACAATTGCAACTATGACACATCTTTCTTATTGAATAACCTATCAAGAGTAGTCCAAATATCATGAGCTGATTTGCAACCCATGAAATGATCAAATAGGCTAGAAGAGATAGACCTCTTTAAAATCGATTCTGCCTTTGCATTCATCATCCGCTATTTTTTCAGGGCATCAACATTCTCCAGAGTATTTTGAGGAGCCACCAAATCATTTCCACCAACAACCTCTCACAATTCTTCACCAACAAGGTAAGACTCTGTACAAGACTTCCATATCTTGTAATTTGATTGATTCAACAACTCAATACCAAGGCTATGAACCCTTCCACCTAAATCCATCTTAAAAAACTAATTGATCTTCTTCACCAAGGGGCTGAGATAAAATCACCACCCTTGTGGCTCTGATACCATGTGGAAAACGCCGGAAATTGCAATATCGGAACAGTCCACCTCTCTAATAGTGTGGAAAGATCATGCTAGCCCAAGACTTTCAACCAAAAAGAGAGAAAGAACAATCTAATATGAAGATGTAGAAAAGGGAAGATACTGTTTCTCATTCAACGCATGTATATTAAGTTTATACAAAAAAGATGAGAGGAATCCACCTGGTATGAGTTCCCACCAACAAGACATTAATGGAGCTTGGGGGCTGTTGGAGTGCTCCCTTTTCTCTCTCCCCTATTTATTTATTTATTTATTTTTTGTTCTCAGTTGATGGAATAGAGAATGAAATCCTCATGATGGCTTTTTGGAAAAAGAATTTGAAAAAGGTGAGAGGAGAGAGAAGGGACACATGCCAACCACACGTGTATGTGGGCCTACTAGCAAAAAGACAAAACATCTAGAAAAACACTTCAAAATTCAAGAGAATTGATATGGAAAGATGAATAGATGGTGTAGATAAAAAGCAATACATTACAGTGGTCCCGTAGACCCTCTAGAAAGGGCAAGACCCAATCCTCTCTGCGGTTGAGAACGGGAAGGTTGATCATAAACACACATTTTGGGTTACACTAGATGCTTTGATTTGTCATAATAGTGGGAGGGGTATCTCTGGTGACATGACTTAGCAGGATTTGATTGGGCTACTTTTGGCTGTTGGCTATCAGAGATGAGTCATATTATTGAATAACTTTCAAACGTGCTTTGCATGGTCCATCCACATGGACCAATCAAGTAGGCCCATGTCCAATCATGGTTCGGTAATACAAACCCTTCATCTGTTGCCTGTCATCGTGGATACAGTATGCTCCAAAAAACTCAGCTATAAAACAATCATAGAGCTTATCTATTAGAGGAATGCGGATTAGGTGCACCCCCAACCAACGACGTGGTGGGCCCTGCCCATGGCCCACCTCGATATATGTGTTGTACATCCACATCCATTTTTTTAGCTCATTTTAGGTAGGGGTGTCAATGGGCCGGGCCTGGGGTAGGAGTTGGCCCGGATTTTGCACTATATCAGGCTGGGCCGTCGGGCTCGCCCTGTGTAAAATTTTGACTTTCAGGCCTAAACCCGGCCCATTGACACCCCTAATTTTAGGGCATGGTTCTAAAAATGAAGCAAATAGAAATCTAACTGGACCACACTACAGTAAACAGCAATGGTCATTGAACAACCACCATTAAAAACTTCCTAGGGTCCACCATAATATTTATTTGAAATCCAACCTATTGATAAGGTCGCACATACCTCAATGCAGAGAAAAAATAAATAGCAGCTTGATACAAAACTTTTGTGGCCCCAAGAAGATTTTTAATGTTGGCAAATCAATCCCTACTGTGTTGTCCACCTGAGATTTGTATTTGCTTCATTTTTATTTTTTTTACCACACCCTAAAGTGAACTAGAAAAACTGATGGACGGCATGGATATCCAACACACATATCAAGGTGGGACCCACAGTAAGGGCCGTACCCGGCCCACTGGATGCAGGGTCTCACCTATTGCAATACAGATTGTGTAGGGTGTGGATACTCTATGCGACCCACCATGATGTATGTGTTTTATTCACACCGTCCATCCATTTTCCAGCTCATTTTAGAGCATGAGCCCAGAACGTGAATCACATCCAAAACTCAAGTTTACCACAATAGAAGATAGTGGGGATAATGATGTCAACCGTGGAAAACTTCCTAGGGCTCGCAACCAGGTTTATTTGTCATTCAAACTGTTGGTAATGTCACATGGACCTGGATGAATGGAAGAACGACAAGGTCACACAGACCTTGATGAATGGAAAACACAAATATCAGCTTCACCTAAACTTCCTAGAAATTTCGACGTTGACGACCTTCCGTGTCTTAATCTCCAAGATGATCCGTCCACCGGGAATAACCATGATATCGTAGAGCCATTTAAATATGGAACATGTCAGCTTCAACATAAACTTCCTAGAAATTTCGACGTTGACGACCGTCCGTGTCTTAATCTCCAAGATGATCCGTCCACCGGGAATAACCATGATATGGTAGAGCCATTTAAATATGGAACATGTGGCAGGTGATGTACAAATCAGGTCCGCTGATATATATAGTGTTATCATGGATAGTTTATGTCTAAAAAATTAATCTTATTAGATAATCCTATTCATCCGATCTATTAGCATTAAAGCAACCGTGGGAATTAGCTCATGTCAAGCAGTCAGTCAAATAATATGTACACAAAGGGTCCATTTGGATTGTAAGTTATTTAGATAAGCTACTTATGCCTCCTAGTAACTTATATTGGTTTTAAGTTAATAAGTATGTTTGATAAACAACATACTTAACAACCCTGTTCCACAATTTACATCTATGGACGAGCACCACATATCGTGCGCACTTTCACGGATTGAGATGAAGCATCGTAGCTGTCCACATGGCTAAAGAACCACATGGTGGACCCTATGAAGTTTTCAACGGTGGGAGTACAATCTCCACCGCTAGATGTAATGCATCCCATCTGTGATTTGAATCTGATTCATTGCTAGTATGACAAGATGGATAGATGGTGTGGATTTCTAACATACATCATGGTGAGACCCATGCCCGATGCCAGCACGGTGGGTCCCACCAACTATATATATGAGCCACGTGAAAACAAAACACATACGTTCAGTGGGTCCCACCCATGGAAATGACAACAAAGTTTTAAAGTTTTAAGTAGAGGAGTTTTGGGAGAGAGAGATATGAATTCAATTGGCCCCCAATGATAGGAAAAAGCAAAAATAAAAAGCAAAAATAAAAAATTGAAATACTTATTCTGTTTTTAGCAAATAAGTAACTATTAAGTTAATATTAATCAAACTAACTTATATGGGATAAGTAGCGAAACGACTGGTGTAATAAAAAAAAAAAAAAAAAAACAACAACAACAACTTATTTCCCTGCATCCAAATGGGCCCAAAATAACGGACCTATGAGGTGTGCAATAAGACTCATGTATATGCCACAAATTCCAACATATGGTACATAATTGTGAGATCCAATCCATTCAACAGGTTGGCGTGACCTTCTACATGTCTTTTCCACACACACACACACACACACAAAAAAAAAAAAAAAAAAGGTCTACCCAAATGTGGGCCCCAATAATGGTAAAAGATGGATGACATAGAAGACTTCAACCAAGCTTTTCGGATCTTTACATTTGAGAGAAATTTGGCCCACCTGACCGATGGATCAATCTAATTCATGGGATATGGCATCAACATATTTAGTGTCTTTCGAATGGATGGAATGGATGTCGGACCTATTGTGACATCTACATGAGTTTTTTTGCACCACGTGAGAGCGTAGCAAACCTCGAGAATTGTTTCTTGGGTTTTATTTTTAAAACGTAAAAAGTTAGAACATGGGTGGACCCATCGATACATCACCGTGCCAGTGTCATTTGTGGCAATCTTCTTAATTTTTGGGCCGCGCCCCATAACGATTAGCAAAATGGATGTACATCGTGGATAGGGCTGCACATCTGTTGAGTTAACTCGACTGACCCGCCCGATCTGACCCAACAGACAACCAATCCGCCTCGACCCGACGGAGAAAAGGGTCTGGTCCAAGGCGAATATGGCTGGACTATTTTTAATCTAGGTATGGTTTAGAATACACATCAAACCCGACCGACCTGACCCATACCCCGACCCTTTACGCCCGACCTGAATTGCCCCGAGTTCTAGCAGAGTATTCTAAAAAAAAACATTTGAATTCTAGCATGCCCTCTTTCATTGTGTTTGAAAATTGAAACTTTGGATGATAAGGTGGTAAGCACATCTAGTTGTTTCCGCCCTTATCGTGGGGGTATTTTTTTCATGAGGCTCAATAGGGAACTCCAGTTCATTTCTATGGGGCCCATGGTTAGGTTATCCAAGCCATTGATCTGATGCCCCCATCATAAGTACATCCTCCAAAAAATGTCTCAAATTGGAAGAGAGAATACTATTTAATATTGTTATAAATGAGTTAAACACTTCTGTTTTTAACATATAAAGTTTTAAAAAAATGCGCATAAGCATAACTCAATCCTAACTCGACCTGACCCGAATCCGGTTCACCATGTAGGCTTGGGTAGGGTTAGGGTTGACCCTTTTGCAAGTAGGGTAGGGTTAGGGTTGGGTCAACTCCCTTAGCCAACAAATGGACATCAAGATCTCTCATACACCATGCGAGCCGAATTTTGTAGCTGATGGGCTGGCCAAATGGGGAAGTGAGTCCCAATCCCAGCGAGTTTTCTATAACATGAAAGATTTGCCCCATCTGATTAGAGGGCATTTGTTCTTGGATAGAGTGGGTTTAGGTAGTCTTTGATTGGGTTTGTGATGTTCTTAGGCATATGATGGGTGGAGGCATTTCAATCTTTTGTTGAAACATCCAAGCCTGAATGAACTGTACAATCTTATGCCCGGATGAAATGAAATTAAATTTAACCTTTAAAATATGTTTAGGTTCAGTTCAGAATTGGGTCTAACCCGACCCTAACTCCTGGATATAAAACACGAGTCTAGATCCTATGGTGGCTGCCTAACAGGTAAACCCTATTTGGAGCAATATTGGTCTATGTCATCACATAGGTGTGCAACCATGTCACATCCTCAGTGCAACCTGATCCCACTGACATCATGTTGTGTGATGGGAACCAATGAAAATGCTCCAAATAGGGTTTTTTTGTTTGGCAGCTAACAGAGGATCTGAATTCATAAAACACAAACATTATGATGGGCCACAGTTGACCAAACTGTGAGTTAGCCCACATGACAGAATCAGCTTCCCTTATGTGCGGACTGGGTACCATCCCCACCAGAACTTAGCTAGAGACGAATGGTCCTGCCAGGGGCCACTGTGATGTCTATATTTTTTTCATGCCATCCATCCATTTTGAAAAATCAAAATCATTTTAGGGCATGAGCCCAGAAGGCAGGCAGATCTAAGGCTTGAATGGAGCACACAACAGGAAGTAATGGTCACAATAATGCGCATTGAAACCTTCTCAAGGTGCGCTGTGATATTTATTTGCCATCCAACCTGTTTATACGGTCAGACAGACATGGATGAAAGGAAAATATAAATATAGATTGATCTAAAACTTTTGTGATCCTGAGAGGTCTTGGACGGTTGGCATTCTATCCCCACTGTTTCCTATGGTGTGGTATACTCGAGCCTTAGATCTGCCTCATTTTGCACCCATGCCCTAAAATGATCTATTAAAATAGATAGACAGTGTGGATAAAACAAATACATCAAGATGGATCCCACAGAGCCCCTGCCAGGACTGTCCGTCTCTAGTAGGTCTTGGCAGTGGTAGCACCCAATCCACATCCTTCCCTGAGAGAAATTGCTCTACCACATTATGGTTCTCCTGACCCTACCGTAACACTTATCCTTACTTTAACCACGCCATTTCTGTAGAAGTATAACATCTGGGCCATCCTAAACATGGGACACACCATAAAGATCATCACCTGGTACGAAATCCGCTCAAAAAGTTGGCCACGCCCATGCATTGAGCCGTACCACAGCTCTTAAGGGGGCATTTGGTGCATGGTATTAAATGGGATTACTTGGGATGGAATTGCATTTGGTTCCGTGCAAATTTCATCTTACATTCTGGGAGGATGAGAGGGTTGGGATTAGGTGGGATGGAATTGCATTTGGTCCCATGTGGTTTCTATGAGATTTATGTGGATTTTGAAATTCACAACACATGTGGGCCCCACATTGATATGTGTGTTCTATCCTTGCGGTCCATTTATAGATGCCTTTTACATGTGACATTATGGTTATATACATGTACAAGTGACCAACATCGGTTGTGAATTTAGTTTTTTATTGCAATCCCATGGTCCACCAAACAGAATTTTGCTTAATCCCATGTTTTTCCCACGACAAGGATTTGATTCCAATCATGGAATTGGATGGTGAAAATCCATGGTTTTACCAGACATGTAATCATTGCGTAATAAATGATGTTAATCCCACCTAATGCTATCCCATCCCTTCTAATACCACGGGCCAAACACCCCCTAATTGATTTTACTGGTCTAGTGTGCTATGGCCTACTTCTTTTCACGGTTCCAATGCTCTATGAAATTATTGGTCGGAGTGAAATGAAATGGTGCATGTGTGTCTCGCCTGCTAGCCCAGATGGAAGACCCGGCCTAGGGGGTTCAACAGCAGGTCTCAGGTTCCAGTGTTAAGGAGACACAATAACTCCACTGGTGGGTGAGTGCACCGTGTGACTAATCGTGTGGGTGTATTGCCCAGCTAACAGGGTGGGTGCGTTGCATGACAAAATAAAATCAAATGGTGCATGTGAACGGTTCTCATTTTTCACTGAAAAATTATATGATAGTTCGAAGGCATTTATTGCACAGTAGGAGGTCACAAAGTGACATATATATAAGCCAAATAGTTCCAGACCATTTGTTTGTTATGTCCTATCATGGAAAATAGAACCTCAATCGAAGCCATCGTGGATACGTAGTAAGCCCAAAATGTTGAAAAATCTGATGATCTAAACTGCCTAAATTTTTAATTAAAAAATGGACAGTAAAATGGAAAAATAGGACAACAGTTCCAAATCAACAAACTGTTCATTAATGAGAGGTTGGGATTGTCCAATCGATTTGATCTTTTGGAAGTGCCAGTAGGCAAGTTGTCCATGATTCAGAAGGTTTGGATTAAAGTACATGTATAAAAAGAAAAGAAAATAAAAAATCCAACAGTTCACATTCAGCATTTACATGGGCCCAGATTATATGATATGCTGATGGACGATTGACGATGCCTCTGAAAATATTCAAAATTGGAAGGTCGCGGAGACCAATCTTAGAACTTCTTCTTCAGTTTTTATTTTTTTTTTTTTTTTTTTTTCAAAAGAGGCGCTCAGGCTTGAAATATATTTATATATAAACAGTGAACACAAAGACAGACGGAACCTGACAAAATCCAACCAGACCTCGCCAAAGGAACAAAAACAATAATTACCTCGTGTGAAGAACAGAGGAAAGAAACAAAGAGGCAGCAAGAAAGGAGTAGGCGCTGCCCAAAAAATCTGCAGGTCCCCACCTCGGAAAAGAAAACGTGGACTACACGGCCAAACTCTCTACTCGGTCCGAAATCAGGGGCATCCCAAACCAACTTTATCTAGGAAAAGATGACCTCTCATCAAGCGGGGAGCTCTCTAGCAGTACGCGTGTTCGATCCAATACCATACCCCAAACTTCTTCAGTTGAATGTGGACTTCACAACTGTCAATTTTGTAGGCCAAAGAGCGAAAGGTTCCTATGTAGGAGAGTTTGGAGCACTGTCCATCAACAGTGAGAAGCAACCAATCAATGGTCTGGATCACCGAACAATGTGCCCCAATTGTCATATAGAAAAAGCTATAGCATGTCTATCAAATAGCTCCTCAATATATAAAAACTTAGGCAAAATACTTACCGTAATAATAAAAACAGTCAATACTGAACTAGTGGCTTCTTTCAAGGATAACCAAAAACTCATTTTTGGGAATGATTTTTCAGGAAATTATTTCCTAAATACTACTTTCTGAAAATGATTTCTAGATTTGTTCATTTGTTTTGCTGTTCTTTCTTAATAGATAATTTTAAAAAAAAGAAAAGAAAAAAACTCCATATTCCACATATACTAGGGGACCTCCTAGAGAGTACAGTAGCCAGTTTTTGAGTAAAGGAAGACTCAATGGTACACCCCACCTAACCAATGGTTCAGATCATTACAAATTTGCCTATTTCGCAGGTGTCCAATAAGCCATGTCCATAAAAATAAAAAATAAAAAAATTAATAATAATAATAATAATTTTCCAACTGAAAAACAGCTTTTCCTCAATTACTGGAAATGATTTTTTATACGAGGAAATGGTTTGCAAGAATGGCATCATCCAAACACATAGTATCAAAATGTTGCACATTGCAAATACAAAATCATTCAAATGATTTAGGAAAAACCATAATCCTTCAACAGAGTATACACGCTAGGAAGAAGATGATTAGCTATGAGATATGTCTGCATATTTCTTTGATCCAGAGCAGAAATACAGAATTTCCAAGAATAAATGCTGATCACCTTCTATAAAACTATTTGTTTACAAAATTCAAATACTGAAGGATTCTCAAAGAAGAGATTTGATTATACAGAAACATAAGAATCAAATACAGTTCTTGCAGAATAGAAATTTTCCGTAGTCTGCAGTAATGAGCCATCGGAGCTGGGCTCTTCATCTTCACATTCAAGGAAAGCTTGGACTATCATATCCATGGTGGGCCTTTTGCTTCGCTCTTCCTCCACACACGAAAGGCCTATCTCCACCATCACCGCCGCTTGCTTCCAATCGAACTGCCCATCCAATCTAGAATCCACCAAATCCCCAACCCATGATTCTTCTCCACTCTCCATCTTCTTCTTCGCCGTCCGGGCATAGCTCTTCAGTCCTACCTCTTCTTCTGCATCTGTCATCCAATTCGAAAACCGACTCCCCTTCACAATCTCTAGAAGCACAATCCCATAGCTATAAACATCAACCTTCGCTGTGATGGGAAGATTCAAAGTCCACTCAGGCGCCATGTAGCCCTTTGTTCCTCTGATCCTGAGAGAAGTTAGAACCTGGCCTGCCTCTCTGAGACAGCTTCGCCAATCCAAAATCCGCGATCTTGGGCTCAAAATTGTTGCCCAATAGTATGTTTTCAGGCTTCACATCACAGTGGATGATCCACTCAAGACACTGGTGGTGAAGATAGGCCAGACCCTTTGCTGTCCCGACTGCAATCTTGAACCGCTCCTTCCATCCAAGTAATCTAGCAGGCTCCATGCTGCTTCCATCAGAGAACAAGTACTTATCCAGAGATCCGTTCTCCAAGTACTCAGAGACCAGGAGCCTGTGTGCATTTTCCGAACAATATCCCCACATTCTCACCAAATTCATGTGGTTGATTCGTCCGATTGTGCTCACCTCAGCCCAAAACTCCTCTTCGCATTGAAAAACATCTCGCAGTTTTTTCACCGCCACTGCCCGCATATCAGGCAAAGCGCCTTTGTAAACAGACCCAGAGCCTCCTCTGCCGAGCTCATCCTTGAAATTGTTGGTTGCCTTCTTCAATTCCACATATGCAAATCTCTTGAACTGATTTGAAATTCTTCGGTAGCCTTCATCCACCAGCGTCTGCATCCCATGCTCCTTGAAAAGAAACCACCAACCTGCTGCAACAAAGAGAATCTCAATCACACCTACAGAAAGAGCAAACCAGAGGAAATGACGATATTCAGTGCTTTTGTTATCCTTATAAACATCAGAGGATCCCACGAAAACTTCATCTTCATTCAAACCGCAAACAAGTTCCAATCCTTTGAATTGCGAGGAATATCCAGTTTCTAGACTTTTTGGTAGTTTTAGATATATGGTACCGTAGAGATTCGGAGAAGTACGCCCATTGAAAAGCGCACTTTTTGTCCAGCAGCGTCCATTGCCATCTAATCTATACTGGAAAGCCTCACAAGAGCAATGGTCTAAGCAAATCTTCATACAAGATTCTAGCGATGTTCTTTCACTGTAATTAAGATCGAACCCATAGAAGTCCATTCGCGGAAGCTCTACAAATTTCACTTGTTGGGCAGTGCAGATTTTTCTGAATTTGGGCTTGCAACCTTTGCTCCAATCTCCTGGATCGCTCATTTCATAGCCCGGCAGGCACGCGCATTTCGGCGTCGGTGTATAGACACAAACCCCATATCTGCCACACAGACCATGTATATTGCACTGCTGTGGAAGAGCCGCCCATGAGATCAGCCACAACCCAGTCGACTCATTCAAGCTATAGAGTCTGAGATTACCATCATAATCCAATGTCAATCTCCTTTTGATCCCGACACCCAGATCGGAAGCATCAAGTTTCAGCTGATCACTCGATGAAAACCGGCCCATTTCATCAAGAACAGCCAATCTACTACTGTTGAAGGTTGATCGACCATTGACCCACTGCGTCGAAATCAGGATTAGGCCAATATACTCTAGTAATATCGGGCCCCTCATACATCAATCTCAGGACATTATCACTGTCGAAAAAGAGACTGAAATACCCAGAAGAAAGCTCTCCTTTCCTTCTCGCAGAAATGAGTCTCTTGCCTCTGGTAAGTGTTTGTGAAGGCAGTAGAGTGTTGGTCGAAGAATCAAAACTCTGCCATAAGATCCTCCCATTTGGGTCTTTCAGCGCAAGGTTTCCGCTGTTCAAAAGCTCGGCTCTATCAACATTGGCGGAGATGGTATTAGCATTCCAAACGGTCGAACCATCGACATCGGTCAAGACCATGTTGCCATCCCAGTTCACTGAGAACCTTGATCCATGGCCGTTCACAGGGTGGTCCCAGTTTGCTGTCCACACGATGGTTCTGTTCGCCGAATTCGAAAACCAGATTGAGAAAGAGTAGGCATTTGTGCCGATCTTGTAGAATCCACATGTGAATGATTTGTCTGGAGAGGTTAGGATGTCTGATTCATCTTCTACTGAGAGTGAGGATCCTTTCTTTAAAGAGCTATATTGGGATGTTGGAGATGCAAAAGGAGAGTGGAATGAGATGAGAAGGTAGACAAGAAGAAGGATTGAAGAGGAATGAGATTTTCTCATGCTTGCGAAGAGATATCTAGTTTGTAATTTCTTTCATTCCACTCACATTCTCTTATAGAGGTTCTCTCAGCTAACACGCCTGTGGGAAGCAGACCATCTATGTGCAGGAGTGGCACATGGATGCAAGATCCAAGCCATCCATCATGTGGGTCCTGCTGTCTAAACATCATGACCATAATTCAAGCCGGTCCATTGATCAGTAGCGACACCTTTTCCTTCGATGTAGCCCATTTGAATGTTAGATCTCCCTGATTTCATGACTCGTGTCCTTAACATGAACCAACTGATGGACGGAGTGGATGTCACACAGACATCAAGGTGGGCTCCACAGAGCCTCTTTTAGTTGCTTGGACTCCCTGCTAGGAAATTGGCATCCCCCTCCTTGTCGTGGTGTTTGGATCGATCGTTCGAAGTCAGCCCCGTTGAGAGTACGCATGTGGGCTCCACTTGGCTGGTTTCCCGGAACCAGCAATGTGAGTGGTACCCTGATGTGGGCCCACCTCGGTGTATGCCTTGTATATCTACGCTGTCCATCTGTTTTGCCAACTATAGCAGATCAAAATCTCAAGTGGACCACACCACAGGAAACAGTGGTGAATGGCTATTAAAAACATTTTATGGGCCGGCCGGCCACAAAAGTTATGGATCAAGCTGATGTTTGTGTATTTCCATCTGTGTGACCTTATCAACAGATTGGATGGAAAATAAATATTACAGTGTGGCCTTTGGCACGTTTTTAAAGGTGGGCGTTCAATGATCACTGTTTCTCGTGGTGTGGTCCACCTGAAATTTGAACCTGCATCATTTTTACTTCATTTTTTTCTCATGTCATGAAATGAGTTGGCAAAACGGACAGACAGTTACCCATAAATCTAGGCGGGCCTCACGTGTTATGGCAGTAGGTGACGTGGCTCTCCTGCTGCTGCATATATAGGTCTCTCTCATACTTACCCACCCAGGTACGTGGGTCAATCTAGTTCCCTCGGGACTTTAGCATATTTACTTCACATGTGATCGAGGGGCATATAGTAGATACTTCGTATTCTAGTAGTTCCTCTCTTTAGAGATTTTTTGGCATAAGATTCCTCGCATGAGTGAGGGAGATATAAGCTTTATATTTTTATTTTTCTTATTTTTGTGAAAAATAAGAAATCACTGTTACTGTCTCATGGAGTAGGTATATTGTCAAACTATGTAAATCATGTGCTTCTTATCTCTTGTTTTGGTTTGGCCTAGTTGGCCTTTTGTTTGGCCCTTTTCTTTTATGCTTTGGGCACACCCACACTAATTGTGTGCTGATGTTTATCCACAACAATTAGTATCAGAGCCAAAGGTTGAGAAACCACTTAGCACAAAATTGGTGTTGGCGTTTGTTTTGCAGTTGGATTTTAGATGACTTAATCAAGTTTTACAATATTCGAGGTGTCAAAGTTCGATGAATCAAATTATGTGTTGTGAAAATTGAAGATAAATACAATTTTGGTGAAGGAATGATGTGCAATTGCGATTCAAGAAAAAAAAAATCTTTAGAAATGAAAGACAACATATTTGAGGAAAAAAATCAATTAACTATTGCGAAGTTTTTTCTTGTACTAGAGGATTCAGTTTTGTTTAACGTGTCTGATCAAACCACTACAAAAGGCTTGTTAAACAAATTATGAAATATATATAAAGGAAAATCAATGTCAAACAAGATCTTCCTCCAGCAGCAAGTGTATAACTTAAAGAATAAAAAAATGTCGTCTTTGCAAGAACACCTTAATAAGTTTAATACTTTAATTAGCATATTGGTGGCGGTTGATGTGAAGATTGATGATAAAGAAAAAAATCACACTTTTGCTATGTTCAATGCCATATTCATGAGATAATTTGATCATGAATCTCACTGATGATCCAGATCTCAGATCTCAATATGGAGTTAGCTATATCCACCTTGTTTACTAAAGAGTTTCACAGAAAAATACATAGGGAATCTGTCGATGATGTTATAATGGTCAGAAGAAAATTTAGTTAGAAGGGTACCTGGTGGGAGAGGTCAGATAAGATCCAAGTTAAAAGGGCACGAATTAAACATGCAAGTGTTGGAATTAGAAAAAGAAGGGCCACTTGTACAAAAATTATAAACTCAAAAAAGTAAATTAGGAAAATTATAAACCTGATTCGTATGATCAAGCATCAGACTCGAAGGATTCCTAAGGAAATCTAGTCAAGCAAGACAATTCATCCAAGGACAAGGAAGTGTTGTCTGTAGTGATTCCACAAGAAAATATGATCCATTAATATATCTTAGATTCAAACTCTTCGTTCCATATGACATCATATAAAGATTATTTTACACATCAATCATGTAGAGGCACAATTTACATGGGTAATGATAATACGTGTAAAATTGTAGGGATTGGAGATGTCAGAAGTATTATGTTTAATGGTATCACAAGTACAAGTTTCTAGTGTGTGGCACGTACTAAGCCTACAAAGGAGTTTACCTGTCATTGAGAAACTTCAATGAAGATGACTATAAATTTTCTGGTGAAAAAAGTTGATTGAAGATTGCTAAAGGGAGAATGGTGGTTGCAAAAGAAGATTTAATAAGTGGTTGATATCGTTTAATTGTAGATACCATATATAGTTGACGATGTTATTATTGCTAATGTCATTATAGACTCTGTTACAATCTGGCATAGGAAGTTGGCCCACATGCGTAAGCAATGACTAAAGGTATTTCTTAGTTTAAAGTTAATTTAAATTTTTGTTAGGATTACCCATTTGAAAAGCTTCATAGAGTTATTTGCTCTCGCACACTACCAAAAGTATGGATGTTTTCAAATTTAACTCATTCTGACACATGGGAGACTCCAGACAGTCGAATCTTTATGAGGTTCAAAGTATTGTGTTTCCTTTATTAATGATTTCTTAAAAAAAAAAGTATAGGTTTACATGTTAAAAAGGAAAAATAACGCTTTTATTTAATTTTATCAAGTTTAAAGTATTAGTGATTAATAAAAAATTGAAAAAAAAAATGAAGTGTTTAAGAATTAATAACGAAGGAGAAAATATCTCAAAAGAATTCAAGACTTTTTGTAATGAACATAGCAATATTGAGGGGCATTACATGGTCCTTGGTACTCTATAGCAAAATGAAGTTTTAGAATGTATGAACTGTACACTTATGAATCATGCTAGGAGCACATTAAGTTCACTTAAGATTGAGCAATATTTTCAGGAGGAAGCAATTAATATGACTTATTACTTAGTAAATCGTTCTCCTATTATTGCATTAGATTGCAAGATTCCTAAAGAAGTATGATTCAAAAAACCGATAAATTATCCGTTCGTTCGTAGTTTTAGTTGTGATGCTTATGTATGAATTTTCAAAGAGCATAGGACTAAGGATGTAAAGTCCAGAAAATATATTTTTCTTAGCTATGTAAATGGAACGAAGGGGTACAAATTATGAAATCATGTTGCCCACAAGTTAATAATTAGGCGAGAGATTTTTCCTAAAGATTCGTTGTAAAAAGTCATAAAATTGTCTAGCTCAAAGTCACAAGAGATAATTGAATTTGAATATTTAAATGATGTTCATAATCAATCTATTGATTCAAAAGGTCAACAAGTTGATAATATTGTTAATAATGAAACTGATGAAAAACATGTAAATGAGATATCAGGTGCTGAAACTCAAAGTGATCAAGGTCAATAGAAGAGATCTACAAAACCTTCTATTTAGCTCAAGGATTATGTTACAGGCGTATGCTTACACTGATAAAAGAGCGCGAGTCTTGTTCATACCTTGAGGCGTGTCCCAAACAATGGAGAGTTAACCATATGGTAAAAAATTAGGTATTGACTTTAATGAAATTTTCTCTTCAATTATTTGTTTGAGTACTATTCATATTGTGCTCACTATGGTAATGGTGCTTGACTTGAAGCTTGAGAAGTTAAATATAAAAACTGCTTTTCTGCATAGGGAATCTTGATAAAGAATTTTATACGACTCAACTTGAAGGATTTATTAAAGAAAATAATAAGAATTCTGTTTGTCGACTGAATATATCACTTCGTGGTTTAAAGTAGGTGCCAAGTGTTGAGGTGTGGAGCCATCACACTAGATATTTTGCAAGTCTGAGGTGATCAGGCGCCCAGCCAGTAAGGGTTGGGCGACCGAAATTCACCCGGAGGAAGCAGATTGCCTCTCAACTATTTTAGAGATGATCGGGTGCCTGACCATGTTGGGTTAGAAGAAGAAAATTCAGCGGCATTTCTCTTCAACTCTCTGGACAAACTATTAATCTGTCGGGCACCTAACGGGCTCGGACCAGGTGCCCGATCGTGCATGGATTTCGAATCCATAGTTTCCTATTTTGTCTCCCATTCTCATTTTAGATTATATTAAGGGTTGTAAATTGGGATTGGAGTATTGCATTAGGATTTATATACGTCTAAGGAGAGAGAGAGAGAGAGAGAGAGAGGTTTGCAAAAAGGGTCATCTTTATGCATAGGAAGCATAGGATAAGGTAAGTATTCATTATAAACTTTGTTTTACTTTATAGTGGAGATTGCATCCGTCATTTTTTACCCTTGCTGGGGTTTTTCCACATAAATTTTGTCATGTGTTTTGTTGGTTTGTTTGGATTTCTATTTCTACTCACCATTTCTTCCTGTTTATCATTTGTGGGTGATATTAGAGATTCAATCTTGATTCACCGGCATTGTTGGCTTTCTACGTAACAACTGGTATCAAAGTTATTGGTTTAGTTCAAGTGGGAGCGATGGCGAAAGAAGGGAAGACACGGATTGAGAAGTTTGGTGGATCAAACTTCACCTTTTGGAATATACAGATGGAAGACTACCTGTATCAGAAGGACCTCTATATTCCTTTAGAAGGAAAAGAGAAGAAACCGAAGAAGATAACTGATGAAGAATGGACTCTTATGAATCGAAAGGTGTCAGGGACGATCCGACGCTCTTTATGAAAGAGCGTTGCCTTCAATATATCCAAGGTGAAGACCACAAAAGACGTTATGTATGCATTATCAACGATGTATGATAAACCCTCAGTGTCCAACAAGGTTCGTCTCATGAAGCGGTTATTCAACATGAAGATGTCAGACGGTGGAGGCGTGGCTGAGCATCTAAATGAGTTTAATACAGTCACGAGCCAGTTGGAATTCGTTTGTATCATCTTTGATGATGAGGTTAAGGTGTTATTGATCTTATCTAGTTTGTCAAACAGCTGGGATGGTTTGGTGGTTGCCGTGAGCAATTTCATAGGATCGACAAAGTTGAAATTCGATGATGTAACAGGATCTAATTCTCAGCGAAGAATCTAGAAGGAAGGCATCGAGAATTTCAGGGAAATCTGGGAATGCTCTAAACGTTGAAGGACGAGGAAGATCGTCGAGTAAAGGAAGCAATAAACATGGACATTCTAAGTAAAGGAAGAAATCCAAATAGCCGAAAGACAAGGACGGGTGTTGGAATTGCGAGAAGAAGGGGTATATGAAGTGTGATTGCAGGGTGCTTAAGAAGCAGAAAAGAAACTTCAAGGTGAGAAGAATTCGATGAATATATCCGAGGAGAGTGATACGGAAACATTGATCTTGTCTCTTGATGCGTAGGAATGAGTCTTGGGTTATAGACTCGGGAGTTTCGTTTCATGCCACTTTGTCGAAAGACGTTCTTTGTGATTATGTGTCAGGTGACTTTGGGAGAGTTTACTTGGGTGATGATGAGCCCTATAGAATTATTGGCAAGGGAGATGTTTAGATAAGTTAAAAAGACGGAACAATCTTGAAGTTAAAGGATGTTCGCATGTCCCAAACTTGAGAAGAAACTTGATCTCAGTGGGAAAGCTCGCCGATACTGGACATATGACAACATTCATAGGAGATTCATGGAAGGTCACAAAGGGTGCCTTGGTGTAGCTTGAGGCAAGAAAGAAGGTACCTTGTATGTGACTTCTGGATCATATACTTCACTCGCAGTCGCATCAACTGGAGTGAATGGGACGTTATGTCATCAGAGGCTAAGACAAATGAGTGAGAAAGGGATGAAGGTGCTATTGTTGAAGGGGAAGCTACCTGGCTTGAAGTCTATCATTTTGGACTTCTGCGAGGATTATGTGTACAGCAAGCAGAAGGGGATGAGCTTTAAGAAGACATGACACACTCCAAAGATGCGTCTATTGGAGCTTGTGCACACTAACGTGTGGGGACCGGCACAGGTACCATCTCTTAGTGGATCACGTTATTTTGTCTCTTTTATTAATGATGCTAGTATGAAACTAGGGATATATTTCTTAAAGCATAAATCTGAGGTATTTGATATATTTAAGAAGTAGGAAGGTTCTGGTAAAAAATGAGACAGGTAAAATAGTAAAATGTCTCAGATCCGATAATGAGGGAAAATATATACTGTGATAAGAGGTTTGAGGAGCAAACATCAAAAAATGATTTCAAGGACACCGCAGCAGAACGGTGTAGCTGAGTGCATTAACAGGACTATCCTTGAGCGCGCCAGGAGCATGAGGTTGCATGTAGGGTTGCCCAAGATGTTTTGGGCAGGTGTAGTGAATACTGTCATGTATCTTATTAACAGAAGTCCCTCAGCACCATTGGATGGAGGTTTACCAGAGGAGACGTGGACTGAAAAAGAAGTGAGCCTTGCATATCTCAAGGTGTTTGGCTGCACTTCATATGTTCACATTGATGCAGAGCACAGGAATAAGCTGGATGCAAAGTCCAGGAGGTGCACGTTTATAGGCTACGGGCAGCATGATTTTGGTTTTTAGTTTTGGGATGTAGTGAATAGAAAAATCATCAAAAGCAAGGACATAGTATTCAATGAGAAAATGATGAATAAAGATAGTTTGCAGCAGAAGTAGAACAAGGCCGATGAGAAGGAATGTGTAGAGTTTGAAGAGTTATCAGATATAGGTGTTGCACGGCCACATGATGAACATGCACAAGAGCATGATGAGGCAGAGCCATAAACACTGGTTGTGAGGAGGTCTACCCGGGAGAGAAGACCCAAGGTCCGATACTCACCCTCCTTACATTATCTATTGCTGATAGATAATGGTGAACCGGAATGTTTTGAAGGCGTTACAGTTGAATGCCCGGGTTAAGTGGGAGCACGCTATGGATGAGGAGATGAACTCCCTTGAGTCCAATCATACGTGGGATCTCGTCACTCTATCCAAGGGAAGAAAGTCTTCATAACAAGTGGGTTTACAGGCTGAAAGAGAAGCACGATGGTTCCAAGCAGTACAAGGCTAGATTAGTAGCAAAAGGGTTCCAGCAAAAGGTAGGTATCGACTTCAGTGATATATTTTTATCGGTGGTAAAGATGTCTACAATTCGCATGGTCTTGAGTATAGTGGCTATAGAGGACTTACATCTAGAGCAGCTAGATGTTAAGATAGCCTTTCTTTATGGGGATCTTGAAGAAGAGATATATATGCATCAACCAACAGAATACGTGGCACCAGGAAAAAAGAACAAGCTATATAGGCTAAGAAAGAGCTTATATGGTCTGAAGCAGGCCTCGAGGTGGTGGTACAAGAAGTTTGATAGTTTCATGTCAGGAGATGTCATGCAGACCACTGCTGCTATTTGAAGAAGTTTGATACGTCGTACATCATTTTTCTTCTGTATGTTGATGATATGCTTGTAGCTGGTTCAAGCATAAAGGACATCTCAGATCTCAAAAGACAATTGTCTAGAGAGCTTCTCATGAAAGATTTGGGAGCTGCAAAATAAATCCTAAGCATGCGGATAAAGTGTGATAGGAAAAACAACAAATTGGTCTTGTCATAGGCAAAGTACATAACTAAAGTACTTGATCAATTCAATATGGGAGGTGTTAAGCCAGTTAACACTCCATTAGCAAGCCACTTCAAGCTTTCAAATGAGCAAGGCGTGAAGACATAGGAGGAACTGGACTATATAGTCAAAGTCTCATACGCGTTAACTATAGGGAGCCTCATGTATGCTATGGTAAGTACAAGGCCAGATATTGCTTATGCATTGAGAGTTATTAGCAGGTTCATGAACAACCCCGGTAAGGAACATTGAGAAGCTGTGAAGTGGATCATCAGGTACCTAGTAGGTACTGTAGAAGTAGGGCTATGTTATAGAGGATCGAAAATCAAGTTACAGGGCTATGTTATTTCAGATTTGGCATGAGATATTGCTACCATAAGGAGCATTACAAGGTATGTCTTTACTCTAGGTAGTGTTGCAATGAGTTGGGTCTCTTAATTGCAGAAGATAGTATTTATTAGTACAACGAAAGCGAAGTATGTTGCAGCTATAGAAGCATACAAGGAGATGTTATGGATGTAAGGTTTTATGGAAGAGTTCGGTAAAAAGAAAGCAGATTGAAACTTGTATAGTGATAGTCAAAGTGCAATACACTTAGCTAAGAACTTGGTCTTTCATTCAAAGACCAAACATATTGATATCAGGTATCACTTTATACGTTCGTTGTTAAAAGATTGATCGATTATTCTGGAGAAGATTCATACAAGTGAGAATCCTACAGATATGATGACCAAGGCGGTCACACAGAAGAAGCTGAAGTTCTGCTAAGCTTCGAGTGGCCTTCAGGCATGAAGACAGGGAGGTGATGCACTCCGAATGTAGAAGACGAAGGGATCTTTGGTGATCTTGTCTAAGTAGAAGATTGTTCAGGTGTGGAGCCAACACACCAGATATTTTGCAAGCATGAGGTGATCGAGCGTCCGGCCAATTAGGGTCGGGTGAGCAAAATTCACCTGGAGGAAGCATATTGTCTCTCGACTGTTTCAGAGATGATCGGGCACCCGACCATGCTGGGTCGAGCAACCGAAATTCAGCGGCATTTTTCTTTAACTCTCTGGATAGATTATTGATCTGTTGAGCACCCGACGAGCTCGGATCAGGCGCCCGACCGTGCACGGACTGCGAATCTGCGGTTTCCTATTTTGTCTCCCATTCTCGTTTTAGACTATATTAAGGTTGTAAATCGGGATTGGGGTATGGTATTATAGGTTTATATACGTCCAAGGAGGGAGAGAGAGAGAGAGAGAGAGAGAGAGAGAGAGAGAGAGGTTTGCAAAAGGGCCACCTTTGTGCATGGGAAGCATAGGAGAAACTTCATTTTACTTCATAGTGGAGATTACATCCGTGATTTTTTACCCTTGTTGGAGTTTTTCCACGTAAATTTTATTTTTGATTTATTGGTTTGTTTAAATTTTCATTTCTACTCGTTATTTCTTCATGTTTATCGTTTGTGGGTGATATCGGAGATTCGATCTCGGTTCACTGGCATTGTTGGCTTGCTGCGCAACACCAAGGTGTTGGTATAAGCGATTTGATTCTTTCATTATGAGCTTGAGATTTTAAAGATGTGCTTGAGATTTTAAAGATGTGAGGAAGACCATTGTGCCTATATATGTTCGTAATTATGATAATAATGGCTTTATTATGCTATTATTATAGGAGGAGATATGCTGATTGTATTACTAGTAAAGATATTATCGTAACATTAAAAACTCATTTGGCGAGGGAACTTGATACGAAAGATGTAAGTGTAGTTAATCAGATTGTTAGACGTAGAGACTGGAATAATGGGAAAGTTTGGATAATCTATAATGGTTATATTAAAAGAGTTTTGTGCCACTTCAACATGTAAAATTCTAACCTGATTAATACTTCATTCCTTATTGGTTGCGAGCTATTAATTTTCATATCAATGTCCTAACATAGAGGTAGAGAAAGTAAATATCTTAAGCACCATATTCATCAACGGTAAGGAGCTTTATATTTATCATGGTGTGCACTAGACTAGACATTGTGCAAGTAGTGGGAGCAATTAGTAAATACATGGCAAACTCGGGGAGAAAACATTGAGCTATTGTAAAGTGGATCTTTCATTACCTAAAGAATAATTTTGAGGTGGCTATTTATTATAGTGGTCAAAATTTAAAGTTGATTAGGTTTGTAGATGAAGATCTTGTAGGAAATCATGATAAAAGATTTACCTATGCTATATTTGTTAGCTACACTTTTCTGTAACATACTAATGCACCTTATTTGTCAATTACATAGGTCTGTGAGTCTAAGTGTTGGTTGAGCTTAAAAAAGATAAAGACCAAAGATTCAATTGGACCTTTTACATCAAGGAAGAAGATACAGGTAAATGAGATGCCTTTGTGAGCCTTGAACCTTGAACCTTAACCAAAACCCAAACCACTAGATGACTTGACTCAATAGGTAGACTTTTAGTCATCCTAGATTGACCTTAGGTGTCCCAACATATCACTCAAAGGATGGTCCAAGAGATTGCATGAGTTGTTGTAAAACACAACTCAAATACAGCAGCAAACATGTTTGTCAACCGGTTTTGGCCCTTAGCCGACCGGTCGTGAGAGGCCCAAAAAGGGACAGCAATAACTGACCAAACCCAGTGTCCCTAAACATTTTCAGACTGGTCTAACCGACCGATCAACGGAGCCCAAAAATGGGACAGAAACATTTACTAGTCCCAGGCCTAATTTCAGACCGGTTAGTATCACTTTGTTCGCGACGTGGTGGGAGACAATTAGATCTCATTGCAGAATATTCACATTAATGATAATATAGTAGATATGTTAACGAAGCCTATTACAAGGAAAAAGTTTGTTTGCTGCAAGATTTCTATTAGGCTTGTTATTACCTAGCGATTGGTGATATTTGAGCAACTGCTATTGGGAATATTTTTTACACTATTAGATAAACTAGTTTTCAAGTGAGAGAATGTTATGATAATGAGTGACGTCTCCTCGACATCCCTCCCTTATTATATAGCTCTCTCTCTCTCTCTCTCTCTCTCTCTCTCTCTCTCTCTCATACTTACCTGGTTAGGTAGGTGCGTATGGCTAAAGACTAGTTCTCCTAGGATTTTGGCATGTACACTCTCATGTGGTTTATATAAGGAAGGTCATGGATAGAGAGAGATATTGTATTCTATTAGTTTATCTTTTAGGTATTACTTGGTGTGCGATTCCTTATATGGGTGGAAAAGAGGTAAGTTCTGTATTTTGGTTTCTCTTGTTCTATTGAAGAAGAAAGCTTTATTATTGTCCCGTAGAGTAAACATATTGTCAAATCAAGTAAATCATTTGCCTCTTATCTCTTGTTTTGGTTTGGCCTTTTTGGCATTTTGTTTGACTTTTTCTTTTGTGTTTTGGACACATGTTGAGGTATCAGCCAAGTCACACTCAACGTTGGATTGTGTCCTACCCCTTCGAGAATAGACTCAGTCCTAGAAGGGCTCCATGTGACCCACTTGTGATGTATGCATTTTATCCACACCATCCATCTTTTTTTTATGAGCATTTTAGGGCATGAGCCCAATATATTAGTTTAGGTTACAAATTAAGCTGGATATATTGATTTAGGTCTAATGCTAGTGGGAGGGATATACCAAAAGTGACCCCACTTAAGCTGGATTTGATTGGGCCACTTGTCACTCTAGGTTACTAAACAACTTTCAAACATGCTTAGCATCCATCCACGTGGACAATCAAGTACCGCCATGTCAGGTCATGTTTTGCTAGTACAAACCGTTCATCCGTTGCCTTTCATCATGGATACGGCATGCTCCAAAAACCTCAACGTCGAAACAATCACAACACTTATCTTATGGAGGAACGTGGATTAGGCATGATCAGATCCAGCAAGGTGTTGTTGCCTTGACCATGGCCCACCTCGATGTATATGTTGTATATCCGCGCCATCCATCCATTTTTCCAGATATTTTAGGGCATGGTTTCTAAAAATGAAACAGATAAAATTCCCAGGTGGACCACACTACAGAATCAGTAGTTACTGAACACTCATCATTAAAAACTTCCTAGGTCAGCCTATAATGTTTATTTGACATCCAGTCATAATGTTTTGTTTGACATCCAACCTATTGATAAGGTCACACAGACCTGACTAAGGCAAAACACAAGTAACAGTTTGATACAAAACTTTTATGGCCCTAAAGAAGTTTTTAATGGTGGGAATTCAATCTCCACAGTGTGGTCAACCTGAGATTTGTAACTGCTTTGTTTTTTGTACCATGACCTAAAATAAGGTGGCAAAATTGATGGACAGCATGGATATAAAGACATATGTGATGTATGCATTTTATCCACACCATCCATCCATTTTTTTCGGCTCATATAAGGTCATGAACCTAAATTTTGAAGCATATCCAAAACTGAAGTGGAGCACACAACAGGTAAACAGTAGGGATAATGACGTCCACTGCTGAACTTACTGGGACCCACAACCATGTTTATTTATCATCCAACCTGTTGATTAGGTCACACAGACCTGGAGGAAGGAAAAACACAGGTGTCAGCTAATTTCCAAGAGAAGAATTTTACTGTGGAATTTTATTGCAGATGCATGAGAAATGCATTGACGTTGAATTTCGTTGCCAAACGCGGATTGCGTGCATTGACGTAGAATTTCGTTGCCAAACGCGGATTGCATACTCACGCTGCCCCTAGCGACACGACATGCCACTGGGCGACGCTCTGGGGACCCACCATAATGTACGTGTTTTATTCACACCGTTGATCATTTTTGCTTACCAGTTTAGCCTGTGATTCCAAAAATGAGGCAAATCCAAATCTAAGGTGGACCACACTATAGGCGATAGTGGTGATTGAATCTCCACCATTAAAAACTTTTTAGAGGCCACAAAAGATTTGGATCAAGCTGATATTTTTGTTGTCCCTTCGTCCGAGTCTGTGTGACCTAATCAACAGGTTGGATAGAAAACATACATTAAAGTGAGCCCTGGGAAGTTTTTAATGGTGGGAGTTCAATCACCACTGTTTTCCTGTAGTGTGGTCTACCTGAGATTTGAATCTGCCTTGATCATTTTTTGGATCATGCCCTAAAATAATGATCCAAATTGGATGGACGGTAGGATGGAATATATATATCATTGTGTGGTCCACGGCACTGTACAGTAACAAGGCAGTGTCAGTATGCAATCCGACGTCCCATTTCTTCCCAGAGAAATGCTGACCCACATAACCTTGCGTGTGTAAATTCCAAGATAATACCTCCACCCACGAATAACCGTAATATGGTAAAGCCATTTAGACGCTGAACATGTAGCTGCGAGATATGCAAATCAGGTCCGCTCATTTTTCTAGTGGAGTCCACCTGAGATTTACATAGGCTTCATTTTTTGACCCGTGCCTCAAAATGTACGGCAAAATGAATGTAATGTATGAATATAAAACACATACGTTATGGTGAGCCCTATAGCCCGCTTGCTCGGCTTGGCTCATAAAAGCTTGGCTCGGCTTGGCTTGTAGGTTAGGCTTGATTTTGAAAGCTCATTCGAAAACAAGCCCAGCTCAAGCATGAGTGAACTTGGCTCCACTTGGCTCGAAGCTCGAAAAAAGCTCGGCTTAGCTTGAGCTCGATATATATATATATATATATATATATATATATATATATATATATATATATATATATATATATATATATATAAAAACCTAACCCTACTCGACTCCACCCACCCTCTTTTTCTTTCTCATTTCACTCCCACCAGCTCGCCGCACCCCTGCCCCGTCCCTCTCTTTCCCTCCCTCTTAATTTTTTCTTTCAAATCTCTCTCTCTCTCTCTCTCTCTCTCTCTCTCTCCCCGTTCCAGCTTCCTCCCCGCACCGCACTCGGCAGCGAACGCCCGACATGCACCACACCCGACAGCGAACGGCCAAGCATCCACCCTGAGTTTCATTCTTCCCAAACAGGTAGGGTTTTGTGTTTTTTTTTTTTAGGATTTATTTTGTTTGAAATAGGGAATACCCTAAAATGGGGCTCGTTTTGGGGACTTTTTTTTGTCGGATTGGGGTCGGTTCAGCTAGTTGGGTTGAGTTGGGTCAACTGGTTGGGTCGAGTAGAGTCAAGTTGGGTCAGTGGGTTAAGTTGAGTCAGTGTCAGTGGGTTGGGACGAGTTAGGTTAGTGGGTCGGGTCGGGTTGGGTAAGGTAGGGTTGGGTTGGGTCAGTGGGTTGAGTTGAGTCAAGTCAATGGGTCGGGTAGGGTTGGGTCAGTGGTTTGGGTCAAGTCAGGTCATTGGGTCAGTGAATTGAGTTGAGTCAAGTCAGTGAGTTAGTGGCTTGTGTCAACTGCATGTAAATTATTTATAATTGTTTATAATATATATATATATATATATATATATATATATATATATATATATATATATATATATATATATATATAAGACAAAGCTTGGCTTGGCTCAGCTCGATTCGATAGAGCTCGATCGGCTTGGCTCGAACAAAGCTTGCTTGGCTCAACTAGCAAGCCAAGCTAGAGCGGCTGTTTTGAGCTCGATGCTCAAGCCAAGCCAAGCTGATCAAGCTCAGTGGGCCACTGATCAAGCCAGGCTCGAGCAAGGCCTAGCTCGGCTTGAGCTCGACTCGTGTGCAGCTCTAGTGAGCTATGTAGTCATGGCTTGACGTTATCTCAACTGACCAATAGAAACCACTCTCTTAGGAGAGATTGCTTAATTATTTATGGTCTCACATTGACTTAGAGCTTTTTGAATGGTTGTCCGTTATTTTTTATGATCCGAAAGTGGGAAGGAAGGCCAACTGTTGAATTAATGGTCACGGATGTTTCTTAGTGTTCATCTTTTTTAAAAGTGACAAAGGAAGCTTCCAGGGCGAAAAGAGCCATTTTCCACGAAGGGGTTCGAAGGCCAAACTTTAGCTTTAAATGCGGTCGTGTAAGGTAGAATTTCAATATCAGCAATACAGTATGATATTATTTTTTAAAAGGCTATTATATGGTACTCAGTGTATGACGCTTGATACACAGCCAATTGTAGATTGTATGTGTGGCATACACTAATTGAATTAAAACTGACTAAACTGTGAACCCACAGCCCCAATCTCTAAGAAAATTTGGAAGTGTCTGCGTATCATCCATCAAGCTCTGCCAGAGTATATCAAAGTAATTTTCTTTAGATTTGTAGTACGATCATCATAATATCGTGGGCCCCACCATGCCTTCAATATTACTCGTTCACATGGTCATAGTCAACCAGCCTTCACTGGGTCCCAATAATAGATGACGCTAACCGTTTGATGGTTGGAACTTTCCGGGCATTGCCATATATGAAGTTTGCAAACCACATGAAAATAGGTGATCAATGTGATGATTCCGAAGATTGGTAATGCAATTTTGGCTAATGGCCCATTGTTTGGACGGTCTACATGGATGAGCATATTGTGGGAGCATTTCCAGAAAAAAACAATTGCTACATTTTCAAGTGAATTTTTTTTTTATTCCACATTAGATTGGGAGAAGTAATATAGAGTGCTTATAAATTATCCAACTCCAGGGTTTTCTAAAAATGCTCACGTCATAAATTCAATCCATGGGTGGGATTGGATTAATCATTGTCCTAGCTTATGGCAGGATTTTTAGAAGATTTCAAAATCCACCACATCTATAGGCCCCATATTGATGCATTTATTTTGAAATTCACTGCATCCATAGAGTTTTAGATCATGCTCAAAGTTGGTCTCAAGGGTTTCATGGGACGCTACATCACATGGACTGTTTGGATTTTGTGCCCGTGATATGTGTGTAGGATTTCTAGAAGATTTCAAAATCCACTACATCTATAGGCCCCATATTGATGCATTTATTTTGAAATTCACTACATCCATAGAGTTTTAGATCACGCTCAAAGTTGGTCTCAAGGGTTTCATGGGACGCTACATCACATGGACCGTTTGGATTTTGTGCCCATGACACGTGTGCAAAGGTTCACACAAGTGCTCACCTAAGAAGTGTGCAGGTGAGCATGTGATGTAGAACGGGCCGCAGACATTTTCATGGCCAAGATGGACCAGAGGAAGCCTGACCGAAGATGGAAGTCATCTGGGTTGTGAAGACCGTAAAACAATCGTATCTCACAATCTATGATGAGTTTTGGGACATGTAATATATGATTTTGGGGTAGCTCAAGCTAGTTAAGCCAACCAACCCATCTACACCAGGTTTCCCATGCTAGATTGCGAGATTTGACAGATAGACAGTTGTTAGCCTAGTTTTATTTTGTTTTTACTATAAATAGTAAGTTTTAGTTTGATTATAACTTTTGATCCGGTGAGTTTTAGAAATTGTGCCTAACATTAAAAGATCTTAGAAAACTTAGGAGAATAACGTGGTTGGGCAGGATTGGTAACTTTCTATTTTTAGTCGAAATTATGAAGTCTAGTATGAATTAGAGACATCTATAAATAGTAAGTTTAGTATTTATAGTAAGTTGTGTATTTTAGGAGTTTTAGTCAGAGTGTGAGTCTGATACTTTGTCCTAGGGTTTAGTTTCCTATTTAAAGCATGGTAATTATGTTTTTATTATTTAATCAATTATTACAAATTTTTAAAACTATTTCTTATTTTCTTATCTCTCCCTTGTGGATTCGAGGAAGTCCGGTTGAGGATTCCTGGAAGCCTTGTGAGTTCAAGGTATTTATCTGGTGAAGAAGACGGTGCTCGACCTTACCACGCCCCCCTTGCATCAATGGTATCAAAGCATTGACGTAAGGAGGGCGTGGTAAGGTCGAGCGCGCACCGTCTTCCTCATTGGATAAATACATTGACGGCAATTATTTCTAAGGTTTGTTGTGACGGCCATTGGCATCCGTGTGTACGAGGAGAAGGTTCGAGCTATTTGGGATTGGCTAACCCCAACAAATATTCTTATGGTACGAAGTTTGACGACCTTTTTATCGTCAATTTGTGCAGAATTTTAGTATCATCGTCGCGTCAATCACCAATTGCATGAAGAAGGAATTGTTTCAGTAGATCGATGAGGCAGAAAATAACTTCGCGGAAATTAAACATCGGTTGTCCACAACGCCAGTCCTAGTCCTTCCCAATTTCGACAAGTTGTTTAAAGTAGATTTGTGCATAATTTTAGTATCATTGTCGCACCAATCACCGATTGCATGAAGAATGGACTTTTTCAGTAGATCGACGAGGCGAAAAATAGCTTCGCTGAAATTAAACATCGGTTGCCCACAACGTCAATCCTAGTCCTTCCCAATTTCGACAAGTTATTTGAAGTAGAGTATGATGCTTCATATGTCAGTATTAGAGGGGTTTAATTTATCTTAAGAAGGTAGGTCAGTTGCTTATTACAGTGAGAAGCTCAGCGATGCACAGAAGAAGTGGTCGACGTACAAGCTTGAGTTGTATACAGTGGTCCAAGCACTACGTCGTTGATGCCATTATCTGATTCAAAGAGAGTTTGTCCTCTACACTGACCATCAAGCCTTAAATTTAATTAATAGTAAGATTAACATAAACCCTGTTCATGTTAGATGGATCTCATTTTTGCAGGAATTCACAGTTGTTCTGAAGCATAAGTCAAGGCAGCAGAATAAGGTTGATGATGCACTTAGTCATCATGCCTCTCTTCTTGTTACGGTGAGCACTTAGGTGGTCGGATTCAACTGTCTCAAGGAACTTTACGCTGAAGATGAGGACTTTGATGATGCATGGACGAGGTGCTAAGATGGTCACCCAAGTGATTTCCTTATTCAAGATGGATTCCTTCTCAAAGGGGATCGACTTTGCATTTGGCATAGTTCATTGTGGGACAAGATTATTCTTGAGTTACATGGTGGTGGCCTCAGAGGTCACCTTAGACGGTACAAGACTAGAGCATTGGTGGAGGAGCAATATTACTGGCTGCAATTGTCTCGTGATGTGGGAAAAGCAATGCAACGATGTCATATTTGTCAAACCTCAAAGTGACAATCTCAAAATATTGGTCTCTACACTCCATTGCCCGTACCTAAGGCCCCTTGGGAGGATCTATCCATGGACTTTATACTGAGTCTCTCACAAACACAATACCACATGGATTCAGTGTTCGTGGTGGTAGACCGATTCTCCAAGATGGCATACTTCATTCCCTGTAAAAAAAACCTTTGATGCAGTGCACGTGGCAAAATTGTTCTTCAGGGAAGTTATACGACTACATGGGATTTCTAAGACAATCACTTCAGACTGAGACACAAAGTTTATTAGACACTTTTGGCAGGCCTTGTGGAATCATTTCGGTACGCGACTTCAATTCAATAACGCCTACCATCCACAGACGGATGGACAGACTGAGGTCGTGAATCGCACCTTGGGAAATCTCAACGTTGTATTTCAGGAGACAACCTATAGCAATGGGACATGGTCCTAGATCAAGCGAAGTTCTCATTCAACAAAATGGTAAACTGCTCGACAGGGAAGTTCTGTTCCAGGTTGCCTATGGGGGAGTGCCTTGCCACACTCTTGATTTGGTCTTGCTACCCAACATTTTGGGCATGAGTGTTGCAGCTAACCAAATGGTGGACCGGATCATATATATTCATGAGGATGTTCGGAATAAACTACAGTCTTCGAACGAGAAGTACAAGGAAGAGGCCGACAAGCATTAGTGTGTCAAGGTGTTTGAAATAAGTGATCAAGTAATAGTCCATCTACATAAAGAGCGATTTCCTACCGGGACTTACAACAAATTGAAGCATAAGAAGATTTGACCGGTACCAATTATTCGCAAGATCAATGACAATGCCTACGTTGTTGATCTTCCGAATGACAAGGAGATTTCAAGAACTTTCAACGTTGCAGATTTGTACGAGTATCATGAACCAAAGATGGACAAGAACTCGAGGTCGAGTTCTTTTAAAGTGGAGGGAACTAAGTCGTAGACATTTATATTGTCAAGATGGACTAGAGGAAGCCCGAACAAATATGGAAGCGATCTAGGCCGTCAGGATCGTAAAACAATCGTATCTCGCAATCTGGGGTGAGTTTTAGGACATAATATATGATTTTCAGGTAGCTCGAGCTAGTTAAGACAACCAACCCATCCACACTGGGTTTACCATGCCAGATTTGTAAGATTCAATCAGATCGACAGTCATTAGCCTAGTTTTATTTTGTTTTTACTATACATAGTAAGTTTTAGTTTGATTATAACTTTTGATCCAGTCAGTTTTAAAAGTTGTGCCCAACATGAAAAGGGTTCAGAAAACTTAGGAGTATAAAGTGGCTATGCTGGATTGGGAACTTTCTATTTTTAACCGAAAACTATGAAGTCTAGTACGAATAGGAGACATCTGTAAATAGTAAGTTGCATTTTTTAGGAGTTTTAGTTCGAGTGTGAGTCTGATACTTCGTCCTAAGGTTTAGTTTCCTATTTAAAGTATTATAATTAGGTTTCTAATTATTAAATCAATTATTACAAATTTTTAAGAATTATTTCTTGTTTTATTATCTCTCCCTTGTGAATTCGAGGAAGTCCAATTGAGAATTCCCGAAAGCCTTGTGGATTCAAGGTATTTATCCGGTGAGGAAGACGGTGCTCGACCTTACCACGCCCTCCTTGCGTCAACATGACTCCACTTAATACATCTCAAACCTGGGATTGGAAGGTCAAAATACCATGGTATTTCCAAACTTACAAACATTGTGCAATAATAGTGTTAATTCCACCTAATGCAATTCAATACCATTTAATTCCTCTTTCTGAACAGACCCTAAGGATACTACAATTTGGTCATTCCCACTTTATTATAGCCTAGTGATTCCAAACACACTTGATGATGATATAATGGTTTGAATTGCCAATCTTTTATACAAGAAAGTGGAAATAACCAAGCTGTAGTTTCATTTGTGTTCATACTAAGATCATGGGCTCCACATTGCAACTAGAGGCCAAATCCAATTAACACAAAGCTTAGTACACCTACAGGCATATCTAAGCATGTTTAAGGGTGTCTAAGTGTAGACTAAAGTGTATCGCACTTAGATGAACTTAAACACATTTATAGGTAGTTTATAGACATGCTTGGATGCATTAGAATTAATGCACGTAAACCATGGCCCACATGCATGCTTCTGGTGTTAAACCTAATGTGCCATAGAGATTAAGCTGATGTAGAGGAGGTTGTTGAGCTCTACATGGTAAAGATTGGCCAAAGAAAGGATCAAAGGAATACCCAAAAGAAGGAGCCTAAGGCTCAACAAAAAACACAAATTTGCAGGGTCTGACGACTAGTCAAACAACCGGTCATTCGCTTTGAGCATTGGTCACAACCGGTCCTCTGACCGGTCGAATTTGGAGCAGAAGATAGCCCAGCTCGCTGGACTGTCTAGGGCCATCAACGACTGATCAGCTGATTGATCGTGAGATCTGACGAATAGTCCCCAGACCAGTCAAATTTAAACATCAAAATAGCCCAGCTTGCTAGACTGTTTGGGGCCTTAGACGACTGGTCATGGCCCCTTGATGACTGGTCCCCTGACGACGGACAAACGCACGAACTTTCTGTTTTGAACTTTTCTCTTTCTGTTTTCGATTAAGACTCTTCCTAATCTCGTTTTAGGGTTTCTAAGTAGTTGCTACACTATTTAAACTAATTTATTTTCGTTATTAAGGATTTATTATTCAAGTTTAAGCTATTCTCTTTGAGTTTATCTCTGTTTTACTCGTGTTCTAGCTCTTTGAATGCCCCTTAAAAAATCAAAGAAGATTGATTGAAGATTCCTGACAGGTCCGTGGATTTGGATTAGTTATCCACAAGAGAGACGGTGATCGATCTCGTTCCACCTATGACTGCACCACAAGCCATGGGGTGCATTTGGATGCGCCTTAAATTGAAATTCATTTGCAATTATAATAGGAGTTGAGTAGATGAAAATATCAGCCCAAAAGATGTAAGCGCCTGTATATTTAATATTTTGTAGAGGAGTTATTTGTTACTCCAGCAGATCATGATGCTTGGATACGCAAGCATTCAGAAACTGTGCTAGTGGCATACATTAATTGTAGTAAAACTGATCCACGGTTACGAAGAGTCTCAAAACGAGAATGCATGAACAAATGCTGATTGCTTTCTATAGAAGTACTGGTTTACGAAATTTACTAAAGGATTCTGAAAGAAGTGATATTTGGATTACACAGAAACAAAAGAATCAAAAACAATTCTTGCAGATAAGAAATTTTTCTTAGCCTGCATTAATGAGCCATCGTAGCTAGGCTCTTCATCATCACATGCAAGGAGAGTTTGGACACATGGTGGGCCTTTTGGCTCCCTCTTCCTGCACACATGAAAGGCCTATCTCCACCATCACTGCAGCTTTCTTCCAATCGAACTTTTGCTATCCAATCTAGAATCCACCAAATCCACAACCCATGATTCTACTCCAGTCTCCATCTTCTTCTTGGCTGTCTGGGAATAGATCTTCAGTCCCACCCATTCTTCTGCGACTGTCACCCCATTCGAAAACCAACTCCCTTTCACAATCTCTAGAAGCACAACCCCATAGCTATAAACATTAACATTCGCTGTGATGGGAAGATTCAAAGTCGTCCAAGGCGCGCCATGTAGCACTTTGTTCCTCTGACCTGAGAGAAGTTAGAACCCAGTCCACCTCTCTAGACAGCTTCGCTAATCCGAAATACACAATCTTGGACTCGAAATTGCTACCCAAGTATGTTTTCAGGCTTCACATCACAATGGATTGTTAACACAACACTTCTCGAACTGCCGAATCAAATGGATAAAGACGTTTCAATTTCACATTGTTTAAAATTCAAACTAGGATAATTGTTGTAACTGTTTATCCTCATATGTCCTTTTATATATATATATATATATATATATATATATATATATATATATATATATAGGGACAATGCCGTGTGAACGCCTACATTTGAGTTGAATTCCAAAAAAAGCTTACTTTTAAACTCTTTCTTAAAATCTGCCTAAGGTTTCGAAATACAGTAAAAAAAACCACTTGCCATTTCACACTATTATGTATTTAATATTATCTTTTTAAAATGACAATATTACCCCTGAAAAAAAAACTTTGAAACACCTTTTCTGACAATATATCAATGGTGGGTGGCATTGTCATAAGATCATAGAGACCTTGAAGAAGGGAAGACAAAAATATCAGGTTGAACCAAAACCTCCTGTGGCACCCAAGAAGTTTTCAACGGTCAACGTTTAATCCCCTTTTCGTGGTCCACTTGAGCTTGGATCTGCCATATTTTTTGGCCCATGTCCTAAAATGACATGAAAAAAATGATTGGACAGTGTGGATTAAACCCACAAATCACGGTGGCACTCAGAGGCCTAGCCTGTCCCCAGCTTGAGACGGGCGGAGGAATTACCTAATCCGCATGGGGAGCGAATTAGGTGTTACCCCGAGAACAGCGTAGTGGGTGTTACCCCTACCGTGTGGCACACGTGGAATATATTTTTATATTTACGCGGTCCATCCATTTCTCTAACCCATTTTAGTATTTTTTTTTTTTTTTTTTCAAAAGTTAGATAAACCCAAAACTCAAGTGAACCATACAATGGAAACAGTGTGGTTGAGTGCTCCACCATTAAAAATTCCAAAGAGCCCATCGTAAGGTTTTGGTAATGTTTATTTTCAATCCAAGATGTTGATAATGTCATGAATGTCTAGATGAAGGGAACATATAAACATCAGCTTGATCCAAAACTTTTGTGGCCCACAAAAAGTTTGTGATGGTCATTCATCATTGTTTCTAGTGGTATGCTCTACCTAAGATTTGGATCTTCTTAGGGTTTGGGATCACGTCCGAAAATGATATGGAAAATTAGATGGACGGCGTGGATATACAAAAAATGCATTAAGATGGCCCCACGCGGTTAGGGTAACACCCACTGAGATGTTACCTCTCGTAACAGCTAATCTGCTCTCCATCGCATGGGGACGCGGATTGCTTGCAAAAGCCTTTGGCGGATTGCTTGCAAAAGCCTTGTGGGCGAGTTACGATTTGGGAGAGATTTTCAAGAGACTCTCATTCTCAACGTGGAATCCTAATCGTAATAGTAATCTAACGGTTTATACGAGGGGTTGCATGCATGTAAGCTCCTCGCGGCCTTGTGTGTAGGAGACCATATATATATATATATATATATATATATATATATATATATATATATATATATATATGCCATGCGCACGCCTATATTTTGGTTGAATTTCAAAAAATGACCTGCTTTTAAACTCTTTCTCAAAATCCGCCTAAGGTTCGGAGATATGGTAAAAAACTGGCCTCGTTTTGACTTGGACTCACGTCCATTAGAGAATTTCATCCTTGCCCCCTTTTAACCTTACCTCCCCGTGCAATGGTAGCGGAATCTACCCCATCGCTGGACTCCTCGACGTGGACACGAAATTAAAATATTTTTTCTTATATTGATTAAACTTCGTTGGACCCACCCTGAATGTAAGTGGTTGATCAATGCCGTCCATCCGTTTTTCCAGATCATTTTAGGGGCCGAGCCCAAATCTGAAGCATATCCAAAGTTTAAGTGGACCATATTATTGGAAATAGTGGGAATAATGATTTCAACCGTTGAAACCTTCCTACAGCTCATAGTGATGTTTATTTGTCATCCAACCTGTTGATAAGATCACACAGACATGGATGATGAAAAACACAAAATCACCTTGATCCAAAACTTCTATGGCCCAAGAAATTTTCAACACTAGACGTCAATTGACACTGTTTCCTGTGGTGTGGTCCATTTGAGCTTAAGATATGTTTCATTTTTGGGCTCAAGGCCTAAAATCATCTGATAAAATTATCGGATTCTTCTAAGGATGCCATTGGGGTTAGTTTGATTTTACATGATAGTTGATGTAAATTCAAAATTCGAAGCTTCAATGAGCTGGGCTTGGACTGAAATATTAGACCTGCCTCCTAGCCCAGGCCTAAAATTTAAGCCAATTTATTAATTGGGGCTTTGGCAATGTCTAAAAGCCCGTCAGCACGCCTCACTTGAGGTTTCAAGGACATTTTTGTTAACATATCATTCATGGTGGGGCACACATAAAGAACAGCCCAGGTCTTGCACAAAAGTGGATGACCCACCTCGGACTCGGGTGGTCTATAATTATTACAGACTGGGATGGGGCCTGTTTCTTTTGGCCCGTCATGGGTCGAGTTTTGGCCAGACTAGGTGTTGTTTCAGAGGCCGAGGTTGGAGAGACCTTGGCCCTGCCCATTGACAGCCCTACTCACTTGATGTTCCGCCCAAAACCTGATCGTTTTAACTTCCCTGAAGCTTTTGGTTCCACCCTAAGGAAATTGTTGATTATTAGCCCTCACACCCAAATGCTATTTTCTGCCCGTGAGTATTAATTAATTCAAGCCTATCAAGAACTTGGGCTTGACCATGTTCGCATTTAGGACCTCTGGCTCAACGATGTGTCCCATCGGTGCTAAGCATGTGGTCCTTGACAGAAACTCCTTCTATCATCTTTGTATTAAGAAATCATGGTTTAGGGTGCGTTTGGTAAACTGAATAAAAGAAGTATAAAAGTAATTTAAGTATTGGGTGCATTGTGTACTGAATTTTAAGTGCTGATTTGTGTGGGAATGCCTGTTTGGTAAATTGTCTGTAAAAAAAATTCTTAACGCTAAATTTTAGTAATGAACTTAAAAAAAAAAAAATGTTCGGTAAAATTTGGCAATTTTACCTAATGGACTTATGTGCTAACATGATTTGAGAAAGTGGTTGGATCAGGTGAATTTGTCAAAGCGGATGATATTCTTCCCCATTGGACATAGACTCAGTCCATGCAGGGTCTATTGGTCCACCGTCATGTATGAGTTTTATCCATGCCATATGTGAATATTTCTTTTTTAATATCATTTCAAAATATGAGCTAAAAACATTAGCTCCCTAAAAGAGTGTGAATTAGAGCTGAGCATGAATCAAGCTGGCTCGGTAAGCTCATTCGATTCGGCTCATTCCAGCTCGATTTGGCTTGATTCGGAGGGAGGGTTCGAATAGAGCCGAGCAAATTTCCCTGGCTCGTTTCATAGTTCGAGCTGCACACAAGCATGTCCAAGCTCAGATCGATTGGGCTCGAAGCTCGGCTAGTTCACGGCTCGATTCGGCTCTCTCTCTCTCTCTCTCTCTCTCTCTCTCTCTCTCTCTCTCTCTCTCTCTCTATATATATATATATATATATATATATATATATATATAGAGAGAGAGAGAGAGAGAGAGAGAGAGAGAGAGAGGAATGCTCACCTACGATCCATCTCTCACGAGAACTCGTGAGAGATTTCTTAAGGCTCATCACACGTGATGTGTCCCTAAAATCTGAGCCATTCAGGTGATGTAGCACTCCGTAAAACCCTTGATACCCAAATTTCAACCTGATCCAGAACTTTGGTGGGCCATAGAAGAAAAAGAGAGGCAAATCAAGGGAGGAAATGGTTCATAGGTGAGCATTCCTCTCTCTCTCTCTCTCTCTCTCTCTCTCTCTCTCTCTCTCTATATATATATATATATATATATATATATATATATATATATATTGTATTTTATAACTTAAAATTTAAAAGTCTAAAACCCTAAAATCATCTCCATTTCGAACGAGGGCCCCCTTCCCTCCCCAAAACTCTAACTCCGTTCGGCCGGCGACCGCTGCCCGACCAACCACCCACCGGCCACCTCTCTCTCTCTCTCTCTCTCTCTCTCTCTCTCTAATCCATCCGGCGAGGCAGTGTGCCGATGACACCTCTCTCCCTCTCCCTCTCTCTCTCTAATTCCTCTGGCGACAGTTGTGGTTCAATCGTCTCTCAATCTCTATATTTCTCTCTGAATTTTTTTGAAAATGTAAAAATTGTGTCCAAGCTCGTCCCTCCGCTCGAATTCGACTCAAAGCTTGGCCGAGCCAGCTCGAACATAAAAGTCCAGCTCGATAGCCAAGCCAAGCCAAACACAAGCCAGGCTATTCAGTGGCCGAGCCTAGCTCGAACATGGCTGAGCTCGGCTCAGCTCGGCTTGTGCTCACCTCTAGCTTGAATTGGGTGCTAACCCCATTAGACCTAGCAAGAAATGTCCATGACAAATCCACTCGGTCCATCTATTTTGAAAGACTACGTTAGGACAAGAGTTTAAAAATTCAGCATTCCAAGACTTATGTGGGCCATACAAACAAAATACAACGACATCTACCGTTGAAACTTTCCTGGGGTTGTACATAAGGTTTATTGGCCATTTAAACTGTTCATAGAATTATTACCTCTTAGATAAACTGTAGGAACAAATATCATCTTGATACAAAATTAGTTGGAACAAATATCATACCGATACAAAATTATGTCGCGAAGTGTTCCATCTCCACTGTTTCATGTGGCACAGCCCACGTCAGTTTTGGATCTGCCTTATTTTTAAAATCCTGTCTTATTACGGTCTTTCAAAACAGATGGAAGGAGTGGATTTGTCACAGACATCTCTATGGCCCCACACAACCCCAAGCACAGAGGCATCTCTATGCCAAGTGTGGCAGGCAATCCGCTCCCTCACAAAACACACCAATTTTCCCTCCAAGGAAGATTGCATTATTCACAATTTTAACATGTGGAACTTATTTTACCGCACCATGATTTATGTATTTGATCCATACATCCATCCATTTTTTTCATATCATTTTAGGACATAAGTCCAACAAAGTCCAAAAATGAGGCAGCTAAAAATCTCAATTAGACCACACCATGGAAAACAGTGGGGATTAAACACCACCATTGAAAACTTCTTAGGGGCCACATGAGTTTGGATCATCCTGATATTCGTATTTTCCCTTCATCCAGGTCTATGCGACCTCATGAAGAGGCAGGATGGCAAATCAACATCATGATGGTCCCTAGGAAGGATTCAACAGTGGGTGTCATTACCCCACTGCTTTATGTGGAGTGACCCACTTGAGCTTTGGGTCCGCCTCATTTTTTGGCTCATTACCGGTAATGATTTGGAAAAATGGATGGACAATGTGGATATAGGCATACATCATGGTGGGCTATAGATCTTTGCCACGTCACCACAATATCATTTCCATTAGCCTTTATCGAAAGTTGTTTTAAAGGGGCAAAGTTGTCATTTTCAAAAAAAAATTTTAATGACTTACAGAATTCCGTCTTCATCACTTACCGCTTTCCATGCATATACCACTCCAGAATTAATTCTATGGAAAAATTTTCATTAAGAACTATTTTTAAATTTGTCAAACAAACACCCAAAATAACCTGTTAAGTAGCAGAAATCTCAAAATCAAATTTTTGTGGCATATTAAGAGGTAAACAAATCACCCCTTAGTTGTTCTTGATGCAGATTAAGAAAGCGCAACCCGTTGTTGAGAAAATTGTTGCCAAATTATTTAGATGAATGTTGAAGTTGTTAGAATCGAATGCCTCAAATCTTCTGCAACAAGGGCTCGCGACCGGTCAGCCTGTTTTCTATATGAGTCGATCTCTTACGCGGGTTTCTAATTTTGGTTTTATGCCTATAAAATGGGTGTAATGTGGGATTAGGAGTTTTGCCATTGGGGCTAGGTTTCCTAGAGGAGATTAAAGGATTTCTAGGGCAAGAGAAAAAGCTTGGGGTAAGCTTGAGGTTCTCTGGGATGAGGAAAAGGACGGTGCTTATCTGTCTTATGTGAGAATAAGCTTTGGGTAGCTTGGGATTTCTCTTGTGGGGCTAGGATCTAGGTTTTGTTTCTTCTATCTCTTGTAACTTTTGATATCATAGTGGATTGTTCGATTTGTGCCATGATTTTTTTCCCTATGAGAGGATTTTTCTATGTTAAATTCGGATTGCCTTCTTGTGTGTCCTTGATTGTTGCTTGTGTGATTGCTATGATGGTTTGCTCATTTGATTCGCTCCCGCTGCTGATTTTACTAACAAGTGGTATCAAAGCAATCGTTGGGAGGTAGATCGGAATCTGAGACGAGGTATCGATGGCGTCTTCAAGCATGTAATTGGACACAAAAAATAGTATTCTATGAAAGAAAAATATGGAAAGCGATCGACATCTATGAAAGAAGTAGAGTAGAAGAACGTAGATGGGTACGCAAATATCTCAATCAGGTTCATTAGCTGCGATCGGGACTGTAAAGTGGCAAAAGGAGCACGGTTGCTCATTTATGGCAAGTACCAAAAGACCACGTGAGAAAAGCAAGGAAGATGAATGTGCAAGGATAAAGTCAATGAGGCATGAGAAGCGGTAGAGCTATGATGATGACGAAGTAGAGATCGAAGATGGTGCATGGCAAGGTGTTGCATGAAGATTGGAGTCGTGGTGGAGATTGTTGGAATCGGACGCCTCAAATCTTCTACAACAAGGGCTTGTGACCAGTCGGCCTGTTTCCTATATGAGTTGCATGGTCTCTTGAACGGTTTTGCGCAAGAGTTTCTAATTTTTGTTTTATACCTATAAAAGGGGTGTAATGAGGGATTCAGAGTTTTGTTTTTTCTATCTCTTATAATTTTTGATATCATAGTGGATTATTCGCTTTATGCCGTGGATTTTTTACCTGTGAGAAGGTTTTTCTACGTTAAATTCAAATTGCCTTCTTGTGCGTATTTGATTGTTGCTTGTGTAATTGCCATGGTGGTTTGTTCGTTTGATTCGCTTCCACTGCTGATTTTCCCAACAGAAGCATGAAAAGTAAACAAAATCACGATCCACACTGTTCATTGTGTCCAGATCACCCCCACTTCATATAGGGTTGTTCCCGTTGTAATTATGAAATTGCTAGACTGAATTCGTCCCCCCACAGCCATTGGGCCCCACTAGTTGCCCCAAATGCCATGTGGATAAAATACTCTCCATTTATGTGTTAGTTGAAGAGTAGTTCTTTAATACTAGAAGCCACAATCAGGGTGGTAAACATGTGCCTCAATCCAAACCATCTAAAGCGTGGGGCATTTGTAGATCCTTGATTACTAGCCCAAAATTCCCAAAAACCAATCATCACAACTGTCCAATTGTGGATAAAATGATGGACAGTAAAATGGAAAAAGAGGCCAACATTCTGAAATCAATGAACAAATTTTTCATTAATGGAAGGTTAGATTGTCCGATCGATGCCTCTGAAAATCTTCCAGATTAAAGGTCACAGAGACCGATCTTGAGACTTTCTTCAGTTGAATGTGAACTTCTCTTCTTAACTGTCCATTTTGTGGCCACAGATTAAAAAGTTCCTATCTAGTAGAATTTTGGAGCATTGTCCATCGACAGTAAGAAACAACCAACGAATGGTCTGGATCACCGAATAATAGGCCCCAATTGTCATAATCGAAAACCTACAGGTCGTGTATCATATAGCTCGATATATGGAGCTTACAAAATTCATTTCTAGGAATGATTTTCCAGGGAAATTATTTCCTTAATATCAATTTCTGAAAATGGCATGTCTAAATCTGTTTATTTATTTTGCTTTTCTTTCTTAACTATAAAAAGCAACGATTGTGTCTCGCCTGCTAGCCCAGCTGGAAGATGCCTCGGCGTTTCAACAGTAGGTCTCAGGTTCGAATGGTAAGGAGCTTTTGCTCATTTCTTTGATCCAGAGAAGAACTACAGAATTTCGAAGAACAAATGCTGATTAGCTTCTATAGAAGTATTCATTTACAAAATATGCGTATTGTTGGATTCTCAAAGAAGAGATGTTTGGATTACACAGAAACATAAGAATGAAATGCAGTTCTTGCAGAAAAGAAATTTTCCTTAAGTCTGCAGAAATGAGCCATCAGAGCTTGCCTCTTCATCTTCACATGCAAGGAGAGCTTCAGGCTTCACATCACAGTGGATGACCCACTCAAGACACTGGTGGTGAAGATAGGCCAGACCCTTCGCTGTCCCTTGTGCGATCTTGAACCGCTCATTCGATCCAAGTAATCTAGCAGGCCCCTTGCTGATTCCATAAGAGAGCAAGTAATTATCCAGTGATCCATTCTCCACATACTCAGCGACCAGGAGCCTATGTGCACTCTCCAAACAGTATCCCCACCTCTTCGCATTGAAAAACATCTCGCAGTTTCTTCACGGCCACTGCCCTCTTATCAGCCAAAACTCCTTCGTAAACAGATCCAGAGCCTCCTCTGCCAAACTCATCCTTGAATTGGCCTGTCGCCTTCTTCAATTCTGCATATGTAAATCTCTTGAACTGATTCGAAATCACTCGGTAGCCTTCCTCCACCAGCGTCCCCATCCCATGATCCTTGAAAAGATACCACCAACCTGCTGCAACAAAGAGAATCTCAATCCCACCTACCAACACAGCAAACCAGATGAAATGACGATATTCCATGCTTGTGCTCTCCTTATAAACATCAGAGGATCCAATGACAACTTCATCTTCATTCGAATTGCAAACGAGCTCCAATCCTTTCAATTGAGAGGAATTTTCAGTTTCTAAACTTTTTGGTAGTTTTAGATATATGGTGCCTTGGAGATTTGGAGAAGAATGCCCGTCGAAAAGTGGGCTTTTGGCCCAGCAGAATCCATTACCATCTAATTTATAGTGGAACGCCTCACGAGTGCAATCGTCTAAGCAAATCTTCATGCAAGCTTCTAGTGATATTCCAGTAATGTAATTAAGCTCAAACCCAAAGAAGTCTGTTTGCCGAAGCTCTACAAATTACACTTGTTGGGCATTCGCAGATTTCGTTGAATTTGGGCTTGCAGCCTTTGTTCCAATCTCCCAGATCGATCATTTCATAGCCTGGAAGGCACGTGCATTTCTGCCTCGGTGTATAGACACAAACCCCATATCTGCCACACAGACCACGTATATACTGCTGGGGAAGAGCCATCCATGAAATCAGCCACAATCGGGTTGACTTATTGGTGCGGGCGGAATGCGGTGAGATTGAGCAATGCCTCTCTCACTCTCACAGGAATAACTAATTCTAAATCCACGGACCCACAGGGACTCCTCAACCTGTCTTCGTCAAATCCACGATGGGACATCTCGAATCCATGAGACCTTCTCTTCGAATCCATAAAGAACGACTCGAATCCACCAGCAAACAAGAGAAAACTCTAAGATTTATTCAAAATATATCAAAGATCCTCTAAAACGAAAATTAAAAAAATACTTATAGGAAACTAAATCCTAAAAACTCAACATAGGTGTCCTAATTGCAAAAGAAAACTAATTAAACAAAAATCGCAAGAAAAATTAATAAAAAAGAAAGCTTTTGTGCACTTGTTGTGCACCTGCCGGTCGGACCGGCCGGCTGATGGGGGGCTCCGGCCGGCCGGAGTTGAGGACCGATCGGTCGGTCGACCAGCCAGTGGACGTCAAAACAGTCTAGTGAGTTCACCTCCTTTCTGGGTAAGGGTCCGGCCAGTCGACCGGTAGGGGTCTTTGGCCTTCGTTTTTATTGACTTGCTTTCCCTTCTCGTGGTCCTGTATCGGATTCAAATGGACCCACTCTTAGGTCCCTCTAATCCTCTTTCCTTCTTGATTGGGAGGATGTCTCCCTACATCAATCGCCCTCTCTTGAAAAGAAACTCAACCTCGAGTTTCACTTGCTTTTGTGAGGTCTTGGAGTTTTGTGGCTTAAGACAAAGAGAGATTGTCCACCTCCTTTGGTTACTTAGCGGTTGTCATGCGGCGTTGCTGGAGTGAGGATAATCGTCCGTCCGTCCTTAATGACAGTGATGGTGTTGTCACGACCTTTGTGTACGGCATCCCGATCACATTGCCACGGCGCCCAAATATCATGTGACATTCGTCCATGTCGACGACATCGCATAGGAATCGGTCCTTGTAGGATTTGCCGATCGAAAGTGAGACGAGACATTATTCCTTGACCACCATCGTAATGCCTTTTTGAATCCAGCCAATCGCATAGGGCAAGGGATGCAGTGTGGTTTTAAGTTTCAGTTTCTCAACCATGGCCTGCGATATTATTTTCTCACAACTATCACCATCGATGATGACGGTACAAACCTTTCCTTCCACGGTGCAGTTAGTGCGGAAGAGACTGTGTCGGTGGGGATTAGACGGTTCAACATATATAGGTGATTGTCGCTGTACAACCAAGGATACACCCTGATCTTCAGAGATCCAATCAGTTCCTTCTTCATCTTCATCAACTTGTTCATCATCAACATTAATTCCTGGTTCAGCTGGTGCATCCTCTGTGGAGACGACCACATTAGCCGTGGGCCGTGAAGGGCACGTGTTGGATAGGTGGCCTGGTTGTCCACATCTGTAGCAATGGTCGGGCCTCGGTCAGCCCTAAGGATTTGGAATCTTACTTTGGCTAGGCATAATGGCCAAACGTTGCGGCCTTGTTGGGCCACTACCCAGTGTACGTGGCTTGGCGACCAACATGGGGCCTGAACACGCTCAACAACGGGTTCTTTTCCCTTGGATGTAGATGAGTTCCGTGTGGGGTCCATCATAGGGGTATGAATCGAGGAATAAGAATGCACATGTGCCTTATGGAGTTGGGTCTCTGCACAGATAGCTCGCTCTACAGCTTCTGCCACTGTTCAGATCGACATTAATTGTACTCGATCCTGTATTGCGGATTGAAGGCCGCCAATGAGTCTCACAGTTTGTTGGGCATTGGTTTCTGAGAGATCGTTTTGTGTAGCTAACCTACTGAATTCTGACGCGTAGTCTTCAACGGTCCGATTGCCCTGATGGCAATTGTGGTACCTCTAGAATAGAACCTACTCGTAGTCACAGGGTAGGAAGCGTGATCGAAGGAGTTGTCGCATCCAAGGCCATGACTGGATAAGCAACTTGTTTTTCTGGGTGTGGAAGAGTTGTAATTACTCCCACCATGCCAAAGCACCCGACTTCAACTTGTATACAACAAGTTTAACCTTTCGATCCTCCAGAACTTCCATATATTCAAAACATCTCTCTACTTCTGCTAGCCAATCCAAAAATTCCTCTATTCTAAGCAAGCCATTAAACGTGGGAAGTTCTTCCTTACCTCTACAGTTGTATTCATGTCGATCTCCACGTTCATTACCATGCATTTAAGGTTGGGCAAGGAAGTTTTCTACGTTGTTGTCACTATCATTCGAATTTGCATAATCTCGTCGTCGATTTGCTGTCGGGAGGGCTGGACGGATTACTGGAATGTTCCGAACCTCCACTGCGGGTGGTTGAGCACCCATCGAAACTTGTTGTTGGGTCAAAACCGCAGCGACCCTGATTAAGAGACTCCTGTATTCCTTGCATCGATGTCTCCACCGATCACTGGAGGAGTTCCATCCTCTTTGCCAAGTATTAGATCCCCTGATCACCATCAGCGGGATTGTTACCACGATTTTCGTTAGATGCCATCACCGAGCAAGAACCTTCTCTGATACCAATTTAGTGCTGGCAAAATGCAGTGAAATTGAGCAATGCCTCTCTCACGGGGATAACTAATCCGAATCCACGGATCCACAAGGACTCCTCAACCTGTCTTCGTCGAATCAATGACGAGATATCTCAAATCTACTAGACCTTCTCTTCGAATTCACGAAGAACGACTCGAATCCACGAGCAAACAAGAGAAAACTCTAAGATTTATTCAAAATATATCAAAGATCCTTTAGAACGAAAATTAAACAAGTACTTGTAGGAAACTAAACCCTAAAAACGCAACCTAGGTGTCCTAATTGCAAGTGGAAACTAATTAAGAAAAAATCGCAAGAAAAATTACTAAAAAAGAAGGTTTTTTGCGCACTTGTCGTGCACCCGCCGGCTGGCCAGTGAGGGGGTCTGGCCGGCCAGAGTTGAGGACCAACTGGCCAGCCGCTGGATGTCAAAACAGTCCAGCGAGGTCGCCCCCTTTCTGAGCAAGGGTTCGGTCCGCCGGCCTATGGGGGTCTTGGGCCTTTGTTTTCATTCACTTGCTTTCCCTTCTTATGGTCCGATATCGGATTCAAGTGGGCCGGCTCTTGGGTCCCTCTAGTCCTCTTTCCTTCATGATTGGGAGGATGTCTCCCTACATGTCATTCAAGCTATAGAGTATGAGATTACTGCCACAATCCAATGTCAATCTCCTTTTGATTCCGACAACCAGATCAGAAGCATCAATTTGAAGCTCATCGCTTGATGAAAACTGGCCCATTTTGTCAAGGACGGCCAATCTACTACTGTTGTAGGTTGATCTACCATTGAGCCACACATCGATACCAGGATTAGGCCAATATATGCTAGAAATGTCAGGCCCATCATATATCAATCGCAGGACATTATCGCTGCCGAAAAAGAGAGTGAAATAACCTAAAGAAAGCTCTCCTTTCCGTCTTACAGAGATGAGTCTCTTGCCTTTGCTAAGTGTTTGTGAAGGCAGAAGAGTGTTAGTAGGAGAATTGAAGCTCTCCCATAAAATCGTCCCATTTGAGGCTATTAGCACGAGGTTTCGACTGTTCAGAAGCTCGGCTCTATCAACTTCGGTAGAGATGGTATTATCATTCCAAACGGTCCAACCGTCGATGTCAGTCAAGACGATGTTGCCATCCCAGTGCACTGAGAACTGCGATCCACGGCCGTTCATGGGGCGGCCCCAGTTTGCTGTCCACACAATGGTTCTGTTCGCCGAATTTGAAAACCGGATTGAGAAAGAGTAGGTGTTTGTGCCAACCTGTGAATTATTTGTCTGGGGAGCTATTCGGTCTGATTCGTCTTCTACTGAGAGAGAGGATCCTTTCTTTAAAGAGCTATATATATTGGGGTGTTGAAGATGCATAAGGAGAGTTGAATAAGATGAGAAGGTAGAGAAGAAGAAGGATTGAAGAGGAATGAGATTTTCTCATGCTTGCAAAGAGATTTCTAGTTGGCAATTTCCTTCTACTCACGTTTCCTATGGAGGTTATCTCAGCTAACACGCCTGTGGGAAGCAGACCATCTCCACGCCATTAAGTGTGGCACATGGATGCAAGATCCAAGCCATCCATCATGTGGGTCCCGCTGTCTAAATATCACGACCAAATTCAAGCTGGTTCTTTCACATGAAGAGTCACCTTTTCCTTTGGTGTGGCCCATTTTAATGTAAGATCTCACTGAATTTTTTACTGACGTCCTTAACATGAACTGGCACAACTGATGGACGGAGTGGATGTCGTATAGACATCAAGGGGGAGCCCACAGAGATTTCTTTAGTTGCATGGGCTCCCTGCTAGAACATTCGCATCTCGTCCTTGTCATGGTGTTTGTATGGGTCAGCAGTGGATCGTTGAAAATCAGCTGCGTCGAGAGGACGCAGGTTGCGGCGGACCCGGATTTCCCGTGGAAGCCTTTCTAGAAATTTCTAGAAGTTCCTTTGCTGGAAGCTAGGTGAGGCCACCTTGATATTTCTAAGAAATCTACCATGTTCATCCCTCTTAAGAGATGTGGAAAAACAAATAGGTAAATCCAAAACTCAAGGAGACCATGAGAGAGAGAGAGAGAGAGAGAGAGAAATAGGGAAAGAAATGACTACCGTTAAAACCTTCTCAGGATCCACCTTGATGTTTATATTGATAACATAAGAATATAGAGAATTCTGCTGGAGATTTTCCGTATATTACTGTAGCCCGCATAGGGCTTTTATGGTCAGATACAACCTAAATATAGAAGGAACACTAATTAACCCCAACCCCCCCCCCCCCCCCCCCCCCCCCTCCCCCCATAAATTGACGTGGGGGATCAACCAACAACAGTTTGCGAACCAAGAAGGAGTGTCGGGCAATCGTCAATGTCTTCGTGAGAATATTTGTAATCTGATCTTGAGACGCCACGTGTGGAAGGGCAATAATACTAGACTGAAACTTTCCGCGAATGAAGTGACAACCTACCTCAATGTGATTTGTGCACTCATGAAAGACAGGATTAAAAGCAATCTGAATAGCACTAGTATTGTTTACATGGAGAGGAGTAGGTGAAGTGACATGGATCCCAAAGTCAGACAAAAGGCCTTGTAACCAGATGATCTCACTGGAGGCAGCACCTTTGGGTGCTTTCAGTCGTGCCAGGTCGGGTTCGGGCCAGGTCGTGTTTGGGTCGAGTTATGTTTGGGTTCAGGTGTTTGGGTCGGGCCAAGTCGTGTGAGTTATGTTCGGGTTTGGGTGTTCGGGCCGGGTCGTGTTCAAAAAAAAAAAAGATCTCACTACAGGCAGAGGACATGGCTCGATACTCAGCTTATGTGCTAGATTTAGACATCGTGGGTTGCTTCTTGCACTTCCAAGAGATAAGAGAAGTGCCAAGAAACATACAATATCTAATGGTCGTTTGTCTTGAAATAGCACACCCAGCCCAATCAGCGTCAACATAAGCAACTAGCTCAAGGGGGATGTCGATGAAAAAAATAAGGACCGTCAATGGTGCCTCTCAACTAGCAAATAATCCTCAAAACAGCAGTCATATATATGTAAAGTAACGAACTGACTAACCACTTGAGCAGCATAGGCGATGTCAGGTCTGGTCATCGTCAGATAAACAAGACTGCCAACAAGTCGACGAAAGAGAGTCGAGTGTTCCAACAGATCGCCATCCTGTTTTTCATATTAAACATTTAACTGCATCGAAGTTTCAACTATCCGTTGATTAGAAAGTTGTGCGAGGTTAATGAGATCCTGAATATATTTCTTCTAATTTACAAGGATACTGTGGTTTGTACAAGATACTTCCAATCCAAGGAAGTAAGTAAAGGGCCCGAGATCTTTAATGTGAAATGATAACTGAAGAATATGTTGAAGTTCTTTGATATCGGGTGTGTCACTACCGGTCAAGAGTAAATCATCAACATAAACCAGTAGAACAACAATTCCACGAGATGAATGTCTTGTGAATAATGATGGATCATGACCACTCGATTTGGGTAAAATCTGCTCCAATCACTATATCGTAAAACCTTTGAAACCAAGCATGAGGGGCTTGCTTGATCCCATATAATGCTTTTCGAAGTCTACATACGAAATTCGGGTGTCTGTTGTTGGAACCAGGAGGCTGAGCCATGTACACGGTTTCTTGTAAATCATCGTGAAGAAAAGCATTTTTTACATCCATCTATCGAATAAGCTAACTTCACGTAGCAGCAATTGCGATAAGAGTTCGGACAGTCTTCATCTTTCCTACTGAAGCGAAAGTCCCCTCATGGTCAATGTTGTACTCCTGCTTATAACCTTGGGCCACGAGACAAGCCTCGTATCTATCAAGAGTGCCATCTGATTTAAGCTTCATGGAGTACACCCATTTACTACCAATCACTTATTGACCAAGTGGGCGAGGAACTAGTTCCCATGTGTGATTATCTGTTAATGCCTGTAACTCATCTGTCATCGCGTCCCGCCAACATTGGTGTATAGAAGCCTAAGAATATGAGGTAGGAACAGAAATATACTTGAGACCCGAAAACATAGAGCAAATTAGTCTCTCTGGAGGATGCGATGGACGATTGGAATGACGTACCTCAGGAATAGAAGGATCGACTGCAGGTTGAACAACGGGATGGGGATGAGGAGAGGGAAGTGTTTCTCTTTCTTGTCATGAAGAAACCTACAAAGTCACCGATGAGGCAAATGGTATGTGTGGAAACCAATTGAGCCCTGTAGAACTAGTAGAAGTGTTACTCGGAGCAAGTGAGAGTGGAGCATGAAACGAAACATGTTCTAGGAAGACAACATTTCTCGAAACACGAACACGACGAGTATGAGGATCATAGCAACGATAACCTTTTTGAATTTCTCTAAAACTAAGATACATGCAAAGAATAGATTTTGGAGATAGCTTATTTTGTTCATGTGTAGGAAGATGAACGTAACAAACACATCTAAAATTTTGAAATAAGGAATACGGAGGGAGAGAACCAAAAAGAACAAAATGATGACATGTATTGCAAAATATTTTGGTGAGCATGCCGTTTATAAGATAAACCAAATGTAACATTGCCTCTGCTTAGAATTTACTCAGAACGAAAGTGTCTGCTATTAAAGTGTTGGCTGTTTCGACAATGTGCCGATTTTTTCATTCAGCAACACCATTTTGATGAGGAGTATTCGGCCAAGTCTTTTGATGAATGACCCCATGATCCCATAGATATTCTTCAAATTGTAAAGATATATATTCTCCCCCAGAATCTAATTGAAGAATCTTAATATTTTTCTCAAACTGTGTGACCACCATTTTATGAAATTGTTAAAAAAATGAAAGACTTGGGATTTAGAATGCATGAAATATATCCAAGTATATCTGGTGAAATCATCAATGAATATCACATAATACCGCACGCCAGACATGGATAAAATAGGAGAAGTTCCACAAACATCAGTATGAACTATCTCAAAGGGTGATTTAGACTGAGAAGTACTAAGAAAAAAGGTAAACATTTACTTTTTGACAAACATTATGAAGAGCATGATAAATCAAGAGTAAATTTATTAACCTTTAATTTCTCCAAAATTTCATAAGAAAACATATGAGATAATCTATCAAAGTATAATCACCAAGGCGACAATGCCATAGTTTCCACAATTTATTTGCATGCATAATATCAGTACAAGAGGGAGAAAAAAAAACATATAGCAGGACTAACAAAGGGATCAATGTCTAACAAGAAGAGTCGCCCTTTTCTCTTACCCCTCCCAATTACTCTCCCTGTTGCCAGATCCTGCACGAGACAACCATCAAGAAAAAAATCACTAAGCATTGATTTTGGACTAACTGACCCACAGAGATAAGAGTGGCAAATAGTAGTGGTACGTGAAAAACATCAGTCGAAGTAAAGGTACGATGTGGAGAAGGAGAAAAGGATAATGACCCAACTGACAATATAGGTAAATGAAAGCCATCTGCAGTGGAGATAACTTGGTTCATATGATGTAATATTATGGAGATAAGAGACATTACTAGTCATATGGTTGGACGCACCAGAATCAAAATACCAAAGAGACTGAAGGGATGTACCTGACAGACCAGCGGCAGACAAGGCCTGTACAATCTGTTGAATCATCTCAGGAATAAGGAGACCAGAAGAAGTAGGTGGAGCACTAGCAGATGAATCATTGGTGCAATCATGTAAACTTTACCACCACTTTCTTTTTTTGCACTTAGTAATATTATGACCGTGAATTCCACAAAAATCGCAAGGTGTGGACTGTCTTTGCAGGCAGTAGCAATATGGCCAAACTTCTTACATCGATGATATTGAACACGAGACATGTCACGTTTCCCTTGTACAGAGGAAGATGCCAAAAGGACCTTGTCGGAGGTAGCAGAAAGGTGGGGTAGGCTAGAAAGAGCTTTGAGACGCTAATCTTCTGCCAATAAGTCGGACATCACAACATTCAATGTAGGAAGTGGACTTCGATTGAGTAATGCGGCCCAACAATGCTTAAACTCGGGGCGTAGTTCCATAAGAAACTGCCGAACACGAGTACGCTCACGCATATCCTGAAATATTGTGGTCGAATCAGCTAGAAACACAGGATCCGTCATTAACATATCAGTCCAAATAGCCACAATAGCATTATAAAATTCTTGAACTGTTTGATCTTCTTGGGTGATGTAAGCCAAGTCATGTTCTAGCTAATATAAGTAGGCATCATTGTTCTATTGATAGATCATTTTTAAATGATCTCACATTGCCTTTGCGGTCCAATGAGGAGTTAGACAAACAGTAATGGTTTTGTCAACTGACTCCAATATTAATGTGACAATCTTTCCATTCTTCATTTTCAATCATCAGTTCTTTTGTTTTGTCCATTCCAAGCATAGAATCAGTTCCATCAACAATGCCCCATAAACCTTAACTATGGAGAAAATTTTCAAAATGAATGGACCAAAGTTCATAGTTGGTGCCATCAAACATACACCAAGAGAGAAAATCACGGTCCGTAATTCAGAAACGAAAAAAAAAAAAAATTATAACTGAGCACAGTACCTTGATGAAATGGAAGGAAGCCAAGGGAGACGTCCAATCTTGATCCAAATGTAAAGTAACAACTGCCAGAGAATCACTGGCCAACAGGGTTCGCACAGGAATCGATTGCTTGTGATGAACAAGGTTGTTGGGCCACAGACACGATCTGATGCTCGGACATATCTAAGCTCAGACAAATGCAATAGATCTGTGGCTGACGTGCAGATCAGAGCACGAGTAGATCTGGGGCGCAATGGGGATTCAATAGTGATGATGTGGCACTAGCCAGGGGTGAGATCGGCAAGGGCACGACCGAGGTACGGTACCGAGCGCGACAGGGGCACAACCTGAATGTGGCAGGGCACGGCCTGAGCGTGGCGTGCTAGATCTCGGTCTGCAGAGATGGGTGTAGTGGTAACTGGTAAGGGTGCGCCACGAAGGGCCTCTGGACTAGCAAATCTGGGCTTTGATTTGGGGATGGTGTGATTCCAGCAGAGAGATCCTAGATATTGGAGGAGGAAATCTTTGGTGGTGTTACAGACGAGGATGAGAAGATCTGCGAACCAGAAAACTGCCAGAGGTGCAGATGCAACGACGAGGTGGCTGCATCCGTGCTTGAGAAGAGCGGCGGGAGGTGCGTGCTAACCAGATCTGGGCTAGTAGTGCGGGCATGAGCAATCGCCAGCGACCACCAAATCACGTGGATTTGGACGGTTCTGGCCGTGGATCTGCGACAGAGGCAGATCTGAACCAAAAATAGGGGTGCGGTTGTGGTTTGCAGATGTTGGCTGTAACTTGCGGAAACGGATTTCAGCAGTAGGTTGGCCAATCTGCGATTGGGGGCCACAACAACAGGCGAGAGCTACTGCTACAAGCGTGTGCCTAAGATGATGAGGGCAGAGATGTGTATGGGTGCACCAGCGACCTTTGGACTAGCTAGCAGCGACTGTATGGACTGCGATGGCAAAGGGCTCAAGGATCGATGGCTCAGATGTGTGGCTTTGATACTATGATAACATAAGAATATGAATTCTCATGGAGATTTTCTATATATTATTGTAGCCCCATGGGGCTTTTATGGTGAGATACAATCTAAATATAGAATGAAACACTAACTAGAAAATCTATACACATGGAAGGATATGATATATGATATGTTATCATATTATGTCATCCAAAAGGTAATTCCCACAGGTATGAATTGAAAGAACGTAAAACTTATCCTTATAAGAAACTATTCTGGCCATACGAATGTTTCAGCGGTCACTCCTATCATGTGGCCCACTTGAGATTTATATCCGCTTCAATTTTTGTCATGTCCCAAAATGGATGGACAGAGTGGATTTCTTACAAACATCATGGTGGCCCCACCTAGCTTCCCAGCATAATAACTTTCCCCTAGAGGCTTTGCGTAGGAAATCGATGTCCCTTGGCTGCAACCCCAGAACCAGCTATGTGGGTAGTACCCCGAAAATGGGCCCACCTCGATGTATTAGTTGTAGATTTATGCAGTCCATCCATTTTGCTAACTCAATTTATGGCAGATACAGGTGGACCACACCACAGGAAACAATGGTGAATAACTTTTGGATCAAGCTGCTATTAGTGTTTTCCCTTCATCTATGTGACCTTATGAACAGGTTGGATGGCAAATAAACATTATAATAGGCCCTGGAAAGTTTTTAATGGTAGCTGTTTATATGAACGGTTCTCATTTTTCCGTTGAAAAATTATGTGACAGGTGTAAGGCATTTTCGCAAGGTAGGAGGTCACAAACTGACTGTAAGGCAATTTATTTGTTATGCCCGGTTATGGAATATGCTTCTAAATTCTTTTATATTTAACAATATTAACCATTCGATTTGTAGCCTAAACATGAGCGGTTAGGAAGAGACACGGCATTGGTCCATGTTAGACATCTCCATCCGTTTTTTCCAGCTCATTTTGGGGGCGTTGTTCTGAAAATGAAGCAAATACAAAAGAATATGAGGTGGACCAGGAGTGGTCATTTCTCCTCCCTCTCTTCTTCAGTCGTTAAGTGGACCAGGCCCCAACAGGATTGGGTCGAAGTCAATGTCGATGGCTCGGTCAAAGGCAGCCCGGGTCCGTCGGGCAGAAGAGGGGTTTGTAGAGACAGCGTAAGTCAGTTTCTGTTCGCCTTCTCCTCAGGCCATGGCCACCGTTCGAACAACACGGCTGAGGTGAGGGCTGTAGCAGATGATCTGCTATTGTGTGCAAACCTGGGATTTCGCACAGGTAGAGGTGGAGACAGATTCCGTGACTGTGATGGGCCTCTTTTGTAAACAGTCTCCACGCTCATGACTCATGTGGTATTGGTGGGAAAGGTTTGAAGCTATTTGTAGAAGGTTAACAGTTAAAATCTCCCATATTTCGAGGGAAGCCAATTCTGTGGTAGATGGGCTGGCTCGTTTGGGATCTGATTCTCAAGCCCACCATGTTTTCCAGGCTGTGAAAGAATTACCTAAGCTTTCTAGAAGTCTTTTGTTTTTAGACAAAGTAGGTCTGGCAAATTAATCACAGGAAGGGTTGATGTCAGGGATGTTTTTGTTGGTTATATGATAGGTGGGCTTATCTCCTTTTTTTCGTTGGCTGGGTATGGGTCTGTCCAAATGGATTTTGAATCTCTACAGTTACTTTCTCTTTCAATGAAAAAAGCTAAAAAAACAAAAAAGAATATCAGGTGGACCATACTATAGAAACAATGGTCATTAAACAACCACCATTAAAAGCTTCCCAAGGTCCACTGTATTGTTTATTTGACATCCAACCTATTGACAAGGTCACACAGACCTTGATGTAGGGAAAACACCAACAGCAGCCTAATAGGGGGCCCGGCCACTATTGGTAGGGTGCCCGATGGATGGTAGGGTGCCCGATGGATGAGGTCTGGGCGGGTGCCCAAAATTGGCTGGATTTTTTGTTGGAACTCTCTGGACAGATTTTGAATCTGTCTGGCACCCGACGGGTTTGGGCCGAGCGCCCGTCCGTGCGTAGATTGCAAAGTCGATAGCGCAGTTTTTGCACGATCTTGCGTGGTTTCTTGTGTAAGATACTTCTAATTCGGGTTTCTTTCCATTTAAGAAAGTGTAATACGTGAATTGGGTATTTAAGATGTGCAAGGGTTGAGAGAGATAGTTCTAGGGTGAGAGAAAGAGCTTTAGAGGAAGGGCTACGTTGGTTTTCCTCGTGGAGAGCTTGGGTTTTCTCTTGTGGCCTTGAATCTGGCATAAGTTTTCTTCATACTCTTGTAACTTATAATTCATAGTAGATTAGTGTCGCTTTGTGCCATAGTTTTTTACCCGTGAGGGGTTTTTCCACGTTAAATTCAAATTGTCTCTTGGGTGTGTTAATTTGCTTGGTGTGTGATTGCATTGTGTTTGTTCCTCGTTTGATTGCTCCGCGCTTACTTCTGTTGCGGGGCCGATCACCCGTATCCCAACCTCATTTGATTGTCATTCTACATCGTACAAACCCCACCTAGTGGCCTTTCTACATCATATAGACCTCACCTCGTGGGCCACCCTGCTCCAATGTTGAAATGCACCTGCATCAATAGTGCGATTTTGGCCCAGTAGAATCCATTGCCATCTAATCTATACTGGAAAGCCTCACGAGCAATCGTCTAAGCAAATCTTCATGCAAGATTCTAGCGATATTTTTTCACTGTAATTAAGATCGAACCCAAAGAAGTCTGTTCGTGGAAGCTCTACAATTTTCACTTGTTGGGCATTGCAAATTTTCCTAAATTTGGGCCTCCAACCTTTGCTCCAATCTCCCGAATCGCTCATTTCATAGCCTAGCAGGCACGCGCATTTTGGCATTGGTGTATAGACACAGACCATGTATATTGCACTGCTGTGGAAGAGCCACCCATGAAATCAGCCACAACCCGGTTGACTCATTCAAGTTATAGAGTCTGAGATTACCATCATAATCCAACGTCAATCTCCTTCTGATCCCGACACCCAGATCGGAAGCATCAATTTTCAGCCATTCACTCGATGAAATCCGGCCCATTTCGTCAAGAACAGCCAATCTACTACTATTGAAGGTTGATCTACAATTGCCCCACGCATCGAAACCAGGATCAGGCCAATATACTATAGAAATGTCGGGCCCATCATACATCAATCTCAAAACATTATCGCTGTTGAAAAAGAGAATGAAATAACCCAAAGAAAGCTTCTTCACCTTTCCCTCTTACAGTGATGAGGCTCTTGCCTATTGTGAGTGTTTTTTAAGGCAATGTTGTGAAGGCCTCAAACATCACAAGTACAGAGTCCACCGACCAATCGTCCGACCAATCAGCCAGTGGACAGAGTAGTGTTATTTGAAGGCCAAACCCACTCGATGATTTTTGGCGTTTTGAGACCGATCGTCAGACCGGTCGGATGCTCAGACTGTTCTGGGGACAGGTCTAAGTTGAGGTAACGGGCATGCAACTCTTTGGACAGTGTGCGATCGGTCTGCGGCCTGCGAAATTTGATAATGTTACGCGATTTTCGCGCTACTTGTTTCTAAATTCGGGTTTCCTCTTATATATGTTTCCTAATCGTATTAGATCTCATTGTAAGCAATACCTAAATGATCTAAACAGGATTAGGGTTATTGGAAGAGAGGATTGAGAGTTTTGTGTGCTTTGTTCATCTTTGGGAACTATTCAAGTAGTTCTAGATCTGTAATCATCTGAATTCATAGTGGAATGTGTTGCTTTGTGCCGTGGTTTTTTCCCGCAAGGGTTTTCCACGTAAAATTCATGTGCTTTTGCATTGATTGTATGTGTGGCTGTGTGGTGATTGTTTAATCTTCTTCGGTGCTTCCGCTGACCGGATTTCCAACAAGTGGAATAAGAAATATCATTGGAGGGTTGAAGAAGAAGTTTTTTGAAACAATCTCATAGCTTCAAGTACAAAGTTCGACGTTGAGAAGTTCTCGACCAAAAACAACTTTGAGTTATGGAAGGTGAAAATGCATGCCATTCTAACTCAGCAAGAGGTCGTGAACGCCCTTGGAAAGCATCATGCCGAGATAAAAGATGAGGAGTGGACAAAGATGAACGAGAAGGCTATGGCCTCAATCCAATTGTGCCTTATTGGTGACGTCCTCTATAACGTCATGAAGGAGAAGACCGTTATAGAGACATGGACCAAGCTAGCTAGAGAACATCTATCCGAAGAAGTCTCTAGAAAATCGCATATATCTAATTATGCAACTCTTCACTTTAAAGATGGCGGATGAGACAGATGTAGAGGACCACATTAGCACATTCAACAAACTGATTTTGCTAGTTGCTCGATTTTGGTCAGCAGATGAAGAGCGAGTATCAAGCCTTGATCTTGTTGAACTCGCTTCCTAGTTCATATGAGTTACTCAGTGACTCATTGTGCGCTGGTAGGGACACTATTAGTATCGAGACCATTGTCTCAACCCTTCAATCGAAGGCCATGAGACATAAAAGCGTTGATACTAATTCCTCCTCCGAAGCACCATTTATGAGAGGAAAGAATTTTGAGCGAGGTGAAGAATCATCGAGTTCTCGATTTAAATCGAAGGGCAAGGGAAAAGGCAAGTTGAAGTGTTGGGGACGTGGCCAAGTTGGGCACATGAAGAAGGACTGCAAGAGTCCTAAATATAAGAAGGAGAAGTCATATGATTCTTTTAGGGAAGCCAATGCCGCTGAAACCGAGGAAGGTGGTAGTAATGTGTGTGAGGTTTTAATGGTGTCCAAGGCTGGATTTCTCTATGATGAGTGGATCATGGACTCTGGAGCTTCGTATCACATGTGCCTAGATAGGAGCGTCTTTACTTCCTACAGGGAGTATGAGAGAGGCACGGTATTTCTAGGCGAGGACTACGCCTGCAAGGTTGTGGGGATTGGTATTATGCGTATCAAGATATTCGATGGAATCGAACGGACCTTGACAGAAGTGAGGCACGTTCCTAGGTTGAGGAAGAATCCGATCTCCCTTGGTGCACTCAAAGCATTGGGGTGCAAGTTCACCGGTTTTGACCGGTTCTACAAAGTTTTAAATGGGGGCCCTTGTAATTATGAAGGGACAGAGGCATGGTAATATTTACAGGATGATTGGGAGCACTTCAGTATGTGGAGCTGCTGCGACTACAGCGGATTCCACGTCTGCACGTATGTAGCATGCACACTTAAGTCACATAAGCGAGCAGGGCATGAAGGTACTCTATAAACGATCTTTGATTCCTTCCTTTAAATCTGTAGACTTTAGTACATGTGAACACTGCATGTATGGGAAACAGTCCAGATTATCTTTTAAAGAATGGAAACATGTATGTAAAAGGATGCTTGATTATGTTCATTTTTATGTATGAGGGCCGTCGCCCGTTATTTCTGTTGGGGGTCATCGTGGTTCATGTCGTTTATCGATGACTATAGCAGGAAGGTTTGGGTTTATTTTCTTAAAAATAAATTTGATGTCTTCATGACCTTTAAGTATTGGAGGGCGACGGTGAAAAATTAGTTAGGGCAAAATTTGAAAATTTTGAGAACCGATAATGGAGGTGAGTTCACTTTTAGGGAATTTAACATGTATTGTAAAGAGGAGGGGATCGCGAGGCACAACACAGTCACGCCAGAGCAGAATGGTGTGACAGAGCAGATGAATCGGACTCTCTTGGAGAAAGCTCGGTTCATGATCAGTAATGCTGGGTTTGGCAAAGAGCTATGGACTGAGGCCGTTAACATGGCTTGTTACTTGATAAACTGGTCACCCTCTATGGCAATTGAATGTAAAATCCTTGAGAAAGTATGGAGTGGTCGTACGCTAGACTACTTATGTCTACAGGTCTTTGGTTGAGGCTTACTCTCATGTACCATCAGTTGAGAGAGATAAGCTAGACCATAGGGCCAAAAAAGGGATCTTTGTGGGCTATGGTGATGGTGTGAAGGGATATCGTATATATGACCCTATCACACGAAAAATCACCCTGAGCCGTGATGTCAAGTTTGATGAGGGCTCGTTGTTCCATAAGGATGCTACAAATGAACTAGAAACATCAGAACAGGTTGATACTCATGAGAACAGAAATGAGACATGGGCCGATACTGAAGCGCAAACAGAGGTACAGGATCAGGTGGAGCAGCCACCTGTGCGAAGAAATCCACTCAAGGACCGCATGTTACCGGCAAGGTACAGGAGGACTCGAACATTGCATTTACTCTAATTACAAATGAGGGGGATTCGTCTAACTTTAAGGAAGCACTACAGAATGTAGACGCTGAGAAGTGGAAGACGACAATGCAAGACGAGATGGACTCTTTGTACAAGAATGAGACTTGGGAGCTTGTGGAGCTTCTAGTGGGCCGAAAAGAGATAAAGTGTAAGTGGATTTTTCGAAAGAAATAGGATAGATGCAAAGTAAAGTTGGTAGCAAAAGGGTATGATCAGCGTGAAGGCGTGGACTTCAGTGAGATTTTTGCACTAGTTGTGAAGCAAGTATCTATCAGGTTCGTGTTAGCGCTGGTTGCCCAATACGACCTCGAGCTGGAACAGATGGATGTGAAGACTGCTTTCCTGTGTGGGGAATTGGAAGAGCAGATATACATGGTGCAACCAGAAGGTCATACAGTGCAAGGGGCCGAGAACAAGGTTTGCAGGTTGAGGAGATCATTGTACGGTCTCGAATGGTCGCCTAGGCAGTGTTACAAGAAATTTGATTCCTTCATGATGAGTCGGGGCTTTACCAGGAGAGAATACGATTATTGTGTCTATTTCAAGACACTGAATGATGAGAAGTTTCTCATACTGGTATCGTACACGATGATATGCTTATTACCAGTCATAGCATGTCTAACATCAATGTGTTGAAGACTCATCTTTCAGGGACATTCGAGATGAAGGATCTAAGGGTTACAAAGAGGGTTCTTGGCATAGATATTCATAGAGACAAGAAGAAGAACAGGTTGTGGTTATCTCAGGAACAATACCTTGAGGTATTGAAAAGTTATGAAACAGACCAGCCCAAACCGGTTAGCGTTCCCCACGCGGCTCACTTCAAGCTTTCTTCTTAACAATATCCCAAGACAGATGAAGAAAGCGTGTTATGTCTCATGTGCCCTATTCAAGTGCTATGGGCAGTTTAATGTATGCTATCGTATGTACAAGACCAGATGTTTCACAGGTTATATGTATTGTAAGCCGCTTTAAGTCTAACCTGGGCAAACAACATTGGGAAGTTGTGAAATGGCTACTTCAGTACATTCGAGATTCGCAGAACTACGTCTTGACGTTTGAGAAGTCCAAGGACAAGTTGGTTGGTTACGTCGATTCTGACTATGCAGGTAGTGTGAACAGTAAGAGATCGACTTCAGGGTACTCGTTTGTATTAGCGGGTAGAGCAATTAGTTGAATGTCTAAGCTTCAGTCTCTGGTGGCTCTTTCCACTACTGAAGCTAAGTATATGGCAGTGATAGAAGCTTTCAAGGAAGTTGTTTAGTTAAAATGAATGATAAATCAATTGGGGCTTCAGCAGGAAGCCGTGTCGGTTAACTATGATAGCTCAAGTGCTATAAATTTGGCTAAAAATTCTGTTTATCACTCACGTACTAAACACATTAATATGAGTCACCATTTTATTTGACAGGTGCTTGAGGAAGGAGATGTGGCTCTGGACAAGATTCACACTAGCGTGAATCCGGCGGATATGCTGACCAAGGTGGTCCCTATAGAGAAATTTTAAGTTCTGCGTAACTTCTCTAGGATTGGCGAAGGCTTAACGAAGACGCAATGATGCAAGAGAAGCGACGACTATGATTGATGAGGATTTGATGTAAAGAGTAGAAAAGATGGTTCGATGACGTTTTGATGCCTTGGTGGACTTTATTGTGAAGGCCTCAAACATCACAAGTACAGAGTCTAGCGACTAGTCATCCGACCGGTTAGCCAGTGGACAGAGTAGTGCTATTTGAAGGCCAAACCCACTCAACAATTTTTTGCGTTTTGAGACCGGTCGTCAGACCGGTCGCGGGATGCTCAGACCGGTCTGGGGACAAGTTTGACTTGAGGCAGCGGGCATGCAACTCTCTGGACAATGTGCGATCGGTCGCCTGACCGGTCTGCGATCTGCGGAATTTGATAGTATTGCACGGTTTTCGCGCTACTTATTTCTAATTTCGGATTTCCTCTTATATATATATATATATATATATGTTTCATAATCGTATTAGATCTTATTCTAAGCAATACCTGGGTGATTTAAATAGGATTAGAGTTATTGGGAAAGAGGATTGAGAGTTTTATGTGCCTTGTTCATCTATGGGATCTACTCGGGTAGTTCTAGCTCTCTAATCATCTGAATTCATAGTAGAAGGTGTCACTTTGTACCGTGGTTTTTTCCCGCAAGGGTTTTCCAAGTAAAATTCATGTGCTTTTGTGTTGATTGTGTGTGTAGCTATATGATAATTGTTTGATCTTCTTCGATGCTTCTGCTGACCGGATTTCCAACGGGCAGAAGAGTGTTAGTAGGAGGACGAAGCCCTGCCATAAAATCCTCCCATTTGGGTCTTTTAATACGAGGTTTCCGTTGTTCAAAAGCTCGGCACTATCAACGTTGGTGGAGATGGTATTAGCTAGCATTCCAAACGGTCAAACCATCAACGTCGGTCAGGACCAGGTTTGCCGTCCCAGTGCACTAAGAACCTCGATCCACAGCCGTTCATGGGATGGCCCCAGTTTGCCGTCCACACAATGGTTTTGTTCGCCGGATTCGAAAACCAGATTGGGAAAGAGTATGCATTTGTGCCAACCTTGTAGAATCCACATGTGAATGATTTGTCTGGAGAGATCAGGAGGTCTGATTCATCTTCTACGTGAGAGTGAGGATATCCTTTCTTTAAAGAGCTATATTGGGGTGCTGAAGATGCATATGTAGAGTGGAATGAAAGGTAGAGAAGAAGAAGAAGGATTGAAGAGGAATGAGATTTTCTCATGCTTGCTAGGAGAATTCTAGTTTGTAATATTCTCTTTCCTCCCCCTCTCATCTGTAGAGGTTCTCTCAGCTGGCACGCCTGTGCGAAGCAGACCATCTACACGCCATTACATGTGCAAGTGGTGCACATGGATGCAAGATCCAAGCCATCCATCATATGGGCCCCGCTGTCTAAATATCATGACCAAAATTCAGGGTGGGGCCCATTTGAATGTTAGATCTCCCTGATTTTTGGATTCAGATCCTGACCGAACCGGCACAATTGATGGACCGAGTGGATGTCACACAGACGTCAAGGTGGCCCCCACGTAGCTTTTTTTTATTTGCATGGGCTCCCCACTAGGAAATTCGCGAGTGCGGCTTCAGTGGATCCCTGGATCCACCGCTATGACTGTGGGGCACACCTTGAAGTATGTTCCTTACATCCACACCGTCCATCCATTTTAGCATCTCATTTTACAGCATGATAGCCGATAACAATCTCAAGTACACTATAACAGAGGAACCAGTGGTTATTGAATACTCAACATTAAAAACTTCTTGCGAGCCACTCGAATGTTTAATAGCCATCCAACCTGTTGATAAGGTTAAAAATATCTGTACGAAAGGATCACACAAATACTATCTTTATCCAAAAATTTTGTGACCCACAAAAAGTTTTAAATTGTCGCTTACCACTTTTTCCTGTGGTGTGGTCCATATGAGACTTGGATATGCTTAAGGTTTTAGATAATACCCTAAAATAAACTCTAAAACCCGATTGACGGCGTGGATTTAAGGAAGATGCATCACGATGGGCTCCAAAGTCAGGGATCCACCCACCTCGGGATCCCCTTGTCCTGGTGTTCGCATATAGGCCAGCAGTCGATCGTTGAAAGTCAGCCCCATTGAAAGAAAGCAGGCCGGCGCGATTTGTCTGGTACCCCGAAACCAGAGATGTGGGTGAAACGCCGACAGTGGGCCCACCTTGATGCATGCTTTGTGTATATCTATGCAGTTCATACGTTTTGCCAGCTCAATTTATGGCAAATAAAAATCTCAGGTGGACCACAAAAGTTCTGGATAAAGCTGATATCTGTGTTTTCCTTTCATCTATAACCTTATCAACAGGTCGGATGGCAAATAAACATTACAGTGGGCCAAACAATGGGCGTTCAATGACCAGTACTATTTCCCATGGGGTGGTCTACCCAAGATTTGTATCTGCTTCATTTTTTGTCTCATGCCATGAAATGAGTTGGCAAAACAGATGAACAGTTACAAATACATCTAGGTGGACCCATGGTAAGGGCTCCACCCACCCGGCTGGATCCAGGGTCCCACCTAATTGAACGTGGATTGTGTAGTGAAGAGCTCACCAGGCTACAGCGTGAGGTGGATACTCTATAGGACCAAACATGATGTATGTGTTTTATCCACACTGTCCATCCATATTTCCAGCACCTTTTAGAGCTCAAGCCCAAATTGAAACATATTCCAGAGTCAAGTGGACCACACCACAGGAAACAATGGGGATAGTGAGGTTTCACCATTAAAACCTCCTTAGGTCCCACAACAATGTTTATTTGTAATCCAACTTGTTGATAAGGTCAGACAGTTCAGGATGAAGGGAAAACACAAATACCAGGTTGACCCAATTAAACTTCCCCAGAGAAGAATTTTATTGTGGAATTTTATGGAAAATATCTATTTCTGCCCCGAGAAATGCATTCACGTTGAATTTGGTTGAAAAAAAAAAATCCAATTCTTCATACACCCTGATTGCATACTGACATCGCCACCAGCTGCGACTCAGTGTTGGCCGTGCTGTGTGGACCTCATCATGATGTATGTGTTTTATCCACACTGTTCAACTATTTTGCCAACTTATTTTAGGGCTTGATCCTGAAAATAAAGCAGATCCAAAACTCAGAGAGACAATACCGCAAGAACAATGGTTATTGAACCACCACCATAGCAGGAGATCTGATTCATTTTTGGGCTCATGCCCAAAAATAATAATCCAAAATGCATGTACGTGTGGCGAGATAAAATACAAACGTAATTGTGGGTCCACAGGGCACAGTACCGACATCCTCGTCCCATTTCTTCTAAGAGCCATTTAGCTCCGAAACATGTGACAGGGTGATGTGCAAATCAGGTCAAGTGGAATAAGCTACACCCACGAGTTAGCTGCCGCTAGCTACACTGGGGTAGCAATGACCCCACCATGATGTATGTGTTGTATCTAGGCTGTCCATATATTTGGTGACATCATTTTAAAGCATGACATAAAAAATGAGGCAGATCCAAAGCTCAAGTGGACCCAGCACAGAAAATAGTGGGGATTGAGTGCCAACCATTAAAAACTTCTTGGGGACCACTTGAGATTCGGATCTACCTCATTTCTTGTATCATGACCTAAAATCATCTCGCCAAATGGATGGACAGTGTGGATACAAGACATACATTATGGAGGGGCGTTGCTAGCGTAGATAACTCATCGGTGTAGCAAAATTGTTCTCGGAAGTTTATTTGCAAAATAAAAGAGCTCTAGCTAACACATGCATGTGCAATAAATCTGGTGGTAGACTCACAAGAGTTTCAACACAAGGTCATGGGTTCGGGTACTCACAAGAGTAAAGAATCCAGCCACATCTAACCAATGGTTCAGAGTATCATAAGTTTGCCTATTTTGGAGGTGTCCAGGATGGCATGTCCATATATATATATATATATATATATATATATATATATATATATATATATATATATATATATATATATAGCTATGGCTCAATCACCAGAAATGATTTTTTATAGAGGAAAAGGTTTTCAAGAATGGCATCATCCAAACACTAGTATCAAGAAGACGATTAGCTATGAGATATGTCTATACATTGTTGGGAATAGGGGTGCCGGCAACGAAAGCAGAAGCCGAACAAATACCACAGTAGTATGTAAGATCAAATGAGATATACAATGTAATCAAACCACACAAGCATTCAACCACAAGAGACATTAATCCGATTTTACGTGTAAAAACCCCTCAACAAGTAAAAAATAACAGCACAAAGCGATCAACTATGATGATTAACGGAAGATTACAGAGATTGACAGCCCACAAGCAAGGAATAAACAGAGAAAACCCAAAACCAAAGCTCTCTCTCTCACAAATCACTCTCCCCTCTTCCAAACACACTTTAGAAACCTTGGACACCTTAGGATTATTCATAATCCTGGATTCAAGCCATATATATAGCAAGCAACCCCAAATTAGAAATGTATTACGCAAATCTGCACAATAGCGCAAGAAAAATCTTGCTACACAAGTTACCGCATAACACGATTGACCGGTCGGACAGGCCTAAAAACAATCCAGGGGCAAATTCACACATGGCCTCAACACTGGCCGGTCGGCCCCCACTGTTTGACCAGTCGGTGACACAGTCCAGGGACTAGTTTGAAAGCTCTTTTCCAACAAACTCCACTAAGGCTTCAAACGTCGAATCAAAACATCATCGCTTCGTCATCTCATCTTCATCATAACTCCACCATTTCTCGTGCCACTATCAACCCTAACATGCACTTTCACGCCCTTTTTCGCTCTTCTCATGTGGCACTTGAGCACTTGCTACATACAAGCAACTGTGGATCTCGCTGCCGATCCCATAACTCCACTGTGACTTGTGCTCCTTGTTAACTTGTAAAGATGGTCATACCTCCATGCCTCTATACACATGAGTGCCCCCTTCATCACTTTACAACAACGATTGCGACCAATGAACACGCACCCTTTCGCCTCGAATACACCAAGAGAAATTACATTCATCTTCATCTTGGGGACATGCTTCACATCTTTCAGGACTCGTTCGATTCCATCGAACATCCTGATGCACACCGTACGAATACCCATCACCTTATGAGTGTAACCATCACCCACAAACCCTAATTCACTACCATACTCCCTGTATGTTGTGAATGAACTCCGGTTAGGACAAGCGTAACATGAAGCCCCTGAATCTAGGATCCACTCTCTACCGTGAGATCCCTTGCCAGATACAGTCAGAACTTCACAAAGATCGCCACCGTCCTCTACAGTATTGGCCCCCTCTCCAGAAGAATTTTCATTCCTCTCTTGCTTCAACTTGGGATTCTGACAATCCTCTCTCATGTGGCCTTCCTGAATACAACTCCAGCACTTTACTGTAGCTTTCCATTTTCCTTGTCCTTAGATCCCGATTTCAAATATCCTCCACCATACTCAGAATTTCTTCCCCTCATAATCAGTGCCTCTGAGGAAGAACGAGAACCCACATCACCGCTTTTCTTTCTCATCGCCTTCAACTAAAGGGCTGAGATAACGATCTCAACATTAATGGTCTCCCTCCCTATGCACACAAAGTCCCTGAATGACTAATATGAATCTAGAAGAGAATTCAGCAGGATGCATACTTGATATTTATCCTTCATCGGCTCATCTATCTCCACCAACTTGCAAACTAGCCGATTGAATGTGCTTAAGTGGTCCTCCACATCTGTCCCCTCCTCTATCCTCAAGGTGAACAACTGCATCAATAGATACGTGCGATTCTCTAAAGACTTCTTGGCATAAACCTTCTCTAACTTCGTCATCGTATCGACCGCAGTCTTCTCCTTCATGACATGATAGAGAACATCATCCATCAGGCATAACAGGATCGAGGTTCTAGTATTCTTATCGAGCTTCGTCCACTCATCATCTTTCATACCTTCAGGTCACTTTCCAAGAGCTTCATCAAGCCCTTGCTGAACTAAAAGAGATTGAATTTTCACCTTTCATAGCTCAAAGTTATTTTTGCCGGAGAACTTCTCTACCTCGAACCTTGTGCTTGATCCTATCTTCTCGTCTCATATCTGAATTTTACTCCACCCCAAATTTAGTTCTGATACCACTTGTTGAGAATAGGAGCTCCAGCAGCGAAATCTGAACAAACACCACAATAGTATATAAGATCAAATGAGAAACACAATGTAATCAAACCACACAAGCATTCAAAGATCAAATGAGAAACACAATGTAATCAAACCACGCAAGCATTCAACCACAAGAGACATTAATCTGATTTTACGTGGAAAAACACCTCAACGGGTAAAAAAAACCATTGGCACAAAGCGATCCACTATGATTAACAGAAGATTACAGAGATTGATAGCCCACAAGCAAGGAATAAACAGAGAAAACCAAAAATCCAAGCCCTCTCTCTCTCTCTCTCTCTCTCTCTCTCTCTCTCTCAAAACACTCTCCCCTCTTCCAAACATACTTTGGAAACTTTGAAACCTTGGACACCTTAAGATTACTCCTAATCCCATATTCAAGCCATATATATAGCAAGCAACCCCGAATTAGAAATGTATTATGCAAATCCGCGCAATAGCGCAAGAAAAGTCTTGCTGCGCAAGTTATCGCATAACATGGCCGACTAGTCGGACCGGCCCAAAAGCAGTCCATGGGCAAATTCACACACAGCCTCAACACTGCCCCACTATCCGACTGGTCATGATCAGTAAGTGACATAGTATAGGGACCAGTTTGAAGGCTCTCTTCCAACATAAATTTCTTTGATCCGGAGCAGAAACACGGACAGAATTTCCAAGAACAAATACTGATCAACTAGTTCTCTAGAAGTACTTGTTTACATACTAAAGGATTCTCAAAGAAGAGATGTTTAGATTAGATGGAAACATAAGAATCAAGTACAGATCTTGCAGAATAGAAATTTTCTGTAGTCTGCAGTAATGAGCCATGGGAGCTGGGCTCTTCATCTTCACATGCAAGGAGAGCTTGGACAATCATATCCATGGTGGGCCTTTTGCTTGGCACTTCCTCCACACACGAAAGGCCTATCTCCACCATCACCGCCGCTTGCTTCCAATTGAACCGCCCATCCAATCTAGAATCCACCAAATCCTCAACCCATGATTCCTCTCCGCTCTCCATGTTCTCCTTCGCCGTCCGGGCATAGCTTTTCAGTCCCACCCATTCTTCTGCTTCTGTCACCCTATTCGAAAACCGACTCCCTTTCACAATCTCTAGAAGCACAATCCCATAGCTATAAACATCAACCTTCGCTGTGATGGGAAGATTCAAAGTCCACTCAGGCGCCATGTAGCCCTTTGTTCCTCTGACCCGAGAGAAGATAGAACCTAGCCCGCCTCTCTCAGACAGCTTCGCCAATCCAAAATCTGCGATCTTGGGCTCGAAATTGTTACCCACTAGTATGTTTTCAGGCTTCACATCACAGTGGATGACCCACTCAAGACACTGGTGGTGAAGATAGGCCAGACCCTTTGCTGTCCCGATGGCGATCTTGAACCGCTCGTTCCATCCAAGTAATCTAGCAGGCTCCATGCTGCTTCCATCAGAGAACAAGTACTTATCCAGAGATCCGTTCTCCACGTACTCAGAGACCAGGAGCCTGTGTGCATTCTCCGAACAGTATCCCCACATTCTCACCAGATTCATGTGGTTGATTCGTCCGATTGTGCTCACCTCAGCCCAAAACTCCTCTTCGCATTGAAATACGTCTCGCAATTTCTTCACCGCCACTACCCTCTTATCAGCCAAAACTCCTTTGTAAACAGACCCAGAGCCTCCTTTGCCAAGCTCGTCCTTGAATTGGTGGGTCGCCTGCTTCAATTCTGCATATGTAAATCTCTTGAACTGATTCGAAATCACTCGGTAACCTTCCTCCAGTGCCTGCATCCTATGATCCTTGAAGAGATACCACCAACCTGCTGCGATAAAGAGAATCTCAATCCCACCAACCAACAGAGCAAACCAGATGAAATGGCGATATTCGGTGCTTGTGCTCTCCTTATAAACATCAGAGGATCCCACAACAACTTCAACTTTATTCGAATCGCAAACTACCTCCAATCCTTTGAATTGTGAGGAATATTCAGTTTCTAGACCTTTTGGCAGTTTTAGATATATGGCGCCAGGGAAATTCGGAGAAGTACGCCCATTGAATAGTGCGCTTTTGGCCCAGCAGATTCCATTGCCATCTAATCTATACTGGATAGCCTCACAAGAGCAATCGTCTAAGCAAATCTTCATGCAAGATTCTAGCGATATTCTTTCACTGTAATTAAGATCAAACCCGAAGAAGTCTGTTTGCCGAAGCTCTACAAATTTCACCTGTTGGGCATTGCAGATTTTGCTGAATTTGGGCTTGCAACCTTTGCCCCAATCTCCCGGATCGCTCATTTCATAGCCCGGCAGGCACGAGCATTTCGGCATCGGTGTATAGATACAAACCCCATATCTGCCACACAGACCATGTATATCGCACTGCTGTGGAAGAGCCACCCAAGAAATCAGCCACAGCCCAGTCGATTCATTCAAGCTATAGAGTCTTAGATTACCATCATAATCCAATGTCAATCTCCTTCTGATCCCAACACCCAGATCGGAAGCTTCAATTTTCAGCTTATCGCTTGATGAAAACCGGCCCATTTCATCAAGAACGGCCAATCTACTACTGTTGAAGGTCGATCTACCATTGCGCCATGCGTCAACAGCAGGATCAGGCCAATACACTCTAGAAATGTCGGGCCCATCATACATCAATCTCAGGACATTATCGCTGTCGAAAAAGAGATTGAAATAACCCAAAGAAAGCTCTCCTTTTCCTATTGCAGAGATGAGTCTCTTGCCTTTGGTAAGTGTTTGTGAAGGCAGAAGAGTGTTAGTAGGAGAATCGAAGCTCTGCCATAAAATCTTCCCATTTGAGTCTTTTAGCACGAGGTTTCCGCTGTTCAAAAGCTCGGCCCTATCGACGTTGGTGGAGATGGTATTCGCATTCCAAACGGTCGAACCGTCGACGTCAGTCAGGACCATGTTGCCGTCCCAGTCCACTGAGAACCTCGATCCATGGCCATTCACAGGGTTCTGGTCCCAGTTTGCTGTCCACACGACGGTTCTGTTCGCCGAATTCGAAAACCAGATTGAGAAAGAGTAGGCATTTGTGCCAACCTTGTAGAATCCACATGTGAATGATTTGTCTGGGGACATTAGGATGTCTGATTCATCTTCTACCGAGAGTGAGGATCCTATCTTTAAAGAGGTGTATTGGGGTGTTGTAGATGCATAAGGAGAGCGGATTGAGATGAGAAGGTAGAGAAGAAGAAGGATTGAAGAGGAATGAGATTTTCTCATGCTTGCAAAGAGAGATCTAGTTTGTAATGTGTTTCCTTCCAATCACATCTCTCTTATGGAGGTTCTCTCAGCTGACAGACAGCCTGTCACGCCTGTCGGTGAAAAGTGAGAAAAATTTTGCTACACCCACGCGATAGCTAGGCTAGCTAACACCGGTGCAGCAATGACCCCAGAATGATGAATGTGTTGTATCCACGCCCTTCATCCATTTGGTGAGATCATTTTGGAGCATTACACGCAGATCTGAAGGTCAAGTGGCCCCCCAAGAAGTTTTAATGGTTAGCATTCAATCTATTCTATTTTCTGTGTTGGGTACACTTAAGATTTGGATCTGCCTCAGTTTTTGTGTCATGCCCTAAAATGATCTCGCCAAATGGACGGACGGCGTGAATACAACACATACATCATGGTGGGGTCATTGCTACACGCGGTATAGCTAGTGTAGCTAACGCATGGGTGCAGCAAAATTTGTACTCTCTGGACCCACTATACTATGATGTATGTGTTGTATCCACTCCCCCACATCCATTTAGCAAGATCATCTTAGGGCATGATACAAAAAATGAGGCAAATCGAAAGAACAAGTGGATCCAGCTTAGAAAATATTAGGGATTGAACGCAATCATTAAAAATTTCTTTGGGTCCACTTGAACTTTGGATCTGCCTATTTTTGGTGTCATGCCCTAAAATCATCTTGCCAAATGGATGGACAGCTTGGATACAATAGATACTTCAAGGTGGGGTCATTGCTTACACCCGGTGTAGCTTGGGTAGCTAACTCGTGGGTGTAGCAAAAATTTCTCCGCTTGTCGGAAGCTGACCATCTACACACCGTTACACTGTGCAAGAAGGGATGTCACACAGACGTCAAGACAACCCACAGAACTGCTTTTTTATCTGTGCTTGGGCTTCTTATTGGGAAATTCGCGAGCGCGGGTTCAGTGCATCCCTGGATCCACCAACGCAGATGGGATCGCCGACTGTGGGGCCCACTATAAAGTATGTTCCTTACATCTTCACCGTCCATCCATTTTATCAGATCATTTTAGGCTATGATCCCTAAAATGAAACAGATATAAATCTTAGGTGGGTCACACCAGAGAAAACAGTGGTTACTGGATACTCACCATTAAAAAATTCTTGGGAACCACTCGAATACTAATTTCCATCCGTTGATAAGGTAAAAAAGATCTGTACGAAGGGACCATACAAATAACAGCTTTATCCAAAAAAATCTGACCCACGAGAAGTTTGTAATTGTCACTTTTGAATTTTTCCTGTGGTGTGGTCCACATAAGACTTGGTTCTGCTTAATATTTTATATCTTGCCCTAAAATGAAATTTAAAAATTAATTGACGGCGTGGATTTAAATAAAATTCATCAAGGTAGGCTCCACAGTTAGAGATCCACCCACCTCAATGGATCCGGGATCCACCGAAGCCGCGCGCGAAATTGGGATCCCGCCCTTGTCATGGCGTTCGTATAGGCCAGCAGTCGATCGTTGAAAGTCAGCCCCGTTGAAAGAACGCAGGTGGGCCCGACCTGCCGGCACCCCGAAACCAGCGATGTGGGTGGTATTCTCACGGTGGGGCCCACCTCAATGCATACTTTTTATATCAATGCAGTTCATCCGTTTTGCCAACTCAATTTATGGTGGATAAAAATCTCGGGTGCGACCACAAAACTTTTGGATGGAGCTGATAGTTGTGTTTTTCCATCACCAGTGTAACATTATCAACAGGATGGATGGCAAATAAACATTACAGTGGGCTATCTGAAGTTTTTAAGGGTGGGCATTCAATGACTACTGTTTCAATGGTCCACCTGAGATTTATATCTACTTCATTTTTTCTCTCAAACCATGAAATGAGTTTGAAATTAGTTGGCGAAACATATGAACGGCTACGCATACATCTAGGTGGGCCTCATGGTCACGGACACAACAGAACCAATCCTTCCTCCGTATGGACGAACTGAGTTGTGGAGGGGCCCACCATGATGTATCTATTTATCCACTCCGGCCATTCCATTTCTAAGATCAGGCCGACCACATAAGACCAATAATGAGGTAGGTCTAACGGTCAGGTCGACCACACCAAATACTGAGCTCAGGTTACATTAAATGCAAGTGTCATTTCTAGTGTGGTCGACCGTTAGATCTGCTTGGTCCCATGTGGTCAGCCTGATCTTAAAAATGGAATGGACAGAGCGGATAAACAGATACATTATGGTGGGCCCTCCATAGCTCGGTTTGGATGCAAACTGAGGAAAGACTCCCGGTCACACTCACCCAGCTGGATCCAGGGTCCCACCTAATCAAACACAGATTGTAGCAAAAAGCTCACCACTGTGGGATCTACCATGATATATGTGTTCTATCTACACCGTCCATTCATTTTTTTTTTTTCAGCTCATTTTAGGCCATCGTGCTCATCTTAGGGCATAAGCCCAAAATTGAAACATATCCCAAACTCAAGTGGACCACACAATAGGAAACAATGGGGATAATAACGTTTCACCGTTAAGGTCACACAGTCCGTGGATAAAAGAAAAACACAAATATCAGGTTGACACAAACTTCACATGGAAGAATTTTATTGTGGAATTTTATGGCTAATATCCATTTCTTCCCAGCAATGAATGATTCACGTTGAATTTTGTCGGGTAAAAAAAATCGATTACTTCGGACACCGATTGCGTACCAACGGCGTCAGCAGCGACTCGGTATTGGTGGTGCTCTGTGGACCCACCATGATGTCTGTGTTTTAGTTTTATCCAAGCCGTCCATCCATTTTGCCGGCTCATTTGAGTGCATGATTCCAAAAATGAGGCAGATCCAAATCTCAGGTGAACAATACCACAAGAACAGTGGTGATTGAACCTCCACCATTAAAAACTTCTTGAGGCCCCAAAAGGTTTAGATCAATCTGATAATTGTGTTTTCCCTTCTTTCAAGTCTGTGTGACCTAGTCAACAGGTTGGATGGAAAATAAACATTACAGTGGGCCCTTGAAAGTTTTTAATGGTGGCCCTTCAATAACCACTGGTTTCTTGTGGTGTGGTCCACCCTGAGATTCGGATCTGACTCATTTTTAGGCTCATGCCCTAAAATAATATTCTAAAATGGATGTACGGCGTGGATAAAACACATAAATCATTGTGGGGTCCACAAAGCACCATCCAACCTTGCAGTAGCAACATCGGCAGTCTCTTAGAGAAATGATGATGCTGACACATCCTTGCATGTCTAAAATCCAACATGATACGTCCACCCACAAATTATTGAAAATTCTTCTGTAAATTTAGTACATGGCTAAGGATAGAAGAATAGAGAATAATAAAGTCAGATTTATCGAGTTCAAGGCTTGACTTGAATAGTCAATTTCTCAAGACAGATTTGCTACCCTTTTTTTTTTGTAATTCCAGTAAATGCAAACGAAGGAAATCCGCAAATTGTCTTCAGGATACAATAAACTCTCAATCCGAATTTTAACACAAAAAAATTGTACATTTAAGTATTAAACAAATCTCTAATTATAACACCAATATGCCTTCAAAACGTCCAGAATAAAAACACAGCAAGAAAGTCAGATCTGAGAGTACTAAACAGTGGATGGCTTGATCGGGAAAATGGATAGAATCATTGATCCTTCTGGATTATGATATCCAAGATATATAGCAATTGAAGGGTCATGCATGGTGTCTTTCTTGGAGAGACTGATCATGTGCCTCTTCAAGACATCCACACCCTTTCATATGCAAGAGACATTCTGTCATGAAAGGACATGACCTATTTCTCTTGTGGCAGTTATTTTTGTCTCCTTCAACAATCCAAAACTGTTGTCATGTGGGATCCAAATCCTAGTCAGCATAACTGCCGCCACATGTATGACACGTGGGACAAATGCCACATGTACAGAATGTCTTAGTCACTCTCTTAATTAGCATTCTGGTTAAATATTAAGTGCCAGTGGAGGAGACCTCTGACCTAACCCAGGTTCACTCCTTATTGCAGCTAATGTCAAAAAGGTTAGCTCCTTGCGAGGATGCGTAAGTGCAAAGTGCGCCTAATAAAGCGCCCAAGCAGCCCTACAGCTCATGCCGCGCGTGCACGGACCGTCCTTGTGGAGATTCGAACCTTGGTTCCAATAGCAAAACCCCGGCCTCTTATCAATTGGCTGTATAAACTTTTATGAAAAGTTTTATTAATAAGTATATTTATTTACTTATTAAAAACAAACTTTTATTTTTTAACTTAATTTAATCTTTTTTATTATTCTAAAAAACACAACACGAATAACTGTAATATGGCAGAGCCATTTAGCTCTAGAGCACATGGCATACCATTAATGATTTATGTCTAAAAAGTTATCCTTATTAGATGATCCTATATATGCATACAATCTCTATAATCTTTTAAGCAACGGTGGAATAAATAATAAAAAAAAAGTAAACATTTTATGTCAAGTATCCAGTGACCTTATATTTGTGTTCTCCCCTTCATCAAGGTCTGTGTGACCTTATGAACGGGTTGGATGGAAAATAAACATCATGGTGGTCCCTTGAAAGGTTTCAACAATGCATGTCATTGTCCCACTACTTTTTGTTATGTGGCCACTTGAGCTTTAGATCTACCTCATTTTTGAGCTCATGCCTTAAAATGATCTAGAAAAATGGATGGATGCTATAGATATAACACACACATTATGATGGCCCCACAAAACTTTGCGAAGTGCTCCTCAAACCAAGTCCTTTCAAAGCCTATAAGGAAATTATTTATAATAAAAAAAAAAAGGAATTTTACATGATAGCACCTCACTAATTCCATATTTACATACAAGTACCTTTTTAAATAATGTTTTCAACAGGATTCCTCATTACTTGAGTTATTGCCAAAGGGGTTCCGTTTGTTAATTCTGGTTTAATTTCCGTCATAATTTTTTCTCAAATGACTAAAATACCCACCTAATTAATGAACATGTGTACAGAAATTGAAAAGGTTACTAGATCTATTATTCTCTAAAAAAAGAAAAAAATCATAGAATTTTCCCTTGCATTTTGCATAAATACATGGCTAATGGTGGGTGATATGTGGGTCCCGTCATTATGTATGTGTTTTATCCAAGCCATACATCTATTTCTTGAGATCATTTTAGGACATGAGCCCAGAAATCAGGTTGGTACAAATCTCAGGTGTTCTGCACCATAAGAAACAGTGATGATTGAATGCCTACCATTAAAAACTAACTAGGGCCCACTGTAATGTTTATTTTCCATCCAACATGTTGATTAGGTCACATAGACCTGGATGAAGGGAAAACAAAGGTACAAGCTTCATCCAAAACTTTTGCGGCCACCCAAGAAGGTTTTAATGGTGGGTGTTGAATCACCACTGTTTCTTATGGTGTAGTCCATATGAGATTTGGATATGCGTCACTTTTGGCTCATGCCATAAGATGATTTGGAAAAATGGATGGATAGCGTAGATAAAACATATACATCATGTTGGGGCCACATAGCATCATATGTAAACTGAATCCAAGTTAAGGGCTTTTGCTGGTGGAGGCTACAGGTCTCTCTGTATGATGTATGGCAGTGGCCTCACCCAACACCATGCAGCTGTGACCGTGGGGCCCTTCTTGATGTATGTATTGCATATCCATGCCATCCACCCATTTTAACAGTTCCTTTTAGGACATAAACCAAAAAATTAAGTAAATCCAAATATTAAGTGGGCCATATCATAGTTAATAGTGCCGATTGAACCATTGTAGTTGTTTGTCAATCCTTGTCATTCAATTTGTGGCATCAACTTGATGATTAATGATTTCCACCGTTGGAACCTTGCTAGGGCCCACAGTAATGGTTATTTATCATCCAACCTGTTCATAAGATCACACAGCCATGGATGAACAGAAAACACAAATATCAGTCTGATCCAAAACGTCTGTGGCCCCAAAGAAATTTTCAATGGTAAAAGTTCAATTCACACGTACCATTTCCTGTGGTGTCGTCTACTTGAACTTTGAATATCCTTAATTTTTTTACTCAATCCCTACAATTTTCTAGTAAAACGGATGGACAGAGTGGATAAAATACATAAATCATGGTGGACCCCACAAAGTTTACTCAGTACGCTAAGCATCCACAATTTGTAGGACCCAATTTCTGCGTAAGGCTTTTGGAGAAAGTTCCCATGCTAGGATGTTAGGTGGGGCTCACCATTATATATTTTAGAAATCCACTCTGACCATCTGTTTTGCAAGCTCATTTTAGAAGATGGGACCAAATATGACGTGGATCCAAAATTTAAGTGGGCCACACAAGAGGAAAATTTGTGGAAAAAAATGCCTTCGGTTCAAACCTTTCTGAATTCCACCTTGATGTTTGTATGCCATCTAAACCATTCATAAGGCCATTTCACATGGATGAAATGAAATCCTTAGCCTACTACAAAACTTTTGTAGCAATATGAATGTTTCAACAGTTGTCAATGAATTCTCATTGTTCCCTCTCGCATGGGCCACTTGAGTTTTAGATCCTTTTCATTTTTTTATGGCATGTCCTAAATTGAGCTCACAAAATGAATGGATAGGTGGATTTCTAACAAGGGCCCCACCTAGCATCCAAGCGTTGCATAAGGCTTTTGCAGCAAGTCTGGGCCACTAGTTTGGTCAAGGCTAGGGCTTACTTTATCCAGAAATGTGTGATCCTCAGTAAGCATGTAACTTGGATGCAGTTTGGATGCAATGTTCGCTGGATCCCACCATGATATATATGGTTTATCCATGTCGTCCATTCATTTTTCCAAATCATCTTATGGCATGAACCAAAAGTGATGTAGATCCCAATCTCAATTAGACCACACCATAAGAAATAGTGGTGATTCAATGGCCACCATTAAAAACTTCTTAGGAGCTATAGAAGTTTTGGATCAACCTGAAATTTGTATTTTCCCTTCGTTCAAGTCTCTGTAACCTAATCAACATGTTGGATGGAAAATAAACATTACAGTGAGCCCTAGTTAGTTTTTAGGCGTAGGCATTCAATCACCATCGTTTCTATGGTCCAAAACACCGGAGAATTGTACCAACCTTATTTCTGGGCTCATGTCTTAAAACAATCTCAAAAAATGGATGAACGGTATGGATAAAACACATACATCATGATGGGACCCACATAGCACCCACCGTTATCCATGTATCCACGCAAGATACATTACGAAAAATTACAGCTCATTAAGATATCCAGTAATCTTTTTAATTTTCTTACGCATCTTCATTAAGTAGGTGGGCATTTTAGTCATTTGAGAAAAAAATGTAACGGAAGTTAAACAATAATTAACAGAAGGTACCCTTTTAACAATACCTCGATTAATGAGATATCAAGGTGAAAACATTATATAAAAAGGTACTTGGATGTAAATATAGCATTAATGAGGTACTATTATGTAAAATTTCCCAAAAAAATTAGGGATATTTGGAGAGAAAGAAATAATCGTATCTTCAATCTATTATAAAACAAAAATTATCCATCCCTTTTATTTAACACCCCACTTTTTTCAATTTATTACTTGCTTTGTGGAAATGCTAGTGATCCTATTTCTACTATACCCTTTGAAGGCTTGCTTTTTCAGCCCTTGCGTGGCGTACTTAGAGAGAAAGAAATAACTGTATATTTAAGAACAAATCTTCCTCAAAGGAGATCATCTTTAAGAACATCATTTATTGCAGCTAAGGCCCCCAGTACCATATCTGCTGCCTGAAATTTTCTGACTATATATTTCATCTTGCAGATTCCTACTCAGCATAATTCTAGGCGTACTAGGCTTTCTCCTAGGTGGACTCTAGCTTATGTCGAGATTTCAGCCTCCAACGTTGGGCTCCTTTGTTACAATCTTAATGCAGTTCCTGTTTGGGGAATAATCTTTGATTTTGTCACTACAAGGACGATGGATAAATGTTTGCGAACTTTATTCCTTGGTATTAGTAACTTATGCTTTGATTAAATTGCAAGAACTAGTATCCTCACGTACAATTAACAAAGTCTTGCAGTTATTAGGATCATTCATCCTCTACTTGGGAGATGCGTAGCTTTGCTTAGAGTCTTCACCACCACGCTTCCTCTAGTAGAATCCATCTTGGAGTTATTTCTAATCATCTAAGTACATTTATATCAGGCTAGCTAGTTGATATTCATTTGCACACCTCTTCCAGGTTCATCACGGAGGTTGAGATTGTTGATTTGATGTGATGCTTGTGGACCATCCTCCTTTGCTCTCTTTTTCTCCCTTTTGCTTTTTTAGATTTTTGTCTTTTGCTTTTTTAGATTTTTGTCTCTTTCCCCTATGTTACGAGTGTAGGTCGCTGCTATTTTCTTTTTCTTTGTTGGGGTTCACCCTGCCTGTTGTATCTTTTCAGGCTTTCCTAGGTGAGTGATAAGAGAATATTGCTTGCTTGTTTTCTCAATTAATAATATATGGCACCAATATACTTGTTGTCTTTCTGATAGATGGAATGGATGTCAGACCTATTGCCACATGTTGGCACATGCTTGGCTTGTACATGAGCTTTACGGCATACAAGTGAGAGCTTAGCAAAGCTTGAGGATTGTTTCATGGGTTTTACTTTTAAAACGTAAGACATTTGTTACATGGGTGGACCATCAATACATCACCCTGCCACGATGTCCTTTGTGGCCCACAACAAGTTTTTAAAGGTCAATAATAATTATTTCCTTGGTGTAGTCCACCTGAGATTTGGATCTGCTTCATTTTTTGGATTCGTGACCTAAAATGAGCGGCAAAATGGATATACAACATGGATATAAAACACATACATCACAGTGAGCCCCATAGTGACAACCTGACTGAACTCAGTTTTACCCTGACCGACCAACTGAATATGCTCTCCACGGGGAGATTGACCTTAGTGGTAAAGGGGGAAGGTTTTTGGATAGTTGTCCATTGTTTTTCTATTAGAGTTGGACACGAGCCGAGCCAACTCGATTAACTCAACTCGACTCGGCTCAAAAAAACTCGATTCGACTCGACTCGTTGCTAAGTTCAAACCGAGTCAAGCTAGGCAGGTGTGGTTCGAAAAAATACCGAGCTGAGTTTGAGATGGACCGAACTCGATTCGGCTTGACTCGAAGTTTGGTTTGTGTTGACTCGGTTCGAGTTTGACTTTACTCAAGTAGTTAGAAAGTGAGGTTTTCTAGTCCCACATCGGATGTGAGCAAAGGAATAAAAGGAAAAGTTGTCTATAAAAGCAACAATATGGAGTGTTAACGGGCCTGGGTTACATTCAAGCTTATATTTTGAACTGTTTTAGGTTGGGCTTTTGTGCTAGGCTATTCAAATTTTCAGCTTTTTTAGGCTCAAAATTGGCTTGAAGTGGCTCGACCTTAGCTCGAAAGCTCGACCAAACCAAGCCAAGCATGTTATTCCAGCTCGATGGCCGAGTTGAGCTCGCGCCAGGATTATCTGCTGGTCAAGCCGAGCCCCCTAGCTCGACTTGGTTCGGCTCGATGTCCAACTCTATTTTCTATGATGCTGCCGATTAACAATTTATAGGTCTTTTTTTGGGCCATCCCTCATCTCGGGAAGTGCACAATTGGCCAGACAAACTGTTAAACGAAAGGCTATGTGGGGTCCACTGTGATGCCATGTGAGATGTACTCCATCCATCGAATGCATGCAGCGGCTCATGTAATTAGGACATTGATCCAAAAGTGAGAAGGGACGCCCACAGCTGAATAGTCACGGATGTTTCCAAGTCTTCATCTTTTGTTTGAAAAGATGCAAAGTAAGCTGCCGGAGCAAAAAGGGTCATTTTCCACCCAAGAAGTTCCAAGGCCAACCTTAGCTTTAGATGCGTTCGTGGAAGGTAGAATTTCTATCTCAGCAATATAGTATGATGTCATATTCTTTAAAGGGCGGTTTTATATATTATACTCTGATAATGTATGACGCTTGATACACATGCACTTGTTGTTTGTACATGTGGCATACCCTAACTAAAGTTAAACTGACAAAACTCTGAAACCCACTGTCGTTAAGTCACAGCCCAAAATCATATCGGTTGAAGAATACCAACCTTAGGAAAATTGGATATTTTCATTCTTAACCGTCCAATAATTGGATATTTTCATTCTTAACCGTCCAATAAATGCCCACGATCATATAATCAGACGATCAGATCAAATAAGCGTAATTTTTTGTCCATGATACATAAAGTGGGACCCATAAGTTGGACATTTTAACTTGAATTACATCATGCATGTATGCCACACATGCAATTTCTAAGACATTTTGGAAGTGTGTGCTTATCATCCATCAAACTCTACCAGAGTATCAAAGTTTTTCTTTAGATTTATGGTAAGATCATCATATTATCGTGGGCTCCACCATGCCTGCAACATTACTCGTTCACATGCTCACAGTCAAACGGCCGCCACTGGAGAGCCGTCTCCCATTAATAGATGATGCTAGCCGTTTGATGGTTGGAATTTTCATTGCATTTTGCATTGAAGTCTGCAGACCACACAAAAGTAGATGATCAATGTGATGATTCTGAAGATCTTGTTGGTGTGTTTTGGGTAATGGCCCATTGTTTGGACAGGCTGCGTGGATGAGTGAGTATATTGTTAGAGTATTTCAAAAAAAAAAAAAATTTAATGTATGAGTATTAAAGAAATAGTGTTATCACATGTCAGATGGGGAGAAATATTGGATAGTGGTTATAAAATCTTCCATTTTGCAGCTTTTTGAAACATTCTTTCATTAATCTTAGTCTGTAATGTATGAACATAGCTCCAAAATCAACGAATAGCTGATGAAATGACTTAATTATGTATTGGTGTGGCCCACCCATTGAGCGGATCAGCCTGATTTTCGAAGCCACGTACAATATCTGATGCATGAAAAAGGTGGGACAAGCCATGATAATCACCTAGTATGAGAATTAGGCTGATCCACACATTAGGTGGTCCACAGTGTCAAAATCTATGTACACCAAATGGAACGACTCTGTACGCCCACCCACTGAGCAGATCGTCCTGATTTTCATGGCCAATGATCATCAGTGTGGCCCACCTTTTACACAGATTCAATATTCTACATACGATACATTGACCAAAAAAATTTGTTCCCATATATTGCATACAGCGATTGTGTATGACCATTTCCCTCCACTCACCTTTGTGTCCAAAGGCAATGAACTGGATTATAAAAATTCAATTTAGTCAAGAGAAATGAATCAGACTGATCCACACATTAGGTGGGACACAATGTCAAGCCCCAGTGCCAAAATCTATGTATAGCAAATGGAACGACTCTGTTTGCCCACCCACTGAGCAGATCGTCCTGATTTTCATGGCCAATGATCATCACAATGTGGCCCACCTTTCACACATATTCAATATTTTACATAGGACACATTGACCAAAAAAATTTGTTCCTATATATCGCGTATAGTGATTGTGTATGACCATTTCCTCCACTCACCTTTGTGTCCAAAGGCAATGAACTAAATTGTAAACATTCAATTAAGTCAAGGGAAATGAATTAGGCTGATCCACACATTAGGTGGGCCACAGTGTCAAGCCCTAGTGTCAAAATCTATGTATAGCAAATGGAACGACTCTGTGTGCCCACCCACTGAGCAAATCGTCCTGATTTTCATGGTCAATGATCATCACAGTGTGGCCCACCTTTCACTAAGATTCAATATTCTACATGCGACACATTGACCAAAAAAATTTGTTCCTATATATTGCGTACAACGATTGTGTATGACCATTTCCCTCCACTCACCTTTGTGTCCAAAGGCAATGAACTGAATTGTAAACATTCAATTTAGTCAAGAGAAATGAATTAGGCTGATCCACACATTAGGTGGGCCACTGTGTCATGCCCCAGTGTCAAAATCTATGTACAGCAAATGGAACGACTCTATGTACCCACCCACTAAGCAGATCGTCCTGATTTTCATGGCCAATGATCATCACAGTGTGGCCCACCTTTCACACAGATTCAATATTCTACATATGACACATTGACAAAAAAAAATTGTTCCTATATATTGCTGAGATAGAGGGCATGGCGGACCTCTACATGATGAGAATGGACCAAAGTAAGGACCAGTGGAAGACCACCATGAAAGGGTTGAAGATAGTGAAAATCGATAGAGCAGATGGCTCTGCCGACCGGTCATCCGACCGATCGAACCCAGCAAAGACCGATCGCCAGACCGGTTTGGCCCAACTGGGAAAACGGTCCAAACTCTCTGAACTGATTTTGCCCAAATTCGACCGGTCGTCCGACCGGTCGCACATCTGACCAAATGTCTCAGACCGATCATGGACAGGTTGCACATTTTTCCAGAGAGTTTCTGAAACTCTCTGGACCAACTCAGACCTGTCACTGACCGGTCGACCAGCGTCCAGAACTTTTCCGCGAATTTCTATTTTCAAATTTTCTTGTTTTAGGAGTTGATATTCTTTCCTTTTGCAATTAGGACTCCTAGGGTGCGAAGCTTAGGGTTTAGTTAGTATAAATATGGTGTTCTTTTCGATGTTAAATATTATTGCATAATTTTAATACAATTTCCAGAGTTTTCTCTGTTTGGCTCGCGTTCTTCAAGTTGCCCCTTAAGCGATCAAGGAAGATCGGGTTGTTTGCTCGATAGATCCGTGGATTCAGATCAGTTATCTTACGAGAGAGATAGTGATCGATCTCGTCCCGCCTACGGCTACGCCAAGTTGGTATCAGAGCGAGGCTTTCCCTCGAGTGATGGCTTCTAGCGACACTCGAGGCAACAACTCCGTTGATCAGGGAGTTGCGGTTCGAGCAGAGAAGATAGAACTTCTTCAAAGATCGATGGAGACTTCAATGCAAGGGTTGCGGGAGTCCATTGAACAACTCGTAACTGCATTAACACAACAGCAAGTTCCAGCGGTTGCTCAACCACCCGTTATAGCTGTTGGGGGTAATCCAGCGAATCGTCCAGCCCTTCCGGCTGCTACTCGACATCATGATTATGCATCTTCGGGTAGCAACGATAATGAAGTCGAAGAAATCCTTGCACAACCTCAGGCGCATGGTCATGACCATGAGGATCATAATTATCGATATAGAGGTAAGGGAGAACCCCCTTCTTTTAATGGTATGCTAAGAATTGAGGAATTCCTCGATTGGTTAACAGAAGTAGAGAGATTTTTTATCACATGAAAGTCCCAGAAGATCAGAAGGTTAAACTTGTTGCATACAAGTTGAAATCGGGTCTTCGGCATGTGGGAGCAATTACAACTCTCCCGCACCCGACAAAACAAATTACCCATCCGATCATGGCCTCGAATGCGAAAACTTATTTGAGAGCGATCCCTTCCTCCTGATTATGAGCAGATCCTATTCCAAAAATATTAGGATTGCCGTCAAGGCAACCAGACCGTTGAAAAGTATGCCACCGAATTCCATCGGCTAGCCTCTCGTAACTACTTAACTGAAACGGAGGCCCAGAGGACTGCCAGGTTTATTGGTGGCTTACAGCTCAATATACAGGATCAAATACATATGCAACAGATATGGACAGTAGGGGATGCGTTACAAGCCGCCAACCACGCTAAAACTCGGCTTACAAGAGTTCCTGTGCGATCATATCCTCCATCCCGAGCAATTCCTATCACAGCGAAACAAGAGGTTCCTCAAGCAAAAGGAAAAGAACCTGTTGGGGTACCAGTCCAACCACCTCCTATGACCGTGACTCGAGGAGTGAGAGTCGGAACTCAAAGACTGCAACGCAATGCAACACCCACGGTTGGGTCGATTCAAGTCCCAAATTCTTATGCACGACCCCAACCCAATCATTGCTGGAGATGTGGCCAACCGGGTCACTTCCCAATACATGCTCAAATCGACCGATGGCCAATTTGACCATAAATGAAGGGGAGTTCGCTGAGGAAGAGCCCAAAGAGGGCAATGATCACTAAGCCAATGAAGAATACGAAGAGGAAGCTGATGTGATCAAGCAAGACCATGGGGAGTCCTTGGTGGTGAGGTGTCTTTATTACACTCCAAGGGTGGAATCCCATCCCCAACACCATAACATCCTCCGCACTCGATGCACTGTGAATGGAAAATTTTTCGATGTTATCATCGATGGTGGGAGCAGCGAGAACATAGTATCTAAGATGATGGTGGACAAGCTCAACTTACCAACGACAAAACATCCATCTCCGTACTTTATTGGCTGGATAAAGAAAGTTAGCGACACTAAGGTAACTGAACCATGTTTGATTTCATTTTCCATCGGTAGGGGCTACAAAGATGAGGTATTATATGATGTTATTGACATGGAGGCATGTCACATTCTCCTTGGTCGTCCATGGCAATCGAACCGAGACATTACTCATCGTGGGCGTGACAACGTCTATATTTTTATAAAAGATAGGAGGAAGCGTATCCTCGCTCCCATGCCACCCGAGAGTGACCCCAAGACTTCCGTAGTGGAGGGGAGCTCTCTCCTTGCCATGAGAGAGTTTGAGATGGAGGCTAAGGAGACCGAAAAAATTTATGCAATGGTGGTAAAGGGGGAAGGTTCCCAAGAACATGTTATACCTCCGAGCTTCTGTCCTTTGCTCAATGAGTTTAGCAATACGTGGCCCGCAGAACTTCCCCAAGGACTACCCCCGATGCTAGACATACAACATCACATTGATTTTATCCCAGGGTCAAGTCTACCTAACCGGCCGACTATTGATTGAGTCTCAAGGGGAGTGGGATTCTCCAAGGCTAGGTGGAGGATTTATTGAAGAAAGGAATGTTGAGGAAGAGCATGAGTCCCTGCGTCGTTCTGGCACTAGTAACTCCTAAGAAAGACGGGAGTTAGCGGATGTGCGTAGACAGTCGAGCTATCAACAAAATTACTGTGAAATACAGATTCCTTATTCCTCGACTAGATGATATGTTGGATATGTTGGAAGACTCCAAAATATTTTCTAAGCTAAATTTGCAAAGTAGATATCATCAAATTCGAATTCGCTCAAGTGATGAATGGAAAACGGCCTTTAAGACCAAGGAGGGCCTAAATGAATGTCTTGTCATGCCATTTGGGCTATCGAACGCACCAAGTACCTTCATACGGCTCATGAATCAAGTGTTGAAATCGTTTATTGGCAAGTTTGTGGTGGTTTACTTCGATGATATTCTGATTTATAGTCAGGATAAAGCATCTCATATGGCACATCTCAGGGAAGTACTCCAAGTGCTCCAACACAACAAGCTTTATTTGAATATGAAGAAGTGTAATTTTTTTACGGATCACTTGTTATTCTTGGGTTTCGTCATTTCATCCACAGGCATCCGAGTAGATAACAATAAGGTAAAGGCCATACCCGAGTGGTCCACCCCGACCAACATACATGAAGTGCGTAGCTTTCATGAATTGGCCACCTTCTACCACCACTTCGTCAAGAACTTCAGCACGATAGTCGTACCACTCACGGATTGCATGAAAAAAGGACCATTCCAATGGACTGAGGAAGCCGACCGTAGTTTCGTTGAAATCAAGCACAAGTTGTCCTCTACTCCGATCCTCGTGTTGCCAAACTTCGACAAGGTTTTTAAGGTGGATTGTGATGCGTCCTATGTGGGGATTGAAGCAGTGCTATCTCAGGAAGGCAAGCCGGTAGCCTTCTATAGTGAAAAGCTCAGTGATGCTAGGAAGAAGTGGTCCACGTACGAGATAGAATTGTATGTCATGGTACAAGCTATCCGGCATTGGCGACACTACCCCATTCAGAGGGAGTTTATCCTAAACACCGATCATCAAGCTTTAAAGTTCATCAATAGTCAGGCTAACATTAGTCGTGTGCATGGTAGGTGGGTTGCATTTTTACTGGAATTTACTTTTGTGTTAAAACACAAGTCTGGGCAACAAAATAAAGTAGTCGGTACACTGAGTTGCTGAGCCTCCGTCCTTGTTACATTATCTAGTGAGGTGACTTGGTTTGAATGCCTCAAGGAATTATATGCCGAAGATGAAGACTTCAAGGACACACGGGCTCAATGCAAGAACAACTATTCCGGTAAATTTTATGTTCAAGACGGATTTCTATTTTATGGGAACCAATTATGCATCCCACAATGTTCCCTTTGCGACAAAATCATACTCGAGCTCCACAGTGGTGGCTTAGGGGGCCATTTGGGTCGTAACAAAACAAACATCCTGGTGGAGGAGCGTTATTATTGGCCTCACCTAGGCTGAGATGTGGGAAATATGGTTGCACGGTGTCACATTTGTCAAACTGCTAAAGGGCATTCTTAGAATATAGGCCTCTACACTCCATTGCCTGTACCAGAGGGTCCATGGGAGGATATCTCTATGAACTTCATTTTGGGTCTCCCACGAACACAGCGAGGTGCCGACTCTGTGTTTGTGGTGGTAGATAGATTTTCGAAGATGGATCATTTCATTCCGTGCAAGAAGACATTCGAAGCATCGAATGTAGCCAATTTATTTTCAGGGAGATTGTATGATTGCATGGGATCCCAAAGACCATTACGTCAGATCGAGATACAAAGTTCGTTAGCCACTTTTGGCAAACTTTGGAGAGCAAATTCGATACTCAATTGCAATTTAGTAGTGCATATCATCCACAAACAGACGGACAGACTGAAGTGGTGAATAAAACGTTGGGAAATCACATTCGAAGTATTTCGGGAGACAAACCAAAGCGATGGGACTTGGCCCTACCTCAAGCTGAATTCGCCTTCAATAATATGACAAATCGGTCCACAAGAAAGTCCCCATTCCAGGTTGTCTACGAAAGGACCCCATGCCATACACTCGACTTAGTCTTCTTACCCAAAGTTCCTGGAAAGAGTATTGCTCTAGAACATTTGGCCAAGAATATCGCAGAGATTTATACAGAGGTCCAACACAAATTGGCTGAATCAAATCATAAATATAAGTCCGACGCAGACAAGCGCCGCCGAAGAAAGATTTTTGAAGTTGGTGATCAAGTGATGGTTTATCTACGCAAGGAGGGTTTCCCGACTGGCACCTACAGCAAGCTCAAATACAAGAAGATTGGTCCAGTACCGATCCTTCAGAAGATTAATGATAACGCCTATGTTGTTGATCTTCCCAAGAACTTGAGATCTCTCGTACGTTCAATGTCGTTGACCTCTACGAATATCATAAGCTTAAGGAAGTTATGAACTCGGGGTCGAGTTCTTTTCAGGGAGGGGAGACTGATGTAGAGGGCATGGCGGACCTCTACATGATGGGAATGGACCAAAGGAAGGACCAGCGGAAGACCACCATGAAAGGATTAAAGACAGTGAAAACCGATAGAGCAGATGGCTCTGCCGACCGGTCATCCGACCGATCGAACCCAGCAAAGACCGGTCGCCAGACAAGTCTGGCCCAACTGGGAAGACGGTCCAAACTCTCTGGACTGATTTTGCCCAAACTCGACCGCTCATCTTGTTAGTGCACTTTTTGTCAATCACTTACATCAGTGAGTATAATGTCAGTTGAGCTTAATGAAGACGAAGACCGAAGACTCAAGTGGCCCCGCTGCATCAAGGAAGAAGATACAGGTAAAAGTGATGCCTTGATGTGCCTTAACCTCGACCAAAACCCAACCCCTTATCCTCTTTAATGACCTTGACCATATTAGGAAACCATTAGTCATCATAGATTGGCCCTAGGTGTCCCAAAACATCACCCAAATCATGGCCATAGTGAGTGGGTTGGAGTATAAGTGGGTCAGCTAGCAACCAAGGCCTGTTCGACCGATCACGACCGGTCGTGGACCCCTGGCCGACCGGTCAAGACCGGTCGGACAGATAGTCCAATTTGGACAGAAGGCTGCTAGAGTGGATGGCCATTGGGCCGACCAGTCGGCAAGGCTGGTCCAACCGGTCGGGCAGACTCCCTGCTGAGACAGTGTACTCCCTGTCTTGTGTTGGCCTATGGCCGACCGGTCTAGACCGGTCGTGGACCCCTGGCCGAACGGTCGCGACCGGTCGGCAACTGGCCGTTTTGCCCGTTTTATGACCGTTGGAGCTCATTTTCTTTATATATAGAGCTCGATTTTTTGGCATAAGTGAGAGGGTTTTGAAAGCCCATTACCCACATCTTTTGTACATCTTTTGGGGCCTCAAAGAGGAGGATTTTCAAGTCATATCCCTTGTGTTTAAACACAAGTGAGGGCATTCAAATGCAATCTAAAGATGACTTGATTCCTCTCTCAATTCTAGAGGTAAGACACTATACCATATAGGCATATCTCTTGTTCAAGACCTCTAGAAGACCCTCTAGGTGAATCTCCTAGTTAGAACGAGCTACATATCCCATGTAGGAGATTCAAGCATCCTCCCATCACCTCGGGCATCTCAAAGGCATCACATGCATGGTGTTTGATCAAGTGTGGCTGAGGCATTGGCGACGCAACGGCAACATGATCGTGGGAGCAAGGGAAGCTGATTGAAGCACAGGAGAGCGAAAATCAAGCAACCCAAACCGGCACTAAACAAGGGGCTCATCCGACAAGTAAGGTTGTCCTTTTTGAGAGTCCATTTAGAGTTTGTTTGTCAAACTCGATCTAGGGACATTAGCCATTCCTTGGCCCGTTTGCCGGGCCTAAACTAAGTTTCTAAGGGGGAGCCTCCGACACGGGAGAGAATGTGCGTCGGGTTGAGAGTTAGCCTATGTCCAAAACTCCATTTGGGTTGAGAGTTAGCCCTTTGTCCAAAACTCCGGTTTTGGTTGAGAGATGAACCGGTAAAACCTTCCTGTAAAGGTTGAGAGGTGAACCTCATTTAAAACCTCCGATAGTAAATGCCGGTGTCCTCAAAGGAGTTGAGTACTTGAACCGGGAGTGGAGTAGACCCAAAGTCGAACCACTATACATGCTTGTGTTTGTGATTGTATTGAGCACATTATTATCTTAGCATTGGATGTTTAATTGTTTAATTATGAATGCTTGATAGGAATGTATGCTAGGCACTAAATTGGCACATCCACACACAAGATATACTTTCACTAGGTGTGTAGACTTAAGCTCATTGATCCATTCTCATAAGTCTACATAGGTTTCATAGGGTAGGAGCTTGATTAGTTAAATCATTCATTTACCTATGCATGCTTAGACTAGGATTGTTTATTACTTAACCTTTTGCTAGTCTTGTGATTGAACCCACTTAGGCTTGGAAGCCGAAGTATTCTTGCTTACTTAGCTTAATTTGTTAAATTGTGTAAGTAGGCGAAAAGAATTTCAAAAAGGTCTATATCACCCCCTCCTATAGGTTTAGCCATAATTCTAATTGCTCTTTAAGCTTTCGCACACATCTGTAGGTGTCGTGTTAGACTACCGACGTACTTTCACATCCGACCTATCGCACATCTGACCAAATGTCGCAGACCGGTCGTGGACAGGTCGCACATTGTCCAGAGAGTTTCTGAAACTCTTTGGACCAACTCAGACCAGTCGCCGACCGGTTGACCATTGTCCACAGCTTTCCCGCAAATTTCTAATTTCAAATTTTCTTCTTGTTTTAAGAGTTGATATTCTTTCCTTTTGCAATTAGGACTCCTAGGCTATGAAGCTTAGGTTTTAGTTAGTATAAATATGGTATTATTTTTTATTTTAAATATTATTGCATAATTTTAATACAATTTCCAAAGTTTTCTCTGTATGGCTCGTGTTCTTTGAGTTGCCCTTTGAGCGATCAAGGAAGATCGGGTTGTTTGCTCAATAGATCCGTGGATTCGGATCAGTTATCTTATGAGAGAGACGGTGATCAATCTCGTCCCGCCTACGGCTATGCCAATTGCGTACAGCGATTGTGTATGACCATTTCCCTCCACTCACCTTTGTGTCCAAAGGCAATGAACTGAATTGTAAACATTCAATTTAGTCGAGAGAAATGAATTAGGTTGATCCAGACATTAGGTGGGCCACAATGTCAAGACCCAGTGTCAAAATCTATGTACAGCAAATGGAACGACTCTGTGTGCCTACCCACTCAGTAGATCGTCCTGATTTTCATGGCCAATGATCATCACAGTGTGGCCCACCTTTCACTAAGATTCAATATTCTACATACGACACATTGACCAAAAAAATTTGTTACTATATATTGCATACAACGATTGTGTATGACCATTTCCCTCCACTCACCTTTGTGTTCAAAGGCAATGAATTGGATTGTAAACATTCAATTTAGTTGAGAGAAATGAATTAGATTGATCCACACATTAGGTGGGACACAATGTCAAGCCCCAGTGTCAAAATTTATGTACAGCAAATGGAACGACTTTGTGTGCCCACACACTGAGCAGATTGTCCTGATTTCCATGGCCAATGATCATCACATTGTGGCCCACCTTTCACACAGATTCAATATTCTACATATGACACATTGACCAAAAAAATTTGTTCCTATATATTGCATACAACGATTGTGTATGACCATTTCCCTCCGCTCACCTTTGTGTCCAAAGGCAATGAACTGAATTGTAAACATTCAATTTAGTCGAGAGAAATGAATTAGGCTGATCCACACATTAGGTGGGCCACAATGTCAAGCCCCGGTGTCATAATCTATGTATAGCAAATGGAACGACTCTGTGTACCCACCCACAAAGCAGATCATCCTGATTTTCATGGCCAATGATCATCACAGTGTGGCCCACCTTTCACTAAGATTCAATATTCTACATTAGGCACATTGACCAAAAAAATTGTTCCTATATATTGTGTATAGCGATTGTGTATGACCATTTCCCTCCACTCACCTTTGTGTCCAAAGGCAATGAACTGAATTGTAAACATCCAATTTAGTCGAGAGAAATGAATTAGGCTGATCCACACATTAAGTGGGCTATAGTGTCAAGCCCCGGTGTCAAAATCTATGTGCAGCAAATGGAACTACTCTGTGTGCCCACCCACTGAGCAGATCATCCTGATTTTCATGGCCAATGATCATCACAGTGTTGCCCACCTTTCACACCAATTCAATATTCTACATATCCAAATGCAATGATGAATTGAATTGTAAACATTCAATTTAGTCGAGAAATGAATAAAACAAATGACATTTCTCTAATATTGATAGTGAGGAAATCACTGTTCTTCATCTCAACTTATCCATCTTGAAAACGATGTAATCCGATTTCAGAGCCCAAACCCACTGTATGAATATAATGGTTTGAATTTCCCAAACACGCCTCAGTATGAATTCAAAGGAAATTATAATTTGGTCATTTCTACTTTGTTAGACTAATGATTCCAAATGCACCGATGATGCTATAATGGTTAGAATAGCAATTTTCAGTACAACAAAGTGGAAATAATCAAGTTGTAGTTCATATGCGTTCATATTAAGGTCATAGGCTTGACATTGCAAAAAGAGGCCAAATCCAATGCAAAGCTTTTTCCATGTACAAGTAGGTCAAAGGGTGTTTAAGGGGGTCTATGTGCAATCTTAGTGTGGAAAAAACCAGTGACGCACCAAGCAGCAAGCTAAAGTTGACTAGTGGCGGTGCGGTAGCCCACAACACAAACTAAGGACTATTAACCCTATTTACATATGTAAGGAGGCAAAGTTGACCCAGCACGGAACTTTTTCAGCTTCAAAACTACAGCATGCTGGCGCACAACGGCTGCTTCACTTATACGCCTTTTTCAGCTTGTTGGCTTTAAAGCAGCGAGCAGAGATTTTTAGTTTCATTCACGTTCATATTAAGATCATAGGCTTGACATTGCGATTAGAGGCCAAATCCAATACAAATGGGTCATGTACAAGTGGGTCTAAGGGTGTTTAAGTGTATCCAATTGCAATCTAAGTGTGGTAGTCTAAGTATATTTCATTTATAATAAACACATCTAATTAGATGAACTTAAACACATCTATGAGTTGGTTTTATAAATGCTTAGATGCATTCGAATGCACTTAAAACATGGGACACACATTCATATTTCTGATTTATCGAGGTTAAACCTGATGCCCCAGAGATCAAGCCATGGGGTGTGTCTGGATGCGCCTTAAATTGAAATACATTTGCAATTATGAGGGAAGAATTGAGTGGATAAAAAGATGATCAGCCCATAATTAAGATGTAAGCGCCTGTACATATAATATTTTATAGAGTGTATTTGATACTCTGGGAGAGTATGATGCTTGATACGCAAGTGTTCAGAAATTGTGCACATAGCATACATACATTAATTCAAGCAAAACTGACTAAATTATGAATCCCCCCGTCAATAAGTCACGGTCACAAAATCAGATTTTTTGAACAATATTCCTAACTGCTTATTGTGGGACACCTATTTGTTGAAATAAGACCATCCGATGTTTTTCATTTTTAACAGTAATTTTTTGATCATGATACATCTAAATTGGGACTAGTAATTTGCACAGTTTAGTCAGAGTTGTTATATGCCACGTATGCAATTTCTAAGCGATTTTTTTGCATGCCTGTTTATCGTCCTTCACACCGTGTCAGAGTATCAAAGCTCTTATATTTATATTACCTCCCAACTAACACACACCATAATTCTTTCCCTAACTGTTTGTAACATTGCTTACATACATACTGTTGGTCTCGAATTCAGCCACACGGTATGCTTGTATATTTTGCAAGCATGCTTGAACCGATTTGCGGTCCGATTTAAACCGAATGCCTTTGACCCCTAGTGTCGAGATAGGGACGTGTTTGTGATGGTCGAAAGACCAACCATCTATTCTGTCAACTGTCAAGTGCGCTAATTAGGCGATTTACGGAGATTGGGGATCTTTCTCTAACGAGTCCTTTTTGCCTTGAGAACTAAGAACTTCTAAGAGTGCAGCAAGTGTATAGTTGAGCGGAGTGTAAAATGAATGTAAGAAACGAATGAAATTAATGACACTTACCAATAACAAGTATCATCGTCCTCGTTGAGAGCAGCGAGGTGCTTAACCAAGAAGCGTGCTGATGAGCAAGAAAATGGCAATGCCGAGATTACAAACTACAATCGATCGAGTGTAGGTGAACACCTCCTAAGACTAAAGTCTTCCTTCGGATCCAACACGCAGGCGCGGATGGAAGGGGATTACAACTACCGATTATCATTAAGTGAGTCCAGCATGGTAGGAGGGACGGACTGAGCTACTCCGAGAGACGGGTTTCACAACTAATGAGCGATAGAAAGGATTAGTGTCCTAGAGGACTGCATAGGCAGCATTGTGCTAGATTGATTGTTAAGTTGTTGTGTTTTGGGTTGATGCTCAAATTTATTGTTTTGAATACTCCTTTGCTATTTATAGATTCCTTAATGATGTCGCGAGAATAATCATTACCTATGTGTTAGAACTAGAGTTTGTGGTCGTAGAGACCTGTATTTGTTGTGTTTTGTTTTGGACTGATCCATCTTTGTACGAGTCAGATGTCTATGTCCCATGTTTTGACTGGAGATCCGGGCTAAGACTGTCAGGGTTTTTAACCGAGATGTGCGACTCTGGGCTTGCGCTCGTCGTTTGTGACGGGTGACCGCAGGAAGACCGATCTGCAGTTGTATGTACCTGAGCAGCTCAACCAGCGGATGCCGTTTGAATGGGTAGGGCATCGACTGTTCTTGAAGTGTCAGTCTTTAACAAATTTCGTGTAATAGTTTAGAACTCTCTCTATATGGTTTATTGTGTTAACCATAGTCCCGTTTGCTTAATACAGACCCGAATCCGGGTCATATTATGATAGTACATGTGAGAATGATAGATTGATATGATTCTAGGCACCGTCGGCCTCTTTCCGAGAAATTACTTTGTTCATCATATCGGATCGGATCAGATTTTGAAGGCTTGCATTCTGCTCATTGGGTGGCCCAGATGAGTTATTTGACTGCTCCGTTGCGTCTAGAACGCTCGAAATACCCAAAATAGGCCCAAATGGGGCTCAAAAAATCATAAAATGAAGATTTAAAGGTGCTGAAATGGATGTTTAGAGTGCTGATTTTTATGATCCGCTGGCCTGATTTTACTGATGCGCTGGGGCCAGCGCGTCCAAAAATGATTGTTAAAAATGTTCTATTTTCCTGATCCGTTGGCTGATTTTTGTGATGCGCTGGGGCCAGTGCGTCCAAAAATGACTTGCTTTAAGATGTGTATTTTTCTGATCCACTGGCCTATTTTTGTGATGCGCTGGGGCCAGTGCGTCCAAAATGACTTGTTTTATAAATGACTGATTTTTGTGATGCGTTGGGCCATTTTTCTGATCCGCTGGCCTATTTTTGTGATGCGCTGGGCCCAGTGCGTCCAAAAATAACTTGTTTTGGAATATTGATTTATTTGATCCGCTGAGGCCATTTTTCTCATCCACTGGCCTATTTTTGTGATGCGCTGGGGCCAGTGCGTCAAAAAATGACTTGTTTTGGAATATTGATTTATTTGATCCGTTGAGGGTATTTTTCTGACGTGCTGGGGCTAGTGCGTCTGAAAATAACTTTGTTTTGAAAATGATTGATTTTCGTGATGCGCTACTACACTTGCGCAATTTGAAGTTATTTCATCTCCGGACCTGTTGTGGTCGGAGATGGGATTTCCGGTGAGGGATTCCGGCGATCAGAAGAGGGTTCTGGGGATCGAAAATGGGTTTCCGGTGAAGGGACGCGGCTCTCTCTCTCTCTCTCTCTGGATTCTCTCAAATGAACGGAGGAAGGGGGTATTTATACCCGAAGTCAGCCAATTGAAGTCCGCCACGTGTAGCGCATCGAGAAAATGGGTTGGCGCATCGAGAAAATCACTCGGCGCATCTTAAAATGCCTTAGTTTAAATGCTGATTTTCAGGATCCACTGGCTGAAAATTCCTGATTTATTAGACGTGCTGAGGGTCAGTGCTGTCCTGAAATTCCTGAATTATTGGACGCGCTAGACGAATTTCTTGATGCGCTGAGGGCAGTGCGTCTTGAAATTCACTTTGTAAAACTATCTGAATTTCTTGATGCACTGGGTGAATTTCTTGACGCGCTGAGGGTCAGTGCGTCCTGAAATTCACTTTGTAACTGTCTGAATTTCTTGATGCGCTGGGTGAATTTCTTGACTCGCTAAGGGCAATGCGTCCTAAAATTCACTTTGTAAAACTGTCTGAATTTCTAAATGCGCCGGGGTGAATTTCTTAACGCGCTGAGGGCAGTGCGTCCTGAAATTCACTTTGTAAAACTGTCTGAATTTCTAGATGCGCTAGGGTGAATTTCTTGATACGCCAACGTACTCGTGTTTTACAAAATTGAGTTTTGCGAAACGAAGGGCTTGCGGGGCCCGCTTTGCAATGGATGCTGATGCACTGGCTCTATTTCTCCATGATTGAACTAACCCTCCCAAATTTGGAGGGTTCTGATCATGATGAACTGTAGGGCCCACCACTAGCTCAATTTTTCATTTTTGGTTAAGTCCGATGTGGTATTGTGATTTTGTTGAGTTTTGCTGATGCACTGGCCCTAAATCCAATCAAGTGATGATTTGGACACTCACAATCATTGTTTTGAAGATCCTGACTTTTGGGACCCCAACACTATGTAGCAATTTTGCATACTGCCAGTTGTAAACTAGCAGTTACCTCCATTCGATCATTACCTCCATTCGATCATGCCTAGCTTTAGTCGAATGTGTTCATATACCTTTACTAAACCTTCAAATCTTGTCCAAACACATACTGATGACAAAAGACTTAAATAAGAAAAATTCCAACCTACAAACACCAACTTGATAAAAAAAGTAAACCATGCAAAGAAATTGAATATTTTATGGGTTAATTGCACCACCTTTCCTCCGTTGTATGACAATTATACATGCCTCCCCTCTATTTGGGATTATTAAAGATACCTCCCCTATTTCAAAGATTCATATTTCTCATGTGAGGAAACCCTTTCTATTAGCTACGTTGTGTAATTGACCATTTTACCTTGACATCATACGCAACTAGTTGTAGATATGTCAGCCCACTATAGTTAGTGCATGTCATCCAAACCTATTCATCATGGTCACTTTGTTGTTGTTCGATTAAACATGATGTCATACATGTTAACGAGTGACTTGTATTCGGTAAAACGTATGTGATTAGCATTAGTGTTAGGTGTGTTAGAGTTCTACTCAACTTGAATTCGATTGAACGCTTGTGACCCCAAGCACCAAACTAGTCGATTTAGGATCAAACTTGTGAAGGTTGATTTGACTATTCAACCACTAATGTTACAACAATCAAGCAATTTGGAAGGAGAGGGTTAGTTATTCAATGGGATCTTTTTCCCTTACGCTAAGAATTTTTCTTTCAATGGTGATTGTGGTTCTCAAGTTTCTTAATAATGCAATGATGAACTGATGAGATATGAAGAAGAAAAAAACTAAAAGTTAGATTGCTGATTTTATTAATTTACATGTAAGATTAGTACAATCAGCGAAAGAAAATTAAAATAAAGGAAAGAAAATACAATAGAATTATCTGCGCCTGCTTGTCTGGATAGAGCAACGGTGGCATACAATCTGCAGGACATGACTGGTCTGATCTACCAAATATGAACTTAATGATCAATGGGATCCGACAACGAAGGTCGTGGATATTTAATCCACTCCTAATTGTATTACAGCGATGGTGTTGAACAGTAGCAAATCTAAACTAATCTAACTGATTCTATACTTACTATAGCATGGTTGAATAGAAGTAGAATGTCTAAGCTAAAACTAGAATAGGAATCGTTGCGCTGTAGAGTTTGTTTGGTTGTGTGCGGTGAGAGTTCAAAGCTCTTCGTAAAGTGCTGCTTTTATAGGCTTGGAGAGTCAGTAACTGAGTTAGGTTTTCTTAAGTCCATAAAGGTTTCTTTGCCAATATGCCAATGTTTCTCGACCATGTCCCAATAGAATTTGGATTCTCTAGGTCATCGTGATCTAATCTGCTTCTAATTCTGGAAGAACCTATTTTTTAGCCCTCCGTAGTCTCTACGAAAATATCAATCATCTCTAAAGCTTCTTTTTTGGCATAATTGTATGAGACGACCTTACCGTATGTATCTTGGATTGCGAGATATCTAGCATTAATGGTGCTTTATGTAGCTTGTTACGTATGCTGCTTGGTCACACGTGCCACACATGCGACAGTCATTCGTCTTTTATTCGGCCTCATTTTTTCTCGACCACAACATGAATACGGGTTTGACCTGTTGGGAAAACCGGCAGCGAAAGCCGAACGCTGCAAAGTAATGCGAGATCAAACGAAAAACAATATGAAATCAAACCACACACAAGCATTCACCACAAGAGAATCCGAATTTAAGTCGGAAAACCCCTCAACGGGTAAAAAATCATGGCACAAAGCGATCCACTATGAATAAATAGAAGATTATTAAGATTGACAGCCCACAAGCAAGGAAAAATAGAGAAAACCCCAAGTTCTCTCTCACACAACTCTCTCCCCTCTTCCTTACATGATTAGGAAACCTTGGACACCTTAGGATTACGACTAATCCAGGATTCAAGCCATATATATAGCAAGCAATCCCTGAATTAGAAACGTCTTGTGCAAATTCGCGCAATAGCGTAAGAGATACCTTGCTGTGCAATTCATGCGAGACTGACCGACCGGTCAGACCGGACCAAAAATAGTCCAGGGAGCAAAACACAACAGCCTCTACACTAGCCAACCGGTCAAGACCGGTCGGCCCCCTCTATCCGACCGGTCAAGACCGGTTGGTGCACAGTCCAGGGACAGTTTGAAGGCTCTCTTCCAACAAACTCCACTGAGGCTTCAAACGTCAAATCAACAAATCCTTACAACGTCATCTCATCTTCAATCATAGCTCCACCGCTTCTTGTACCACCATCGACTCTAACTTTGCAAATTCATGCCCTTTACCGCTCTTCTCATGTGGCCCTTGGACACTTGCCACATATGAGCAACCGTAGATCTCAGTGTCTTTCCCGCAGCTCCACTGTGAATTGTGCCCCGATCAACATGTAAAGAAGGTCACACCTCCATGCCTTCATACACACGAGTGCCCCCTTCATCACTTCACAACAACGATCGCGGTCGATAAAAACGCACCCTTTCGCCTCGAGTGCACCAAGAGAAATTACATTCATCTTCATCTTGAGGACGTGCTTCACATCTTCCAGGACTCGTTCGACCTCATCGAACATCCTGATGAGTACAGTACCAATATCCACAACCTTATGAGCGAATCCATCACCCACAAACACCGATTCACCACCATACTCCCTATATGTCGTGAATGAACTCTGATCAGGACTTATGTGACATGAAGCCCCTTAAATCTAGGATCCACCCACTACCGTGAGATCCCTTGCCAAATACAGTCAGAACTTCTCATAGATCGTCACCGTCCTCTACGGTATTGGCTCCCTCTCCAGAAGAATTTCCATACCTCTCTTGTTTCAACCTGAAATTCTGGCAATCCCCTCTCATGTGGCCCTCCTGACCACAATTCCAGCACTTCACCTTAGCCTTCCCTTTGCCCTTGGCCTTAAATCCCGATTTCGAATATCCTCCATGCTCAGAACTTCTTTCCCTAATAACTAGTGCATCTGAGGAATAACGGGAAGCCACGTCACCGCTTTTCTTTCTCATCGCCTTCGACTGGAGGACTGAGATAACGGTCTCGATGCTTATGGTTTCCCTTCCTGCTGCACACAAAGTCCCTGAACGACTCATATGAATCTAGAAGAGAATTCAACAAGATGCATGCTTGATATTCATCCTTCATCGATTCATCGATCTCCACCAACTTGTAAACCAGCCTATTGAACGTGCTCAAGTGGTCCTCCACTTCCGTTCCCTCAGTCATCCTTAAGGTGAACAACTGCATCAACACGTACATGCGATTTTCTAGAGACTTCTTGGCATAAACCTTCTCTAGCGTCGCCATCATTTCAGCCGCAGTCTTCTCATTCATGACATGATAGAGAACATCATCCGTAAGGTTTAACAGGATTGAGGTTCTACCCTTCTTGTCAAGCCTCATCCACTCATCATCTTTCATAGCCTCGGGTCGCTTTCCAAGAGCTTCATCAAGCACTTGCTGAACTAGGAGGGATTCAACCTTCACCTTCCATAGCTCACAGTTATTTTTTCCGGATAACTTCTCTACCTCGAACCTTGCGCCGATCCCATCTTCTCGTCTCATATCCGAATTCTACTCCACCCCAACTTTAGCTCTGATACCACTTGTTGGTATCAGCGTAACGCTTACCAACCTTAGCTCTGATACCACTTGTTGGGAAAACCGACAGCGGAAATGGAAGCCGAACACTCAGAGTAATGCGAGATCAACCGAAGAAACAATATGAAATCAAACCACACACAAGCATTAAGCACAAGAGAATCCAAATTTACGTGGAAAAACCCCTCAATGGGTCAAAAACCACGGCACAAAGCGATTCACTATGAATAAACAGAATATTACATAAATCGACAGCCTGCAAGCAAGGAAAAATAGAGAAAACCCCAAGTTCTCTCTCACACAACTCTCTGCCCTCTTCCTAACACGATTAGGAAACCTTGGACACCTTAGGATTACTCTTAATCCCGGATTCAAGTCATATATATAGCAAGCAATCCCGAATTAGAAACGTCTTATGCAAATCTGCACAATAGCGCAAGAGATACCTTACTGCGCAATTCACGCGAGACTGGCTGACCGGTCTTGACCGGTCGGACCCCATGGCTGACCGGTCAGACGGCCCAAAAAGCAGTCCAGGGAGCAAAACACAACAGCCTCTACACTTGGCCGACCGGTCAAGACCGGTCGACCCCCTCTGTCCGATCGATCAAGACCGGTTGGCGCACAGTCCAAGGGCAGTTTGAAGGCTCTCTTCCAACATGACCCATGTTGTTTTTGGCATTCCACATGTCATTGCTGATAAAGATGGAAGATTTCTCGAGGCGCCATGCAGTATGATCTTTCTTCCGTTGTTCGTATAAGGCCACGTGAATTGCATTAGGCCAGGTGTAAACACGAGGATACCCCCAAAAATCATGTAGATCCAACCATCTGGTGGCTAATGACAAGAATTTTGAGGCTTTTTGAGTGGTTATTCATTGTTTCTATGGTGTGGGCATTCATGATTGGATTGGCCTGATTTTCTTCTTCTCTTTCTCTCTCTCTCTCTCTCTCTCTCTCTTCTCTTTTTTTTTTTTTTTTTTTTTGTCTAATTTTTATGGTGGAGTGACTGCTTTCACTGTTTAAAAATTGGCTTCGGCTTACCGTATCATTCACCATAGAATGGGGTCCTATTGTCACCTATCGCCCTGTATTGAGTTGTTTCAAGCCAATTCAGCTATATGAGACCATTCTAAACGGGTTGGATGCCATTTATACATAGCTAGCCCCATACGCAAAGCAAATTAAACTCATCATGTGAGGATATTTTTGTCACTTGATACAAATGCCTGTACGATCTCTAAAAAAGGGAGGTACAGGCAATAATCCAAAATGAAGGAGGTAAGCATAATTATAATATTACTAAGGGGAGATAGCTGCAGTTTACCAATATTTTATAGCTAATATTACACACAATTGTTACACCCGTCTCCATGGTATATCTGGCGTGACTACGCAAGATCTGGACCATTGATATTGCCAATCCTGTTATAAATAGGAATTAGATGACCATCGGGAACCGTTGAGAAAAAAGGAAAAAACCCCTAACGGTCCACATACGACCGACAATAGTCCTACACTGGGGCAATCAGGATCATCAGCCATGGCCCATAGACAGTGAAGGCACCTGGATGAGCCCTTTGGAAATCTGGATGACCTCTTTTATTATATTAATAGAAGTACAAACATACACTTCAGATCACGTCACTGCACTGATATGATATCAGAAAAATGCAATCCATCTCCATCGCATTAAATGTTAGTGGAAATCAGCCAAGATACAGGCACCAAAAATACTGAAAGCTGGGTCCAACCCCACCTAACTTACCACCAGAGAAAAGGAAATGAGTGAGTCCCACCCCTTTAAAGAAATCTCATTACAAACAAATAATACAAAGACTTTCTACGCTAAGGGCGGATTCATTGCAGCGCCCAGAAATCGTACACATACATATGACTCAAATTAGACCGTTGGAGCCATGGGCTGAAAGTTGGCATGAAAAAGTAGGCCCACAGGATCTGACAGTGTACACGATTTTGAGACCTTCGTAAAAGCTGAAGATGAACGACGTATGTCTAGTGGGCCACCTAACTACTATAGGAGCAGAAAGGTTGATCACCCCTCTAAATCTGCGATTAAGATTGCTGCGGATTACGTTCTATGGTTTGGATCGTATAAGGGCGGATGAGATGGATGGAATCTATAAAGTGTCATGTCTCTCTTCTCTCTTGAACTTTCATGACTACTGGAATGGATTTAACCTATTTTATAAGAAAGTATCGATGAGTTCGGATGAGGCTAGCCACCCTCATTTAATATGAACTTCGAGTTGAATTTGAGATATATATATATATATATATATATATATATATATATATATATATATATATATAGCCCTGCTTTTGATGGGTCACAGATCAGGAAGGATGCAAAGCCCATATCACAGCGGGCTAAGCCGATGACGATAGTCTGTCGTCAAACACCCTGCCAGTGGCTAACGCAATGGGGGCTCTAGAAGCCTGAAAGCGTGGAGTCTGAAAGCCGCTCGACAGGACCCAACAAGGAAAAAATCAATATTCAATTCATTAAATGTTTGAAAATTACCGAAATAACAACTGGGCTGTTAAGATAAGACTCCACTAATTAAATAAGACTAATCACGTGAGACTCTAATTGTGGTTGATCCAGAGAGGGGCCCACTAGGTGGAACAGGTCTTCCTAACTGTACAGCTGCGACGTGGTCTTAAAAGGATGGTTCAGATCTAACAGTGATCTTGCTGCATCACTTGACCACATCTGTTTTCGTTCTCTTTCTTATTCTCTGGCATATATTCTCATGAGAATTTCTCAGCTGTTATGATAGAAACGCCTTTAGACCTTCATGAATTCTAAAAATCAGTATCAACCAAAGCTGATGAATTGCAATTGATCCTAGGAACTGAACTGGCTGGTTCAACAATTACTTCAACTGGTGATCAGAGCCATTGATCTACTGATCCATCACGTGGACGAGCAGCAGCAGCAGCCCACAATCACAGGGATATGGACATCCATCGAATGGTTATAACATGTGCTGAAAAGAATGAGCGCTCCAATTTCAGTGGGTAATTGCACCAATCAACTAGGATCATCCAATCAAATTGCACTAATTAGTGCAATTCTCATCCATTGAATGTGGACCATTGCTAATTCCTTGCTCGACTTTTCCTAACCTTTCATTTGCAGGCCACTAATGCGGCACCTAACATAGGTTGCTGGGAATCCCAAACCATAATCTCGTGATGGCCTTCCAGATCAACGGTTCCAATTGGACGAAAAGTGTGCCATGTGGAGGTGAGACCCGCGAGCCTCCAGCAATCTGCTGCTTGAACACAAGCTCAAAACTATATCTGAAAAGCACGCATGCAAATAAAACAATGAAAATAAGACCCTGTAGAGCCTCCAAACCAGCAAAGCAAATGGACAGCGACAGATTGCGGCAATGGCCAACGGTTGCAAAGTTCACATTATAATTATTAAATCACCTATCTTCTCATTAACCCAACAACACCCACAGGGCAGCACACTGAAACTGCACAAGTTCATTTTGGAAGTTACCCTGAATTACAGAGCGAAAACCCTAGAAAAACCATTCCAAATGCAAAGCAATTCAATCATCGGGACCCAAAGAATCACTGTACAAAATAAATGGATTTACATATTGAACATGGCTCGCCAGTGTAGAACAAAGCCGGTTCAAGGACTCTGTTGATCCTCACACTTGAGAAGGGCTAGCCTCTGAGATGCTGAGTGGCTTTGCCTGTTGTTCAGGAAATCAATGTACGAGCGGAGCCTATACCTATCGGAATTTGTGAGGGAGAAAGGAGGATTGAGGATGAGAGATGGTGCTTCTACCAGGAGAAATAACAGCAAGCGCACCGCCTTAGAGTACAGGGTTACCGCAGTGTCCATATCACCCATCAGCTCATCAACCTGCACGTTAATTAGAGATGGGTTCTCAGTAGGAAAACTCAACTTGTTCCACGTCTGATTAGGGCCTATGTTTGGAACTGTTCACAGAATATCTCATGCAAATCTGACCGTGGGCCATCCCTACATCACATCAGCATACGGCCGTCATTTTGCAAAATCACACAAATGAGAACTGCATGCGGATGTAGCAGGTGCATAGGGCCTACAATCAAGATTAGAACCACGTGGTTTCCAAATTGACCCCTTGTTAGAAATGCAGGCGGCTTGGTAAATTTCAAATTTGAATAGGTAGTGGTGTTAAAAGAAGAAAAGCTAGTGGAATAAAAAATACTTACAGCAGCATGTCTACCAAATGCTAAAGCGGATTGATATATTGACTCTATTGCATCGGGCATCTCTGCATTTCCTGAGATAGAGACAGCTAGATTGTGTTAACGTGTCATGGAAAGCAAAGTGTTAATTATCCAGAGGAGATGTACGTCTGATTGAGCAATTTACTCGACTAAACAAACTGCACATGTACGGCCCATCTTTTCTCAATCCAAACCATTGAGATGGTGCGTCACATGATACCCCAAAGCTACACCCACCAGATGGCTCGAAAATTCCAATAGCTCCCTAATTGAAGGCAACCAATTGGATGGCTAGGGTTGTCCAATTGGGAAGGTATAAGCATGGTACACCATGATGGAGCCCACAAAATGAATGAATTGGATTAGCAAAAGTTGGGACTCGGGTATACCATTGTTGGGTCAGATAGAACATTGTTTCTTTTGATCAAGCATCATATAAAAACTCGATCCTTTAACATTGTTAGGATAACAGAACCCTTTTGTCTGTTTTCTATTGATTCAGGAAAACATACCATTGGCCAGTCCCAAGTCCCTAGCAAGTTCCTCAGCATGCGCTACTTCAACAAGAAACTCCCTTTCGATCTGAGAGCAAATAGCAGCTGTTCCTTCAGAGCCACTGCTATTATGAAATTCTCGAGCATCGGGGTTATGCTTCTTGTTGGTGCTTCCTCGGACAGCAATCTCTTGAGAGGGACTTCCTTCAATAGCTGAGGCAGCCTGCGTATGGCAAATATGGAGTGCTTGCTTCCAGATTGCTAGGATTACTAGCTGAATTGAGAAAGCTTCCAATCGTCTGTCTGATTCAATCTTTTGCATAAAAAATAAAAATAAAAATAAAAACATTATGCAAGTAACATGAATGAAATCATCTGAGTGTAAATTTATGGTATTTACTCCAAAAAATCTCAACAACGGTAGAAGGAACTGGCGATAAGAATCCACCAGAAAATGCTAAGGAAATATAGAAAAAGAAACCCCCATGAGAACTAAAAGGTTCGATTGAGTTTAGACATGATTAGCCGGTAACCGCATTTATATTCTTCAAGTAATGACTATATGTATTGCATTCGAGGCAGTAAAAAATGCAAAATATGAAATACATGGATTATCTTATTCAACAAAAATGCAATTTACAAATAGAAACAAGTAGACGTATCACGGCTATGGGCCAATACAAAGAGCCAGTCTCGGCACACCTCAAGCTAACGAAACTACTAAAAAACCTACCCACAACTGCTAAGAAAAAGAAACCTACACTGAATATTAAGCAAAATACATGTGAATTTGGGATTACTAGGTGGTAAGAAAGCCATGAAGAAAAGGAAATATAATTAGCAAAACATCGAAAATGCACAAATCAAGGGGAAAACAGTTTAATGTAACTCGAGCATCAGCCAATCCACTCTGGATTGGCAAGGTTCCCAGTAGGATTGCCCCACAGCTCACTTAAATTAGATTTTTTAACTCAATGACTCAACTGAGTGACGCATAAAACTCAACCAACTTTCCATGAAGATTGAACAATCTGAATTGCTTTTATGGTCTCCGCAGATTCTCTCCATAGTATTGTATTTTACTAAAAACAACCATCTCTATAAGAATCTGTTGCTGGTAGTGATCTAGGAGCCAGAAGCCACAGATCCAGCCAGTTTGGGCCAGGTGTCAGCTATCCATCTCTGAGTGCCCATCAGCAGCAGTTGCTTGTGTTTGTTGTCCCTTGCATGCATGGAGGCCCATAGGAATACTCTAGCCTGTTCTGTTCTGCTGGGAGACCTGGTTTGTTCCTGTTTGTATTTCTTTGTTCGGGTTGCCTGGCAGTTAGTGTACAGTTTCTGTTTTGTATGGTTCTCTCGCTCAGTGTGGCCCGGCTCTTTTCCCAGGTCTTCCTCATGGGTGTAAATAAGAGTTTAGGCTGCTTTATACAATAGGTGAGGCCTTTTCTTTTTATGGCGCCCACCTGAAGATTTGTAAAGCCTTTTGCCAATCAACAAAATTACCGGTTGTGTGCTCCCACCTCTCCACAAAAAAAAAATAATAATAATAATCATAATAAAATAAAAAAATAACTGTCTCCATAAACTCAAAAATGATTGAAGAGAATTTGAAGACAAATTAAGTCAAATGTACTTTCCCAATCAGTATATTGATTATTAATTAGACAAGCAATCATGTTCCAGTCACTTAAGTGAGCTTTGTGACTTGACCTCTTACAAAGAAAATTAACCATGATGATTTATTTAGGGTGTGTTTGGATGTTCCTTTGCTGCAATTCATTCAATTCATTATAGAGGAATGATCCAAGTACCAGTGACAACATTTTAACTTATGATAACAACCAAACCCCTAATCACAATTCTGTGCATTTCCCAGTCGGACATGAAAAAGTAGCTGCAATTTGGGAGCCAAGTCCCTTGTTATGAATGGAGTATAGCTAGCCCCACTTTGATCAGTTTAACTTTTTATGGAATTGAATAATTACAATTTGATTCAATTAAACATCCACATGCAGCCTTAATGTTCTTCAAGATTTTATTCTTCTTTTTTTCTTTTTCTTTTTTTATGATTCTTCAAGAAGTTCCACCCATGACATTCTTGCACACACATTAAGACCAGCCAGAATTTGTGTCTTTTCACTTCCCTTCTAAAGTTTTTAAATGTGAGAACAATGCAGTAAAGACATTGGTTCCAATGCAGAGATTTAAATCGGCAAATTACCTTCTCATTCACTAACTCGGTAATGGCAGACGCACACTGCTGCAATGATCTTATCCTTGCCATGCCATCAGTTGATGGCTGCTCAAAAGCGTCTCCCATATCTGTTGACCCTTGCGAAGTCCCAGATGGTGCAGAGCTATGACTTCCCAAACTTCCAAAGCCAGAGGTGTTCTTTGCAGCCGCACCAGCTATCGGCATTGGTCTACTTAATGTATTGTTATTTATGGATGCCATTGGCGAACCTTCCGATTTGCAAGGTGAGTGGCGCAGACGGGATGCGCTTGCTGATAAAGAAGATGCCTCCACAGAAGGCCCAGATACAATGACATAATCCTGATCAATTAACTCCAATGAATCCACGACTGTAGAATTCATAAAATAAGGAAAAATTAACAACTGATGCATAGAATTTGTAAAAGCATGAAACAGATATAGAGAATCCACCCGGACAGGCTCGTTACCTTTGGAAACCTTCATTGGTGCCTTTGCAACCTCCTTGAGATATCCATCTGAAGGTCGTCGGAAACCATGCCTGGAGACGGTCTTGTCCAGTTTATGTGTAAAGCTATTTCTGGAAGCAATATCCATGTTATTGGATGTGTTAGAAGTTCCCTTTCTATAAGCATCTTTATCGACAGAAAATCCACAAGTGGGCTTCATAGGGTTCCTCTTTGAAGGCATGGATGGGCTTCCGTCAGGCCCACTGGAATCATCATCTAAAAGGAAAGGCAGACAATCCTCTTGAGAACTCTCTTCTGTCTGCCTTGCAAGATTGCACTCACTCAGAGGAAAGCAATCTCTTGCCCTGGATGCAGTCCTGCTGCTGCAGCACATCAAAAAAAAATTCGACATGCTAGTAATAAACTATAGAGCATGAGAAAGGAGGTTGTACGAGGGAAAAAGTGGCTGAATTTGAAATTTTCACCTCAATGATTGGTCTACAAGGTTTTGAGAAAGAAATTGGTGGTTGAAAAACTCTTCAAATGTCAACCGTTCCACTGGAAAAAAAAAAAAAAAAAAATTGTTAGGGAGAATAGTTCCATAAGTTGAAAATCGTCAATAGGAATACCAAGAATGCTTAACAGGGATTCTTCATATAATCAAGAAAATCACATACCAAGACAAACCAAACACCAAAAACAAGAAGAAGAAGAAAAAAACACTGAACAATGTAGAAGTAGGGTTGTCAATGAGCCGGGCTTGGGCCATGCAGAATCAAAATTTTGAGTAGGCCCAGCCTGAATAGTTCAAAATCCAGGCTGGAGCTGACCCTAGGCCTGGCCAGTTGACAGCCCTATGCGGAAGAAGATATAATCTAGATTTTCCAAGTAAAAAGTTCAATCAGTGATTTTGACTACTCTTTCGATGAAAAGTGAAAGAAATTTCTTTTAGTCAATGATTAAAAAAAAAGTAATACCAGCTCTTTGAGCAGGCTGTAAGCTCTTGCACCATCTCGGCGCGTTTTCAATAAATTCCCGTTATCTTTCAAAAAAGAAAAAGTAATACTGGCCACACTCCATATGCTCTTTTAAAAATAGAAAATCATCAAATCATCATATAATTGTTAATATATCCCCAGTCAGAAGCAGCAATGATAAAAATGACATACCTGGATTACGGCGCAACAACTTTTGACATAAATCAAGGCAGTCAGAACTCAAGTCGCTTTTATCTGAAGGGAATCGCAACTCATTTGATTTCACTATGTTTTGCAGCAACTGAGGGTTCAAAAGTTACTAGGTTATTGGCAATGCAATGAGGTTTACAGAATTTCTGCTGTTGCTAAAGTGAAATTCCATGCAGAGAAGTGAGTAAAGGCTAAGAATATTGAAAGAAGCACTCAAACCTGGATTTGGTTATTTCCAGAAAATGGGGTTTTCCCTGTTACAAGCTGAAATAGGATAGCGCCAACACTCCAAAGATCTGCCTGAATATTTAACGCAAGGCAAATGAATGACCAGATTGAGAAAGAATATGTGGATGGAAACATGGAGACAGAAAGAGATGAATGTCACCTTGGCATCATACTTTTGGAGTTGCATTATTTCCGGAGCCATGTAGAGTGGTGAACCACACAATGTCTCTGCCAGGCCTCGAGGTTGTAAAGACCTGCCAGATGAAAGAATATTACTATTTGAACTTCGAATGATAGAATTTTTCTGGAGAAACTCGAACAAAATAAAGATGACTTGGAATAAACAGAACTGATCTTTGAGATTAGGAATATATGCCTCAGGGAGGTACCAACATCTAAACACCCAAAGCAACCAAATGACGGAGATATTAGTTGCATCTTGCAAGGCTGAAGGCTTTTGAATGATGGAGGGAAACTAATTTGGAGAAAATTAGTACAATTTGGACTAGCTTCACTGCAATGTTATAAACTAAGATCCTGAAAAATCACCAGCATTCTTTCTTGGGTTTATTTAGGCAAACATCAAGATTGCATGGTCTAGCCAAATGTAAGTCGACACCAGAAGCGCATGCTGCATGCAGGTTTCACAGATTTTCACTTCAAGAGAATCTGCTTTATTTGTCCTAGCAATCGAGATTATATATATATAGGGAAATGGTACTATGAGGTCGACCTCATGGGAACTTCCCATGAGGTCGAGCTGTGTGGGCCCCACTGTGATGTGTGTGGAACATCAAAACCGTGTATTTGATGGGTCCCCTTTAGTTTAGGGGATATCCCAAAAATCAACCGTATACAGAGCTCAGGTGGGCCATACCATCCAAAACCATGTGAAGACATGCCTAAAACATCTAAAAGCAATTGGTGGGGCCCACCTGAGTTTTGCTGCAGCTGAAACTTGGTCTGACCCCTCATCCAAGTGGGACACACACAATGGATGGGCTGGATTTGTGAACCACATCTCGCTGGGCCCATTAAACGATCATGAAGGTTTTAATGGGTGGGTAGCCCCTCTCGACTGTTGTATGTGGTGTGGCCCACCTAAGCTATGGATTGACCTGATTTTTAAGACCGTGGCCCACCATAGAATGGTGCATCTGACTGATGGGGTAGATGTTCCACAAGCATCACAGTGGGGCCCACACAGCTCGACCTCATAGCACCATTTCCCATATGTGTGTGTGTGTGTGTGTGGGGGGGGGGGGGGGGGGGGGGGGGGGGCCTGCATTTTGCGGGTCCCCTATTGGTTATGGGATATGCCAAAAATCAGCTGTATCCGGAACTCAAGTGGGCCATACCAACTGAAAGAGTGTAAAATCATGCCTACAACATCTAAAATCACTTGTTGAGACCCACCTGAGTTTTGGATACAGTTGAAACTTGGTGTGACCTCTTGTTTTAAGTGGGACACACACAATGGATGGGCTGGATTTCTCAACCACATCTCAGTCGATCCTATAAACGATCATAAAGGTTTCAATGGGTGGATATCCACTCTTAACTGTTGTCTATGGTGTGGCCCACCCAAGTCATGGATTGGCCTGAGTTTTAGGCCCATGGCCCACCATGGAATGGTGCATCTGACTGATGGTGTGGATGTCCATCACAGATCACAATGGGGCCCACTAGCTCTCACGAGGAATGCTCGCTTGCGCACCAGTTCTCATGAGAACTTGTGAGCACTTTTTGAGGACTCATCACAAGTGATGTGAGCAAAAAATATGAGCCATCCACGTGAAGTAGCATCTCAAAAAACCCCCAGGGCCCAACTTTCAACCTGGTCCATAACTTTTGTGGGCCATGGCAAAAGAAAACAGTTTCCTCCCTTGATTTTCCTCTCTCTACTACGGCCCATGAAAGTTTTAGATCAGGTTTGAAGTTGGGCCCTGGAGGTTTTTTGGAGTGCTGAATCACATGGATGGCTCAGATTTTGGGCTCACATCACATGTGATGAGTCCTCAAAAAGTTCTCACGAATTCTCGTGAGAACTGGTGCGCAAGTGAGCATTCCTCTCTCTCTCTCTCTCTCTCTCTCTCTCTCTCTCTCTCTCTCTCTCTCTCTCTCTCTCTCTCTATATATATATATATATATATATATATAAGCTCTCAAGTCCAACCGGTTGGACTATAACTTGCAGTCCATCAAATAACTTCCAAGTGGCCCGCACTTGTAATTTGCTATTTATCAATGGCCAGTAATTGTTTCCTATTTTGTGGTCCACCCAATGAGTAGAGATGGGGATGATATTTTAACTAGGCAATTCTCATGGTTGGACCAACCTGTTCAAGGGGTTTGATGTCAGGTGCTCTTAACTAGTTGAAAGTTATCAGCTGGGTGGACTATAACTTGTGGTCCAACCAGTTGGACTTGAGAGTTACTCGTGTGTGTGTGTGTGTGTGTGTGTGTGTGTGTGTGTGTGAAATAGATCCATTCATTCATCAGGCCATACCTATGAGCACATAAAAATAAACACACTTCCATAGAAATGGGCAAAGTAATCAAGTAAAGAACTCTGCAGAAAAGTAGTTAGAGAAACACGTTATTCATACAAGACTTCTAAAAAGGTATCCCAGTGGACCTCTAAAAGAGAACATCAGTGGACTGCAATGGTTGCAATATTTTCCCAGCATCAACAGGCTTAGACCATTCAAGTTGACTAACTAATACTTAATTTCAGGCATCATACTGTAACTGACCTGGCAAAGCCGAAATCTGCAATCTTCAATAAAGAATGGTCATCATTTGTAGCGAGGAGGAGATTCTGCTCCAGAAATAATGAACTTTAGAACACATTCGATAACAGAAAGACTGCATCCACATGAAATTTCGGTTTGAAACATTGGACCTTTTACATTACTAATGCCCATGACAAACTCCAATCAAGTACATCCAACTGAAATAAAAGCTCCAAAATGCACTCCTAAAAGAAGAAAACACTACGAAACCATGAGAGAGTCGCATGGCTAGAAAGTATATGGAGTTAAACACAGAACGGAAGCATTATAAGTTTTGGTAGTAAAAACAGTTTTATGAGAAACATGACAGCCCGCAACAAGGAGCATAGCATGAGATCTGAATGACAGTGCAAGGGATTTAAACCTCGATGTGAGAGGAAAAATATGCAAGAAAGTCTAAATTGCCTAGTCACAATTAAAGAGAACAAAAAAAAAAAAAAAACAACTCCAAAAGCATTATCATGAACCAAACTTGATATGAAGGCTATGGTACCCGCATACTTCAATATAGGTATTGTATTTGCATCATGTCTTGTCCAGTGCTTTGAATTCCATGTGAATATGTATCCATGCCACATCCATGGTGTATCCATGACATATCTGGGTAACAAGAAATTTTCTCCTAGGAACCAATTCTCATGAGAACCAATGAGAACCCTTTGAGAACTCATTCCAAGTGATGTGCACATGAGATCCAATCCATCTGCTAGACACGTCACCTCATGAAACCTATAGGGCCATAAATCAGCCTGATCCAAAATTTAGGTGGGCCACAGCAAAGTGGGAGGGGAGGCCCACCCTTGATTTTCACGAGGTACCACTTAGTGGCAAAACTGTGAATTTTTACTTAACCCTTCATCCAAGCCAGATCAGGGATCTCTATGGCCTAGATTGCACATACACATCACATGAGATGAGTTCTCAAAGGTTCCTCACAGGTTCTCATGAGAACCGGTTCCTGGGAGAAAATCTCTCTGGGTACAATAGCTTAAAAGCATCTTCCAGAAAGCTCAACTAGGAGATGCATCTACATCGAGTTCCCCATGGAGAAATCTAGCAAAAGGTTTTGGAAGGCAAGCCCAATTTTATATTAAAAAGGCAACAAAAAAATTACGAAACAGCAGCCTCATGGCTTCAATGACAAGAAGTCATTAATCCCATTACAAATAAATCCTTTCTCCCCAATTTCTCTATGTACAGTCTGCACCTAGCAAAAGAATACTTCTTGTATGTCAAATGCATATTAGCTGGCCTTAACTCAAAGGAACGCGGAAGGTAGACTTTTTTAAATAAAAGTGTTCAATTGGACATCCACTTCGGCCCCTCAAAAGATAAATCCCCAGCGAACATGATAAGGCAGCCCAAGAAAAATAACAGCTAAAGAGTCCAAGAATGCAGTTGGCACGAGCAGGATGCATGCTATCTCTACTATAATTACCAACCTCAACAATCCAGCTGCTAATTACCATGCATTAGTATGAAGTGTTGGATTCTCTTCTCCATTTATGGCATCAATAAAATAAAAGAGACTTAGTCATTCGGTGAAGAAAAAAAATACACACACACACACACTAAATGTATTCAGTTATCTGTGTTTTTTACATGTATTCAGTGTATCAGAACATTCTTTGGTAAGAATGTTGTCTGTCAGCCTGACCTACTAAAAGCTGAGTTTTTGAGTCCTAGCCTCTAAATTTTGTGTTGAAGGCTTAAAGCATTTGGATGTTAGAAAAATTCTTGGTTGGTCGTCAAAATTCTCATAGTAATGGGTTTATTAACACATTTTAAGTTTTTAACCGAACACATGGGAATCACAACCTGTGTTCAAAATATCGGTATTGCGTTCCAGTATCGCATCCTTGGGATAAAGATGCCTACCGGTTATCGCACAGGTTATATCGTTTGTATCGGGTAATTTATCGCATTTTTTGGGAAACATTGGAAAAATGATTGAATTTTTCAATGAAACTTCAAGGATTGTTAAAAAAATACCTTAATACACACTTTTAAATCATAACATCTCAAAAAAGAAGTGCACATAAGAGGTTTCCTTTATATAGGGTCCTAAGCCATGCGCTGTCTAATTGAACTAATGCAACTAAATTCAAATTGAATGCATAACATTTAGAGTGTATGTGATGATCATTTCATCGAACACTCCTAAATACTTCGAAATTAGTCTCAATTGACAGCTGATTGAAGGGAAATTTCGAGGAAAAAATTAATAATTTAATATTTTTAATTAAAAATGATTTTTAGTTTCCTAAAATTGACAAAGTCTTAAGAAATCAGTAGATCAGCCCTCATACATGCTTGAGTTCATGTGTGGAGAACATGGAGAACATGAAGAACCAATGGATATCGAAATCAAAGCTCCAACTCCATGATTTTTCATGCAAAACATGAAGAACCAATGTATTTGTAACCATTTGACACTAATTTAACACTAATTTCAAAAAAAAAAAAAAGGGATCGGAAATTGAAATGCTCACCAGATCAAACATGTGGGATATATCGGCACTACACGTGCATTTCATATCGCACAGGTGGAATACAAGATATATCATAGGATATATAGGTCGATATCGTCAATATTTAAAACATTGCACAACAAATCATCCAAAATTAGAATATATGTGATAATATATATATATATATATATATATATAGAAAGGTAACATGGCACTCGAACTCATGACCTCAATGTTGAAACGCATTGTCTTCCACCGAGCTGTGGTTGTGTGTGTGTGTTGGGGGGGGGGGGGGGGGGGGGGGACTTCCCATGAGCTCAAGCTGTCTAGACCTCACCATGGTCTATGTTAGACATCCACCCCATCAATCAAATGCACCCTTCCATGGTGGACCATGGGCCTAAAAATCAGGCCTATCCATGACTTAGGTGAGCCACAACACAGACAACAGTTGAGTGGATACCCAGCCATTGAAACCTTCATGATCATTTATAGGGCCCACTGAGATGTTGTTCAGACATCCAGCCCATCCATTGTGTGTGTCCTGCTTAGATGAGGGATCACACCAAGTTTTAGCCACATCCAAAACTCAGGTGGGCCCCACTAAGTGCTTTAGATGTTTTAGCCATGATTTTACACAATTTCAGATGGTGTGACCCACTTGAGTCCTGGATACAGCTAATTTTTGGGATATCCCATAATCTAGGGGGGACTCACCAAATGCACAAACCACGGTGTGGATGTCCAACATAGATCACAGTGGGGCCCACATAGCTCAACTTCATGGGAAGCTCCCATGAGGTTGACCTCATAGTACCATTTCCATATATATGTTTATATGTGTTTTATCCCAACTTAATCCAAGACCACGAGTGTGGGAGGTGAGGAGAAAAGCATATGATATATGCTATTTTACCGTGTTAAAATCACAGTTATCCATTTAACATGCATAATTCTAATTGGTTGGATATCTGTCCAAATGGTTAAAATCTCAGGGAAAAAAAAAAGTTGGAAAATCAGTCAATCAGGCGCTAATCGAACATAAATCAAGCACAACTTTAAGGTTAGGGCCGAAATACAACAAAAAGAAGAAAAAGCAGAAACAAGTGATTGTTTGTCCCTTCTTTTTACTTTCCCCAAAATGGTCAAGTCTACTTTGATTCATCGAGTCCCGCTAAGATCTTGCATTTTAGTCCCAAAAACTGAAAATGTGTTTACAGGGTTTTAGAAAGTTTTCGAGTATAAACAGGGAAGACAAGCGAGGGCAGCACAAGTCAGAAGCACAATTCGAAAATGGAGTGGCACCTGGTTAGAAGGATCATGCAACTAAGTATGATACCCATTCACCATTACTGTTGTTAAAGACTTGATATTCATGTGCTTCACTGACTAATTAAAATGGAAATTTAACAGGGTAAGCATCACTCTAAATGGTAATGAAAGGATTAAGTCATTATAGAGGATCCTGATTCATCAATTTATAACACAAAATCTGTCCATTTTGTGCATAAAAATCTCAAACAGGACATTGCTATTTGTGGGAATTTTGGAATTTTGGGGGCATGGCCATATGCACATTGAGGCCCATATTATCAACTGATTGGATCATTGCACACCCACTTGTACAGACTTAAAACCTGAATCACACCGCTCAACCTTTTGGCCAAGCATTATATAATACGTCTTCAACATTACTGCTGTTGAGGAATATAAGACTTGAACATTCATGCCCTTCACTGATTAGTTAAATACATAAAAGGATCACTATAGATGGTAATGGAGGCACTAAATCATCATAGAAGTTCCAGATTTACGAATATATTTTTGAGTAAATATGCCCATTTTGAGTATACAAATATCAAAACAGGCATGATTATCTTACAGCCCACAAGGAAGTTTTACTGAGGTAGATGGAATTTGCACTACCAAATCACAACTGGGATGAGAGCTACTCTCATTTGAGATTTGGAATTGAAAGAGTGGGAAAATAGGAGATCACATGTTTCCCATGTCTAGAGCCAACCCAACGCAAGGAAAATTAGTTCCACATGAAAAGCAGAAACCAATCTGATTTCAGGGTACTTCCAAAAGGTCCCTTGGGAAATGATTAGCCTTCCATCCCTCATGCCTAGCTTGTGTTCTATAGAGAGTAGTTGGGGTTGCACTTTTCAGGTATAGTTAACTTTCAGCCAGTTACTGAGACATGAGCGTGGAAACCGTGAGTGACATGGGCAAAAGGGTCTGAAATAGTGAGTCACTAGGATTGTCAATGGGTCGGGACCTGTTGTAACCATAGCTGGACCTGCGGCGCCCAAGGGGATTGGGTTCTGGTCCTGTCGGGTTCAGGTCAGGATACCACATTTGAGGTAACAGACCCAATCAGTTCTGGGTACCCGTCGAGTACCCACCATGTACAAAGTTCCTATCTTTGTGTTGTGCTTGTGGTGGAAAAAAAAATGTGGCAGGTCAACGTACCTAATTAGGGCTGCACATGATCATTCTCCAAGGGCAATCAAGCAATTTTCCCTAACCATAACCCATCCTTGGAGACTAATTAAAAGGGATTTTTATAGTCAGTACGATGACAATGCAGAGGAATTCAGAAATTGTGTACATAGATCCAGGTACCCAATGAAAGGCAACAAATCCAGGGCGTGTGTGGCTGGTACTAGTGAGCATATGTGCTTGTATATGTACAGTACCAAGCTAACCAGACACTTCAAAACCTACTTGAGTCTAGCACTTCCATGTCGAATGTAAATGTCTCCCCAGGTAACCTGCACAAGTATGCAAGCTTCTTTTTTTCTTTTCTTTTCTTTTTTTGGTCCATGATTGTATCATCAGTTAGACATACACCACATGGCAGATCTACCATCCATGCTTGGCAGCAGACAGAAAATTGTGTGACCATACCTGACATGAAAATGCAAGTTTTCCATAAAACCCATCAAGAAGCATGGATGTATGCATAAAAGAGATGATGCTTCAACGAAATGTCTACTTTCAAACAAAAACTACTCTTACGTCATTACATGTTCACCACTATAGGTAATTAACAGTTTCATCCTCAGAATGGTTTTCACGCTGAATTATGTTTGTCATCCACCCTCAGGGTTAGAAAGATGACACATATGATCACAAACTAGAATGCAAAACTAGAGCACACAGAGAAACACAAATAAGAAAAACAAACAGAAACCGCAAATTTCTGTGCAAAAAAATGCATCTTGTAAGAGTTAACAATTCCAAGAGCAAGAATACAGAGCAGAAAACATATGAACAAACCTGTGGCTTTAGATCGCGGTGTATAAGATTGTTTGCACGGAGAACTTGTAAACCAGCAGCTGTAGAAGAAACAAGACTCGCAACATATTACAAAAATGATTTCACTTAGTGAAACATGCAATCTAGAAATGTGTGTGCTGTGTGAGTGAAAATGATTTAGTGAAAATGTTTTCACCAGAATTGTGGTGAAAACAAATGTTGTGGGCCCGACCTTGATGTCTTGATGACATCCATGCCAACCATCATGCAGCCTCCCATGTTTAGGCATGGAGCAAAAAATCAGGCCAATCCATGACTTAAGTGGGCCATAACGCAGAGAACACTAAAAAGGGGCGGCCCACCCTTGATTCTCGTAAAGGGCCCACCATGTTGTGTATGTGCCGTCCAATCCACTGATATGCATCATCTGCATGAGATAATAGCACACCTCAAAAATAGGCCACTTTGAAGCTCGAGTGGAGCCCAACACAAATCAATGGTTGGCATCCCCCTCCCAACTGTCCCTGCTGATGTGGCCCACCTAAGTCATGGACTGGCCTAATTTTTCGACCCACAGGCAAACGGAGGGGGGGGGGGGGGCGGTGGATGTCACATCACAGTGGAGCCCACAGCACTCATTTGCACCACAATTGTGGTGAAGGCGTTCACACTTGATCATTTCCCATATGTGTGTGTGCAACTGTGAATACCTATATCAAGAATATCTTTTAAAATCTAGTTAATTGCACATCTGTACCTAGCTGTTGCATGAAGTACTTGGCAGATGCTTCTGGAACGCTTCCACGACGTTGTATATACATAGAAAGATCACCACCTCTGCAGTATTCCAGTACCAGATGGATCTTTCCAGAATTCTAAAAATAACCACACACACACACACACACACAAAAAAAAAAGATATTAACAAATAAAGAACTGGAAGAGAATATTTCTATGAAAAGTATATTTTTTCTATTCAAACCAATGTTTTAAATAGTAAATAGCATGTAGTGTAGCATTCACCCCTCTAAAGCATGAAGTGTAAGCTACATAGCATGTGGCATAAGTTATACGCTACTTCTAGATTTTTAATCAAGGTTGCGCTTGGTTGCACCAAATGCGATTGATTAATAATAAGATTTAACAAAATTTCATGATATTTGGTACAACCAGGTACAACCAAACGCAACCTAAAGTAATAGGAAAGGGCAATGATCAAGTATACATGTCAAAAAAGAGTAACAAAGCTTATTTAATATTGTTACAATGTTACTTATATTATTTTACTAGAAGTATTGAAAAAACTAACTGATTTAAAAATTAGAAAAATGTAACAAATCATTGAAAATGTTAATTGATTTTAATGTTGTAGTGAAAAATAACTTGTAATGTGAGCTACTTAAGTGTGTAGTGTAATCATCTAAGTAGCTTGTAGTGTATGCAAGTTATCATGTAGCATGGGCTATACGTGACTTATGTTATTTTCATTAGGCTAAGCTATGCCATGTAGCGTTGGCTACATGCTACATAGCGTAAGCTACTTAAAACATTGATGCAAACTATATCCAAGCGTACTTCATTAGTGGGATAACAAAGAAAATAGCGATGAGCAAAATAAGTAGGAGGCATTAGCATCCATGTATTACATCCAATCTTTTGAAAGAAATTCATTGAACATGAGACAGCCCTCAATTGTCACTAGCTATCCTCCATTTAACCAAATGGCCCATGAGCACATTCTCTTGGGTCAAATGAAATCTAGGAATATTGTCCTTTTTTTTTTTTTGAAAAATAAGAATATTTTTTGACAGGCAAGGATGTTAACTCTCCTATATATATATATATATATATATATATATATATATATAGCAGGATTTTTAAAATCTACAGTAGATTTGAAGTGTTGAATGGAATCTACAGGGTTTTCTGCGAAGTTTCGCTTAATGGGTTTTATGTATTTGAAGATTATGCTAATAAAAGCCTCCGGCAATGTATGGAGATTTGTTCCATTTTTAATAGTTTCCTTTTTATTTAGTTATGCTTTGATCTAACTAGATTCATTAAAATCTGATTATCAATTTTAAGTTGGTCAGGGTAACTAAGCACATTAACATTAGAAGAGATATAGCCTTCAAATCATGGTGCCGTCACGGCCGTTATGGGGCCGTAAAGGCCGTCACGTAAAGGTAATAGCGACAACCATTACACATTACAGGGTCGTAAAGGCCATTACAGCCCTCATAACAGCCCGTTACGCCCCCCATAAAGGCCATAACGGCTCCGTAACAGTCCATAACAAGGCCAATACAGGTTTTTCAAGTTTTTCTTTTTCAATTAAAAAAAAAAAAAAAGACACTATAATGACCATTACAAGGGCTATAATGGCCATTATAACCCGTATCATAAAGGTAACAGTGGTGGCCATTACAAAATACCTTTCTCCAAATATATTCATGAGCCATAATTCACCAAGAACATAACCAATAAGTTCGCATAAGATTCACCACATGCCCTAACATGTTTTACACCTTCAGGTTTTAGAAAAACAAACTTCTGCTAATTCACCAAGAAAGTAACCAACGGGCTTGCATAGATGTCACCATATGCTCTAACAAAACCCACATGAGCTAATCACTCAAATGTTAAGATCTTCCCACTTGGAATTATGCATGTTCATACTCTCATGTTTTAGAACAGCTAACTTCTTCCAGATGGAGGAAAAAACAGAAGATAATCCTTATTTCGCTTGTTCGAGGACAGGTGTGATGGCCAGAATATACTTATTAGAAGAATCAGAACCAAAAGTATCCAAAAACATACACGCGATTACTACCATCCAGCCAGAGGACTGTAATATTGGGACCACGCCCTGGTCACAACGAGACCCACAACTCAGATGGACTGATGGCATTTACGCCACATGTTCAGCCGTCATATCCAGCCAGAGCACCATATGAGTCCTCTCGAATTCGGCTCCATCTGTTGTAGGTTTTGCAATGTTTTTTTCAGTTTGGGCAAACTTTCCAGAATCTTCAGCAGCGAAGGTCCGGTCAGCGTTGCCCACATCCAAAGGCAACAGCATTTTCATGATTTCAAGTAAAAAAATCCACATTTCTACTTCCATTTTTTCTCTCAAATTACATCAAAAATGAAAACTTTTAACAATTCGTGGAAGCTTCCATTATATAAAAACAGGGAAAAAAAACAAAAAAGCAGATTTTTTTAGGCGGAAATTAAAAAAGAAAAAAAGAAACGATTTTTACGATTCTGCAATCTTTCAGCTCAGGCGAATTCCCCAGAACATAGGAAATGGCATTTTCGTAATTTCCCGTATTGAAATTAGCTCCCCTCTTTCCACTTCATTAATTCTTAAAAAAACTACATAAAAAGATGGACACGACGACTCGACTCCGAAAATCAAACATAGAAAAATCATCAGATATACAGAAAATTACAAAAACAAGCGATTTCAACAATTTCTACCGACCTCGATGATATCATGCAACCGGATGATGTTCGGATGATTGATGTTCTTCAAGATCCTAATCTCCGACAGGAGGCTGTCTCGCAGCTTCGAGTTCAGCCTCTCCATCACGATCTCCTTGATAGCCACCTCCGTCCCATCGATCCGATGCCGTCCGTGCCAGACAATCGAGAACGATCCAGACCCGATCTGTCGTCCGACGATGTAATCACCCAAAACCCTAGATCCACCCGTCATCGTCTGATACATCATCGAAACCCTAGAAAGCCAGGAGCAGCAGAGCCTTGAATGACGAAAATACCCCTCGGAGAGAAGCTCGGGAGGCGATGAAGACGGGAGTCTGACGGAAGATCAGATGGGAACGGAACGGAGTCTTTTATGAGAGAGAGAGATGAAGAATTTATTATTAGAGAGAAAATGTGGATTTTTTAGTACGGATTTCCTATTGGTTATTTTATATTAGAGAGAAATCAGAGCTGGGAAGAGACAAAAGGAGTCGCTAAACAAGGGAGAAACAGATAACACGATGGGAGAAGAGCTTGGTTTGCTTCTGTCGCGATATAGAATCCACCGTATGTCGTCATCCACTGGGGCCCACATTCTGAGATGGTACAATGATTTGAACCGTCCATGTTCTATTTAATAAAATAAATAATATATTAGTACATTATTTCTCTTTATGATAGGCTTACTTTCTGATTTGTATAGTTGAATGTGAGCCATTGAAATTTTTCTTTTTGTTGTTGTAAATTTATCTAAAGATACTGAGGGTCGTAATCTTACATTTAGCAATTGTTTCTTACGGTGGTGTTTATGGCGTAGGTTTCTTAATGTGAACGGTTCCGATCATTGGAAATGCACCATGTGGACCCCAGTGGGCGGTGATATACTATGGACATCAGTCGCGACAGAGGCAAAACGAAATCACGGAGGAACATGGAGCAAGCTGGATGTGCCTGCGGTCTGGCGAGTAGCCATTCCAATTCTACTTTCAATAAAAGTTCTAACGTGGGATATGTGAGAGAGATCTGATCCGTTCATTCGATCGGCCCATATGGTTTTCATGCTCTATATGAATTTTTTGGACGGTCCACCGACCTGATTAAGTAATAAGCACGTGAGATATTGTGAGAAATACGACCAACGGTCTGTATTCAACATAAGCATGTGGCCCATATGAAGATTGGATCTACATGCATAGAATATTTTGCATAGGACCCACCCACCGAAATTGTTACATGAGCTACCTCTATCTCACGCACAAGCATTCCCTCATCAACCGATGGCTGATGTATGGATCAGCAGTGGATGGGGCTCTTACATTAAGATGCCGTATCATCCAAGCCGTTTATCCAGCGATGCTTAATCCAGATTTACCATAATGACATTAACTTCCAACAAGTTACTCTGTAGTTGCATGAAAGGAGGACTAGAAAACGAAAAGGACAATGGCTTCCTATTTGAAAGGAAATTATCCATTTAAAGGATGAGATTCTCTTAATATTTTAATTTTTAATCTTTGGCACTATATAACTAGGCTTATAATATAAACGGCTCGGATCATTTCATCATTGCATTCAAGTGAAATTAAATTCATTAATGAAGTACAAGCAGAACTAGCAAAGGAGGTGTAAGTTAAAAAAATTAGAAACACGCTTTCTACCATAAAGTATTTTATACCTAGAGATAAGAGCCGATGATCTAGCAGCACGCGGGTTGCGGACGAAGGGAGGTTGGTAGGACCATGTAGCGTGCACTGAATGCGCACGCCAAGCGATGCCGAAAAAGATGACAATGGTGTAAGGTTTTATTGATTCGAATCATTCAACTTATGAATAACCAATTGGGTGAACTTAGTCATTTAACTTATAATTGTGTCATGGCAGTTGACGGTTTAAAAGAGAGGAATACTTACAATTGACCAAAGAAAATATATTGATTGTACTTTAGTTTCAATTTATGCGGACTTGATTAGATTCGACCCTTCACAAATTAGGCTGTGGATTGGGTAGACCTAGCCAAAGACGGAGAATCTTGACTGGGGATCTACATCCACACTGTTCATTCATTTTGACAAATCATTTTAGGGTATGCGCCTAAAAAATGGGTAAATTGAGGGCTTAAGTGGACCACATGACAGGAATTAGTGGAGATTGAATTCTCACCGTTGCAAACATCATACAACCACCGTGATGTTTATTTGTCATTAAAGTTTACTAGATTCCACCTGCTTGTACAAACTCGGCCGTGGATTGGGTACTACCCTCCACTTGGACCTAGCCCGAGCCGCACAGCCAAAGGATCTATGTGGCCTATTGTGATGTATAAGTTTTATCACGGGTTATTCATCCATTCGACAAATCAAATGAGGTAAATTGAAGCCCAAATGGACTACATAAAAGGAATTAGTGAAGATTGAATTTCCACCGTTGAAAACTTCCTCTGACAACCACAGGAATGCTTATTTGCCTTCGAAGTTGCTCATATGGTCAAATAGACATACATGGAAGGAAAAAATAAATAGCTTCATCCAAAACTTCTATGCCCCTAAGAAGTTTTCAACGGCTGTTACCTGTTGTGCCCTTCATTAGTGGAGGTCGTTTTAAGTATACCATTAAAAACTTCCCTGGGTCAAGGAAGTTATAGATCAATAAGATATTTGTTTTTCTCTTCATTTAGGTCCATGTGAACCTTTGAAGAGGTAGGATAGCAAATAAGCATCATGGTGGGCCTTCGGAAGTAGGCATCTCAATGGAGCTGGTAAGATTGAGATTCGTTTTGCTCCGATTCCATATATATCAGATTTGGAAGTAGAGCACTCAATGGATTGTCCACCTCTAGCTAGGTCGGACCGCATGAAATCAGGAGGGAATTAGTTGTTACCAAGGTAACAACTTAATGGGTGTTATCTTAACCGTGTGGGGCCCATCTTGATGTATTTTTTTGTATATCCACGCCGTTCATCTGTTTTCTTATATTATTTTAGGAGACAATTCCAAACCTTAATAAGACCGTACCACTAGAAATAGTGATGAACGACCATTAAAAACATTTTATGGGCCACGAAAGTTTTGGATCGAGCTGATATTGGTATATTCCCTTCATCAAGATGTTTTTGACATTATCAACGGGTCGGATGGAAAACAAACATTAGGAAAACCATGCTATGTGCCCTTTGGAATTTTTAATGGTGAGGTACTCAATCATCACTATTTATTGTGTTATGGTCCACCTAAGATTTGGATTTGCTTAATTTTTATAAACTGTCCTAAAAGATATGTAGAAATGGATAGACGACGTGGATATACAATAAATCATCAAGGTGGGCCCCACGGTAGAGGAACACCCACTAAGCTGTTCCCCGTGTAACAGTCAAGTCATAGGGAAGTGGATTAGCTCTAACGTACCTACACGAGAAATCTAGGGAAGTGGATTAGCTCCAACGTACGTACGCAGATTTCTTTTAATAGGAAGTTCTTGCATTGTGAACCTAAGTGGGGCCCACCGTGATGTTTGTAAGAAATCCACTCTATCCATCCATTTTTTGAGCTCATTTTAGGACATGAGGGTGAAAATGAGATGGATCGAAGACTCAAGTGGGCTACACTAAAGGGAAAGGTGGGTAGGGAGATTCATACCGTTTAAACCTTCTTGGGTCCACAGTGATGTTTATATGTGATCTATGCCATTCATAACATTATTCCTATTGGGATTATTTGGTGGATTCATATCATAATTCGACCCGAACCCGATGTTTATATGGATTTTTAAATCGGATGTTGATCTCGCTATTTATAAATGAATTGGATATGGATTTTACATCTTTGATCTTAGTGGTATTCAGATCTGGATTAAGTAAGAGTTATAGATTTCCGGATTCAAAGCCGGATTCAACTAGATCCACTCTCGGTCCAACCTATTGAGAGCCCTATCGAAGGGTTTCAATGGTAGAATCATTGTCTCCACTGCTTTTTGTAGAAGGGTTTCAATGGTAGAATCATTGTCTCCACTGCTTTTTGTATTATGGTCCACTTTAGCTTTGAATCTGCCTGGTTTTTCGGCCCATGCCCTAAAATGATATCAAAAAATGAATAAGCAGCAGGGATATAACCCATACATCATGGTAGGACCCACATAACTTGATGACGCCAACACACTGCGGAGGTCGGTGGTGTGTGTCACACGAGGAAATCCGCTTCCTGCAATTACTTGTCGTACATTCCCTGCTTTACTCATGTGTTACCTCTATGATAAGTCTACTTCACACATTATCCACTGACACGTGTCAATTTTGCGACGGTAGATCAGTACAATATTAAGTAGGTTACTACAATCATGTGTAATTGTAGATAGGCTGGGCGTATCTTGCATATATGCATGCAGCTCTAGACAGCTATATGTAAGTATTCTCAATTCCGTATTAGAAGGTGGCGGTCTCCCACCAACTAGACCGTGCCAACAAGTGGACGGTCGGCTCAGGTGGGCCCCACTTTGATGTGTTTCCAAAATCCATTCCGATCATCAAGTGCATAACTGAGATTTACTCATGGGTCACAAAAATTAGGCAGATATGTGATTCATTGGGCTACATCGAGAGAAATAGTTGCAAGGGGTGCATGCCATTATTTTTCACAGGCCCACCGTGATGTGTATGCACAATCCACTCCTGCTAGAAGTTTCGTCGTCCATCTTTAGTTCTAGAGTCCAAAAATCAGGCTGACCTGTGATTCAGGTGGACCATATCAAAAGAAAAGGTTGATAGAGGAACGTCCACCCTTGATTTTTTACAGCCATCGTAATAATTACGTGAAGTCCTCCCATCATCAGCTGTCTCACGAAAATTTATGCTTAGGTCTGTGGCCCATTGGAGGGTGGGTGTCTCCCCACACACATTTTTTAAAGGCGATTTGATGTAGCTATTTTTTGGGCCTTGACCTAAAGTCAGCCAATCCATCTAATGGTTGGAATAGATTTTAGACACACGTCATGGTAAGGCATCAGAGCACAACTTTATGTGGCATAACATGATCTCTAATCCTAATTGTCCATCTTCTCTCTCATGATCATACCCAATTCGGAAGCGGATTGCTTGGTAGACGTGGCAAAGTTCCATGGCCCTCATTATTATATGTGTTGTATCCACATAGTCCATCCATTTTGCACAATCACTTTAGGGCATGAGTCGAAAATGAGCTAGATCCAAACCTTAAGGGACCACACGAAGTAAAGTAGGGGGATAACAATGCCTATGGTTGAAACCTTCTTAGGGCCCACCATGATGTTTATTTTCCATCCAACCTGTAAGGACGGGGATGAAGGGAAAATAAAAATATCAGCTTGACCTAAGACTTCTTCAATGCTAGAAGTTTTTGATGGCAAGTGTTCAATGCCTATTGCCTTCTATTAGAGCTGAACACGAGTTAAGTTTGAGTCGAGGTAGGCCACGCTCGGCTCAACTTGACCCCACCATGACCCAAGCTCGAGTTTAACTCGACTCAGTCTTCAAGCTCACCTCAATTTGCTGGTTCGAGCCAAGTTGAGTTGGGATTTAAGCGGGTCAAGCGAGTTGTTCAAGTCGAATTTGAGTTATATGAATTTTTTTTTAATGTTTTAAAATTTGTAATAAAATCATTAAAATGATCAAATCAAAATTGTTCATTGTTTGGTAAAAAGAAGGTAAAATCAAAATATTATATGCTCGCCACTCGCTACCATTCGAGTAGGGTAAAAAGAAGGAAGGAAAGGGGGACAATTAGGGTAAAAGGAAAGAGGGGGCTAGGGGCCTGAATAGAGTTTTAACTTTTAAATTTTCATTATTATTATTATTATATTAATTCAAGCGAGTTGAGTTCTAGTCGGGTTCAAACTTAAAATCAAGTTGATTCGAGCTTGACCCAGCTCGAACTCAACTCATTTTTTTTTTTTTTCAAGCTACAGGTTTAGCCACTTGGAATGACCTGATCTAGTCCATGAGTCGAGTCGGATTGAGCTCAATTGAGTCAATTCGAGCGAGTTTTCCTAACTGGCTCAACTTGTGTCCAACTCTACCTCCTATGCTGTGGTCCACTTGAGCTCTGGATCTAGCTCATTTTATTTTGTGTCTGGCATACATGAAAGATCCATGAGGACGCTAACCAAGTGTCTGTTTTGGTGGGACAAGAGATTTTGGACATCCCCTCTTTATGGACATGTTTGTATAACCATAAGAATAAATGTCTTTACTATATGCTTTCCCCCCAAAAAATATCCTTACTATATTTATGTTCATGATTTTTTTAAGCCATGGGAAGTGGCCTCGATGGAGTGGAACTGTAATATCCTGAGAATTTTGGTGCACGTGTAGGTACACGAGTGCACATTCACTTATGTAGATTTATTTACTTTTTTTATTTTTGTTGTGCACACGTACATATACATATACACGCTTATATATTTTAATAACTTTTAGGACCTCCATAAGTCTTAGTATACTTAGTTGTTTAACAAATTGATCATTAAAACGAATCAACATTGCTAGTTAAGAAATCCAACCATCTACTTCAATCTTGAACCACCCGATTAAAGTGGACTAGCAATGAGATCACTATATCTACTTGTACACTCATCCAATTAGAATTCTGAATCATTCATCCTGTTCATCATACAAGTATATATTTAACCTACTACTGAAATTACAATTTGAGTAACTTTTACATGTATACAAGTTATCTGAATCTAACAATGTATAGGCCTTACTCATGAATTACTCCAAACACCTATTTGTCTTATCTGCTTATGAAACTGATCGTACAACTATTCATATACATGATTAAGGTTCTAACCATCCAATTTATTTGGTCATAACTTGTCATTTTACCATCTATCACATATGAATCCATCTATTGGGCCACTCAAATTCTAAACTACACCGTTCATTATCAGTTTTGTAATGTATACATCAAACTTATCGGTCAATTTTCACATTGGACACCTACACATGTTGTTTGGACCATCAGGTAAGCGTAAGCAATAGGAAATCATTATGGTCTCCATTTAAAGATTAAGCCTATTGGAAAGAGCGTATTAAATGGTTAACCATGGCCAAACTCCCTTCGGGACTGAACGGCATGAATGGAATCCACACTTTATTTCTGAAAAAGAAGGTATGAGGGTATCACGTATCTACCTAAAGAGTTATGACTTTCAAGGAAAAAAAAAAAAAAAAAAAAAAAAAAAACCAAAACCGTAACATAGAATAGTACTCAATAAAGAAATATAACTACACATGGTGGGGCCTACTACTTTAATAAAGAATATAGATTTGGACCATCGAATCCAGTCATCTAATCCACCTAATTCTTAGCCATTGTACTATATATGAAGCCAACCCAATTATGTGGGTTTGTAATCGTCCACCAATATGACTAACCACCTAACCATCCATCTGCACCATCCGTCCATCATCTAATCGTATATTTATCCGTCCATCCATCTACACCATCCATCCATACATGCATTAAACAAACCTCTCACACACGTGTCACACATTTACCACATGCATCACAAGCACTTTCATGCACACACATGTGGCGCATGCATGCAGCACACACATGGCACACATGCAATGCATGGCACCATGCATTAACCAACATGTTAAAAAAAGTGATTTAAAAAAAACGGAGAAACTAAAGATGAAAGAAACGTATAAAGTCATTGCATTTGCACACGTGATGCATGTGCTATAAGGTGGTTATAAATATGGGAGATGAAGGCAGGGGTGTGGAACTGCTTAATATATATATAGAGAGAGAGAGATTGATTTTCACGTGAAGGAGAGAGTGAGGGAAAGATAAAGGAAGAGAGAGAAAGGAAGAGAAAAAGAATAAAGAAAAAGGAAGAGAGAGAAAAAAAAGATATATATATATATATATATATATATATATATATATATATATATATATATATATATATATATATATATATATGAGTTTTTCTCTCACTTAGCTTTTTTAGAAAAAAATATATTTGTATATTATTTAATTAATTATTTATTATTCTTATAATTAATTTTATTTGGTTTATTTAAAAATATATATAATCATGTGAATAATCTAATTTATTTATTTGCTTATATTAGTTATTAATTAATTATGTGTTTAATTTTTATTAGTCGTATTTATTTACTATGCTTTTAAATTTGTCATTTAAAATTTTTATTTACTTTAGTTTTCTTTATTTTAACTCGCATGCCTTCATTTGTCTTTAAGGTTTCATTATTATAAATTATATATTAATATATAACTCTTTCTTTTGTAATATGATTTTAAGAAATAATTAGAATTTATATATTTTTTTTGTTTTAAAAATTTTCAAATTGATATATATTTCTTAACTCTCAACTTTGATACGATATGTCACATATTGACGCAGAGAGGATGTGGTAGGTCGATCACCGTTTCCCTAACCGATTGTTTCTCAAATCCACGAGAAAAAATAAAAAGATAAAAAAAAGGAAATTAATTCTGAATAATTGTTTTTGATAGATTGAATGAATAATAAACAGAATTAAAATGTATATAAATACGAAACTAAACCCTAGGTAAAGTATTAGACTCCAACTCAAACTCAAACTCCTAGAAAACGCAACATACTATAAATAGTAAACTTACTATTTATAGAAGTCATTCAATCCTACTAGAACTCTTGGTTTTCGGCCAAAAATAGAAAGTTATCAAACAGGCCTGACCATGTTGTTCTACTAAATATTCTAAGCCCTTTCCATGCTGGGCACTAACTCTAAAACCCCACAGATCCAAAGTTACGATCAAATTAAAACTTACTATAAATAGTAAAACTGAAAATAAACTAGCCTAATGACCGTCGATATGGTCGAATCTCGCGATTTCGACATGGGCAACCCAGCATAGTAGGGTTGGTTGGCTAAAGTAGCTCAAGCTACCCCAAAACGATATATTATATTTCCGAAACTCATTCCGGATTGCAAGATATGGCCAGTTTATGATCCTGACGATCCGGATCACTTTCGAACCCGACCGGTCTTCTTTTGGTCCATCTGGGCCATGAAATAATCAGCGACCCGTTCTACCTCACATATTTATTTTAGTATAGAGTTTTTTATTATGTGCAGAAAGTTACGTTGATTAGAAATTTTATTTTTGGGTTTGATAAATTTTGTACATCAGTATTATGGATTCGGCTAAAGATTACCAATCATTGAAGACATTTATAAATATTTTCGCATCATTGGAATAGTTTCTGAAACACCAGAAAATAGGTATTTTCGCATCATTGGAATAGTTTCTGAAACACCAGAAAATAGGTGGGGCGATCAAGTCATCTAGGTTGAAAATCCCTAAAGTATAAATAGGTGAGGTGATCAAGACCCTTGGGTTGAAAATCCTAGAAACCCAATTAATTGATCTTAGAACCTCAACCATACCCTTTGAGCAGGTGAGCATGTCAGGATTGCAAAAGGTTCCTGCTGTCATTTTCGATAGAATAGTAGTCTAACCAGCTAACATACAAATAGGTCCCTCACCAAGTACCCTTTGGATGGGTGAGTGTTTCAAGCGAAAGGTTTTCATTATCATGCCAAGTATCGTTTAGATGGGTGAGCTTGTCATGCGAAAGGTTTACATTGCCAAGCTAGGTATTGTATTGGCACGGGTGTTGACCAACTGGTGTAAAATGGCCCTGGTGTTAAAAAGAATAAAATTTCACTTACTATTGAGGAGTATGACTTATGTTGATTCCATCCATTCATATCTATTTTTCTTTTAATATTGAAAAAATCTTATTTACTTCATCCTTTTGCGTTATATGAATGGTTATCGTGTTTCTTGTATGTCTTATTTGAATCATATAATGTTACGTTTTAAAACTTGTGTTGAGATTACTTGCTGAGCTTCACAACTTACCATGTTGGGATTTTAACATTTCAAGATCAGGATGTCATGGAGGTGGTTAAAGATCAGGATTGCCATTATATTTAGTTTTATTTATCATTTCTTTTACATTTTATGAATAAGTTGTATTGAACATTAAGTGATAGTGTGATAGTATGGTGATGGCAGGTGTTGAAACATTAATTTGATATTGATCTTGAATAGTAGGCATATGGATATTTTACTCTTCTTAAAATAAAAGTTTATTTGTTTAATTTTTGGATAATTATGTCCTATGTATAGGAATCGTGTGGTATTATATATGTGAATTATGAAATCTAAACATACAACATATAAGTCATGCCTTTGGGTATGGAATCGGGGTCAGGTACACCATGTGCCGGATTTTGGGGCGTGACAGGAACTGAATAAAAGGATTCATATAGCTGACTCGATCTCCAATTAGTTGGGATAAGGTCTAAATGATGATAATGATCATAAGAGATGCACCTTCATAAATGTCATGCATTCATCTAATAATTTTTTTGACTGGCTTGAATAGATGGTGTCCATGAACGGTTAAGATCAATCATTAAATCCTAAGTCACGACATCGGCTTGGCTGAATTCTTTTATTGTTGTTAATGTTGCCTGTTATTGCTGCTCTTGTTTTATTTTGGTATCATTTTCCTTATTATTTAAGCCCTGTCTTAATTAATTCAATGTTAGCTCTACGAATTTTATTCCATCATTTCTCTCTATCAAGAACCATTTCTTTAATTAAATCGTAGCTTATTAAAGATGTTTTACCATTTCACTTAGATCCTTTTGATTCTTTTTTTTCAGGAGGGCATTTTTTTTTTCAATTACATTTGTAAATTGGGATAAATAGCTAATAATGACTTTTGAAGGATGTTTATTTGAAAGGAAAGTAACTACATAATTACACACCAAAAACTTAAGATGTATGAAATGGAAGAGGTATCGATTATTGTTAAAATGCATGGATCTCATAGTGATGTATGAGCATGATCCACACTATCCATCTGCTTTACCATCTTATTTTAGGATACTAGTTAGGGGTGTCAATGGGGCGGGCTTGGCTTGAAAAATTAAAATTTTGAAAGGATTAGCCCAACAGCCTAGCTTGAAACAGTTTAAAATCCGAGCTGAGATCTACCTTAGGTTTGGCCTGTTGACAGTCCTAATATTAGCCTAAAATAAGATAGATTGGAAGCTCAATTGGACCACACCTGAGGAAATAGGAGGTTAATGACATCCACTATTCAAAATTAAGACCTTTCTAAGGTCCATAGGGTTGTGTATTTATCATCCAACCTATTCCTAAGATTCACTAATACATACAAGGATATATACAAATATCACCTTGATCCAAAACTTTTGTGTCCCCCCAAGAAGCTTTCAACATTAATCGATGGCTTCCCACCATTTGGAGCTTCATGTTTGCCTTGTCTATGTGATCATTGCTTAAAATGACTTGGCAGAACCAATGAACGGCGTGGATAAGATACATATATTACCGTGGGCCCCACAATTTTTACATGTGAAAATTAGAGGTGGGCAACGATCCAGGCCGAGCCGAGTTAGCCCTAGTTTGGTTTGGCTTGTTTTTGTACCACCGTAGTTTGTGGATCGGTTTGGTTTGGGTTTCGGGTTGACCCATGTGGCCCGAGTTTGGTTTACTCCAGAAAAATCTGGTTCGAGCTGGGATCAGTTTGGTCAAAAATTTCGAACCCGGCTGAGCCAAGTTCAAACAGGCAACGGCTCTGTTTTTCCTTGTTTATTTAATTAGAAAAGAATTTAAAAAGTTAGAAAAAAAGTACAAACGTATCTTACTATATGATGTTTAACATCCTCTAAAGGAGTGCAACTTCAAAATAGACATGTAAGAGTATTTTCCAAACAAAAGTACACAAGCATAATTTTAGGAGTGCAAGGAAACAGTGTGCATTCATGTATATGTATTATGTATCATCCATGTCATCATATATATATATATATATATATATATATATATATATATATATATATATATATATATGTATTATCCATGTTGTCCATTTGTTTTACATATCATTTTAGGACATGATCCCAAAATGGAATCATATCCAAAGCTCAAGTGGATCACACTACAGGAAATAATGTGCTTATAATCTATGAGCTGAATCAAGCCGAGCTTGGTTTGCTTTTTCAACCGAGCTTAACTCAGAGGCTTGGTTTGGTTTGAACTTCCATTCGAACCAATCCAAGCCCAGCTTTTTCGAACCAATCCGAGCCTGCGCTTTCGAACTGGCTTGGTTTGTGCCCACCTCCAGTGAAAATTGTAAGAATGTACTCTTGAAGTTCCATCCACATCATTACTCATTCACCGTAGATTCCGTTTAAACACAAAAAACTCATCCTATCGCTGATCAGTGATCATATGAATCTTCTATATAAGTAGCAATTACATCTAGTTTCTAACATTAGACCTGTTGCTAAAAATGAACGGTCAAAAAGGCAAAAGTTGCAAAATGATTCACATTCCTTGACCATCTAGCTACTTTGCACGGAAGGACGCTTCTTACTGTATTGTAGATTATCCAACGGCCATAACACTCCCAAAAGCTATTTTCTGTACATCCACTCGTTACCCATGAGCCCCACAATTTGGACGGTCCCAATCGCAATAGCTGAGTGCGTTACTATGTACATCATAAGTGCGTGAGCAACAAACCTTGGTACTCCGCATGGTCATGTTATCAGTACTTTCACGTGGTAGAGAAGTGAGCTGACAGCACGTGTAAGAGATCCGGGCCATTCATCAGGTATGGGACACTGTATACCAAAAATTAAGGTACCGCACTTATCAAGTAATCCACGTAAAATGTCGGACATTTTAGACCGCCCATTTTTATCATACAAATTTAAACTATCTGATCAACGGACTGACTTCATTTTTGGTCCATGGCATGCTAACAGTTTGCCCTTCCTTCTGAATGGCTCGGATCAGTGACACGTACGCGATCCTCGCAGATCTCTGACACACCTTACGCACCCTCGAATGGAAGCTCTCATGAATCACGACCATCCACTTAATTGCGTTTGTCTTTTTGCTAATCACCATCTTCCTCGTAATTATCTTCAATCAAATCACTTTAGAAAAGTAAAGGGCAGTTTAGTCATTTTCAGGATGGCGACTTGACTACGACCCCAGAACCAGCGATGTGGGTGGTACCCTGGCCGTGGGGCCCACCGATCTATGCGTTGTATATCTACGCCGTCCATCTGTTTTGCCAATCCATTTTATGGCTTGAACCCAAAAACCAAGCAGATAAAAATCACAGTTGGGCCACACCACAAGAAAACGGTGGTTATTGAACGTCCATCATTAAAAAATTCTTGGGGCCACACATACCTGTATGAAGAAAACACAAACATCAGCTTGATTCAAAACTTATTCACCACTGTTTCTTGTGGTGTGGTCCGCCTCAGATTTGTATTTGCTTCGTTTTTGGGCTAATGACATAAAATGATTTAGAAAAACGGATGGACGGTGTAGATATACAATCGCATATATCGAGGTGGGCCCACGGTAGGGGTACCACCCAAGTCACGCGGAAGCCGACTGCGTCCTGGCCCCGCCAGGAAGGAGTCGTTGTTCCGGCCAGGGCTCTGTGAGGCCCACCGTGACTGTATGGGTTTCATCCACGCCGTTCATCTATTTTTTTCAGAGTATAAGCCCAAAACTTAGGTAGGTCCAATGCACAAGAGGAATCGGATCCGCACGCTCTTATCGTGCGGTGTAAACTAAATTGGGCCCATCTAGAATGTATATGCTTTATCTATTCCGTCCATATGTTTTTCCAGCTCATTTTAGTGGTTGAGCCCAAAATTTAAGCATATCCAAATCTCAAGCGGACCGTGCCTTGGGAAACAGTGGGAATAATGATTTCCACCGTTGAAACCTTCCCAGGCCCTACAGTGATGTTTATTTGTCATCCAACCTGGTCATAAGATCACATGGATATGGATGAAGGGAAAACACAAATATCAGCTTGATCCAAAACTTCTTTGTCTCCAAGAATTTTTCAATGGTAGACATTCAGTTCACACTTTTCCTGTGGTGTGGTCCACTTTAGATTTTTATAAGCTTCATTTTTGGGCATCATATCTAAAATTGTGTGTTAAGATGAATAAACGGAGTGGATAAAATAAATAAATCATGGTAGGGCCCCACAGAGTTTACTCCACCCGGTAGCGTGCGGAGTTACTCAGTACGCAATCCGCTTCCGGCACAAGCAGCCCATAAAGTGGAGATTGAACACCCACCGTTGAAAAAATTCTTGAGGGCCACATAAGTTTTAGATCAAGCTGATTTTTTTTAACGCTTCATCCAGGTCTCTGTGATCTTATGAACTAGTTGGATGGAAAATAAACATCACGGTGGGCCCTAGAAAGGTTTCAACAGTGCCCGTCATTATTAACCGTGGTTCACTTGAACCTTGGATCTGCCTTAAGTTTGGGATCAGACTCTAAAATGATCTAAAAACATGTATGAACGGCGCGGATAAAACCCATATATTACGGTGGGCCCCACAGAGGGAAGGACGCCCCATTTTCGGTGACATGCCTTTAAAGTTTAAACAATCATCGCCGACTGCTTTTAAAAGAGTAAATAAAGACTCCACTAAAAATATATACTCGCCGTTTCGTGTCGTTGAAGGCCACCGGCACGCTGAGTCGTGACGCTACCAAACGCACCTTTACAAGATTCGCACGTGCCAAAATGGCACTCGTGTTAGACATCGGAGCCGTTCATAATCTCGGCCACACCGTGAAAGTGAGCTACCACAAAGATTAGGACATTGAAATGATCAGTCGGGTCATGAGCGTACGTTGAATGAATACCACAGGAAAGCTTATGAGCCGTCTATTATTTTTATACAAGGTTTGAGCTGCTCGATGAGTGGAACAGATCGATGTATATTCTACGTGATTCACATGATGAGGCCCACCTAATGCAAGGCTCAGATGTCTCACATGCGAGATAGAGTGCACGTGTGCCGCATAATAGTGGGCCATTGGTATTGTTGTCAAATGGCGAGAGATCAAATGGCATATGAGCTCTGATGCGAGTCCAAGGGGCGTCCGCACATGTGATTAGAAAAGAAGAAACAAAGAAGACACTTTCATACGTCATTAGTGAACTTTCCAGTGGCCCCACCATGATGTATGTGCCTTATCATACCGTCCATTTAGTTTGCGAGTTCATTTTAGAGCATGAACCAAAAAGTGATGTAGATCCAATTCTCAAGTGGACCACACCGTATGAAACAATGGTGATTGAATGTCCATCATTAGAAACTTCATACGGCCCACTGTAATGTTTATTTTACATCCAACAGTGCCCCTAAGGAAGTTTTTAACAGTAGACATTCAATAATCATTGTTTCCTATGATGTGGTCCACCTGAGATTTGGATGTCGCATTTTTTGGATTTTAGGCACATGAGGGCTGTTCGGTTTGTAAGTTAATTAAGATAAGCTACTTATCATATAACAAACTTTTCTTGGTTTTTACTTAATTAGCAAATAAGTATGTTAGATAAGCAACATGCTTATCAACCAAAAAGTAGAAAAGCATGTTTGTTTCCAAAATCATACCTCAAGTCTGCACATCCACCATCCATCATTTGGAGCTAACCTTTGGTGTGGATTGTTCATTATGTGGGCCTTGCCTTTGACGTGGGCAGTACATCATGTGGGGCCAACCTTGATGTGGGCCATTTGCACCGATCTTTATATAGGACCCACCTTTGATGTTGGTCATCCATCAAGTGGGCTCACTATCAATATCCACTGCCTATCTTGTGGAGCCACCTTTAATGTGGATCGTCCCAAATGTGGGGCCCACCTCTAATGTGGGCTGTCCATCATGTAGGGCCCGACTTGGATATGGGCCACTCATCATTAGGGCCGACCAATGGTGGGCATCAATGTCTACTGTTTCGTGAGGTGCAGTCTATTGGAGATTGGATTCTATTTCATTTTTGGGATGGACCAACAAGGGTGGACAGTGTGGATTTCATGTGCACAGCATGTGGCCCCACTATACCAATGGGCCACTCAAAACTAGTTGGAAAAACAGATGAATGACATTAGTAAAATACATCACGTTAGGCTAGGGAGGTTTCAATAGTGTCATCATTATAACGGTTGCTTCTTGACGTGGGTCCACGTGAGGTTTAGATCTACCTCACATGCTAGCCCCACTCACATCCAACCAGATGAACAATGCACATCAAATATATAGCAGTGGGCCCAGCAAGCTGGATGGTTAATGTGGGCTGGGCGGTTGCGACAAAAATCAGTACTTTTTCCGCCTATGGACGAGCACATCTTATTTGAGTCTGGGGCCAAAAATTAGAAAAGCAAAGTAAAATTGCTGAAATACTAAACTAATTTTCAGCAAATAAATAATGATCATTATTTATTAACCAAGCTTACTTATCTCAAGTTAGTTAACTGCTGCCATCAGCAAGAAAAGCAACTTATTTGGTGGTATCCAAACGGGCCTAAATGATCTGAAAAAATAGATGGACTGCATGGATAAGCCGCATACATCATGGTCGGACCCACATATCTTTTTCCAACACCGACCATATCCAGCTCGATAATGGAGGGGTCACTAACGAATCCGAGTCCGTCATGGTTGCCTAACCAAACGCAGTTTAACTTTTAAAAGTCATTCTTATCCCCGCTTTGTCTTAATTTCTACGGTTGAAGATTCTTTAGCAGCGTAAGAGAGGCCCACTGATAATGTTGCTGACATCATGTAGTCCATTCATTTTGGTAGTCCACGGTAACATAAAAAAACAGTAGTTTTGAACAACAATTGGCGTTTCTCCCACCCACTTTATTTTGGTGAAATTGATAGATGGAATTGATGTAAGAAAAGATACCAGTGGACCCAAAAAAGTTTCAATAATGGAATTGAACACCCACTGTTGAAACACTTGGGGCCCATCGTGATTTTCTAAAGAAATCCACCCCCTATTTTTGCCAGATCATCTAAAGGGGAGGCCCGAAAAATGTCCAAAACTTAAGTGTGCCACAAAATGGGATTAACAATATGCGTCTCTGGCCGGCCCTATTTTGTTTATGTAATGGGCATTTATGATACTGTTCTTTGTGACTCCCTTAAGTGTGCATTATGGATGGCTTTTTGGGGACTTGCCCTACTGCGACTAAAAAATCTGATGAACGGTGTGGATGTCATAGAAGACATTGTGGTGGGCCTAAAAAAGTATCAACAATGGAGATTGAATGCTCATTGCGTTGAAACATTCAGACTCACCTATATGTTTTTGACAAATCTACCGTCCACCAGTTTTGCCAAATCATTTCATAGAGTGGGCCCAAAAATAAAGGTATCAACCATGGGTGTTTTCAACCATCGCCTTTTCCTTTGCTGTGGGCTTTTTGGACACATGCCATTAATTGTGTTGTGGCCCACCTGACTGCCATTGGCAAAACTAATTGATAACACATACATCATGGTGTGCCCCACCGGGCTTAGTGCTGCAGGCAATCCGCCTCCTCTAGAGTTCACTTACATGTATGGTAGGAACTGACACATGGTAATGACATGCCATTTTATCCACAATACAAATGGCAGGATTTTGATCTGATTTGTGCTGTCCATCTAGCCTAACCGGTAGCGGATTTGGTGTCCCTTACCATGGGCCCACCTTGATTTACATATTCTATATCCATCCTGTCCATCTGTTTTCCCATATCATTTTACAAGCATGAGCCCAAAAAATAAGATCCAATTATAAGGTGGACCATACCATACATCGGGAATCACATGCTCACCTACCCACCTTCTTAAGTGAGTACCTGTGCGTACCTTCGCATGTGTGTCATGGGCACAAAAATCCAATCAGACCACATGATGTGGCACCATGAAACCCTTTGGGACTAACTTTCAGCCTCATCCAAAGCTCTCCCAATAACATGTATGAAAACGTGCTCATGAGTTTTCGTTATATATATATATATATATATATATATATATATATATATATATATACTGAGCTCCAGGAAGTTTTTATTGTAGGGTGCTCATCACCCTGTTTCCTGTAATATGGTCGACCTGAAATTTGGAGCTTTTAGGTTTTTTTTTTTTTGGCTCAAGACCTAAAATAATACGGCAAAACAGATGAACCGCATGTATAGAATAAATACATCAAGGTGGGCCCCACAGTAAGGGCCACATCTAATATGCTCCTAGCGTGACCCATCATTAATGGCTGATGTTTTAATAATCCCCATTAACTTTACCATCTTTCTTAACTTGCCACTGCTCCATGCCGTTGCTTTTAAATTAGGATCATCCGATCAACTTATGTTTTGAACCATTTATCATCCATAGGGAAGTGGGTTGCATGATGGTGCTCATGTATGTGTTTCATTCACTCCGTCCATCCATTTTGGATCATTATTTTAGGGTATGCGGCCAAAAAATAAAGCAGATCTAAATCTAGGTGGACCACACCATAGGAAAACAGTGGTGATTAAATGCCCACCATTAAAAAATTTGTAATGTTTCTTTGCCATCGAAACCATCCACCCTGTTGACTAGGCCACAAATACCTGGATGAAGGGAAAACACAAATATCAACTTCATCTGGAACCCGAGTTTGAGAAGTTTTTCATGGTGGGCTATCAATCACCATTGTTTCCTGTGCTGGGATCCATACGAGATTTTGATCTGCCTCATTTTTTTAGCTTCATATGTGTTTTATCCACACTATTCATCCATTTTCCTGCTCATTTTAGGGCATGAGCTTAAAAATGAGGCAGATCCAAACCTCAGGTGGACCACACAACAGGAAACATTGTGGACTGAATGCTTACCATTGAAAATTTATTGGAGGCCACAGAAGTTTTTAATCAAGTTGATATTTGTGTTTTCCCTTCATCCAAGTCCATACAACTTTATCAACAGGCCCGATGGCAAATAAACATTATAGTGGACCCTAGGAAGACAATCAATCAATACTGTTTTCGTATGGTTAAGATTTGGTTCTGCCTCTGCTCTGGCTAATGCTTAAAATGAGCTAGCAAAATAGATGAACAGCGTTTATAACATACATACATCATTGGTGGGGCCCACATAGCTTTGACATATAAACACATCATTGGTGGGGCCCAAATAGCTTTGACATATAAACACATCATTGGTGGGGCCCAAATAGCTTTGACACCAGCTAGCTGGCAGGTGTTGGGTCACCGGCCAAACCACATTCAGTTCCTGCACGATGATCACAAGTGTCAAATACCAAGAGGTTTCCCATCTAGATGAGCAATTGGAGTCATCGCCACCGACTTTGGGATTTTTTGGCTGTTGATTGTGGACCGTTGTCATTTCATATACAGACCAATGTGTAGGTCGGCCCACTTATAGGGTAGAACGTGTCGAAATCAACAAACATCCCAGGATCTGACCCAATTGTGATCTACCTGATACCTAGACTAGATAGGTTGATTCTGTGCTAGGCAACCCTCCTGGTAGGACTACTTTTGTACTAAAGCACATTTTACATGCTTGGCAAGAGAAAAGGTGAAACATGCTAACTTAGATAAGGACAGGGGCCGTTTAGATCTTAAGTTAATATAAGCTACTTATGCTTCAAATAGCTTATCTTGGTTTCTACTTATTAAGTTGAAGTGATTAAGGGGGTGTTTTTTATTATTAAGTTGTTGGAATGGTGGGCCATACATGGCATGATTTTATTTGACGATGCAATGATCGGCTTGGATCAATTGCATGACCATCAGGATGGGACCCATATTAATATGTAGACATGGCTACTGCACATAGGTCGGCAATCTTACGAGGCAGGACAAATTGTCAAAATGAACAAACGTCCGTGTACATGACCTAAATTTGGCTGACCTGATACATACTATGGACCAAGTTGATTTTGTGGCAGGTAACCCTCGTGGTAGGACCACTTTTGCACTCCTCCAGATTTTAAACGTTTGGCAGGAGAAAAAGGTGATACATGCCAACTTGGGCGAGGACATTAAGGGCTTGTTTGGATACCACCAAATAAGTTATTCTTTTTACTTACAATAGCACATGAGTAAGTTTGGTTTATGATCATTTATAAGTAATATTTTTTTATTTAAATATAAGTAAACTTTTTTAATTTAAAGTTACTTCGTCACCGCAATTTAATAAGTGGAAATCAAGATAAGCCACTTGAGTCATAAGTAGCTTAAGTAACTTAGGATCCAAACTCCCTCTTAATGAGGGCAATTTCATCATTTTTAAAACACTACTACCAAACATATGCTTACCCAATGGTGAATGAAAACTGTTGGCGTTAGGAGCCCCGCAGCGGAAGCAATCAAAGTAGACGAGGAACGCACCACAATGGCAATCAACAAGCAAATCATTACACACATGAAGGCAATTTGATTTTTACGTGGAAAAGCCCCTCGCGGGTAAAAAACCATGGCACGAAGTGACTCCCATCCACTATGATATTAGAAGTTACAAGAGATAGAAGAAACACAACCCGGATCACAACCCACAAGAGAAATCCAAGCTAATAAAGCTAATTCTCACATGAGAAAGACAAACACAGCCCTTTCCCTCATCTCAGAGAATTCCAAGCTTTCTCCTAGCTCTTTCTCTCACCCCTAGAACTCTCCCAATCCCTTGGCTCATAGGCAACAACCCTAATATCAAATTACATCCCCTTAAATAGGGGAAAATCGAAATTAGAAAACCCTTGCGCAATAAATCGCGTAAGAGACTAAGTCCTAACAAGGATACTACCGGCCGGTCGGATGCCCAAAAAAAGGCTCCAGCAACTTGCTGTCTTGAAATCTCTTGTGCCCGACCGGTTGGCCTGATCGATCGGTGGCCTTCATGTGATGGTAATTTGGGTCTTTCGTTCCCAACAAACTCCACAACAACTTAAATCATCATGCAACACCTTGCCTATACACATCTTCATCTCTACTCCGTCATCATCATAACTCCACTTCTCATGCCTCATCGACTTCATCCTTGCACCTTCACCACCCGCTCGCTCATGTGGCCCTTGCGGCACACCACACGAGCAACCGTGGATCCCACTACCGATCCGCAAGCTCCACCATGAATAGTGCTCTCGATCAAACCCGATCGCAGTCGACAAACTTGATTGAGATATTAGCATACTGATTCACCTTCTTTCACTCTACTTCTTCCATCGATACCGATCGCTTTCCACTGTTTTTCTTTCACGGAATACTTCTCCACATCGAATCTCATGTTAGAAGATGTCATTGATGCCTCGCCTCAGATTTTCTTTACCTCCTTCCCAACTTTCAGCTTTGATATTACTTGTTGGGGTTAGGAGCCCTTGCAGCAGAAGCAATCAAAGTAGGCGAGGAACACAACACAATGGCAATCAACAAGAAAATTATCACACACAAGAAGGCAATCCGATTTTTACGTGGAAAAACCCATCACAGGTAAAAAAACCATGGCACAAAGTGACACCAATCCACTATGACATCAGAAGTTACAAGAGATAGAAGAAACACAACCCAGATCACAGCTCACAAGAGAAATCCCAAGCTAACAAAGCTAATTCTTACATGAGAAGGACAAATATAGCCCTTTCCCTAAACCCAGAGAACTTTAAGCTTTCTCTTGGCTATTTCTTTCACCCTAGAATTCTCATAATCCCTTGGCCCATAGGTGGCAACCCTAATCTCGGATTATATCCCCTTAAATAGGGGAAAACCAAAATTAGAAACCCCTTGCGCAATAAATCACGCAAGAGACCAAGTTCAACAAGGATACTACCGGCCGGTCGGACACCACCACCAGTCAGCCGAATGCCCCAAAAAAGGTTCCAGTAACTTGCTATCTTGAAATTCCTTGTGCCCGACCGATTGGCCGACCGGTCGGTGGCCTTCATGTAATGGTGATTTGGGTCGTCCGTTCCTAATAAAAACATGATTAACAGTAAAAATGTTAAGTAGATAGTTGAAAATACTTTAAAAGCAGGTTCCTATTTGTCGTAGCTCAAAATGCGAGCAGCTGTAAAATAAATAAATAAATAAATAAAGTAAAAAGGAAGGACCTTTTCAAGTACATGAAAAGAATAGGAAATAGTGTTTTCAGAAAAATTGTGGGAAAGATGACATTGTTTTCCTTGCTTGTTTTTCAATAGAACTTTTTAAGAAATTTAATATTTATTTTTAAATTTATTATATAGCAAAAAATAATAAAAATAATAAACAATAAAAAGGAAAAAAATGGACAATGGCAATTGTGGTACATGTGCAGTATTGACCGATTGCACTAAAAGCTCGAGTTGTTAGGGAATGATAGAACAATGAATATCAGGGGGTTTGCCGATGCCTCCAACACCTCCCCTAGCGTGCGGGCACTATATTGTGCTCCACATGTGATACTCTAGGCTTAGATAACACCAGATGTCTATAATACTAAATTTACAAACCTCGAAACTTAAACACTGAATGTCTTGCTCTAATACCATGTTACTGACCGGTTGCACTAAAAGCTCAAGCTGTTAGGGAAGGATAGAACAATGAATATCAAGGAGTTTGCTAATGCCTCAATGGGAACTTGAAGCTAGATGGAGAACTTGTGCACATTGGCACATTATCACATATGGCTTACATAGAGCAATTGAAGATGGACATTGGCATGTGGTGCATGGGAGTGGTCGGTCTTGGGATAAAAGGATTGGACTAGGAGTCGGCGAATGCATAATCATCATGAGCTAGGCTCTGGCTTGGGTCCGGGCTAAGCTCAGACCTAGGATTTACCATGCGGGCTGTGCTTGGACAGACGTTGGATGTCCTGATCCACCTCCATTGTGGTCAGCCATTCAAAATAGTACCCATGCGATGAACACTTCTGATTGTCCAGCCATCTTTCCATGCACCGTCTGTTGGTGATCCTAAGTTGACACACAGGCAAAAAGATCTCATGAACTAAAATGACTAAATCTCCACTTTGGTCATTCTTCGACCTCAAATTGGATTGCTATAGTTCAATTCAAATGATCGGCTGCGTTTGGATGCGAAAGGGAGTTGAATTGTGAACATTTAATTTAATCAATGGAAATGGCAAAGAATAATGATGTTTCCTCTATTTATGGTACGAAACTGCCCTTAAATTGCATTTTAAAGTTTCTTTCAAGTCCAACTTAAAGTTAACATGTGGTGACTTGAGCAAATGATGAAGAAAAACTACAATTTGGTTATTTCCACTTTGTTAGATTAACAACTGCAACTCAATTTAATATTGCAACCAAATGCACTGTTTGCCCACCCTGTTTGGGATTAGGGAAATAGAATATGGATTTGTCAAATACCAAAGCTTGAAGTCTATTGTTTTATAATAAGGCTCATTTGAAAATCCTCAAAAATATTAAAAGATTTGGGAGTAAATAAAACTAAATGCCTATTTGGGCTCTCTTGGAGAGTCGTATAAGTAAACAAAGGTGTCACTATACACATGTTCATACACATGGTCCGTTGATGATACTTTGAAACAATCCAATTATGGGTTGCGTCACTGAAGTCACACTAAGTGAATAATTCAAATCGTCAGATTGTTGGCCATCTAAATGGGCGATCATTGACACCCCTAATTATTGCTTTTATAAATAGTTTTTTCTCTTATTCCTTTACTCTCTTTCGATGTGGGACTAAACAACCTTCTTTTCCAACTAGTGGAGTTGAGTCAAACTCGAATCAAGTCAGCACGAACCGAGCTTTGAGTCGAGCTGAATTGAGCTAGGGTCAGCTCGAACTCAGCTCGAAAATTTTTGAGCTAGAAAAAAAGTGGCTCGACTCGGTTTGAACCCAGCATCCGAATCAAGCTGAATCGAGCTTGTTCGAACCGAGTTGAGCGAGCCAACCGAGCTAGCATGACTCGTATACAGCTTTATTTGTGGCCTACTCAAGGTTCGAAATTTCTTCATTTTTTGCTAAAGTATATATGTCAATGGCCTTATTACCATTATTCTGTCAAACATCACTTACATATCTTAATTAAAGATACTAAAGCTAATTTAGTTAATCAAATTCAGGTTTTGTGAATATTATAAAGAATTCAAATGCATTCCAATTACACCCAAATACAGGCATTTAAATGGAATATTTGAATTTCAATGCATTTCATTTGCAGGCCACCAAACACAACTAAGGATTCCATTTTAACTTAATTAAAGTGTAAATGTAAAATGAATTCCGTTTACCTCCATTTACAAGCTCCCAAACGAGCCCTAGGATATGGATTTAGGAAATTCATTGATTCCGCAAATCTTCGAGGAAAAACAAATGGGGTAGATTTCAAATCCATGGATTTTAAGGCTCTCATGGGTTGGATTTGGATTGGATCTAGGTGGATCCGGCTGCAAGTCCGTATATCTATAGATGGATTCGGATTGAATTCGGATCCAACTCAGATCCAAAAGGTGATATCCATGTCCGATCCATTTATAAATTGTTAGATCCATTTCCGATCCAAGATCCAAATAACCATCAGATTTGGGTTAGATCTAGTTTCGAATCCACCTCATTACAAATCTAAAAAAATATATAATATAAAATATATAATATAATATACTTAATTTAGTAGAAAAATGATGCAAATCCCACTATTTACTATGGTATGGTCAACCTAAGAGTGGCATGTCTCAATTTTGAGACATGGCCTAAAATAATTTGTAAAACTGGATGGCCAACATGAATATAACATATAGTAAGGTGACAATGAGTCGGATCTTAATCGGATTCGGATCGAACTCCGATATGTTCCTGTGAATCCATATCTGGTCCATTTAAGTAATCGGACCTATTTTAAGATCCAAATCCGGTCCATTTAAGTAATCAGACCTATTTTAAGATTCAAATCCGCATTATATGGATTCAGAGTGAATCGGATCTCGGATCTGACCCACTCCATTGAGAGCCCTAATGGATTTCCGAAATTCCTTGTTCCCAACAGGCCGGAAATGAAGGAATATAACATTGTCCTTTATTTTTCTACATAACTGAGTTAACTGTGTATACATTACAAAGCAAGAAGAAATATGGGCCCATTAGCCTTACTTAAGCAACTCCCTAGCAGCTTTGATCATCAATGATGCATTTCTCATTGTGGGCCGCTCTTCGGGTGATTCAACAGAACAGTGCAAACCCAATTGCATTGCAGAGACCAAACAGTCCTCTGCCCATATCTGCTCTTTTTCTATCAATTCATTGTCTATAATGTCCATAGCTCGATCCGGGAGCGACTATCGCCACCCATATCCGCAGAGTTAGTTCTCCTCCGAACATCTCATCCGTTGACTTCTTCCCAGTGAAAAGCTCCAACAGAAGTATTCCATAACTGTACACATCTCCTCTAGTCGATACCCCACCTCTCAAACCGTATTCTGCATAAAATTACAAAAGAATAAGCAAGCTAATGAATGGTCTGAATGTATGGTTTGTAGGATTTCTGTATATGTGGGCTCATGGTTTGGTGATCTAGACCATTGGTATGATGGACCATCATCGCGATGCTTCAGAAACACCCTGATTGGAATATCCTATCACTTTTATCTGTGGTCTTCTTTCCATTGAATGTGGACCCTTTAATCAAAAGGTTTGGATGTTCCGATCCCGGATATTCTTTGGGGAATCTCCTATCAATTGAGAGGACCATCAAATGAACGGCATAGATTATCAATCCATGGTACATTTTTTGAGACACGAGATTTTTATTTTTAATTTTATTTCCCAACAAGGAGAAATAGATCATAGCAGTTAGCAGTACCTAAAAGTTCTAAATGTTATGTGGAAAGAGATCAATGGACTCTGAAAATTAGAAGACAACATGTAGAGAAGGAAATAGCTCTGATTCAGTTAGAAAAGAGTGTTAGTGTTGGATTTTAAGCGCAATTCAACCACTGAATCAGAGTGTTTGTGTTGGATTTTAATCACAATTCAACCACTGAAATCTTGAAAAGTTTAAATGAAAATGGGAAATTAGTTCATGGATTTTAAGCACAATTCAACCATTGAAAGAGTGAAGTCTATTGGTTATATACACACAAAGGACACTATACTTAAGATTGTTCAAGTGGGGTCCACAGTCGATGGAGCATGCACCAAAGATCTCCCTGATGGAACAATTCTAACCATCCAATTATTGGGCCTTTTCCATCAAATGTAGACCATTGCTGAATCTGTTTTATTAACTGCTTATTTTGCAAGCCAGCTATTGAAAAGTTAGGATTTCCTCATTGAAGGAGACGGTCCATACAATGAGGAGCCCATCAAATGAACAACCACAAAGTAGCAGTAAATTTTGGTATAATAAAAAGAGAAATTAAAGAAAAGTACCTGGAGGAATATATCCGATCGATCCTTTCAGCTCGATCGTGCCAGTTAATTGATGATCGGAGTTGGTGCTTGGAAGAATCATCTTCGCGAGCCCGAAATCGCCCACATGTGCATTAAGATCCTTGTCAAGAAGAACATTGCTCGGTTTCAGATCGCAATGCACCACTGGAGTCTCACAGTCATGGTGTAGGTACTCCATTGCGTCGGCAATGCCAACGGCAATCTCCACCCTCTGCCTCAGATCGAGCCACCTCCTCTCCTGTGCCTGCGAATCATCGTCCTGCCTCATGTAGCCAACTCTCCAAGCTCCCATTCAGCATGAACGGCAAGACCAACGCCTTGAACACGCTGCTCGAACAGGCGCTTATGATCCTGACCAGATTCCGGTGCCGGACTGTTACGCATGGACTCGCACTCCGCAATGAAGCTCTTGGATGCGCCCCCCTGGTCCACCTTGAAGACCTTGATTGCCACCATGGTTCCATCACGCAGAACTCCTCTGTAAACAGACCCAAAACTCCCTTCTCCGATCAAGTTCTTCGCACTGAAGTTGTCCGTGGCAGCCCTCAGATCATAGTATGTGTACATTGTGTGGGGCCCATCAAATGAAATCACATCGGCTGCCGGAGGTTTCACTGATTTCCTCTTCCTTGAAAACAACACAAAGAAAACAATGCAGAGGAAGCAGAACGCTGAGATGCCAGCCACCACTCCTACAATCAGCTTCACTTTCGATCTAGACCGTTTATTTCCTGTCCCATTGCAATTGGGTAGCCCCAAAGTCGCTCCTCCCCCACAGAGGTTTGAATTCCTGTCAAGAGAGATGGCGGTCGAGTTCGTAAAGACCCCTTCTTCCGGCACCTCGCCCTGGAGATTGTTCATGGAGAGATTCAAGGAATGTAGGAACCGAAGAGACTCAAGAGAAGTTGGGATCGAGCCGGATAGATTGTTTGATGAGAGATCAATGATCTCTATACCTCTCAAGTTACCGACTTCGTCCGGGATCGGACCTTGGAATGAATTTCCCGCCATGCCCAAAATCCCCAGACTCTGGCAGTCTCCTATCGAAGTGGGTATTTCCCCTGATAAGTGATTATTCGAGACATCGATTGAATGGACCATCTGTAGTTTTCCAATCTCATCAGGGAGCAGCCCGCTTAGAGAATTGTGCGATAGATTGAAAAGCAGTGTGAGGCTGGGGATGGTGAATATCTCTTCTGGTATTGTTCCTTCAAGGTCATTTGCAGAGAGGTCTAGGGACTGAAGCCGGCGGCAATTTGCAATAGTTTCAGGAATAGATCCTGTTAACTGGTTGTCACTCAAGCTCAATTCAAACAGTTCTGATAAATTCCCAAGAGATTCCGGAATCGACCCATTGAAGGAATTCCCCTGCAAGGAAAGCTTCCGTAGATTTTTGAGATTTCCAACCGTCGATGGGATACTTCCTGACAGTGAATTGTACCCAACTGATAACCTGGTCAGGTTAACCAGGTTTCCGATTTCAGCAGGCAAGGTTCCTTCTATCTGATTATATTCCATCTCTAGCTCTGAAAGTGTGCGGGAAAGGTTTGCAATTGAGGACGGAAGGCGGCCCGTCAGCCTATTCATGCTGATTGAAAAGATTTCAAGATGGCGGGAATTCGACAGGGAGGTGATGAAATCCAACCCATCCAGGCCCATCGCTAACCAGTTGATTGAACTCGAAATTCAATAACAGGATGCTTGGTAAATTGCCCAGCATCGGAATCCAGCCGCTGAAGCTGTTGCGAGAGAAATCGGCTTTTTCAAGCGTTGAGGCATTGGACAGAGAAGATGGTATCAGCCCTGTCAGCTGATTCATAGGTACGAAGAGAATCAGTAAATCCGGCAATTTAAAGAACAGATCCGATGGGAGACTCCCAGTCAGCTGGTTGTTTGTGACCTTGAAATGCATCAGAGAAGAAACATTGAACAGCGACGGCGGGATTTCACCAATTAGATTATTGCTGCTGAATTGTATATTCACAAGCTGTTGAAGACGGCCCAGTTTCCGCCGGTATCGATCCGTTCAGCTGGTTCTTCATTAAAATGAGATTGTTGAGCGACGATAGGTTCCCAAGGGAAGATGGTATCGGACCTGTCAGATGATTGTTTGCAAGGTTCAAGATCTGAAGCTCCCCTAGGCTGCTCAATTCAGACGGTATCAGTCCTTCGAATTCGTTATCAGACAGATCAAGCAGTTGGAGCTTCAAACATGAGCTGAAAGAAGATGGTATTCGTCCGTTTAAGTGATTCCAAGCTAATGACAGATCTTGCAATTGGAATAGGTTGCCGAATTCTCCGGGAAGCGCACCTCCGAAGGTGTTATTTTGGAGGTCTAGCGTGCGGAGGAAGGAGAGATTGGCAATATGGGGTGATAGAGTGCCCGATAGGCGTAGGTTCGGTAATTTAATGGCGATTACACGCTGATCAGCGGCGCCACAGGTGATGCCGGTCCAGTTGCAGAATGTGGTGTTTGTATTCCATGAATTAAGAATTCGGTCGGGATCGGTGGTTATGGAGGATTTGAATTGGAGGAGAGAAAATTGGTCTGTCGTGTTGTTGGAGGCTTTGGAAGGGTGGAGTAGACAGAGGAGGAGAGTGAGTAGGAGATACTGGGGTTTTGATGGTATTGGTCTTTGGGTCCATTGATGGGTGGTTCTGATTTTGTTGTGGATTTTTGATGAGTGGATGCAAAGGGTTTTTAGATGAGAGAGAGAGAGAGAGAGAGACTACACAAGCTTATATGGATGGTGATGTCGCCGTATGGGTGTTAGAACCATTGATGGGTGTTCTGATTTTCTTTTGAGCTTTGATGGTTGGAAGCAGTGGTTTTTCGAGAAAGAGGAGGGATATTTATATCACGTGTTTAGTGTGTGTTACCCTGACCAGTGTAGAGCCCACATTAATGAATAATTTGTGTATCCACGCCGTTCATCCATTTTTCCTTATTATCTTAAGGCATGATCCAATAAACTAATCAGATATAAATTTCAAGTGGACCACACCACAAATGTGGTGGACCCTTGGAAGTTTTTAATGGTCGGCGTTCAATGACCACTGTTTCCTTTAGTGTGGTCTATCTGAAATTTTTATCTAGTTCGATTTTTCGAACGTTACCTAAAAGAAGATGAAAAAAGGGATGGACGGCGTGGATATAGAATTCATACATAGAGGTGGGCCCCATAGGCAACATCCCAGCCACACCGCTGGTTCTGGTGTGGCAGCTAAGCCGCGTGGACCCTAACTACTAATATGTGTACGGAAGTTTGTTCTTTTGCTACTAAATACATTTTTACCCATTTTAATGGAAGCGGATTGCATGGTGTGCCACGCGCTACCAACCTAGGCGGTGAGTTAACTTCACCAAGTTATGTGGGCCCACCATGATGCATGTCTTATATCCACACTGTCCATCCAGTTGGCTAGATCATTTTAGGTCATAATCTAAAAAAGGATACACATCCGAAGCTCAAGTGGACCACACCACAAAAGCAATGGGAATGAATGTCTTATCTGCTAGCCTGTTAGGAAGACGCCAAGGTGTTTCAACAGCAACAGCAGGTCTCAGGTTCGAGTGCTAAAGAGACACACACCCCACTAGTAGGTGGGCAGCATGTGACTAACCAAGTGGGTGTGTTGCCCAGCTACACTAACTTAAAAAAATAGAAAAAAAAAAAAAGGAAAAAAAAGAAAGAAAAAAAGAGCAGTGGGGAGATTGTGTGACTAACCAAGTGGGTGTGTTGCCCAGCTACACTAACCCAAAATAAAAAAAAAAAGAAATAAAATGAAAAGAAAAAAAAAAGGAGCAGTGGGGAGAATGATTTACATCGTTTAAACCTTCCTAACACTCACCATGATATTCATTTGTCATCTAAACTCTCACGAGGTCACGACCTAGATGAAGGGTAAACAAAATATCATATGATTCAAAACTTCCATGGCCCCCAAAAAGTTTTCAATGGCAGATGTTAGTGGTGTGGTCCACCTAGAGCTTCAGATCTACCTCAATTTTGGGATCATGCCCTAAAATGATCTCGTAAGATGGTTGGACAGTGTGGATATAATACATATATCATGATGCCCTAAAAAAAAGTGTCTCGCCTGCTAGCCCGGAAGACGCCTAAGCGTCTCAGGTTTGAGTGCTAAGGAGACACAGTAACCCCACCAGTGGGTGGGCGCAATGTGTGACTAGCCATGTAGGTGCGTTGTGCAGCTTACAGGGTGGGTGTGTTGCATGACTAACCAAAGCGAAAAAAGAAAAAAAAGAAAGAAAGAAAAAGGGCCTAGTGTCTTTACTGTTCTTCTCTCTTTTGCTTGTCCACACTGACGCATTCAAGGCTGGGTAGTTTATTCCCATGTTGTACCTTTTGTCTAATGTTTCATTTACACACGTTCTACATAAATAGTTATTAATATTGTTGTAGAGCTGGGTGTGGGACTCAATTGATGACTGGAAGATTCGATCGAGTCTGTACTGAGCTCAACTCACCATTTAATTATTAAATAAAAAATTTAAATTAATGAGCTAAATACTTTTCATTCTCTTTCTCTCTCTCTCTCTCATTTTTTTCTTCTTATTCTATAAATGGAGTTGAGCATTGTGGGCCACATGATGCGTGCATGATATCTAAGGCGTTTGGCAGATGCACCCTAAGCAGATTGCCCGTGACCCAGGAACAGGACCCACAGAAATGTCCATGACAAATCCACTCCGTCCATCTGTTTTACAAGACCACAATTGGAGAGGAGACTAAAAATCAGGCAGCTCCAAAACTCATGTGGGCCCGTACCACACGAAACAATGGAGATTGAACGGCCTAAAATATAATACATTGCCCCAAACTTTGGGAGCGGCCCACCCAAAAATTGGATGTTTCTAATTTTTGGGTGGTTTTATCATTATGACAAGGTAGTGGGCACACGTGCAGTCCATATGATGTATGCAACATCCTTCACTTGATTGACCTGATGTTGTTCGTCCCAGATCTGAAACTCCAATCGAGCACTGCACATGGAACAATTGGGAAGAAACAGGCAGCCTTGATATACATCAGCACCCATCCGAGTTTTAAAACAACCTATTCTTGGAAGTGGATTGCTTGTGCCCCCTACTGGTGGAGGCTATGTGGGGGCCAAAGGATGCTGACGCAGGGAGGGCATGACAATGCCAATCACCGTCTGCCTTATTGGATAAATACCTTGAGTTCACAAGGCCTCCGGGACTCCTTAGTTGGACTTCTTCGAATCCACGAGGGAAAGAAGAGAAAACAAGAATTAATTCTTAAAAAATTCATAATAATTGATTGAATGCCAAATAATGTGATTAAAATACTTTAAATAATAAACTAAACCCTAGAAAAAAAATATTAGAGTCCAACTCAAACTAAAACACCTAGAAAACCCGACTTACTATAAATGGTAAACTTACTATTTTATTTAAGTCTCTCATTTCTATTAGAACTCGTGATTTTTTGCCAAAAATCGAAAGTTTTCAAACTGGCCCAACCACATGATTTTAAGGATTATTCTAAGTCATTTTCATGTTGGGCACGACTTCTAAAACCCTACGGATCAAAAGATATGATCAAAACAAAACTTGCTAGAAATAGTAAAATCTAAATAAAACTAGGCTAATGACCGACAATTAGGTCGAATCTCGCAATTACAGGCATGGGCAACCCGGCATTGCCAGGTTGGTTGGCTTTACTAACTCGGGCTACCCTAAAATCATATATTATATATCTAAAAATTCATTCCAGATTATGAGATACGACTATTTTATGGTCCTAATAATTTAGATTACTTCCGACCCCTACTGGTCTTCTTTTGGTCCATTTAAGCCATGAAATAGTCGGCGACCCACTCTATATCAGATGCCCATGACAAATCCACTCCATCCAATTTTGCAAGACTACAATAGGATTGCAATCTAAAAAGTCAGGTAGAATCAAAACTCATGTGGGTCATATCACATGAAGCTTTATATAAAGATGATATTTGTGCTTACAGTTTTGTTTGGTTTGAAATTCGATCATTGGTACATGTGTATGGTTTCAGGTGTGCCAGAGTCTCTTACAACTCGATGTAAACCAAACATTTATGACACCAAGCGTTGAGATAGATGGAAAGACCATGAGCGGTCATCTGTGGCCGAGATCTATAGCAGTTCGACTGTCTATTTAGCCGCCTATAAATGAAATTGGACGATTTGTGAAGGAGATGGGTTGTCCTTCTAATGAGTTATTTTTACAAACGAAAAGAATTTTTTCACTGTGATAGCATAGATAATCTGATTTGTGTAATATAAGGATAGAATGAACTCAATTATACTGTATTAAAATAAAATAAAGATTTACAATGATATCCCTCCAGGATCCAATGTCTATGGAGTAGATGACAATGACCTAAATCTAAATCTTTCTTGAACTAGCGACTTGGGCGTAAATAAATGGAATTACAATACTAAAAATAAAAGAAAAAAGTCTTCCTTGCAATTCAACGCTTGGCATAAATGAAAGGGATACTACTCATAATCTAGGTCGGTCTAGTATAGTAGCGTAGATGGGCAGGATTATACTACTCCTATGTTAAAGTCGGTAGGTAACATAGAAGGGTTGTCTTAATCTATGATAAGCTATATATGCTAAAATAAAATAAAAGATAAGAAGCGATGCGCCATGGATTTTATATGTATTAGATTTGTGAGGTCTCGAAGCTCTTCAATATTCCTCCTATTTGTAAAATTCTGAGTTGGTTGCAGGAGAGAGATCTTTATAGCTACTCATGTCTGCTAATGTGCAAATAATTGTCCGTGCATGAAGAGAGTTGTGGCCTATTAAATGATGCTATGTATGCTAGTCGTTTGTCGTGGGTTAGCCATTTGGTTGCGCGCATGTTCTGCTCTTGTTACGCTGGATGAGAGTTTCTCAAAAAATATCATGCGTTGGTGATAACTATCCCTTTCTTTACAAGAACATGAATATTTTGTTGTTAAACTTGGCTAATTTGGTGTAGTTACTTTGCTCATCATGGGCTTTCAGCATAAGGCTTTTACACAATGTCAGGATGCATCAGCCGAATGCATCACTTGCTATGACTATATTTCGGTCAAAGCCTAACTTCAGTCACGAGGTCACCATGTAATTAGCTAGCTTTGCTACATGATCGGGACATGCGACACGTGCATCATCGTTGTAGCAAGTTGAGCTTAGCCTTCTTAAGGTACTCATAATTTTACTGATTTTGATTTTATTTTGCCAACTGGATAGTTGAAGAAATCTTTCATCTATTTCTTGTTGAGATTTCACTGACACGTGTCATTATCAAAGTCATTGGATATAGTGCGGTCAGATATAGCATAAACAAGTTTATTTGAATGTTAATAACTCTATAAACAGTTTGAATCGCAAATAAACTTTGTGGTCAGCTCTAAAAAGGTTTAAATGGTGGAAGTTTTTATTCCCACTCTCTCGTTTAATGTGGCCCACCCAATCGAGTTTGTATTTGCCTAATTTTTAGATTCTTGTCCTATTATGGTCTTGCAAAACTGATGGATGTATGGAGTTGATTTGTAATAGGTATCTTTGTCGACCCTACACAACTTCTAACAAGAGGGGGCAGACAACGGGATTGAATGGATTGGATTACATTTACACAACATAGTGGGCCTCCACACAAATTAAGGGCGGCCGTCCTTCTCAACTACTTTCATGTGGTATGCTCCACCTGATTCACAGATAAGTTTGATTTTCTAGATGTAGGAGTAACATGCTCTGACACATATGATGGATGGGTTGGATTTCATGTTGGGACTGTAGAAGCAACTTAGAGGAGAATCAAACAAAGTAATCCAAATGCAACAAACAGGCCAACCATAGAAGACAAACAAATTTTATATGGAAAAAAACTACGACATAAAGCAAATTAAATCACCATGAAAACGAAAGTAAAAGAGATAGAGAACATTTACAAAATCACTCGGAGAGAAAAACCCTAGCCTTTTGTTCTCCCAAAATCCTCTAAGCACATTTAGAACTCCAGTATTAAACCCTAATCCCCATTACACCTATAAATATAACATGAAACTGAAAATAGAAACAATACGCGTAAAACTGCTAAAACATGCACATCGTCAATTGATCGAATCGACCGGTTAAGATGAGTTGACGACTCATGGGTCGAACATGCAGAAAATCGTTTAGAGAGTTTCACCATACTTCCAAATTCCATCGACCTTTTGAGCCTCAGATTTCGACCCATCGAAATTGTTTAAAACTATCTAGAGGCTTCTGTGCTATTCCAAGTATACTTGATCGGTCGACCGGTCGAACACCCTATTTTCTGCATAGATTGAAGGCTCTATACAATAATCTCCACCGAGACTTCAATCATCAATTTCCATTCGTCCTTTTTCTCCATCCACCATCTATAATTCGTCTACATCATATTTCCACCGCTTCTCGTGCACACTCAGTCTTCATTCCATCTTCGCTGAACCTAGAGAACTCGCACAAAACTTGAACTTCTCTACAGAGATCACCTTCGTAAGCATGTCAGCCAGATTCATGCTTGTATGTATCTTTTTCAGAGTCATACCGCCTTCCTAAAACACCTGTCAGATAAAATGATGACACACATCAGTATATATGTTTACTTATAAAATGGTAAACTGAGTTTTTCATTAAATTGATAGCGCTTGCGCTATCACAATTAATTTGCATGACCTCCTGTTAAAGCCCCAACTGATTTATTATTCCTCGTAGCCAAAACGCTTCCTTGAATGTTACTGTCATCGCCATGTACTCTGGAAAGAGCTACCACATACTAAAGCTTCGATATCCAACTGATCGCTCCACCCACTATTACAAATGAGTAACCAGAAGCTGACCTTCTATTATCTACACTGCCCACCTAATCTGAATCTACATAGCTTACTAACTTGCCTTCGGATTTCTCAAATGCTAAGGTGTAGTCCTGTGTACCTCGAATATATCGAAGTAGCCATTTCACTACCTCCTAGTGTTGCTTGCTGGGTTAGACATGAATCTGCTAACTACACCCATTACATGTGAAATATCTTGTCTCGTACACACCATGATATACATCATACTGTCAACTGTATTCGAATAAGATACATAAGACATAACTTGTTTTTCTTCTTCTGTTTTTGGAGATTGTTTCGAAGAAAGCTTAAAATAAGCTGCGTGAAGAACGCTAATCGGCTTTATCTTATCCATCCCATACTTCACCAACACATTTTCAACGCATTCTATTTGAGATAATCAAAGTCTGCTCGTTGTCCTATCTTTATGTATATCAATGCTGAGAACCCTCCCCCAGATCTTTCATGTCAATTATCTTTGATAACTGAGTCTTCAGTATGTCAATCTCAAATATACTAGTCTTTAATAGCTTGTTGACTAGGCCACAAATATATGGATGAAGGGAAAACATAAATATCAGCTTCATCTAGAACTTAAGAAGTTTTTAATGGTGTGAGTTCAATCACCATTGTTTCTTGTGGTGTGGTCCATATGAGATTTTGATCTGCCTCATTTTTTAACTCATGCCCTAAAAACAACTAAAAGAATGGATGGATGGCATGGATAAAACACATACATCATGGTGGGACCCACAAAGCACCGTCTAGTAAGAAGTCGTTACTGGCAGTGTCAACCGGGGAAAAAAGAGGACTAGTCCGAATGAGAAGCTCGCGTGAGCTGTTGAGAGCTGGCTCTACCATATTATGGTTTTGTCGGCTCAACTGTATCATATCCCACCATCCATCTCGGTCGTCCAACAATCCAATGGGTTATGATCCATTCCAAAGATGGTCTAAGTAATTCAACGGTCCTGATTAGATATTCCTTCCCCTTTCTGGAGATAATAACACAATTGACTGCATCAATGAATTAGTGTATGGCGTGCACAATCCCTATCAACAATTTGTTCTTGTGATCATGGGTGTGGCCCATTTGGTAGGTTCCAACAGACACATTTTGGCTGTGACCCCAACACCAGCCAGCTAGCTGGTGTCAAAGCTCTATAGGCCCCACCACAATGTATGTGTTTTATCCACACCATCCATCCATTTTAGGGCATGAGCTAAAAAAATGAGGCAGATCCAAACCTCAGGTGGACCACACAACAGGAAACACTGTGGATTAAATGCTTGTCGTTGAAAAATTCTTGGGTGCCACGGAAGTTTTGGATCAAATTGATATTTATGTTGTCCCTTCATACACGTATGTACGACCTTATCAATAGACTGAATGGCAAATAAACATCACAGTGAACCTTTGCAGGGCGTGAATTAGGTGTTACCCCGGGAACAGCTTCGTGGGTGTTACCCTAACCGTGTGGGGCCCATCTTAATGTATTTTTTATATATCAACGTCGACTATCTGTTTTTTCATATCATTTTAGGATGTGATCCAAAATCCTAAGAAGATCCAAATCTCAGGTGGACCATAAAACTAGAAACAGTGATGAATAACAGTTAAAAACGTTTTGTTGGCCACAAAAGTTTTGGATCAATCTGATCTTTATATTTTCCCTTCATCAAGAACTTGTTAACATTATTAAGAGCTTGGATTGCAAATAAACATTATCAAAACCTTACGATGGGCTCTTTGGAATTTTTAATGGTGGGACATTAAACACACTGTTTCTAGTGGTATGGTCCACTTGAGATTTAGATCCGCATGATTTTTGGAACCTCGCTCTAAAATGGGCTGTAGAAAAGGATGGACGGAGTGGATATACAAAATATCATCCATGTGGGCCATACGGTAGGGGTAACACCCACTAAGCTGTTCCCGGGGTAACACCTAATTCGCGCCCACCTTTGCAAGATAAACAGTGAAGTGGGCCCCAGGAAGATGATCACTCAACACTATTTTCCTATGGTGTGGTCCCCTTGAGATTTGGTTCTGTCTCTTTTTTGGCTAATGCCTAAAATGAGCTAGCAAAATGGATGGACGGTATTTATAATATACATACATCATGGTGGAGCCCACATAGCTTTGACACCAGCTAGCTGGCAGGTGTTGGGTCACCGGCCAAACCACATTCAGTTCCTACACGATGATCACAAGTGTCAAATACCAAAAGGTGTACCTATCTAGATGGGCAATCAGAGTCATTGCCACCGACTATGGGAATTTTTTAGCTGTTGATTGTGGACCGTTGTCCTTTTATATATAGACCAATGTATAGCTCAGCCCACTTACAGGGCAGAACGTGTAGAAATCAACAAACGTCCAAGGATCTGACCCAATTGTGATCTACCTGATACTTAGACTAGATAGGTTGATTTTGTGCTAGGCAACCCTCCTGGTAGGACCACTTTTGTATTAAAGCACATTTTACATGCTTGGCTAGATAGGTTGATTTTGTGCTAGGCAACCCTCCTGGTAGGACCACTTTCGTATTAAAGCACATTTTACATGCTTGGCTAGATAGGTTGATTTTGTGCTAGGCAACCCTCCTGTTAGGACCACTTTTGTATTAAAGCACATTTTACATGCTTGGCAAGAGAAAAGGTGAAACGTGCTAACTTAGATAAGCACATTAGCGGGGCTTTAGATCTTAAGTTACTTATGTGTTAAGTAACATATCTTGGTTTCTACTTATTAAGTTAAAGTGATTATGGCAATGTTTGGATCATAAGTTATTTAAGATAAGCTACTTATGCCTCAACTAGCTTATCTTAATTTCTCCTTATTAAACTGAAGTGTTCAAGTAACTTTAAATAAAAAAAAGTTACTTATAAGTGATGATAAACTAAACATTATCTCACATACGTTACTTATCTACAACTGCAAGTAGAAAAAGTAACTTTTTGGTGGGCATTCAAATGGGCCCTAAATGAGGGCGTTTTTATCATTTTAAAAACACGATATGCCAAACATATGTCCACCCACGTTGAAAGAAAATATGACTTATAATAGATATGTTAATTGAGTAGTTGAAAATATTTTAAAATTAGCAAGCTTTTATTTGTCATAGCTCAAAAGGCAAGTGGCTATATAGAAAATACTTAGAACCAAATAAAATAAAATTAAAGACTTTGTTAAATTCATGGGAAGCAATGGAAAGGAAATCTTGCTACCTAAGAAACTTTATTCCTAAGAAATATTGGGAAAGGGGACATTGTTTTACTTGTTCGTTTTTTAACGAAATCCTTGTGGGAAATTTAAGATCTATTTTTAAATTTGTTATTTGGCAAAATAATTTTTTTCCCTCAAATAAAATTTTAGGTAGTCACTAGCACATACCAACTTGGCACATATGGCAAATGCAGAATACTTGACAATAGATAGAGAACATGTGGCATTCGTAGCATATGTGAGGCATTGGAAGCTAAATCGTAACCCACATGGCACATGTGAAGTACTTAAAAATGTACAGTGGCACGTGGCATATGACACATGGGATTGGCATTAAAAAACGGACATCAGCATGATGATCATAAATGCCAAATACCAAGAGATGTCCCATCTAGAGGGGTAATTGGACGTCACCGCCATCAGCTTTGGGATTTTTGGTTGTTATGTGTGGACCGATGTCCTTTTATAGACTGACCCTGCCATAGGTCAGCGAACTCATAGGGAGGACCAAATGTCAAATCAACAAACGTTCATGAATCTGATTAAAATGTGGCCGACCTGATTTGTACTATAGACCAAATTGATTTTGTGGTTGGTAACCCGACCACTTTTACACTCCTGCAAATTTTAGATGTTTCGCAGGAGAAAAAGGTGAAACATGCTGACTTGGGTGAGGACATTAAGGGTTTGTTTGGATACCATCAAATAATTTACTTTTGTTAGAGTTTTCCTCCTTGGTGAAGAGGAGAGAGGTCTGTGCATTTTGGTTTCCGACTGGCCTTATATTCAGCTGGAATAGCACATGCATGGTGGACATATTTTTGTCCTGTCCGACCGGTCGTTTGATCGGCTATCAGACAGATTGATAATTAGTTTTTTTCTCACAAAAACTCATTGGATCATTTTTTGTGCATCTGGCCGGCCGGTGGTGTGTGCGGATTGCTATATGCAGTTTCCTAATTGGGTTAGAACTCTTGCAAAAGGCTATAAGAGGGCTTCTAATTCGGGATTTAGGAGGCTAATTCGGAGTTCTATATGTCCAAGATGAGAGAGAGAGAAAAAGAGGAAGAGAGGAAGAGAAAAAGAGAGATGGAGCTTGTTGGAAGATGAGGTTTTGCTTGTGAAGGTAATTCACAGTGCAATCGACCTCTTGGCTCTTCAACATCCTCGTGCTCGGTGAGATTTCTCAGATTCTAGTCCTTTTATTGTTCATCCATCCCTGCGTAGGTGAAAAAGGTTAGATCCAAGCGGGTTGTGCTTGTGATCGAGGTTGTAAACAGTTCTTTTGATAGTGGATTGTTTGTCTGAACGAGGTCTCATGGTTTTTACCTCTTTGAGGGTTTTTCACGTAAAAATCTCTTGTGTCATGTGGTTGATGATTTAATCTTGTTTCTTACATTATCTTATCACATAATTCATGGAATTTGGGGGGTGAGATCCTAAGGTTTTGTGAAGCGCACCCAACAAAAGTGGTATCAGAGAGTTCAGGTTGTTTGAACGGAAGTAGGATCGGTTCTAATTATAGAAGGTGGCTCATCAAGGATGCCTCAATTGGTCTAACTGGCCCATATAGAAGGTGAAGATGGAGGACTTGCTTTGTTGCAAGGACTTGTATACTCCAATCCTAGGTATATCAGCAAAGATAAAAGATATGACAGATGACGATTGGAAGAAGCTGGATCGGAAGGCGGTGAGGTTCATTAGACAATGGTTGGATGGTTCGGTGTCCCACCATGTGTCTACAGAAACCTCAGCCGCTAGCCTATGGCAGAAATTGCAAGGGCTGTATGAGAAGAAGATGGCCGACAATAAGATCTTCCTGATTAGAGGACTTGTGAATTTCAAGTTCAAAGATAATGATTCTGTGGCTGAACATATGAATGAAGTCAGCAATATTGTGAACTAGCCCTCCACTATGAAGATGGTCTTGGACGATGAACTACATGCATTATTATTGCTTAGCTTATTGCCTAATAGTTGAGAGACATTGGTGGTGTCTCTGAGTAACTCCGTGCTAGATAGAAAGATGTCCATGGAGTAGGTGATTAGTTGTCTCTTTAATGAAGAGACAAGGAGGAAGTTTTAGGGGTTTATTCAGTAAGAGACCCTTGTGACACAGGATCGGGAGAGAGGAAAGAACAGAAAGGGCGGGAAAGCCCGAGATAAATCCAAAGGCAAGTCAAATGTTAGGAGAGATGTGGAATGTTGGAATTGTGGCAAGAAATGCCACTACAAGAATGAATGTCATAAGAAGAAGAATGACAAGAAAGGAAAAGGAAGGGAGAAGAAAGATGAATCAGACTCCACTGCGGTTGCCTCAGATGCCGACGTTGTAGTTATTCTCTTGGCATATCATGATGTTTGTCTCACAGCTATGAGTCAGGACACCGACCGGGTGATAGACTCGGGAGCCTCATTTCATGTGACTCCATGTAAAGATTTCTTCATAAGTCATAAGTCAGGTGACTTTGGGACCATGAAGATGGAAAATTTTGGTGTATTGAAGATCGTATGAGTCAGTAATATTTGTGTGAAGACTGATGTGGGATGCACATTGGTGCTCAGGGATGTGATACACATTCCCGACCTTTGCCTCTACTTGATGTTGATGGGAATGTTGGATGATGATGGTTATGAAAGCCGGTTTATTGGTGGGCGTTGGAAGCTCATCAAAGGTTCGTTGATCACAGCCAGAGGGAAGAAGTATTGCACCCTTTATAAGACAAGTATTAGTGTGTGCAAGGGTGGGTTGAACACAGATGAAGATTCAGCTACTAACATGTGATACAGGTGTCTCGGCCAAATGAGTGAGAAAGGGCTTCAGCTACTAGCAAAGAAGCGGTTCCCTCTAAAGTTGGCAAGTATACCTTTCAAAACCTATATTGATTGTTTATCAGAGAAACAATATAGAGTTTCATTTGTAAAAACTGCTTCTCATGTTAAGAAAATACATGCATTAGATTTGGTTTATTCTGATGTTTGTGGTCCTATGAGGACAAAATCCTTGGGTAGGGCATTGTATTTTGTCATGTTTATAAATGATGCATCTAGGAGGGTTTGGGTTTATACTTTGAAATTCAAGGACGAGGTCTTTGGTGTGTTTAAAATGTTTCATGCCATGGTCGAGAGAGAGACATGTAGATCATTGAAGTGCATTCGCATTGACAATGGTGGTGAATATATTGGGGCGTTTCATGAGTATTGCAAGTCCCTAGGTATACAACATGAACAGACGGTACCCAAGACTCCCTAGCACAATGGTGTATCTGAATGAATGAATCGCACCATCGTAGAGAGAATCAGATGCATGTTATCTAATGTGAAGTTACCTAAGATGTTCTGGGGAGAAGCAATACACACGGTAGTGTATTTGATAAACAGGTCTCCATCAGCCTAGTTGAATGTAGAAGTACTTGAGAAGGTGTGGACTTGACGTAATCCTTCATACAATCATCTCAGAGTGTTTGGATGCAAGGCATCCGTTCACGTACCAAAGGACGAGAGGTCCAAGCTTGATATGAAGATCAGGTAATGTGTATTCTTGGGGTACGGTGATGAAAAATTCGGTTACAGATTATGGGATTTGACCGAGAAGAAGCTCGTCGGGAGCAGAGATGTGGTTTTCATTGAATATCAGTGTATGGAAGACATTGAAAAGTCAGAGAAGACCCAGCCCAGTTAAGGTGAGTTAGAAGACATAGATCCGGTTACTCCTCTCGTGATGCCTGATGACGGGGGAGTACAACAAAGTGCAGGGGACGAGAGAGTTCATACAAAAGATGGACCGGGGGAGCAGCCCCCACATGATTTACCTATTGAGCCACAGGTGAGGAGGATATTTAGGGCTAGACACTCGTTTAAGAAGTACTTACAGTATAAGTACATTATGCTTATTGATGTGGGAGAGCCAGAAGATTATTCTGAGGCCTTAGCTGACGTGCATAAGAGGGAGTGGTTAAAAGCTATGCAAGAAGATATGGAATCCTTGCATAAGAACCACACTTATGATATGGTGAAATTGCCTAAGGACAAGAAAGCTTTAAGTAACAAGTGGGTATTCAGAAAGAAGATTGAGCAGAAGAATTCATAGACGAGGTTCAAGGCCAGACTTGTGGTGAAAGGTTTTGGTCAAAGAAAATTTATAGACTTCGAGGAGATATTTTCACCAGTGGTGAAGATGACGTCCATACGAATGTTGCTTAGGTTGGCGGCTAGCATGGATCGGGAGATAAAGCAATTAGATGTTAAAACTATTTTCCTCCATGGTGACCTGGAAGAAGAGATTTATATGTGCCAACTAGAGGGGTTCGAAGCCAAGGGCAAGGAGCATATGGTGTGTAAACTTAGGAAGAGCTTGTATGGGTTGAAACAAGCTCCGAGACAATGGTATAAGATATTCGACTCGTTCATGTTGAAACATGGGTATGATAGAACAAAGTCGAACCACTGTGTGTTCACTCGCAGGTTCTCAGATGGTGATTTTTAGTTCTGCTATTGTATGTTGATGACATGCTCATCATGGGAAAAGACATCAAGAAGATCGAAATAATGAAATATGAGTTGGACAAGTCGTTTATGATGAAAGACTTGGGCACAGCCAGACAGATCCTAGGAATAGAGATAACCCATGATAGAAGCAGCAGGAAGCTTTGGTTGTCACAAGAATGGTATATTTAGAAAGTCATAGAGTAGTTCAATATGAATACAACGAAGACGGTCGGTACTCCACTAAATGGTCACTTCAGATTGAGTGACAAGTAGTGTCCTAAGACAAAGGCAGAGGTGGATGAGATGCAGAAGATACCTTACGCCTCAGCTGTAGAAAGTTTGATGTATGTTATGGTGTGTACGTGCTCAGATATAGCATATGCGGTTGGTGTTGTCATCCGGTATCTTGCCAATCCTGGCAAAGAACATTGGGCAGCGGTGAAGTGGATACTAAGGTATCTAAGGGGCTCATCCAGGTTGAGCTTATGCTATGGTGACGGAAAACCTGTGTTAGAAGGTATATAAATGCAGATATGACAGGTGACATAAACTTCAGGAAGTCTACATTGGAGTTCATGTTCACGTTTGCAGGGGGAGCGGTCTCTTGATAGAGCAAGCTACAAAAGGTCATAGCATTGTCTACGACAGAGGCCGAGTACATTGCAGTCGTAGAAGCATGCAAGGAGATGCTTTGGATAAAGAGGTTCCTAAAGGAAGTTAGACTGAAGCAGGAGAAGTACATGATCTATTGTGATAGCAAGAGTGTGATACACTTGAGCAGGAATCCAAGTCAGCTTTCTAAGTCGAAGCACATTGAGGTTCAGTATTACTGAATCAGGGATACTTTGAAACAAAATGTGTTACAGCTTGAGAAGGTCCACACGGATGATAACGGGTCAGACATAATGACCAAGGCTTTGCTCAAGGGCAAGTTCAAGGCTTGTAGAAGCCGGGCTGGCTTGAAGACGGTGAATTCCTCCTGAGTTGGAAATGTGGAGATTTGTTGGAGTTTTCCTCCTCAGTGAAGAGGAGAGAGGTCTGTGCATTTTGGTCTTCGACTGGCCAATGCCCATTGGCCGACCGGCCGGATATTCACCTGGAATATCACATGCACGCTGGACATATTTTTGTCTTGTCTGATCGGTCGTCCGACCGGCCGGAGGTCCTGGCCGACTGGTCGGCAGACAGGTCGATAATTAGTTTTTTCTCACAGAAACTCACTGGGTTGTTTTTGGTGCATCCAGCCGGTTAGAGGCCTTTGGCCCGTCGACCGGTGGTGTGCGCGGACTGTTATATGCAGTTTCCTAATTGGGTTAGAACTCTTTCAAAAGGCTATAAGAGGGCTTCTAATCCAAGATTTAGGAGGCCAATTCGGAGTTTTACACGTCCAAGGTGAGAGAGAGAGAGAGAGAGAGAGGGAGAGAGGGAGGAAGCTTGTTGGAAGAGGAGGTTTTGCTTTTGAAGGTGATTCACGGTGCAATCAACGTCTCAACTCTTCAACGTCCTCGTACTTGGTGAGATTTCTTAGTTTGTAGTCATTTTAATTTATTATTTATCCATCCTTACACGGGTGAAGAATGTTAGATCCAAGCGGGTTGTGCTTATAATCGAGGTTGTAAACAGTTCTCTTGATAGTGGATTGTTTGTCTAGACGAGGTCCCGTAGTTTTTACCTCTTTAAGGATTTTCCACGTAAAAATCTCTTGTGTCATGTAGTTGATGATTTGATTTTGTTTATTGCATTATTTTATCACATAATTGGGGGGGGGGGGGGGGGGGGATCGAAAGGTTTTGTGCACGTACCCAACAACTTTTTCTACTTACAAGGGTAGATAAGTAACTTATTTGAGATAAGTTTGGTTTATGATAAGTAACTTTTTTTTATTTAAAGTTACGTAGTGCCAGCTTGGTTACTACCGAATAAATTAGTACTTTTTATCTTATGATAACCAATTAGGTTACTTTTCTCACTTTAGTTTGGTCTCCCCCCCCCCCCCCCCCCCCAAAAAAAAAAAAAAAAAAGTATCATTGTAAAAGTAACTTATAAGCTAAAAGCTACTTCATTATTTTTTTTTCTTTTAGCTTTTCAACTAATGACTTTTCTACTTTTATCTCTCACCATCCATGTCTAATTAGGAGGCTCTCTTTCACTGTCAATATCAAAAGAGGTCCCACATGGTAAAGTGTCTACATTAGAGGTGGGGTTCCTACGGTGGCAGTCCACATAAAAGGTGGGCCCCACATGATGGATGATCCCATATTAATGTGGGCCTAAATATAAATGGTCCACATCAAAGGTCAGTCCATGATGATAAAAGGCCAACATCCAAAGTGGGCTTATATGATGGACGACCCACTTCAAAGTTGGGCCCTACATGATGTACGATCCACATCAAAGGTGGGCTCCACATTATGGGCAGTGGACATTGAAGTTGGGCCCCACATGAAGGACGGTCCACATTAAAAGTCGACCCTTAATGATGAATGACCCACATCCAGCGCAAGCCCTGCATGATGGGCAAACTACATTGAAGGTGGGGCACACATGATGGATAGTCCATGACAAAGTTGGGCTCCACATGATGGGCAATTAGTAATGGTGGGCCTCACATGATGGATGATCCACATCAACGTTGGCCCCACATGATGGACATGCCAAATCAAAGGTTGGTACTAATGATGAGTGGCCCATATCCAAGGAGGGCTCCGCATGATGGACGACCCACATCAGAGGTGGGGCCCATATGATGGAAAGTCCACATCAAAGGTTGGCTCTACATGATGGGTGGTGGATATTGAAAGTGGGCCCCACATGATGGACAATAACATTGATGGTGGGCCCCACATAATACATGAGCAAGATCAAAGATGGGCACTACATAATGAACGGTGCACATAAAAGGTCAGTCCCAAATGACGAATGGCCCACATATATCCAAATTGATCCTCGCATGACGGACTACCCACTTCAAAGGTGAGGCCCATACAATCAACAATACACATCAAAGGTTAGACGCATACAATGAATAGTCCACATCAAAGGTTGGACCCAAACGATGGATGGTGGATGTGAGGGGAACCAAACGGACTTGAGGGATAATTACTTATGATGTTGAAAGCCGAACATGCTTTTCTACGTTTTAGTTGATAAATATGTTGTTGACTAAACATATTTATCTACTTAATAAGTAGAAACCAAGAAAAGCTACTTATGGCATAAGTAGCATAAATAGCTTATTTAAGTAACTTACGACATAAGTAGCTTATCTTAAGTAACTTACAATCCAAATGCCCCCCTTAATCACTTTAATTTGATAAATAGAAATCAAAATAAGGAATAAGTAGCTCATCTTAAGTTACTATCTAAACACCCCTAAATGAGGGCAATTTCATCATTTTTAAAACACCACATGCTAAACATATGCCTACCCAACCGTGAATGAAAGTATGACTATCGGTGGAAATGTTAAGTAGATAGTTGAAAATATTTTAAAGCCAGGTTCTTATTTGTTGTAGCTCAAAATGTACGCAGTTGTAAAATAAAATAAGAAAGGAAGGACCTTTTCAGGTTTATGGGAAGCATAGGAAATAGTGTTTTCAGGAATTTGGGGGAAAGGAGATATTGTTTTGACGCTTGTTTTTCAATAGAACTTTTTGAGAAATTTAATATTTATTTTTAAATTTATTATATATCAAAATAAAATATGAAAAAAGATGGATAATGACACATGTGGGACATTTGAAGCTAAAATGTGGCACACGTGGCACATGTGCAATGCTTGAAGATGTACAATAACACACGTAGCATATGACACACATTAGCACATTTGATACATGTGGGCACTTGAAGCTAGATGGAGCACTTGTGCACAGTGGCACATTATTACATATGGCTTACATGGAGTAATTAAAGATGGAGAACTTGTGCACATTGGCACATTATCACACATGCCTTACATGGAGAAATTGAAGATGGACATTGGCATGTGGCACCTTGGTGCAAGTGAGTGGTTGGTCTTGGGATCAGGGCTGGACTAGGAGTCAGTGAATGCATAATCATCATGAGCTAGCTCGGGCTTGTTCGTTCTGGCCTAGCTAGGTTTGGGCTAAGCTCAGACGTAGGGTTTACCATGCGGGCCGTGCTTGGACAGACGTCATCCCCGCCCCAGCTGGCCCAATGACAGCCCAGCCTTTCCTGATGACGAGTCATACCAACAATTGAATCCCAACCACTGATCCACAGAACTGCAAGTACTCGACCTAGATCCTTTTATCACTGTGCTAAGAAGCTTGAGTTGGTGCTTCTGTAATTTTCAAGGAGCGGTGCTTGCTACTAACATCACTGATTACAAATTCAAGTGAATTAAGCTGCGTTTGGATGTTCAATCAATCTGAATTGGAAAAAAAAAAATTCAATTCATAAAATGGCGCCAACAAGCCCTGTTAATGAACTCAACATATACAACCGGGAGTATGCTAGCTTGTCATGTAGCCAGATCTTTCCCACCAACATACTACTTTTGTATAACATCAGTACCATGTGAGCAGAAGACCTCACAATGAAGATCACCTGACACAAAAATCAGGCAGGTCTGCTCAGTGAATAGGCCACACATGTATGTTGATTCAGACCGAAACTTGTCCATCGATTCCAAAGGTGCGGCCCACCTGATGAGAGAACCAGTCATCATGGTGGGGCATTATCTTTACCTATGCATATCTTTAAGTGTGTGAATCATCTAAACCAAGGGACCCAATTGAGTGGTCTATTTCAGAGGGGTTTTCTGTTCGTTGAATCCATTTCCTTGTACACAAACTGAATTGCATGAAATCTCATAGACTGAAAGATCCTGACTGTTTGATCATTAGCCTATTTTTACTGAATGCCTGGTAAGAAGTTCAGCAATGGTAAGGCTCACAAGGTGGATGGTCCTGATCCACCTCCACTGTCGTCTGCCATTCAAAATAGCACCCATGCGATGAACACTTCTGATTTGTCTAGCCATCTTTCTATGTGGGTCCCACTGGGCAACATTGGATTAGAATGCTATTATGGTTCAATTCAAATGAGCGGCCGCATGTGGATGAGAAAGGGAGTAGAATTGTGAACATTCAATTTAATTAGTGGAATGGACAAAGAATAATGACGTTTCCCATCTTTATGGTAAGAAACCGCCCTTAAATTGCATTTTTAAGTTTCTTTCTAGTCCAACTTGAAAGTAACAAGGCGGCGATTTGGAACAAATGATGAAGAAAAACTACAGTTTGGTTATTTCCACTTTGTTAGATTAACAACTGCAACTCAATTCAATATTGCATCCAAACACCGTTTGGCCACCCTGTTTGGGATTAGGGAAATGAGAACATGGATTTGTCAAATACCAAAGCTTGAAGTCTATTGTTTTATAATAAGCTATAAATCCATGGATATGACTCCTTAAATTCATTTTTTCTCTTGAACTTAGAGTCCATGGATTTGAAATTTTGTAACAGAAATAGATGATTGATATGATCCATCAGATGGTTCTAAACTCTTCATCATGTGGTCCTAACCATGAATCATTTGAGCCCAAGCTGTTCATTGTTGAGTCCATTGTGTGGATCCAAGCCATCAAAATGTAGCTTTGAAATAGAAATATTGCAAATCCTAAACTCCTAAAAATTGTGCATTACCCTAATATTTTTATTTGGATTTGACCCAAATCAAAAAATTTAGGCGTCATTTGGATGGGAGTAAATTGAAGGAATTGGGAGTAAATGAGGCTCATTTGAAAATCCTGAAGAAGATTAAGAGATTTGGGAGTAAATGGAGTTAAATGCATTTTTGGGCTCTCTTGGAGAGTCGCATAAGTAGACATAGGTGTCCTCTTGCACAAGTTTGTCATACACATGGCACGTTGACGATACTCCAAGACAATTCAATTATTGGTCGTGTAGCTAAAATCACACCAATTGAATGATTCGAATCGTCCAAATGTTGGTCATCTAATGGGCGATCAAAAAGTGTTGGCAAATCCTTTGTTTGTAATCCTTACATTTGCAGCCCACTTGAGGTTCGGAATTTCTTCATTATTTGCCAAAGTATATATTTCAATGGTCTTATGACCATTATTCTGTCAAATATCACCTACTTATATTAATTAAAGATACTAAAGCTAATTTAGTTAATCAAATTTAGGTTTTCTAAATATATTGAAGAATTCTAATGCATTCCAATTACACCCAAATATAGGCATTTAAATAGAGTACTTGAATTTCAGTGCATTTCATTTACAGGCTACCAAACACAACTAAGGATTCCATTCTAACATAATTAAGAGTGCAAATGTAAAATGAATTCCATTTACCTCCATTTACAAGTTCCCAAGCGAGCCCCAGGTATGGATTTGGGAAATTCATCTATTTCACAAATCTCCAAAGAAAAGCATCTACCAATATGTCATTGTCCTTTAAGTTTCTCCATATCTGAATTAACTGTATATACATTACAAAGCAAGAAGAAATATGGGCCCATCCACCTTATTTGAGCATCTCCCTAGCAGCTTTGATCATCGATGATGCATTTCTCATCGTGGGCCGCTCTTCGGGCGAATCAACAGAACAGTGCAAACCCAATTGGATTACGGAGACCAAACAGTGCTCTGCCCATGTCTGCTCTTTTTCTATCAATTGATTATCTATAATGTCCATAACTCGATCCGGTAGAGACATTGCCACCCATATTCGCAGAGTTAGTTCTCCTCCAAACATCTCATCCGTCGACTTCTTCCCAGTGAAAAGCTCCAACAGAAGTATTCCATAACTGTACACATCTCCTCTAGTCGATACCCCACCTCGCAAACCGTATTCTGCATAAATTTACCAAAGAATAAGTAAGCTAATGAATGTTCTGAATGTATGTTTTGTAGGATTGCTGTATAGATGGGCTCATGGCTTGGTGATCTAGACCATTGGTATGATGGACCATCATCACGATGCTTCAAAAACACCCAGATTGGAATATCCTAACACTTTAATATGTGGCGGTTTTTCTATTGAATGCGGACCCTTTAATCAAATGGTTAGGATGTTCCGATATCAAATATTCTTTGGGGAATCCCCTATCCATTGAGAGGACCATCAAATGAATGGCATAGATTCTTAATCCATGGTACATTTTTTGAGACATGAGATTTTTATTTTTATTTTAATTTCCCAACAAGGAGAAATAGTATCATAGCAGTACCTAAAAGTTCTAAATGTGATGTGGAAAGAGATCAACGGACTCTGAAAAATAGAAGACAACATGTAGAAAAGGAAATAGCTCTAATTCAGTTAGAAAAGAGTGTTAGTGTTGGATTTTAAGCACAATTCAACCACTGAATCAGAGTGTTAGTGTTGGATTTTAAGCACAATTCAACCACTGAAATCTTGAAAAGTTTGAATGAAAATGGGAAGTTAGTTCATGGATTTTAAGCACAATTCAACCATTGAAAGAGTTAGGTTATATACCACACAAAGGACACTATACTTAAGGTTGTTCGAGTGGGGTCCACAGTCGATGGAACATGCACCAAATATCTCCCTGAAGAAACAATTCTAGCCATCCAATTATTGGGCCTTTTCCATCAAATGTGGACCATTGCTGAATCTGTTTTATTAACTGCTTATTTTGCAGGCCAGCCATTGAAAGGCTAGGATTTCCTGACTGAAGGAGATGGTCCAAACAATGTGGAGCCCATCAAATGAACAATCACAAAGTTGCAGTAAATTTTGGTATAATAAACAGAGAAATTAAAGAAAAATACCTGGAGGAATGTATCCGATCGATCCTTTCAGCTCAATTGTGCCAGTTAATTGATGATCGGAGGGGGTGTTCCGAAGAATCATCTTCGCGAGCCCGAAATCGCCCACATGTGCATTCAGATCCTTGTCAAGAAGAACATTGCTTGGTTTCAGATCGCAATGCACCACTGGAGTCTCACAGTCATGGTGCAGGTACTCCATTGCGTCCGCAATGCCAACGGCAATCTCCAACCTCTGCCTCAGATCAAGCCACCTCCTCTCCTGTGCCTGCGAATCATCGTCTGCCTCATGTAGCCAACTCTCCAAGCTCCCATTCAGCATGAACGGCAAGACCAACGCCTTGAACACGCTGCTCGAACAGGCGCTTATGATCCTGACCAGATTCCGGTGCCGGATGTTACGCATGGACTCACACTCTGCAATGAAGCTCTTGGATGCATCCTGCCGGTCCATCTTGAAGACCTTGATTGCCACCATGGTTCCATCACGCAGAACTCCTCTGTAAACAGACCCAAAACTCCCTTCTCCGATCAAGTTCTTCGCACTGAAGTTGTCCGTCGCAGCCCTCAGATCATAGTATGTGTACATTGTGTGGGGCCCATCAAATGAAATCACATCGGCTGCCGGAGGTTTCACTGATTTCCTCTTCCTTGAAAACAACACAAAGAAAACAATGCAGAGGAAGCAGAACGCTGAGATGCCAGCCACCACTCCTACAATCAGCTTCACTTTCGAACTGGACCGTTTGTTTCCAGTCCCATTGCAATTGGGTAGCCCCAAAGTCACTCCTCCACCACAGAGGTTTGAATTCCTGTCAAGATAGATGGCGGTTGAGTTCGTAAAGACCCCTTCTTCTGGCACCTCGCCCTGGAGATTGTTCACAGAGAGATTCAAGGTATGCAGGAACTGAAGAGACTCAAGAGAAGTTGGGATCGAGCCGGATAAATTGTTTGATGAGAGATCAATGATCTCTATACTTCTCAAGTTACCAACTTCTTCCGGGATCTGACCTTGGAATGAATTTCCCGCCATGTCCAAATTCACCAGACTCTGGCAATCTCCTATTGAAGTGGGTATCAACCCTGATAATTGATTCTTGGAGATGTCGATCGAATGGACCATCTGTAGTTTTCCAATCTCAGCAGGGAGCAGCCCGCTTAGAGAATTGTGTGATAGATTGAAGATCAGGGCGAGGCTGGGGATGCCGAATATCTCTACCGGTATGGTTCCTTCAAGGCTATTTGCAGAGAGGTCTAGAGACTGAAGACGGCGGCAATTCGCAAGAGTTTCAGGAATAAATCCTGTTAAATGGTTGTCCCTCAAGCTCAATTCAGACAGTTCCGATAAATTCCCGAGAGATTCTGGAATTGACCCATTGAAGGAATTCCCCTGCAAGGAAAGCTTCTGTAGATTTTGGAGATTTCCGACCGACGATGGGATCCTTCCCGACAGTGAATTGTACCTAACTGATAACATTGTCAGGTTAACCAGATTTCCGATTTCAGCCGGCAAGGTTCCTTCTATCTGATTGTATTCCATCTCTAACATCGAAAGAGTGCTGGAAAGGTTTGCGATTGAGGATGGAAGGCGGCCTGTCAGCCGATTTGTGCCAACTGAAAAGATTTCAAGGCGGTGGGAATTCGACAGAGAGGTGATGAAATCCAACCCATCTGGGCCGTCGCTAACCAACTGATTGAACTCGAAATTCAATAACAGGATGCTTGGTAAATTGCCCAGCATCGGAATCCGGCCGCTGAAGCTGTTCAGAGAGAAATCAGCTTCTTCGAGTGTTGAGGCATTGGACAGAGAAGATGGGATCAGTCCTGTTAGCTGATTCATAGCTACCAAGAGAATTGTCAGATGCGGCAATTTAAAGAACATATCTGATGGGAGACTACCCGTCAGCTGGTTGTTTGTGACCTTGAAATCTATCAGAGAAGAAATATTGAACAGCGACGGCGGGATTTCGCCTGTTAGATTATTGGAGCTGAACTGTATATTCAGGAGCTGTTGAAGACGGCCCAGTTCAGCCGGTATCGATCCGTTCAGCTCGTTCGCCTGTAAAATCAGATTGCTAAGCGACGATAGGTTCCCAAGCGAAGATGGTATCGGACCTGTGAGATGATTGTCTGCCAGGTTCAAGATCTGAAGCTCCCCTAGGCTGCTCAATTCAGATGGTATCAGTCCTTCAAATTCGTTATCCGACAGATCAAGCAGTTGGAGCTTCGAACATGAGCTCAAAGAAGGAGGTATTCGTCCATTTAAGCGATTCCAAGCTAATGAGAGATTTTGCAATTGGAGTAGGTTGCCGAATTCTCCAGGAAGCACACCTTCGAAGGTGTTATTTTGGAGGTCTAGAGCACGGAGGAAGGAGAGATTGGCAATATGGGGGGATAGAGTGCCTGATAGGCGTAGGTTTGGTAATGTAAGGGCGATTACACGCAGATCGGCAGCCCCACAGGTGATGCCGGTCCAGTTGCAGAATGTGGTGTTTGTAGTCCATGAGTCAAGAACTCGTTCAGGATCGGCTGTTATGGAGGATTTGAATTGGAGGAGGGAAAGTTGGTCTGTGGTGGTGTTGGAGGCTTTGGAAGGGTAGAGTAGACATAAGAGGAGAGTGAGGAGGAGATATGGGTTGGTGATGGTGTTGGTTTTTTGGTCCATTGATGGGTGGTTTTGATTTGTGGACGTTTGATGGGTGGATGCAATGGGATTTTAGGTGTGTGTGTGTGTGTGTGTGTGTGTGAGAGAGAGAGAGAGAGAGAGAGAGAGAGAGAGAGAGAGACGTCACAAGATTATCTGGGTGGTGATGGTTTTGGCGTTAGAGACCACACAAGATTATCTGGGTGGTGATGGTTTTGGTGTTAGAGACCATTGATGGGTGTTCTGATTTTCTTGTGGACTTTGATGGGTGGATGAGAGACAGATATAGACACGTCACAAGCTTATATGGATGGTGATGGCGTTTTGGTGTTAGGAAGCATTGATGGGTGTTCTGATTTTCTTTTGAACTTTGATGGGTGGAAGCAGTGGATTTACGAGAAAGAGAAAGAGAAAGAGGGAGATTTATATCCCGTGTTTATTTTGGATAAGAACGTTGGGTTCAAAATTGTTCATCTATTTCAGTTGATTCATGGAAGTTTCTGACGCCGCAGATTGGATCGTGCTTCCCTTTTTCAGGTCTTCGGCCGAGTTTGTACTCGCCCATCATTCTACCGCCTTACCAATCTTATCTCACCATACGTCACTGCACCACCACCATGGTGGCCCAGCGCGGATTGCCTGAGAATGGATTTTGCAGGAACTTCCCACGACCGGTATCCCTGCTGGCCCAACGTGATGCTTGTGATAAATCCACCGTTCATTTCAAGTGGACCGCATGACAGAAAAATGAGACATACAAAATTCAAGTGGACCGCATGACAGCGGCTTAGCCGCGACTCCCTTGCCAGCATGTGGGTGGGACCCTGACCATAGGGTCCACCTTGATGTATGCATTGTATATCTATACCGTCCATCCATTTTTACAGCTTATCTTACGGTATGGTCCCAAAAATGAAGCAAATATAAATTTCAGGTGGACCATGCCTGAAGAAACCGTGGTTATTGACCATTAAAAACCTTTTGTGGGCGCAAAAGTTTCGGATGAAGTTGATATTTGTAGTTTCCCTTCATCTAAGTTATCTAAGTCTATGTGACATTATCAACATGTTGGATGGAAAAAAAAACATTGCGGTGGACCTTAGGAAGTTTTTAACAGTGGACGTTCAATGACTATGGTTTCCTCGGTGTGTACTACTTGAATTTTGTATCTACTTCATTTTTAAGGACCATGCTCTAAAATAAGCCGGAAAAACTGATGGACGGTGTGGATATACAATAACATATCGAGGTGGGCCCCATGTTAAGCGTCCCACCCACATGGCTGGTTGGTGTCACAGCGAAGCCGAGTACTTAACTACCCAATCCGCGTACGGAAGTTTTATAATGGGAATTGATATCTTCACCCTCCCTTTTAATAAATGGAGCGTTTGTATATTCTTTTGGTATTAATTAATACACTCTTACCCATTCCAATACTCAAAGTAGGAAAACAGGTATATGTATATAAAAATAAAAGGGTCTAATCTCTTTGTTCTTCTAGATTCGGAGCCTTGCCTTGTCGGTAGACTCTTGCGAAGTTTCAACACGTTACCCCGGGAACAGCTTAGTGGGTGTTACCCCTGCCGTATAGCTCACATGGATGATATTTTGTATATCCACGCCGTCCATCTGTTTCTTCAGCCCATTTTAGTATGATGTTCCAAAAATTATGCAGATCCAAATCTCAAGTGGACCATAACACTAGAAATAGTGTGATTGAGTGCCCCACCATTAAAAATTCCAAAGAGCCCATCGTAAGGTTTTTGTAATGTTTATTTGCAATCCAAGCTCTTGATAATATCAATAGAATCTTGATGAAGGAAAAATATAAAGATAAGATTGATCCAAAAATTTTGTGGCCCACAAAAGTTTTTAATGATTATAAATCACTGTTTCTAGTGGTATGGTCCACCTAAGATTTGGATCTTATTAGGATTTTGGATCACATACTAAAATGATATGAAAAACGAGATAGACGGCGTTGATATATAAAAAATACATTAATATGGGCCCCACACGGTTTGGGTAACACCCACTAAGCTGTTCCCGGGGTAACACCTAATTCGCGCCCGTATTTTTTTTTGCTTGTTCACCTCGGGAGCGGAATAGGTGAGACCTCGGCCTCACCCAAGATGGTGCGGCCCTTATTGTAGGGCCTATGTTGATGTATATATTCTGCATCCACACTTTCCATACGTTGTTTCAGATCATTTTAGGGCATTATTCCAAAAATGAAGCAGATCCAATTATCAGGTGGACCATACCATAGGAAACAGTGGTGATTGAACATCCTACCATTAAAAACTTCTTAGTGCACACCTTAATGTTTTTGTAGTGTTTATGTACCACCCAATCTGTTGATAAGGTCACATAAGCCGGGATGAAGGGTAAAAAAACAAATTTCAGCTTGATTCAAAACTTTTGTGGCCCATTAATGGTCAATCACCACTCTATCTGATGGTATGGTCCACCTGATAATTGGATCTGCTTAAGTTTTGGAATGATACTCTAAAATGATCTGAAAAAACAGATGGACAGCGTGGATTCAGAATACATACATCAAGGTGGCCCTCACAGCAAGGGCCACACTGCCTTTGGGTTGGGCCGGGGTCTCACCTAATCCGCTCCCGATCACATCTGCCTGTTTACGCATTCAAGACAATTTAGTTTATTCCCATGTGATAGTTTTTTTTAACGTTTCCTATACACATAATTTTCTATATAAGTATTTATCAATATTGTGTACAGTTGGGTGTGGACCCACTTCACGACTCGACGATTCGATTGAGTCTATACTCAGCTCGACTCACCATTTAATTATTATATAAAATATTTAAACTAATGAACTAAATACTTTTCATTCTTTCTTTCTTGTTTTTTTTTTTTTTTTTTTTTTTTTTTTTTTTTTTTTTTTATAAATGGAGTTTAGCATTGTCGGCACATATGATGTGTGAATGATATGTAAGGCGTTACCCAAACGAATTGCCTATGACCCCAGGCACACAGGTCCATAGAGTTGTCTGTGACAAATCCACTCCATTCATTTATTTTGCAAGACCACAAGAGGACAAGAATCTAAAATTCAAGCAGATCCAAAACTAATGTGGGCCTATACCATGAAACAGAGTTGATTGAACACTTGGGGCGACAAAAGTTTTGTATGAGGATGATATTTGTGACTACAGTTTATCCGAGTCATAATAAACCTACAAACAGTTTGGATAGCATATAAACATTATTGTCAACTTTAGGAAAGTTTCAATAGTGGATGTTTCCATTCCAACTATTTCATTTGGTGTGGCTTACTTGAGTTTTGGATCTTCTTGAGTTTTAGACCCCTATTTTAGTGTGGTCTTTAAAAACAGATGGACGGAGTGGATTTTGTAATCTGAATAGCGGAATAAATAGATCGTTTATACATCAATAATGAAGATTGTACATTGTAATCTTAAACGTGTACCTTGTAGGGAATACATTCTTGATGTCGTGATGTCGCTGAGAGATGATTCTTGGCTTCCGCACCTTACACCCTTAGGAAAAAATTTCAACTGGACTAGGGTTTTCTATTTGTGTGGATGACATGCATGACCAAGACATGTATTTATAACAAAAGAGGGTCAAAGAAGCTTACCCATTACATTTCTCCCATCTAAGGTTTCCATACCGTATGTTTTCATATTTGACTTAATAACTGCATAAGGACCACGGTTCAAGCATCCTGCCCCAAACCTATCTGTAATTATCACAACTAGAGTGGGGCCCACTGGATCGCCCAATTTGAATAATCCAACTGTCGGATCTAAATCGGTGATCACATGTGGCTCCCTTGATAGGAGTCTTATAGATTTGTTATAAACATCTCTATGAGCCCCACATAGCCCCATTTTGTGCCTAAATCCACAGACAATCAACTTCCATGCACCCCACCATAATTATTAGAGACTCCAAATATAAGTTGACCTAATTATCAACTACGTCACACCCTAAAATATTATACATTGCCCAAAACTTCAGAAGTGGCCTACTTAAAGATTGGATGTTTCTAATTTTTAGGTGGTTCTCATTGTAGTAAGGTAGTGGGCACATGTGTAGTCCATGCATGTGATGTATGTAACATCCTTCACATGATTGACCTTACGTTGTGAGTCCTAAAAAGTAAGCTGATAAAAAAACTCAGATGGAACACAGCACATGGAACAAATTGGGAGGGAACAGGCAACCTTGATATGCACCGGCGTCCATCCAAGTTTTAAAACAACTTGGTTTTTAGAAGCGGAGCGCCTGGGCATGCCCCTGTTGTCGAAAGCTGCGTGGGGGCCCACAAAGATGCCCGAGACAAATCCACTTTGTCCAGTTTTGCAAGACCAAAGTAGGATTGCAGTCTAAAAATTAGGTAGATCCAAAATTCATATGGACCATACTACATGAAGTTTTGTATCAAGATGATATTTGTGTTTGCAGTTTTGTTTGGCTCGAAATTTGGTCATTGGTGAATGTGTATAGTGCCAGGCATGTTAGAACTTTTTACAGCTTGATCCAAACCGAATGTCTATGACCTTAAGCGCTCAGATAAATGGAAAGACCATGAACGGTCGTCTATGACTGAGAATTGTGGCAGTACAACTATCTATTCAGCCACTTGAAAATGAAATAAAGCATTTTGCGAAGGGGATGGCTCTTCATACTAATGAGTTCTTTTCGCCTTTCAGAAGAAAATAATTTTTCTTACTATGATAGTAGAGATAATATGATTTGTACAATGTAAGAATAAAATGAACTCAATTATATTGAATTAAAATAAAATAAAAGACTTACAATGATATCCTTCTACGATCCAATGTCTATAACAAATATGGCCAGGCTCTAAATCTAAATCTTCATCGGTCCAATGACTAAGGTATAAACGAAGGGAATTACACTACTAAAATTAAAAGTAAAAGGTCTTCCTTGTAATCCAATGCTTGGCATAGATAAAAGGGAATTACACTATTCCCAATTTAGGGCGGTCTAATGTTGCAAAGTAGACGAATAGGATTATACTACTCTTATGCAGTGTAGCCGGATAGCATTCTGGAATGGCTATAGGAAATAGATTTTCGTAGCCACTCCTCATGTCTACCGACGTGGAAATAACTCTCTAGGCTCGAAGAGAGTTGTGGCCTATTAAAAAATGTCAAATATACTAGTCATTTTCCATGGATTGGCCCTTGGTTGCACGCACATTCTACTCCTGTTACGCGGACGAGAGTTTCTCACAAAATGTCATGTGATGGCAATAGTTATCACTTTCTTTGCATGAATGTGAATAATGCGCAGCAAAACTCAGCCTGCTTGGCATAGTTGCTACTTTATTCATCAAGCGCTTTCAGCTATAAGGCTTCTATATGATGCTAGGATGCATCGACCAAAAGTGTCACTTGCAATGACGATGTTTCAGTCGAAACCTAACTTCGATCATGAGGTTGTTATCTGATTAGCTGGCTTTTCCATGTGAGCGAGATATGCGACACATATATCATCTTTGTAGTAATCTAAGCTTACCCTTCTTGAGCTACTCATGATTTTACTATTTCTGATTTTCTTTGGTTATAAGAAATCTTTTGTCTATCCCTTGTTGAGGTTTAGTTGCCATGTGACATTATTTAAGTTGTTGGATCTAATGCGGTCAGATCAAGTATAAACAAGTTTATCGGAATAGTAATAACCCTATGAATGGTTTGGATGGCATATAAACATCATGGTCAGCTCTAGGAAGGTTTCATTGGTAGAAGTTTCTATTCCCACTCTCTTGTTTGGGGTGGCTCACCTGACTTTTGTATCTGCCTGATTTTTTGATGGACGGAGTGGACTTGTCGCGGGCTATCTCTATGTGCCCCACCTAATTCACAGATAAGTCTGATTTTTTAGACATGAGGGTAACATGCTCTCACACATGATGGATGGGTTGGATTTCATGCATGCATCACGTGTGCCCCACATCTTTATGGTACCATGCTACTTGATCGTGATGGTTAAACTAAACAAGCTGGAGTGGTTATACATACACCTTCCCACAATTAAAGGGGTTACAAACCTTTCCATGCCTAGGCCGCATTTGGATTTCTGGAAAGAGATTTAATGCAGTATAAAACTCACATCATTGCCCTTTTCTATTGATCAGATATTGCTAGTTATCAAATCACAACAATATTAAGGAATCACCTCATGACTAGATATTGATGAATGTATGATGGTGTGGCATATTTTCGTAGGCTCCACCATGATATATGTGCTATTTCCACACCATTCGTCCCTCTTGCATGATCATTTAATGGATTGAGACAAAAAATGAGATAGATCCAAAGAAGAAATGGACCACACCATAGCTATCATTGGGGTTGAATGCCTGCCATTAAAAACTTTTTGAGGTCCGCAGAAGTGTTTAATTAAGCTCATTTTAGAAACACAGTCCTAAAATGATATTGTAAAATAGATGGATGGTGTAAATATAATATATATTGACAAAATTATATCTAAATACATTTAAACAACTAAATTACTTTACATGTCAAAAGTCCAAAATGGTATTGAATCCCAACAGTGGGTAGCTAAAATTGAAGTGTGACTAACCGTGCATGTTCTAACGGGGTGAGATGTGTGTACTAATAACAAAAAAAAAAAAAAAAAAAAAAAAAAAAAAAAAACTTACGGAGAGAGAGATGTCACAAATAATTCACTGTTACAAGGAGAATCAAGAACGAGTCCAACCCATGAGGAAGTCTCGTAGCAACTCAGTTAACTGTCCACTGTCCGTTAAACTGAATAAAAAAAATAATAATAATAGCATGTGGACACAAAACCATGACCGGTCCTCACGCGGCCCGCATGTTTGCCGCAATTGTATGTCAACGTTCTTAAGATAACTTAGGACTGCGTCATGGTCCCATAGTTATCACATGTTTCACATCTCTAATTACTACTAAATAATATTAATTAATATATTGAAAAATGCATTTATTGTGCTTGTACTTGCATTGGTCCACTTGGATGGTCCAGTTCATCGATCGAGATTGTTAATTAGGTCTAACCCATGTTTTTTGGACTACCATGCAAACATCACACCAACCCAACAAATATTAACCATTGATCACCGGCTTTTAATATGGATGGTCAAGATTGCTCACACAAAATAGGTCAAATCAACAATCTGATTAATTATCTATTTATTAGGACACATCACGGATTACTTATGATTCTAAAGAATTGCCTTTGTTAGGGAATTGCAGTTATCTCATCCACCGCTTGAAAAAAGAATGGCTATGGTAAATAAGGCCAAATCAAGGACGGATTCGATCATTCCATCGGTCTGATTTTTAGGTGGTGGCCCATAAATTGTGTTATGGACTAAATGGACGGTTCAGATTGATTGATTGAATTATCCAAATCAACTAATATAACTAGCACTTATAATAAATAGTGCTCTGTCAGCACTTGAGCATTTTTCAATATAACTAATAAACTATTACTATCTCATTCCTTGTTTGAATAATATATTATTATTATTATTATTATTATTATTATATGGTGAGCAAGTGGGACACTTTTTAATTGATAGAAATCTGACAGCTTTTAGGCTTTTGGTAGCAGCTGTTGTTTGAACGGGACTCTTTTGATTCGTTTGCAGCGACTTTGGTAGTACCAAATTCTTGAAATATCATGAAAATTTGTGCCTTTTTTTTGGACTGATTAATCATGAAATATGATGATATAATTTGGTGCAGCCAAACGCACTCTTTAAGCACTCAATATGATGAGAAAGGATTTGAAACAGTGGATGTATAGTAAGTCATGATACAGCCTTTTCTTTTCCATCCAAGTGTTGTTGCATGTGTAGAATATCCAAACCGCAAGAAAGGTGGGCCAGATTGTGACGATCATCTGATAAGAAAATTAGTCCGACCCCCAAAAAAAAACGTCAAAAACGATCAACAGCCAATGGTATGACTTGGTGTACTGGTGTTGCCCACCCAAAAGAGTGGCTGGACTCGGTTTTATTACAAATGATAATGATGGTGTGGCCCACCTTTTGCTTGGATTGGATGTTCTACACAATGTGACATGTTGGAGGGAGAGAAATGGCAGGATCATAACTTATGATACAGCAGCTTCAACTAGATTCTAGTGGGCTGGTCAGTGGGTGATTTGTACTGAAATAGCCATGACGTGTGGCTAATTTCTTGTCAGGCTAATTTTTTTGCCTTTTTACAAGAAATTGAAAATTTTACACTCGAGAATGCCCCTCTAACTACCATGTGTCAAGGATGAATACACCATCCCCCAAGGGAGTCCATAGTGCTCAGGGAAAGGAGGAGCATTTTCAACCATAAAATTTCAATTTCTTGTCAAAAGTTCAAAAAAGATAAACTATGCTGAGATATTAGACTTTTAGTAAAAATAACGACACCTCAATGTTACTGTAGTAAAAATGGAGAGATTTTCTGTGAAATCTTTGTGCAGTTAGTTCATGTGCTAGGAACTTAGGTGGAGGCCGCTGTGATGTTTTCGAGAAATCAACCCCGCCTATCCTCTTTGTGAGATGATTTTCGTACATTAAAAACAAAATGAATGGAATCCAGGACTGAAGGGCGGAACTAAAGGAAAATTCTTACTGTTGAAACCTCCCTAAGTCCACAGTGATATTTATATGACATTGATACCGTTCATAATGTCATTCCTACTGATGAACTGAAAACACGAATAGCAGCCTGATTTAAAACTTTTGTGGCCCTATGAATATTTCAAGACATTCAATCCTCACATTTTCAGCCCACTTGAGTTTTGGATCTAGGTCATTTTTGCTCTACTGTCCTAAAATGAACTAAAAAAACAATGGATGGAGTGGATTTCTCAAAAACATCACGGTGGGCCCCACCTAAGTTCCCAGCGCAAGGCTTTAGCAGGAAATCCGCGTCCAGTTCCGGTGCTTCTTGTATATTAGCAAATTTCTCAATCGATTGGGACCGTCCAATCGGTGGGCCATCTCATTGGATGAGCCGATGGTGAAATATTGAATGCATGACTGATTTGTAGAATTTTTTATACTGACCGTGGTTCTAATTAAAAGTGATAAAAAAAAGACAATGGATAGGATCGTTACAAGCGTCCAATGTGTGATATCGTGTTTGCTATGGTTCGTCCAATTGGTGGGCCACTGATTGGGTGGTCTGGATAGACCCATCATCAAAGTGCACGAATCAAGAGTTTCAAGGGTTGACACCAGTTACTTAACACCTGCGCTTGATATTGAACCCACTTTTAATTAATTGTTGAAGAAGCGCGGTCCGTCCTCTTGTTTTTTCGCATTGGAATAGAATTTTGCTATAAGCTGACTTTAAAACCGTCCAATCTAATCTTGATGGCGTAGTTGGCATATGTGGGCCCACCACCTGTTAGTTTCCATCCACCCAGCAGATAACTTCAAAACTTTCATGTGTGGCAACATCTAACCCGTCCAACAGGTTGGCCCCATCACGAGGATCACGTTGTGAAAAAATAGGCAACATCCACTCATCAGGTGGACCACACTTGTAGTTTGTTATTTATCAATGGATAGACATTGTTTTATATGCCATGGTCCACCTGATGAGTGGATGAGGCTGATTTTATCACAACGTGATCCTCGTGTTGGGTCCAACCTATTGGAAAGGTTGGATGTCTAACGCACACGTCATGTTGGAATTTGTCTGCAGGGTGGACGGTAACTTGCGGTACAATCTGTTGGACTTGATACCTAAGCTTAATTAACAGCAAAACTGACTAAGCATCTGCCTGTTTTTCACGTTTGCTTTGTCTGTTAGGTTGGTGCACCTGCACGGTTTCTGGTCGGTGGTCCACGTGAGATAACCGTGTGATCTTGACCGTAGTTTTTCTATTAAAGCTGACCTGTAAAACTAGACCGAGAAAGGACCTGACCGCACGTGAATTGCCTGCTAAAGCCTTTGGCGGTAGGGAGCGAATTAGCTGTTACCCTGGTGACAGCGTAGATTAGCTACTTACAAGTTGAGTAGCTATCTAGCTACTGAAGTTACGTCACCAATTTCTTTGAGCCCTATTGTGAGATAATTACGGTAACGAGCTGACCTTATCACAAGACCTCGGAGCAAAGAAACAAACCGATGTCTCTAGTATTGTTTATATGACATCAATATGGGTCATAATGTCATTACTACTGGGATGAACTGAAAACACAAATATTAGCTTGATTTAAAACTTTTGTGGCCCTATGAATATTTCAAGACATTCAATCCTCACATTTTTAGCCCACTTGAGTTTTGGATCAAGATCATTTTTGCTCTAATGTCTTAAAATGAGCTAAAAAACAGATGGATGAGTGGATTTCTCAAAAACATCATGGTGGGCCCCACCTAAGTTCCCAGGGCAAGGCTTTAGCAGGAAATCCGCGTCCAGTCTCTGGTGCTTCTTGTATATTGGCAAATTTCTCAATCGATTGGGACCGTCCAATCGGTGGGCCATCTCATTGGATGAGCCGATGGTGAAATATTAAATGCATGACTGATTTGTAGAATTTTTTATACTGACCGTGGTTCTAATTAAAAGTGAGAAAAAAAAGACAATGGATAGGATCGTTACAAGCGTCCAATGTGTGATATCGTGTTTGCTATGGTTCGTCCAATTGGTGGGCCACTGATTGGGTGGTCTGGATAGACCCATCATCAAAGTGCACGAATCAAGAGTTTCAAGGGTTGACACCAATTACTTAACACCTGCGCTTGATATTGAACCCATTTTTAATTAATTGTTGAAGAAGCGCGGTCCGGTCTCTTGTTTTTTCGCATTGGAATAGAATTTTGCTATAAGCTGACTTTAAAACCGTCCAATCTAATCTTGATGGCGCAGTTGGCATATGGGGGCCCACCACCTGTTAGTTTCCATCCACCCAGCAGATAACTTCAAATCTTTCATGTGCGGCAACATCTAACCCGTCCAACAGGTTGGCCCCATCACGAGGATCACGTTGTGAACAAATCGGCAACATCCACTCATCAGGTGGACCACACTTGTAGTTTGTTATTTATCAATGGATAGACATTGTTTTATATGCCATGGTCCACCTGATGAGTGGATGAGGCTGATTTTATCACAACGTGATCCTCATGTTGGGTCCAACCTATTGGAAAGGTTGGATGTCTAACGCACATGTAATGTTGGAAGTTTTCTGCAGGGTGGACGATAACTTACGGTACAGTCTGTTGGACTTGATACCTAAGCTTAATTAACAGCAAAACTGTCTAAGCATCTGCCTGTTTTTCACGTTTGCTTTGTCTGTTAGGTTGGTGCACCTGCACGGTTTCTGGTCGGTGGTCCACGTGAGATAACCGTGTGATCTTGACCGTAGTTTTTCTATTAAAGCTGACCCGTAAAACTAGACTGAGAAAGGACCTGACCGCACGTGAATTGCATGCTAAAGCCTTTGGCAGTAGGGAGCGAATTAGCTGTTACCCTGGTAACAGCTTAGTGGGTGTTACCAGGACTTGGATTAGGTACTACCCCACCAGGACTCACGAGGAGAATGACAGGTACCTGGTATTTCGCACGATGCAGTGGCCCCGTATCTCAGTATTGGTGGGACGTGATAGATCTGACAGCTCTGACCTAATGTGCGGTGCCCGCTGTGTTGGCCAATGGCGTCGTGCTATGTAATTATCCGTCTCCTCATGCATCCTGGTGGGATAGTATCTAATCCGAATCGTTTTACCCCTACTATGTGGAGCCTATCTTGATGTATTTGTTGTATATCCATGCCGTCCATCTGTTCTTTGGTCTCATTTTAGAGGACATAATCCAAATTATAAAAACATTTTGCGGGCCACAAAAGCTTTGAATCAATATGATATTTCTAATTTCCCTTAATCTAAATCTTCTTGACATTATCAACAGTCCTGTGAAGTGTATGAATAGAAAGGGTGCTTAACACATTCCCTCTTTAACCGCAATCCCTTACTTATAATTTTTAGTCATAAATCAAGGGATCAATTTAGAATAGGAAATCCAATGATTTCTTCTCCTAAGGTTTTTACAAGGTCTAACTAACTATAGAAATCTGTATAATTGACTAGTGGCGACTCCAATTAAATATAATACCCCACGCCTCAAATACACCAACAAAAGCCTTGAGAAGACATCCGTGAGCGCGATCTACTTGCGATCCAACGTCCACAAAACACCTCATAGAACCTTCTAGATGGACTGTGGGTTCACCATGTTGTGTTTGTGTCATCTTACACAGTCATCAGGTGCGCCCCACTGGGATGAAGGGACATTTGAAACATAGGCCATGATAAAATTTAGGTGGGTGAAAGCATCACAACTCCCTGTGTTTTGCCGTGATGCTGTGCCGTTCTATTGAATTGCCTTTCAGACAAGGACCCACCAATTTTCAAAATGTTGTTGGTCAAGTACGACCCAAATCAATGCTCCCCGTCCTAAACCACCCACCAATTTTCAAAAGGTGGTTGGTCAAGTACAACCCAATTCAGTGCTCCCCGTCCCAAACCACTCGATAATGTCTGACAAGCTAATAAAATGGTGCCACATCATGGCTCAATCCAAATCTGCTCGCGGTCTCAAAGTGGTTTGGACTCTTGCTGGGCTGGCCAAATCAACGGGCCTGATTTAGCGACCGAATTGGGCATGAATGTAAACTGTTGGCCCAGCTCAGCTTTGTTTTACAGCTAGCCTCGTAGAATTTATATGCACTTTCTCATGGTTTGCATGGGAACACGCATTATGACCATGATTGTTGATCTGGTGGGCCACCACCAAAAATAGCAATGGTTGTACATGTCTCACCATCCAGTTGTTGTTAACCGTTCGGGCATCGAACTTCCCGTACCAGACCCGGTTAAGGTAAATGAATGAGATCTTTCAACATGCTAATGGGCCAATGGCCAAACATGGCCAATCAGATCACACCTGGCAAAAATCTATCTTTCATGTCTCTTTACAACTATAAGGGTATTATACATAATAGAACATAAGGTTGTTGTGTGTGGGGCCATCATAATGTGTAGGTACATCCAATGCGTCTATCATGTGCTTCTTTTGATGCTCTCCTATAGAAAATAAATTTTGATTGATCATCAAATGGACCACATGAGAGGGAAGAATGAGATGCCCACCATTAAAACTTCCAAATTCCATTTGGGGCCCAATATGATGGGTGAAGGACATCCATTTCATGGAGCACATGCATCTTTGATGCTCTCCTAGGGCTCCCCAAAAAACTGAAGTCATTTTTATGTGGTTTGGTGATTTTGGCAGCATTTACCACCCCAAGCTATGTGGTGTGAATGTTTTTTTTCTTTTTTTCAACACCTGCACTCACGCCATAGTGGGATTACACGACAATGGATACTTGAACCCATGACCTTGTGTTGAAACTCTTCTAAGTCTACCACAAGGATGCAAATGTAAATGCCTGCTTCATATAATCAAATAGATTAGTCAAACTCAATCAAATGATTACCACTTAAAGCCAAATAGAATAACATGTGAACAATTAACACCAAGAGCTCTTCCTAAGTGTAAAGTGTTTACAACCTAAAACTTTAGGGCCATTCAAATGACCCCTTAGTGTTGTTAGTGATCCGGGCGAGCCTCTCGGGATTTTGGGCCTCAGACCAAGGCTGGGCCCAGAGCAAAAAATTGAGCCCATTCATTAATCAAGCTAGGCTCAATCTCTTGCATGATTGGCCCACTTAATGAACAACCCAGATCTTACAGAAATGTGAGCGGTCGGTATTGGGATCTGGGTTGGACTAGTAGTCGGCCAATGCATAATGCTCGTGTTCTGGGCTCGGTCGGGCCTGTTTGTTCTGGCTTGGGACCACTCCAAACTCGGAGCTAGGATTTACCATTCGGGCCATGTTTGGGCAGAGCTCATTGCCGCCCGGGCTGGCACATTGACAGCCTTACCTTTTCCGATCGATGAGTCATATCATGTGTTTTACCAACACCGTCCATCTGTTATTCCTGATCATTTAGGGCACTGCCCCAAATATTTGAGACAGATCCAAATCTCGAAAACACAAATATCAGTTTCATTTAAAACTTTTGTGGCCACCCAAGAAGTTTTAAATACACAAATATCAGCTTCATCCAAAACTTTTGTGGCCACCCAAGAAGTTTTAAATGATGGGCATTCAATCACCACTGATTCCTGTGGTGTAGTCCACATGAGATTAGGACCTGAATTATTTTTCGGTTCAACACCTAAGATGATCTGGAAAAATGGATAGACGGCATGGATAAAACACATACATCGTGATGGGGCCACAGAACACCGTCCAGTAGCTACTGGCTACTGACAGCGTCAGCATGCAATCCACGTCCCACCACGACAACAGATTTCAAATGAGGTTTTTTCATACCTATCTCCAGGGCCTGAGCAATGTTGGCGCGTCGGACCACAGCACCGGACAGGGGTGGCAGTCGGGCAGGGCAGGGCTTCAGGCCGGAACGTGATAGGCGAGCAGTTTACCAGGGCGTTGGGCAAGGCAATGTTGGTGCGTCAGACCAGGGCAGTGGACAGAACGTCGTTCACGGCGTCGGACAGGGTGCGATGGAGACAGGTGTAGAGGGCTGACGGAGCTGATGGGTTTCCAATGAGGGTTTCGGACGGTGACAGGAACTGGTACGGTGTGGTGGGTTTCGACCGGGCAGCAGGCATGGGAGGTCCGGTAGTGGATTGCGACCGGACGGGGACGGAGATGATGGGTTTCGATTGGGCAGCAGGCAAGGGGGAGGTCTGGTGGTGGGTTGCGATCAGACGGGGATGGGATGGGGATGTAGAGACATGGGTTTCGGATTTGGGCACTAGGTGGTTTGGAATTTCGGATTTGGGGTTTCAGATTTGAGTTGGACGGCAACAGAGATGGTGCTGGAGTCGGGTGTAGACGGGGCTTCATGAGGGATGGATTGTGATTCAAAGGTAATAGCAGCAGGGACTGAAATCGATCAACGGCTTGGATTGATCCAAGCTCTGATACCATACGAACTTGGTGAGAACCGTGTATAATTCTATTGAAAGATTGAGTATAAATACAGTGTAGAATAGCTGTATGTTCAACTGTATAAGTACATAATAGGAAAAATATAAAATATAAATGTACTATAAACACCACAACTGTACAAGTTATACACACATCTTCAACATTATTTGGTTGGATTGCTATAGTTCAATTCAAATGAGCGGCCGCATTTGGATGCGAAAGGGTGTTGAATTGTGAACACTCGGAGCTCGATTGGGAGCTTGTAAATTGAAAATGGAATGGGAGGTAAATAAAATGGGAGTAAATAGCTTTGTCTATTGCGTTTGGATGGGAGTAAATGAAATGCATTTGAAATCAAAACATATATTTTAATGGAAGTAAATGGGATGAATTGGAATGTGTTGAAAATTTTCAAAACATTCATAGGAGCATATGTGATATCTCAAGTCAACTTTATATCCAAATGAGTGTACATATGTGATATTTAATGGAATGATTGTAATAAGCCCATGAAAATATATAATTTAGCTAAAAATGAAAAAATTTGAGCCTTAGGTGGGCCACAAATGTAAGGGTCACAAGCAACTTGCAAAAGTTTTTTAACCATCCATTTAGATTGCCAAGCTTTGGACGATTTGGATCATTCTATTAGTGTGATTTTAGTGATATAGCCAATAATGGAATTATTTTGGAGTATCATTAGCATGCCTGCGTGTACGGTGGACATGTGCATTGCAGCATCTTTGTTTGCTCGTGCGGACTTTCCAAGGGAGCTCAAAAAGGCATTTCACTCCATTTACTTCTAAATCCCCTCACAAAAAGAGGATTTCATTTACAAGCTCATTTACTCCTATTTCATTTCATTTACATACATTTACTCCCATCCAAACAAACCTCAAATACCATTTACCTCCATTTACTTCCATCCAAACAACCCCTCAATTTAATGGAAATGGAAAAGAATAATGATGTTTCCTCATATTTATGAAATTGCCCTTAAATTGAATTTTTAAGTTTCTTCCTCAGTCCAACTTGAAAGTTGTTGGAATGGTGAAATGACATCTCCTCCCTTCCTCATTCGTATGTACATACCTAACACTTACCCATGGAGGTAGGTAAGTGTATCCTAGTTATCCAAGGTTATTTTCTATTCCTTCTCTCCTTGTGGGTTTTGTCATGTGAAGCCTAGTTTCACTGGGATTTGTAGTACTGTGCGTTCATATGTCGTCTATATAAAGGAGACTATGGGCAGAGGTATTCCATTTGATTGATATTCCTTGGTGGGAAGTTCGTATACCTAGGAAGAGTGGGAGAAAGGTAACTCTTATATTTCTATTTCTCTTATTTTAGTGAAGAAAAAAGTTTCTTGTTGTTACACTGTGGATGTAGGCATACTATGGAATCAAAATCTTTGTGCCTGGTCTCTTGTTTTTTTGTCTAGCCCCTTGACCTTTTTGTTTGGCCCTTTGTGGTTTGACTTACATTGATTATGTGTCGGTGTTTTTCAGCAACAAAAGTAACATGGCGATGGCTTGGAGCACATACTACAGTTTGGTTATTTCCTCTTAGTTTGATTAACAACTGTAGCTCAATTCAATATTGCATCCAAATGCACTGCTAGGCCACCCTATTTGGGATCAGGGAAATGAGCATATAGATTTCCCTCGAATTTGGATTTTATCAAGCCTGAATTCTATTGTTTTGTAATCAAGCTACAAATCTTTGACTCAAATCCATATTTTCTCTTGGAAACAAATGCATGGATTTGGAATTTTGTAACACAAATAGATCATTGATATGATCCATCACATGGCTTTAAACTCTTCATTATGTGGTCCTAAACATGCACCACATTGGCTCAAGATAAAATGTACATTTCCCCATCTTCAGTTTTTTCGGGATTGGATTTGACCCAAATCCACAGCTTCATGGGGGTATGGATTTGAGAAAAACATCAGTTTGGCAAATCCTCAAAGGAAAGCAAAAGGGGTAGATTTCAAATTCAGGGATTTCACAAAATCCTTCATTCCAAACAGGCCTCGAAATGAAGGAATGTGACACTGCCCTTTATTTTTCTCCATAACTGAATTAACTGTATGTACATTACAAAGCAAGAAGAAAAAATGGGGCTGTCCGCATTATTTGAGCTTCTCCCTAGCAGCTTTAATCATCTTTGATACATCTCTCATGATAGGCCGCTCTTGGGGTGATTCAACCGAACAGTGCAAACCCAATTGAATCACGCAGTCCAAACATTCTGCCCATTTCTGATCATTTTCTACCAAGTCACTATCATTTTCTACCAATTCAGTATCTATAATGTCCATAATCCGGTCTGGGAGCACCATCGCCGCCCATTTCTGTAGAGTTAGTTCCCCTTCGAACATCTCATCCGCCGGCTTCTTCCTTGTGAAAAGCTCCAACAGAAGTATACCATAACTGTACACATCTCCTTTAGTCGATACCCCACCCTGCAAACCGTATTCTGCATAAAATTACAAAAAAAAAAAAGAAGTTAAGCTAATGAATGTTCTGAATGTATGCTTTGTAGAGATCACGGTTTAGAAACACTAGAACTCAACTTGATTTGAAACCTATTAAAGTTGAGTTAACTTGAAAACTCGAGTGTGTTTCTCAAGAGCTCGTTTGAGTTTTTCTGAGTTATTAAATGTTTAAAAAGTATAAATGGTGTTGAGTCGTACCGAGTTGGGTTTTTGTCAAGTTTTGCAAGTTTTTTAGTATAGTTTTTCTCTATTTTTAATCAATCATGACCAGGTAGAGTTTTTCTCCTAGTCTTTGTGAATCAAGCGAGTCCAAGTTTTTTTGAGGTTTTTTTTCTTATTTGTTACTGCCTTTGTTCGAAGTATCCCCAATATTATTGAAATATCTCTGATATTATCCATATCTCCAGCTCAGCAGTACCGATAACACTTGCAGCATCAGAAATTCTAAGTATTGGCAATCTATCACCGAGCATCACCAATGTGTCAATATCACCAATATTTTTTACTGTTTAAATTCTAGGTGTCTCTTATGTTGCCAATGTATCAACATCTCCAATGTCTCGTCAATATTTTTGACTGTGTAAATTCGAAGTGTCACTTGTGTCGCCAATGTATCAATGCTATGTCAATAATATCACCAATGTATTGATATCATCAAAAATCTATTTATTAAAAAAAACATTTCAAAATTTTTTTATGGGCACATGGTTGTATGTAGTGTTCAACTTGTTGATAATATCGTGATATTATTACTATTGTAAGATGGGTGATCTCGAGGCCACAATCTATCATTTCCTTTTCAATTGTCTACGATTTCTCGGAAAAGTATTATGTATTATCGATAAATATTGATGGAAGTTTGTATGGATGGTTGGATGGATAGATGGGATGGTTGGATTGATTTCTTACAATAGCACATGCTTTTAGGGTCCATTAAATTGAAATTTATTATGTATGCTTTTTTTTTTTTGCAATTTTTTTATATTTTAAAATATGCAAATATATGTACTTTGGCATCTTAAGTTTTACTGAAAGTTCCACCGTTTTTCCCAATGTTTTTTGCATTTTTTATTATCAGCTATATCAATGTTGTTTTTTATCCTCGGCCAACAAAACTTGTACCAATATCGACACTTTGAACACTAATTGTTACAGAGATGCAGGATCACTGCACATGTGGAGCTCATGGTTTGGTGTTGGACCATCATCACGACACTTCAAAAACTCTCAGATTGGAAGATCCTAACACTTTATCTGTGGCATTTAAAGCATTGACTGCAGACCCTTTAATCAAAAGGTCAGGATCCCAATCTGAATATTCTTGGGGAATATCCTATCCCCCATGAGGACCATTGTTGTATTATTGATCCATTGTACATCTATTGGGACATGACGTCTTTTTTTTTTTTTTTTTTTTTAATTTTCTCAAGAAGGAGAAACAGAACATAGCAGTACCTGAAAGTTCTAAACATGATGTGGAAAGAGATCAAAGGACTTCAAAAAATAGGAGACGATATGTGGCAAAGATAATAGCTCTTCTTCGGTTAGAAAAAGAGTGTTTAGTGTGCCTGAAAAGTTTCAATGAAAACGGGAAGTTGGGTAATGGATTCTAAGCACAATTCAACCATTGAAAGCTCTTCATTGTTTGAGTGAAATCTCTGGGTTATATTCATATACCACAGAAAGGACACCATCCTTAAGCTTGTTCAAGTGGGGCCCACTGTTGATGGACTGTGCACCAAAAATCTCCCTGATGCAACAATTCTAACCGTCCAATTACCGGGCCTTTTCTATTGAATGTGGACCGTTGCTGAATCTGTTTTCTTAACTACTTATTTTGCAGGCCACCTATTGAAAGGTTAGGACTTCCTCATCGAAGAGAATTTCGAGACCTGGACCATACAATCACGAAGACGCAGGGAATTTCGGTGTAAAAAATGAGAGATTAAAGAAAAATACCTGGAGGAATGTATCCAATCGATCCTTTCAGCTTGATCGTGCCAGTTAATTGATGATTGGCGGTGGTGTTCGGAAGAATCATCTTCGCGAGCCCGAAATCGCTCACATGTGCATTCAGATCCTCGTCAAGAAGAACATTGCTCGGATTCAGATCGCAATGCACCAATGGAGTCTCACAGTCATGGTGCAGGTACTCCATTGCGTCTGCAACACCAACTGCAATCTCCAACCTCTGCCTCAGATTGAGCCACTTCCGCTCCCCATGCAAATCACCATCCGTCTCATGAAGCCAACTTTCCAAGCTCCCATTCGGCATGAATGGCAAGACCAACGCCTTGAACTCACTGCTCGAGCAGGCACTTATGATCCTGACCAGATTCCGGTGCCGGACATTGCGCATGGACTCGCACTCTGTGATGAAGCTCTTGCACGCTTCTTGCCGGTCCATCTTGAAGACCTTGATTGCCACCATGGTCCCATCAGGCAGAACTCCTATGTAAACAGACCCGAAACTCCCTTCTCCGATCAAGTTCTTCGCACTGAAGTTGTCCGTCGCAGCCCTCAGATCATAGTATGTGTACAATGTGTGGGCCCCATCAAATGAAATCACATCAACTGTCAGAGTTTTCACTGATTTCTTCTTCCTTGAAAATAACACAAAGAAGACAATGCAGAGGAAGCAGAATGCTGAGACGCCAGTGACAACTCCTATGATCAGCTTCACTTTCGATCTAGACCGTTTGTTTCTAGTCCCAGTGCAATTGGGTAGCCCCAAAGTCGCTCCTCCCCCACAGAGGTTTGAATTCCTGTCAAGAGAGATGGCGGTCGAGTTCGTAAAGACACCTTCTTCCGGCACCACACCCTGGAGATTGTTCACAGAGAGATTCAAGGTATGTAGGAACGGAAGAGACTCAAGAGAAGTTGGGATCGAGCCAGATATATTGTTTGATGATAAATCAATTATCTCTATACCTCTCAAGTTACCAACTTCTTTCGGGATCGGACCTTGGAATGAATTTCCCGCCATGTCCAAATTCACCAGACTCTGGCAGTCTCCTATTGAAGAGGGTATCAACCCTGATAATTGATTTTGGGAGACGTCGATCGAATGGACCATATGTAGTTTTCCAATCTCAACAGGGAGCGGCCCGGTTAGAGAATTGTGCGATAGATTGAAGACCAGTGTGAGGCTGGGGATGCTGAATATCTCTTCCGGTACGGTTCCTTCAAGGCCATTTGCAGAGAGGTCTAGAGACCGAAGACGGCGGCAATTCACAAGAGTTTCAGGAATAGATCCTGTAAAATGGTTGTCACTCAAGCTCAATTCAGACAGTTCTGATAAATTCCCCAGAGATTCTGGAATGGACCCATTGAAGGAATTCCCCTGCAAGGAAAGCTTCTGTAAATTTTGGAGATTTCCTACCGTTGATGGGATCCTTCCCGACAGTGAATTGTACCTAACTGATAACAAGGTCAGGTTAACCAGATTTCCGATTTCAGCGGGCAAGGTTCCTTCTATCTGATTGTTTTCCATCTCTAACATCAAAAGCGTGCTGGAAAGGTTTGCAATTGAGGATGGAAGGCAGCCTGTCAGCCGATTTGTGCCAACTGAAAAGATTTCAAGGCGGCGCGAATTCGACAGAGAGGTGATGAAATCCAACCCATCTGGGCCATCGCTAACCAGCTGATTGAACTCGAAATTCAATAACAGGAGGCTTGGTAAATTGCCCAGCATTGGAATCCGGCCGCTGAAGCTGTTCAAAGAGAAATCAGCTTCTTCGAGTGTTGAGGCATTGGACAGAGAAGATGGGATCAGCCCTGTCAGTTGATTCATGGCTACATAGAGAATCGTCAGATCCGGCAATTTGAAGAACAGATCCGATGGGAGACTACCTGTCAGCTGGTTGTTTGCGACCTTGAATTCTATCAGAGAAGAAATATTGAACAGCGACGGCGGGATTTCGCCCGTTAGATTATTGGTGCTGAACTGTATGTTCACGAGCTGTTGAAGACGGCCCAGTTCGGCCGGTATCGATCCATTGAGCTGGTTCGCCTGTAAAATCAGATTGTTGAGCGACGATAGGTTCCCAAGGGAAGATGGTATGGGACCCGTGAGATGATTCTCTGCAATCTTCAAGATCTGAAGCTCTCCTAGGCTGCTCAATTCGTATGGTATCAGTCCTTCAAATTTGTTATCCGACAGATCAAGCAGTTGGAGCTTCGAACATGAGCTCAAAGAAGGAGGTATTCGTCCGTTTAAGCGATTCCAAGCTAATGAGAGATTTTGCAATTGGAGTAGGTTGCCGAATTCTCCAGGAAGCACACCTTCGAAGGTGTTATTTTGGAGGTCTAGAGCACGGAGGAAGGAGAGAGAGGCAATATGGGGGGATAGAGTGCCTGATAGGCGTAGGTTAGGTAATGTAAGGGCGATTACACGCAGATCAGCAGCCCCACAGGTGATGCCGGTCCAGTTGCAGAATGTGGTGTTTGTAGTCCATGAGTCAAGAACTCGTTCAGGATCGGCTGTTATGGAGGATTTGAATTGGAGGAGGGAAAGTTGGTCTGTGGTGGTGTTGGAGGCTGTGGAAGGGTGGAGTAGACATAAGAGGAGAGTGAGGAGGAGATATAGGGCAGTGATGGTTTTAGTTTTTGGGTCCATTGATGGGTGGTTCTGATTTTGTTGTGGAATTTTGATGGGTGGATGCAAGGGGTTTTTAGGTGTGTGTGTGCATGAGAGAGAGAGAGAGAGAGAGAGAGAGAGAGAGAGGGGTCACAAGCTTATCTGGGTGGTGATGGTTTTGGTGTTTGGGATCATTGATGGGTTGTTCTCATTTTCTTGTGGATATTGATGGTTGGATGCAGTGGTTTTATGAGGGAGAGAAAGGGGAGGATGGAGATTTATATAACGTTGTTTATTTTGCATAAGAACGTTGGGTTCAAAATTGTTAAGCTACTTCAGTTGATTCATGGAAGATTCTGACGCTGTTGATCGGGTAGCGCCGCCTTTTTCAAGGTCTGTGGCGAGTTTGTACTCGCCCTCAGGGCGCGGATTAGGTACTACCTGAGCCTGTCCCGAGCTTAAGACAGGCCCTACGTGGCACCGACGTGTCACATTTGTATTGGTGCAGGGCACATTGTCAGAGGTGACTTGCCATGTCAGCAAGCCTGGCACAGTCATGTCACACCTCCTCTCCCCCAATGCCTCCACGCAACGTACCAGCCTGTCTTGAGCTCGGGACAGGCTCAGGAAGTACCTAATCCGCTCCCTCGCCCTTCTCCAACAGTGTACAGCTTTACCAATCTTATCTCACCACGTCACCAAACCACCACGATAGTGGCTGAACAGGAAACCAGGTGGAGCTGTGAGAAATCCATCCCTTCCATCTGTTTTCTTCATAAAATTTGTGGGGAAAGTTTTGGACTAGGCTAATATTTTTGTGTTTTCAGCTCATCCCAGTAGGAATGACCTTATGAACGGTAGGTAGGGATGGCATATAAACATCACGGGGGATTCCAGTGAGTTTGGAGTGTAGTCTGTAGGCATTTCCCCGCCCACTTGAGTTTTGGATCTGCCTCATTTTTTTAGGCCATGTCCTAACATGATCCTGGAAAACTGACGGACCGGGTGGATTTCTCACAAGCATTATGGTGGGCCCCACCTAATGATGCAGGTGGGACCCACCTCAATGTACGCATTGTATATCCATGCCATCCTTCCATTTTTTTCAGCTTATCTTAGAGCATGGTCCTCAAAATTAAGCAGATATAAATTTCAGGTGAACCACACCACACAAAACTAATGTAGAACGGGTCGTTGATTATTACATGGCCTAGATGGACCAAAAGAAGACCGGTCGAAGTCGAAAGTGATCCAGATCACCAGGATCGTAAAACAGTCGTATCTCACGATTCAGAATGAGTTTCTGGGCATGTAATATATGATTTTGTGGTAGCACAAGCTACTTTAGCCACCCAACCCTGCTACGACGGGTTGCCTATGCGACGCAGGGAGGACGTGGTAGGTCGATCACCGTCTCCCTAACCGATAGTTTCTCGAATCCGCGAGAAGAAATAAAAGATAAAAAGAGGAATTTAATTCCAAATAATTGATTTATTGATAATTGAATGAATAAAAACGGAATTACAATACATATAAATAGGAAACTAATCCTAGGTAAAGTATCAAAATCCAACTCCAACTTAAAACTCCTAGAAAACGCAACTTACTATAAATAGTAAACTTACTATTTATAGAAGTCGTTCAATCCTACTAGAACTTTTGGTTTTCGGCCAAAAATAGAAAGTTATCAAACGGCCTCAACCACGTTGTTCTACTAAATATTCTAAGCCTTTTTCATGTTGGGCACTAACTCTAAAGCCCTACAGATGCAAAGTTATGATCGAATTAAAACTTACTATAAATAGTAAAACTGAAAATAAACTAGCCTAATGACCGTCGATACGGTTGAATCTCGCGATTCCGGCTTGGGCAACCCAGCATAGCAGGGTTGGTTGGCTAAAGTAGCTCGAGCTACCCCAAATTGATATATTATACGTCCCGTAACTCATTCCGGATTGTGAGATACGACCGATTTACGGTCCTGACGGTCCGGATCACTTTCAACCCCGACTGGTCTTCTTTTGCTCCATCTGGGCCATGAAATAATCAGCGACCCATTCTACATCAGTCTCCTCCACTTCGAAAGAACTCGACCCCGAGTTCTCGTCCAGCTTTGGTTCATGATACTCGTACAAATCTGCCATGTTGAAAGTCCTTGAAATCTCAATGTCATTCGGAAGATCAACAACGTAGGTATTGTCATTGATCTTGCGAATGATCGGTACCTGTCCAATCTTCTTGTGTTTCAACTTGTTGTAGGTCCCGGTAGGAAATCGCTCTTTACGTAGGTGGACCATCACCTAATCAACTATTTGGAACACTTTGGCGCGTCGATGTTTGTCGGCCGCTTCTTTGTACTTCTCGTTCGAAGTCTATAATTTGTTGCGCACATCTGCATGTATGTCCATGATTCGGTCTACCATATGTTCAGCTGTAATGCTCATGCCCGGAAGCTTGGGCAGGGGAACCAAATCGAGTGTGTGACGAGGCACGCACCCATAAACAATCTGGAACGGAGACTTTCCTGTTGATCGGTTTACCATGTTGTTGAACGCAAACTCTGCTTAAGCCAAGGCCATGTCCCACTGCTTCGTCTTGTCATCTGAAAGGCAACGGATGAGATTCCCCAATGTGCGGTTGACGATCTCAGTCTGCCATCTGTTTGTGGATATAAGCATTGCTGAAGTGAAGTCGTGTACCGAACCGATTCCACAAGGCTCGCCAAAAGTGGCTAACAAACTTTGTGTCCCGGTCTGAAGTGATCGTCTTAGGAATCTCATGTAGGCGCACAACCTCTCTAAAGAAAAGGTTCACAACGTATACCGTATCAAAGGTCTTCTTGCACGGAATGAAGTGTGCCATCTTGGAGAATCGGTCTACCACCACGAACACTGAGTCCATGCCGCGTTGTGTTCGTGGGAGCCCTAATACAAAATCCATAGATAAATCCTCCCAAGGAGCATCTGGCACGGGTAATGGCGTGTAAAGACCTGTATTTTGATATTGCCCCTTAGCGGTCTGACAAATAGGACATCGTTGTACCGCCCTGCTAACATCACGAGCAAGTTGCTGCCAGTAATACCGCTCTTCCACCATCGCTCGAGTCTTATCTCGTCCTAGATGACAGCCGAGGCCACCGCCATGTAGCTCGATAATAATTTTGTCCCGCAATGAACTCTGCAGAATGCAAAGTCGATTTCCTTTGAAGAGGAAACCATCTTAAATTAGAATGTCACTCGGGTGACCCTCTTGGCACTTTTTTTATGCATCTGCAAAATCCTCATCGTCGGCATAAAGTTCCTTAAGACAGTCGAATCCGACCACCTCACTGCTCACTGTAATAAGAAGTGATGCACGTCGGCTTAGTGCATCTGCCACCTTATTCTGCTGCCCTGACTTGTGTTTCAGAACGAACGTGAGTTCCTGTAAAAACAAAATCCATCTAGCATGCATACGATTCACATTAGTCTGAGTATTGACAAATTTTAAGGCCTGATGATCAATGTACAGTATAAATTTCCTTTGAATAAGATAATGGCGCCAATGGCGCAGTGCCTGAACCACTGCATATAATTCAAGCTCATAGGTCAACCACTTCTGTCGTGCATCACTGAGTTTCTCACTGTAAAAGGCAACTGGCCTGCCCTCCTGAGAAAGGACTCCCCCAATGCCGATGATAGATGCGTCGCATTCTACCTCAAATAGCTTATTGAAATTAGGGAGTACCAGGACCGGGGTAGTGGATAACCGATGTTTGATTTTTGCAAAACTCTTCTCTGCCTCTTCGGTCCATTGAAACAGACCCTTCTTCATGCAGTCGGTAATCGGCGCAACGATACTGCTGAAATTCTGCACAAACCGACGATAGAAGGTCGCCAACCCATGAAGACTTCGTACCTCATGAATGTTTGTCGGAGTCGGCCAATCACGAATAGCTCGAACTTTCTCTTCGTCCACTTGGATACCCGTGGACGACACAATGAACCCCAGAAATAATAATCGATCAGTTAAGAAGCTACACTTTTTCAGATTTAAGTATAGCTTGTTGTCGACCAACACTTGTAGCACTTTTCTGATATGGGTCATGTGCTCTGTTTCATCCTGACTGTATATTAGGATGTCGTCAAAGTAAACGACAATAAAACGGCCAATGAACGGCTTCAACACTTGGTTCATTAAACGCATGAAGGTGCTTGGTACGTTGGTTAGATCGAAGGGCATAACCAGACACTCATATAGCCCTTCCTTGGTCTTGAAGGCCGTTTTCCACTCGTCACCTGGCCTAATACAGATTTGATAGTACCCACTCCGTAAGTTCAGTTTTGAGAACACCTTAGAACCCTCGAGCATGTCAAGCATGTCATCCAACCGCGGTATTGGAAATCAATATTTAATTGTTATTTTATTGATCGCGCGGCTATCGATACACATGCGCCAAGTTCCGTCTTTCTTTGGGGTAAGGAGTGCTAGAACGGCACACGAGCTCATGCTCTCTTTGATGAGACCCTTACGGATCAGTTCCTCCACTTGTCCCTATAGAATTTCACACTCTTTCAGACTCATCCGATAGTGTGGTCGGTTGGGTAAACTGGACCCTGGGACAAGGTCGATGTGATGTTGTATGTCTCGCATGGGAGGCAACTCATCAGGTAAATCTCCAGGCCAAGTACTTCGAAATTCTTCTAGCAACGGTTTAAGGCGTTGAGGAATATTAGAGGATCCTGACTCCTCGCCCTTTACCATAACGGCATATATTTCGCCCATTTCCTTTTATTCCTTAACAAACTCGCGAATGTTAAGGAGAGAGTTCCCCTCCACTTTAGAAGCTTCAGGGTGTTTCTCTGGTATCATAGGGGCCAAAACAATTTTTCGACCATCATTGGTGAATATGTATATGTTTTTCCGTCCACCGTGGGTCATATCTCGATCCGATTGCCATAGCCGACCGAGTAACATGTGGCAGGCTTCCATGTCAACCACATCACAGAGGACCTCGTCCTTATAGCTTTTACTAATGGAAAACGAGATAATGCATTGATGAGTAACCTTTGTTTCGTTCACCTTCTTGATCCAACCGATCGAGTAAGGGGTAGGGTGCTTCGTCATAGACAGATGTAACTTCTCCACCATAATTTTCGAGACAATATTTTCGCTACTCCCACTGTCTATGATCACATCACAGATTTTGCCCTGCACGGTGCACTTTGTGCGGAAGATATTATGTCGTTGTGGGTGCACTTCCTTCCTGGGAGCGTAAAGTAGTCGTCTCACTACCAGCGACTCCCCATGATCTTCAGTTAGCCAATCCACATCTTCTGTGTCCCCCTCTTCAGCCTGTTCCAATTCAGGGTTATCTTCCGTTACTTCACCCTCCGCACCACCTTCGTTCGTAATTAAGTGGGCTGCAGGGCGTTGAGGGCAAGCATTCGACTAGTGACCTGGTTGGCCATAACGAAGACAATGGTCTGGCCTTGGCCGACCATATGGGTTGGGGATCCTGCTAGGGACCCGCTATAGTAGGAGCTGCACGTTGAGGTCTTAAGGGACCGCTTCCCCAGTCCCGGTTCGTGACCGTAGGAGGTTGAGGACGCCCTCCTATAGGTTCCTTGCCTTTGTCCAACGTTGTATCTTGAGTGGGTCCGGTGATGGGATTTCGTGTTGCCGGATAGGGTCGAGCAGGGGGCCATGACAACTGTGTTTCTGCTCGGGTGGCCAATTGGTTGGCCTCACTCAACGTCCAGACTGGATGCATCTGAACCCGATCCTGGATTGCAAATCTCAACCCACCAATGAATCGTGATACTTGCTGTGCCTCTGATTCCGATATATTATTCCGTGTAGCCAATTGCTGGAATTCTTCAAGATATTCGGCTACGGTTCGATTTCCCTTACGACAATTTTGATATTGTTGGAACAAAATTTGTTCATAGTCGCTAGGGAGGAATCGAGCTCTAAGAAGCTGTCTCATTCGAGGCCAGGTTCGGATGGGTGTCTTATTTTGATGGGTGCGAAAAACTTGTAAGTTTTCCCACCATGCTGAAGCACCGAATTTAAATTTATATGCAATTAGTTTTACTTTCTTGTCGTCCGGCACTTTCATATAGTCGAAGTATCGTTCGACCTCTGCCAGCCAATCGAGGAACTCCTCTATTCGAAGTAGGCCATTAAAGCTGGGAAGATCAGCTTTGCCCCGATAATCTCGTTCTGCTCGTTCCACACGCTCATTCCCTAGCGCAGGTCGTCATACAAAAATGTCTTCGACCTCGTCATCGCTTGGTTCTGAATCGTCCGATGTAGCCCTACGATTATCCACCTGGGGTGCTCTACGGACAACAAGATTGTCCCGTATAGTAACTGTTGGTGGTTGTTGGTCGCCTTGGGCTCGAAGAGGAGCTAGCGATGCTGCAATCTGGTCGAGGGTCGCCTGTATACCTTGCAGGATCAACCGGTTCTCCCGTCGTGTTGCCTTGAAGGCTGTCGCCGTTAGATAGTCCCTTGGAGCATCGTCCTTAGGATGAGGATCCAACCCTTCATTAGAGGTCATCATCCTGAGGAAGAAACCTCACTCTGATACCAATGACGCAGGGAGGACGTGGTAGGTCGATCACCATCTCCCTAACTGATAGTTTCTCGAATCGACGAGAAGAAATAAAAGATAAAAAAGGAATTTAATTCCAAATAATTGATTTATTGATAATTGAATGAATAAAAATGGAATTACAATGCATATAAATAGGAAACTAACCCTAGGTAAAGTATCAGAATCCAACTCCAACTTAAACTCCTAGAAAACGCAACTTACTATAAATAGTAAACTTACTATTCATAGAAGTCGTTCAATCCTACTAGAACTCTTGGTTTTCAGCAAAAAATAGAAAGTTATCAAACGGCCTCAACCACGTTGTTCTGCTAAATATTCTAAGCCCTTTTCATGTTAGGCACTAACTCTAAAGCCCTACAGATGCAAAGTTATGATCGAATTAAAACTTACTATAAATAGTAAAACTGAAAATAAACTAGCCTAATGATTGTCGATACGGTCAAATCTCATGATTCCGGCTTGGGCAACCCAGCATAGCAGGGTTGGTTGGCTAAAGTAGCTCGAGCTACCCCAAATTGATATATTATGTCCCGTAACTCATTCCGGATTCTGAGATACGACCGATTTACGGTCCTGACGGTCCGGATCACTTTCGACCCCGACCGGTCTTCTTTTGCTCCATCTGGGCCATGAAATAATCAGCGACCCGTTCTACATCACTATGCCAGAATCGCGAGATTCAACTTAATCAATGGTCATTAAGCTAGTTTATTTTCAGTTTTACTATTTATAATAAGTTTTAATTCGATCATAACTTTTGATCCGTAGAGTTTTAGAGTTAGTGCCCAACATGAAAGAGGCTTAGAATATTTAGTAGAACAACATGGTTGGGCCTGTTTGAAAACTTTATATTTTTTGCCAAAAACCAAGAGTTCTATTAGGATTGAGAGACTTCTATAAATAGTAAGTTTACTATTTATAGTAAGTTGCATTTTCTAGGAGTTTGAGTTTGAGTTGTAGTCTAGTACTTAGGGTTTAGTTTACTATTTATATGCATTGTAATTCCGTTTTTATTCATTCAATCTATCAAAAACAATTGTTCGAATTAATTTCCTCTTTTATCCTTTTATTTCTTCACATATAAATGAGGATTATCCGGTTAGGGAGCTGGTGATTGACCTACCACATCCTCCCTGCGTAAAAAACAGTGGTCATTAAACATTTAAAACAACAAAAGTTTTAGACCTAGGTGATATTTGTGGTTTCCCTTCATCCAGGTCTGTATGACCTTATCAACATGTTGGATGGCAAATAACATTGCACTGGACCCTAGGAAGTTTTTAATGGTGAGCATTCATGTGAACCTATTAAAAGCCTTGGACAATTTCGGGGGCGAAATTATTTTTAAGGGGGGTAGATTGTAACACCCCGAATTTTTGCTAACTTGGAAACTAGAAGTCCTTGGGCACTACCTTTGGTTTGTCGGGTATAGTGCGTACCCGCACGTGTGTTCACATGTATTGGGGACTAAAATAAAGGTTTTTACCTAAAGATAGGATGGAGTTAGTTTAGGATTTGGAAGATCACATGGTTCGGAAGAGTTTTTCGACGATTAAGTTGACTCGGGTATGTCGCTATCCGTAGAGACTAAGTAAAGAACCCTGAATTATCAATCCACTCATAGATCGACAAGACCATCATGAATATTTTACCGAACCTTGGTGTTTTAGCCTATTTTCGGTATTTCAGATTTTTTTGAACGGTTTAGATTTGGCAAAAACCCTCTCTTTTAAAAGGCGCTATGTTTTGGAAATGCCAAAAAGTTGCGATTTGTACTTGGAGTGGAAAATCAAAATCTTTATTATTAGAATTTTGATTTTTTAGTATTTTTTATTGAATCCAAATGGGGGGTACTTCCTTATTTACATAAATAACTTAAAGTAAATGGAAACATAAATTAAACATGACATTTACTTAAATAACGACTAGAAGAAAACTCACTGTGCAAGGGAGGAACCCTGCATTTTGAGCAGAAAATGTACAAGGGTCAATCGGCCGACCGGTTTGATAACCGGCCGACCGGATAGGTAGCCGGCTGACCGGTTTGGCAACCGGCCGATCGGTTGTGCTGCCTCATATGGGGGGGGGGAATGGATGGTCAGCGTGATTCGGCCGACCGGATTGGCAACCGGCCGACCGGTTGCTGCTGCCCTTTTGGAAGAAAAAAGGATGGACAGCGGGATCCGGCCGACCGGTCGTGGCTGGTCGATTATAAAAGGGGGGTTGCAAACCCCATTCGATCCATCTCTCTCTCATTTCTCTCCTCCACCTTCTTCTCCCTTTGCTCCCAAGCCCTCCTAGCTCTCTTCCTCCCTTCTCAAACCTCCTTTCTTCCTCAATCCTCCACCAACATCTTGGGAATCTCAGATTTTCAAGATCTCTCCGGCCTCCATGTCCGTTCTCGCGTTTCTCCGACCAAAATCTAGTGGCTTTGGGTCGGATTCTCCAACCTATGCTAGGTATGATGTTCCTCTACCTCTCCTTCTATCTCTTCTTTCCATTTTCTTCTTTTTATGTCATTAGGGTTAGAAATCCATTTGTTTCGGTCGAAACCCTAACCCTAAGGTTTGTCCGTACTAGGACTTAGACCTTTATTGGTCATTGGGGGTGGCGCACGCTATTGCGGGAGCTGTAACCAAGCTCGACTCCGTTGGGATTCTGACGGTGCACCGAATTTGGGCCTCGATTCGTTGAATCGATTTGGGATTTTTCCAAATCCGAGATACCAAAACCCTAAACCCTAACTAAACACTTAATTAGATTAAACCCTAATTGATTAACACTAGATTTGCAATTCATTATAGGTAATTGAGGTATTCTCCAATTTTCGGCGTTCAGACCGTATTTGTATCGCTCAGGCCTCATCCGAATCGAGTAATTTCGATTCCAAGGTGAAGATCTACCCTCAAGCTTACTCTCAACAAATCTTAATTAATGATTGGTTGAATTTATATGTTAATTGTTGATGTGTGCATAAGATGTTCGATGGAAATGCCTCTATGGTTGTTTGATTGATAACATGCTCGATGAAATGCCTGAATGATATAAATTTACAATATTGTAATATATCTATGCTTGTGGATGTATATGGCGCCCTGTGTCATCTGGGCTATGTCATCCGGGTCCTTTGGATCGGTCGAGCTAGTCGGTCGGGCCAGGTGCTTAGATATGTTTATGATTAAGTATTTAATAACCTAAATTGCTATTATAATAAGGTATCCGTTGCTTTGGATTAAGCTCTGAAAACCGTTGATATAGTGTACTGCCTGCCACTGGGTTGGCAGTCAGGGACTTATTCAATTGACCAAGCGGGACACAATGACCGATAGTGGCCATTGTTGGTTTGTCGTCGTCCACTTGGGTCCATCGAATAAGCCCAATTCAGAGTTAATCATTCTTGTATTTTATTCTTGAATTACATCCTATGGAATCTAGAATACCATCGTTCCCACTGTGAATAGTCCACTTAAAACCATATTGCGACTCGATCCACCAAGTCTCATGAGCCAGGCATGGTGGTATGGGACACCGTGTTTGAGCTGTCGGCCTACGCTGGGGTGGTGCCTCCCCGTAGTGACCAGTGATCATTGACAGGGGTGACCGATTGTTGTTCGAATGGCCCTTGTGACAAATGTGATCTTGGCCGATGTTTGCGTGCCTGTGCACCATTCAAACGACCCGGGCATGCATTGGGATAATTCCGAGTGAGACGCCCGCACCTCTTAATAAATTAATTGTATTTGATATTTGGAATATGAGACATTCCGCTTTGATTTGGTCGTGGCTGACGAGTCACGGTCGAACCAGGCTTTCATGGTAGGATAACTAAACCTTGGATCGAGGGGCTACTGGCGATGATTGGCGACGCATCGCAGGGAGCCAGATAGTCCTGGTTAGACTTTATGATACGATGTGGTATTCTGGCTTCACCAATTTGCTGAATGAAGTGGACTAATAAATACTTTAATTAATCATGCATACATGACATTACATTTGAAGGGGACTCATGTAGCCTGGTTGCTTGATGTGGCGCCAACGCTACCTTGAGCACCTCATATCATTTCTCTGTGTCATCCGGGCTGTGTACTCAGTTACGACTTACGACCTGTTAGATAGGTAGACTGTGGATTCTGATACCAGTTGGTTGGGCCAAGGCTTGCCCGGGACATGCATTGTGTGCGTAATCATGACATCCATGCATTTAATCAACTAACCTAGGATGATGTATGATTTGTATGTGGACATTACTTAAACTTGATTGATTTGACAACGTGCTTAAGAATAATTTACTTATATAAACCTGTTTATAATTTATTTGACAACATGCTTAAGAATAATTTACTTATATAAACCTGTTTATAATTTAAATATCCCGAGTCTAACCTTGGGGTTATTTCTTCACTATGTTTGCATTTTGACGCCTTCTATTTAACATATGCTGATGTCTTAAGAATAGGACCAGGTGGTGGCGTGCACGGGCGCCTTATAATCTTTTAGCTTCGTCCTTTTTGGTAGATGCATTTTCCCTTCTTATTACTTTTATTGTGATTCGTATAATTCTCATATGGGTTTACACTGCGATTGAATTGTACATCTAGGGTGTTAGCCATATATTTTTTATTTAGTTACCTCCGCTTTGCTTATGATCCGCTAATTGAAAAGCGTTACTCTGATTATTTGTGAATGGAATGAATGTAAATTCGATTAAGGACACACATGGGTGCATTTTCATGTGTGGCATTCCTAAAATAGTATTTTATTAAATTAACACTCGGGAACTTGGGATCAGAGTCTCCGTACTCGGGTGCCGAAATTTCAGAGTGTTTCAACTGGGCAAGGTGTTTCTAATTTCGGATTTTTTCTTATTTAAGGAGTTGTAATCCGAACTAGATGTGCATCCTAAGGTGTCCAAGGTTTCCTATTCGTACTAAGAAGAGGGGAGAGGTGTGTGTGAGAGAGAACTTGGAGTTTTTCTTTATTTTTCTTTGCTAGTGGGCTGTTAATCTCTGTAATCTTTTGATATTCATAGTGGATCGCTTTGTACCGTGGTTTTTTACCCATTGAGGGGTTTTTCCACGTAAAATTCGGAGTCTCTCATGGTGAGTGCTTGTGTGTGATTGATTGCATCTTGTTTACTTATTTGATATTGCATTGCTTCATGTGTTCGGCGTTCCGCTTCCGCTGCCGGCTTTCCCAACAAGTGGTATCAGAGCTAAAGTTGGGGTGGAGTAGATTCAAATTTGAGACGAGAAGATGGGATCGAGCGCAAGGTTCGATATAGAGAATTTCTCCGAGAAAAATAACTTTGAGCTATGGAAGGTGAAGATTGAATCCTTCCTGGTTCAGCAAGGGCTTGATGGAGCTCTTGGAAAGCGACCCGAAGCTATGAAAGACGATGAGTGGACGAGGCTCTATAAGAAGGCGAGAACCCCAATCCTGTTAAACCTTACGGATGATGTTCTCTATCATGTCATGAAGGAGAAGACTGCGGCTGAAATGATGGCGAAGCTAGAGAAGGTTTATGCCAAGAAATCTCTAGAGAATCGCACGTACATGTTGATGCAATTATTTACCTTGAAGATGACTGAGGGAACTGAGGTGGAGGACCACCTAAGCACGTACAATAGGCTGGTTTGCAAGTTGGTGGAGATCAATGAACCGATGAAGGATGAGTATCAAGCATACATCCTATTGAATTCTCTTCCAAATTCATATGAGTCGTTCAGGGACTCTGTGTGCACAGGGAGGGAAACCATAAGTATCGAGACCGTTATCTCAGCCCTCCAGTCGAAGGCGATGAGAAAAAAAGCGGTGACATGGCTTCCCGTTATTCCTCAAAGGCACTGGTTATGAGGAGAAGAAGTTCTAAGGATGGAGGATATTCAAAATCGGGATCTAGGGCCAAGGGCAAAGGTAAAGCTAAGGTGAAGTGCTGGAATTGTGGCCAGGAGGGCCACATGAGAGGAGATTGTCAGAATCACAGGTTGAGGCAAGAGAAGTATGGGAATTCTTTTGGGGATGGAGCCAATACCATAGAGGATGGTGGCGATTTTAGTGAAGTTTTGACTGTATCTGGCAGGGGATCTCACGGTAGTGAGTGGATCCTTGATTCAAGGGCTTCATGTCACTTTTGTCCTTATCGGAGTTCATTCACGACATACAGAGAGTATGGTGGAGAATCGGTGTTTGTGGGCGATGGAGTCGCTCATAAGGTTGTGGGTATTGGTACCGTGCGCATCAGAATGTTCGATGGGGTCGAACGAGTTTTTGAAGATGTGAAGAACGTTCCCAAGATGAAGATGAATGTGATTTCTCTTGATGCACTCGAGGCTAAAGGGTACGTGTTTATCGGTCGCGATCGTTGTTGTGAAGTGATGAAAGGGGCACTTGTGTGTATGAAGGCACGGAGGTATGGCCATCTTTACATGTTGATAGGGAGCACAATTCACGGTGGAGCTGTGGGAACGGCAACGAGATCTACGGTTCCTCGTATGTGGCAAGTGCCCAAGGGCCACATGAGAAGAGCGGAAAATGGCGTGAATTTGCAAGGATATGGTCAATGGTGGCACGAGAAGCGGTGGAGCTATAATTGAAGATAAGATGACGTTACAAGAATGGTGTTAATTCGTCGTTTGAAGCCTTAGTGGAGATTGTTGGGATAGTCTTCAAACTATGCACGAATTGGGTGCTCCGACCGGCCAGACGACGTGACCCAGGTGCATGTGAAGACCCCCCCCCCCCCCCCCCCCCCCCCCCCCCCCCCCCCAAAGATCGGTCAGCCGACCTGTCTGCAGGGGGCTCCGGCCGGTGGTGAGGCAGCAACGAGTGTAATTTTCCCCTGGACTGTCTGTCCACTAGCCGGCCGATCGACCGATCGGTCGGCTGTGCGCGTGGATTTCTTGTTCAATCCGCAGTACTGCGCAAGGTATTTCTAATTTCAAATTTTTTCTTATTTAAGGAGTTGTAATCTGACTTAGATGTGCATCCTAAGGTGTCCAAGGTTTCCTATTCATACTAGAAAGAGGGAAGAAGTGTGTGTGAGAGAGAACTTGGAGTTTATCTCTGTTTTTCTTTGCTAGTGGGCTGTCAATCTCTATAATCTTCTGATATTCATAGTGGATCGCTTTGTGCCGTGGTTTTTTACCCGTTGAGGGGTTTTTCCACGTAAAATTCGAAGTCTCTTGTGGTGAGTGCTTGTGTGTGATTGATTGCATCTTGTTTACTTGTTTAATATTGCATTGCTTCACGTGTTTAGCGTTCCGCTCCCGCTGCCGGCTTTCCCAACAATTTATGCAATGACATGTGGATGGCATATAAACATTGTGGCAAAACTAATGGACGGAGTGGATTTGTCACAAGCATCTCTGTGGCCCCACACATCTTCCACCAACCGGGAGCACAAGAATATCTATATGCCGGGTAGGCACAGGCACACACAATCAGTGTCCCTGATGTTTTGTGTGACCCTTCCTCCAGCTGAGACAATGGGTTTGAATGGCCTGGATTACATATACACAAAAAACAGTAGGCCTCCACACAAATATGCCCCTTCTCAACTATTTTCATGTGGTTTGCCCTACCTGATTCACTGTTAAGTCTGATGTTTTCATGCGTAGGAGTAACATGCTTTGACACATGATAGATGGGTTAGATTTCATGCATACATCATGTGCTAACCCAAGTTCAATTCGGCTCGGCTTGAAGTTCGGCTCGATTGCAGCTTGATTCGACTCGACTTGGCTGACTCCGTTGGAACTCGACTCGACTAGCTGAAAATGTATGTTGTTTAGTCCCACATCGAAATAGAGTAGAGAAATGAGAGGTAAAATTCTCTATAAAAGTAAGTGGGGAGTGTTAATGGGCTTTGGGCTACCTTTGGACCCAAATTTTAAACAGTTTTAAGCTAAGCTTTTGGACTGGACATATTTAAAATTTTTTTTTTCCAAACTTGAACTCGGCTCATGTTTGGCTCGAACATAGCAAAGCTCCCCTCAGCTTGTGTACAGCTCTACTTCATCAGCTGCCTTTTAACTGTGTGAGAGAGTCAAGTAATGCTTAATCATAAACAAGTCAATGCTCCATTAATACCAGAGAATCAAGAACCAAAGTCATGCTTAATCACAAACAAGCCAATGCTCCATTAATACCAGAGAATCAGGAACCAAAGTCACACACACGAGGAAGAATAATCACAAATAAGTCAATGCTCCATTAACACCGGAGAATCAAGAACCAAAGTCACACACACGAGGAAGAGCAATCACAAATAAGTCAATGCTCCATTAATACCGGAGAATCAAGAACCAAAGTCACACCCACGAGGAAGTATCGTAGCGACTCAGCTAACCGTTCACCATCCGTTAAACTGATGAGTACAAAAATGAAAATAATAATAATAGAAAGTGGACACAAAATCATGAACGTGGCCACACACGGGCCGCATGTTTGCCGCAATTATCTGTCAACCTTCTCAAGATAACTGAGGATTGCGTCAACACTTGTAATGAATAATCCTCTGTCAGGACTTAGCATTTTTACAATATAACTATTACTATTTTGTTCCTTGTTTGAATTATCTATTATTATTATTATTATTATTATTATTATTAGGGTCAATTAGGAAAACCCGCCTGACTTTTGGTCCGTATTCGTAAACCGGCCGCTTTTAAGTTATTTAAAGTAATACAGCTGGTGTTTTAAAAAAATTGAGAAAACCACTTAGCTGAGTATGGTAGACGGAAAGAATGTGTTAAGGCTTGAAGATGGCCATTTCACCCTTAAGGGCACTCGTTTTTTTTAATTTACCCACTATTTAGGGGCGACATGCAAAGGAGTTTATAAGGCTCATAGTTACATATACAGTTGATCCAAGCCATCCATTTGTTTTGTATGCTCATTTTAGATCATGAACCAAAGAATGAGATAGATCTGAATTGCAAGTGGGCTGTATGAAGGTTTCAATTGTGAACAATGTTAAAACCATAAAATATATTTACCTAGTGTTAGATCTACTTAATCTTGGGCCACTCCCTAAAATAATAAGAAAATATGGATGGGCGACGGATATACAATACATACGTCAAGGTGGGCCCACGATTAGGACAGCACCATACACAGTGAGTCTCGGGGTCGCACCTAATCCACTCATGTGGATTGCCTACAGACGTTGCCAACAGCCACATGGCTACTGGACGATACTGTTGGCCCTACTATGATGTATGTGTTTTATCCATATCATTCATTCAATTTTTATAATTATTTTAGGTCATGAGATGAAAAAATGAGGTAGATCGAAATTATTAGGTGGACCATAACATAGGAAAACAGTGGTGATTGAACTCCCACCATTAAAAACTTCATAGGGCCCACAGTGATGTTTATTTGTCATACAATCTGTTCATAAGCTTTCACAACATGGATGAAGGGAAAATACAAATTCACATTGTTTCTTGTGACCTCAAGAATTTTTCAACGGTAAACATTTCAATTCACATTGTTTCTTGTGGTGTGGTCCACTTGAAATTTGGATATACTTCACTTTTGGGCTCAAGCCCTAATACTATCTCGTAGACAGAGTGGATGAAATACATAAGTCATGGTGGGCCCACAGATTTTACTCAGTACACGTACTGAGTTACCCAGGAGGCAAATCCGCTTCTGAGTTCTGATCCCTTGCACGGTTTCGGTGGATCTCAGGATTCACCGAGGTCGGTGAACCTAGCTAATTGTGGGGTCCACTATAATCTATCTTCCATACATCCACACTGTTAATCCATTTTGGCAGCTAGGTTTAGGTAATTGGGCAAAAATGAAGTGGATCCAAATCTTATGTACACGACATCAGAGGAAACCATCGTTATTGAATCCACACCATTAAAAACTCCATAGGGCCACAGGCATGTTTATTTTCAATCCAACCTGTTGATAAGGTGGAAAAGACCTAGATGAAGTGACCACAGAAATATCATCTTGATCCAACACTTTTATGGCCCATAAAAAGTTTTTAATGGACTATTAACACTTTTTCTTGTACTACAGTTCACTTGATATTTGTATCTGCTTAATTTTTTGAATCGTGCCCTAAAGTGAGTTTTTAAAATGATTGGACGGCGTGGATATAAGGAAAATAAATCTAGTTGGGCCTCTAGTTCAAGACAACAACATATTAGCTTAACCATGAGCCGCACCTAATAATTCTTGAAAGTTGCAAGTGATGGGATGTTTGGTGTGAGACCATACTCTACATAAGGCCCACCATGGGGGTTGGTAGTGTTGAGAATTTCTGATCTCAGAAATAAAATAAATAATATTAGAAAAAAATTGAATTATGGGACAGGCTGAAGCACATGAAAAACATACTGTCTTTAAAGCGTAATTCGCCCCTACTCAAATTACTTTGAATCTGCTGTTAGGTTGCAGGCAGATTGCTTCCAGGATACAACGAGCCTAATGTGGTTTCTGCGTTCAATAAAAACGAAAACACCACTATGGAACTCAGTAACACAATCTCTGGCAGAAATGAAAAAGAAAGAGAAAAAAGAGTGTGGCGTTCTTCTGCAACTAGTAGACCACTTCTCTGGTCTAAGTGGCTAGGTTTGTATAAACCAAACCGTGAGGCTAGATCACTTTGACTGGAGGTAATGGTTCAGTAGTAAACTTAAGATGATGTGTTTGTTGTTGTTGTGAAATGAACCAGACCTGTCCAGTTTATATAGGCAAGGGTGGTTGGTAGTTTTTGTCCAAAGCCATAATGGTACTAATTGTTTTCTGGCTGTTGGAAGAAACTAGCCGTTTTCCGGCAGTTTCTGACCGTTGTGCATGTGGGAGTAACACCTGCATGCTGGCTGTTTAGACTCAGTGGCTAGTCGATTTCTAACTGTTGGGCTACCCACATGCAGCTGTTACTGCATGGTCTGGACCGTTACTGCATGAGTTATTACACAAGTCCCTCTAAATAGCCTTATAGCTCTCTATAAAAGGCAGAGAAGTCTCTCTATCAGACCTCCTACCCATAACACCTCCTCTGTTCCAAACCCAGCCACCTGACCTACTACTTAGCCTTTGCCGCACCAGTCTCACTCTGATCCGCGAGGTAGCGACTAATCTGCGACACGATGCGCACGTGCGAAGTGCAAAGTACGCCACTAGTGCCTCTACAGCCACACTGCCTCACATGCCCATGCCCTCGCACCGAGCCTGAGCCCAAGCCCGTGACTGAGACCAAGTCCAAATCCACTTCGTCCGTTTTGGAAGATCATGTTAAGATATGAGTGAAAAATCAGGAACATTAGAAACTTAGGTGGGCCACACGAATGGAAACGATGGAAAGTGGCTGCCTGCCATTTAAAAACTTTTGGGCTCCAACTTGATGTTTATATACAATCAAAATCACTGGGATGAATTCCCAACTATTTTTAAGGTCATTACCACTGTGATGAATTGAAAGAAAAGAATATTAGCCTGATCCAAAGCTTCTGCAGCCCCATGAATGTTTCAACAGTGGACGTACAATCTCCATTGCTTTCTATTGTGTGGCCCACTTGATCTTTGGATTTGCCTCATTTTTTAGCTCATGCCATAGAATATGATTTAGCAAAACATGTGAATGGGGTAGATTTCTCACAAATATAATAGTGGGCCCCACCTAGCTTAGGATCCTTGAACGTTCACAGCCTCATCTGTTACGTTACGAGTTTTAAATGAAGGGCATTTTTGTTTTTTACAAAATGTGATTTCAAAACCGTACAGGATGGCAATGGCGTACCACGTCAGGCGGTAAAATAGATAACAGAGCGAAAACATAAGCGGATTACTTTAAATAACTTAAAAGTAGGCGGTTTTTTTTTATAAATAGACTAAAAGGTAAGCAGGTTTTAGTAAATGTCTCTTATTATTATTATTATTATTTATCATATGGTTAGCAAGTGAGATACTTTTTAATTTGGTAGAAATCTAAGAACCTTCGACTTTTCGCGGCAGCTGTTGTTTGAAAGGGACTCTTTTACTTCATTTAGATCTAACTTTGGTAGCACCAAATTCTTGAAATATTATGAAAATTTGCGTCTTTTTGAACTAATTAATCATGAAATATCATGATATTTGGTGCAGTCAGACATACACCCTTAAGCATTTAATAAGATGAGAAAGGATTCAAAACCGTGGATGTTATTATACCCTATTTGTTACCATTCTTGGAAGAGTCAATCAAGAAAGAACACGTGGCATTGCATGAGAAGTACGTAGCACGCATAAAATCTATGAAGATATTTGGAGCGAGTTTTGTGGAAGTAACAGCTAGCGTTGATCGATTGATACACATCATCCAGAGTTAAAATGTGGCTGAGCTGGAACGTGGTCGAATGAGAAGAAGCCTTGCAATCAGTTGCCAAGACAGATGTCTAGAGAAGAGAAAGATTTGGAAGGCCAAAGTAGTGATGAAATAGTTGTTGTAACCGTCAGACATAGAAAGAAGGAAGTCTATAAATAGCAAAGGAGTTTAACAAAGCAAAGGGTCTCACACCAACTGATCTCATACCAAATCAATCAATCAATTATCTTTTATGTTTCTTATTATATAATCAGTCCTTTACGTTTCTTAGCATAATCGGTAATCTATGTTGGATTTGGATTGTAAAATCTAGATAGATGATATTGAAAACAAAAAATAGAATATGAATAAATCTATTTGAAAATAGATAAGAAAGAATGAGTTTAGGAGAAACTAAAATTAAACAACTTATCGTATAGTCGAGGCATGATCAATGATCACTCGGCTTGAAGTTGTCACTGCCCTCCCTTAGATGATTTTCTTAGTGTAACAGGATCAATGGATAACCAACCTCTAGGATACAACGACTGCTGCCTGGTCATAAGTTTGCACTCTATACTCAGGCCCCAACCACCATTTGTAGGTTTAACCCAAATAAGAACGATGATTGCAATTTTCAGAAAAGACGAGAGAGCAAAGATGATTTTTCGAATGATCAAACAAAAGCCACTAGAAGTCTTTTTATAGACTTCAAAAGATGCCTCGAATGGGTGTTTAAGCACCCATTAAAACAAATGCAATGTTTCATTTTCAAAAGAAACGACCGTTCGGCTTTTCTGAAGAAGAAAACCATTATTGGTCCTGAATTCAAACCGCAACCCAATAGAAGTGTCTTTTAGCAAAAATGAAAATTTTGTTTAGGCTTTTTAGTTGGGGCTGCACCGTACAACACACACACGCGCGGCCACGGCCCGGCTCCGAGCGCGCACGTGTGATTTTAGGCATAGTGGGAGGCTTTGGGCATACCCCCCAATACACACACATAACCAAATTCACATGAGAGACGAAAATCAAGCATGCATTCTATTGAATTCTCTTTTAGAATTATATGAGCCGTTTAAAGACTTTTTGTGCATGGGTGGGACTACAATCAGCATTGAGGCCATTATCTCAACCCTCCAGTCGAAGGCGATGAGAAAGAAGAGCGGTGAGGTGGGTATGTCTTAGACACACTGGTTATGAGGGGAAGAAGTTTTAAGCGGGATGGGGGATCTTCGCGATCAAGATTGAAATCTAAATTCAAGGGTAAAGGGAAGGGCAGGTTGAAGTGCTAGAGTTGTGGACAGACACGACACACGAAGTGGGATTCTCAAAATTTCAAATCTAAGCAAGAGAAGTCTGAAGATTCTTCTAAGGAGGCTAATACCGTGGAATCCACAAAGGACGTGAATGATGATTGCGATGTATTGATTATATCTAAATCTGGGTATCTCAGCAATAAGTGGCTCTTAGATTTAGGTGCATCGTATCATATGCATCCTGACCGGGGTTCCTTCATCTTATACAGGGAGTATGACGGTGGTTTGGTGTTCTTGGGTGATGACTATTCCTACAAGGTGGTGGGTATCAGTTCAGTGCGCATTAGGATGTTCGATGGGATCAAGTGCGTCCTCACAGATGTGAGGCATTTTCTTAGGTTAAAGAAAAATTTGATCACTCTTGGTGCAATCGAGGCAATAGGGTACAAATTCACTCGCTTCGATCGGTTTTATAAAATGTTAAAGGGAGCACTCGTGGTGATGAAAGCATAGAGATGCAGCCATCTTTACAAGTTAATCGAGAGCACTTCATCTGGTGGTGTTGCGGTATCTGCAATGGATTTGATATATGTACGTATGTGGCATGCACGCCTAGACCACATGAGCATGTAGGGATAGAAGGTGCTAGAGTGAAGACAGTGGGTGCATGAGAAGCGGTGAAGCTATGATGGAGTCGAATCACAAATGAAGGATAGAGCTTTGGAGTAGTGGAGCTTGAGGATTGAAGCCACGATGTAAATTATTGGAGATATCTTCAATTTGTGATCAAGGGTTTTCGATCGACCGACGGCTTAAGCCCAATCACCTGAAAATACCTTGTATGAGATAGTTGGTCTCTGGACATTACCGGAGGAGTTCTGTCGATCAACAAGTTTGGCTCGATTGCTCGAAACTTGACAGATTGATCTGTGAACTCTCTGGACAGATTTGACCATGTTCGGTTGCCCAAAGGGTCGGGTCGGTATGCTGTATAGGTTGATTTACGCGGTTTTACTTGGATTTGTTTCTAATTTTAATTTTATGTTATTTAAAGGGGCATAATGCAGAATTCGAGTAACACAAGGAGACCTAGACATTGAAAGAGTTCTAGGGAGAGAGAAAAGAGCTAGAGTTAGCTTGGGTTTTCTCTTAGGGGCTTAGATCCGGGTAGGTTGTTCATCTCTTGTAAACTTATAAAATTCATAGTGCATATCGCTTTGTGCCGTGGTTTTTCCCTACAATGGTTTTGCCACGCAACATTTGGGTTGTCTTTTCGTGTGTTGAATTTGTTTGATTGTTGCCATTGTGATTGCTTGGGGTTTTTCCATGCAACATTCGGGTTGTTTTCTTGTGTGTTAAATTTGCTTGATTGTTGCCTTTGAGATTGCTTGGTTTGATTCCACTCTAAGTTCCTAGCTTCTGTGGTTCCCAACATGGGGCTCATGGTTTGGTGTTCTAGACCGTTGGTATGATGGACCACCATGTGACACTTCAAAATTTTCAAGATTGGAGGATCCTGACACTTTGATTTGTGGCCTTCATACCATTGACTGTGGACCCTTTGATAAAAAGGTCTTCTTTGGGAATCTCCTATCCCTAGTGAGGACCATCGTTGGATTATTGATCCATTGTATATTTTTTGGGACATCTTTTTATTTTTAATTTTCTCAACAAGGAGAGACAGAACATAGCAGCACCTCAAAGTTTCAAACGTGATGTGGAAAGAGACCAAAGGACTATGAAAAATGGAAGACAGCATGTAGCAAAGAAAATAGCTCTTCTTCAGTTAGAAAATGGAGTGTTAGTGGGGGCCATCAAATGAAATCACTTCAACTGTCGGAGTTTTCACTGATTTCCTCTTCCTTGGAGATAACACAAAGAAGACAATGCAGAGGAAGCAGAATGCTGAGACGCCAGCGACCACTCCTACGAGCAGCTTCACTTTCGATCTAGACCGTTTGTTTCTAGTCCCAGTGCATTTGGGCAGCCCCAAAGTCGCTCCTCCCCCACAGAGGTTTGAATTCCTGTCAAGAGAGATGGCAGTCGAGTTTGTAAAGACCCCTTCTTCCGGCACCTCACCGTGGAGATTGTTCACAGAGAGATTCAAGGTATGTAGAAACGGAAGAGACTCTAGAGAAGTTGGGATCGAGCCAGATAGATTGTTTGATGATAAATCAATTATCTCTATACCTCTCAAGTTACCAACTTCTTCCGGGATCGGACCTTGGAATGAATTTCCCGCCATGTCCAAATTCACCAGACTCTGGCAGTCTCCTATTGAAGAGGGTATCAACCCTGATAATTGATTTTGGGAGACGTCGATCGAATGGACCATATGTAGTTTTCCAATCTCAACAGGGAGCGGCCCGCTTAGAGAATTGTGCGATAGATTGAAGACCAGTGTGAGGCTGGGGATGCTGAATATCTCTTCCGGTACGGTTCCTTCAAGGCCATTTGCAGAGAGGTCTAGAGACCGAAGACGGCGGCAATTCACAAGAGTTTCAGGAATAGATCCTGTAAGATGGTTGTCACTCAAGCTCAATTCAGACAGTTCTGATAAATTCCCCAGAGATTCTGGAATGGACCCATTGAAGGAATTCCCCTGCAAGGAAAGCTTCTGTAAATTTTGGAGATTTCCTACCGCTGATGGGATCCTTCCCGACAGTGAATTGTACCTAACTGATAACAAGGTCAGGTTAACCAGATTTCCGATTTGAGCGGGCAAGGTTCCTTCTATCTGATTGTTTTCCATCTCTAACATCAAAATCGTGCTGGAAAGGTTTGCTATTGAGGATGGAAGGTGGCCTGTCAGCCGATTCGTGCCAACTGAAAAGATTTCAAGGCGGCGCGAATTCGACAGAGAGGTGATGAAATCCAACCCATCCGGGCCGTCGCTAACCAGCTGATTGAACTCGAAATTCAATAACAGGATGCTTGGTAAATTGCCCAGCATCGGAATCCGGCCGCTGAAGCTGTTCTGAGAGAAATCAGCTTCTTCGAGTGTTGAGGCATTGGACAGAGAAGATGGGATCAGCCCTGTCAGTTGATTCATGGCTACCAAGAGAATCATCAGATCCGGCAATTTAAAGAACAGATCTGAAGGGAGACTACCCGTCAGCTGGTTGTTTGTGACCTTGAATTCTATCAGAGAAGAAATATTGAACAGCGATGGCGGGATTTCGCCTGTTAGATTATTGCTGCTGAACTGTATATTCACAAGCTGTTGAAGATGGCCCAGTTCGGCCGGTATCGATCCGTTCAGCTGGTTCGCTTGTAAAATCAGATTGTGGAGCAACGATAGGTTCCCAAGGGAAGATGGTATTGGACCGGTCAGATGATTTTTTGCAAGGTTCAAGATCTGAAGCTCCCCTAGGCTGCTCAATTCGGATGGTATCAGTCCTTCAAATTTGTTATCCGACAGATCAAGCACTTGGAGCTTCGGACATGAGCTCAGAGAAGACGGTATTCCTCCATTTAAGCGATTCCAAGCTAATGACAGATTTTGCAACTGGAATAGTTTGCCGAATTCTCCCGGAAGCACACCTTGGAAGGTGTTATTTTGGAGGTATAGCGTTCGGAGGAAGGAGAGATTGGCAATATGGGGTGATAGAGAACCAGATAGGCGTAGGTTCGGTAATATGAGGGCGATTACGCGCTGATCAGTAGCCCCGCAGGTGATGCCGGTCCAGTTGCAGAATGTGGTGTTTGTAGTCCATGAGTCAAGAATTCGGTCAGGATCAACGGTTATAGAAGATTTGAATTGGAGGAGGGAAAGTTGGTCTGTAGTGGTGTTGGAGGCTGTGGAAGGGTGGAGTAGACAGAGGAGGAGATACAGGGCAGTGATGGTTTTAGTTTTTGGGTCCATTGATGGGTGGTTCTGATTTTGTTGTGGAATTTTGATGGGTGGATGCAAGGGGTTTTTAGGTGTGTGTGTGTGTATATGAGAGAGAGAGAGAGAGAGAGAGAGAGAGGTCACAAGCTTATCTGGGTGGTGGTGGTTTTGGTTTTAAGAAGCATTGATGGGTGTTCTGATTTTCTTTTGAACTTTGATGGGTGGAAGCAGTGGTTTTACCAGAAAGGGAAGGATGGAGATTTATATAACGTTGTTTATTTTGCATAAGAACGTTGGGTTCAAAATTGTTCAGCTATTTCAGTTGATTCATGGAAGTTTCTGACGCCGTGGATCGGGTGGCGCTGCCTTTTTCAAGGTCTTTGGCGAGTTTGAACTCGGCCCTTCTGTAGCTAACACTGTACAGCTTTACCAATCTTATCTCACCACGTCACCAAAACCACCACGATGGTTGCCGAACGGGAAGCCAGGTGGAGCTGTGAGAAATCCATACCTTCCACCTGTGTTCTTCAGAAAATTTGTGAGGCACAAAGTTTTGGACTAGGCTTATATTTTTAGTCCAGATCATCTGTTGGCTTCCAAGCTGAAAATTCCTGCTTGGAGCCTTTTTATTGGTCCACATCATCACATAAGTCTGCAACATGTCACATCCTCAATGCAATCAGGTCACACCTCACTGGTTGACATTATCCATGTGATGTGGACCAATGAAAGTGCTCCAAGCAAGCCAACAAAAGATCCAGATTCAATATTTTTTCGTTTTCAGTTCATCCCAGTAGGAATGACCTTATGAACCGTATGGATGGCATATAAACATCACGAGGGGACTCAAGGAGTTTGGACTGTAGTATGTTGGCATTTACCTACCCACTTTTTCATTGCGGGGCTCACTTGAGTTTTGGATCTGCCTCAATTTTTTACCCATGTCCTAGCATGATCCACGAAAACTGATGGATGAGGTGGATTTCTCACAAGCATCATGGTGGGCCCCACCTAATGATGCGGGTGGGATCTTGCCCATGGGACCCACATCAATGTATGCATTGTATATCCTCGCCATCCATCCATTTTTTCAACTTATCTTAGGGCTTTGTCCAAAAAATTATGCAGATATAAATTTCAGATGGACCACACCACACAAAACAAGGGTCATTGACCATTAAAAACCTTTTATGGGCCACAAAAGTTTTGGACATAGCTGATATTTGTGGTTTCCCTTCATCCGGGTCCATGTGACCTTATCAACATGTTGGATGGCAAATAACATTGCGCTGGACCCTAGGAAGTTTTTAATAGTGGGCGTTCAGTGACCCACTGTTTCCTGTGGTGTGGTCCACCTGAAATTTTACCTACTTCATTTTTGGAACCATCACCTAAAAATAAGCCGAAAACAGAGGGACAGCGTGGATATACAATGCATGCATACATCAAGCTGGCCCTAAGGGCAACATCCCAACCACATTGTGGGTTAGAATGAGTATAAAGCAGCGGACGCATATTCGCCACTAGACCACCACTTTATATATCGTTAGAACGATGTCGGTAGCCAGAATAAGGTATACAACGACCGAAAATTCTATCCACTGCTAGTGACGGCCGCTATAGGTCTAGTATATTCACTACAATAGTGGACTATAAATTTTTGCCATTGTATCTTCTTTATTGTGGTGGAAGATTTTCTCCACTGCTAGTAACTACTGCTATAGGTCACTTTTCTTGTAGTGGGTATTGCAGCTAAGCTGCATCCCTAACTACCTTCGCATCCTGAAGTTTATTCTTTTGGTATTAAATTAATACATTTTTACCCATTTTAATACCAAAAGTAGAAAAAAGGGTATATGTATAAATAAATAAATAAAAAGGTCTAATGTCATAGCTTTTGTCTAATGTTTCATTTACACAGGTTCTATATAAATAGTTATTAATATTGTTTACAGTTGGGTTTGGGACCCACTTGATGATTCGAAGATTTGATTATGTACTGAGCTCAGCTCGATCACCATTTAATTATTAAATAAAAAAAATTAACTAATGAGGCATGTTGGGAAAATCAGCCCATGGCGGAAGTAAGAAATCAAAAAAGATAATCACAATGATAAGCAAATCAACACATACGATAAGGCAATCCGATTTTACGTAGAAAAATCTCTCACAGGAAAAAAAAAATCATGGCACAAAGTGAATCCACTATAAATCGAAGTTACAAGAGAATGAAGAAACAAAACCCGAATCAAAGCACCACAAGAGAAACTCAAGCACTCCAAGCTCTTTCTCTCACCTTAGAACTCTCTCAATCCCTCTAGGATACCCGACCAATTTGGCCATTTCCTTAATCTCACATTACACCCTTTAGATAGGCAACAAACCGGAATTAGAAACATCTTACACAAAATCACGCAAACATATCGCACAACCGACTTACGATCAATCGCCCGACGCCACAGGTTCGATCACCCAAAACCATGCAAAAACGTCAAGAGAGTTCACTGTGCAAAATCTTTGGTGGTCGGTTGCCCAACCACCCTGCTCGATCGCCCGACGACCCTGTCCAGCATAGATTTGAGTCACCCAATCCAACAATCTCCACCGTAACGATAATCTTCATGTTGCACCTCGCCATACTGATCATCCTTATCTTCATCTTTACTTCATCTTCATCATATCTCCACCACTTCTCATGCTTCTACCAACTCTATTCACTCACCTTCACGCCCCTTGCTCTTCTCATGTGGCCACAACAACCATCATAGCTCCACCGTGAGAAGTGCTTACGATCAACTTGTAAAGATGGCCACACCTATGTATTTTCATCATTATAAGTGCCTCCTTTGTCACTTTACAAAACCGATTGCAACTAATGAATCGGATTGAGATATTGATTTACTGTTCCATTTTCTTCTACTCTTCTTCTATAATAGTCTCAAGTCTCTTTCCATGTTTTTTCTATCACAAAATGCGTCTTTATATCGAATCTCATGCTAGATCCCATTAAAACCTCGTCTTAAATTTTGATCTACCTCTCCCAACGTTTTCTCCAATACCACTTGTTGGGAAAATCGACCCGCAACGGAAGCAAGAAATCGAACGAGATAATCACAATGATCAAGCAAATCAACACACATACGAAGACAATCCAATTTTACATGAAAAAATCAGAAATCGTCCTATGGATGGCCCACTTGAACTCGGATTTGGCCCATTTCTGTAGGATACTCTAAATCCACCCTACCATCATGATGGGCGGACTGGATTTCTCACAATCATCACAATGGGACCCATGTTTAACTCATGCACGTTAAGTGCATGCATGGTCAAACGACGTGCACCACTCGAATCCGAAGACAGAAACATCTTCCTCGAACTTCCACACGGAGCTGCCTCTCCACCCTTCATCAGGTGGGCCCCATTTTCTTAATCCAAACCGTCCATTTGCTCCGTGCCTTGCCTAAACCCACTCTTATAAAACTGTTTCGTCGTTCTTCAAGTGTACTCTCCAATCTAAGTTCTTTATCTAACTATATGTTTCAAGAACTTCTAATCCGGGCAATCCGCTTTACATAGGCAGCTGGGATTCCATCTATAGAGTTCAGAGGATCTCTTCGAGCTAGCCAACACGTCTTTTCTTATTGAAAATAGAAGTTTCTATCTTTTGTAAGAATCCTTCTGTCGCGCAAACCATTGACCAAACCCATGGAAACCTCAGATTTTTGGACCCTACAAGCCTCCTTGTATTCATCTAGACCATCCAATGGTGTATGATCGCTCGATAAACCCTTCGTTCAAAAATCACCATTTTCACTCACTATCTTCCTCGTTTTTGCACCGAAATCGTTCATCCATTGGTGGACCCCATTTCAAAATCCACCATAACCATTTTGTAGGCCATCCACCACATACCTCACCTACAAAACATCTCATCCATCCATTGTGTGTACACTTTCCAAATTCAGCTGAAAACTACCTTGAATCTCATCATATTGATTCCGCGCGCATGCAGTCGTGCGTAGCGCCCTCTTTGCCCTAAAATTTGACCCTCTCATCTATATAATATCACTTCTAGAGTAGAGACACCCCCAATCACATTGAGAGAGAGAGAGAGAGAGAGAGAGAGAGAGAGAGGGAAAGTAGTGTTGTCTCACCACCATTCCAGAGAAGAAGAAAAGAGGAAGGAGGAGAAGAAAGAAAAGAAAAGAGGAAGAGGAAGAAAGAGAAAGGAAGGAGGAGGAAGAAGAAGAAGAAGAAGAAGAAGAGAGAGAAGAGAGAGGGAGAGCCGCATTGCGTCATTTTTTTATTTTTCCAATAATATCAGCGACCTCAAGACCTCCCAACACGTTAAATTTGAGAGGTGAGGACCTCCCTTCAAGACAAATCCAATAATAACATGCTTCTCTAAAGCTTTCATGTGTTAATAGTCATGTTTTTAGTGTAGTTTACAAGTAACTTATGTTTGCTGGTTTGAATGTAATTTAACATTATGTTTTAAGTAGATTTATTGCTGAATGTTCATGATTTTACCTTATGATACGTGTACGAAAGATTGGGTGAGAAACATGCTTGTATTCATGTTTATACGAGAAATTATATTAAGTTATTCTTAATCCATGCTTTACATGTGTTAATGATGTATTTGATGATTTACACGATGTGTTTAAGAGATTTTGTAGATGGGTGTTACATCAATGCACACTCCTTAACCCTATACCATTATAACCGCTTGATGTAAAGAGATGGAGCCTTTGAGAGGCGTCCTTGTTAAGTAATAAGCTTTGGCATGATCGTGAGATTATTTAATGATTGCCAAGGAAATCCTTGTGTTAATATGATGCCTATTATGGATCTGTATGCCATGTGTAAAGTTATGGTTAGCGTATATACATCTCTTCACGGATGGACCTCGTTGGGAGAAGCAGCTACGCTAGTGCATGATTGAACCATGGATTGGGGTAAGGAGTGGACATTCCTTGTAAATGACATCTCATGAGCCAGGTTCGGTGATATGGACACTAAGCCTGAGCTGTTGGCCTATGTTGGGTTGTTTACAATTCTCCATAGTGACCAATGAGTATCTTTAATATGGCTGGATGTGAAACTACTTAATCTAAGGAGAAATAAATTCATGCATTCTTTAGGGCTCAACTTGGTGGGCCAGCCCATCTGCATGTCACAGAGGAAGTCTTAATAGAGGATTTTTCGCTTCTTGCCGTGCGCTATCTAATGAAAGTGTATTGAGAGTTTTTCGCTTCCATTAGTTGGGTTAATTACCTCTGGTGACTAGTGGTTAGCATGAAGTGTAATGGCGGTGTCCCACTCCATGTATAGGGCTCTTAATGGGGGTCAAATCTAGTTGGAACCAGCTCTAAGTCTGTATATCTATAGACGGATTCGGATCGAATTCGGATCCAACTCGGATCCAAAAGATGATATCCATGTCCGATCCATTTATAAATTGTTAGATCCATTTCTGATCCAAAATCCATATAACCATCGGATTCGGGTCGGATCTATGTCCAAATACACACCCATTACAAATCTAAAAAAATGCATAATATAAAATATATAATGTAATATATTTATTTTAATAGAAAAATTATGCAAAACCCATTATTTATTGTCGTATGGTCAACCTAAGAGTGGCATGTCTCAATTTTGAGATATGGCCTAAAATAATTTGGAAAACGAATGGCCAGCATGAATATAACATATACAGTAAAGTGACAATGAGTCGGATCTTAATCGGATTTGGATATGTTCTTGTGAATCCAAATTCAGTCCATTTAAGTAATCAGACCTATTTTAAGATCCAAATCCGATCCATTTAACTAATCGAACCTATTTTAAGATCCAAATCCACATTATATGGATTTAGAGAGAATCAGATCTCGGATCTGACCCACTCCATTGAGAGCCCTATTCATGTGTTATGATTCTAGCCAGTGTGTCTTAGCCAGAGCATGCACCCTATTCATGTATTATAATTCTAGCTAGGCTGTCTTAGCCAGAGCATGCACATCATGCATTGCATTAACAAGATTTAATTTTTATATTTTGTATAATTATAAATATTATCATGCCTATGTTTATCTCTGTATTGTTATTATTATCGATCGTATTTATCTTAGAGGGATATATCTCACTGTGATAGCGATTAACGCTATCCAAACACAACCCAAATGATGCAAATGAAGATCCTGTAGTTGAACCCGAGCTCCAAGGAGATGAGTATGAAGGTTCGTAGCAACAGATGGCGGATAACGAAGCTGCGATGGCTTAGATGAAGATTCCATTTACCTTATGTTTTAGGATAGTTTATTTGCTTTTATACGAAGTTGTAATAAGTCTTCCTAATGAAGGCAGGGATTGACACTTAGTTTGGTTTGGTTTTAAAAACATTTATAGAAATCCATGGAATAAGATAAATTACCTTTTATCATTGTACTTGAGTGCCACAAAGTATTAATTGTATGACTGATTGATGGAACACAGAAGATATTGTCCTTGGCGCATTCTAATTAACACTTGGGAACTCGATTCTTCGCGGTATCCACGAGAGTCGAAATCTCGAGGCGTTACACTGTGGACCCCACACAACTTTAGGTATAAATAAAGAGAATTACACAACTAAAAATAAAAGAGGTCTACTTTCCAATCCAGCACTTGACGTAGATGAAAAGGAATCACGCTACTCCTAATCAAGGTCGGTCCAGCGTAGCAATGTAGACAGAGAAGATTATACTACTCCTATGCTAAAGTTGGTCCAACATAGTAGTGTAAATGAGTTGTCTTAGTCCATGGTGAGCTATGCTAAGATAAAATAAAGATAAGAAGCATTGAGCTCGGGCATAAACAAGTTTATTTGAACGGCAGGTAAAAACCCTATGAACAATTTGGATGGCATATAAACATCATGGTTAGTAGGAAGGTTTAAACAGTGCAAAGTTTTTCTTCCCACTCTCTCGTTTGATGTGGCCCACCCAAGTTTGTATCCACGTGATTTTTAGATTCAGGTCTTGTTGTGGTCTTGCAAAACTGATGGATAGAGTGGATTTGTCGCGGGCATCTCAGTGGGTCCTACACAGCTTCCAACAAGAGGGGGCACTGGAATATGTGCCCCATGGTAGCTGATGTTTTTCCTGACCCTTCCTCCAGCCCAGACAACGGGTCTAAATGGCCTAGATTACATATATATACAGCACATTAGGCCTCCAGTACACAAATCAAAGGTAGACATCCCTTCTCAACTACTTTCATGTGGTGTGGCCCACCTGATTCACAGATGAGTCTGTTTTGTGAGACGTAGGAGTAACATGCTCCGACACACATAGATGGATGGTTGGATTTCATGCATGCATCACGTTGTGCCCCACATCTTTATGGTACCACCTGACCGCCATGGTTAAAATAAACAAGCTAAAGTGGTTATACGCCCTTCCACAGCTAAGGTACCTTTCAGGTGATGGGTTTTGAAGTTCATTAGCCGCCTTTTTTTACCGAGAGATAGATTAATCAAAGTTAAGTCAATGAGAGAAGACTAATTATCAAGAAGGGGAAAAGAGAGACTAATCAAAGATGAGTCAATTGTCCAATCACAGATAAGTAATCGAGGACCGAGTCATATCCATGAAGTAGTCTTGTAGAAACTCAGCCAAAACCATGAACTGGCCACAAAAAAATTAGTATAAAAATCAAAAAATAATATATAATAGAATATGTGGATAAAAAACCATGAACGTGGCCACACGAGGGCCGCACGTTTGCGGAAATTGTGCTAATATTAATTAATATAATTTAAAAATGCACATATAGTGCTTGTACTTTCATTGGCCCACTTGTATAGTCCAATTCAATGATCAAGATTGTTAATTAGGTCGAACCCATGTTTTTTTGGGCTACCATGCAAACATCACGCCAAACCAACAAACATTAACCATTGATCACTAGCTTTTAATATGGACGGTCACAATTGCTTACACAAAAATAGGTCAAATCAACCATCTGATTTATCAATTTGTCAGGACTCATAACGAATTATTTATGATTCTAAAGAATCACTGTTGTTAGGGAGTCGTAGTTATCCCCACCATAGCTTGAAAAAGGAATGGCTATAGAAAATAATGCCAAATCAAGGATCGTTTGATCATTTCATCGATCTGATTTTTTAGTGATAGTCCATAAAATGTGTTCTGGACTAAATGGATGGTTCAGATTGATCGATTAAATTGTCCTAATCGACTTATGCAACTAGCACTTATAATAAATAGTGCTCTGCCAGCACTTGAGCATTTTTTTCAATATTATTAAGGGTGGTTTGGCATCTCTACTCTAATTTAATAAGAGCTATTTTAATAAGTTCTTTTTATTCTAGTTTTTGTTTTAAATAAGCTTATTTGGTAAATCATGTTTTCAAAATCATAAAAAGCTCTTATTTGAAATAAACATATTTAATAAAAGATTTAAATAAGAGCTTTTTTTAAGGTTAGTTGATGTTATTTTTAAAGATTACAGCTAGAGGTAGGCAATGATCCGAACCGGGCCGAGTTAGCCCTAGTTTGGTTTGGTTTGTTTTTGTGCCAGCTCAATTTGTGGATCAGCTTGGTTTGGGTTTCGAGCCAACCCATGCAGCCCGAGTTTGGTTTGCTCCAAAAAATTCTGGTTCGAGCTGAGATTGGTTTGGTCGAAAATTTTGAACTGAGGTGAGTTAAGTTCAAATAGGTGGCGGCTCTTTTTTTTCTTGTTTATTTAAATAAAAAAGAATTTTAAAATTTTAGAAAAAAAAAAGTACAAAAGTATCTTACTATATGATGTTTAACATCGTCCAAAGGAGGTGCAACTTCAAAATTGACATGTAAGAGCATTTTTCAAACATGAGTACACGAGCATAATTTTACAAGTGTAAGGAAATAGTGTGCATCCATGTATATGTATTATGTATTATCCATGTCATCATGTATATGTATTATCCACACTGTCCATCTGTTTTACATATCATTTTAGGACATGATCCCAAAATGGAATCATATCCAAAGCTCAAGTGGATCACACAATAGGAAACATGTGCTTACAATCTACGAGCTGAATCAAGCTGAATCAAAGCGAGTTGAATCAAATCAAGCTTCAAGCCAAGTCGAGCCGGTACTGGCCTAGTTTGAGCTTGGTTTGTTTTTTCAAACAAGCTTGACTCTGAGGCTTGGTTTGGTTTGAACTTCCATTCAAACCAATCCAAGCTGAGTTTTTTAAAACCAATCCGAGCCGAGCTTTCAAGTTGGCTTGGTTTGTGCCCAGCTCTAATTACAGCAACTCCATTATAAGAGCAATCCAGAGTGTTTTGGTTGACCTTTGACGTGGATTCCTTTATATGGAGCCCACCTTGATGTGGGGCCCTCAATGTCCACTACTCATGATGCGAAATCCATGTTTGATGTGTCCATCGTATGAGCCCCACCTTCGAAGTGGGTTGTCCATCATGTGGGGCCCACTTTTGATGTCCACCATCCGTCATGTAGAGCACACCTTCTATGTGGATCATCCAACATGTTAGGCCGCTTTGGATATGGGCCCCTCCATCATGCAAGACCTTGGATGTGAACTGTCAATTAGGTGGGGCCCACTTGATGTGGATAGTCCATCATGAGGGGCCACACTTTGATGTGGGTCATCCATCGTGTGAGGCCCATTGTCCATTATGTGGGCCACCTTGATGTGGACCATTCATCATGTGGGGCCCCACCTTCAATACAAGTCATTCATCATGTGGGCCCATCTTTGATGTCCATCATCCATCAATCCCAGCTTTGATGTGGACCATCCATCAAGTGGGGCCTACTTAATGTGGATGGTCCATCATGTTGGGCCACACTTTGATGTGGGGCCCACCTTTGATGTGAATCATGCATTATGTGGGCCCACCTTGATGTGGACCATTCATCAAGTAGGGGCACCTTCAATATGGGTCGTTCATCATGCAGGCCCACCTTTGATGTCCACCATCCATCACGTGGGTACCACCTTTGCTATGAACCATCCATCATATGGGGCCTACTTGATGTGGATAGTCCATCCATCATGCAAGGCCACATTTAAATGTGGGCCATCCATCATGTGAGACCCACCTTTGGTGTTCACCATCCATCACATGGGTCCCACCTTTACCGTGGATCGTCCATCATGTGGGGCCCAACCTTCAATATGGGTCGTTTATCATGTGGGCCCACCTTTTATGTCAACCTTCCATCATGTGGTCCCACCTTCAATGTCCATGTACTATCCATCATGTAGGTCTCACCTTTGATGTGGGTGGTCCAACATGTAACGCCCCGAATTTTCGACTCTCGTGGACAACACGATCTATCGAGTTTCGGGTGTTAACTCCTGTGTGTTAACATCATAATTCCATACACACATATTGTACATATATACATTCATGGCATTCAAACAAAATGACGGAAAATAAATATCTTATTCCATAATTTTCTACTCTATGTTCAAAATTAAATATAAAACATGCCTAACAAAATGTTCATTTAAATGTCCCCATAAAAGGGAACTTATTTCAAATTCAAAGAATTAATCTTTTCTCTACTAAAGCAATAAATAGATCATCATCAATCTACATGGGCTTCTTCATCCACCATTTGCTGCCACGAGTCTTCATATTCGTCACCCTGCAGATCAGGCTCACCTAATGGATAGTCACCTGCAATGTCTGGTGGTGTTTTAAACAAAACACCGTCCCAGAAGGACGTGAGTTGCTCACGATCAACTCAGTAAGGATCACTAATTAAGACTATTACAATAATATCCAAACAATGCATATATCATACAAAATACGCAAAAAGAAATATCTTGATTAATGCTATGCATGAAATGCATGCTCTGGTTCAGGCACCCTGAACAATGAGACGGGATCACTCCACTCTTCTCACCAGTCACTAGCAACCAGAGGTTCTAGTTAGGACGGGATTGTTAGTGCACTTTTCTGTGGCATACTAGTGCACCTTGTTTGTCAATCACTTATGTCAGTGAGTCTAGTGTCTGTTGAGCCCAATGAAGACGAAGACCGAAGACTCAGATGGCCCCGCTGCATCAAGGAAGAAGAATCAGGTAAAAGTGATGCCTTGATGTGCCTTAACCTTGACCAAAACCCAACCCCTTAACCTCTTTAGGTCCTTAGACATATCTCCGAGTATCTCTATAAGCGGTAAAACCGAACTTTCAATTGGTATCAGAGCGGGTTGCTCTTCAAGGACGTAACCGTCTAGAGTAAGATCCGGTACCGGAGCACTAGCATCATGTCTACCTAAAAAGGGGAATCTATGTTGCCTCATGTCGAACTATAAGTAAAATGATTAGTTGAGGTCAATAATAACTAGGGTAGGAACTATTATCATATCCCCTACCGAACATTGTCTCCAACTTGGAATGAACCTAAGGGAGAAAAATCTAGAATAGATGAATTCCCTCCCAAACAAGCATGTTGGGTCCTATTAATCGTACCCAAGGGGGTTGTGATCTAGGTTAGGTGACCTTAGGAGACCATATTGAGCTCAATAAATATAATCCGAGGATTAAGCCTCATTTTGAGCATATTGATGAACTTGAGGAATTTAGCCTCTTTGGAACTATAGGAAAATCTGAAGATTTCAGCCTCATTTTTGTGCTTATGGGCAAAACAGAGGATTCAAGCCTCTTTAGCCCAAATTCGGTAGTTTAGCCTTGCTTAAATTTGTATATTTTCTTGCTAGACTATCATCCGGCTTAGATTAGCTAATCATCTTGAGTTTTATGCTTCATTGTATGCTAATCTGTGCTTAGTATTGGTCTTGATATACCAATAGGGGAGGTTGGTTGATTGGGCTATAAGCTCTTGTGCTTTTATTGCAAATGTATATCCTTGACCAATTTTGCATGATTAACCTTGTCTAGATAGTTACATTTTCTTGTTAATCATGTTCCTTAGCATGCTCCATGTTTTTATGTTCATGCACCCTATACTCTCCTTGTTAGCATGCGCTTATAGTTATAACTGCGACGTACTATCTTCTGTTACCTTAACCTTATTGATCTATCATTAAGGGGGAGAGAATAGTTTGTCAATTGCTAACAAAAAGGGGGAGAAAGATCAAGTCCCACCAAAACTAGTTTGCTATGTTTTGTGATGTAGGGATTGACAGGTTATGGGGGAGCAAACTGAAGAGGAGCAGCTTAGATTAGGCATGTCAAGAGTCCTGTATTTAATTCATTATCAATGTAATATCTTGAACATGTATTTTGTTTTGGTAGGTTAGGTTTTTGTAAGTAATTGACAAAGGGGAAAATTGTTAGTGCACTTTTCTGTGGCATACTAGTGCACCTTGTTTGTCAATCACTTACGTCAGTGAGTCTAGTGTCGGTTGAGCCCAATGAAGACGAAGACCGAAGACTCAGATGGCCCCGCTACATCAAGGAAGAAGAATCAGGTAAAAGTGATGCCTTGATATGCCTTAACCTTGACCAAAACCCAACCCCTTAACCTCTTTGATGACCTTGACCATATTAGGGATTGCATTTAGTCATCACATGTTGGCCCTAGGAATCATAAGAGGCCACAGTGTCTCAAATTCTCCTTCTCTAGATTGGCTAAACCTAAAATAGGAATAACCATCAACCTCATATGCTAGAGTATTATCTAAGTGGTTAGCCTTGGAGATGGCCTTGTATTGCACAAAGGAAGCAAGCTTAAATTACACATTTTTAGAGCAATTTCGGGCCCCTCTTCAATCTAGAGAACTTTACAATTTTGGTAGGGGGCCCTAACTTTCTATAGGGGGCCCGAAGTTTTTGTATTACCAATTTTGGTAGGGGGCCCTAACTTTTGTAGGGGGCCCTAACTTTCTATAGGGGGCCCGAAGTTTTTGTAGGGGGCCCGAACTAGGTGTCGGGCTCCACTGAAACAACCCTGGTTTTACAATAGTTGCATTAGATTCCAGAAATAATTTAATTAATAGTTTAATTTAATAATTAAGTAATTAAATAAATTAATTAATGAATGAGTTAATATTAAATGATCTGTAAGGATTATAGTATGATCCTTTCGTTAGAAGTGCTCAACATGAACACTAGAATAGTGTAGAAGTGGCAGGTTTCACATAATCTACAATTAATCAGAAAAATATGTGATTAATTGAACTCAAGTTATAAGACATTTGCATGGATCACGATTTCTGGTATTCATTACCATACAAAACCTTATATACTAGTTCTAGGACACGATCCAACCATACATGTCAAATTTCAACCCTCCGATCATCCTACAAACGTCCTAATCAGGAATCGGGCCATAAGTGGGCCATCTGAATTCGGAACCGTCCCATTTTTGGTGTCATTGCATGAAATCATGTGGCTTATCTAATGAATGGAGTGGATTGTGCATACACATCATGATGGGACCCACGTGCATCGCGTGCACCATAAGTGCTCGGTCAACCCGCGTTGACCGCGAGTTTGAAGGAACTCTTCTTCTTCTTCTTCGCTGCAGCGCTGCTGCGAGCGGACGCAGCCGCTGTTTCATCCACACCGTCCGTCGGGGACCACAGCAGGTGGGCCCTACATGAAAGTGGAACCCAGGGTGGGTGTACGTGCACCGCACGTAACGTGGGTGGAAAAAGAGTCCCACCCTCACGCGTCTTCATTCCTCTGAAACAGCGGACGCTGTTACAGCGTCCGCACGCTGTCAACGGCAGAACCCCATGTGATCATCGGGCTGGGCCCCATAGCTGGATCCAAACCGTCCATTAAGTCTGTACCTTCGACAAGTACATACCCCCCAAGTTTCTCCTTCAACAGCAGGGTATCGGATCTTCTTCAAATAGCCGTTCAAACCAAGAAACTACAAGATCCAGGTCCGTACCTTGCATGGTCGATCAAGAACTGCTTCGATAGGATCATGTGGACCCCACCTATCGTCCCAACGTCTCAAAGTGGCGTAGTTTTGCAAGTCATAGGATCCAAATCCAAGAAGGATTCGGAAACGTCTTCGGTGCGCTCGGGCGTGCGAGCTTGGCTATAAAAAGCCAGGCTCTCTGTGTAATTTCTACAGAAGAAACAGTGGGAGAGAAAGAGAGGGAGAACTGTTAGGGAAAAAGAGAGAAGCTGCGAGAAAGAGAGAGAGAGAGAGAGAGAGAGAGTGGGTCGTTGGAGAGAGAGAAGGAGAGAGAGCGTGTGGGTGGCAGCGCATGTACGGCTGCTGCTGTTGCTGCTTGTGCTCCTGCCGCTGTCGCTGCTCGTGTTAAGGTTGCTGTTGGGACAGCACTTCAAGCAGAAGAAGAAAGGAAGAAGAAAAGAAGAAAGAGAAAGAAAAGAAGAAGAAAAGAAGAAAGAGAAAGAAAGATAGAAGAAGAGGGAAGAAGAAACTTCCTATCCAGACTCCCAAACTGAGTCGACTCGCTGAGCAACTCGCTGAGCCAACTTGTACTCAGGTTTGGGCTTGTATAGAGCATATAGCTCATTACTGTGAGTGATTCTTCCCAAGACTTTCCTTTTGATTTTTGTAAACTTTCCTATTGAAATTCAAATATATGGTTAGGTTTTCCAATCCCCAATTCTTCTATCCTAGTCGTATGTTGAGTTAAGGTTTAGATTCTACAATTCGCACTTCTATAGGACTCTCTCAAATTCCTCTTATTAGGATTCTAGGTGAGCGATCAGACTTAAAATTTAATATACTTTTCTCATATATCTCGCATTAGGGTTCTACATAAATATATCCCTTAACCACACTTCATCCGATAATAGAATATCATTAACATCCCCTCTATTTAATTCTAACATCTCTATGGACAATTTAAATCTTATGTGTTACCTTATATATTACAATAGCATAATCCACTGTAGTTGACGATTAAGTTATGAAGTAGACGCTAGAATTAACTAACTAACTAACAGGTGAATCGCATGCATGGTGTGCTTGGGATTGAACCATTGAATGCATTGCATGCTTGGAAGGTGCCCTCATAACTCATGACATGTCCATACATTATACACTACGACAGAACAGGAGCATGGTTGATTTGACTCCTGGCGTGCATGGTTGATTTGCCGCCTCGCTGTACCGGTTAGGTGAGCATGGTTGATTTGCGACAGGTTCCTAATATTCTGTGGCAGCGAGTTCTGGTCGTTTCATTTATTGAGCATGGTTGATTTGCTCGGTTGGATCAGTGGTGCATGGTTGATTTGCCCACTGGCGTGCATGGTTGATTTGCCGCCTCGTTGTACCGGTTAGGTGAGCATGTTTGATTTGCGACAGGTCCTAATGTTCAGTGGCAACGAGTTCCTAGATGTTTGTGCTCTTATACGTATCATAACATACATGACATCATGATAATCATGCTTCATTCATAATAAGACATAAGATGTTTAATCTTCACCATATCCTTATATATTCGTATAATTCTAACTGTTAGCATTTCACGTCTAACATCTTATCAACTGGAATATTACTTGTGATGGAAATGACCTCACTAGGCTTTAGCTCACCAAAATCACCACAGTTCCTGCAGGATATCAGGAGGAAGGAGTAGCGGCTGAAGCAGAATATCTGGACGACTACTTTTATTAGAAGACTTATCTTAGCATAGGTGTTGAATTTATTTCCTTTGGAAGATGATTGAAAGCAAACTTCAGTAGATTTGAATATTTTGCAGAGTAGATGTAGTTGTTTGATTTAATTTCCAATTGAGATTTAATTTATGGTTAATAAAATACTTTAGTTGGTATTATTGTGGTATGTGGAATGAAATTTCTCTACAGGTTATATTTGGATTGAATTCACACTCTGAAACTCGAGCCTTGAGTTGTTGTACTCGAGTCTCGGATTTCAGGGCGTGACATCCACTGTCGGGCGCCCGAACTTGCTGGTTTTTGTCCAGCAAGATTTAGCCTAAAAACTTGATTTTTATAGGAGGCCCGAACCTTTTGTAGGGGGCCCTGACAATGACCGTTTTCTGCCCGTTTTGCATTCGTTGTGCACTTTTCTATATAAGGGCTTGGCTCATTTTGAGAGGTAGTAGAGAGGGTTTTGAGAGCCCATTACCCACACCTTTTGTACATCTTTTGGGGCCTCAAAGAGGAGGGTTTCAAGTCATATCCCTTGTGTTTAAACACAAGTGAGGGCATTCAAATGCAAACTAGAGATGACTTGATTCCTCTCTCAATTCTAGAGGTGAAACACTATACCATATAGGCATATCTCTTATTCAAGACCTCTAGAAGACCCTCTAGGTGGATCTCCTAGTTAGAACAAGGTACATACCTCATGTAGGAGATTCAACCATCCTCCTATCACCTTGGACATCTCAAAGGCATCACATGCAAGGTGTTTGATCGAGTGTAGCTGAGGCATTGGCGACGCAACGGCGACACGATCGAGGGAGCAAGGATAGCTGATTGAAGCACGGGAGAGCGGAAATCAAGCAACCCGAACCGACGCTAAACAAGGGGCTCATCCGACAAGTAAGGTTGTCTTTATTGAGAGTCCATTTAGAGTTTGTTTGTCGAACTCGAACTAGGGACGTTAGCCGTTCCTTGGCCCGTTAGCTGGGCCTAAACTAAGTCTCTAAGGGGGAGCCTCCAACACGGGAGTGAACGTGCGTCGGGTTGAGAGTTAGCCTATGTCCAAAACTCCGTTTGGGTTGAGAGTTAGCCCTTTGTCCAAAACTCCGGTCATGGTTGAGAGGTGAACCTCATTTAAAACCTCCGTTAGTGAATGCCGGTGTGCTCAAAGGAGTTGAGTACTTGAACCGGGAGTGGAGTAGACCCAAAGTCGAACCACTATACATGCTTGTGTTTGTGATTGTATTGAGCACATTAATATCTTAGCATTGTTAGTTTAATTGTCTAATTATGAATGCTTGATAGGAATGTATGCTAGGCACTAATTAGGCACATCCACACACAAGATGTACTTTCACTAGTTGTGTAGACTTGAGCTCATTGATCCATTCTCATAAGTCTACATAGGTTGCATAGGTTAGGAGCTTAATTAGTTAAATCTTTTGTTTACCTATGCATGCTTTAGGCTAGGTTGTTTATTGCTTAATCATATGCTAGTCTTTTAATTGGACCCACTTAGGCTTGGAAGCCGAAGTGTTCTTACTTACTTAGTTTGATTTGTTTAATTATATAAGTAGGCGAAAAGAATTTCAAAAAAGGTCCTAATCACCCCCTCCTATAGGTTTAGCCATAATTCTAGTTGCTCTTTAAGCTTCCGCACATACGTGGGTGTCGTGTTAGACTACCCGACGTACTTTCAGGGATCACTCCACTCTTCCCATACACCAAAAATAATTAGTGAAACGGGCCCATGCACACTTTCACTGGCAACCGATGTATGCATGATTTAGTTCCACATTTAGTTAAGTAGCTTATCATCCAGCAGTTTTAGAGATGTTCTTATCCTAAGGTCGCTCTACACGCCATCCATGGTCTGTCATGACGTAGAATAGCCGTTTCCTCTCAATAGGGGCCAACCACGAAAAGGCATACACATTTTAGTCAAGATGAGACACATGGCACCCAAAACATTTGTATCTGACTCAAGAGTCCATTATTTACTCATTCACATAAATGCTTGGCACTTCGTTAATATTACGACCATGGTCTTGCCAAAATAGATCTCATGGGTTTCTTACGAATCCATCAATTTCTATATATACAGTTATACTATTCATGGGGTAAGGGCTTCCCTTAGGACGACATCCATACATACGATCATCCTCATACATGAATCATAATCTCAATCTTTTACATGTGAACAACATGTTGAAATATGAAGCAAACATAATCTCATATACACATGTGAACAAGCATTTTGAAGCATGTTGCATACATATTCTCATATACACATACAAATAAATCATCATTCTTTCTTTAACCCTCAGATCTGACATACCATCTATATAAAATGAAATTTCAACAATTAATATCAAATATATTCATCAAAACACGATTTCATAAAGGATATATTCACAATCATTCATGTTTTAAGTACATACCACAAACCACAACATTAAGACATAATTCGACCTATCATGCGATATTACTGTAAATGGGCTTAAAAAGAAATCTTTACCGTAGAATTTGAATGATATGATTCATAAATAATGTGCACCTCCTCTAGGTCCTAAACCTAGTATAATCGTTGAAAATAAGCAAATCAGGAATAATTTCAACATGGTATACAATATTATGGACATCTACAGTTGGGTTCACCATAAGGTTTAAATGTAGGCTGTCTATATGGGACGACATCAAAGAAGATGGGGCCTACCTCTTAGAATTTCGAGTGCCGGCTGAGTCGACTCGGTTTGGCTCGGTTCGACCCGGTTTGGCTCGAGATTTCTTCTCCTTTTCTCTTTCTTCTCCCTTTCTTCTTCCTTTCTCTTTCTTCTCCTTTCCTCCTCCTTCTCCTTCCCTGGACAGAGTCCAGCAACAGTCGTCCAGTGACGACTGACCGGCAACAACCGTCCAGCGGCAACCGGCCTCCTATCTCTCTCTTTCTCTTACTCTTTCTCTCTCTCTCTCCTCACGGCCTCTCTTTCTCTCTCTCTCTCTCTCTCTCTGACGGCTTCTCTCTCTCTCTCTCTGACGATGATGGAGGCTGTGGAGAAGAAAAATAGGTTTTATACAGCTCGGATTAGGGTTCGAAGGAAGCCTCTAGGTTCCGGTTCCGTACTTCACAAGGAAACGGCGATGGGAAGCTCGTATCTTTCTATACACCGGTCCCTTACGCATGAGGACCGTTCATAGTGAAGGGAGGGTCCACAAGAAGGTTTGGGTGAAGTATTGACGGCTCATGCAAGGCGGAGGTCCGGATCTTTGCGATTCTTTGATTTGGACTGTGGTTAGGAGCGGGCTACACAATCAAGTTTCGGTCGCCAAATTTATGATGGTTGGGTTTTGGTGGGGCACCGTCAAGATGGACGGTATGGATGCTGGACACGGGGCCCACATAAAGGATGGTAAGGATCACCCAAGTGGCAGCGGCCGTCCGCTTGTTACAGAGAGTCGTGAAGAAGAAGAAGTTTTCTTTTAAAAAAAACATCTTATCTCGTGCGTCACACGTACACGAGCATTTATGGCTGCCCTCACAAGCGGGGTCCACTCCAAGTAGATCGGGATACTGTGATCCGTCCAACATGTCGAAATCATCATTTTAGTCACTAAAAACAAAATTGAGGCAGATCCGAGTTAAGATGGGCCACTTATGATCAAATTTCTGATTAGAGCATTTGCACAATGATCAGGGATCTGATTTTCGACGTGTACGGTTAATTTGTGTTAAATAGGCCATACACTAAGTTTAGGGTAAAAAAATGATTGTGAAAACTGGGTTACTTAAATGGTGGGGTTTTAGTAGTGGCATAAAAAAATACGAAAAAAATATGAGAAAAATACGAGGTGTTACACATCATGTGGGGCCCACCTTTGATGTGACTATGCATTATGCCCATCTTGATGTGGACCATAGGGCTATCAATGGAGCGGGTCAGATCCGAGATCCGATTCGCTCCGAATCCATATAATGCGGATTTCGATCTTAAAATAGGTCTGATTAGTTAAATGGACCGGATATGGATCTTAAAATAGGTCCGATTACTTAAATGGAGCGGATATGTATTCACAAGAAAATATCCGAGTTAGATCCGAATCCGATTAAGATCCGACTCATTGTCACCTTACCGTATATGTTATATTCTTGCTGGCCATCCGTTTTGCAAATTATTTTAGGCCATTTGGACCATACCATAGTAAATAGTGGGATTTGCATCATTTTTCTACTAAATTAAATATATTATATTATATATTTTATATCATATATTTTTTAGATTTGCAATGGGGGTGCATTCGGACCTAGATCCGACCCGAATCCGATGGTTATATGGATTTTGGATCGGAAATGGATCTAACAATTTATAAATGGATCGGATATGGATATCACCTTCTGGATCCAAGTTGGATCCAAATCCGATCCGAATCCGTCTACAGATATACGGACTTGGAGCCGGATCCAACTGGATTCGATCCAGATCCGACCCATTGAGAGCCCTAGTGGACCATGTTAGAGGAGCCTTCAAACTATGCATGGTTTGGGTGCTCAGACCGGTCGGGCGACCAATCTGAGCGTTTGGCCCAGATGCACAATAGGTCCCTGGACAAATTTCATGTACCCTAGACCGGTTGGGTGACCGGTCTGCAGGGGGCTCCAAACGGTCAGGCGACCGGTTGGTGGTGAAGCAGATGTGCAAAATCTGATTGTTTTTTCCTCTGAATTGTTTTATGCTAGCTCCAACCAGTCGACTGTGCACGCGTTTTCTTACGCAGTTACACGGATCTTCGTAAGATGTTTCTAAATTCAATTTATTTGCTATATAGATGGCATGTATCCGGACTTAGATGATATCTTAAGGTGTCCAAGGTTTTCTAAGTGTGTTAGAAAGAGGGGAGAGTGTTTTGAGAGAGAGAGAGAGAGAGAGAGCTTGGGTTTTCTCTATTTTTCCTTGCTTGTGGGCTGTCAATCTCTGTAATCTTCTGGAATCATAGTGGATCACTTTGTGCCGTGGTTTTTTTACCCGTTGAGGGGTTTTCCACGCAAAATTGGATTGTCTCTTGTGGTTGAATGCTTGTGTGGTGTGATTGCATTGTATTTCTCACTTGATCACATATTTTACTGTGTGCTGTTCGACTTTCGCTTTCGTTGTCGGCATTCCTATTCCCAACAAGTGGTATTAGAGCAATTGTTGGGGTGGAGTAAAATTTGGATCTGAGACAATAAGATGGGATCAAGCACAAGGTTCGATATAGAGAAGTTCTTCGGCAAAAATGAACTATGGAAGGTAAAGGTTGAATCCCTCCTAGTTCAGCAAGGGCTTGATGAAGCTCTTGGAAAGTGACCTGAGGCTATGAAAGATGATGAGTGGACGAAACTCGACAAGAAGGCTAGAACTCCGATCCTGTTATGCCTTATGGATGATGTCCTCTATCACGTCACGAAGGAGAAGACAACGCCTGATACAATGGCTAAGTTAGAGAAGGTCTATGCCAAGAAATCTCTAAAGAACCGGATGTATCTATTGATGCAGTTGTTCACCTTGAGGATGGCGGAGGGGACGGATGTGGAGGACCACTTAAGCACATTCAATCAGCTAGTTTATAAGTTGGTGGAGATAGATGAGCCGATGAAGGATGAATATCAAGCATGCATCCTGCTGAATTCTCTTCCAGATTCACATAAGTCATTCAAAGACTCTGTGTGGGCAAGAAGGGAGACCGTAAACGTCAAAACCATTATCTCAGCCCTCCAATCGAAGGAGATGAGAAAGAAAAGCAGTGACGTGGATTCTCGTTATTCCTCAGAAGCACTGATTATGAAGGGAAGAGGTTCTGATCATGGTGGAGAATATTCTAAATCGGGATATAAAGCTAAGGGCAAAAGGGAAAGCCAAGGTGCGGTGCTCGAGTGTGGTTAGGAAGGCCACATGAGAGGGGATTATCAAAATCCCAAGTTGAAGTAAAAGAAGTATGGAAATTCTTCTGAAGAGGGAGCTAATACCGTAGAGGACGGTGGCGATCTGTGTGAAGTCCTAACTGTATTCGACAAGGGGTCTCATGGTAGAGAGCGGATTCTGGATTCAGGAGCTTCATGTCACATTTGTCTTTACCGGAGTTCATTCACGACATACAGGGAGTATGGTGGTGAATCGATGTTTATGGGGTGATGGATACACTCACAAGGTGATGGGTATTGGTACGGTCGCATCAAAATGTTTAATGCGATCGAACCAGTCTTGGAAGATGTGAAGCATGTCCCTAAGATGAAGATGAATGTGATTTCTCTTCGTGCACTCGAGGCGAAAGGGTGCGTGTTCATCGGCCTCGATCGTTACTGTAAAATGATGAAGGGGGCGCTCGTGTGGATAAAGGCACGGAGGTATAACCATCTTTACAAGTTGATTGGGAGCACAATTTACGGTGGAGCTGCATGATCGATAGCGGGATCCACGATTGCTCGTATGTGGCAAGTGCCCAAGGGCAACATGAGAAGAGCGAAAAATGGGGTGAAAGAGCAAGGTTAAGGCTGATGGAGGCACGAGAAGCGGTGGAGCTATGTTGAAGTTGAGATGACGAAGATAGCGAGGATGGTTTGATTCGACGTTTGAAGCCTCGGTGGAGATTGTTGGAGGAGCCTTCAAACTGTGCATGGTTTGGGTGCTCAGACCGGTCGGGCGACTGGTCTGTGCGTTTGGCCCAGATGCACAGCAGGTCCCTGGACAAATTTCATATACCCTAGATTAGTCGGGGGATCGGTCGGTGGTGAGGCAGATGTGCAGAATCTGGTTGTTTTTTCCTCTAGACTGTTTTGTATTAGCTCCGACCAATCCGGTGACCGGTTGACTGCACACGCATTTTCTTACGCAACTATGTGGATTAGCGTAAGATGTTTCTAAATTCGGTTATGTTTCTAAATTCGGTTTGTTTGATATATATATATATATATATATATATATATAATGAATCCAAACTTAAATGGTATCTTAAGGTGTCCAAGGTTTCCTAAGTGTGTTAGGAAGAGGGGAGAGTATTTTGAGAGAGAGAGAGAGAGAGAGCTTGGGTTTTCTCTATTTTTCCTTGCTTATAGGCTGTCAATCTCTGTAATTTTCTAGAATCATAGTGGATCGCTTTGTGTCGTGATTTTTTTTACCCGTTGAGGGGTTTTTCCACGTAAAATCAGATTGTCTCTTGTGGTTGAATGCTTGTGTGGTGTGATTGCATTGTGTTTCTCGTTTGATCGCATATTTTATTGTGTGTTGTTCGGCTTTCACTTCCGCTGTCGGCGTTCCTATTCCCAACAGACCATTCATCATGTGTAGCCCCACCTTCAATATGGGTTGTTCATCATGTGGGCCCACCTTAGAGAGGTTGTTACGAGGAGAAGAGGGTAAAATGAGAATTATTCAAAAACTATAGAGACAAACTTGTCAAAAAATTAATCAAAAATGTATATCCGCTTAAGCTAAATAAGCTCTTAAATAAAAAGTGACATCCCGATCACTTATTATTTGAGAGTTTTACTAGTTTTTTAAAAAATAAGCTCTGAAATTAGATCTTTATCAAGCAGTCTATTTCTAGAATAAGTGTTTTTTTTTTTTAGAATAAGCAAATAAACTCTTATTAGTAGAGATGCCAAACACCCCCTTACTATTTTACTCCTTGCTTGAATAATCTATTATGAATTTTATTATTATTATTATTATTATTATTTATCATATGGTAAGCAAGTGGGTTACTTTTTAAATTGACAGAAATTTGAAAGCCTCTAGCTTTTGGTAGCAGCATGCTGTTGTTTGAATGGGACACTTTTGCTCCGTTTAGAGCGACTTTGGTAGGCACCAAATTCTTGAAATATCAAGAAAATTTGCATCTTTTTAGATTGACTAATCATGAAATATCATGATATTTGGTGCAGCCAAACGCACCCTTAAGCACTCAATAGGATGAGAAAGGATTCGAAACGGTGGATGTATAGTAAGTTACGATACAACCTTTTCTTTTCCATCCACATGTTGCATGTGCAGAATATCCAAACCATGAAAAGGGTGGGCCACACCGTGATGATCATCTGATAAGAAAATCAGGCCAACCCAGACAAAACATCAAAATCAATCAACAGCCAATGGTACGACTCGATGTACTGATGTGGTCCGCCCAAAAGAGTGGATAAGCTTGGTTTTGGTGTATGTGATAATGGTGGCATGGCCCAACTTTTGCTTGGATTAGATATTCTAAAGTCACATGTGCAGCCCCGGCCTCTAAACTTTTAAACGCAGAGTCTATGGTTGCAAGCTCGAGACTAATTTTGCTACATGAGTACACATCCCAACCCTCGATGAGAAACATCGTTGTAAATCACGAAGTCTTCACCACCCAAAGGTATAGTCAAAACCTACAATGTCGTCAACCTCTTCTTCAATGCCTCGAAAGCCTTTTTACACTTCTCGCCCCAAATAAACTTTACATCATTCCTAGTAAGACTAGTCAACGGAGTGGCAACACAAGAAAATTTTCCTATAAACTGTCTATAATATTCTGCAAGACCAAAGAAACTATTTATCTCGGATATGTTTGAGGGTCTGTTCCACTTCCACACGGCTTCCACTTTTGAAGGATCCACTGCAACACCTTTCTCAGAAATAATATGGCTTAAGAATTTCACCTCATTTTGCCAGAATTCACAATTCAATGCCTTGGCATATAATTTGTGTTCCCTCGAAGTTTGCAGTACGATACAAAGGTGCTGCTTATGTTCCTCCACTGTCTTGGAATGAATGAGAATACCATCAATAAAAACCACCACGAACTGGTTTAAACACTTGATTCATCATGTCCATAAATACTATAGGTGGATTAATCAGACCAAATGACTTCACTAAGAATTCATAATAGCCATATCTAGTACGAAAAGTTGTTTTAGGAATATCCTCTTCCTTAACTCGCAACTGGTGATAACTTAAACATAAGTCTGTCCTGGAGAAATGCTTGGCTTCTTTCAACTTATCAAACATGTCATCAATTATGGACAATAGATATTTATTCTTAGTTGTCACTTTGTTCAATTGCCTATAATCAATACACAACCTCATTGATCCGTCTTTCTTCTTCATAAACAATACCGGGGCTCCCACAGTGAAGTACTTGGTCTGATTAAGCCTTGGTTTAATAACTCCCCAATCTAGTGTTTCAAGTCCTGCAACTCTATAGGTGTCATTCGATACAGAGCCATCAATACAGATGTTGTCCCAAGTACCAAGTCGATCCCAAAATCTACCATTTGTTTAGGTGGCAATCCCGATATCTCCTGAAAAACATCCTGAAAGTCACACACGACACGAATTTGCTCAACGCCCACTAACAGTTTATCTTCTATCACCAATGCCAACATGTATTCTAAAGGCCTATTCCTTCATAAGCCCTTGAACTTTAAAATAGGTTGTCCCGACGTTTGAAATATCACCACCTTGTAACAATCTACCCTTGCATGGTAAATACTAGCCAATCCATCCCTATGATGATTTCAAAATCCTTAATGTCCATAACAATCAAATCACCGGAAAGTTCCACTTCTTTGATTCTGACAGGGCAATCTTTGCATACCAAGCTTAAAGGTGGATATTTCCCTAAGGGTGTAGCAACAATAATTTCATCTTTTAGGTTCTCAGGGTTTAACCCTAACATAGAAACACAACTTCTTGATATAAATGAATGCAAAGCTCCTATGTTAAAAAGTACTCTAATAGCTAGGAGATGAGTAGATAATAAGGGTACCTTCCACAACTTCATTTTACGTATTATTTGCCTTGGAGCTATGACGAAGACTCAACCCTGAGGGTCTGCTGCTGCACTGCTGGTCCATCATTCTCAACCTGCTGATTCTGAGGTGTTGGCCTATCCTTCTAAGGCTGCTGCTGCTATTGTCCTCCTGGACGGTGCTGATTCTGGTATCCACTTGGTCGGTGCTGCTATTGACCTCCCAGTCTCTGCTGCCATTGCTGATAATTTCTCGACCTCTGTTGGTGGTTTCCTTTGCCTTTGTTGATCATTCTCATTCTTTTGTTAAAAATTTCATGCCCTCTAATGGTGTTGATAACCACCAAGCCGTTGTTGATGTTGTTGCCTCTGATTTTGTAGTTGTTGTTGGAGATGTGGCTGGATCTGCGTGACAATTTTGTAATGTATGGCCTTCCCTAGTACAGTTGAAACATCGGTCTCAGAAATTTTTGCCATATGTCTGAGAAAAAAATTTTATTATCTTGTCATCCTAAAACTATCTGCTATTCGTAACACGATTTACATGCATACTTGTTTTTTTATGAAACTTATGATTTACTACATGTAAAGATGACCAATTGTTTTGATTCACTTGAGAATACCCTGTAGGTTAAATTCTTTAATACTTAATGTGTGTGTGTGTGTCTGGAAATGGTACTATGGGGTCGACCTCACCTCTGTGTGGGCCCCACCATGATGTGGATCGGACGTCAACACCGTGCATTTGATGGATTCCCTTTAGGTTATGGGATATGTCAAAAATCAGCCATATACGGAACTCAAGTCAGTCATACCATCTAAAACTATGTGAAGATATGTCTAAAACATCTAAAAGCACTTGGTGGGGCCCATCTGAGTGTTGGATGCGGCTGAAACTTGGTCTGCCCCTCATCCAAGTGAGACACACATAATGAATGGGCTGGATTTGTGAACCACATCTCTGTGGGTCCAATAAATGATCATGAAGATTTTAATGGGCGGATAACCCCTCTCAACTGTTGTCTGTGTTGTGACCCACCTAAGTCATAGATTGACCTAATTTTTAAGCCCATGCCCACCATGGAATGGTGCATCTGACTGATGGGGTTGATGTCCAATCCACAGCAAGGTGGGGCCCATACAGCATGAGGTCAACATCATAGTACCATTTCCCATTACTATTCCTATATGATCATGAGATTAGTACCATAGGACGAGAATGGTAAAGTAGGAAATCAAGATCCCTATTTCATGTGGCTTATGTACTGGAAGGTTGTAGGATCAATGCTATATTTTACTATAGTCCAAATATAGCAAATGCACCAACTAAGCACATAAATCCCTTTGCATGAACGACTCTCACGGATAACCAGGGCTGTAAATGTTTGGGTTTGGAGCAGGTTTAGCCAAAACCAGACTCTCCCATTTACTAAATGGGTCTAGGTCTAAATTTTAGATACAGACTCTTTTACTAAATGGGCGGGTCCAAGTTGGGTTCAAGGCAACCCATCAAACCCATTTATAAATGGGTCTGGGCATGGTAGAAGGAGATCCACCCAGGCCCATTTATAAATGGGTCGGGTCTAATAGGTCTGGGTCTAGATTTAGTATGCAAGCATTTTTATAAGGCTTAAAATCGGGCTTGGACAGGTCTTGGTTGGATAGGTCTCTTGAAACATAGACCAAACCTGCCCACTTACTAAATGGGTTCGGGCCGGGCCGGTCCGGGCCTAATATAAAGGAAACCAGACCCAAACCCGTTTAGTAAATGGGTCTGTTCTTGGACCCAAACCCCGTACCATTTAACAAATGGGCCGGGTTTGGGGTGGGTCTAAATGGGTTGGGTTTGGGTACCCCATCGGGTCTGCTGATCCATTAACAACCCTACAAATAGGTAGCAGGAGTCCACGCCCTTGCGCTTTAGGAAAACGGATTGCATATTGGGTAAACTCTGTGGGGTCTACTGTAATTTATGTATTTTATCCACTCCGCTCATCCATTTTAACAGATAATTTTATGGCTTGAGACAAAAAATGAAGCATATAAAAATATTAAGTAGACCACACCACAGAAACAATATGAATTGAATCTGTACCGTTGAAAAATCCTTGGGGCCCGTGGAAGTTTTGGATCAAGCTGATATTTGTTTTTTACCTTCATCAATGTCTGTGTGATCTTGTGAACAAGTTGGATGACAAATAAACATCAATGTGGGCCCCAGAAATGTTTCAACAGTGGAAATCATTACAACCACTGTTTCTTGTGGTATGGTCCACCTAAGTTTTGGATATGCTTCAATTTTGGTTTCAACCCCTTAAATGAACTGGAAAAGCAGATGGACGGTGTAGATAAATTACATACATTTACAGTAGGCCCAACTGAGTTTACTCAGTGCGATAAGAGCGTCCTGAGTAACTCAGGACGCAATCCGATTCCGCACTTTAGTGGGTTGGACGTGTGAGAGATAACCTGAGGGGGGTAGGTAGTGTTCCGATTCACGTGACCTGGTAAGTGTATTATCCTTTTCTTCTTTATTTTATTCCCTTTAGATATACATGAAATGCTATAGAACGTCTGGACAGATTTTGTGAAGGCCCAAGTGAGACCGTTGATATAATCCAATTTGCTTGTGATGGTGGACGCCCAATCTCATGATCACACCGTCCCATTTCTGGATCGTCTGGTAGCATCATCACCTAATGAGTTTGTGGTCGTAGAAAAACCTTAACACTTGAAGCAAATCTGGACTGAGGTAGTTTAATCCAGGGAATGACACCTGAATTGGGACCATTGGACGGCCGGATTTGGACCCTCCAAATCGGCCCAATAGAGGACTGACTTTGAATGTTGAGTCCAGGTCCTCTGTTGAACCGAGCAGAGAACCTCTGTTGCTGCCTCTCCCATTGGTCCAGCTCAGCCTGACAACGGCAGACGCTGTCAAGCTGAGCTAGACAAAATGAGAAAGGTGAAAAGCAGGATTTCTCTGCTAGGTTTGAGCAGAGGATCCAGATTCTATTTGGAATGGAATGGTCTGATCTAAATCATTAAAATCAAATGAAAATTTTTTGTTCTAAAGAATTGACTAGCAAATATTTCTCTTCACCTAAATTGTTTCGATCACGGTGGGTCAAAACACATTAGAGGTGATGGTTTATGTGGGGCATGACAACTTGGCCATCTTTAAGCTTGGGATTTGGGACCGTGTGTGGATGTGTGGACCAAAATATGGCCCGTTATGAGGCTGATTTTCATGGAATTGAGGCTGATTTCAGTCCCCATGTAAGGCCCTGTGTAATTATGATTTTTTGATGTATTGAGACTTTCACTAATGTATGAGGACCTTTGATCCAGCAACATTTCGAATTTCATGGTGATTAAATACTTGTTACATGTTGAAAGTGCTAAAGTCTAAATTAATAATCCTGATTATGTGAATTTTGGGGGTTATACCATAAGGGCTGATAGTGGGGCCAACTATCCTCAAATTTTGAATTCATGGAATGACAATGCATGAAACAGACTGTAAGAGAGTCCCACGCTGGCCACAGCGTGCAGACGTCTTCACCGTTTCCAACATGGGCTGGCTTTGGAAACAGTCTTTTAGGCCGAATGAGAAGTTTTTGAAAAGGGATGTTTGGTGAGCCTTGTGGCCACAAAATTTGAGGATGTGGGGCCTATTTAACGTCTCTCATAGTCGTCTAAGTGAGCGGACTAACTTCTTTTTATAAAAGAAATTACATTATGAGCATAATATTCTTTATGTGTAAATATATCTACATACGTACTAAAAAACCGAACCCATTGGTATGTTGGGGTTGAGAATGGACCCGTTTAACATCAAATTAAATCCATCATTATGACCAAAAGTCAGATTAACTCATGGGCCAAGAAAAATCTAACTTGGGTCATGAGGAAACGATTCTAAAATTCTCATTTATAAGGTCTAGGATTGACTCAAAGTGGTTTAAACACCATTTTTGGGCTGCTGGAATTAGAAATATCATGGGCTTAATACCATTCTTGGAAGCCCATAGACCTTTATATTTGGGTCTGGTGGTAAATCTTTTATATGGACATATGTATATGGGCCTATGGCACCGTTATAGGATAGTGTTTCGAACAGTAGTATTGGTTGCAAATATGGGACGAGGGTGGACCTGTGATAGTGGAAACATTTGAAAATAAAGGAAACCCTTCGATAAATGTAAGTCATGAGAAAGTTGTATGGGTGTATGCCGGATGGGCCTAGGATGTAATGGGCTTGAAAATAGTAGGTTGGGCTTGAAGACAGTATGAATTTGATAAGATCCACCAAGGTCCCCATGCATAGACTTAACCATGTGTTCCTAACCAAACACCAGATAAATGATAGTTATCATTAACCTTAGGTGTCACTTGTGGGCCTAGAGTTTTCCTTGAATGGGCCTAAAAGACTAAGTAGTGTTATACAAAGAGCCAAACATTATTCTAGACTTTGAATTAAAGTGTGCTACTGACCCAAAAAGTGTAAACCCAAGACCCTAAGATGAGGTATAGTTAGTCCGTAAAAGTAGAAATGAACATTAAACAGCCTATGACTTAGGTGGACTTAAAATATATACGATCTATATGTGATATATATGTGGGAACTAAATAAAAAATATAACAAGTAACCCTTAAGGTCACACCCATAGACCGTCGGTGCATTGGGACAAACCCTAGGCTAGGTTCATAGGCTGTGGGGTAACCCAAGTGAAATATCCAAGTGTTAGTAATTAGCTAGGAAAAGTTCCTGAGTGGGAAAGTTATGTATGAAAAGTCTCTTAATTTAGTATAAAGGGTAAGGAAAAGATTGAAAAGAAAATTGGAATAACTATTTCTAAGAAGAAAAAGGGATATCCTAGTTGTGAGTTTTACAAGCTAGACGTCAATGGATGTACTCTTTATGCTTGTGGTAATGTTTTGGTAAGTGATTCTAAATCCAATGTGTATCGTTTTTTTCCTAATTTATCTATCAATGTTTCATATTCGGAAAAGTTATTATTGTGACTTATGCTATTTTTGGAAAATACTTCATATTTGCAAAGTCTCGTAATATATCCTATATTTGGAAAGTTTTCTTATTTAGAAAATGATGCCTTATTTGAAATTTTTTGTAATATACTCTGTATTTGGAAAGTAGTTTTGAAAATTATCATGAAAAATAGTACTATTCTTTAAAAATTGTCATGCTTTGATCTATATTTGGCAAGTTTTTTGGGTTATACTTAGAAAATTGAATTCTTATATGAAATTATCAAAGCAAAGAATATACTTAAGTGATGATGAGGATTGATTTTAATAGAGTAATGGTGAGGATTGACTTTAATAGAGTGATGATGAGGATTGATAGAGTGATGGTGAGGATTGATTTTAATAGATTGATTTGCCATGTGTTGGCTATATTGAGTGATTTGTCATATGTTGGTCATACTAAGTGAATTGCCACGTGTTGGCTATGTTGAATGATATTTGAGCCTAGTGTTGGCTATACTAAGTGATATTTAAGCTTCATGATGACTATGTTGAGCTAATATTCATACCAGGCATTGACTTTTGCTAAGTAATGACTCATATTGAGTAGAGAGGGATGATGAGTGAACAAAGTAAATTTGGTTGCATGAAGTTGATTTTCTTTTGATAAATTAGACCTAAGAATTTATAAATTATTTTTTATTATCTATTCAAGAGAATTTTGTCGTGGTTTTACTATATTGCCAATTTGATATTTATTGCCTTGTATATAGAATCATTTATACGAGTTTCATGCTTATGGATTTTATATATGTTGAAGAAAAACTACAAACTAAAGAACAGGTGATGATCCTTAGGAGCTGGCCTGACGAAGCTGATAGCATAGATCATTTACTTATTATGGATGTAGAGCTTCAGTTTAAAGACATTTGAGTGTTATTTTTGTTTATGTTGTGGATGATGGAATAACTTTAAATAATTCGTATGAATGATTGGATGATATTTTACATCTACCTTTAAATAAAGTATTTCTTTCGTTGTATGGTTGAATGTGATGATGGAATAACTTTAAATAATTCATGTGGATGATTGGATGATATTTTACATCTACCTTTAAATAAAGTATTTATTTCGTTGTATGGTTGAATGTGATTAATGGTATGAATGATAAAAAATTTCCTTAACTCGAGTTATGTCTCTAAACTCAAGGCTAGGGTTAGAGTTTAACCATGGTTTCGAATTTTGGGACGGGACAGACTTGTATTATACTTGAACCGCCCTTTTCCTTTCTGATCTACCCTAGGGTCTTTGCCCTTCCAGGATTCTTGGTTATCCCTTTCAATAATTTGTACTCTTTCCACCAATTCCTGCATAGGAGTCCAACCTCATCCCTATAATCTTTTTTCGAATGGCCACCCTTAGCCCATGCTCCAACTTCCTTACTTTCCACCTTTAGTTCTCCACCAAATGTGGTAAAATGAGACAACTCAATAAACTTTGAGTCATACTGACTAACTATCATTTCTCCTTGCATTAGTATCATAAATTCCAACTCATTTTCCTCCCTAATATTTTTTAGGAAATATATTGTTCGTCAAAGACTTCGCAAAATTGATCCCAAGTCCATATTGCTCCGGGCACCACTATCCTAGCTACTGACTTCCTCTAGTACCACGCTTCTCCTTACAAGACAAAAATGCCTAAAGTGATATTCAGCTCGTCATTACACTACATCAAAACAGTGAAGAAATGACACAAAAATGTTTTGTTTAACGACGCATTTAGTCCGTCGTAATAAAAGCTTGGTTTAACGACGAACAGAGTCGTCGGTAATACTAACGACGAACTACATTCGTCGTAAATACAGCAATAGCCCGTCGCTAACTGGTACGAACGGCTTTTGCGGGTTTTAATTAGACGGAATTTTACAACGGACAAGAACCGTTGATAGGAGTAAATTAACGACGAAATCCATCCGTCATAAGTTTACGATGAATCGAATCCGTCCTAGATGTACTCTTACCAAATTGTCTAATTCTACGTCCGACACCTGCCACCAGCCGCACCGTTTTAATTATCATCGGACTTTCCTCGTATTGGTGACGGATAGAGTCCGTTGAAAATACAAAATTATATTATTTTTATTCCGTGGATTTTTAGTAGAATTTCAGTCAAAATAATCAGGATTTAAAAAATAACCAAATTTTTGACAGAAATTGACATTCTTAAAAGAGATTGGCATTTTTAAAAAAATTTGACAAGTTCGAAAAAAATTTATAAGTTAGAAAAAACATAGATTTTTAAAAAAAATTATGCTTCTTAAAAAGAAATTGAGATTTTGCATTTTGAAAAAAAAATTTAAGAAATTTGATAAAAAAAAATGAGATTTTGAGAAAACATTGACATTTTGAAAATGAAAATTTAGAAGTATAAAAATTTTGTGATTTTGAAGAAAACATTGAGAAGTTTGAAATTTTGACAGAAATTAACATTCTTAAAGAGATTGGCATTTTGAAAAAAAAATTGACAAGTTCGAAAAAATTTATAAGTTTGAAAAAAGATAGATTTTGAAAAAAATTATGCTTCTTAAAAAGAAATTGAGATTTTGTCTTTCGAAAAAAAAATTAAGAAATTTGATAAAAATAAAAAATGAGATTTTGAGAAAACATTGACATTTTGAAAACGAAAATTTAGAAGTATAACATTTTTGTGATTTTGAAAAAAACATTGAGAAGTTTGAAATTTTGAGATTTAGGAAAATTTGGGATTTTGAAATAAAATCAGAATTTAAAAAGGAACCAAAATTTTGAAAGAAATTAACATTCTTGATAAAATAGATTTTTAAAAAAAATTGACATGTTTTAATAAAATTTATAAGTTTGTACAAAAATAGATTTTGAAAAAAAAAGTTGTGATTTTTAAAAAGAAATTGAGATCTTGTATTTTAGAAAAATTAAGAAATTTGATAAAAATGAGATTTTGAAAAAGATTGACATTTTGAAAACGAAAATTAAGAAGTTGAAAAAAAAAGTTGCGATTTTGAAAGAAAAAATTGAGAAGTTTGAAAAAAAATTAATAAAAATTAACGATGCCTAAGAAAAATTGAGATTTAGAGAAAATTGAGATTTTGAAAATAATCAGGATTTAAGAAAGAATTGAAATTTTGAAAGAAATTTGATACAAAAAATTGAGAAGTTCGAAAATTTGACATTTTAAGAAAAAAAATGGAGAAGTTTGAAAAATATTTAAATATTGAAAAAAATTGAGATTTTGAAAAAACTTTGTTTTTGACAAAAAAAAAAATGGCATTTTGAAAAAGAAAAGTGAGAAGTTTAAAAAAATATGATTTTGAAAAAAAATAGTTCAAAAGTTTGAAAAAAGAAATTGACACTATTTGAGAAAAAAATCTAATTTTGAAAACAAAAATGACATTTAAAACAAAAAATTAGCATTTTGACAAAAAATTGATAAGCTTGAATAAATTGATAAGTTTGAAAAAAATTAAGATTTTATATTTTGAAAAAACGAATGAGAAGTTAATAAAAGATCAGCATTTTGAAAAAAGAAATGGAGAAGTTTGAAAAAGAAGTTTAATTTTGAAAATTAATTAGATTAAAAAATTGAGATTTTGACAAAAAAAAATGACATTTTAAAAAGAAAATTGAGATGGGTTTATGCATACACACAAGTTCACTAGTACAAAAAATGATAGCCCCATGTACAATGAATTGTAATTGCAAGAAAAACTTATAATGATGAGATTGATCAAATCCTATGATCAATTCATCCTATAGTTGATCTGAATGGTCAAATATGTTCAGAACGTGCTAATTAAGACTGAGAACAAAATATAGCCCAATCTAACCTTAAATGAATTAGATTCATCCAAAATACTTTTTAAATGGGTAGATCGGTTTGTCTAGATCTAGATAATTTTGGACAATTTGATTGGTCCAAATTGAAGAATAAATGACTTCAGATGTTTAGATTAAATTTCACTCAAATCTAACTGTTTGATCACAAGATATGGCCCATCATATTGGTGATCAATATTGTCTATCCAATATCTTTCTCATCCAAAATCCAATTAAGGCAAATGACTAGTCAAATCTTGATGAGTAGAATAGAGTGACTAGATCAAATGTCCAAATTGTACCAAATTTTTAGGTCAAAATTGCACTTAAACTTACTGACCCTATGAAAATTCAAGAAATGTGTAGTCATTTGACTCAAAACTCTAATTTAGCTGTTGAGATTTAGATCTTTTTAAAGTTTGATATCGCGTCCTAAACTAATATTAAAGAATAGATGGACGAGATAGATATACATAAAGTACATCAAGTTGGCTCACACGATTAGGGTAATGGACGTGGATTGGCTAGTGACCTTATTAGTGATTGGTGCTCTGTGAGCCCACCATGATGTATGTGTTTCATCCACATCGTCCATACATTTTTCCATATCATTTTATGGAATGAGCCCAAAATCGAGGTTGATCCAAATCTCAAGGGGACCACATCACAGGAAACAATGTTAATTGAATAATCACCATTAAAAACTTCATAAGGGCCATGGAAGTTTTGGATGATACTGCACGGGATGAATTTCATTATTAATTGAAGTTGTTGATAAGTTTTTTTCTAAACTCTACTTAATTATCTAAATCAGTCACCTATCCAAGATTGGATACATTGTAATGCTTTCATATTCGCATTTTATTAATGCCTACACAAAAATTCTGACAACATCTCCATACGTCTCTCCAAATATGCTGATCCTGCATTTGAATCACATGTCAAGTATTCATACTAAGTGATGATACTTAACATGAGAAATAAATGTAGAATACATATTCTGAAAGAAATGAAGACTTGACGTGTGGAATAAGCATGTGCATTTAAATGGTGAAAATGTAAGTACTACAATATATCCAACCTTGAACCGTCCAACGAGACAATTCGAGGATTTATATGCCTCCAAAAACACATTATATCTATGCCTGGCAACATAGAAATTCTCAAATGGCCAATTGATTATCCTACACTAAAAGAAATCAAAGTTTATACCCAAACATGTGAATTGGACGCATTTAATATAATATATTCATCCACAATAAATATTTAAAGGGGCAGTTAACATTGATGAATAATATACTTAAAAGAGAGATGATCAAGTTTATACTAATTAACACATTTCTATAATATACCAACTTGCAACTTAACCTTCTGGGATCTGTCATACACTATAATGTCTTACAAAAGAGCAGGATTTAAGGAGTTACAAGTTGGACCATGTAATTGTATGCTCAAGTAAAGGGCATGCTCAAGTGGTTAGCCTCAAGAAATAGTAGGAAGCCCATTAATACATGCTTATCAAACGCCACTCACATGCCTAATAACGCATTATCAAGAAAGAGAAATTTGCAAGCAGTTACGTTCTATAGCATGCAATGCTAGACAAATTCTCTAGGCAAGGTCTGATAACAAAATTACCTTTCCTGCATTTCTAGCAACAATTATATCCATTAACTATGAGATAGTTGCATGTGAAAATAAGCTGAATTGATATTGGATTGCGTACTGAGTTACTCAATATGATAAACTTTGTTGAGCCCACCGTAAATGTATGTGGTTTACCCAAGCTGTCCATCCTTTTTTCTAGCACATTTTAGGCATTAAGCCAAAAATTGAAGCATATCTAAAGCTCAAGTGGACCATACCACAGGAAATAATGGGAATAATGATTTCCATTGTTGAAACTTTGTTACAGCCCACAAAGATGTTTAACTGTCATCCAACCTGTTCATAAGATCACATGGACATGGATGAAGGTAAAACATAAATATCAGCTTGATTCAAAACTTCTATGGCCCCACTAATTTTTCAACGATAATCATTTAATTTACATTGTTTCGTATGGTGTGGTCCACTTTCACTTTGGATATGCTTCATTTTTTTATCTCAAGTGCTAAAACCATGCCTAAAACCTCTAAATTCAAGTGGTGTGGCCCATATCAATTTTTCATACAATCCATTAATCCTAGTGTAGTGCATTAGATGAGTGAATTGGATAGCATATAGATAAATAAATAAATAAATAAAATTTAAAAATTAGTTGAGTAGGGTTGCGACAAGCGACATGGAAGGGGCGTCGACTAGGATGTTCGAGTGAGGAGTGGTGCTGCCCGGTGGGCCTACCAGTGCGGCCGGGGGGGGGGGGGGGGGGGGGGGGGGGGGGGGGTGTTGGGAGCGACGCTGCCTGGTGGGCTACTGGTGCAATTGAGAGAGAGAGAGAGAGAGAGAGAGAGAGAGAGACAAGTGGGTGGGGGCAATTTGGCGAGCTAACAATGCAGCTGGGAGGGGGAGGGGTGCTGCCAGCGTGGTGTCGATGTGGCAGGGAGGGAGAGAGAGAGAGAGAGAGAGAAGGGGGGGGGGGGGGGGGGGGGGGGGGGGGGGGGCGCGGCTGGCTTTTGATTAAATCCTTCATTCGACGGTCCTAAATGCTCAACATAAAAAGTGCTAAATTCGACAGTTTACGATACTCGATTCGCCGGTCAATTTAAGCACCTTTTGGGCTCGATGCAGTGTACCAATAATTGAACGTCACGGACCGTCAAATTAATTTAACAGTTTGTAACGCTTGAATCCATTGGTCAAATTACGCACTTTTTCACGTAGTGATAAGAAACTTATATGAAATCTTAAATGCATTAAGCAATAGTTTCCTTGCATTTTATGTTAGTTAAAGCAATGCTAACAATGCTAATGATGACTTTGTGTAATCTATTATTTTCCTTAAAAGTTAAATGTCAGAATATGTTAAATTAAAAAAAAAAAAAAAATCTTTCTCCACGAAATCCTCATAATTTAGTTCAATTGAGCAACCAAACATGTCCTTTTTTGTTTACACAAGCACCCACACCACACACACATACAACAGGGCACTCGATCCCATGATCTTAGTGTTGAAACAAAATCTGTCTACCACTAAGCCATGGAGCCGGACCCAACCAAACATGTCCTTAGTAAATGCTAACTATATCAATTTCAAAGCTATTGAGGTTGTATATGGGCATCGCAAATCAAATAAAACTACTAAATTTCATCAATCCAATGGCTTTATGCACTTAAAAAGTATGGATTTAATACCGTGGGTATTGTATCATATGTTAGATGGCTATAGACTTGTTGTAGACTTGTCATGCCATCCGATATTGTGATATTTCTCAATATCTAGGTGTTGTTTGGAAAGATGCATTGCATTCGATGGAATTAATACCATCACTACAAATGATGACATGTCTAGAAATACATGTTATTTGGACCATCCAATCACACGTTTGAGATCGAATTCATCCCTTGGAAAAAATATTGTATTACATGTTTGGTGGATGCTAGAATTGTCACTAATGGACTAGATTTTCAGTCACCTATATTCTTATAAAATTAGAGTGCCATGTGTAAAGGGTGCATATGGGTGGACCGCATGGATAAAACACATGCATTAATGTGGGGTTCACAGATATAATGGATTTCGAAATTCACCAAAAATCTCACTACTCTCATTTTGATCTAAACCCATCTAAACCAGGCATCCGTGTGGGACATCCAAACCATACATCTCATGGCCCTACCATTTACAAGCCCTGGCCGAAAAAAATCAAATTGAATGAGTGGGCCACCTGGGGAGATGATTGGCTTGGGTTCTGGGTCAAGCGTGTGCAGAGCACGGGCCATTTGATGCGCCAATATTGTCTTCAATGTGCCAATCTTCTTGTTTATATTATTTTCACATAGTTTTGCATTGTTGCCATGGATTTGGTCACATCTCACCCAAACCACCATAAAAGAAATAAGTAGAGCCTGGTTTAAACAATTGATGGGGTGACATTAAGGGTGCATTTGGCTGCACTATCAAATTACATTGTAATTGTTAGTTTGATAATGCAGGCAAGGCAAACATGTCCAATGAAGTAAAGCATTCATTGTGAGGCTTTGAATTTGGATTTTAGATTTCCTTAATATTTAGTTAAAGTATTATAATTTGCAAACCAATGTCAAATCGTCTGGGTGGTGTAGTTGGTTATCACGCTAGTCTCACACACTAGAGGTCCCCGGTTCGAACCCGGGCTCAGACAATTTTCTTTTTGGCTCGAGCCTGGCCAGCACAATGGCTAGCTAAAGCAAATAGACCCTAACCCACTGGTGCCGGAGCTGAGCTTGACCACCCACTTTCATGCGATCTTGGCTGTTCATTTAAGTGTTTCCAAATCGTGCATGATATTTGATAATAAAAAAAAAAAAAAATGCCATTGAAATCTCAAATGGGTCCATCCGGGCCATGGCGATGGGTTCATATGCAAAGCCCGGGGCCAACGTCTAGCTGAAAGATATAGGCCCTAGCCTGGTTATTCATCAAGTGTGCTAAACAGTGGTGATTGACCATTAATAACTTCTTGTTGGCCACAAAAGTTTTGGATCAAGCTGATTTTTTTTTTTTCCCTCTTCATACATTATCAACAAGTTGGATGACAAATAGACATTAGTTTTCATGTAGTGTGGTTCACCTTAGATTTGTATTACTTCATTTTTGGGCTCATGCCCTAAAATGAGCTGGCAAAATAGATGGACGGTGCAGATATACTATGCACCTAATCCGCTCCCCATTGTTTGGGATAAATGCCAAACAAATGGACCGGCGGAGATTTTATGCACGTTAAGTAGTTTCTCCGCGTTAGAGAAAGTATCCCGGAGGTTACCGGCTAGGTAGGCAAGCGTTTCCTTTAAGCATAACAGTTTTCCTTAGGCGATTCGCCTTTCCTTGATCGAAGCCGTTCTTATGAATTGTTTGCCATTGAATCCGTACAGTGGGCCGGACTGTCTATTTTAAGTGCGATCGATCGAATGGTTCTGATCAACCGATGAGATGGGTTTTGAGGTCATGTTCCATCAGGACGGTCGTAAAATTTGAAGGTTTTGATTCCTCTCTTTTTACTCCCGGTCTTGCCCCGAGGAAAGTTAGCAGATTACGTTGTGGATTCACCATAACTTAGTCCACTGAATGACTAATTTCAACCGTTGGATTGATCCATGTGGCTTTGCGCTCGCTGTCAATTTTGGAATGCTTGGGTTGAATTCGCATGGAAGTCGCATCACACCTTCCCTCTATCGTACCGGGCTGACTATTTGGGGCCCACCGTGATGTATGTGATTTATCCATGCCGCCCATCCAGTTTGAAAAATCGTTTTAGGTGATGAATCCAAAAATGAGATAGCTCTGAATGCATGAGTAAACCACACCACATGAACCAGTAATGATTGGCTGTTTAGGGCTAAAATCCTCGTGGGGCCATGGAAGTTTTGGATCAAGCTTATATTTATGTTTCCCTTCATTAAGGTCTATATAATATTATGAACAAGTTGGATGGTAAATAAACATCATGGTGAGCCCTAGGAAGGTTTCAACGATAGGGTCATTGTCACCACTTCTTCTTGTGGTGTGATCCAGTCAAGCCTTTGATCTGCTTCAATTTTTTTCTAATGCCCTAAAAGTATCTTTCCAAATGGATGAACATATTAGATAAAGCACATATATCATGGTGGGCCCCATAGAGATCATAACAAATCCTCTGTCTCTAGGTAGGTCATGATTGAGGTAATCGTAGAGCTGTACACGAGCCAAGCTAGCTCTGTTAGCTCACTCGGCTCAACTTGAACCAGCTCAATTTGGCTTGATTCGAAGGTTGGGTTCGAACCAAGCCAAGCCATTTTTCCAAGCTTAAAATGATTTTCAAGTTGAGTTCGAGCTAACCCAAGCTCAATTCGACTTGAGCTAAGTTCGGCTCAATTCAACTTGACTCAGCTAGCTCAGTTGGTAAAGTATGTTTTTTAGTCCCACGCGGGAAGTGAGTAAAGAAATGAGAGGTGAAACTCCCTATGAAAGTAAGTGAATGGGTGTAAATGGGCTTTGGGCTGCCTTTGGGCCCGATTTTAAACAATTTTAGGTCGAGATTTGAGTTGGGCCTATTTAAAATTTGTTTTTTCCAGGCTCAAACTCAGCTCAAATTGGGCTGAAACTCGGCTAGAAAGCTCAATCAAGCCAACTTGAACGTGTCAGTCTAGCTCGAAGGCCGAGCTGAGCCAAACACAAGCCAAAGTGGTCATTGAACGAGCTAGGCTCAAACAGGGCAAAGCTCAGCTCAACTCGGCTCGTGTACAACTCTTAAGTACCCAATTCCCGTCAGACCACACCACGGTGGGGTTGCCAAACCATTAACTAAATAGTTGCAAATGCATATTGTAGTCCACTAGATATCCATAATAGGAACATTAGGGCTCTCATGGAGTGGGTCAGATCTAAGATCTGATTCACTCCAAATCCGTATAATGCGGATTTGGATCTTAAAATAGGTCCGATTGGTTAAATGGACCAAATTTGGATCTAAAAATAGGTTTGATTACTTAGATGGACTGGATATGGATTCACATGAACATATCCGAGTTCAATCCGACTCATTGTCATCTTACTGTGTATGTTATATTCATGCCGGCCATTCATTTTACAAATTATTTTAGGCCATGTCGACCATACCATAGTAAATAGTGGAATTTGCATCATTTATCTACTAAATTAAATATATTATATTATATATGTTTTTAGATTTGTAATGAGGTGGATTCAGACCTAGATCCAATCCGTATCCTATGGTTATATAGTTTTTGGATCGAAAATGAATCTAACAATTTATAAATAGCTCGGATATGAATATCACCTTTTGGATCAGAGTTGATCCGAATCCTATCCGAATCCGTCTGCGTATATACTGACTTGGAGCCGGATCCTAACCATTGAGTGCCCTAAAGAACGTAAAGGGGAATTCGTAACGAGATTCGAGCCGGTAGAGATTAAAGAGTTGAATCGTGGCATGCGCCTTGTTGTCACACGTGTTTCATATCTAGACCGATCATTATGTGGATCCAAGCAGAAAAAATCCTAATCCAACGAATCAGGCCAATCCACCCATCAAATTGGTCAAAATAACGTGAAATGGATTCCCATGGATAAATCACGAGCGGAGGACTTGTCCGATACTCGGGCTGTGTCTGTCGCTTGATTCGCGGACACTTTTTTTTTTTTTTTTTTTTTTTTTGGAAATAGGACCATTGGATATTTTGGACGGCTGAATTTGATTACTTGTGTGCCACGCATGCAATTTCTGGCTACTTTCTGTGTGCCTGCGTATCATCCATAGCACTTCTAGTCGCTGTAGAAGTGGGTCGCACCTGAGGAGTAAATCGGACTAGGATGCGGATTTCTGCAAAAGCCGGAAGTTCATTCACTCGGAGCTTAGGTAGGGACTACCTTGATGTTCCTGGGAAATCCACACTGTCCACCGTTTCTTAAGCTTCTTTTAGGACGTGAGACAAAAAAAAAAATGAGCTGAATCCAAGACTAAATAGGCCGAAAAACTGCGGATTAAACGTTCATAGTTGAAATATTCATGAGGCCACGGAAGTTTTGAATCAGGCTAATATTTGTGTTTTCATTTCATCTTCGTAGGAATGACAATATAAATGGGCACGGATTAGGTACTTCCCTCGCCTGTCCGGAAGCCGCGGCAGGCTAGGGATCCGAGGGCGACCGTGATGTATGGATTTTATCCGCACCGTCCATTCAGTATTCTATGTCATTTCAGGTCATGAGCCCAAAAATGGGACAGATCCAAGCTCAATTGGACCATTAAATAGGGATTAAAGGAAGACCGTTGAAAACTTCTTAGGTGCCACAGGTAGAGGTGGGCAACGATCCGGGCCAAGCCGAGTTAGCCCAAGTTTGGTTTGGCTTGTTTTTGTGCCACCCTAGTTTGTGGATCAGCCCGGTTTGGGTTTCGGGCTGACCCATGCGGCCCAAGTTTGGTTTGCTCCAGAAAAGTCTAGTTCGGGCCGGGATCAGTTTGGTCTAAAATTTCGAACCGAGCCAGGCCAAGTTTGAACAGGCGGCAACTCTTTTTTTTTTTTTTTTGTTATTTGTTTCAATGAAGGTGCCGATCCACAAGTAATTCAAACCAAACCGTTGAAATTGTAGGTCCCATTTTAGTTGTTACAAGAACTAAAAGTTACTTTTATCGGGTTATCATACTATTAGATTGCCGGGCATTTACTGGACAGTTAAAATGAAAAATATCAAGTGATCTTTATTTCATAAATACAAGTATCCACAAATCAAAGGTCAAGATTTTTCAACCCAATTTGGGTTTGGAGAATATTTTGGAAACACGTGGTTCCAAAATTTGGTTGGTTTAATTTTAGCTAATACAAGCCACGTTTGTCATCTCTAAGTGCCTGTGTATCGGGCGTCATACGAAGCCAAAGTATCAAATAACTCCCCATTGAAGATAAGCACACACCTAATCGCGCCCCGAAAGTAACGGCGCTGATCTGCTAGTCCAGTTAGCTGTTACCTTACGAGCTGAGCCGAGCCGGGTCGATCCAAATCAGGCTGAGCCGAACCGGGCGAGTGCCACATAAGTTTAAGTTTGGCCCGTTTATTAAACGGGCCTCATTAGAGTGGCTCGTTGCTGGATCAAACTTTACTTCAAACCGGTCCAAACTGGACTTTTTCGATACGGACCGGGCCGAACTATCGACCTGGCCCGGTTTGTGCCCACCTCTAGCCACAGGAAGTTTTGGATCAAGATGATATTTGTGTTTTACCTTCATCCAGATATCTATGATCTTATAAACAGATTGGATGAAAAATAAACATCAAGGTGGGCCCTAGGAAGGTTTCAACGCTAAAAATCATTAGCACCGCTACTTATTGTGGTGTGTCCCACTTAAACATTAGATCTTCCTAATTTTTGGTACTATATCCTAAAATGACATGGAAAAATTCATGGACGGTGTGGATAAAATAGCCTATCTCGAGCTCGGAACAGGAGGAGGAAATACCTAACCTGTCTCGAGCTCGGAACAGGAGGAGGAAGTACCTAATCCGCGCCCATTATAAATGGCATGGATGGCATATAAACATCACTGTACGCCCAGAGAGGTTTCAACAATAGGAATTTCCCTACCCACCTTTTCCTTTAGTGCAGCACACTTGAGCCTGGGATCCTGATTTTGGTCGCTCGCTCTAAAATTAGGTCAAAAAATGGATGGACGGGGTGGATTTATCACAAACATTACGGTGGCCCCACCTATGTTCCCAGCGCAGGAAGAAATCCGCGTCCATCGGACTGGACTTTGGGACACGTGTTCCACGTCAGATGGTCCCGATTTGCCAGAGATGGAGTATTCACGTACACGGGAGTGGATTAGGTGTTACCATTACCGTGGGGCCCAACTTGATGATGTGTTGTATATCCATGCCGTCCATCAGTTTTTCCAGCCCATTTTAGTACGTGGTACAAAATATTAAGCAGCTCCCAGTCTCAGGTGGACCATACCTGAGGAAACAGCGATGATTGACTGCCTACCATTAAAAACTTCCCAGGGCCGATCGTAAACAGATCCATAATGTTTATTTGCCATCCAACCCGTTGATAAGGCCAAACACACCTGGATGAAGAGTAATATAAATATCAGCTTGATCCAACGCTCTCGTGCCCTACAAAAGGTTTTAATGGTCATTAACCACTCTTTCCAGTGTTGTGATCCACTGGAGCTTTGTGTCTTCTCCATGTTTTGGTTGCCGTCCTAAAATGAGCTGAAAAAACGGATGGTCAGTGCGGATTTAAAAAAAAATCATCAAGGTGGGCTCCACCCAGGGTAACACCTAATCGGCTCCCCAAGTACACAAGACAACGTGGCGCGGTTGCAAGATCAGGACCAGTCCACTCATCTGGTGGGCCATACTCAATGGTGGTCAAAGATCTCAAATACGTGTGCCACTTCGGCACGTGCCGAGGTTCCCCGTCGTCCAGATTTCTCGCGCGAATCGCTTCAGCATCACTGCTCTAACAAAGAGGAGAAAACCAAACGCGTCTCGAAATCGGGAAAAAAAAAATATCGGTGTCTGTTCGTTCGTCTCTCCTCTGCCTAGGGTTTTCATTCTTCATTTCTGCAGTTTTCAGCTCGAAGGCGACCGACCAAACGATCATTTTCCCATTTCTAGGGTTTTTTGCGTAGAGAGAGAGAGCGAGATGGATTGGGGAAACGTCACAGCCGAAGATCTGATGGACGCTCTTCGAGAAGTCGACTGGTCTTCCCCACCTCGCCCGCTCACCGAGTTCTTCTCTCGATTCACGATCCCTAGATCCTATTCCAAGTGGAATAGCCGTCTCAAATGCAATCTCTACTAGTACGATCTGTTCTCACTCTTCTCCCCCATTTTTCGCTGTTTTAGTTAGATCAGAACCCTAATTTTCATGTTCTTGTTGTTTTCTTGTTGATTTTTGTAATCATTTCTGTTGTTCCGATGATGTTTCATGAAATCTTGGTTTGATAAGTAGTGATCCGGTTGGAAACTATAACCATCATGTTCTTGTTGAATTTCGGTCGGTTATTTTAGAAATCGTATTCATTTGCATTTTGGTGATTGTATTTCTCTGTAGTCTCGATTTCATTGTAATAATCTGATTAGAGAGCCTAAATTCCTGTGTTCGTGTTGAACTTTTTTCAGTTATGTTGTTTCCATGGTATATGCATGTATTGGCGACTCTTGATGGTATTTGAATCTCAGTCGATCTTGTACAAGTCATATTCAGTTGTGTTGACTGTTGATGGTATTTTCGTTTAGCCCCAGTTGTGCCCCTGATGATCCCATTAGGGACTCCAAATTATCATGTTTTTGTTCCATTTGTTTAATTGATTTATAGAAATATTTCTGTTTTTGTTGTTTTGGTGATATTGTTGTGTTAACCATCATGGCTTCTTCTTTTTTCTTTTTCCATTTTTTTTTTTTTTGGACTTGCTGACTTGGACTGATTCTTTCAGCGACGACTTGCCCATGTTGGATGGTTGACTCATCTTAGTTGGGCATATATTGGGGGCTGACTCATGGTACTAAACCAGATCGGATGGTTCTGTTGTTTTATCTTGGTTCTTTGAGTAACAATTTGATTGGAAACCCTTGTTCTCGTATTCTTGTCAGATTTTTGCAGTTTCTCTAGAGGTTGTGTGATTCTTTTGTTCTTTTTAGAAGAAGTTATATACAAATTGCACCATTTGATGGTGTCAATTAACCATACGCCCATCACACTTTCTTGGAGTTCTTTCAGTTTCCTGGATATATTTAGGTGCTTGGTTTTTACAATATTGTGAAATGTTGACCTGATCAGTCCTTAGTTGTGTCATTGGCAAAATGAATCCCATGTTGGTCAAAACACCTTATCCAGCAGTTTATACAAGTGGGACCCATGGGTTGATGACCCACTTTGTTGATCTCTATGCCCCCAAATCTCCTACATAGGAGCATCCTAACCCTTTGAGAAGGGGCCCACAAATAGATGATTACAGAAAAAATGAATACAGCTATAGCTTCTCAAAGAGGCATGTGGTTGAATGGGTAGGATCTTCAATGTAGAAGGCTTTGGGACTGTTCCCCTGTCCACTCTAGGGCCTATCAGATAAATGGCCTAGATCAACCGATGGGCTCCACCCTTAAGGACCATGTGCATCAGCACTCGATGCACAGGGCTTGATGCATTGGACCTCAATACTTGCCCTTTATTCTAAAGAGCATAATGCAAGTACTGTGCTAAATGATGGTGGGTCACAACTTGCATTTGGCATTTGCTTCCTCTTTTGGAAATGCTCCGCTAATCTCCACAGCCCATCTCAGGGATTGTTACAATCAAAGTTCCATCTAGGCAGGCTTATACCGCCAGATGACTGTTGGAGACACAATCCATGGCTTGTCTCTAGCTTTCTTGGCACAAGAACCAAGACAAATAAATAGTATTATTCATAAAGTACACTCTCTCCCTATGTCAAAGCAGCTAAGGCAGCTGTTTCCTTGTTCACTTATATGTTTTAGTGTAGAGTTGTATTCTTTTCTCGCCTTTGGGTGGGCTCCTTAATAAATTATTTTGTTCTCTCTAAAAAAAATCATAAAGTACACTGCCGCTCTTCAAGGGCCTCACATTAGCCATAGGGCTGTAAATGGTCGGGTTTAGCCAAAACCAGACCCGCCCATTTACTAAACGGGTCTGGGTCCAAATTTTAGATCCAGACCCTTTTACTAAATGGGCGGGTCCGGGTCGAGTCCGAGTCAGCCCATCAGACCCATTTATAAATGGGTTCGGGTCTGGTAGAGGGAGATCCACCCAGACCCGTTTATAAATGGGCCGGGTCTAATGGGTCCGGGTTTGGATCAAGTATGCAAGCATTTTACAAGGCTTAAAACCGGGTCTGGACAGGTCTGGGCTGGACGGGTCCCTTGTAACATAGACCAAACCCGCCCACTTACTAAATGGGTTTGGGTCGGGTCGGGTCGGGCCGGGCCTAATATAAAGGAAACCAGACCCAAACCAGTTTAACAAATGGGTCTATTCTTGGACCCAGACCCGTACCATTTAACAAATGGGTCGGGTCTGGATCGGGTCTAAATGGGTTGGGTCCGGGTACCCCATCGGGTCCACTGACCCATTTACAGCCCTAATTAGCCACACCTGCCAATGTGCTAGTGAGCATATGTGTTGCATGTGCTACGATAAATCTTCAAGCGCTCCAGCATGTGCCCCATGTACCATTGTAAATCTTCACACACCTCACATGTTTGCATGTGCCAATGTGCCAAATGTATATAAGTGCACATGTGCTTGTGTGTCCATCCCTCTTTCAGTGTATGTGACAAACAACAGTCAAGGCACCAAAATAGCCTATCCATGCAAGCCTATCACAGGTGTGTCCAGAGTAGCGTATACATATAGAAGTTTAGGGCCTGTTTGGATAGTGGGAAAAGAATATGGATGGCTTCTCCCACAATGATATGCTTCCCACTGTTTGGATAGCAAAGAAATATTGAATTTCAAAAGACAATCATTACCCAAACACAATTGTCAAATTCTCATGCACAAGATACGGATCAAGCCATGTGAGAGCTTTATCAAATTTTCATTTGCGATCCAAACAAGCCCCCAAAATTGGAATCCATGTCTCATGGAAATCTTGAGAAATCATTGTTGAGTGATCATTACAGTTTTAGTTTCTTTTCTTTTCTTTTCTCATCATCAAAATAGGCAAAAAGGGGTCCTTAGTATAAGCAAAGATTTGTAGTGTCAAAGTTTAGCTGGAGCTAACCTCTAGACAGGAGTCCTTCCTATTTGTGCGGGCCATCAATAAGCAATATTTTACGATACTTTTTCTTTAGGGTCTATGTTTAGATTGCAGGAAAAAGGAAAGAAAAGAAATTTTTAGCAGTTATCTAATGTTTGTATCTTTTGTGTTGCCTATATAGCGAGGAAAAGGTGGATTCTACAAAGCAATAATTAGACTTTTTCATAGTATAGATTCTCTAGCACAAAAAACTAGGTCACTGCATTTAAGATTTCCACTTGCCATCCAAACAAGATATTTAAAAAATGGAATCTACGGGAATCCATATTCAGTAGTGCTCTTGCAAAATGATGATTAGATAATTTATTACAGTTTTCTTTTCTTTTTTTTGCTGCAATCCAAACAGACCCTAGCATATGCAGCTGTTCACTAGTTCATCGAATCAGTTTTCTAAAATTGCCAGCGATGATGCCCAGATACTGGTATATGCTCTAGAGCAGTAGAGCATTGCTATCAGTTATTAACAAAGTAGGCATTGGTATGAATGTGGGAAAGTGTTACTAGGATTCATAATTCTGAATCCAAATAGCTGTGACAAGGCTGAGATGGTGATGGCAGCAGCAACAGCAGCAGTATCATCATGGGGAAGTGTATGCCATGATAAGGGCTGTTATCAGCCCTGAATTTCTAGCTTATGAAGTTCCACAACTCTTGCTTTCATATCTGTGTATTATTTGCAAATGTTTATTCATCTTATGTTGGAATAATATCTTTGGAGAGAAGTTAAAAAACATGATCTAACATTCATTTTGGTAATATTTTTGCCTCTTTATGGCTGTTTGCCTGTGTAAAAGAGGAAGCTTGATCAATGACAGGAGCAGCATCGGTATGGGGACGTGTATGCCTAGGGTTGTCTAACCGCCCTGAATTTTTTGCAATGACGTGCCACAACTCTGCTTTCTTTTCTATGCACTATTTTCCAGTGTGTGTATTGATCATATGTTGGAAGTTCTTTGGAAAGAAGTTAGAAAACATGTATCCAGTATTCATTTTAGTAATATTTTAGCCTCTACTGTAGCTGCTCAATGTGAAAAAAAAAAAGAAAAAAAAACCAAAAGAGAACGGTTGGTGTCTGGTAGGCAGCTGACAAAAAGAAGTTGTTACTCTATCATTTAAAAGACGACATAAAATTACAGGGAGAAAGGCTTAAAATGATAATAATGATTGATTTCATTGCTCTTGATGATATTTTTGTGTAAACTCAATGCGATTCGTAATAATTTTAATCGCTTAAAAAGATTTTATTGGAAGGCTAGTGCTGATGTTCATTTTCATCTGTATTGTTTGAGGATGTTATTTTGTAACTTCATTACTTCTTATATGTTGTTTCTGCATATCTATTTTCTGTTTTTCCAGATGATTAATTACCTTTTTATTTTATGGATTTTCTGCGTGTATTTGCAGCTATCGGACAAACTACTTCATCATGATAATATTCATTCTGGGTATGTGTTCTATAACTCGAATTGTGTAGAAAATGTTGTTGATTGATTGTAAGGGGTTCTTTGTGTTGATTTTTTTTTTTTCTGTTTTGGTTGTTAGGAATGGGGTTTCTGAAGAAGCCACTGGCTATCGTTGCTGCTCTTTTAACAGCCCTAAGTATTGGTTTCTTGAATGACAGGTAAGCTGTTGTGTTTGCTGAATAGGTAAAGGTGCAGTAAAGATGTGTAGTTTATTTGGTTGATTTAATATGATATATAATTGACTACTTGTTATTGGAAGAGTGGTTTCCCTCTGAATGAGTCGAGCACTTGAGCCTGTGTTTTCTTCGAAATCTGAGAGAACGTGTAAGGACCTTTTGGGAATGCGCTTTGGGATCATTTGATTAATTGGATCATGATCATGATTGGGATAGTATTGGGGATTTAGGACTTGGATAACTGCTCTTTGCTGCGCAATATGTCCAGTCTTCATCTAGATTTCAATACCTATTGTTTTAGATCTGTGAAAAAAAAAATCGTAAGCGTTTGCCGGATGAGTTTAATGTCTTTAAGAGAACAGTACTTCTGTCATTGATTACTTGAGTGAAAAGAGACTAGCTGAGAATGATTTATGAAGGCTGGTAACATTTTTCTAATGATTAGATACTCTGCTTCCTTATTTTGAACAACCAACATGTATCATTTTAGAGTATGAGTTCAAACCCTTTCTGTCTTTTATTTATTTTTTTTTTCCTTTTTTCTTTTTCTTCTCTTTTTGAGGAGTAGACCAATCTTTCAAGTTATGCTTGATTTTCTCACCGCATACCAGTATAATAATTACAAAGATGATGTCACATTCATTCATTACCTTGGGTAAGGTAATCTCAGAAATGCATCTGAGACAACCTCTGCAATGTCAGGCAATGCGTCAAATTTACGAAATGGTGTCTTCAGTAGACACATTTTTGGGAAATAGTTGTTTCATTTCTGTAAAGTTCTACTGTGAAAAGCATTTTCCTGTACTCTGGTAATTATGGTTTAAGGTCACTCATCTGCCATCATCGACAAAAAAGTTTATTAGAATATGGGCATGCTCTGTTTTTGTTCTCTTATATCATCTTTAATACTGAGATCAATGCTTTTCGAGCCATTTTGTCTTGGGCCAGTATTGTGCTGCTTGCTATAATCCTTCCACCAATTTGATGTATGTGGTTCCTTCTCTATGTGTTATTACTATAGATGCAGAGTTACTTGTATATGTGGATCTGAAGCGAGGTAGTTACCATTTGTGTACTTTGGTGTCATGCATTGTTGCTGAGGATTTTAATTACAGCTTTGCAGTTACTTTTAATGAGAAGGTGACAAGAACCGTGAGGCAGTTCTCTCCCCATTTAGCTGCAAAGATGAGACCCCCTATAACGTAAGTGCTGTTTCCTTTTTTTTATTGCGGTGAGCTGTCAACAATTTGTGCTGTTTCCTTTTATTATTGTGCCAAAGCAGTTAACCAATGCTGCAGTAATACATTACAAAAAAAAAAAAAAAAAAAAAAAACCTTAACATCATACCTGCAGGCCCGTTATTCGTGGACGTCCATCTGCGAAAAGAGCAATTCATATATGTGGAAGGCCTCGTTGGATGTTTGTCTTTGTATTTTCAGCAGGTATTTGACAGTTTTTGGAACTAGGTTTTCATCACTGGCACCTATGAGAGCAGAATAGAACGGTATTGATCTTTGCTGGCTGACTTCTTTTTTTCCCTTTCTGCAGCTAGCTGTGTTTTGTGGTTCACGTCATGTGGGCTGCTTACTGTCTTATGGGCGATTGTCATTGGCCTTCTTGGTAAGCTTAACTTCCTGCTTGTCTTATGATGTTTATCGTTTTAACCAATGGGATGTAAGTTTTTTAATATTGTGTATTTGCAGCAACCATCCTTCATGCAAGTTTTAGAACACCTAATCTGAAAGCTCGTCTGAACACATTCCGTGAGGAGTTCCGTGCAGTGTGGCGCAATTATAGTGAGCTGTGATTTCTTCACAGAATGTGAGTGAACTTGAGTCTCTGTCCGTCTTTAGTCTGAGGAATTGGTTTAGGAATACTTCTCATTGACTCATACGAGAATCATGTTTCCCTAATCCAGTTTCATCGTTTGATTCAGTGCTTGTAAAAGTTCTCTCTTCTCGCATTGTTTTAGAAGTCTGTTCTTCTTTCTAGATTTTCGATTCCAATAGCGGGTGCATTGTAACATTTGTCATTCTACATTTGTTCCTTAATTGAGATAATAAGCTCGACTCCTTGACTTCGATTAAAAAAAAAAAAAAAAAAAAAAAAAAAAAACAGATTAATATGTATTAAATTGGCTAGTGCTTACAATGCATCTAGACTAGCTATATGTATTAGGCGTACTTTCTCTTCTTGGAACCTTACCTTTTCTTTATGATTTTTTTTTTTTTAATTCGAAGAGTACCTGTGGCTATATGGAAAAATGGCAGAACTTGGACTAAAAAACAGAGTATAAATGTAAAATTACTTGGAAATGCGATGATATCTGTAGCATCCAAGAGAGGCCAACTGATATGGATAGTCTTTTGAAAGCTGGAGCATCAAGCCAGATTTTCTCTTTGCCAATAGAAGATAATTTTCTCTTCCATGATCTGCTGTTAGAAGTTGCAGCGCCTTGCTGCTTGTATTTTTCTGTTTCTTCTCTTGTTTCCCTGTATGTTCTAGGTTCCAGTTTTCTGGTCCCTTTCAAGCTGTTTTCCTGCTGCTGGTTTTTTTTTAAAAATAAATTTCTGATTATTTGTCCAAAAAGTAAAAAAGGAAAAAGGAAAATCCATGCAAGAGTTACTATAAAAGAGTATCCATTTACTGTCACTTCTTTTTTCTTAGATGTCACGCCTTTGAGATATTATGCAGGATGGAGAATGAAAATAGCATCGGTGGCTGCCAACTGATGGAGCGGTAGACTAGATGGTTAGTTTTGAAGTTGATACATCAGCCTCTGAATTGTGTTTACATTTGAGTGATGTGTGACCCAATTGCATGGTCACACAAATCCTATCATTGCTCGTACACTATAATGGTTGTTAGTATGACTACCCTTCTCCAAGATGCTACCATGGAGACATTGGTGAGTCAATGTATCAAAAAGAGCCCACTGAATTGTACTTCAGGGTTAGTGAGGCGTATGGAGGCATCATGTGATATTTAATAGGATCAGGACAAGTACTTCAATGAATTTCACAGATCCAAATTCGTTGTTAAATCCACACATCATGTGTAATTCAATCTATTATTGTTTGGTTGTTGGGATTTTTTTTTTGGAAGGATGTGGTTGTTGGGAAATTCATTCTCCATTTTTTATGTTTCCTGGGGAATGTCAGTGTTGGTCAATTATTTCTTGGGGAAATATTAAAGTTTGTTTGGTTGATACACCAGATTTCCTGGGGAAACCTGGGAAAAGTCTAAAATTTGGTTTTAACTCTCTAGATTTTCCATTCCCAGCTAACAGTTGGGGCAATTCTTCTTCTTCTTCTTCTTCTTCACATTAGATTGGTCCCATTTATATTGAATAGATGCAAACTAGAAGGGCTTGTTGGGCGCTTGTGGAGAATTTCATTCTTTTAACTAAGGATAGTGGTGTGTTCACAATCAAGATTGCAACCTTTCTGTCCTTGGCAAAGCCAAAGGCTTTAGCAATCTCTTCCAAGTTAGGCCATGGCTCCCTACAACATGTCCAATTTTGATCTGATTTTATTTTTAAGAACTTTCATTAATATTGGTCATTTTCATTTTAACTATTGTCTTCAAAACAATGAAAGGTGGAGAAGCTATTTTTAGAACTTGATAAAGGGATAAAAGTAACCATAAACTTAAATGACATTGCATCCCATAGATACCTCTTAACATGTCCTTAAACTGTTACTTCAAGGACAGTGGTTAAAACCAAAGCTGGGAAACTTTCGCCCTTGAATGGGATGCCAGGGAGTTTCCGGTAGTGGGGGTCCAACGCGCCTTAGAACGAAGCTCGGGTAGGCGCCTCGTGCACCAGCTGCCTTAAATGGCTCTTTGGTGGGAACGTCTGTGATATCTGGGGTCTGTCAGGGGGTCTACCATCAACGGGTTGGTGTGAGAATCCTAAGGAAATCGAGGACAACCTGAGGGAGTAGCACAGGCTGGCTACCTGTTACCGTTCACCTCCCCCATAGATACCTCTATAGGATTAAATGACAATGCATCCTTTAAGTACCTCTTTCAACCAGTGTCGACTTGATCTCAGCCAATTCAAGTGCAGTTCTCACTGCAGTACAAGAGTGTGCTCACATGTTTTGTTGTCATATCGAACATGGATATCACTAGGAAGAAATCCTCTTTGGTCTCCATCAGAGCACATACACTTGCAATGCATTATATTTGCCACCTTTATCGTAAGGTTTATCATGGAGACTTGAGTTATCTTATAGGGAAACTTAAGAGGCATATAAAGCGAGTCCCAACAATGGGCAAGCCTAGGTGCTCTTTGATTTTCTAAAAGAGAAACTGTATAGCCTATGGATTATTTGCAAGGGATCCACAGATTAGTCTATTTGTTGAAGATTGGTCACCAGGGAAGATTACCATTAACATTGGCCCAGTCAACTGCACCAATGTTTCATTTTGTGTCGAAAGATATTTTTTGAGAAAGTTTTTTAAAGGAAAAAAATCATGTGTTTTTCCTTTTCTGTATAAAAGCATTTTGTTAGTGTAGTGGTTGGTTACTAGTGCAATAGTATCTTCAAGATATATACTAGGTGGGACCCACTTGATAGTACAGTGATCATAAAGTCAAAACATTGTGTGGTTACGTGGGGAATTTTACATGCATGTGAATACCTTGCTTAGCATTAATGACATCGACTACATCCTTGGTAATGAAGCTTAAGGCTCTTGGGCTTTTTATCTGTTGGAACTTTATATATAGCCCATAAGATCCGATGCCTAGGGCATAATTGTGCTTCCCCTTTGTCACATTCTCTAGGTTTTTTAGGAGAGGAGACCACCATCATACATAGTGTAGATCTGGAGATTTGTTAAAAGTTTATGTTCCCTGTGATATTCTTCACTTGGATCAGAGATTGCATGGTATATACATTTGGTTCCCATGTGTCAGGTTTAAAGTCGCCAGCCCAACACCATCTTGACTCATTCTTCTTTGATACCAGTGCATATCCATGGCTGAGTTATGACGCTTGGAATGCAATTTCAGCTCCTAGGTTGACTGCAATATCATTGTTGCAAATTCTGTCTAGAGGATCCCATCCTTGTGTTGCCCTTGCATTGCTTGGAAGACACACATTCGTACAGTTTTTTTTATTTTTAATTTAAGTGAGTTTGGCATCATATTTCGCTGCAGTTGGGAACTTATCAAGAATTTCCCAAGAATTAGGATCTCAGAAATGAAAATTCGAATTGAATTTTATGGGCATGCATGACTACACTCCCTATTTTTTATGCACGCGGCCTTTTCTTTTGTAAAATTGAAAAGCAAAAGGAAACCCCAAAAGGGAAAGAGAAAAAAAAAAAGGAATGAAAGGATAGGCTATATCAGATACAAGTTGGGTGATATCAACCCCCTCATTTGAGGAGACCAATCTTCATATTCATGCATAAACACAAATATAAATATCTCTACTGTACATAACACCAGTAGCTTGGACATTTTTTGTCCTTGCTATTAGTTTTCCCAGCATTGGTTAAGAGACAGTAATTTTGTCATAAAAATGTAGCTTCCTGGCAAGGAACGGTTTACCAGACCAGGGACAGCTAAGATTGAACCCACTTCCTTCACCTTTTAATGCGAGCGCACGACTTCTCACTCCTCTTCTCTGCGTGTGGCCCATGCAAAGAGGAGACTGATTTTGTGGTGTTCACCATGTTGTATATGTAAAATCTACTCTGACCATCAGGTCAGAACCATTATTTGAACTGTTCAAAGATAATTCCCGATTGAAAACTTACATGGGCCACACCAATGAGGACAATGTAAAATTGCTCCCAAAACTGCTCAGTCCACAAGGAGTGGCTCGCCTGAGTTTGTTATCAGACTAATTTTTATATCTTCTCTTCATCCTGGTGAGTCAGACCTGATTAACAGGTTTGATGAGAGAGACACCACGTGGTGGCTCACACACAAACCCATCGTCGGCATCCCATTCCCACTGTTCCATGTCGTACGGCCCATCCTAGATGTGGATCTAGCTGAATTTTGATCTCAGGACCTAACATGATGGACAGAGTGGATTTTACATTTAAAACATGGTGTGCACAGATGTGGGTGTTTCAGGCAGTTAAGAGGTTCTGTAGAGAACTGCATCATCCCCCCCCGGCGAATGTCTCTCTCTATCCAGACCTCAGTGCACGTGGGTCGCACATGCTATTCCCCTAGATATGGGAAATGATTCAAAGGTAATGTTGCCTGTTGTTTTTTCTGCTTAATTACATATTTTGATTAATATGGCTTATGATACTCAATTTCCTACTACCACCATGCCATCCAAAATCTGTTTGCTTCAAATGGGGTACTCTCTTGTGACTATACACTCATATTTGGTATCAGATATGATGATGACTATAATTATGATGATGATGGCGACTCATAATAAGTGGCAGCAAAATTATATTTGGGATCTGTTATGATAACGGTGGCACTCATATTTGGGATCTGTTACACCTGGTAGAAAATGATTCTTTTTTAAGTGGCAGCAAAATTATACATGACTAACCATGATATTATGCAATCTTGTATTACTGTGTTATTGAATCTCAAAAATATGATTCTTCGCATAGAGATGCATTACTATGGGATGTTCTCATGGTTTGATCTGTCTTGAACTCTTGCATAGGGCTCATCGTGAAGGCGGATACACGCTTGACGTTCCGTAGCCCCTACCACTCATATAAAGCTGCGCCAACTCACCCTTTAAGCGAGAAGGCTTGCAAATCTCTGTACAGAGACGCCCGCCTTGTAAATCGTATGCAATTACTCATCCTTAATTTCTGTAGAAACTGTTTCCTGTAATCCTATCTTCCGCTGCACATTCATGAAGAAATTGTGTGGATGATGGTGCTCGGCAGACTAAGCTGAAGGAATCCCTTTGTTTCTCTGGCCTTGAGTGATCATAATGCTTCTGATTACTTATCATCATCTACTTGGTGTTAATAGAGTAAGACATGTCGTGGGACAAATGGCCATCATTTCTGGCAATAATTTGAGTAAAAGCCATTGGTGAATCTACTTTTTTTTTGTCATTTAATTGACTATGATGTGTGCTTGTTGGATGTCTAATAGCTGATGTACCTTTCTCACTTTGTTGCAATTCTCTAATTAAGATTTAAAGTATCATCCGAAACCAGTTTGGGGCTCATGGTTTGCAAATCCTGACCGATGACCTAATGAGCTAACTGTGATGGGTATGGGCCTGTGTTTTTCTTAACCATTTATTTCTAGGCTTCTAATCAAGGGGGGCTAGGGTCTTCCAGCGGGTAAAACTGTGGACATGACTCCATTTAGGCTGTTTGTTTTGCGCGGGTTGATTTCCATGGAGATGTTGAAAGGTTTGACTTATCTCAAATATCCAGAGCTCTCTTGTAACCTTGGAAATGGATGTTTTATCTCTTTTCAAAGACTTTGATTTCCATAGAATTTGAAGAAAGTTGCAATTATTTCCACGGTTCACGATCTCAATGGAAAAGTAGATTTTCATGGAAATTGAATTTATTTCTGAATTTGTCAACATTTCCAAACACCCGCCTTATGTTGATAGAATGGCAATGCTGATGACAGTCAGCTCAACAAACAATCTGGAGATAGTAAATGACATTATTGTAAGATTTTCAAAGTATCAGCAGATTTTAAAATGTTGCGTTTTTTGTTCTGATAATATCGTTTTATTAACGGGGAAATTAGTAAAAACATTGAGGAATTTTTTTTTATTTATATATATATATATATAACTTTAAAATTTATCCATTAATTTAGATATTTCTAACTATTCTTATTTTTCGTGAGATTTTCCCAATAATTTCACGGAGAAAAACCTCAAAATTTGAAAATCCCCTGAGAAAGTTAGGGGCCGAGAATTTGCTGAGGAGATATATGGCTATTGCTGATAGCCCCCTCCTAAACAGGTTTCTTTTCCTCCCCTCTGCCCTCCCAGTTGCTTTATTTTCTGCCCCTCTTAAGACCCTTTTGGGGTGGAATCCAGATTTGGATCTGCTTTATTTTTTTGGGATAATGTCCTAAAATGAACCGTCAAAATGGATGGACGGTGTGGATGTAAGGCACATGCATCACAGTCGGCCTCACAGTTAGGGATCCGCCCAAACTGCGCCTCCTTTTTTTCCTGGTAGATCAACCAGGGTTAAATTTGGAAGGTTGACCATTTTCATTTCAATTGTCCATGTGATGGTCAATGATTAATGGATGGATGTCATTAGCAGACATGTTATATATCTCCCTTTCAGGACCATCCAGATCAGAGAGGTGCAGCTTGCATGATGCGACTTTTTTTTTTTTTTAATTACTGTTTTCAATAAGCAAGCTAGGCTCAATGGTGTAACATTCCCATCATACAAATGTGAACGGGCACCACCATCTCTAAATGAGGGTGACTCATCCACCATTCGCGTGACACCTACGGTAAGACAATATGGATCGTCCAATAGTGGGGAGAGTTGCGGATGGAAACATAAACCCCAAAATCAGTTATCAGGCTTTCTAATCACCACCATTAGGTGTATCCAGTGGACTGTTTAAAGTAAGGTGGTCAAGAGTCCAGATTGAACTACGCCAGAAATTTGTTTCATCTGTATGTTTTTCTGGCTGAATGGGGTGGTCGATGATTTGGATAGCCCGGATGGCCTGGATCACCGAAGAGGGTGAAACATCCAGGATGGATGTTAGAAGATAAAAGAGTATAAATTAGGGGGCGTACACGGCCACTTGACTGGTGCACAAGTGTGGAGATTGAACACCTACCTTGGAAATTTTCTTGGGGGAACAGAAGTTTTGGATCAAGCTGATATTTGTGTTTCCCCTTCATTGTGACCTTATCAACAGGTTGGGTGGCAAATAAGCATTATAATGAACCCTAAGAAGGCCGCTGCTAGTAGTAAAGTCCACTAGAGCTTTGGATCTGGCTAATTTTTTGGCTCATGCCCTAAAATGAGCTGCCTAAACCTCCACTGTTTTCCTCAGTGTTGTCCACTTGAGCTTTGGATCTGCTCATTTTTGGGTTCATGCCTTAAAATGAGTTGGCAAAACATATAGATAGCATGTATAAAACACATACATCAGAGTGACCCCCACCATTGGGTCACCAGGCAATTTGCATCTGACGTACACATGCCGACTGCAGGCATGTGATGACCTTGCAGCTCTATTTTTGAGCAAACATGGATGGCAATGCCATTAGATCAGGTGTTGTTACCCTGATTTGCAACCTCATGATCCCTGAGGTAGCATTTACTTTAACAGCAATCGATGAAGTGGAACTGATCCACCTCTTCTTGACAGCATCAAGATGGACCAGATCATGAAAGTTCAGATCCCACACATTGGATAAAGCATATGCCTCAGTAACAAAAACCAGGGGTCCAGAAGCTGGATCATGACCAGGCTACAAAACCAATTCTTTCATTGATTTAGCCACACCTACTATGACTAAAATATAGTCTGTGACAAGTAACGAATAGCACAATTGTGGCCCATTTGATTACTACACAATCCCAGATCTCTATGGGAGTCCTTGCATTCATCCCCACCTGTAAGTGAGATATGTTTGGAATTGGACCCTTCCCACCCAAACAAGAATCACATAATGTTAGCTCAGAATCAGTCCCAAACACAAGTGGGAAACTTTCAAGACAATTTAGTATCGACATAGTTTCTGGGGGAGGAAATGCAGTGAATGGAAATCTTAGCTTCCCTAAAGCGTTCCACACCCCCCCACCCACCCCCTCCATTTTCTGCCTTTCCCAATCAAGGAGTGAATCGATGAAAGAATCAAAAACTCCGGCTGCCAGAAGAAAAAAACAACCATACGTAGTTATAAGAGTTGCATATCCTGGTTCGCTAAGAATGATGAAAAAGAAAAGAAGAAAACTGAAATTTCAGTAATTTCAATGCGTGGCACTTTCATGTGCCGAAGCTCCGATCTCCTGCATCTCCCATCCCAGGGACTATAAACCTGAAAAAAGTCCACATGAATTAAAGATGAGTGCAGTGTATATGTCCATACGACAGTCCACAAATCACATGTAGATTGCAGCATCTCTGAATGGTGATGCATGTGCCAAGCTAGAGCTTGTGAAATAACAGGGTGTCCAGCATGCAGGCCCCACTGTTGCAGTGCCCAGGCCCGAAAAAATTAGACCTGTCCAGTCATCAGTTGGGTTATAGTGTAGGGAGCAAATGACAATGCTTTTTCATGCTGCCTGCTTGATTTGCACACTGTGGCCCACCTGCCGGGCGAATGGCATAATTACTGGGCCATGGCATCCTCACATCGCTGCCCACCTGATGGGCAGATCAATTTCACATGTGCACATGCAGCAACATGTAGAGGAATTGGGTCTGTGTTCTACGCGCGAACAATGAACAACACCCCTGGCATATATACTATTAAGTCAGTCAAGTACCCTTTCTCATTGACGGTTGGATCGATTGTTCCTGTGTATACATGCAACCTGGAAAAAGGACACTACAATTTAGCTCTGGACTAGGAAAGATCAGTTGAGTATGAGCAATAGGTATGGCTGGTCAAGCCCAATTCTTTAGCTCGTAGCTGGGGTTCTTGCCCTTGGTTTTAAGACTTGGGCAAGTCAGGTTCAACTCGTCCAAGTCAACTCAAGACTCAGACCCGATCCAGTTGACACTGCACATCACTCCCAACTCAGTCAAGTTAGGCCTATTCACCCTTGACCTAGCTGAGTTGCAGCTCAACTCAAGACTGGATGGCTCAGTCTGTCTCCCAGTCTCAAAACCATGTTTATTACATCATGGGTTTGATATGGGCACACTTCCAAACTGCCCGGTTGCAATCCTAACAATAAGAAGGTTCAGATAATATTTTACCCTGGGAATTTTTCACTTAGCTTCTGAAGTGCTGGTGGTGCAGCCACCGCTGATATCTGCAATCCGACGACGGATATTAGTCCAAGAAAACAACCAAATGAAAACATTTTGATAGTTGAAGTGGCAATTTTTTGGGATTTGTACTCAAAATTCTACTAACAGAAATCCCAAAACCAATCCCAATGGGGGAAAGGTGGTAAGAGATATCCAGAGAACGAGAAGACTTATTTTCTCCAATCCAGAAATGGCCATTAGCACAGTGACTTTTGGATTGCATATCTGGTGGGCCCACACTATAATAGACCATGACAACTGTATGCATGAACAATTGTCCAAATGATGGGACCCAATGCAGTAGACATAACCCATAATCAAATCAATTGAATGACCATGTTCTCTCATGAATGATGGGACATACTGTAGATAGGCAATCCCAAATGTAAGCTTTTCGCCACAAGGGTTAAGGATAGTCCAATCAACCGACCTAGACTGTCCATCAGATGCAACATGCACTTTCCATGAAAAAATCACATCAATTGGACCACATCCAATCAGCAGCCTAACAGGTGGACATGATCGTTTATTTTCAAATCCCTCCCGGAGAGGCACAGTTAGCAGAACAAATGTGCAGCTCTGAAAAACTTTTTGGCTGAAGTTTTAACGCTTCTACCTTCTTTCAATATCAGGGCTTATGTAGTGGACCGGATTTATTTTTCCAAGGTCGGACCAACCTCATGGATGGATTGGATCTTGCAACTATGTGCCATTGTAGCACATGTGGTGTGTGTAAATGAGCTTTATTGCACACACATGATTTTCACCGAGGCCCACCTGAGTTGCAAAACAACCTGATTTTTTGCATGACCCTTCATCCAAGCTAGGTGAAGGGTTTGTATGGCCTGGATTGGATAAATGCAACACGTGGGATGAGTTCTAAAAGAGTTCTCATGGGTTCTCATTAAATCAGGTAGCTCTTTTTTTTTTCTTTTTTTTTTTGAAAGGTATTAAATCAGGTAGCTTACCACTTTTATTTGTTTGTTGTCAACACCGCGTTCCTTCAATAAGTCAATTGCTGCAACTATCGTGCCACCTGAAATTAAGTTTTGAAACTATATTAATAGTTGCAAGAAAATTCAGCTTTTGCAGCAAAGATTAAAAGCAGCACACCGAGTATCATATCATCCATGACCAAAGCCAATACATGCTGGACGATACACCCAAGCTTCGGTAAGGAAAAAAAAAAAAGGAAAAGAAAAAGGCCCAAAGCCCACAAACTGCATTAAAACATTGCACTGAACATTACTGAATGATTAATCTCCCTCAATGGGCTAGTCTGACTGATTCGTATCAATGGACACTGAAACAACACGTTTTGGTCGATACATTTCAGTTTCAGACGATACTTTGACCCCTGTTTTGCAGCTTTGTAGCTTCTTGCATCTTTGTTTCTTCTCTTGAATTAAAATATATATATATATATATATATATATATATATATATATATATAGAGAGAGAGAGAGAGAGAGAGAGAGAGAGAGAGAGAGGAATGCTCACCTGCGCACCAGTTCTCACGAGAACTCGTAAGCACTTTTTGAGAACTCACCACACGTGATGTGAGCCCAAAATCTGAGCCGTCCATGTGATGCAACACTCCAAAAAACCCTAGGGACCAACTTTCAACCTGATCCAAAACTCTAGTGGGCCGTAGCAGAGAGAGGCAAATCAAGGGAGGAAACTGTTTCCTTTTGCCATGGCCCACCAAAGTTCTGGATCAAGGTAAAAGTTGGGCCCTGGGGTTTTTTTGGGGTGTTGCATCAGATGGACGGCTCAAATTTTGGGTTCACATCACGTGTGATGATTTCTGATCATTCTCTTCAACATGAACATTATATATATATATATATATATATATATATATATATATATATATATCACTGAAATTTTACAATAAATTGTTGTTGCTGCAAGTCTGATTATATCGATCGCACTAAAATGGAAACAAACCATTTTGTGTTAGAAACAATGTGTACCCGTTGCCAGCATAGGATCGACAACAAATACACGAGATCCCTCAGGAAGCTTATCAGGTAACCTGCACAAGAGAAGAATCTGAATGTGAGGGGCCCTTCAAATTGAATTTAAAGCATCTGCTTGCTATCAAAATGACATCATTATAATCATTTCCATACAACTAATGTTTTAGAAACTGGGCTGGACAGGACCAGACCATAAAGTTGTACCAGATTGAGCTGGAACGAGACACAAATTGGAATGTGTCAAACAACCACTTTCTCTAAAAGATCGAGCTGTTAGAGGATGGCGTATCAATGTATATCGAGGGACTCTACCTTTCCCCCGCATGTGTGGGGTGGAACTCCGCACAGGAACATAATTGGGCAAGGGTGGAGGGACACTCACAACTCACACCATAAACGGCCCCCCATGGGAGAATATATTACCTGTGGCATATTTGCTACTTCCGGGGTTTGAACACAGGACCTTCCGCTCTGATACCATGTCAAACTACCACTTTCTCTAAAAGCTCGAGCTGTTAGAGGATGGCGTATGAATGTATATCAAGGGACTCTAACAGAATTCAAAAGGTTTCATCCATTGCGCTGGTCACATTGTTGATGTTTACACTTTCCATTTTGATTGTGATTATTTTACTTTAGGCAGTTGTCCTGGGTGGGAATGAGTTGATCCAGTTGCGACAGTTAGATGAACTCAACTGCCAACAAGAACGGTTTTACTACTGGTCTGGATTTCAAAGAATGGTGTCAAATTAATATGAAATGACTGTTATTTTTTTCTTTAATGATGATAATAACATTCCCACACAGACATCCAGTTTCTTCAAGCCTTAGTTCAGGCTCATGGCTCGGTGATCCAGACTGATGATCTGATGGGACCCTCATAACTCCTGCCAGCAAATAGACGGTTAGGAAGACAATACATTGGGGGGGGGGTAAAAACAAAGATTGGCTGTAAACATGCTTGGAGATCTTTCAGATGCTGTTTATCCATGTCTGGGCCCCATCAGACCGATGGTCTGGAATTCTGGATAGCTGATTCATAAACCCGCCTGTTTAAACTTTCGAGGCTCAAGAATACTGCATATCCCCAACTCAAGGATCATATAATTTCTCCAGAGGAAAAGATCCGAGGAAGAAAGAGAAACATATTCTAACTTGTTCAAATATATAAATGGTTGAAGCGTCTCCTCATTTCTGCTTATCCCTGCACTTGTAGAAGGAAAAGATGAATCGATTAATACATGACTGAATAAGATCTCTGCAATACTATATTTACAGTTTATTGATAAACAGCACACAATTGCATAAGAAAACCTTGTCTAGAAATTAAACACTATAAGATCATTAGCTTAAATGAGAATAATAATAATAATAATAAAATCATAGATATGATTCAGGTTCCGCTTGGGTAGGGGATCCCGCGTAATCGGGATTAAGTCTAATCCCAATTTTGAGCGAGCCCCATGCCCTCCACATAGGGTTCGCCACAATAAAGCAGTGCTTTCCTCCGCATTAAAAAAAAAAAAAAAAAAAAAAAAAGGAAGTTCTAGGAAAAAACCATAAACGCTGCTTAATTGTGTTTATGCGGAGGAAGACACTGGTTTAGTGCGCCGAATCCTACGTGGAGGGAGTGGGGCCAGCCATAATCAGGGCGCAGGATACCGTACCCAAACATGCCCTAAGCAACTTTCATTCAAACATGTCAGACGGTATATGCGAGCAATAGATTTTACAAAAAATACCCAAATCATGTTAAAAAATCAACAATATTATGAGCTTTTCCTTCCTTACCGAGATGATAAGTTTTAGTTGCTGGCAAGATTGATGGTGCATGCTCTACCAAAGCAAGACCAGCTCTCAGGATGGGGACAATCTGCAAACTAAAACCACCATCTATCAGTTGTAGCCATCTAAGGAAGTTTACACTGCCATGAGTAACAAAATTTCACTTGTAAAAAAGTTCATTCTTCTCAAGCAAAGAAAAATCTAATAATTGCAGCCCATCAAATAAAATGAAAGAAACCCGCAAATCTGCTGCATGGATTTGATATTTTAGCTCATGCACACAGGAAATGATACAGTAGCTCATGCTGTAATGTAATAAAGTACATTACCAATCAGAGTATGCCATGTGATATCTTAAAAGCACTTTTAAGTAAGCATTCCAGAAGACAATGTAAAATGTGACTCCCCTCCTGTGTGATTGGTACTCCAATCTATTGCTCTGCTGCATGACCTGCTGTAGCATTTCCCCATGCAATAAAATGAAGGTAAATTTGACATCAATGGCCTGTTTGGACAGGGGTTGAACCCTGATTTTTTCAGATTCTTTATCCAGAAGGATTTGAATCCAAAAGAGTCGGCGGTTGGGGCAATCCAGAATGGCCTGGGCTCAAGTAGAAAACATGATAGAATCATAGAAGGTCACTCACTTCCTCTGGTCCCTTTTTTTCTATCTCCCACTTGAAATGAAATGGACATGTGATCTGAACCAAAATGGACACATTATCCTATCCAATTCAATCGGTGCCTCCCGGAAAGCAAACAGGTGGCTGGTATCCCACCATTTTGGCAGAATCAGAAAATGCACACTACAGATAATAATAGAGAGAGAGAAGACTATTATTAGACACTAACCGTCACGGGCTCCCTTGGATCAATAAATTCAACAGAAGCAACACCCATGGGCGACTGAATCTCTCCAAAGACAGTAGGCTGCAAGTAAATAAATCATGCAACTGTGAATAACTTTTTTTTTTTTTTTTTTGAGAGGCAAAAGAGAAATTCATGTGTCAATAGCATTTCTGCAAGGGTCTTGAGCAATGATCAAGAAACAAAGCTCCATGACGACATGACAGAAAAACTGAGGATGGAGTAAAGAATAAGATGCAATTGCACTCAAGAGTTATTTTCACCCCAAAAAAAAAAAAATCAATCTCGAAATCGACTCTTTATCGAGGTCGGAAACATCAGTATTGGAAGGCATATTGGCAGGCCCATGACCAATACATAACAGTACGTACTACCCAATGCACGCTTGGTACCAGCCATATCAATGTGAATTCGGACCTTGCTTTCTACAAAGGTACGTTATCTTATGACCCAACTCGTCATTTGTATCATTTTGTTTCCAAATAACAATGCGTATCGGGTGATATTTTCCAAAGGCGGGACCATTACCCACCATTTATCCATCAAATCCAAAATTTATAGCAATTCATGTCCACCGATTGAAAGTTTAGGAATTAATCAGAAACAGATCAGAATCTACTCTTTCCCATAGAGGAAGCCTGGAGCACTTCTCTATTTGGCCTGTCATATACTTATCATCACTGCCAAGCAAAACATTTGGCTTTCTAGACATGGTTTCGTAGTTTTTTTGACATGGCCACTTCATCTTTGTGATGCACAAATTGTTCTAGGTTGTTTCTTCATTAATTAGAGAAGGGTTTTTTATTTGTAGTTTTTCATGTAATCCGATTTCTATGCTAACCAACATGTTGTTAATGCATTGACATTAAAATGTTTCATGAATCCTCCGAATTGTGAACCAACCATGGCGGTGCATATCAACACTAACAAACAAAATAAGGTTAAAAGTTTTGCATATCATGAATTCCATGATCGGACGTTTCACTATTATCAAAATAGCAAAATAGCAAAGAAAACAATGAGTTTCAAAAGGCAATCATTACCCAAACATGACAGTTAAATTCCCATGCACAAGAATTGAGGTAACAATTGTGGGAGCCTTATTCAGATTTTCACTTATTATCCAAACAAGACCCTCAAAATGGAATCCATGAGAATCCATGCTCATAAAAAAATCTTGGGAAATAATCATTGGATAATTATTACAGTTTTCTTTTCTTTCTTTTTCCCACTATCCGAACAAGGCCTAATATGTTATTATCAACCCACTAACTAATCCCTTGAAGCTTCATATGTAAGTATACCCTTCCGAGCTCTGCCATTGCATTCTCTAATATAAGAGAGAACGCAATGGTTTCGCATATGCATAATCTGATTTCAAAGCCACCAACATTTTGTTAATGCATTGACATTAAAATGTTTTATAATCCTCTGAATTGTGATTTGTGAACCAACCACGCTGTTGTAGATCACAATAACAAACATAATAAGGTTTACAGTTGTCCACTGACCATGACCTCTAGTATGACTGAAGTCATGGCTCTGAGAGAGTGGAATGGTGGAACAGATTCATGTAGCCGATCCCAATTGGTTGGGATAAGGCTTAGATGATGATGAGTTGTACACTGACTATGACACGAATGGATTGATTATTGACTCACCATCCAATCCCTTGAAGCTTCATATATAAGTAGCCTACCGAGCTCTGCCATTGCATTCTCTGATATAACAAAACCATCAGAAAATGTTAATTCGATTTGGATAAAAAGAATAAATAAATCAGAACATGGGAAGTGCCTGAAGCTGGTTAAAAAATATAGATGCAAGAATTCCACTCAAGACGGCACCACATTATCCTTGACAATGTCGACATATGATTTCACATCTTCATCTAGATTATACATACACATATCTCATATTTCACTACCAGATCTTTCTTCTACACTGCTGATAAGAGTGCAAGCTGGAATGCAATCCCAAACCATTCATTTAGTGGGCCCCATAGTTGATAGCCATAGCTGATTGCACCAACTGGACCAACCCAACTTAACATCCACTTGGAGGAACTTTCGGATGTTGAATCCAAGCCATTGCAACATCCTTCTCAAAGTCCATTTACAATCGGTGGGTGCACCTTTTTGGCAATCCACGGTGGAGACTACTAGATGAACAGTACAGATTATTAACCAACCTGCCAAAAATACGCCAATCACAACTAATCTCTTTTTTTTTATGAGACAGGTCGCATAATAACACTCCCCAAATCACAAAATTCAAATAAACATGTTACAAGTCTTCTCTACAGTCCCGATCTTCAAACATTTAGGGCCCGTTTGGACTGTAAGTTACTTAAGATAAGTTACTTATCTTGGTTTTTACTTATTAAGCAGATAAGTATGTTTGGTAAACAACATACTTATCAGCCAATAAGTAAATAAGTATGTTTGGTAATAACACATTGATAAGTAACCTTTCGAAAGAAAATTTCAAATCTACGTATAATAAGCAACATATTGACATGAAAAGAAAAAGTTAAGCGTTGAGGCAGTTTTCCTAACAGAATGAGCTTTTCTAATCCCATCTTGGGTGCAGTAAAGCTCATGTACATGCCATGCATTTGTTAGCATCGCACGATTGGTCCGAGATACATTCCATCCATAAGAACGGGAACACTATATGGATGCCCTGGCACAAGAATCAGGTTGATCCACTGGTCAGGTGGGCCACAGTCTGCAAAACAAATATACGGCTCTGGAAGACTTGGCTGAAGTTTTCTAACCCATTCACTTGTTTCCAATAGTCGTTCCACATGCTGAGTGGACTAGAACCATTTTTGGGAAAGATGTAGAATATCATATCAACCTGATTGGTGGATTGGATCTTGCACCAATTAATGTAGGATCCATCTTTGATGTGTGCCGTCCACTGTGTGAGCCCCACCTTTGATGGGACAGTCCATCATGTGGGGCCTCCTTTGATATGGACGGTATGAGAGAGCAATAATTGAGTGAACTATGAGAGAAAACTTTGACATGTAGTGTGACCTGAGAGAGATAAGTAGAAAAGCCAAATTGGAGGGTGGTTAATTAACAGTGGAGGGTGACTAACAGTGTGGGTGTGTACTAACCCAAAAAAGAAATTAAAAAAAAAAAAAAAAAAGGAGCAAAAGCGTGACATGAGAGAGATAAGTAGAAAAGTCAAAAGTCAAAAAACTAAAAAATATACTTACTAAGATAAGTAATTTTTAAAAAATAAGTTACTTTTCAATTATACTTACCAAACAAACTTAAGTGCCAAAAGTAACTTAACGTCTTGAGTTCAGTGAAAAAGTAACTTATTTGGTAGTATCCAAACGGGCCCTTACTTCCACACCAAAATAAGAAAGAAAAGAAAGAAAAAAAAAAGTAGAAGAAGAAAAATAAACACTTGAATCAATGGAGCTACTGTCATCAGATGATTTTAATTACTTACTGAATATCGGACAAGGAGTCTGCTCATTCCTCAGAACAGAAACCCAGTGCTTGATCAACGGATGTGGTGGAACAAACACCTGCATCCTAATCAAAATCAAAATCCAACTTCCAGAAAAAAAAAAAAAAAAAAAAAAAAAAAAAAAAAAAAAAAAATCATCCAAACATTTTGTGCAAGTATAACAGCAAAGGGAGGCATTTCTGAGTTCCAAGTTCCGTCCAAAACCCAGTCAAAAATAGCCGTTATCCACACTATAGTAGAAAACAGCTGTTATAATGGAGAATTGCCCTTATATCAGCGGATGTAACATCTTCCGCTACACCACAGCCGTTGAAATCATGGCCCCCACAAGGGATGGGTCATAGCCCAAAAAACACGCAGATCAAACAATACTAACACTCCGACTGTTGAACAACAAAACAGAACGTTAAAAAGAAAGCGCACAGGCAGTTGGATACACAATCTGGACGGTCCGATCAGATCCAACAGACAAAACAGGTGGTTTAAGACCGTCCGATCAGCACAATTCATGAGATACGCTCCATCCACAATTGGATACAAGATCTGGACGGTCTGGACATGTGGACCGTCGCCGCCATTCACAGAACTCCCGTTCTAGCGTCCAACCACCCTTGTACCGACGTCATAACAGCCGTTATAACACTTCTGGAATAACGTAGAGTAGAGTTGGAAAACCATACCAGCATCCTGTCGTCCGAGACCGGCTTCTTCTCAGTCGCCGTTTGAGAATTCGAGGCGCGGATGAGCTGCCGTTTGCTACCGGACGGCGATGGGGATGAAGAGAGATGCTGTTATGTTGGGAGGCGGGCTTCAGATATTAGGGGTTTTGGAAGGAGAGGACATTTTAGTAAATATATAGAATACATAGGGAGAGAGAAGAGAAATGAAACTTGCCTTTTGGAAGGAGGTCTCTGTTAGGGAGAGGAGATGCACTGTACGGACGATTCGGCGGGAGCGGATCACAGAAAAACGCGCCGTGTTGGGAGCGAAGCGTGTCGGGGAGTTGATGACTCGAGCCATGAGCGAACGGGCCGAGAGGAGAGGAGAGGAGGGGAGAGATAGGGCGGGGTTTGGGTTTGAGGAGGTTTTACCGGAATGACTCGCAAGCCGCGCGTATCGTTGTTGTACACGTGCGAATTGTGTGGGGGTGATCCGGACTGTTGATCTGGGGTGGTGATAAGTTAAGTTTTCAGTACTTAAAAGTACTGAAAACTTAAAGTACTGAAATCTGTTTGGTAATTATCTGAAAACTATCATTGAAAACTTATCACGACCACAAAAGTTTCAGGATGAAGCTAATATTTGTGTTTTCCCTTAATCCAGGGTTGATGGTAAATAAACATCATGGTAGGGCCCTAGTAAGGTTTCAATGGTGGGCATCATTGTCCCCTTTGCTTTCAGTGGTGTGGCCCACCTGAGGTTTGGACCTGTCTCATTTTTGGGCTCCTGCCTTAAAATCATCTCTCCAAATGGATAAACTATGTAGATATAATACATACAATATGTTGGGGCTTATAGAATTTGGTGACTTCAAGTATTTGCGTGGGGTGGTTTCATGGATGGGAAAGTAAACAAAGATGGGTAATCTTGCCATTTTTAAATGTTAATAATGATACTTTTGTCAATTTTTATCTAAAAATTTTAAGAGAAACCACTTATCGCATTCAACTACAAGCTTTAAGTCAAGTTGGCATGACTTAAAATAATCTACTTAATTTAAGTGATTTTTCCAATTAAGCACTTAAATTTTTTTTATTACCAAACAGTTTGAATTACTAAAATCACTAAAATATCATTTTTTCAGTGATAAGTCGTGAAATTAAGTTTTACCAAACGCACCCACTATCTAACCAGTTTCATCACGTCCTCACCACGGGGCCTACCTCGATGAATATGTTGTATATCAACACCGTCCATCCGTTTTGCTAGCTCATTGTAGGGCATGGGCCAAAAATTGGAGCGGATCCAAATCTTAAGTGGACCACAACATAGAAAACAGTGATTGTTGAATGCCGACTATTAAAAGCTTCCTACGGTTCAGCGTAATTTTTATTTGCCATCTGATAATGTCACACGACCTAGATGAAGGAATACCACAAATATCAGCTTGATCCAAAGCTTTTGTGTCCAACAAGAAGTTTTTAACGGTCGATCACCACTGTTTTCTGTGGCGTGGTCCACCTAAGATTTGGATCTACTTCACTTTTGGGCCATGCCCTAAAATGAGCTGAAAAACGGATGGACGGCTGGATATACAACACATACATAAAAGTGTGCCCCACTGTCAGGACCTGAAGGAACTTGGTCCGCTCCCGACCTGACTGAATCCGCGCCCGTTGATCTGGTGGTGGGTCGCCGTCAAAACTGAATCGGAGGGCGTGAAATACTCAAGCTATGTGAGGCCCACCATGTTGTATATGTATCCACTCCGTCCATCGTGTGAGAAACCTTATTTGATCCATATATTCAAAATATCAGTCTAATTGAAAATTGAGATGGGCCACACCAGTAGGAACAGTGTAAAATTGCTCCACTCTGAAGTTCATGCGGTGCAGCACGCCTGAGTTACGAGTTGGAACTCATTTTTATACTTGAAATAATAATAATAATAATAAACTAACTTAGATCTTCTTTGACTAACGACTAAAAAAAACAGGACATACATTAAGTATTTTAGTTGTACGCCTCCTCGCAGGTTGCAGCTACTCATCTCATTTTAAAAGTAATGATAAACCATACAAGTGGCATAATTATACATTAATCTAAACCGTTCAAACCGTCTACCTAATTGGAAATAGAGCATTGCTAAAAATTACACAGAATAAGATAATAACTATTTACTTTCCAATTTAAGTTTAGACCATGCACTATTTTAACTCCTGTTTGGATAGGAGTAAATGGAGATATATGGGTAGAATTGGGATAAGTGGTTGTAAATGGTATTTGAGGTGTGTTTGGATAGAAGTAAATGCATGTAAATGAGGGCTGTTTGAATGGGAGTAAATGGAGGTACATTAGTGGAACCGAGAGGTAAATGGTATTTGGGGTGCCTTTGGATGGAATTAAATGCAAATAAATAAATTCAGAGTAAATGTGTATGTAAATGAAACCCTCTCTCTAAAGGTTCTGAAAGTAAATGGGTGAAATGCACCAGCTCTCAATGGACGAGGCTTTAGTAGATCCCTAATTGTGGGGCTCACCTTGATATATGTGCCTTACATCTGCTCTGTCTATCATTTTGACAGCTCATTTTAAAGCGTGGGCCCAAAAATGAAGCAGATCCAAATCCCAAGTGGACCATACCATAGGAAACAATGGTAATTGGCAATTAAAAAATTCAGCAGTCAAAACAGATGGACAGAGCAGATGTAAGGCACATAAATCAAGGTGGGCCCTACATTCATGGATCCACCAAAGGGGGTGCAGATTGGGATCGGATTCCGTCATGAGTTACTCTGGACGCTCTTATTGTACCGAGTAAACTCAGTTGGGCCCACTATAAATGTATATAGTTTATTGCACCATCCATCCGCTTTTCCTAATCATTTAAGGGGTTGAAACCATAATTGAAGCATATCCAAAACTTAGGCAGACCATACTTCAAGAAACAGTGCGTATAATGATTTCCACCATTGAAACCTTTCTGGGGCCCACAGTGATGTTTTTTTGTCATCCAACCTGTTCACAAGATCACACAGACATTGATGAAGGGAAAAAACAGAAATCAGCTTGATCTAAACCTTCCATGGCTCCCAAGAACTTTTCAACAGTACAGATTCAATTCATATTGTTTCTTGTGGTGTGGTCCACTTAAGATTTTTATATACTTCATTTTTTGTCTGAAGCTATAAAATTATCTGTTAAAATGGATGAACGGGGTGGATGAAATACAAAAATCACAGTGGACCCCGCAGAGTTTTCTCAGTACGCATAGCCTACACAATCCGCTTCCCTGCAAATTGGGAACTACCCCACCAGGACCTAGCTATAGGGAAGTTCCAGTAAGGGGATTTGTGAGGCCCACTGTGATGCTTATGTTTTACCCATGCCGTTCATCAACTTTGACATACCATTTTAGGCCATGGGAGAAAAATGAGGCATGCGGAGGGCTAAAGTGTAGCACACCACCGGAAGCGGCAAGGATTGACAGATTATCGTTGAAAACTTCCCTGGGCACAAAAGTTGTGGATGAAAGTGATTTTTTTTTCCCTTTATACAGGTATATGTAACCTTATAAACAGGTTGGATGGCAAATAAACATTTTTTCAATGGTAGTAATTCAATCATCACTGCTTCCTGTGGTGCGGTCCACTTGAGCCTTCAATCCTACTTCCTTGTTTGCCTCATGCCCTAAAATGATCTGTCAAAATGGATGGGAAGAATGGATAAAGCATACACATCACAGTGGCCCCACAGATACACTGACGGGACTCTCCTTCTCTAAGTCTTGGTGGGGGTAGTACCCGATCCGCGCTCCACTGCGGACCTGTTTTTTTTCAATATCACTATCACCGTATAAAGCGCAATACGCGAGCATTTCGAAACGGAACTGGATTCGGTGAGGGTGGAAAACACCCCAGCGGATTCGTTCAGGTTGGGGTCAGACCGTGACTGTGGGGCCCACCTTCATAATTTTGTTGTACATCCACACTGTCCATCTGTTTTTCCAGCTTACTGTAGGTCGTGAGCCCCAAAATGGAGCAGATTCAAATCTCAGGTGGACCACACCACATTAAACAGTGGTGATTGAGCATCCACCATTAAAAACTTCTTAGGGCCCACCGTTATTTGCCACCCAACCTGTTGATAAGATCACATGGAGCTTGATGAAGGAAAAACACAAATATCAACTTGATCTAAAACTTTTGTGTACCACAAAAAGTTTTTAATGATCTCTCTCTATTGTTTCATTGCATTGTGATCCACTCGAGATTTGGATGTGCTTCATTTCTAGGCTCATGCTGTAAAATGAGTTGGCAAAATGGATGGACGACATTGGTATACAACATATATATAGAGGTGGGCCCCACAGCCTGACCGGTGTTGAACACCAAGTTGAGGCTCTGACGTGATGAGAATTGACTCCGACATGTGCTCCGGTCAGCCAAATAGAGCATGTTTGAAATTGGTAGGACCTACGCCACAAGTGGGATGGCCCAATTAAAACCTAGTGTTTTCCAGCCTCACTGAATCTGGTTCCCTTAGATATTACACGTGTCATACATGATCTCAAAGTGGGAAAACCAAGTCGATGTGAAAGAGCTTCAAAATCAGATTATTTGAATGGTTATCAGTGTCCAATTGTTTGTGGAATGAGAACCATGAACGTTTTTCATGTTAAGCTATTAAGGCTATGTTTGAATACCAATCATTAATAAGTAACTTTTTTAATTTAATAAGTTACTTTTTCAACTTAAGTTAATTTGGTAAGCATAATTATAAAAAAATAACTTATATGATAAAGGTTGCTTATTCCTTCAAATGTTTTTTTTTTTCCTCGTTGTTTTTCTTTTGTGATAAAAGTTCCGAGTTTTTTTTTTTTCTCCCTGCTTTTCAACTTTTGACTCTTCTACCCCCCACCCCCCCTCCTTGTCTATCTCTCTCTCTCTCTCTCCCTCCCCCCATGTGATGTATGGTCCATATGAAAACCGGCCCCAATTGATGGAAGGTCCACATCAAAGGTGGGTTCCACATTATGGATGGCCCACATAAAGGTGAGCCCACATAATCGATTGTCCACATCAAAGGTAGGCCACTAATATTGATGAATGACCTACATCCAAAGCAGGCCTCACATGATAGATGACCCACATTGAAGGTGGCGCCCACAAGATGGACGGTCCACATCAAATGTGGGCTCCACATGATGGGAGGTGGATATTGAAGGTGGGCCCCACATGATAGATGACACGTATCAAGGTGGGCCACATACAAGGACAATTCACATTGAAGGTCGACCTTAATGATGAATAACCCACATCCAAGGTAGGCTCCGCTTGATGCATGACCCACTTTGAAGTTAGGCCCTGCATGATAGATAGTCCACATTAAAGGTGGGCCCACATCAAAGGTGGAGCCCATATGATGGTTGTTGTGGGCCTTGCAAGGTAGATGGTCCACATTGAAGGTAGGCCCCACACGTTTTACAATTTACATTGAAGATAGGGCCAAGGTGGGCCTAATATAATGAACAGTTCACATCAAGGGTAGGGCCCACATGATGGGTGAAAGATATTAAGGAGGTGTTTGTTTCCCAATTCCCTATTGCAATTACATGCAAATGAGTAATGATTAATTATTAAGGTAATTCCTACACTATTTTCTACATTGTTGGATTGCTTTTTGGACACTAAAATTCAGGAATGTTTTAATTTCATGTGGCGCCCACTATGACATATGTGGCTTATTCACGTCGTCCATCCATTTTGCGGATTGATTTTAGGGCATAATAAAAAAATTGAGGCAACTCCAAAGCTCAAGTGGACCACACCACACAAAAGATAGGTTGAATTTCTATCGTTAAAAACCTTTTATGACCACAATTTTCTATGGAGTGGGCCACTTGAGTTTCGGATCTACCTCATTTTTGGGCTCATGCCCTAAAATGTTTCGCTAAAATTGATGGATGGCATGGATATATCACAGACATCACAGTGGGGCCTACGAACTTCTGTCAATCATTTTCAAATGACTTTTTCAAGGAGGTAATTACCATCCGACACCAAACATGTGTAAATGATAATTATTACTCACTTAAAGGCATTTCCCTCTATTTATAACAAAACAAGCACCCAGGGTGGACCAAACAAACTTGAGGGACAAGTATTGATGTGATATTGGAAACCAAACATTTCTACTTTTTGACTAAGAAGTTGTGTATCAAACATATTTATCTATTGAATAAGTAAAAGCCAAAATATGTTACTTGAGGCATAACTAGTAAACTTACTATCCAAATGCCCCCTAAATGTTTGCCTATGTGATAGTAATATTTTTAATCATGCATCTAAATAGTAGCCATAATTTGGGTAGTTTAATTTAACTTGCTTATATGTAGCATAAGCAACTTTAGTTAATTTTAAAGTACATATTTATCATCCATCACACCTTCCTAAAGTGTCAAAAGCTTCTCTCTTTTTCCTTGGAAGACTAAGAAAATAAAAGAAATGTTATTTTTCCACTAGAAAGAAATGAAAAAAGCATTGTTTTTTATTATTTCTTAAAATAACCATTACTATCGAAGCTTCTTTTTAAATTTATTGTTTCCTAGGACAACTTTCCATTAAAAATTTACTTCGTGGCATGTGTTACATTGGCATATATGGCACATGTGAGATGCTTGAATATAGATGGTAGTATGTTAAAACATTGGCATGCATCACATGTCACACGGGGGCACTTGAGATGGCCCGTGGCATGTGAGTAGCATTAGCATGAGATACATGGGGCAGTTTCAGATGAATGATGACGCATGTTGCGCATGTGCAGGCAAGGGAGAATGGATGGATGCCTGTGTAGCCCACATAAGGTGCTTGAAGATAGATGATTGTAAATTCAAGAATGGGTTGATGGGCACATGTACGTGCTAAAAGATGAATAGTGACACATGTTGGAGCACTTGAAAATAAATAGTGACCTACACAACTAGGGGCATTGGAGGATGAATTGTATCAAATGTTGTGTGTCGGCACATTAGATGCCTACATTTTGGGAGGGAGAGATGAGAAAATAAATGACCATTTGGAAATAAACTTAATGCTATAGAAAAATTCATTTTATAGGAAAGATGGGGTAGGAGATGATCTATCCTTTCATTTCCTTTCATCCACCAAACAAGCCCTATGGTAAGACAGATAGCTTTATGATCCGATCACCATGTAAGTGTACTAAACCAAAACCCTCCCAATCATGGGACCAATGAGATCAGAGCATGGAGCATATCACATGAATCAAATGATCCTAAGGGTCCACTCATTGTCTATTAAATTGGTAGTTGAGGGAGACATGGTAGAAGCCTGGCCTACACCTAGAGGTGGGCACAAACCAAGCCAGCTCCAAAGCTCGGCTCGGATTGGTTCGAAAAAGCTCGGCTTGGATTGGTTCGAATGGAAGTTCAAACCAAACCAAGCCTCCGAGTCAAGCTCATTTGAAAAAACAAAACAAGCTCAAACTAGGGCAATACTAGCTTAGCTCGGCTCGAAGCTCAATTTGATTCAGCTCGTAGATTATAAGCACACTGTTTCCTGTGGTGTGATCCACTTGAGTTTTGGATATGATTCCATTTTGGGATCATGTCCTAAAATGATATGTAAAACAGATGGACAGCATGGATAATACATATACATGATGACATGGATAATACATAATACATATACATGGATAATACATATACATGATGACATGGATAATGTATTAGAATGCACACTGTTTCCTTGTAAAATTATGCTTGTGTACTTTTGTTTGGAAAATACTCTTACATGTCTATTTTGAAGTTGCACTCCTTTGGAGGATGTTAAACATCATATGGTAAGATACTTTTGTACTTTTTTTTCTAACTTTTTAAATTCTTTTCTAATTAAATAAACAAGGAAAAAAAGAGTCGCTGCCTGTTTGAACTCAGCTCAGCCCGATTCGAAATTTTCGACCAAACTGATCCCGGCTCAAACCAGATTTTTCTGGAGCAAACCAAACTCGGGCCACATGGGTCGGCCTGAAACCCAAACCAAACCGATCCACAAACTACTATTGTACAAAAACAAGCCAAACCAAACTAGGGCTAACTCGGCTCGGCCCGGATCGTTGCCCACCTCTACCTACACCACATGTTCTTTTATTGAAATAAGACTCATATTGGCTGACAATTCAAAGGATTTCGCTTCACCACAAAGGAAACGTGAAAGCTTGGGGCTAGGACATGAACACACTGCATCAAGCACGGCGCTGGATGTACTCCATCCAGTGCCAACGAAAAAGAGTTATGTGCGTGTGTCATACGTTGAGCGTACAAAAAAAAAGGAAAAAAAGAAAAAAGTCTCCTTGTCTAAAATGATGATTTTGTCATTTCAATGTGCGTCCCACACTTGCATACGCCGAGGCAACACTTTTTCATTGGCACCAAACACTAAAACATTGGCCCATTTGGATACATCGAATAATTTACTTTTTCTACTTACAATAGTATATAAGTAACTTATTTGAGATAAGTTTATTTTATGATCACTTGTAAGTAACCTTTTTATTTAAAGTTACATAGGGCTCATTTGTATACTTCCAAATAAATTATCATTTTTTTTTACTTACAGTAGTAGATCAGCAACTTATTTGAGATAAGTAAATTTGGTTTATGATCGATTATAAGTAGCATTCTTATTTAAAGTTACTTAATCACTTTAGTTAGTATGAAGTAAGATAAGCTACTTAAGGCATAAGTAACATAAAATCCAAACACCCTTTTAACCACTTCAGTTTAATAAGTAGAAATCAAGATAAGCTACTTGAGGCATAAATAGCTTAAGTAACTTAACATCCAAACACCTCTAAAAGAGTGACCGAAACACACTCAAATAGTAGTTGCTATGGATATATACTAGAAAGTTTGAAACTTCTTAACCACACTTTTTAATGAAAAAATATTAAGTGAAGGAATTAAAATCTGAAAATCTCATCCGTGTATTGATAATGCCAAATTCAATGAGCCTTTGTAAACTGAATTTCGGAATGGCAGTTCACCCCTCACTCCAAATAAGTACTATGGCTGTTGGATCCCTGAATGTGGGGGGAAACCGTGATATATGTGCCTTATATCCATGCCATCTATCCGTTTTGAAAGCTCATTTCAAGCCTTATCCCAAAAAAATGTAGCAGATCCAAATAGTAGGTGAACCACTACGATAAGAAACAATGGTGATTGAATACCCACCATTAAAAACGTCTTGGGACCAAAATAATGTTTATTTTCCATCCAACTTGTTGGTAAGGTCACAAGGGCCTGGATCAAGAGACCACACAAATATCAACTTGATCCAAAACTTTTGTAGGCCACAGGAAGTTTTTAATGGTCAATAACCACTGTTTCCCACGGTGTGGTCCACCTGAGATTTGGATCTAATTCATTTTGGAGATATAACCGTAAAATGAGATTTCAAAATGGATGGACGGCGTGGATATAAGGTTCATCATCAAGGTGGGCCCCACAGTGAGGGATCCACCCAACCGCTGCCCCCTCACTGCAAGAGCCAAACTAGCCAGTGGAGGACCAATCAACACCACCAGTCATCGGAAATTGGGTTTGGGATCAAGTAAATTAGATTCAAAATGAAATTGGGCAACCCAAGAAGTCTAACGGCCAAGATTAGGTTGTTGGGCAGTGAGATTTTCGTCTATGTAATTTGGACGGTTTGCATTGTCTACATGTATGTCCCGTGTGGGTGGATGATTCACATGTAGTGTACAGTGTCAGTGCTCTTGCCTGTTAAGTAAGCTCTTTGGGTCATTATTTCCGCTGTTTCCTTTGGTGTGGTCCACTTGAGATTTGGATATGCTTAAGTTTTGGGATCAACCACTAAAATGATCTGTAAGAACAGATGGACGGCGTGGATAAACCACATACATTCAAGGTGGGCCCAACAGAGTTGACTCAGTACGATAAAAGCCTACTGAGTTAGTCAGTACGCAATCCGATTTCTCTCAATACGGGTCCTGCGAACCAAAGGCATCACACAATGCTTGGGCGGAATATCTGCAAGTTACGAACCGTTCGTGATTTAGAGTCGTGCAAGTGGGCCATGTTCCAACGATCCAAACCGTTGTTACGATGCAACTCACGCCGCGTGGTATAATAAAGGAAAAGTACAAAAAAAAAAAAAAAAAAAAAAAAAAAAAACCCAAGATCAGAGAACTCCTAACTCTTCGATTGCAATCTTTGATGATCGGGCAATGCGATGGTTGATACACAGACACCACAGACTTGCACAAAAAGCATGCAAGTAATTAAAAAGGAACCGTCCAAATTGTCAGTGTTGATGCGGATGGATCAGGAACCCAAAATTCAAAAAAGCCAGACTTATTTTTTGGAACAATGGGTCCCACAATTTGGACTGGTTTAGCTTGAGTTAATACATGCCACGTGTACAATTTATAAGTATATGCGTATCAACCATCACAGTTTGGGAAGCGGATTGCGTACTGAGTAAACTCTGCGGGGTCCACCGTGATTTATGTATTTGATCCACTCCGTTCATCCATTTTAACAGATAATTTTATGTCTTAAGGCAAAAAATGAAGCGTGTAAACAGCTTAAGTGAACCACACCACAGGAAAAAATATGAATTGAATCTGTGTCGTTGAAAAATTCTTAGGGGCTTTGGAAGTTTTGGATCAAGCTTATATTTGTTTTTCCCCTTCATCAATGTCTGTATGATCTTGTGAACAGGTTGGATGACAAATAAACATCACTGTGGCCCCAGAAAGGTTTCAACGGTGGAAATCATTATACCCACTGTTTCTTGTGGTATGGTCCACCTAAGTTTTGGATATGCTTCAATTTTGGTTTCAACCCCTTAAATGAACTGGAAAAGAGGATGGACGGTGTAGATAAACTACATACATTTACAGTGGGCCCAACTGAGTTTACTCAGTACGATAAGAGCCTCCTGAGTAACTCAGGACGCAATCCGATTCCCACAGTTTGTGGACACATGAGATTCCAAGCCCGGCAGAGTCAGCAAACACTTTAGCTAAAAATGTTACTGGCCACACCTACCTGCCAGTACGTGTGGTCAGTGCGCCCACGTACAGATGTGGCCCAGCTGATGAGTGGACCAGATTGATTTTGGGCTAGCCCATGTTAACAGCGAGCCCCATCCAGGCCCAGATCTCACCAGGTGTGCCCAGTTGGCTCATGTCCAAGATTCTAGCCGTTCATCAACTGGGCCCTACTTGAACTTGTCCCAACCCATAAATCAGGTTGTTCCTCCAGGCGAGCCACAGTCTACAGATGTGCCCTAAATGCGTCCCTTTTCTAACCATCAATTAGTATCAAACACGCAAGGCCCACTTGATGAGCGGCCATTGCACGCTGAAGACAGGCGCGAATATCCGGCGACAAGGAGCCCATTCACCAAAACCATACGGGGCCATGTCCTTTTGTGAAATCCACTCCGTTCATCATTTACGATAGATCATGTTAGCTCGAGATCACAAAAATCAAGCCGATCAAAAACTCGATTGGGCCACACCATGGGGAACAGGGGAGATGGGAACACTCACCGTTGAAGCCTTCACGAGGCAGACGGTGATGTTCTTATGCCATCCAAACCGTTCATAATGTGATTCTCAGAAGGATTAACTGAAATTCCAAATACCATACGGATCTAAAACTTCAGTGGGCCCCAGGAAAGTTTCAATGGTGGCCGTCCACACTCCCACTTTTCTGTGCGTTTTGGCGCACTTGAGCTTTGGATCGGCTTGATTTTTAGGATGCTGCACTAACGTGATCTGGCTCAAATGATGGACGCACCGGATGTGATACAGAAATCAGTGTGGGTCCCACAGGGCCTTTTGTTGCACGGTCTCCAGCAACAATTGTGATAAGAAATGGAGAAAAACTTTACTATGAGCGTGTGATGGATCATACGCATGCACTTTTAAATTACTTAAAAATTACATTTTATATATATACAGAGTTTACTCCGCACGCTAGCGTGCGGAGTTACTCGGTAACCGATCCACTTCTTATATATATATATATATAGAGAGAGAGAGAGAGGAAGTGGATTGCATACCGAGTAAGAGTAAACTCTATGGGGCCCACAGTGATTTACATATTTTATCCACTCCATCTATCCATCTTAACAGAAAATTTTAAGTATGATACCAAAAAATAAAGCATATCAAAATCTAAAGTTGAACACACCATAAGAAAAGTGTAAACTGAATGTCTACCATTGAAAAATTATCAGAGTACACAACAGTTTTGGATCAAGCTGATATTTGTGTTTTCCCTTCATCCATATCCATGTGATCTTATGAACAATTTTGATGACAAATGAACATCACTATAGGGCCTGGGAAGGTTTCGACGATGGAAATCATTATTCCCACTGTTTCCCATGGCATGGTCCACTTGAGATTTGAATATGCTTAAATTTTGGGCTCAATCACTAAAATGAGCAAGAAAAATATATGGATGGAATAGATAAAGCACATACATTCTAAGTGGGCTCAACTGAATTTACTCCGCATATAATCCGATTTTATATATATATATATATATATATATATATATATAGATATATAGAGATATATATATAGAGAGGAATGCTTACCTATGTGAATCATCTCTCACGAGAACTCGTGAGAGAATTTTGAAGACTCATTGCATGTGATGTGTCCCTAAAATTTGGGTTGTCCACTAGATGTAGCATCTCGAAACAACCCTTAAGACTCAAGTTTTAACCTGATCTAGAACTCTCATGGGCCATAAAAGAGAGTAAGAGGCAAATCAAGAGAGGAAACTGCTTCCATTTTTCACGGCCCACTAGACTTGTGAACCAAGTTAAAAATTAAGCCTAGGGTTTTTTGGGGTGCTACATCAAGTGGACGGCCTAGATTTTAGGGACACATCACATGTAATGAGTCTTCAAAATTCTCTCATGAGTTCTCGTGAGAGATGGTTAGTAGGTAAGCATTCCTCATATATATATATATATATATATATATATATATATATATATATATATATATATATATACTTACAACCAGACCTTACAATTAATGCATAAAAGTTTAGATATATCATAGAATAAGATAAAATAAAATAAGCTCATCCGATGTTTTTATTATCAGATATATGGATATTTATTGGACGGTTAAAATGAAAATATATTCAATGGTCTTAGTTCAATAAATAACCGTCCACTAATATAAGGTTGGGAACGTACAAACATGAATTCCAGAATATAACTTTTTTTTAAAATGATTTACACAAATTTTACGGTTTAAGATGAGTCAATTCATGCCATGTGTGGCACTATTTTGAAGTGCCTGAGTATCAAGTTTCATAGGCAGCCGGAGTATCAAATAACTCCCTGGCGTCTACGTAGAATCGTTGATAACGGATCGCACGTGCGGCGACTCTCCTCTTCAATCCATCCTCGCGCAGATCGCCTCTCGTATTTCTATGTCAGTCGAGAAAGCAAGTCGCTTCAATTCCAAGTGAGAAAAATGGCGATGTAGACGATATTCTTCCCAGCATCCATCAAAATCTCGTCATCCTCCTTCAATTTCTCGCCCATGGATGAAGCTTCTTACACCAGCCTTCCTACCAGTCATTTGCTCGGCTCAGTTCCAGTACGCTTTCTTCCTGCCCTCTCCCATTTTCTTCTTTCCCTTTTTGTCCCTCCCCTTTTCTTGAATTTCCCTTTTCCCCCTTTCACAGCAACAAGATATCTTGGATTCTGCGGTTTTCTCACCCTTCCCAGAGATTTACACCGAGTTTCGGTGTATACTAGGAATTCGTGTTTTGTTTTACTTTCCGTAGTTAGGGCTTTTCTTGAGGAAGAACTGTACGATCATCGACCCGATTATATGTTGGGATACTCGGGTTGTTAATTTGCGCAATGAACTCGGGTTCTTTGGCCAGAGGTCAGTGATCCAGACCGTTGGTATATTAGGACCCGTCTTGGATTGATCATGTCCCGAAAATCTCTTCGATGGGGCAATCCTATCCTTCCAATTTCTTTTATATGCAAATAGACGGTGCAGAAGCGGAGTGCTGCTACGGTTCACATTCGACTGGAAGATGAGCGAGATCGATGGTTAGGATCTTCTCTTTTGGGATTTTTGGTACATGGTGCATCCCCTGCGGGCTGTGTCATCACAACGGCATAGATTGCCGAAGTATTGAATGATGGGGCCCACCTTTACGAACTGAAAACCCAAGCGTACTGTGCATGTCTTGGAGTCGAGGTTTGTATGATTTCTCTTATTCTGAGAATGGAAGTGGAATGAGAATCATCATGCAATTCTCGAATTGAGAATTATCACATTTTCAGTTTGTACAAGTCAGTCCTACCCACTGTTCAGTGATCCAAACAGTCGATAAGATAGGGCTTACTGTGGATGTCTGGAGAATAAGAAATTTCCCGATGGTTAAGACAAAAAGTAGAGATGGTCCATATTCAAGTGATGAAGGGCCAAAGATTCGATAACTACTATCTTCCAAGGTGGGAAAATTTTAGTGGATGGGGCATCTTTGGTGGGTCCATAACCTCAACGGTTTGGATTCTTGAAGCACAGGCCTCACTTATGGGTCAAATGGGTCGGTTTGGGTCACACCGAGGGGAGTATTAGATGCGACCGGTTTGGTAATTGGGTATGGATATCAGCCTCAGACCCAATCCATTTGTGTATGGGTTGGGTTTGGGTTGGCTCCAAGTTCAAATAAGATGGATCTGGGTCAGGCTAGGTCAGGTCTGGACTAAACAGATCCAGAGACTTAAGAGGATCCAGACCTGACCCATTTGTCTTCAGGCTATGTTTGGGTTGTAATTAATATAGACTTTATGTTAAGTACCCAACTATGTGTTTTCTTTAGGTATGTCCTTAAAGTGTAGTTAATCGCTCTAATTACCTTGACTGGGGGTTTTGAGGGTTAGTTATGAATTGATCCTGCTTTGGCTCTGGGATCAGTCAATTTTTTGTTGGTCAATATCTGACCCAAAGCCCATTGAAAGACGGGTTGGTTCAACTATGAGAGGCCCCAAGCCCGACCCATTTGATAATCATGGCAGTATTTTGGACTCATACCTGATCTTGTAGGTCCAATTTTAGATCCAGCTCCTATTGCTATTGGGTCAGGGCCAATGACTAGTTGGGTCAACCTGACCCATTTCCACCTGCTGCCTCACTTATACCAAACTAGGGTGTTTCACCATGTGTGGGTGTGTGCGCGCACGCGTGCATGCACATGCATATGAGTATTCTTTGGTTGACTTTGTATATTGACTCATGGGAGGATGCAGGACTGATAACATAGAGTGGTTGAGAAATTTTGTAGCAGGCCAGTAGCATAGGCGTTAAAGGTGGGGAGTTATTTGAGATAATGGTAGAATGTGACCATCCATACACACATACACTAGCAATGTACCCATAGCATACTTGCCGCTCAACCAAAACAGTCCAGATCGTCTCCACTCGAGGTGGAACATAACCACAAGTCAAGTGGAAGATCTTAGCCTTATCTTTTGTCATTTGTTTCTTGAATCTATGGAAATGTCTATCTTTAAATCTTAATGGTGCATTTCATGGCCACCAAGGAGATGTTTAGTATCACCCCGTCAGTATGAATTTTTGGGTTATGACCTATCAATAGTGGATCCCATCATTGGACACTTCGGATTACAAATTTTCCTTTATTAGTCATATATATAGTGGCCTTGTGAATGTATATGGATCTTCATACTGCCAAATAACAAGTGTCGCCCTCTCTATGTAGTTAGTCAAAGGTATAAGGTCAGGTCCAGTTAAACTTGTTGAGGGTCTGTGTCATAGCTGAGTCTTTGTGAACACTTAAGGCTGGTTTATCCATGCCAACAGTTACTTTATTTTATAGCTTCATTTTGATTCGCACCATGCCAGTGGTTTGTTCAAGTTGTCAAATATGGTCATTAAACTAGATTTTCTCTGCTCTACATAGGATGGAACATGTTGATCTTGCTAGAAAACCTCAACTCTACTTGGTCCACTTAGATCAGACCCAACTATTCAAGCTGAAGGATTCAAGTTGAATCAGTGTCTGGTCTAACTGTTGGTCGCAGATGATGGGGTGGCGTGTGAATGAGAATAGCCTCAAGCACTTAATAGTAATGAAAAGCAAACGCCTTTTGGAGAGGCAGGTTTTCAATAACAAATGGTGAGAGATTTATTTATGCCATCTAAGCTAAACCAAGCTACTTGGCCGCAAGGGAGGAGGCTGTCTCATGCAGGCTTGATCAAAGCAGAAACATAGAAAAATAAAAGCTCATTGCTAGCAGCATGGAGGTTGAACCAAACATGCTGGCTTACAGGCTGAAAATGACTAGAGAAAAGATGGGTGGAGCGATAAATTGAGAGGAGCAGCAATCTGACCATTGTGGTTTGTTCTGTCTTTTCTTCGAGACTTATAGTAGCCTCAAATCAATTGTAGACTTATCTTCACATAAGCAAGAGGGGAGGATGGTTGGCCAAGCTTCCATGAATAGATTGTGCCATGTTGATGGACCGACTGGGAGCTCGAACAATTTGGAGCTAACTCACTATGACCAATTGCATCATACAGCGTTGGTTGCAGCTGTTAGCTCATATAGATAGGGAGCTGCTACATTAGAGATGGGATTCTCTATGATTCTTCAAGAATACAAGCTGAATAGGCAAGAAGGCAACCGGCACTTTAAGAATGACAAACCAAATTCAACCAAGGATAACGATTGTTGTAACCATGAAGTAGGCTGGCTGGACGAGATCTTCAAGATCTCTGAAAAATCCTCAGTGAAGCTTCTAGGACCGGAGCTTCTAGAAATTGATAATACCTTCAGTTGCCTGGAAGTGCTGAAATCTCTAAGCTGGAACAAATGTGTTGAAAACCCTTCCCTGTTAGGGGCCTCTGGAGCTAACTGCTTGAGAAACAATATAATTCTATGGACATGACACGAGTGTTGTCAGCCGAGGCCCTTGGTCATGAATAATGAGATAATACCAGTGTTTTAAATAGCGGTAGCGTGTTGCGTAGCGTTCAACACTCTGTAGCCTGTAGCGTAAGCTATATGATACTTCTATTTTTTTAATTTAAAAATAAAAAAAATAAGATAATTAGTAAGAAAAAAAGCAAAAAAATATAAAAATGCCTGACAAATGATTCATTTTTTCAACTATAAGCATGTTCAAGCAAGTTATTAATTATTATTTATCAAAAGCTAATCCACACAAGTTATAAAAAAAAATCAATAATAAAATAATTATCGCATCAACAACTTTCTAAGCAAACCATTTTAATTAATAATGTCTGATTGAAACCACAAGTCACAACTCACAAGTATGAAAAGAAATAAAAATCCTGGAGGTTAAGAGGGGTTTCCGAAACCCTCTTTCGAAGCCCCTTTTCTTTTTAGTTTTAAAGGTTTTTTAGTGTGTGAATTTCACACCAACTTTTACAAAGAATCACTACCATTTTAAGTGAAAGTAAACATAGAAAGGTTTGGTTTTGACTTACATTTTCAGTTTTTATTTTTTATTTTTTATTTTTTATTTTTATATTGGGACTTTTACACCATTTTTAAAAACAATAATAATAAAAAATAAAAAATAAAAAATACATTTTTTTGAGAGGTCATAAAAAAATACATTGTAGCTTACGCTACACGCTACGTAGCTGTAGCGTACGCTACGACCCTTGTAGGCTGTAGTGTACACTACAGGGGATTTACACTATTTAGCTACGCTACGTAGCGCTATGGCTACGCTACGCTACAGACGCTATTTAAAACACTTTTGGAATTGTTGAAACACTTAGGGTTTTGACACTGCTACTCTAAACATCCTTGTGGCATATGCACCTAGAATCCTCTATATAGGTAGAGCCTGAAACACACATTTAACTTGAGTCAATCTCAAATCATGACCTAGGATGGTAAGTGTGGCAATGGGCTGGGTAGCCCACCTGACCTGACAATCTCGTCTTGGCTCTGGGCTGAGCTTGGGCCTCGCATGCATGGTCCGATCAATTTTTAGTTTGGGCTTGGGCGCAAGTCATTTTTAGCCCATTCCGGTTAGACTTAACCTTTGTATGCACATGTTTGATATGTCACAAATATGCTATTCCATCCATCTTGAATGTAGACTAATGCTTTCATTCGTTTAAAATGACTATTTCTTTGTGCATGTGTGATCCACTTGATCAATTGATAGACCAAGAAAATTCAAGTGGGAAATAGGGATTTTATCCATTTTCGGGCCAGGTCCAACCAATTTTTTTGAGCTCAAGCCTCAAGTCAAGTGGAACCAAATTTTTTTTTTTTTTTTTAAGCTCAGGCCTCCAGTCAAGTGTTGGCCAAACCGGTCCATTGCCACTAATAAGAAAAGGGAAACGGATGTAGTCTTTTGGGGTAAGTGATTTGAATGAGGTGGCAATGCAAGCTATTGAGGTAGGAGTAAAGCTTCTTAAAGATCACTTCTCCTTGCTTGTTATCATGGATGTGACCAAGGAGAGTGATCTTGTGGGCCTCCAGAAAATGTTTGGAACCTTCGAGACTGTTCTTCATTGTGAGTAGTGTTCCAAATATCGGAGATATAATTGATAATATCGGTATCGCCATGACAGTGATATCGAAAGTGCTAGAAGTATAAAAATTCCTATGTTGCTGATATTTCTGATAATATGACCAATATTTGGTGATATTATCGATGTCACTGATAATATGAGAAGAATTCCTTATAAAAATGTCCTGGTATCGACAATACCATCAATAATATCCTCGATACCAGCGATAATATCCTTGATACTAGGGAAATATCTGTAAATAGGCGAAAATAAACAAAATTGACAAAATTACCAAAAACCTAAAAAATCTTCATTTTTGTTTTCTTTTTGGAATTTTGTTCCGTAGGTGATTTTAGTCACTCTTTTTATCGAATAAAAGTTTGGATTTGGGGAGAAATCTTGACTGGAAACGAAGATGGATGGGAATTCAAAGGTGACAAAAAATCCAATCTTCATTTTTTTTTTTCAAATGTTAGCATGGGTTGCAATGGAAATCCATGTCTATGTATGATTTTAATTCATTGACATGGATTTGTGGAGAAACAATTGACATTTAAGTGAAAATTTGGGAAAATCCTAAATTTTCCATTTTTATAGTGGAAAATGTGTTATTCACTGTTAATTAATGTGGAAATTGTATATTAATGAGTGTTGGGTATTTTATTGATTGGCTATAAATTTTCTATATTTATTTTATACTGATTTTTTCAACAACACAAGTTTTTTTTTTTTGGAAAGGTAACGCTACCAGGGATACCAGGGATTGAACCTTGGATCACTCACACACATTGCAGAGTCTCTACCATCTCATCCAACGAGCGGGAGACTTGATAACACATAGTTAGGCCCTTATAAAATGGAAACTTATTATGTATAGTTGTATTTTACAATATTTTGATTCCTACATATGTAAACGTGTGTCTTTTAACATCTCTTGAAGTTCCATTGAAAAATTCCACCTTTTTTCTCAATGTTTTCCTCAAACGGCAATATTTTTTTCAAGTATTGGCGATAGTAATACATGTTTCCGTATCCGCAATTGTTGATACATGTAACAATATCGATACTCTGAATACTGATTGTGAGTGAGATCAATCTCTAATGGAATATCTAGATGTATTTCATCTAGTTCCAAGTGCTGCTGATGGTGGTTAATCTAAAAAAAGAAGCGGTGTCCTGGCCGTCTGTCTTGGTTTATTCTTCTTATCCAGATGCTTGATGGATGTTTTATCCATTTACTTCTTTATAAATTAATTTTGCCTATAATACAATAAAGTAAAGAAAATCACTATACCTTGTGTGGCTCATGATTTTTACTTCTAAATTTCCATTTTAACTTTTGTGCAGGCTGCGATTGTTGAAGATAAAAAACCCATCAACTATGGAGGTATAAAGGGCACATCTCTATATCATTTTATTTTCTTGTAGTATCAGTCACATGGTTTTCTGTTCTTTTGTGTGTGTGTGTGTGTGTGTGTGTGTGTGTGTGTGTGTGTGATGTGTAAAATCTTTTCTATTGACGCTGTCATTATGAGTTTTCATGGTGCTTCCAGAATATGCATGTGCTCAACACATGCTCATTTTATCAGCATTTTGGGGTTCCTAGTTTGGCGTTCACAAAATAGTTTGGATCGCTCAATTTCCTTCTCTCTCTTTTTTTTTTCTTTTTTTCATTTTCTTTTTTCTTTTTTCTTTTTTGGCAGTTCCAGAAGCAAACTTGCAAATATTCCCTCCCAATAATGGTGGGGATAAGGGTTGGGGATATCAAGCTCCAGGAACTTCACGTGGTATGTTAACTTTTCTTTGTTTTTTAAAAAAAAATATTGCCAAGAGAAACTAATGCGTTGGAAAATTGTGGTCAGATCATAGTTAGCGAAAGTCTGTATTAAAGTAAGTTTTCTCCTTGAAAAGAAAATTTGAATGATCATCTTCGGCTCTTTGCATTTAAAACCCTGTATATTTTAAAAATATCAGGGAAAAAAAAATCATTTTCTTGGGTAGGCGAAATTATACCATTTCTTTTCTTTTCTTTTTAAAAAAATCAAACACGAATAATGACATTAAGTATTTTGGATCTTTGATTGAGATTCAAGGGTAGGGATTGGCCTTTGTCATCTATTTATAGAATTGGGTGGAAAGTGGGGTGATTTATACAGGGAGTATTATGAGTATTAACTCTTCCTTGTTTAGCTATGTGCATTATAACTTACGTGGATATAAAATTTTGCTATTAATTTTTTTTTTTTTTGGTCATCGTTGTTGTCATCATCATCATTCTCTTAGGGGGCGTTTGACATCTCTACTAATAAGAGCTTATTTGCTTATTCTAAAAAAATAAGCTCTTATTATGAAAATAGACCGTTTGGTAAAGCTTTCATTTTAGAGCTTATTTTTTTAGAAACTAGCAAAAAAGTTCTTAAATAATAAGTGATAGGGAGGTCACTTTTTCTTGAAGGGCTTATTTAGCTTAAGCGGGTAGACATTTCTAATTAATTTTTGGACAAGTTTGTCCTTAAACGTTTTAAGTAATTCCCATCTTGCCCTCTTCTCTTCTTTAGAATATCTCGAAGGTGGGTCCACATGATGAACAACCCATATTGAAGGTGGGTTTCCACATCAAGGTGGGCCCACATAATGCATAGTCACATCAAAGATGGGCTTCACATGATGAACGCCCACATCAAAGGTGGGACCTACATGATGGATGGGGGACATTGAAGGTGGGATCACAGGATGGAAGGTCGACATCAAAGGTAGGACCACATGATGGACAACCCATATTGAAGGTTGGGCCCCGCATGATTGACGGTGAACACCAGAGGTGGGTCCCACATGATGGATGACCCACATTAAAATGTGGCCCCGCATGATGGATGGACTATCCACATCAAGTGGGCCCCATATGATGGACGGTTCATAGCAAAGGTGGGACCCACATGATGGATGGTGGACATTGAATCTGGGACCACATGATGGAAGATTGACATTAAAGGTGGGCCTACATGATGAATGATCCATATTGAAGGTTGGACCCCACATGATGGACGGTCTACAGCCAAGGTGGACTTACATGATGAATGGTGGACATCAAAGTGGGTCCCACATGGACTACATACTTGATGTGGGCCCCACATGATAGTGGTCCACAACAAAGGTAGGACCCACATGATGGATGGTGGACATCAAGGATGGACCCCTCATAATGAATGGCTCATATCGAAGTGGGGCCCCACATCAAGGTGGGCCCACGTAATGAAAGGTTCACATCAAAGGTAGGGCCCACATGATAGATGGCCCACATCAAAGTGTGGCCCAACATGACAGAACATGCACATCAAGTGGGTCCCATTTAAATGGCAGTCCACGTCAAAGGTGGGACCCACATGATGGATGATGCTCATTGAAGGTGGGCCCACATAATGGTCAGTTGATATCAAAGATGGACTCACATGATGAACGACCCATAATGAAGGTGGGGCCCCACATAACGAATGGTCCACATCAAGGTGGGCCCACATAATGGACGGAGTGGGCTTCATATGATGGATGGCTCACATAACAGTGTGGCCCCTCATAATGGACAGTTGACATCAAATGGGCCCCACCTAATCGACGGTCCACATCCAAGGTCTCTCATGATGGATGACCCATATCCAAAGTAGGCCATATGATGGATGATCCATATAGAAGGTGCACCCCACATGATGAATGGTATATCAAAACTGGGCCCCACGTAATGGACAATACACTTCAAAGGTAGGGCCCACACTATGGACACATCAAATGTGAATTCCATGTGATGGTGATGAGTAGTGGACATTGAAGGGCCCTACATAAAGGACAATTAGCATTGATGCTGGGCCCCACATGATGGACGGTCCACCCAAACAAGCATTTGGATTGCTCTTATATTTAAGTTATTGTAATCTTAAAAAATGACAGTCAACTACCCTTAAAAAAGCTTTTATTTGAAAGTTTTACTAAACGTGCTTATTTTAAATAAGAGCTTTTTTTTTTTTTTTTTTGGAGATTTTACCAAACGGGCTTATTTAAAACATGAGCTAGAACAAAAAGAGCTTATTAAAATAGCTCTTATTCAAAAAGTTTTTATTGAATTAGAGTAGAGATGCTAAACGCCCCCTTAGCCTTCTTCCAGCAATTTGGGTTGGCTTTTAATGGTAGTTTGACAATATTTCTACGATCGGATGCCTCCATACGCCAACATTCCTCTTTACGGAGGCTCCTGGTAAACTCCATGGTAGAGGCTCACACGGACACCGCCTCACATGCCAATATAGTTCCACCCAGTATCGACTCCCAGCTCAACTATTACTCACATGCTCCAAGGAGCGATCAAACAAAACAAGGTCATTGACATGCACTTGCCAGACAACCGCTAAGCATGAAGCACTAACACACATGAAAGGTCATGCTCGGGTGCACAATATAGCAGGAACTCACCTGTGCATTGTTACCAATCACCAGTGTTTTAAATAGCGAATAGCGTGTAGCGTAGCATTCACCCCTTTGAAGCGTGAGGCATAAGCTACATAGCGTGTAACGTAAGCTACATGCTACTTCTAGATTTTTAATCAAGGCTGCATTTGGTTGCACTAATTCCATGATATTCATCAAATTAGATTGATTAATAATGAAATTTAACAAATTGTCATGGTATTTGGTGCAACGAAACACAACCTAAAGTAATAGGAAAGGGTAATGACTGAGTATAAAGGTAAAGCAAGGGCAAGAAAACTGATTTAATACTTCCACTACTATTATTTTTACTAAAAGCATTAAATATTGAAAATAAAAAAATGTAATAAATCATTGAAAATATTATTTGATTTTAATGTTTCAATGAAAAATAACTTGTAATGTGAGGCACGTAGTGTGTAGTGTACTCTATGTAGCGTGTAGCGTATGCAAATTATCATGTAGCGTAGGCTACATGCGACTTAAGCTATTTTCATGAGCTACGTAGCGTTAAGGCCAAGCTATGCTACGTAGCATAAGCTACACGCTATATAGCGTAGCTATTTAAAACACTGACCAACACTAAGTACTTGCATGCCAACATGGTCATGCCCATGCTGCACCTTAATGCAATTGTTATGTGCTTGTCACAATGGGGAATTTCTGACTGGTTAATGTCTAGCGCATGCGAAGGCATCTTTAGCCTGCGACCCTGTGGCTCAGTGGTAGACTCACAAGAGTTTCAACATGAGGTCATGGGTTTGAGCACCCATTGTGGTGTGAGTGTGCAGGCGGCCAGGCGTGTGTGGTGTGTGTGAGTGCGCGTGAAAAAAAAATGAGAAGGCGTCTTTCGAAAAACTTTAGATTTTTAATGGGTGTCCATCACAATAAGATTAAAAAAATGTAGACTACAATTCTGTTATGCGGACGCAGCCCTGGAAACTTAAATTTCTGATAGTTACTGTAGACACCCTACCTCATGTGAAATCCTGATTGTTGACCTTAATCGTTGAAGGAGGGTCTTGTTTTGAAGCTTTGTTGTTTTAGGATTTGGGTAAGTGCTAAACCCAAAATTTACCTGAAAACCAGCTTAACATCCCATTAAGCCTACCCTAAGCAAAGCCTAAACCCTCACCTAAGCTCTTTTCAACTTCCTAGTCATTGAGCCCAAATAAGCCCATTTTTGGTCTGGGCCCACATTTTTTTAATGGTTCTCTCTAGCTGATGGGAATCCTATTCTTTCTACAGAGCTCTAATGCTTGTAGAAGTAATTTTTTCACCAGACAGCTTTTTAAACAAAATTGTGCTTCCTGGTTGCAAATTGCCATTTTTGGTCATTTTTGCATGGCAACATTCGTTGAAAATCATGATTTTCAGGGTTCAATTAGTTTTACCTCCTGCGTTTAATTTCCCTAATCTTAGGGTCCATTTTGAAGCCCATCACATGAGCTTTTCAATCAGCCCTAGATCATCCCAATCCGAGGTCCGTGCATGGAGTCATGATCAAAGCTATCAGAGGGTTTGTAGGAGTTCTATGTGGAAATTTTGACAGAAATTACCAGATTGCCATTCAATGGATTCAAGTCCTAAACTGAATTTCCCTTTTTCTTGAGAAGTGGCAATTTTATTAAGAGAATGCCAAAGCCTAGAAATTACAACTCAGACCATAAAATAGGAAACAAAAAACTCCCACCTACGTTTTCAGCTACAGCCCAATCACATTCAATTTAGCCCTATTAAACACCTCTGGAATCTGCCCTTACCAATTCCTAAAACAATGATTGTTTCTCCCCCCCATAAGGACCAAATTCCAGCCAACATCACTAATCTCCATATTTTCTTGCAATCTTGTCCACACCTCCAAAATTTTAGCTTACCCTTTACCAAAACTACCTCTAATTACCAAAGTTACCCCTCTAATTACCATATGGCAGCCCATAATCATGTCTCAGCGATACTCCAAAAGTGACTTTACCCATCGCATGACAGGTTAACGAAGCAAACAGCTTAGACAATTGAAAGAGCACCCATGCTTGCTGTTGCTGGTTAATGTCTGAAGAGGAAGCATATAATGTGGTAATAATCAATAGATGGTTGTTCGTGAGAATGATCCTTGAGGCGAGGATATGCACTGTGTATACAGGTTTCTAGTTTGGACAAGTGGTGGTCACCGATCTGGGACGTTGGTCTGTTTGGATCCACCATTATGGATTTTGCGGAAAATCTCTTTGCTTCTCTTCATTTTTTGGCCTGTAAATAGATTGTTAACAAGAGAGTTGCTGCAAAAGTCCACAGTCAGCTGAAAAAAAGCCTGAAATTTATGACTGGGATTCCAATCTGGGAGATATTGGGAATGGTCTCTCCACATGACGCGTAAGGAACCAATTGTCTGGATTACTGAACCATGGGCTCCACTTGTCCAATCTGATAACCAAGCATACTGTTGAAATGCTCGCCTCAAAGATCATGTGATTGCCCAGTTATTCACATAGCCATTTCTCCATCCTCCCCATCAAGGTTTGGGACTATTGTTCGAAGGATCATGTCTTATTAATAATAACCTGAAAGTAGAGGCACACTTGCGTATAAAATTAGTAGATTCAGGCCTTTTCTAAGTTTGTTTCTCTTTTGCACAAGAACCAAAGATTTTTCTTTTCAGGGATCAGGCATCTATAAAATGCAAAGTGCTTTTTGTGGGCTGTGTTTGCCATATTCATTTATGTTTAAGACTTATAAATTTGGTTTTCAAAAAAGAAAAAAGCAAAGTCATGCCATGTGTTTCTTATAAATATGTATATTTGTGTCTTGATGTTGCATATTTACCATATGGTCCATATCCTCTCTTTGGGAGTCCTATGAGTTCCATACTTGGAGGACCCAGCAAGAGGTGTTTGATTTTATTGCGCCACTATCTGCTAGCTGTTCTATGGGCAGCACGGCAGGAGCCTAACAAACGCACCTTCCATGATTGGTCTAGCCACCTTGAAGCAGTCTTCCTAAGAGTTAAAGGATGTGTACTTGAGTGGCCAAAGTGTCCAATTTGATGGGTTTTTGTAGTGGTTTTTTTGTTGGGCTGTTGGGGTTCTCCTCACTTTTGTTTTGGATGATGCCCCATCATCCCTCTTTCTTTTAATAAAATTTCATTGCCCTTCCAAAAAACAAATGTTCAAGGACCCTGGAGAATCATTGCTTTAGAATTCCTACATCTATCTACTCATTAAAAAATAAATAAAAATCCTTCATCTATCTTTTGCTTAAACACCAAAGGTATTTATATACTGTCCATTTCTTGTCATCCTTGAAAATTGTTGAAGGACTGCAAGTAATGCTAGCTCCACATGCACCTCTATGGGCATCAGAGTTGTGAATCAGGTTGTCCACTGCACATGACCGGGCCCAAGAAATCAGGCCAGTCCATTTATCAGGCAGTCCGCATGTGTATGAAAACAATGAACGGTTTATAAGAAGTAGCAAATGCTCCACAGTCAATTTATGCGTGTGGCCAACTTGATGAGTTGGTCAGCCTGTTTTCTGACGAGTTCATCTATACAGTGGGGGCCCAACTGATGCATGGCTTGAGATATTGCACGCACATTCCACATTGGCACGTCAGGCCATGCATGGCGAGGTTCGCGCGGGCTTAGCAATAATTCCACAAATTTATTTTAGGAATTCTTTTGTCTTTACTCTTTAGTAATAACTGCAATTTTTTTCCCTCTGTAGTTTTCATTGCCTCTTTCATTTATATGAGTGGCTTCTTGTTTCAGCAGGAGGAGATGAACAGTCCACATCACGTTGGAAGGGGGTGTTTAGCATCTCATCATACACCCCATATTTCGATGTGGATACGGATGCTGTCCTCGACAGAATCAAGAGTTCATTGAATCCTACCCAGGGAGATTTCTTCAGAAAGATTGACGATAACCCTGATCTGTGAGTTTCTTTATTTTTATTCTCCAGTCCTGTGGCTTCTTATCTCAAAAAGCATTGCTTACAGTTGTGCGAAGTTTGGAGAGTCTGTTTTTTCCCTGCAAAGAGCAAAGAGTTTTTGGATTTTTTCTTCGTGGCTATCATTCAGGCTCTTTGGAAAGAAAAGGAACAGCCATGCATTGAATGGCGTTTGTACACTGGTCCCTTGACCATTGCCAATGTCAAATGTCTCGCTTTTGAGTGTAGGCATTGCACCCCCCCTCCCTTCCACATCCCTAGGTGGATGCACCCTTTGGTTGTTCTTTTTTCTATAATTTGGCTGCCTTGTATTGGCGATTGGCCTTTCCCTTGTAATAAATTTCTGTCCCACCAATCACCACATAAGGAAAAAAAAAAAAAAAGTATTGCCTACATTTTGGTCAAAGCTTCAATCTTTCAACTAATTAGATATCCTTGGTTTACAAAGGCTCTTTTGGTTCGTGTCTCCGAGTATACTTTATTAAAAAACAACGATTCAATCGTGTTAGGCACCTAAAATGTACAGGTTCTACATTCAGCTAAACTATTTTAAGGACCCCTTTTTCTGAAATTCCATTGTCGTCTATAATATTATTTGTTTCTTCAGATTAAAGAGCTTTGCTAAACCCACACAAATGTTTAAGCCAGCTAATGCACATGCGCCAATATGGTGGAAAGGCACAATATCCAAGTCATCCATCAGAGGGTACCACTATGTAGATTCCCTATTGCAAGAGTTAAGTCAGTCCACTAGTCAGTGGGCCACAAGTAATTAAACAAATGTATGGTTTTGAAAGAATCAACGAAAATTTTCTAACCCATCAACTTATTTCTGATATCATGGATTCATGGCACACCATTTGAATGGACCACTTTTGTCATTGGGCAGCAACATCTGTAGGGTGAGGTCCACCTAATGAATGGCTTGGATATTTCACCTGCCTGCCACACTGGCATATGTGGTGGCATGTGCATTAGCTGACCTGCACAGGGCTTAGCAAAGCTCCATGGTAAAATCGCCATTATAGTGTAAATAGCAGTTGAAAGAGCTTTTAATAACCGTGGACTGTTGATTCTTTGTGGTCCTTTCAAAGAATTGAATTCCGTTTTTTGTCAATAGCCATTCTTTGAACATTAGATTGCAATGTAAATATGCATACCATCTATTCCCCAATTGCACATCTGTGATACTGGCAAATTTGCAGATCCAAACCGTCCTCTTATACCTGAAACTTCCATCCTTTGTTATACCTCATCCCACCGCTCTCTACAGTCTACTCTTGCATTTATGTGCTGGATAATTATTAGAGATTCGAGACTAGAGAGCGTACTAAGAAGAAAGGGAAATAAGAAAATTTACCCTATGTGTTTGCATTGAGAGTACTCTGGAAATGAATTTGATTTTCATGGAAATCGAGTTTGCTGTTGTTTGTGTGAAAGGTAACTTTAGAATTGAGTTCCATTTTCAAAGTTTTACTAAAAAAATATGGATATACATTTCTCCCCCAAAACATGGTAAATGTCGATTTCCGAGTTTATGAGAGTTCTCACCCTTCGACCATAGACCTTTTAACATAATCATGGAAAACTGCACTCTAGACTAGACAATGGAGTTATTATTGGATTCAATATCTTTCTATTCACCGAGGATTCTATAGGAGGTTTCCATGTCCATGTTTTGGATTCTGTGTGCAAACAGCCTCACCAACCTTTCTTGTAGAAGGCTATGCTCCATTGAACGAAGTCAGATAGAAATGTTGATGTGAGAAGTGAGAACATTAAAACTGGATTCGATGCACTTGCAATTTTCGTAAATATGTTTTCAACAGATTGGTAGGGGTGGCAATGGGCCGGGTGCTGGACTGTGCTTGTCCTGATATCAATTGATCCTGAAATTCAACCCCAGGACTGACACGTAGCACTAACAGTCATAAACAGGGATGTAGTGAGGCTGGCTCGGATCAGGCTTCAATAGAAAAAGTTGTCATCTGTGGGTCAGGGCCCAAGCCAAGGCCTGAACCCATTTATCAATTGGGCTTGATTGAGGCGCAACCTGTCCTAGACTGGATAGGCCTAAAAGCTGGCCCTAAGGATCAGTGTGCACATGGGCAGCTTTCTGTGTGGGTTTTACTTCTCTTAATTTGAGTGGTCCTTTATATTCGTACTTTTCCTACTTTAATGCAATTGGTATGAATGTTGGTGATTTTTCAGTTATGGCCCAGTTTGGATATCCACTACGTTGGTCTTCGTGCTTGCTGCCCTCGGCAACTGTGCCACTTACCTGATGAATAAACACAGCAATCAGAAAGCTGTGTGGAGCTTTGATGTCAGCTACGTAAATTGGGCCGCATGTGCAGTTTATGGTTACTTACTTGTAGTACCAACTGCATTTTATTTCTTGCTGCAGTATCTGGGATCGAATGTGAGCCTCGTACGCCTCTGGTGCATGTGGGGTTACTCTCTCTTCATCCTTTTGCTCAGCTCTGTAAGTACCTGCTCGCCCGTGGCTTTGATTTCAGTTTTAATTATCACCAGTCAGACAAACATGAGCGAAGTAAAGTAAAGAGGTTGATAACTTGTAGTAGAGTTGGGGTAATTCCACTTGCATCTTTTACAGGCATGCATGCCAAGTGTTCCATATGCAAGATCCAAACCACTAACCAGGCGGGCCTATTCATTTTGATGCCTTGGTGCAAAACTTTTGGCCACTCTCATCAGGTGGCTGCCCGCATGTATACTAATTGTGGGTGCTTGATCTTTTACAAATTTCCATTGTTTTCATGCACGGGCTGGCACCTGATGAGTAGACAGTCCAGATTTTTGGGGCAGGGCATCTACTTGGTGTGCTTATCTGAGTGTGAAGGTTCATGGGAATCACCAATTCTCCTTTTGGCATTACACCTTCACCTTCAAGCAAGGTGTTTTTTTATTTTTTATTTATAATATACATGTTTTAGTGTGATGAATTGTTCTTTGAGCTTTGTCAATCCCACACATATTTACGAGTCACCTAATGGACTTGCCGCCACATATGCCAGCATGGCAGACAGGTGCAATATACAAGCTATCCATCAGAAGGGCACACGTATGTAGATTACCTATCCCAAGAATCAGGTCAGTCCACTGGTAATGTGGGCCACAATTAACTGAACAAATAAAATTGGCAGCAGTTCTCTAATCTGCCTGCTTATTTCTAATGTCATCACACCGAGTGGACCACTTATCTTTTGACACTAACATCTACATGTAGAGATCCATGTGATGTATTGCTTGGAGATTTCACCTGTGCGCTCTGCTGGCATATGTTGTGGCATGTGCATTAGCTGACTTGTACACATGTGAGCTTAGTAAAACTGTTATTCTTTTATAATTTTGTTTTCATGTAAACAAAATTGTATAGCCCACATTTAGATATGACAATGTTGGTGTTTATGATCAATTACCAAACAATTTCTAATTTGAACTATCCATTCTTAGGTAAAGACATTTTATTTTTATTTTTTATTTTATTCTCTACAAGAGAAAAATGACCTGTTGTTATCAATACTGTCGAAGTTGGTTTCAATAGATATACACATGAAGAGATCCAGGCATTTCATCTGTTCAACCCATCTGTTGGTTTCTGGTAACTGCTGATTGGAGGACTTCATGAATTACAAATGGGTGGCTAGGAAAAAGTCCATCTAATGCTCGATGTTCAATGTGCCAAAATTGTCTTTGGCAATGGTCATCTTACTGTTGTGATTTTTGAAATATGCATATCCACTGTAAGGCAGAAGGATGAGCAAATCAGATTTCGTACATGCTGGCCACATGTACGGATATTGAGCTGTTAGCACAGGCTGCTTACGCTCTGTTTTTTAAGCACTAATTAGGAATCTCTCTAATTTTCACCTTGTAGAAGTCTTAGAACTTCATGAATTGGTGAATAATTGAATAAGTTATTGTTCTGATATTGTGTGTGATTATTCACACAATCCTTCGCCCTTGAGTCTGTAGAAGTGGGACCCACAGTTCAGTAATCCATACTGTTGATCAGATGGATCTCATTGTGGATTGACCATGGCCACCTTTTATCAGTAACCAGAAAAGCAATGGTTAATGAAAAGAAAAAAAAGTGGTCAAAGATTAGATGATTAGGATCTTCTAATGTGGCATACTCTTGGGTCGTGGCCTATCTATGAAGGGACTCACTAGATCACTCATTTGTATCATTGAGCCATGTGCTCCATTTGTACAAATACAAGGCCCAAGTTGCGAGGCAATTTGCTGTTGGCATAGCCATGTGACGAGATGTTTTCCACTAGTAATTGATCCTGTTGCATACTATTTTCAGTTTCTGTTGATTATCCCCACTGAGTTCTTCCGATGGATCATCATAATCCTTGCTGGGGCGGCATCGGCTTGCTTCGTTGGTTTGAATATGAAGTCCTATATAGAAGGGAACGATCTGACGGTGGTGATCGTTAGCGCCTTGGTGCTGCAAGTCGCTTTGGCACTTTTCATCAAGATCTGGTTCTTTCCATAAAGCTGCATGGACAGTGGCATCTACATACCCACAAATACAGGCTTCGATGTCCAATGGTAAGCTTCATGTTGCAGAGCTTTCGGTTTTGTGTGGATTTGCTCTAATGGATGGATTTCTATACGTGTAAATTGCTCTTCTTGACTTTGGGTTTTGCGCATGGGTTTTTAATATGCGGAATGTAGTTTGAGAATGAGGATTTTTTTAGGATTCCCTTGAGAATGTGGAAATCAGGAATATAATTTTGGAAAGGGACGCGAATGCAGTTCTTGAAAGAGATTGAGGGGGCGAGTCGTCTCACACATGCAAACGCAACACGTGTGTGATATCCGGGGCAGATCATGGTGGGCCAACTTTCCTGGCCCATAAATCAGGTCAATCTGCTTGTTATATGCATAACTCTTGTACAAAGAAAATGGATGCTTAGGAAGAAAATTACTGATGGTCTATTGAATGTACACGTGTGGCCACTTGATGAGTGGAAGAGCCTGATTTCCGGGACAATGCACGGCCATGTTGAGCCCCAAGTAGTTCATGGCACCCGAATCTTACACATGTAATGCCACTTCGGCACATGTGTCACAATTCAACTCATCAATCTCTCAAGAACAGATTCATCATCCCTCAGGAATTGAACATCAGATTTTTGTATCAGACCTTTGGAAGGTTGAGTAATCTGAAGTTGCTTAAATCAAGACATCCTGCTGTGAGAATGAGGGTATGCCATAATGTGTGGTTGATGTGTACCCAAATATTTAAGGCGGCAATGGATTGGGTTGATCTGCGGGCCAACCAACCCAACTTGCTTGAAAAAAGAACTTATAACAAGAATTCTTGGAATTCCCTAGGGATTTCTTATTGGTACTAAGCTACTGTAAAGTTTTATATTTTTAGATGCAAGTCTAAAAGTGTTTATTGATCCGGGAGTGGATTAGGTGCCACTGTTACTGTGGGGCCGACCTTGATGTATGTATTCTATATCCATGCCATCCTTCCATTTTTTTCAAATCATTTTAGGGCATGAGCCCAAAAATGAAGCACGTCCAAATCTCAGGTGGACCATACTAGAGGAAACAGTGGTGATTGACTAATAACAACTGCTTATGGGCAACAAAATTTTTGGATCAAGCTTATAGTTGCTTTTTTCCCTTCATCCAGGTTTGTGTAACATTATCAACAGGTTGGATGGCAAATAAAGATGGCAAATAAACATTACAGAAACATTACGGTGGGCCCTAGGAAGTTTTTAATGGTGAAGTGTTCAATCACCACTGTTTCCTCTAGTATGGTCCACCTGAGATTTGGATTTGCTTGACAAAATGGATAGAAGACATGGATATAGAATACATACATCAAGGTGGGCCCCACTGTAAGGGCCTCACCGTCTTTCGTGAAGTCAGGCTGCACCTAATCTGCTCCTATCGATCTCAGGGACTGCAAGCATATGAAGAATATTGTAACATCCAAGGTATTGGATGCATTTGTTAGGTTTTGGATCGGCATTGGACCATTGGCCGATTTAAGTGGGTTGGGCTCAGACTGAGCTAGGCCTGATTCCACCGATATATTTATATGAATACATAGGTGAGCCTGTATACTCATATACATATGTAGTGTATGTGCAGGTGGAAGGAAAGAGTCTCAGATTGAAGAATCTCCCAATGCAGATTGTAATAAAACTGGGTTGGGTTTGGCAGGGCTTGGTTTTGGAATGTGCTTGTCGGCCAGCCTGATCATCTTTTTGGCCAGGGGTCAAGAAGGCTCATTGTAAGCGGATCAACCCAAACTTGGCCATTGCCACCCCTTTCGACCCTCAAAAGTGGAATGGATGATTATTCATTAAAATGGGGCCGGACACCCATCGGGCCCATTTGGATACCACCAAATAAGTTACTTTTTCTACTTACAACGGAAGACTAAGTTTGGTTTATGACTGGTTATAAGTAACTTTTTTACTTAAAAGAACTTAATCACTTCAGTTATTTTTTGACCTTTTCTACTTTTCATAAATTACCGAAGAGAGGCATTGGGAGAGGCACTGGGAGAGACGAAAGAGAGGAGAAGCTGACAAGTATGTTGTTTACCAAACATTATTATCTGCGTAGTAAGTAGAAACCAAGATAAGCTACTTTAACCATAAGTAGCTTCAGTAACTTACAGTCCAAACGCCCCTGAAGAGGAAGAAGAAGCTTACATTTCCCATAGTCTTTCTGGCTTAGTGTAATTCCCTTTAGGTCTCTCTGTCATTCGCATTGCTTGCTTTTAATCCTTATTCAAAGTTCTGTTTTACAGGTTTCTTAGCACATGGCCGAACCATCTCTATCATTCTTCTCCAAATGGGACCGGTCCCATGTAATTCCCAACACTCAACCCCTACCACACGCACACAGGAATGAGCAACATTTGGCCCAATTTTGCTGCTGCAATGAGCCGCGGCACCTCCCACTCTCATTCTGTGTGTAGCTGGTTCTCCCACTCTCGCTCTCTTTGTGTGTAGCTTGACCCGACGTCTCTCTCTTGTTCCCTTGATGTGTGTGTGTGTGTGTGTGTGTGTGTGAGATCCCACAATCGACTGTTTTGAATGATAGAGCCAAGAGAAAATAGACACCATTTAAAAAGAACCAATGCCAACCAACGCTTCACAACTTCGACTGTTCCAACGAAAGCTCCAATTTTAACTTCCCTTTTTTAATCTCGTCAGTCGCAACCGGCATACAAGATATCTTTATTTTTGGGTTAGTACACACCCACACTGTTAGTCACACTGCAATGTTAGCCACCCTACAATGTTAGCCACCCCATGCCTAGGGACTTGCATAGTTTGTCTATGGATATCTCAAGGGACTTCATTCTTACTACTAGTAGTTAGTTTGTCTATGGGAGTGTGAAAGCATGACTTATCATAAGCTCTTCTTGCTTTTGTAACAACACCTTTGTGCATTTTTATATATAATGCCAGTTTGTTTGCGGACGATTTATGCCCTTGGCAGACTTAGTTTTTAAGTGGATTTCTCAACCTAAAGATTTGGAGGAATGTGGGAGTGATTTCCAATATAGGTTGGGGGTATTTGGGGAAAAAAAGAAAAAAAACAAAAATGTTTAAACATTAAAATGTGACTTATCAACTAAAAAAAACAGGGTTAGTATGTCAGCTCAAGATGCTTCTTCGCCTGTTTCTTCCGGCAATTCCGTAGCCGCTAATTTTCTCTCTTCCTATAATTATGATCTAACTTTCCAATGTACTTTCGGTACGTTTCTACTCGTATTTTACCGTGGAGCCACTTGGTTAAAAAGTAATAATGACCTGATTTATAGGGCATTTTTCTGTAAATATAAAAATCAAACAAGCCCTTAGGTCATCGAAGACTATTTTGAAAAGACAACGGCATTTATTATTAAAATAAGGGCATGCATGGATACGTGGAATCCAAAGGAAAAGAAAGAAAGAAAGAAAAAATCAAGGGGCGTTAGGATGGTTAGTTACTTTGGTTAAGCTACTTATGACAAAAGTAGCTTATCTTGGTTTCTATGGGCAAATATGTTTGGTAACTAATGTACTTGTCAACCAAAAAGTTGAAAAGCATATTTGGTTTTCAACCTCATGAGCAATTATCCCTCAAGTCTGTTTGGTCCCCCACATCCACCATTCATCATGTGAGGCCAACCTTCGATGAAGACCATTTATTGTGTGGGCCTCACTTTTGATGTGGGCCATCCATCATACGGGGCCCACCTTGGCTATGGGCCATTCATCACTATGGCCCGATGTAGGGACCACCTTTGAGATGGGTCATCTACCATGTGGGGTCCACCATCAATGTTACTGTCCATCACGTGTGGCCAACCTTCGATGTAGAACGTCCATCATGCAGGGCACACCTTGGATGTGGGCCATTCATCAATGGCAACTTTGATGTGGACCATCCATTATGTGGGGCCCGCCTTGATGTGGGTCATCCATTATATGGTGCCCACCATTAAAAAAGTTGTCCATCATGCGGGCCCACCTACGATGTGCACCACCTATTGTGTCGAGCCCACCTTTGATATAGACCATCCATCATGTGGGTCCCACCTTCAATGTGGGCCGCCCATCCTGCGGGGCGGCCTGCCTTGGATGTGGGCCATTCATTATTAGGGGCAGACCTTTGATGTGGACTGTTCATTATGTGGGGCCCACCTTGATGTGGGTCATCCATCATGTGGGGCCCACCTTCAATGTTACTGTCCATAATGTGCGGACACCTTTAATACCAACTGCCCCTCATGTAGAGCTCACATTTGATATGGACCGTCCATTGTGCAGGCCCCACCTTCAATGTGGGTACATCCATCGTGCGGGGCCCACTTTGGATGTGGACATCATTAGGGCCTACCTTTGATGTGGACAATCCTATTATGTGTGCACACCTTGATGTGGGTCATCTATAATGTGAGGCCCACCTTTGATGTGGACCATCCATCATGTGGGGCCTCCTTTAATATAGACCATCCATCACATAGGGAGAGAGAGGTAGAAAACAAAGAAACAAAAATTAACTTACCAGAGAAGAAGTAATTTTCATTATGTAAGTGCTTACCAAACTAAAAGTTAAAACAAAAGTAACTTATTAACTTAATATAAGTTAAAAGTTAGATATTGAGTGGTATCCAAACCGTCTTATTAGTTATCTATCTTTGGAATATTAACCCTCATGCACACTCATGCACACTCATTCAAATTATACATGCATCAATGTGGACAATCTAAAATATGAGAACCATCTTTGGCACATAGCCCTAGAAAGTTGTGCCAATTAAATAATCCTAACAATTAATTAGGTGGCTTCATGATCTGAACTTCAAGAGGAATTGGCCTCTTAACATCTTATTAGTGGTAATCTACTTTCTAAATATTAAATGCCACACCCACATGTTTCAATCAAGACGAATAATGGAAAGATAAGAAATTAAGAGGACATAAATGGACGTGTGTGTGGAGGAGAGAGAGAGAGAGAGAGAGAGAGAGAGAGATTATCAATGCTTCAGGAGCTCTACAGGTACATTTGGACAGTCCAATTGACCTATCTTGTTTGTTCATCAGATCCGCCATACATTCGAACAATTTATAAAATGAACAGTCAAGATCATTTATAGAAAAGTTAGCCCCAAACGTCCCAGTACGTGCAACTAGAAGCACTAGATCACTGTATCATCTCCCGCTCTTACGCATAGAGTGACCATGTGGAATTTACTTTTTGGACATCCCATCAGCTCATTTGGACTGTCCATTAGGTCCAACATACATTTGGATGGCTACTATGAAAAAAATCACACCAATTGAATGATCGAATCCATCAATAAGACGTTCTTATTTTATATAGCCGTTCCCTTTCCAAGAGATGGATGGAATGGCTAGGATGGCCTGATGAAAGTACTGATGCTTTAGAATCATAAGCAATCCTTGATCGAGTGTAACAAGAAGAACAATCAGATTATTAGTTGGACATATTTTTAAGTAAATGATCTAGTTCATTCATCTTTTTAGACGGCTGATCGGATCGGTAAATAATTCAATTGATGGGATTATTTTTATTGAAAATGCATATTGTATTTGATGGATGGTGGTTCGATTGATTTAGCTCGCTATAGTAGGTCCCATCATTCACCAGAGAGTAAGATCATTCAATCAATCAATTGGCTTTTGCCTTATCCGTACTACAAAGGGTCCCATCATTTGGAAAGTTGTTCTTGCGTGCGGCCATCCTGTACTATTATACCGTGGGCCTACCGGATATGTAATCTAAAAGTCTCACTTAATCTCAATTTGAAAAAATATGCACGGAGAATTAGATTGTGTCACGCCCCAATCAGGCCTGAATCTAAATTCAGGACTTATGAGGTTATAATGAATCAAATTTTTTCCAATCACATAATTTCCATTCCATTTCGTAGGTTGTCAAAGCCAGCTAAACGAAAAAAGAAGAAGAAGAAACTAAAGCTTACTAATTCAAATCCATTTTACTATGTTTTTTATTACATCAATTTTTAAAATTAAACTATCTTAATAACAAAAACATATTCAACCTCAAATTATTCTTAAAATAAATGAAACGAAAGCCATTTAATGTCCAGCATACTCTTCATAATCAGATCTTGCACTCACAAAACTATTTAAGAGAGTGTGCCTACGACGTCTCATAGGGTCACATCATTCTTATACTTAGAAATTCTGCATGTAAATTAAATATAACTTACTGGCATAAACAAAATCAAGTACAATAAATTGACATTTGCGCTTCCACAATATCACTTGCAATTTACTACAACAAAATAAAATAAATTAAATAGAATCAATTTTCTTGATCTTTTCTGAACTATCCCAAGGCAAAGCACTTTTGATCATTTCAGGGCAAATTACCCGTGATCCTTTCAGGGCAAAGCACCCATATATCTAATGATTATTTCAAGGCAAAGCACCTGTATCAAAATTCATTCCATAACGCATAATAATAAAATAAATTTGTTTTATAATTCGTAACAAAAAGCAAATGAATTCACTTGACAACTTATAGCAATAAATAAATAAAGTAAATCCATGATATATAACAAGTAATAAACTTAATAATAAACCACTCAAATCACAACTCAAAACAATAATCATATGAAATAAATCTTTCATATATAAAGATTTATCAAATGAAATCAATCAATAACCCAAAACAATGATCAATTAATTAGATCTATAATGCGTAACAACTATATACATAATTCACTGTATATAGAAACATAGGATGTTCAACCAGGAGATCCACCTACCTAATGTAGTAGTAGGATAGATGAGACTTGAGGTTTGATTTAGTCTAGGTACAGCCAACGCTTCCTTTCAACATGATTGAACTTCATCGTAGTTAGGACACGATTTGCTAAGACCCTGACAATCAACTAGATCTTATCTAATGAAAGCCTAACTTTTTGGTGATTGCTTGGACATCTTGAAGTTGGTATTTCATGAGATGGATGTTATTTTCCTGGTGAAGAAGATGGTCGGGCCGACAATGGCGGATCTGGGTTGGGGGAGTATTTGGGGGAGTATTAAGTATTTCTTCAAACGGATGTTATAGAAGGTCTTGAGGGGTCCCATGGAGCTTGTGGGCCCCATAAAACGAAGTGCAAGCGAAATCTTCTTAGTGGTAAAGATGCGACTGAAGTGCATTTGATGATAAGTAACGCTGGAGCAACGATGGTCGTCGAATGGAGTTTAAACATCTGAAATTTGTTGAGGTGAGACAGGATTCGAGTATTGTTAGAGGAGTGAGAGAATGGAGAGGTATTTCCGTTTTCTGGGCTTCCTTTGCTTGCGGAAAGAGTGGGACGGACACGGTTTACCTACGGATGATCAGGTGGGGTCCACGGAGATACGTGTGAGGAATCAAACCCGTTCATCACTTTTGCACGATTGAGTTAGGGAGTGAACTAAAAAATGAGGGAGATCCGGAAATCAGGTCGGCCGCACCAGAAGCTTCAAAGCAAAGGACTTCAATGACTAAGGTTTCATGAGACCTCGGGTCTGATGGACGGAGCTGATTGGACAATGGGTCATACCATGATGAATGGCTGAGATGCAGATGGGTCAAGGAGGTGCGGCTATAGGTGCAAACGAAGAAGGAGATGAACTCCTGGCCATAGGGCGTGGTCTCGGGTCAATGCTGGCTTTGGTTTTTTTTTTTTTTTTTTTCGAAATGCAATGGGGTTCACTGGAAACGGGTTTGGGAAATTAATCCATTCCGTCCATCTGTTTTATGGGATCTCAAAGGGTATGAATTCAAAGATGAGTTAAATCTGAAGCTTAGATGGGCCGCACAATGAGGAATGGTTGGGAAAAGTCTACCGTTGAAAACTTCTCTAGGGTCCATTGTGATTTGTGGCCTAGATGGAGTGGGTCCCACTGTGACAAATAGTATACATTGGTGGCTTAAAATTATGTAGAGTTTGGTGGATAATCTAATGCATGGCCTAAATTAAAGGTATCAACGAGAGACTACTAATAGTGGTATCTACCGTGTGTGTGTGTGTAGCTTTTGAACGTCCGGGAGCTCCTCACTTCGCGTCATTTACTTCATTCCTTTATTTTATCAAATTTCAAACGCACATTCACCTCATTGGCATTGCTCATTTGGATTAGAACTCGACCTCATTGGCATTGCCCTTTTCAATGAGCCCAATATTGAATATAATCTCTCAATGGTGGCAAACGTACAATTTAACGGCTTATAACACTCTGTGGTTTTGGAAGTATATTCCATTAGCTTTATAGTAAATGGTTTATTTTAGTATTTGGGTCGCCCTGTTGATGAATATAACTGTGTTGGATGGTTTGATGATAGGTTATAACTAATTAGGTATATAGGATAATGTACGGCCCATCCAAAGATCACCGAAGTAGAAAGTGAGTAATTTAACTTGGGCAGGTCAAGATAAGCTTGAGTCCAAAGATGGGTAAGATTTAGGATGCACACTTGTTTAAACAAACACCTAAGCCAAAAAATTTTGGGTGTTATAGTTTGGGTGGTAACCCACCACTCACCACCCAGCTATGGGCCCAATGCAATGAATGTGCTTTATCCATATCGTCCATATGTTTTGCCAGCTCATTTCACAGCATGAACAAAAAAAATAAGCAAATCAAAAGCTTAAGTAGACCACACCATGGGAAATAGTGATGATTGAAATATTATCTCTGCACCGTTCATCCGTTTTGCCTGCTCAAGTTCAAGTATAAGAGCACTTTGAACATGCACTCACCTCCCACATGAAAATTCATACACATGTGAAAAATCAGTTCCGCTTAACAAAATATCTTGGCGACATACGTATAATATAAAAAATCAACCTATAATTTATCATGTGCAAAAATTATAAAATACAAGTGGATTAAGAGAAATTAACCGATGGTTCAAAATCTTGTTTATCCGTTGCTCACATAACGATCATCTTTTCCTAGTGTTGCACACATAAAATACATATAGCAAAGATCGCCAACACCATGGCCATGTTTTAATTATATGATTTTGTCCTTCCATTTTTTAGGTTGCTAACCAGATAGGTAAATAGTCCAATTGATGAGATTGTTTTCATGGAAAATGCATATTGCATCTAATGGATGGTCTGGTTCAGTTGATTGAGCTTGCCTAGACCACCCATGTGGTGAAAAAGCTTACATTTGGGACGACTTATCTACAGTGGGTCCCCATCATTCATAAGAGAGTAGGATAATTCAATTAATTGATCATTCTGCGTTATCCTCGTACTACAATGGGTCCCATTATTTGGACAATTAATGTTCTTGCGTGCGGCCATCATGCTCTATTATACTTTGGGCACAATATACAATCCAAAAGTCCCCCTTAAATTAAATTTGAAAATTTGAAAAGAAAAACATGGGGAAGTAGATTGGGTGGTGGCCACAACACCACCCAGCAATGGCCCACCGTGATGTATGTGTTTTATCCAAATTGTTCATTCGTTTTGCCAACTCATTTCACCGCATGAACTAAAAGATAAGCAGATCAAAAGCTCAAGTAGACCACACCATAGGAAATAGTGCTGATTGAAATATCAAATTTGCATCATCCATCCGTTTTGCCAGCTCAAGCTCAAGCTCGAGTGCACTTTTAACATGCACTCACCTCGCACGTGGAAATTTGTGCACATGTGAAATATCAAATATGCTCAGCAGAATATCTTGTGACATATATATCATATAAAAAACCAAACGTATAGATTATAATATGCTAAAATTATAAAATATAAATGGATTAAGAGAAATAAATCAATCGTTCAAAATCTTGTTTATCTGCTGTGTTGATGCTGAAAATTGGTCAACAAACGAGATGAGGTGACCTCCAACTGGTCAGCAGATGAGTACAGCTGATCTCTGGTAGGTGCACGGTATGGATCTGAGTCGGAAGCTCCTTAGATCCTGCAGAACACAAAGGAAAGCAAAAGAAGGGGTGGCTGGGGTCCAACCGTTAGCCCTCCGATGCCTAAGTTAATTTGGATTCGAAAAAGGATTTCGAGATCAGTGGTTGTATCATACCTTGATAATGAAGAGGACGCATCAATTTATAGACTTAGGTTGCAGGTTTGCATTCCCTTTTTGCAGCCGTGATATTCATAGGGGAAATCTCGGATCTCTGAGATTTCCTGAGCTGTCCCGTAATCTTTGGAGATTTTTGATGGGTTGGTTAGAGATCTTCCGGATTCTTTTCCTCTTATTGTGCGCAAACTTAGGAAAATTGCGGTAACGGAACCAGCTCGTTATAAAGAAAGAGGTCAGCCTTATGAGGTCGTTTAGAGGGATCGCCTCTTCTCTCTAGGCTAGGTCGGTCAGTCTTGACGACCTGCTATCGGGTCATCGTAGGTCGGTCAGTCTTGATGACCTGCTATCGGGTCGTGCTGTCTGACCTTAGGTCCGGATTCGAGCTGATCAGGCTGATCCAGATATATTTTGAGGTCAGCTCATATTCTTCCCACAACATGCTGCTCAGATAACGATTATCTTTTTGTAGCGTTACATACATAAAATGCATACAGCAATTATCGCCAAATTGTCTAGCAGTAGTTGTGGTCATATTTTTAAAGTAAATGATCTTGTCCGTTCATTTTTTAGGCTGCTGATGGGATAGGTAAGTAGTCTGATTGATGGGATTGTTTTGATTGAAAATGCATGATGCATTTGATGGATGGTCTAATTCGGTTGATTGAGCTCACCTAGACCACCCTTGTGGTGAAATAGCTTACATTTGGGATTACTTATCTACAGTGGGTCCCATCATTCATCAGAGAGTAATATCAATTAATTCATTTGATTGTCCGTACTACAATGGGTTTCATCATTCGGACAATTATTCATGCATGCGGCTATCATGCTCTATTATATTGTGGGCCCATCAGATATACAATCTAAAAGTTGATAGTTACCTCAATATGAAAAGATAAACATGAGGAAGTGGATTGGGTGGTGACCCCAACACCCAGCTATGGGCCCACCATGATGTATGTGTTTTATACACACTGTCCATCCGTTTTACCAGCTCATTTCACGGCATGAACCCAAAAACTAAGCATATCAAAAGCTCAAGTGGACCATATATACCACATGAAATAGTGTTGATTGAAATATTAGATTTAAGTTGTCCATCCATTTCTCCAGCTCAAGCTCAAGCTCGAGTGCACTTTGAACATGCACTCACCTTGCAAGTGGAAATTCGTTCACATGTGACTCAGCAGAATATCTGCACGATGTATATATCATATAAAAAATCAATGTATAGATTATCATCTGTCAAAATTATAAAATACAAATAAATTAAGAGAAGTTAACCAATGGTCCAAAATCTTGTTTAATTGCTCGCATAATGATTATCTTTTCTTAGCTTTACATACATAAAATACATACCGCAAGTATCACCAAATTGCCTAGTATTCGCCATGGCCCATTGTGTTTATGTGTTTTATCCATGCTGTCCATATGCTTTGCCAGCTCATTTTAGGGCAAAACCCCAAACGTTAAACAGATCCAAAGCTCAAATTGACCACACCATAGAAAACAATGCTGATAGAAAGCCCACCATTAAAACTTCTTATTTGTAACAATTTGTCTTCTTTTTTTCTTTTTTCTTTTTTAAAGTTAGTCATGCAAGGCACCCACCTCGTTAGTCAACCACTGCACCCACCCACCAGTGGGGTTAGTGTGTAATAACCCAAATTTTTGGTACACGTGTGACCATCCGACTGTTCGCTCGCTCATTTCTCCCACTTGATCATATGCCACACACATGATCAAGTATGTGATCATCCATTCATCCATCCATTTCATCTCTACCTAATCACTACAATCTTATCCGTCAATCCACTTGACCATCCATCCTTGTACGATATAATTCATCATGCAGCACGTCTTAAACATGTGTTGCATGACGATTTAAGTTCAAACATGTGTTGCATGAAGATTTAAGTTCCAACATATTGAAGAATTAATGGCATGTTTTAAATATTATTAATTAGTAAAATTAGTTTTACGTGAGTATGAGATTTTAAGACACAAAAAGCACGTAGTTATGATCAGAAGGTCAGTGATTGAGACCGTCTATTGTACTTAACAGCTCAAATACTACAAAATATCCGAATTACCAGATCAACCGACCACTCGTTTATTAACTTAGACCAACAACAGGAAACCGTTAGATTCATACAAGCTATCTCTAACTTGCATCAAAATCCAACTGTCACTCAAATCCATCCGTCTATTTGATCAATCAATCCACTCACCGATCAACCGTCCATCTTCATCCATGATCGCATGCACATCCATGTACACGTTGCCCCCATATGAGCACCATGCACCGCACCACCATACACCACAACCTCACTTTATACACGCTCGTGAGGTTTTGACATCATAAATAAGAACCATATGTGTGTGTGTTGGTTACGAAAGAAGATGTGTTAATGGTGCATTAAAGAGGTGAGTTTTATTTATTTAATTCTTTTTAGCATGCGGTGGGACATCCCTATTATAAATAGGGCCCAAGGTGTGGGCATGAAGGAGAGAGCATGAGAATAGGAAAAAAAAAAAAGAATACTTATAAAAAAATAGAGAAAAAAAAAGAGGAAGAAGCTTCCTAAAGCTTTTGCAAGGTGGATGATTTTATCCGTGCTGAAATTTTCAGATTATTAGAATTGTGTATTTTCTGCTTAACTATTTATTTATTATTTATGTTGATTTAATTATTGCTAAAATTCTTGTTTTGAATAAATTAAAATAATAGTATTTATTTATTAACTAATTAAATTAATTTAAAGTCTAATATAAAATATTTAATATTTTAATTTTTTTATCAAACATAATCTAGAAAGATCCACTTTCTATGATTTTATTTATGAAATTAAATTAGAAATTAATTTTTAATTTAAAAAATTTACATTTAATTGAATTGAAAATTTTTAATTCATCTTTTATTTAATTCTTAAATTTTTTTAGAGTTATTATATGTTTATTTTATAAAATTCGTACTTCATGGACTATTTTGTAATTTTCTACATTTTCAGAGACTTCTATGTAATTTTCAGAAATTATAGGCACTACTTTGTACTTATTTCAAAAACTCCTGGAATATAATGTAAAACTTATAATTCTAGCGTTATTTTATTTATTTATTCATTTCTAATCCCTAATTATCATAAAATTATATTTTCCTATTCTGTTTTAAAAGTTAGGAAATTAAATAATAATAATAATAATAATAAATTATTTATATATCTCTCTAACTTTAATAATATTTGTTAATTATGTAACCTTGTATGAAAATTTAATTTATTAAATTATTTTATTGTTGATTTTGAATTATTCATGATATGACATGCATCTCTATTAGTTATTAAATTGTGAAAAAAAGAGAGGAAAGATTGAAAGGTTAAGCAAGTAGGACGATTGTGTCCCTTGGGTGAGAGACCCTAAAGCCAGTAAGTAGGGCGATTGTGTCCCTTGGGTGGAAGACCCTAAAGCAAGCAAGTAGGGCGATCCTGACCCTTGGGTGAAAGACCCTAGAACCCATTGGATTCTTTGGACTCTCCTTTGTGTACGGCGTATGAGTACAATTGTGTGCGCGGAAATACGTCAGATGTACAACTGGAGCAGTAGTCTGACCAGCTAACGTATGAATGGGTCCGTCACCTTGAGGTATGAGTGCATGGGCCTTAATGCAACGTGACCATCCACTTGGGTACGGTGTTGTAAGAGATGATTTTATTTAATTGATTGTTTATAAAAATTCATGAAAGGTATGACATTCATGGCATATTTAAGATTTCAGTACTGCATATTCCTTTGTTCTTTGTATTATAATTCAATAATCTATTTTATTTATCAATTTTTATATAATCTGTATATTTCAAAATTTGGATAAGAAATGATCCCACTGGGCTATTATGTTCATACAATTACAATCATCCACAGGTGCAGAGCTGGAATATTACGAGCAAGCGGGCCTCTACTATTAATTTTCTCCTTCCAGCAATTTAAGTTTAATTCCAATTTGAATTTAGATATAGTTTAGGTTGTGTTTCAAATCCCAATGTAGTAAAACTATTAAGAGAGTAAAGCGAGCGAATATTACATTCATGAAAATTATTCTAGTAGTATTTTCATTTTAGACTGTTCTAAATATCTAGTAAATCTTGATGAAATTATGTTGATTGCAATTATTATCGATCTATTAAAACTCACGAGCTCGGAATTCGGATCCTGAATAACCCTATTCGGGTACTCGAATTTTGGGGCGTGACATAGTGTGTCTCCTTAGCACACGAACCTGAGACCTGCTATTGAAATGCCTAGGCGTCTTCCAGCTGGTCTAAAAGGCATTTATTTGTATCACACATGCATCAATGTGGACCATCCAAATCATGAGAACCTTCTTTAGCACATAACTAGACAACTGTGCTGATTAAATAATCCTAACAATCAATTAGGTGGTTTCATGAATTTGATTTGTAAAATAAGGTTACTTAGTAAGAACTTCAAAGGAATCGGCCTCTTAACATTTATTAATAGTAATCTACCTTTTAAATATCAAAACCACATGCACTTATTTGTATTACATATATATACATCAATGTAGACCATCAAATCACGAGAATAATCTTTGTCACATAGCGAAAAAGTTGTGCCCATTAAAAGTTCTACAAGGAATTTCGAAAGTACTAGCCTCTTACGGCTTATTATTTATATAAGCTACTTATACCTCAAGCAGATCATCTTGATTTAATAAATAAAAACTTGAAAGTAAAAAAAGTAGAAAGTTTGTTTGGATTACAATATTACATATGTACTTATTCCTGAATTTTGTTTAGTCCACCCTTAATATCCACCATACATCATGTGGGCCAACTTTTAATGTGGACTGTTCATTATGTTGCTCTCACCATGGCCTAATTTTCATTGTGAACTGTCCATTGTGGTGGCCATACTTCATTGTGGACCATCCAGCTTCGATGCGAGCTATCAACCATATTGGGCCACCTTGGATGTGGTCTGCCCATCATGTCAGACATTGGATGTGAGTCATCCATTATGCGAGGAACACCTTTAATGTGAACTGTCAATCATGCCGGGCCCAACTTTGAAGTAGGTTATCCATCATGCCAGGCCTGTTGTGGATGTGGGTCATTCATCATTATGGGTTGATCTTTGATGTGAGTTGTCCTCATGTGGGGCCCACCTTAATATGGATCATCCATCATGTGGGGCTCACCTTCAATATCAACCACCCATCATGTGGAGTCCACCTTTGATGTGGACCGTCCATCTTGTGGGCCCTACCCTCGATGTGGGCCACCTATCATACGAGGCCTACCTTGGATGGGGGCCATTCATCATTAGCGGCCAACCTTTGATGTGGACCGTCCATTATATGGGCTCACCTTGATGGGGATCATCTATCATGTGGGGCCCACCTTCAATAACTACTGTCCATCACGTGGAGCCCACCTTTGATGTGGACTATCCATCTTGTGGGCCCACCTTCAATGTTGGTCGTCCATCATGCAAGGCCCCCCTTGATTGTCGGCCAGTCATCATTAGGAGCCAACCTTTGATGTGGACTGTCCATTATATGGGGCCCAACTTGATGTGGGTATTCCATCATGCGGGGCCCACCTTTAATATCCACCACCTATCATGTTGGAGCCCACCTTTGATGTGTATTGTCCATTGTGTGAGTCCCATGTTCAATGCAGGTCATCCAACGTGCGGGGCTCGCCTTGGATGTGGCCCATTCATCATTAGGGGCCAATCTTTGATATGGATTGGCTACCCATTCTGGATAGTTAGCTTCTTTGATGAATCGGGCATGGAGGAGCTTGTTGACCTCTTCCTTTATGACTTCTTGCCTTTCCAAATTGAACGATCGTCGCTTTTGTTGTACGGGTTTATAGCAGGGATTTACCTTCAGAGGATGGACATCAACACTTGGGTCGATGCGAGGTATGTCCTCATGGGACCAGGTGAAAACATCCTGGTTCTTGGAAAGAAATTTAGCGAATCTGATTTGTACCATAGGGTCGAGGGTAAACCCTATTTGTACAATTTTTGTCAGGTTTTTAGCAGATATTCGGACTTAGACCAAGTCCCCGGCCGGGGTCCCTCTCCGGATATTATCCTCCCTAGGCCAAGGAGGAGGTCATCTCATATATTATGCGGGCTCACATTAATATTGGTCATCTATCTTGTGGGCCCACCTTTAATGTGGATAGTCCATCATGTGGGCCTCGCTTTTAACATGGACGTCCATCATATGAGCCTCCTTTTATATGTATCATCCATCACATGAGTAAAAGAGAGGAAGAGAGAGATAATTGAAAAACAAGTTTAAAAAAAATGAAATAAATAACTTCCATCACATCAATTACTTTTACTATAGTGCTCCCTAAACTAACTTAAGTTACAAAAGTAACTTACTAATTACATAAGTTAAAAAGGTTACTCATCGAAGAGTATCTGAACATGCCATTAACATCTTGTTGATAGTAATCTACCTTCTAAATACCAAATGCAATATGCACTTATTTGTATTACACATGCATCAATGTAGATCATCGAAATCATGAGATCATCTTTGGCACATAGCTAAAAGCTCGTGTCAATTAAATAATCTTAACAATTGATTGAGTGACTTCATGAATAGGACCCAAAAATAAGGTTAGTCTATGAGGAATTCTAAAGGAATTTGCCTCTTAACATCATATTAATAATAACCTATCTTTAAATTGTTAAATGCCACATTTACTTATTTTTATTACACATGTATCAATGTGGACCATCCAAATCATAATAACCATCTTTTACACATAGCGAAAAATTCGTGCCAATTAAATAATCATAACAATCAATTAGGTGGCTTCATGAATTGGACTTGCAATAAGGTTATTCTACAAGGAATTCGAAAGAAATCCGCCTCTTAACATCTTATCAATAATACTTTATCTTCTAAATATCGAATGCCACATACACTTATTTGTATTAAACATGTATCAATGTGGATCATTCAAGTCATGACAACCATTTTTTATAAATGGTCAAAAAATTGTGCCAATAAAATAAAATCCTAACAATCAATTAGGTGGCTTTATGAATTAGACTTGTAAACTAAGGTTATTCTATGATGAATTCTAAAGGAATTCGCCTCTTAACATCTTATTAATAGCAATCTATCTTCTAAATATCAAATGCCACACACATTTGTTAATATTACACATGTATCAATGTGGACCATCCAAATCATGATAACCATCTTTCCTCTTAGCCAGACAATTGTGCCAATTAAATAATCCTAATAATCGGTAAGGTGGATTCATGAATTCGACTTGTAAAATAAGGTTATCCTACAAGGAGTTCCAAAGGAATCCGCCTTTTAACATCTTATTAATAGAAATCTATCTTCTAGATATCAAATGCCCCATGCACTAATTTGCATTACACAATGTGGACAGTCCAATTGATCACTAGGAGCTTTACATGTACATTTGGACAGTCCAATTCACCTATCTTAGTGTTCATCAGGTTCACTGCACATTTGAACAATTTATAAACAGTTAAGATCATTTATCGAAAAGTTAGGCCCAAATGTCCAAATTAATATCCCAGTGCAGCTAGAAGTATTAGATCACCGTATCATTTGGCTCTCCAACACACACGATGGTACATTTATACAAAACTTCTACCCCGATAACGCACAATAAAGTGGTAGACAATCAAGCGAAATCCAATCCACAAATCATGGAGGTGTATTTGTATTTTGCGGAGTAGGTAAACGTACTCGTTAAGGAAATCATCTTCACATGGAAATGAAAGAATCTAGAGTGGTTATATAATTTACTTTTAGGGATGCTTGGATATCCCATTAGCCCATTTGGATTGTCCATTAGGTCCAATGATGTAGGACAAGAATATCCTGATGAAGGGCGTGGATCAAGCACATTTTTATTGCATATGGATCAGATAAAGATCAAGGAAAAGTTGATAAAAATCAGCAATTTTTGCATGGATAGACCAAAAGAAGGCGGACCGTAAATCCACCATAACTTTTGATCTGGGAGGAGTTTGAGATACATAACATATGGATTCGAACTGAAATTTCATTTTGGGATGAACTGACCCACAAAGGTGGGTTGTATCAATCTGTTTTGCCAGAAAACGCGTGCTTACAGCAGAAAAATGAAATTTTAAGAAAAACTTACTATTTTTAGTAATTCTAAATTTTAGTTTGTCTAGTTTTTCTTTATCTAAGAATTTTAGTTATAGTTGGAGTCTAATACTCATTCTTAGAGAAGATTTTATAATTAGTCAATCAATTATTATGAATTTTATAGGAATTATCTCTTTTTTATCTTCTCGTGCATTCAAGAACACCTTGTGTATTAAAGGTATCTCAGGTGAGAAGATGGTGATCGACCTACCACGTCCTCGTACATTTGGATGACTACTATGAAAAAACAAACACCAATTCAATTATCAAATCAATCTATTAGACGTCCTTCTTTTATATAGGTGCTGCTTTAGAATCATAAGCAATCCATAATCAACTATAACAAATAGAACTATCTAATTGTTGGTTGGACATATTTTTAAATAAATGATTTTATCCGTTTGTTTTTTTAGGCCATTGATCGATAGGTAAATAGTCCAATTGATGAGATTGTTTTCATGAAAAATGCATGTTGCATTTGATGGATGGTCTATTTTACTTGATTGGACGGTCCCAATGTCCTGATTGAACTCACCTAGACCACCCTTGTGATGAAAAAACTTACATTTGGAACTGCTTATCTGTAGTGGGTCTAGAGATCGAATAGGATCGTTGAATCAATTTGATTTTGGGTTATGCTTACTACAATGGATCCCATCATACGTGCTACCATCATACTCTATTATACCGTGGGCCCACTAGATATGTAATTCAAAAGTTCCTCTTACACTCAATTTGAAAAGATAAATATGGAGAAGCAGATTGTGTGGTGACCCCAACACCACCCAATTATCGACCCACCGTGATGTATGCTTTTATCCACAACGTCCATCCATTTTAGGAGCTCATTTCATAGTATAAATAAAAAAATGAGGTAGATCAAAAGCTCAAGTGAACTACACCATAAGAAATAGTATTGATTAAAATATCAAATCCGTATCGTCCATCCGTTTTGTCAACTCAAACTCCAGCAAAATTTGAGCATGCACTCACCTTGCACGTGAAAACTCGTACACATGTGAAATATATATATATATATATATATATATATATATATATATATATATATATATATATATATATATATATATATATAGGAAATGGTACTATGCGGTCGAGCGTATAGTAGCCTAACGTAAGGTTGAGACGTGTTTCCTCCTCATACGTTGGATGTTTATGAGAAAAAATTGCGGTGCAGATTTTGTAAGAAATAAGGAAGGAAACCGGCGAAACCGGTTATACGCGGAGAAATCGGTGGAGCAGTTATGACTCCTAACTCCGAACATCTCTCTTCCTTTAGAAGAGCGTCATACAACCCTTCAACATGTCACTATTGTATATTGTTGCTTCAAAATAATTAAAAATTAAATGTTTTGAAATTTTCAAAACTTTCCTCCAAATTTTATGTAGTGCCTTTTTTGGTTTTGTCTCTTTGTGCAAGAAGATAGTCTCACATCGAATTTGAGTTGGGAAACTTTCAGCATAAGGGCATGTGAATTGGGGGGGGGGGGGGGGGGGGGGGGGGGGGGGGTTTATGCCCAAAGCCTCCCATTATGCCTAAAACCATATGCACGCGCGACGTGGACTTGTGATGTGTGTTTACGGGTGCAGGTGCGACTCTAGCCAGAAAGCCCAATGGACTTTTTCTTTTGCTAAAAGACACATCCATTGGGCTGCGGTTTGAATCAGGCCCAATAATGGCTTTCTTCTTCAGAGAAGCCCAACCGTCATTTTATTTGAAAAACAAAGCATTGCATCTCTATTTAATGGGTGCTTAAACACCCATTCGAGACATTGCTTAAAGTCTATAAAAAAACTTCTAATGATCTCTATTTTATTCATTTGAATTCCATCTCTTGCTCTCTCGATTTTCTAAACTTTGCATTATTATTTTTTCTTCTTCGGGTTAAGCCTACAAAAGGTGGTTCGGGCCTGAGTACGGAGTGTACCTCGTGACCAAGCAGCGGTCATTGTATCCTGGAGGTTGGATGTCCATTGATCCTGTTGCACTAAGAAAATTGTCTAAGAGAGGGTAGTAATAACTTCAAGCCGAGTGATCTTCAATCACGCCTCGACTATATGATAAGTTGTTTTAATTCTCTTTCAAAAACCTTCTCTTCTGTCTATTTTAAAAACAGTATTCTATTATCTGTTTTGAAACAGATTTGTTCTAAAACAATATTCAATTTATAATACCATATATCTAGATTTTACAATCCAGTTCCAACAGTCACAACATCTAAGAAAGTGAGAAAAAAGAAGAGTGAATTGCATGATGTGACCTCGATGGTGTGTTTTTGTCACCAACTTCTCTTGGCCTCACCATGATGTATGTGTTGTATCCAAATTGTCCATTCATTTGGCGAGATCAATTTAGTGCGTGATCCCAAAAATGAGGCAAATACAAACCTCAAGTAGACTGCACCACAAAAAACATTGGGGATTGAACGCTTATAATTGAAAACTTCTTGGGGGCACAGAAGTTTTGGATCAAGCTGATATTTGTTTTTTCCCTTCATTCAGTTTTAGGTGACCTTATCAACATGTTTAATTGCAAATAAACATCACAAATGAACCGGATCCAAGACTCAAGTGGGCCGAAACTATGAGCTTTGAATGTCCACAATTAAAATATTCGTGGGGCCACATAAGTTTTAAATCAGGCTAATATTTGTGTTTTCAATTCATCCCAACGGTAAAAATTTCCCTACCCACCTTTTCATGTAGTGTGGCCCACTTGAGTCTTGATCCTGTTTATTTTTTGTATAATGTCCTAAAATGATATCACAAATCGGATGGACCTGGTGGATTTCTAAAAAAGCATCAAGGTGGGCCCTACGTAGGTTCTCAGCATAAGAACTTTCTACACAAGGCTTTCCTTTCAATGATATTTGTGCTTTCCTTTCATCGAAGTTTACGAACTTTATGAACAGGTTGGATGGCAAATAAACATCACGGTGGGCCTACGAGAGTTTCAACGGTGTGCATCATTATCACCTTTGTTTCCTGTCGTGTGGTCCACCTGTGTCTTGGATCTGCCTCATTTTTTTGGGTTTGTAGCCTATAATGATAATGCAAAATGGATGGACGGTATGGATAAAACCAATACATCAAGGCGGCTGGTCGGAGCCCCTGCCCGTTCACAAGTGAGACCGGAGGGAGCAGGATGCAATTCGTCGGACGTGGATTAGCTACTGACAGGTTGAGCAGCGAATCTTGCCACCGAAGTAACATCATTATGGTACGTGGGCCTTAGCATGATGAATGTATTGTATCCACACCGTCCATCCATTTTGCATTATCATTATAGGCTACAAACCCAAAAAATGAGGCAGATCCAAAGCTCAAGTGGACCCCACCATAGAAGATAGTGGGGACAGTGACATCCACCGTTGAAAACTTCTTAGGAGCCACGGAAGTTTTCATTCAAGATGATATTTGTGTTTTCCCTTCCTCCATGCCTGTGTGAGTTTATGAATAGGTTGGATCTCAAATAAATATCATGGTGGGTGTAGGAAGTTTTCAACAATGCATGTTACTGTCCCCACTGTTTTTTGTGGTGGAGTCCACTTGAGCTTTGGATCTGCCTCATTCTTTGAGTCATGCCCTAAAATGGTCTCTCCAAATGGATAAATGGTGTGGATACAACACATACATCATGTTGGGCCCACAGAACATAGTCACATCACTTCAACCTGTTAGTAGCCCATCCGTGTCCCCATCCGCTTTCCCATATGTGTCCGACGAGGTCGAGAACGGATTAGGTAAGACCCGGATCCACCGAGATGGGTGGGACCCATGACTAGGCCCACTGTGACATTTTTTACTACATCTAAGTCGTCCATTCCTATTGAAAGCTTCTTTTAGGTTATGATGGAAAAAAAGGTAGCAGTTCCTAATCTCAGATGGACCTTGGTACAGGAAACAGTGATGATTGACTATTAAAAACTTCTTGGGGTCACAAAAGCTTTGGCTCAAGATGATATTTGTGTGGTCTTTTCATTTGTCTTTGTGACATTCTCAACAGGTTGGATGATAAATAAACGGTTCGGTGGAATCTATGAAGTTTTTAATGGTGGGGTTTCAATCACGAATGTTTCCTATGTTGCGGTCCGCCTACGATTTGTTCTAGCTTCATTTTTGGGATAAAGTGTTAAAATAGGCTTTCAAAATGGTTGGACAGTGTGGATTTAAGGCACATACATCACTTTGAGCCCCACAGTTAGGGTCCTACCTACCTCGAAAGAGTTTAGCAAGAAATCTGGCGGTCAAATATCTCTCCTGGATTTCAATATGGCAGAGCCAGTTTAGCCAGTTTCCTTCTTTATTTCTGTTACAAAATATGCACCGCAATTTTTTCTCATAAGCATCCAACGTATGAGGAGGAAACACGTCTCGACCTTACGCTAGGTTACTTGTAATGCTCCGAGATTTTGGCTCCCGTGGATTCCACGATAAGCTGAATTCTCAGGTGTTATCTAAGACGTGTCAAGGGTGGAATCCTCAACATATCACTATTTTTCCATATATTTGAAATTCAAGCATTGTGACGGAAGATAAACATATGATTTGATAAAATTTTAATCTACGTTATAATCACAAAGTTCTTAAAATTAAACCAAATAAGAATCAATTCCTACCTTCATTAAGGAAACTTATTACAATTGTGGGATAAAGCTGTAAACTACCTTAAAAAAATACGTAATTAAATAAAATCTTCAATAAGTCACTCCAACTTCATCACCCGTCGTCTGTGCCGCGAGCCTTCGAACACCCCGTCATAGTATTCGATTCACTTACTGGATCTTCACCTGGATTATCTAAGATGTGGTTGAATAGCGTTAAATGCTATCATAGTGTGGAATATCCCTCCAAGACAATCATGATAATAATAATGGCACAGAGTAAATGCAAGCAGGATATTATCATTTAATCAAATCAAAACAATCCAGTAAAAGATCTTTGTTAATGCAATGAATGATATGCATGCTCTGGGTAAGACACCCTGATTAAATGAGACGGAATCACTCCACTCTTCTCACCAACCGCTAGTTACCAGAGGTTCTAATTAGGACGGGATCACTCCACTCTTCCCATACACCAAAACCCAACTAGTGAAACGGGGCTATGCACACTTTCACTAGATAGCAAGAGAGAAACAGGCCCATGCATACTTTCTCTAACACCCGAGGGGCTAACCCACCAAGTCGGGTCCAGTGAATGCATGATTAGTTTTTCATTTAATTAAGTTTAACATTCAGCCCATTAAACGACATGACTAATTATCACCCCTTACCCCAATCAGTTTAAGAGCCTTCATATTCATTAATTTCATACTTCAGTGGATCTATCGCAGGTAATGAATCAATAAAAATTCCTTGGCACGTATCCAACAATGCGCACACGGTAGTGCCAAACTCAACATCATGGCATATGCAACCAACTACACATACACCGTAATGCCAATACTTAATTCTCAATGTCAAAGCATATTCATTCAATAAGACACACGATAATGTCGATTTTCACAATAAGGCATATTCATCCAAAATATTCATATGGTAATGCCAACGTAACAAGGCCTCGCACGGGCTTCATCTCTTTACATCAAATGGTTATATCAGTATGGGGTTAAGGGGTGTTCATTAATGTAACATCCGTATATAATATCCCATAGCAAACAACACATCAATCATGATGAGCATATAACAACGTAAATCATGCATAGTTTCCACATAAGCATGTATATCATCACAATTTCTTTTCTAACCACTTAAGCATAGTTCATACATCAAAATTCAACGTACACAATAAGGAACACCATACAAATCATAATTACATTGAGAGATTTCAACAAGCACGGTTTCAAGAAATCACACAACAAAAACCTTAGTTTATAAGCATAAAATCAACATGCAATTTAATATTATCGTAATTAGGCTTAAAGGAGGAAATCCCCACCTCTTACGGTAGAAGAGTTTGAGACGTTGCTAAGATCGTGTAATCTTGTTTAGATCCGAAACTTATGATGTGTAAAAGAATTCACAAGGTTAGGATGTATAGGGGCATAATTTTCATAATTTAATCACCTAGGGTTAGATCTCACCTAAGTTAGGGTTTAGATTTGGATTAAAAATCAAAATCATAGATTTAGATGACCTACCTCCTTTAAACAGTGGGACGACTCAGGAACTCAGCCGGATCGACTCGGTTCGGCTCGATCTTCCTCTTCTTTCTCTCCTTCCTTCCCTTCTCTCTTTTCTTCTTCTTTTTCTTTCTCTGGAAGAGAATCTAACAATGATAGCAATAGGTGAATGGGGTCCAGCGGCAGCTACAGCAAGGGTGGAGATCTCCTCCCACACGGTAACCTCTCTCTACCTGTGCTCTCTCTCTCTCTCTCTCTACCTGTCCTCTCTCTCTCTCTCTCTGGTGTTTAATGGAAGTAGGAGTGGACGGACAAGGGTTTTATAGGCTGCTACAGTCGGTGGGGGCGGTAGATTCAGTTTCCCAGTTTGAGTGGAAGACTTAGCTTTGGCTTTGGAAAGAGTTTGGATGGCTTAGAAACCGTTAAGATGGTTGGTGGGGTCCACAGGAGGGTTTAGGACCGTCCATAAGATACAAAAGTGGAGATCTCACGTCCTTGGTTCTTGGGTTTGAAACAGAAGTTTGGAAAGAGCCACACAGACAACGTGTAACTGCCAGCTTTGGAAGGACTAGGTTTGAGCTAGGTGCTGACCTGATGAATGGCTTGGATCAATAAAGTAGGGCCCAAGTGATGGATGACGTGGAACGCTGGGAAGGCAGCGAGCAGCGTTGTCGCGTGCTGGAGAAGAAGACGTGAAGAAGGAGCTTGCGTGAAAATATTATTGTTTTACGATGAAACGACCAAGCCAAAATAGGTGGGCTCCATTATGGTTGATCTGGACCATTTTCTCTATCTAGTAAGTGGGCAACATAAAAATAGTTGTTGACGAGAAAAATGAGGCAGATCCGAGTTAAAGTGTGCCACTTAAGGACCGATTTCTGATTAGGACATTTGTAGGATGATCGGAAGGCTTAAATTCGACATGTAAGACTAAAATGTGTCCAAAAGCTCATATATGAAGTTTTATATGGAAGTGATCGTCAGAAACTATAATATTTAAAAGTGAGCATTTAACTTAAGTTTAACTAATGACAATTTTGTAATTATTTGAAAATGTGAGATTTTCAAAATCTGATCTTTTTATGACGTTTATGGGATCATTCTAAGCAACTTTTATAAAGGGTCCCCTATCAGATCTCTTGAGGATGGTTCATTGTTTTCAAAATAAAATAAACATATGATATTTAATCAAAATAAAATAATAATGAAAATTTCAAAAATCTTTAAATAATTTCTAAAATTCTGGGGCATTACATAAGTATCATTTCCATATATATATATATATATATATATATATATATATATATATATATATATATATATATATAAGTGGATTAAGAAAAATTATTCAATGGTTAAAAATCTTATTTATCCACGGCTTAGATAACATTATCTTTTTCTAATTTTGCATGCATAAAATACATAATAATCAAATTGCCAGACAAGGCTGTGGCCTACCCTAATTTATATGTTTTATCCATGCCGTACATATACTTTGCCAGCTCATGTTATGGCATAGCCCCAAAAGTTAAACACATCCAAAGTTCAAGTCAACCTACACCACAGGAAACAGTGATGATTGAACGCCCACTATTGAAGGGCCGCAGAAGTTTTGGATCAAGCTGATATCTTTGTTTTCCCTTAATCCTGGTATGTGGGACCTCATGAAGAGGTCGGATGGAAAGTAAACATCACGGTGAATCATGTGAAAGATTTCAACGGTGGATGTCATTATCAGACTGTTTACTGTGGTGTGGTCCACTTTAGCTTTGGATAATCTTCATTTTTTTGTCTAATGACCTACATAGAGCTGTAAAAACGGATGGACGGTGTGGATATAAAATACACACATGGTGGCCCCCACAGCGGCAGGGTCACCGGGGAATCCGCTTCCCATACCACCCGTTTCGCTTTTAAACAGGGAGCATATCTCTGGCAAATAACTCATATGGGATTTCCTACAATACGTCTCTATTCGTTATAATATACCTCCTTACTATAGCCGTTTGACATTGAAATTATTTTTCAATGATCTAAACCGTTAATATGATGGGTCCCATAGTAGATGTGAAAAACTGAAATAACAAACTCTTGGATTGGAAAATTTCAACCTTCTGATCATTCAACGCTTTTACTTTAAATAGAGACCATCCTATTTGTGGGCCATTGATAAAAATCTTATGATCTTCGAACCAAAAATCCAGATCCAACGGCTGTAGTGCCGACGCATCGTGTAACAGTACTTGTAGTTGTATTGTAGCAAACCTGGCCGAACATTCCTCCCAACGAACTACTATTTTGAAGGAGGCATGGTTACTCCAGAAGCCAATCTGCAAGCGCGAAAGACAAACGCATCTTTCTTGTGAATATAGCATACATGTAAATGATCTGATACGTTCAAACGATTTTTACCATTACTTAAGACTATTATGTAAAAAAAATCTCTTCTTTTAAACATGTGGTCCATTCATGCAAGAGAATTCAAAGGAATGGAATATAAGAATCAACGATATAATTTAAAATTAAAAACTAAAAAAAATCTATAATTTTCTATATAAAATAAAGTCTGTGATCATAACCAAATGAACGTCATGGATCATTTATAAACGTGATTTTTTCTCACGTTCAGTGAATTTCTAAATGGCGCTTGAGAATAGGTGCGTGGAATTAGAATTTCACTATTGTTTCTCTGACACATGCCAAAGACTGACCGAATCAATATCGGTTTTCCGCGGATGCGGATTGCTGCGAAAGCCTTTCGCAGGCATCTCCAGCGCTCGGAATCTATCTGGGCCCAACGTGATGTTTTTGAGTAATTTACGTCGTCCAACCGTTTTTGAGATCATTTTAGGTGTTGAGACCAAAACATTAACAGTATCCAATACTCAAGTGCGCCGCACTAAATCAAAAGTGGGTAGGGAAATTCCTATCGTTGAAACCTCTATGGGTCTACAGTGATGTTTATATGTTATCCATACCGTTCATAATGTTATTCCTACTGAGATGAACTGAAAACACAAATATTATACTGATTTGAAACTTCTGTCGCCCCACAAATATTTCAACTGTGAAGGTTCAATCGTCACGTTTTCGGCCCACTTGAGTCTTGGATCCTGTTCATTTTTTGTCACAGCGCCTTAAATGATGTCACAAAACTGTTGGACGGCGTAGATTTCTCAAAAACATCAAGGTGGGCCCATCTAGATTCCGAGTGCAGGAGATGCTGCGAAAGGCTTTCGCAGGCAATCCGCGTCCGTTTTCCGCGGCGCAGAAATCATCTCGGTGAAAGCTAGCCATTCAGAGACTGCCACGTATCATTGGAACCCACGTTCTTCCTTCTTCTCTCGCCAGCGCGTATAGATACCTGGAAAAACGGGCGGCATTACAGACCCTGTTTCTCTTTTCTTTTCTCCAGAGAGAGAGAGAGAGAGAGGGAGAGATTTTGCACCGTCATGGATCCTGATCGGGAATTCATCAGAGACGTGAAGCGTATAGTCGTCAAGGTAAATCGTCTAAGGTTCTTCATCTGTCAATTTCACAAACCCTATCTTTTTCTACGAAGAAATCTGTATGCTATTGTCTTTAAATAAATCGTGTGGATTTGAGTTTTTCTTTTTCAATTTGGTTTGATCGGTATATCAGTCTGTGTATGATCTTTTCTGTTGTATGAAAAAATTGCTATTTAGAGGTAGATTTTGGAGTTGTCTGAGTGTTTTTTAATGGATTTTGGATTTGAGAATGTCAAAACTGCAGTTTTTTTCTTGTGGAATTCTATTGATTTTTGCTAGAAACGGAGCATTAGCCTCTGTTATTGATTTGTTGTTGCTTTAATGCATAGATTTATATATGATATATGCAATGCAGTTATGAAATGTGAATTCTTGGGGCATGTTTGGGAGCCACTTAAAAAATGAGTTCATCTCAGGATCTTTTTTTTTTTTTTTTTGGCAGTACTTAAAATATAAGATATGATCTCTACTGTGCAACTGACGTCAACTAAAATGAGATGAACTCATTTTTAGTGTGCATTTGGATGCCCGTAAGTTCTTTAAGTTGTAAATTAAAGGTACGTTACTTACAGCTGAAAATAACTTATAGATAATCCGATTTAGATATGAGATGTAAGTTAATTATAGGCAGTGTTTGAAGTATTGGTATTGCTAAAAGTTTCATGGGTTAGGATATAGAAACAATAACAATATCGTCGATAACCGGTAATGCAAGGAAACATTGAGGAAACATGGGGAAAAAGGTTAAATTTTTCAATGAAACTTTAGAAGATGTTGACATACAATTTTTTTTTTGTATATTTAGGAATTAAAAAATTGCAAAAAGAATGGATACGTAATAAGTTTTCATTTAATGGGAGCTTAAAAGCATATACTATTGTAAGAAATCAGTCTAACTATCCCATCTGTCCATCCAACCATTCAACCTTACATCTAAACATCCATCAATATTTCAGAATATTGATAGCACATGATATTTCATCAAGAAATCGTCAACAATTAAAAAGGAAATAAAAGACTGGTCTCAATATTGCTCATATTGTGATAACAATAATATTGCACTATTATCAATATTATCGCTAACAATTTGAACACTGCACACAACCATGCGCCCTATAAAAAAAATTGAAATGAAAATTTTTTAATAAACAGTTTTTAACGATATCGATAATCGAGATATCACCGATATACTAGCTGATACAAGCTGAAATTTACACAATTGAAAGTATTGGTGATATCGATACATTAGCGATACAAGCGACACCTAGAATTTACATGGTTGAAAATATTGGTGATACTTAGCGATACATCGCTAATACCTGGAATTTCTTATTCTACCAGTGTTATCGGTATCGCCGAGCTGGAGATACAGATATTATCAGAGATATTTGGATAATATCGAAGATAATTCGAGTAATGCTTACAGGTAAGTTATTTTTTGTGTTTCAGTAACCTGTAAGTTAGTTACAAGTAAGAAACTATATATTCACGCCAAGCTAGAGCTTAGAGTAAGGAATGGTTCCAAAATTTGATAGACACGTGAGAAAGCTTGGCACAAAGTATGCCATTTTGTTAAGCCCATCTAGATGAATAGTTGAGTTTATCATTAGGCTAAACAAATCATCAGGAGGACCATATTTAAAGCAGGCCCACGTATTCAAACTACATGTAATGTGAAACAATAACTTAATGGAAGGAGCATAACTGCAACTTGAAGGCCACTTCCGTAGTGTAAATGCAACGAAATATCATTACAATTTGGTCTGGACTATTCCTAACTACGATAGAGGAGTTATGCGGGTCTGATGTACCGGGACAGTTATAGCTGGATGTACACCCAGTGCGTACAATTGGGCCCATGTTTTCTATCCAGACCATTGGCAATGGCACAGTCAATCATATTGATTCAGTCCAATGGCATGGAGGTTTGCTAGCATGTTTTTAGGATATCCCAGCCATTTATCAGGTGGGACCAACCATGTGGATCATTTGTTTAAAACATAAGTTGTCCAGCTGTCAGGTAAGCCACACGTACAAAAAATGGATGATTAGGCTGTTTGTATTTTCTCACATGCATGACAGAAAATGGACGGTGCTCTGTGGGTCCCGCCATGATTTTGTGTATCCATGCTATCCATCTATTTTTCCAACTCATTTTATGCCACGAGACAAGAAATGAGGCAAATCCAAATGTCAAGTGGACCACACCACCGAAAACAGTGGTGATAACTGAATGCCCACCATTAAAAACTTCTTGGGGCCACAAAAGTTTTGGCTCAAGCTGATATTTGTGTTTTCCCTCCAGGTTGTGTGACCTTATCAATCTATTGGATGGCAAATAAACATTACAGTGGGGCCCAGAAACTTTTTAATTGTGAGCATCAAATCACCACTATTTCCTATGGAGTGGTTCGCCTGAGATTTGGATCTTCCTCATTTCTTGGATCATGCCCTAAAATAATGATCCATAATCGATGGATGGCATGGATAAAACACATACATCATGGTGGGGCCCACAGAGCACTATCCAGTATCACCTATATGCAATCCGCGTTCGTCTGATGGACCCCAACACAGGAGGTGAAAAAAAAAAAAGCACAGTTTTCCCACCTTCCTTTGCCAAATTCAAAAAAGAATCCGTTGGCTTGTTCGAAAGTCCCTTGTTAGTGAAAACATAGCTCCTTGTCTTGTAACTTCTTTTACAAATTTGCCTGAAACTTAGTTACCAATTGAGAGTTACTTAGCTAGTCTCAGGCATCCAAACGACCCCTTTAAGTGGCTACCAAATATACCCTAAGGTTTATCCTCATTGTTGCACTCTTGGCATATCTTAAATGTTTATTGTCACATCCATCAGCAAGATGTATTTATTCACTTAAGTTTAAATGTTCATTGGTTTATTGGAGGTAGGTGATCCAACTAAAATGAGGAATGCTTAGTGCACTCAAGCGAGCCCATGTTCTTTTGGCTCTCGCTTTACACATGGCAACGAGGCACATGCATGCAGGATTGGAAGCAGTCATTTGGTGATCCCACCTATTTACATGGCTTGTCTAAAAATTCAGGCCAATCTGGTCATCAGCTGGCCAGATTGTGCAAAATAAATGAAAGGTCCAGACTCTATGCACTCATCTGAACAGCTGCTGACAAGATGGGCCTAATTATTGAAAAAACGCATCTACAAAGGGTGGATCGCCTGATGAGTGACCCGGATCTTGCACATGTGTTCCCCATTGCCACTTGTGAGGTGCATTGCATAAAAGTACAGCATTTGCTTAGTCATCTTGGGCATTGGCACTGCGATTTATGCTTTTTGAAAGTTTCCATTGGATTTCAGTATACTTGTCAGTATGGATTGTCTGCTAAATCTGTATTTTGATGTATAATCCGTAAGAAGTCGGTGTTGTGCTTTCACCTTGCAGTGTACTAACCTTAAGAAAATGCTTAAGTTTCAATGCCTAAGTTTCTTTGGGACCTTGAGGCTATCGACCAATTTGAGATTTTACGTTTAAGATAAAAACCAAGGTATTCCATAATGGTAATAGAGGCCATAACGGCCACCACCATTACCTTTACTAATACGGGTTATAACAGATGTTAAGGCCCCCATAACGCCCGTTACAGTCTCTCTTTTTTTATTGAAAAAAAAAACCCCAAGAACCAGTGTCGGCCCTGTAATGGACTGTTACAAGGCTGTTATGGCCTTTACGGGTCTTTTTTTCGTAACAATTGTTACTGGCCTTTACGACCCAGTAACATGTAACAGTTGCCACGGTTACCTATATGTAAGGGCCTTTACAGCCCCGTAACAGCCTTTACGGCACACCATGATAAAAACTATTAATTGGTATGAGAAGTTCAAACGCTGATGTAATTTATTGAAAATAAGGTTGGGACAGCTGTAGTCACCAGAAACGATGGAAGACTAGCAGTGGGCAGACTTGGATCACTCTGTGAACAGGTATTGCTACTCCTGACTGATCAATTTTTGAAGATTAAATACACATGTCAATTGTCATATGAGATTATTGTAGAACTTTTGAGGACTTTTTTATATCACATTCGCTAATCCCAGCTGCATTTTGGGATCAATACTATGTTCTTGGTGAAACATTTGCAGCTCAAAGATTTGAACTGTCGAAACTATGAGGTTATTTTGGTTACTTCAGGCGCTGTTGGTGTTGGCCGCCAACGGCTTAGATATCGGAGATTAGTCAACAGCAGGTTTGTTTGATTTGCTTCTCTCTTTTCATGCATAGCTTTGTCCACATTGTAGGAGTAGCAATTTTAGATCTTTTCCATTATTGCAAACCATTATCTAATTCTTTCTTGGCAGTTACCCGAAATTTTTGACACCATAGGAATCCCATATAAACTGGCTGCAATCAATGTTTGACATGGCACAAGGTGTTTGATGTGATGACTTCATAAAAAATAAAATACCAATGTGTTATAGTATTTAACAATATCATGGTTTTAAGAATCAGACGAGTCTGAGACGACTCATCCAAGTTGACTTGGATTTGGCAAGTCCCAACTCAACTCAGGGACAAACAAGTCTATTCCTGTCAGCGAGTCTTTTAACCATGTGTGACATATGTAGATAAATATTATCATCATCTAAGCCCCATCCCAACTAATTGGGGTCAGCTACATGATTCTTGTTTTGCCATTCCACTTTATCATAGATCATCTCCTCAATTAAACCATGGGTCCTCAAGTTTTTTCTTACTACCTACACCCATGTCCTCGCCCTTTTAGAGCCTTTAACTTGAATCAACCCACTCCTAACTAGTGCAATTCTTGGTCCTTGTTGCACATGGCCAAACCATCCAAGTCTACTTCCCCTCATCTTATCTCCTAATGGTGCTAATCCTAAGTTCCCTTGGATTCATTCATTTCTAATTTTATCCATCCTTGTCTTGCCATTCATCCTTCTCAACATCTTCATTTCAGCAAAGCTCATCTGAAGATGTTGTTCTTTGACTACTCAACAGTTTGTCCCATAAAGCCTGGTTGGTCCTACAGCTATCCTATGAAATTTCTGCTTCAGCTTCATTGGTATATGTGCTGATCACTTAAAACTCCAAAGAACATCTGCACTTCTTCCACTCAACTCTAATTCTATGATCAGCATCCTTCTCAGTCCCTCCGCTCTCCTGAATTATTGAGCCAACATTCTGTACCATAAAGGATGGTTGATCTTATATCTGTCCTATACATATATAGATACATATGAGCATGTGTGTGTGTGGGTGGGCACACTCACATGATACTGGTACTACCAGTGATAGTGGTGCTACTTGACTGTTATGGGCCCACCATGATGTATCTAAGAAATCTACTACATTCATCGTGTGCATCCCCTCATGTTCATCTTATAAGCCAGAAATTAGTGGAATCCAAAACATAGGTGGGCCACACCATAGGGAATAGTGTAAAATCATGCCTAAAACCTTTCAGTGTGGCCCACCTGAGTTTTGAAATGGCTTGATTTTCACAATGTCCCTTGTCCTAGTGGGGCCTGCATGATCCATGGATTGAATGGCGTATAAACACCACAGTGGGACCCTGAAACAATCTTGAAGATTTTAATGGGTGGCGTCACCTCCCAACTGCTCCCTGTTTTGTGGTCCACCTGGGTCTTGGATCGGCCTGATTTTTTGGTTCAAGGACAAACACGAGAGTGCACACCTGGTGGTCATCGTTTCATTCAGGGAACGGAGTGAGCAAGGGAGTGGATGTCAACTGCATATCACATGTGAGTTGTCTGGCACTACCACGGTTGTCCGGCACTACCACTACCATGTGAGTTGTGTGTGTGTGTGTGTGTGTGTGTGTGCGCGCGCATTCATACATATGTGTATATACATATCTGTTTGTGCATTGCAATAGAAATCAGTTATAAAGGCAATGAAGGGCCCCATCCACTTAGCGCACTAGTTGGAAGTTCTATGGTGGATGTAATAGCAATGAATGGTTGAGTTTCATGATTGGCATGCTTGTCTGCCAAGAGAAAAAAAAAAAGTGTGCTTGAGTTTTCTTTTCCTTTCTTAATTACCCTTTGTCCATCTTCTTACTAACTTCTGCAAGATAATGAAAATGAATTTAGTGTCCACATCTGTAGTTTGTAACACAACTTTATTCATGTAAACATTGCACTTTCGCATAGAGATTTGCTTGTAATTTTCCTTTTCTTTGCAGCTTTGCTGATCTCCAAGAACCCCAAGAAGAACTCGACGGAAAGGCTTGTGCAGCTGTGGGACAAAGTGGCCTCATGGCTCTCTATGATGTTTTGTTTAGTCAGGTGTAAAATCAATGTTCTATATTTATTTCATTTTGTGGTTGCGATTTGAACATTTAATGAAGTTGCATACAAAACATTCTCATTCCTCCACATATTTTCGACTTCTCCCTCATTTAGCTGCAGCACTAGGTTGCTAGTTTCATTGCATTTACATTTTAGTTATACGTTTCCCAGTGCCTTCCAAAATTTATATCAGCTCCAACATTTATTTATGCAGTTGGATGTGTCATCGTCACAGCTTCTTGTGACTGATAGAGATTTTAAGGATCCAGAATTCCGCATGCAGCTTTTTGAAACTGTGAATTCATTGTTAGATCTGAAGGTTATTCCCATTTTTAACGAGAATGATTCAATTAGTACCAGACGAGCTCCATACGAGGTACCTTTGTCTTCCATGTTACTTTTTGCTTGAGCATGTGACCTTGCGTTTTTCTTGTAGTTAGAGGTCCATTTTGTTAAAGAATTCATTTGCCCCTTTACCCTAATATTTTCTTGCATTCTTCTGTGTGAAGAAGCATATGGTGCCCTGTAATACATTAGCATCCTTTGGTTTTTAAATGCATGCTTCAGGCAACTCAAAGTCATCGAGTTTGACTCAACAATGTCATGGGCTAAGCTGAATCACGGAACAGACGTAGTCCAACCTCATTATCAGCTTGAATGGCTGAAGTTTGTGATATGTTACATTCAAATTACAGATATAAATCTAGAAAGAACAAATACTAAATTTTATGTTATTTATTCTATTTAATACACAAATATGGATTGTATAATTTTTACTAACTCTAAACAAACGTGGTGGTTGACTATATTGCATGAACATAGACAATATATGAAGCCAAATAGATGTGATGTCTTAATAACTTACAAAATAATATTTTACATGCTCTATAAGCTATAGCATATAATAATCACCTAGCGCTATAATCCCTACTTCTCATATGTTTGAACTGCATGCTAATTATCTGAGTCAACATGTTTGTACCAACACCAAGTCATGACTAGATTTAATGATTCCAACTCACCAAGGTCCCCAACCACGCCTCACGTTAACATGGTAAACTTGTTAGTCTTGCCCTGTCTCATGGGCCATACAGCTTGATGGTCGTGCTTGTGGGGCCCCTGCTCCTTCTTGTATATTGTATTTTATTCCATTTCTGCCCCTAGACCCATGTTGGGTCTTTCTCTTATGTGAAAGGGCATTTTTGTATTTTCCCTTAGGTTGTATATATGTTCTCTCTTCCTTGTTTGGGTTAGGGAGATTGCTGCTCAACAGACTATCAAAACTTTGGTATCCTTTGCTTACTTATGCTTTGTAATCTGCATGTCTATATAAATGAATATCGACAGAGTTATATGCAGTTTTTGGATTTCCCTATGCCTACATTGTTACTCTGTAGTTCGTGGGTGCCTTTTTATGCAAGTCTACAAAAATCAGCGGATGAGTCCTAATTGATCTCATCATGCCCTTGATACATAGAAATTTTCTCTGATCTTCCAATGCTTAGACCGAAGAACATCTCCATGTAAAACACTTCGTTACCGCACAAATTCATATGTTCTTATGGCTGTAGAGTACACCCCCTTCACACATCATCATCATCCAAGCCTTATCCCAATTAATTGGGGTCAACTGCATGAATCCCGTTCCACTTCTTTCTGTTCCCATTTATCCAGGGCGGCTTGGGAAGACTCTTATTGAATCATCAGAGCCATTATTGTTAGGATTCATGATAAAAGTTGTGGCAGAAAAGGGATCAAAAGAATGAACTTTGATATTGTAGCTTTTTTTATGATTGATTTTTTTTTGCAGCATGTACTGATACAAACACCATGATTGGAGACTCATTTAGTGGCACCTTCACCTTGTTTACCTTTAGTTCTTTTATCATGTACCGGCTGACCTGGATTCGAACTGTAACAGTCCACTTTGGGCTGGATTTATGCTGAGGCTAAAGATCTATAGGCTGTGCTTGGGTATGAGTTTTGATGCTCATTGACTAATGGGCCGAGCTTGGGTATGGATATGCATAAAGGTCCAACATGGCAATATAGTTCTCCTCAACTTATTTGGCACTGTCAGTATGGGCACTATGGTAGCAAGCTGGGCTGAACTTGGAGAGACCTAGGCTCATCCCAGCCTGGAATGTTTACACCCTTAGGTAGCCATAGAACTCGAAAAATGCACTGCACTGTGTGGCTTCCAGTCCTTCTTTTCCTTCTGTCCAAGGTCTGAAGTCTGGGTAATGTGCTATAATAGCCATGGGCTGAATTCATTATCTGCTGTTATATCAGCCGTTATAATTGATACGATGTTTATTTTATTACTAAAAGATATATGTTTTATTACACATCAGGCATTATGAACTGAAATATCAGCCACTACAGATTCCCCACCATTATTTTTTGAAAATTGTGTGTGTGTGTGTGTGTGTGTGTGTGTGTGTGTAATTTTTCTGATGCCAAGGTGGACAGGCTGTTGTGTCTCTTAGATCACCTCCAAGGAATCACACCATCGTTTTAAGGATTCTTTGATTTGGTTGAAAGACAGATTGGGCAATTTCTCTGTGAAATCCTTTTATAGTGTCATCTCCCAGATATCAATTGAGGTGAAATGCTGACATACAGGTCCAGTCTGGTTTTATGGAGTGGGAAGGAATAGAGTCCTTACCATTGATAACATATGTAAATGGGCTATGGTTTTCCCTAATGTTTGCCTTCTCTGAATGAACGATGCAGAATCAGTGAACCATCTTTTCATTCTCTGCCCTTTTGCTAGAGGTTTGTCGGATGGCATTTTGGATGTCTTTAAAATTCCTTGGGTGATGCTAGGTACAGTGGAGGGGCTGCTACTCTCTTGGCACGAAGGCATGCCAGGAAGAGAAGGTAAAGCTAAATGGAGGCTGACCTTGCTCACAGGCCTATGGACCATCCAGGGTGAAAGGACCAATCATTGCTTCAGAATTTTCTATGGCTCTTTCCTGCTTCTATTCATAGGGCCTTATTGTAATCAGGAGTTGGCTTGCTGGGGGGGGGGGGGGGGGGGGGGGGGGGTGGGGGGTGGTCCTTGGCTCGCTTCTAGCAGCCCGGTTGTATTTTTTTCTTTTCTTCTTCTGCCTTTGTGCAGTCAACCCCAAGCATTTGGTATAAGGCTTTCGATGATGATGTTGATGTGTGTGTGTGTGTGTGTGTGTGTGTGTGTGTGATACCATGAGATTTTTTTAACATATCATACTTTAATAATAAATAGTATTTAGTTAACTACTAAATCCCATTATTATTTATATTAAGCTTACTTAATTAAGTAATTTAATAATTAGATATATAACAACTGTAAAGAAAAATAAAAGAAATAAATAAATGAAAGAAAAAAGAGCATCTGGCTTGTTAGTTGAGCTGGTTAGTTAGTGCGTGCCCCAACTAGATGGGAACCCAGGCTTGAGTGCTGTTTTGCAGGTTTTAGTCTTGCCTGAACTGGTTCTGTAATCTATACTGGAAAAAAAAAAAAAAAAAAAGGCCTAAAATGTTAATCTTGCCCTGTCTCATGGGCCGTACGGCTGGATGGCTGTAGTTGTGGGGCCTTGCTCCCTCTTGTATATTGTATTTTATTTCTTTTTTGCCTATAGACCCATGTTGGGTCTTTCTCTTATGTGTAAGGGCATTCTTATATTTTTCCTCAAGTTGTATATATGCTCTATCTCCCTTGTTTGGGTTAGGGCAATTAATGCTCAACATATTATCATGGTATTAGAGCCTAGGTTCTCAAGCCTGCCCCACTAAGTTGCTCTATCTCATAACCATCTTCCCCAAATCCGGCCTCCTCCTTGTTTTTGGCCGTTAGAAACAGCTCCGTCTGTCAGCAACGACTCCTCCTTCACAACTCCGTGAGGTCCGTTCGTAAGCTCCGTCCGACCACAGTAGCTCCGTCAGTCCGTCAGCAAGCTCTGTCCGACCAGCAGCCTCCGTCTGCAGCTCCGTCCGTCCGTCAGCAGCTTCGTCCGTCCGTCCGTTTGCTCCGTCCGTCCATCTACAAGCTTTGTCCGACGAGCAGCTCCTCCGTCTACAACTCCGTCAAACGTAGCTCCATCAAATCTGTCCATCGCGACTCGATTCACAGCTTTGTCAACAGCAGCTTGACTCCCCAAATCTGTCCAGAAATTCTGTCTCATTCGGAGACCCGTCGGGCAACCGAAGATCCCTTGGCCGACACATAATCAAAGTGGCTCCCTTCCCCTTTTTCATTCTCTTATCTCTACTCTCATTCTCATTGCTATAGACAAAGAAAACTATCGGGCTGATGCCCCTCGATGTAGTTTTGAACACACCAATTACGGGTTATGGTCCATCCATTTTCAAAGCTTTCTTAAAGGTTGGGGGTTGTGGGGCCTGGTTGATGGCACTTTTCCAACCCCTCCATCTACTGATTTAGACAAACTCGCCGAATGGGAGATGAAAAATGGGTGCATTATTACTTGGATCCTCGACTCCGTCGATAAGACGATTGCTGTTGGCTTAAGCCCACACCGTATAGCCAAAGCGATGTGGGACCACCTCAACGTGGTCTATAAACAAAGTAATGAAGCCCATCTCTACCGTTTGGAACAAGATCTGGCCCACATTACTCAAGGTGATAAGACCATTCAGGAATTTTATTCGGCGATAGTGGCCATTTGGACGGAAATGACAATGATGGATCCTGAGTTTCCCACTGATTTTCAGAAATTCCACGATATGAGGGATTGCACACGGGTTCGCCAATTCCTTATGAAGCTGAGACCGGAGTATGAGCATTGTTAAGCTACTCTTCTAAATCACAGTCCTCTTCTTTGAATATTACTATCAATGACCTGTTGGCTGAAGAGCAGAGGTTAAAGGTTCTTTATACCTTACCTCAGTATTCTGCTTCCTCTGATATGATATTAGCAGCTTTCGCTTCATCCAATCTTCGTGGCTCGAGCAGTGTGACATGTCATGGCTATAACAAATTAGGACATGTGATCTCTCAATGTCGCGAGTTTTGTGCTTATTATCGACAGACTGGACATGGGCTTATCGATTGACGGACGAAAGCTTATGCTTCCCCCCTGGGACATGGTCATGGTGGCCGTGACCGTGACCGTGGTCGTGGCCAAGGTCGGGCATTTACAGCCACTTCTACTTCTTCGATTTCGGAGCCTATCGTGAGTGACAGTGCCGGCTCCTCCTCCTCACCTTTGACTCCCGCGATGATTCAGCAGATCCTGCAAGCCCTTTCCGCTGCAGGTCTGTCAGGTAACCCACATTTGCTTCCATGGTTCTTTGATTCTGGTGCTTCGAATCACATGACTACTGATGCCTCCCATCTTCATGATCTCCGGTCATACACTGGTACACAGGTTATCTCTACTACTGATGGGTCTCGGTTATCCATCCGGTCTGTTGGTTCATTGACTTTCTCTCCTTCTTCCCATAGGAAGTTTGTTCTTCACAATGTCTTTCATGTTCCTCAACTCTCCTCTAATTTGATCTTCGTGGGTTAGCTTACGACCAACAATTGTTTAGTCATGTTTCTTCCTGATTGTTGTTTTGTGCAAGATCTGGCGACGGGGAAGGTGGTTGGGAAGGGTAGGAGGAGTGGACGTCTATTCATGCTGGAGTTTGATCAATCTATGACACCCGCTAACCTTTTTTTTTTTTTTTTTTGCGCCTTCTGATACTGAAATTTCGTTAGCCAACTGGAAGTGGAGACTATAGCACTGTCGCCTTGGTCATCCGCATTTTGACCAAGTGCTTCATTTATTTTCTTCAGGGATGTTGGATAAACTGAATATTAACAAATCTATTTTGGATCTCTCTTGTCATTCCTGTTGCTTATCAAAAAGTAAATGTGCTCGGTTTTCATTAAGTGTATCTCACTCTTCTTCTATGTTTGAGCTTATTCATATTGATGTCTGGGAACCTTCACCTATTTTATCCATGTCAGGTTTACGTTATTATTTTATTTTCATTGATGATTTTACTCGCTACACATGGATCTACTTTATGCACTCCAAAGCACGTCTTTGCCATCTTTCAACAGTTGTTTCTATGGTAGATACTCAATTTGGGGTGAAAATCAGGACCCTCCACTTTGACTTAGGGGGCGAATATGTTTCTCTAACCTTCCGTACTTACCTTCAGGATCGTGAGATTATCCATCAAACTACCTGTCCTGATACTCCCCAACAGAACGGAGTTGCTGAATGAAAAAATCATCACATCGTTGATACTGCAAATACGTTGATGACTGAAACGGATGTCCCGCGTTATTTTTGGGCTGAAGCTATGTTACATTCCGTCTACTTAATCAACCGCATGCCTACGAAGCTTCATGAGAATACTTCTCCCTACTTTGTTCTCTACAATTCCCTTTCTGATTATTCCACATTTCGTGTTTTCGGTTGTGTGTTATGTTCATCTTGCTGCGCGTGCATGTCACAAGCTTTCGCCTAAGTCCGTTCGATGTATGTACTTTGGGTTTGGGGAAACCCAAAAAGATTTCGGTGCTATGATCCAGTTTCCTATCACATTCGGGTGTCTCGTCATGTTGTCTTCCTGGAACATGTTCCGTTTCACACCTCTTCGACTGTTTCCACGCTCAACCTTCATCTCTTGGCTTGACTTCTTTTCTTGACATTCCTTCTGCATCTCCTGTGTCCTCTCGTCCCTTGCAGGTCTAATCTCGGCGATCAAGACAACCTTCTCCTCAGGCCACTCCCACTACTTCCTCTACTGTCGATCTGGATCCCCCTCCTTCGGCCACTCCCACTACATCCTTTGCTGCTGATACTTCTTTAGTACGTCATTCTAGCCTCCCTCATAAGGCTCCTGATCGATTGATCTATTCTATGCCTGCAATGTCTTCCACCTTGGATTCCATTTCTATTCACACCACTTACTCGCAGGCTGCATCTCGGAGTTGTTAGAGAGAGGCTATGGTCAAGGAACTTCACGCTTTGGCTGACAATCATACTTGGGAGCTTGTTCCACGCCCCGTTGGGAGTCCTATTATTGGTAGCAAGTGGGTGTATTCTGTCAAATTAAAGTCTGATGGCTCCTTGGACCATTACAAAGCGAGGCTCGTTGCCCAAGGATATAAATAAGAGTATGGAATTGACTATGACGAGACTTTTGCTCCCGTGGCAAAGATGAAGACGGTTTGCACCCTTCTTGCAGTCGCCTCCTCTCATGCTTGGCCCATCTCGCAAATGGATGTGAAGAATACCTTTCTTCATGGTGATCTTCTCGAGACAGTTGCAATTGCCTCCAGGTTCAGATATAACTTCTGGTGATATGGTTTGCCGACTGAAGAAGGCTTTGTATAGTCTTAAGCAGGCGCCTCGTGCCTGGTTTTAGCGCTTTCGTGATGTTACTGTTGGTGCTGGCTTCTCTCAAAGTGGACATGATCCTTCCTTTTTTACTTGTACTACCACCCGTGGCATTGTTATTGTTCTGGTATATGTGGTATATGTGGATGATCTCTAATTGACTGGCAGTGATCCCTCGGCCATTATAGCATTACAGCGGGTCCTGCGATCCTCCTTTCGAATAAAGGATTTGGGCCCTCTTACCTACTTCATCGGCCTTGAAGTCTCACAATCTGACCGTGGGCTCCTTGTTAGCCGGCGCAAGTATACTAAGGACCTCATTGCCTTGGCTCAGTTGACAGATCAGAAAGCTGTTCAGACCCCCATGGAGCTGAATGTTTAGTATGGCCGCGATGATGGTGACTTACTCGGGGAGCCTACTCTTTACCGTCGCTTGGTAGGAGGTTTGGTATTTATTACAATGACTCCTCCTGACATTGCCTATGCTGTCCAAGTCGTCAGTCAGTTCGTTTCGGCTCCTCGAACCCTCCATATGACCGTTGTCCTTCGGATTATCAGGTACTCGCGTGGCACAATGGACCGGTCTATGTTCTTCCCTTCCAGCTCCCCTTTAGATCTTCGCGCTTATTCCGATGCTAATTGGGCTGGCTGTGCGGTCTCTCGCCATTCCACTACCGGTTATTGCATCTTTCTTGGCTCCTCCCTTATTTCTTAGAAGTGCAAAAAGCAAGCTACAGTTTCAAAATCCAGCACTGAGGCTAAATATCGCGCAATGTCCGCTGCATGTAGTCGGTGATCTTGGTCTTCCCCTTCAGTCACCAACTCCTCTCCACGTGGATAACCTCAGTGCCGTCCAGATTGCTTCCAACCCCGTCTTCCATGAGAGGACGAAACACATAGAGGTTGATTGTCACTTCATTCGAGAGAAATATCAGTCTGGTCTCATTTCTCTTCCCCATGTGGCATCCCAAGATCAGATAGCTGACATTCTCACTAAGATGTTACCTTCTGCTTGTCATTCCTTCCTTGTTAGCAAACTGCTACTTGTTGATGACCTGCATCAGTTTGAGGGGGGGTGTTAATCTTGCCCTGTCCCATGGGCCGTACGGCTGGATGGCCGTAGTTGTGGGGCCCCTGCCCCCTCTTGTATATTGTATTTTATTCCTTTTCTGCCCCTAGACCCATGTTGGGTCTTTCTCTTATGTGTAAGGGCATTCTTGTATTTTTCCTCAAGTTGTATATATGCTCTATTTCCTTTGTTTGGGTTAGGGCAATTGATGCTCAACATACTATCATAAACTACCAGAATAACTGCCGATATAACTTGTTATATCGGCCTTTCGGTAGCCATTACTTGCTACAAATGTAGACCGTTACTGCACCACCATGAGATAATAGACATGCCCCAAAGAGCGTTATAACGAGCATTATAATGTCTTTATAAAAAAACGTGTTTTCTCTTCAATTAAAATTATTTTCATCTCTTGATTTCTCTCATGATTAGAATTTGGTTCAGGATTCTTCTGGTATCTTTTGGGATAATGACAGTTTAGCAGCTCTATTGGCTTTGGAATTAAAAGCGGATCTTCTTGTTCTGTTGAGTGATGTGGCTGGCCTATATAGTGGTCCTCCTGGTGAACCACATTCAAAGCTTATATCTACATATGTTAAAGAGATGCATCAAGGGACGATAACATTTGGAGGCAAATCAAGGGTAGGAAGGGGGGGTATGACTGCTAAAGTAAAAGCTGCTGTTTATGCAGCCTGTGCAGGCACCCCTGTTGTTATTACCAGGTACTTCTCTACATTTTATTCTTTTCAATATATGACAGTATCCTTTTCAGGACTTCAGATGTGCGCTTAAGCTTTTAGCTTTTGATATTCCTTCAATTCAACTATATTCATAGTAGCAACAAACCTCAAGTTGATAATGTTTTATTGATCATTTTTAACATTCCACAATGTCCTCAATTGGCTTCATGATCATATTGCATTGTCCAACTCTTTGGGTCAGCAATGTCCTCAATCAAATTGCTTGTCAACAGGGAGAGAGATCAACTGATTTACATAGCAAATTTTATCTGCTTAATCTTAATTGTAAATACAGCACAATATTGGAAGGTCAGATTTGCAGTCCATTTTAAAGATTATTTATACAGTGGTGTTTCAAAAATTTTATCAATTAGAAACGGGAATGTTTGCTTTACTTATTGGTGTACAAGTCCTTCCAAAGCACCATCTGGAACATTTGGTAAAAATGTTAGAAAGAAAATGTCAAGTTGAAACATTAACACAGAATTGGTTCCAAATCAAATGCTTCACTTAAGCTCGATTAATTCACATAGAAAATTTTATCTGCTTAGTCTTAATTACAAATACAGAACAATATTGAAGTTGGGATTTGCAGTCGACTTTAAATTTTAATTATATAGGTGTGTTTCAAATTTTTTAATCAATGAGAAAAAGGAAAGTTTGCTTTATTCATGGCTGTGTTAGTCCTTCCAAGGAACCAACTAGTATGGGACATTTGGTAAAAAACAGCAGAAAGAAAATGTCAAGTTGAAATGTTAGGAATTGATCTCAAGTCAACTGCTTCACTTACCTACATTAGGTAGCAAACTGAAGTTCTCAGCTACTGCTGTATTCTATTATTTACCTGGCTGAACTCTATTTTGTTTTCCATCTCTTTTGAAGTGGTTTTGCTACTGATAACATCATAAAAGTAATTCAAGGAGAACGTGTCGGCACTCTCTTTCATCAACATGCAATTTTAGGGTGTCCACGTAAACAAGTTAGTGCCCGGGAGATGGCAGTTGCAGCAAGGGAATGCTCAAGGCGACTTCAGGTAACGTTACACTATCCCTTGATGACAAAGGTTGCACTCTCGTGTTTGAAAATTTCCCCTTTCTTTTTCTGCATTTTTCATCGGCTGTTACATGCATAACTCTTTAAAGTTTGAGCATGTTCCTTCTTTCCTAACTCCTAAATGTATAAAGCATGCTGTCTTTTTTTGTTCTTGGAGAAAGTGATGCTCATTGTTTGAGTGTGAAATATGCAATTTTGTTCATTGCAGGGCCTATCTTCGCAAGACCGAAGAAAAATTTTACTGGACATTGCTGATGCCCTGGAAGCAAATGAGAACTTGATCAATGTTGAGAATGAAGCCGATGTTGCTGCTGCAAAGCAGACTGGATATGACAAATCATTAATATCGCGCTTGACTCTGAAGCCAGGAAAGGCAAGGCATATCTGAATTACTGAAGTTCGTCCAATGGATGACTTTTGTATTTTGGATCCTATAACTCATGTCTGGATTTTCTCCTGCATTGAAAAAGTTTAATATTCTAATTTTCAAATTTGTTCTGTGTGGATGTAGTTCTAGAATGGTATTATTCTCTTTTTTCTTGAAATCTTTCCAGGTCATTTGGTTTTTTAAAGGATTGTGTTGTTATCATTGAGTCCAATGTATATAAGTTTATTCTTTTGCAGATCTCAAGTCTTTCAAAATCCATCCGTGTACTTGCAGACATGGAAGAGCCAATTGGTAATGTTTTGAAGAGAACAGAGGTAAGGGGAATGGATCGTTTAATATTTCCTTCCCAATGTTTTATTCTGCATCTCTTGACTGGCATTCTTCCAGAGTGAGGTTGCTTTAGAAACTGCAGAATGGTTATCATCTAGATTAGCTCATATCCTTTTGCACTGGCCATCATTCTCTTCAAAATTCTCAAGTATAGCTTTGTATCCAGCTTGCGGATGGGCTTATATTAGAAAAGACATCATATCCCTTGGGCGTTCTCCTGATTATTTTTGAGTCTCGACCTGATGCACTCGTTCAGGTATGAAGATATGACTTTTTTTCAGTAGTTGAGCACTGTAAGAATCTCGCTCTCTCCCAAAAATTCTCCCATACGCTCCCAGTTTAGCTTTTCATTGTTTATCTTTTGGCATGCTCTGTGTTTATTATAACTTGTAGGTTGAATAAGAGTTCAGACATGTGCAGTGAATAATAATGAACCAGGATCTTAACTTGTTGCATTTTTATAGAAGACTGTTGACTTTTTGTCCTTGACGACATCTAGGTTTTCAAAAAGAAAAGTCATATTGCTTCATTTTTTTGTACTGTATCTATCAATAAGGTTTATCATAAACAATTCATCTATCAATAAGGTTTATTATAAACAATTTTGATTTGTTAGAACACCTACTTTTTCCAATTTGTTGGAGAGTCAACAAATGGTCTCCAAAAGCAAGAACCGGACTAGGAATAGGAGAAGGGTCGGGAGTGGGAAAGAAAGCATGAAAGAGTCAGGAACATGAAGTTTCAAATGCAGAGAAAATCCATTTTAGAAGTCTGCCAAGGAAGTGACTTATTTCCATTTAATAATTATGCAATCTAAAATTCTAGTGCTTCAAAAACAATTTCTAAACTTATGGGTCTTTATCCCATGATAACCTGACTATTCATAAGTGAGGAGCCTGCATATCGACTAGCATACGATTGATAGCATTTTTATGGTGGAGTCAGACCTGGACCTTTGATTGTCATAGTTGTGAACATGTGGGAGCCATTATGTTCAATGGCTGACATAGTAGGATCTTTGCTGATGGATATTGAAGATGAAAGAGGGAATTAAAGATCATATCTCAATAACAAACTCATCATTTGGGTTGTTAGCAAGTTGTTTCAATAGAGAAGAGGAGACCTCTAGAAGTTACAAAAGTTAAAAATAGATTTTTTTAAGATAAATGTGCCATAACACCTATCTAGCGCACATCAGAACACCCCAAACATATGGATCTTCAAAAGCCCGTGGGCCGGATCGCACCTTGGATTTTCAGTTGGGATATTAGGACTTCCTTTTTCTTTTTTTTTTGCTGCGACTTGAGGAACTTGAGGGCTATTGGCTTGATTATCATACTGGTATCTTATATCTTTATTTTATTTAATAGGCACAGGTACTTGCTAACATCTTGCAAACCATTTCCATGTGTGGTGCTCATATTTATGAAGACTTGTGTCAATTATCTCGTGTGTTGGACTGTAGATGTACAAAATACTTGCATCTTCGTGACAGTCTTCTGTCCTGGGATTCATCTCTTTTTGTCTTGGTCAGTAGGTGATGAGAGGATTACATCCAGATTTATTTTGTAATCTTTGCCGGGTGAAAAAATTATTAGTGATCATTCAAAAATAAAAATAAAAATCCCCCAAGTACGTGCATGCCACTATCCTATATTGGTCCAGTGTCAACAACTGCAATCCAATTGTGAGAAGTGTGAGCTTGCAGGTTGCTTCCGAACTGTTGTCACTTCTAGATGAAGCAACTTTGGTCCAATACTCTCTTGCTGTTCTTGCAGGGACCTGCTCTTTGAGTCCTGCAAACTGCCTAATTTTCTTGGAAGGTTGATGGTAATGGCTGGGTTTTGGACTAGTGGATGACTGCATATTCCATCCTGTTTTATAGAGCACTGGAGAAGAAAGAATTCCTTTTAGATGTATGCATACAATTATATGCTACATCTGTTTATATGCTTGAGTGCCTTATTCATCTAGGTTTATCAGTGATATCTCATTATCTTCCATGACTTTGTCAGTGGCCATTACATTGTCTATAGATGTGGATCAGATATTCATCCAAACTAGCATGTCCTTAGATTGGTGATTGAAGTTTGATATTTTGTTTCATTCAATGTTTTTATGTTCTGTTTTCAAATGGAGGAGAGGGAGGGAGGAAGGAATAGTTTAACTTTAGGTGGAGATTGATAGTGTACGACCATATGAGGAATTATGCTTTTCTTGTAGCTCTATTTTAACGCTAATTCATCTTAGCATCTTTTTTTTCTTTTTCTTTTTCTTTTTTTTTTGTGGCATGGAATAGATAGCTTCATTAGCAGTTCGGAGTGGGAACGGGCTTCTCCTGAAAGGAGGGAAAGAAGCCACGCGATCTAACGCAATCTTGCACAAGGTTTGTTTGTTGAAACCCAGTATCCTTCTGTAGGATTTTTGCCTTTCGAAAAAAAATAAAAAGCTTTTTGTAGGATTAAATGTAAAGTTTATCTTTTTAGACTTTTCTCCTGGTTTTGTTTTTCATGTAATCATCTTCCACAATTTTATTTTATTTTTGTTCCTTTTCTTTAGGTCATCACTGAAGCCATCCCAGATACCGTGGGTAAAAACCTTATTGAACTAGTGACTTCAAGAGAGGAGATTCCTTATCTCCTCAAGGTGAGCAATGAAATTAGAGGATACAAGAAGTTATTCTGTCATTTTCTAACACCCTGGTTCTTCACTAAATACTTTTAATCTGCTCCAGCTTGATGATGTGGTAGATCTTGTGATTCCAAGAGGCAGTAATAAGCTTGTTTCTCAAATTAAGCAGTTGACAAAAATTCCTGTTCTTGGTCATGCTGGTAAGATATAAGATTTTTTTTAAAAATCTCCAACTAAATATGCTGGTATTTTATATTGTACCATAGAATCTTCGATCTTGAGGAGCTATACTTTTTGCCATGAATTGGAATTGCAGTAAAGTTGCCATGTCTTCTGAACAGATGGAATTTGCCATGTTTACATTGATAAGTCAGCTAATATGGATAAGGCAAAGCGCATTGTTTTGGACTCAAAGATAGATTATCCTGCAGCCTGTAATGCTATGGTAATAAATCCTATTTACTTTCTTTAAGAGTGACAGTTGCATGCTAGGTGGTCCCGCTTTTCATATGATTTCCATTGTTACAAATCTAGCTTTACATTAATTGTGAATGTATACCGTAAATTTCTCGTAACTGAGCTCATTCCTGACATACAATGGCTGCTAAGTCTCATTCAATTCATTTTTCTCAGGAAACACTTCTAGTGCATGAGAATTTGTTGAAGAATGGTGGGCTTAATGAGCTTACTTTAGAACTCAAAAATCAAGGTACGCCTTTCAGTTTCAAAAACACTACTTTGCGAGCCTGAGATTAATTTTAAACTTAAAAATTTAATTCATGGAAAAGAAAATATGTATTTACAGTTGCCTTCCATCACTAGAAGTATTCAAACTTTTGAGTGGCATTTCTTTTTGGCGCTGGTTAAAAGAATTTCTGTTAGGTAATTGATGGTATCCTATTTTCTTACCAATAAAGTTGAATGTGTTCTTATTGGGAATAGTTTGTTTAAGCAAATCTCAAATAAAAAATTTCAATGGAAAGAGGGATGTGGATATCAAGTGTCCAAGTGTTGAAATCTCAAGTGCCTGGTGGAAATTGATAGGAAACATATCCTTATATTTTTAACAAGCACATAACCATCACATTTAAGTGAAACAAATTACTGTGAAGATAAGTATTACAGCCTTGGACGGCTGGTAATTTAAGATGTTCTCTAGTCAGGAAGTATAATGTTAAGGAACATTGGTGCTTGGATTAGAGACACGTAAGAGCTTCCAAAAACTGAAGTTTGCAGGATTCTTCTAACTAGGTTCCTTTTCTGCTTTTAATTGCGCTTCGGACTTGCATTCTGACTCCTGCTTCCTAGCTGTTTATGCTTGCTAAAATTTTGAAATAGACGGTTCCACGCTCCCGCAACTGAACTTGTTGCCACTTTCCTTCATGCTTCGTGCAACTCTACAAAGCCCTCAAAGAAGAAGTTTGAAGGTGTTATCTGATATCTCTTGAAGAAAATAAACAGAGCGATATGCAATTGACAGTGATAGATAGGGTTATGAATTTATATCTGAAAAATAGAGAGGTTGGATAAATATGGTAAAGAAGGAAAAATGGCGGATCCTGCTGTTCCCGACAGTTGCTGATGAGTGTACCGATGCAGTTCTGTAGTCCAACTTTCTTTACTCCAAATGGTGTTATGTAAACATTTCCACAACCACTCATGATCTTTAAAGAAAACAGTAACCTTTGTATTCTTGCATCTTCCATTTAAACTGGAAATTCGTATCATCTTGCCCGCTGTAACTCAAACACCTCTGTTTCAATTCTAGTGGTTTTTCTGGACTTATTGAAAGAATCAAAAGCAGAAGCACGTGGGGAAAATCTTGTTTTGCCCATTTTTTGGGTGCAGAATTTCCTTATGATCAGCCAGTGCCTAGGTGAAAGCAAACTTCTGTCAAATAACCACTTTCTCTAAAAGCTCGAGCTATTAGAGGATGGTGGAACTCCGCATGGGAACATACTGGGCAAGGGTGGAGGGACACTCACAACTCACACCGTAAACCCCATGGGAGAAGATACTACCAGTGGCATATTTGCTACTTCTGGGATTTGAACACAAGAACTTCCGCTCTGAGACCATGTCAAATAACCACTTTCTCTAAAAGCTCGAGCTAGTAGAAGATGGAGTATCAATGTATATCAAGGGACTCTAACAACTTCTTTATCACAGAACTGCTCCTTATTCCATTCTGTGGTCGTCTTAGGCTAGGTTTACAGTCTCTCAGAGAAAGAAATTCTAAAACCATTGAATCTGGATGCAAGTTAGCAATTTGTGAATGGTTTTGTACTGTCAGATTAAAAAGAAAATCCAGCATGCTGTATTCTGTAGCTTTTGATGCATGTCTTACTGCAATATTCTAGAGTTTTGAACACATTTTGTCAGTTAATTAATATCAAAGTTATTTTTGCACACCTTTGCATGTAGAATGATAGCTTTACCAGCTCATGTATCTGTTTCCAGGTGTTACCTTCTATGGCGGACCAAGAGCAACTGCTGCATTAAATATTCCAGGAGCACAATCATTTCATCATGAATACAATTCAATGTCTTGTACAGTTGAAATTGTGGATGATGTACATTCTGCGATTGCTCATATACATTGCCATGGAAGGCATGTTCTACCATCTCATAACTCTACAACCCCCAATTGTGATATTGTTTGGACGGTGAAATATTTTCAACTTCCATTTGAGAGATATGAAGAAGCTTCTCTCACTGTTTCACCGTATAAAAAAATTTAATTTGTAATTATTGGATATGGCAATAAACCGATCTAATTCTGGTACCGGTACCCTGATGCTTTTTCAGTGCACACACTGATTGCATAATTGCTGAAGATCCTGAAGTCGCAGAAGTCTTCCTTCGTCAGGTTGACAGGTATGCATGTGTTTCTGCCATTATTTCATATTCATATGCTATTATAAGAGACTTGTGCCTCCTTTGTTCTTGTACCATGCATATTTTGTTATGACATGTGCTTTTCCATTTTATTCTTAGTTACAGATATTTCCATTAATGTGAGATGATCACTTACAACCTGTGACAATATGAGCTTCACATGCAAGACAGTTCACGTGTGTCAGACATCCGACCATGCATACAACGGCCCCCACCATGAAGATCACCTGGTAAAAAAATAAAGCTGGTCCACTCATGAAGTCCGCAACATGATTACATTGGAATCAGAAACTCGGCAAGTCTGATTGTTATAATACGGTTGACCTGCTTGATGAGTGGGATGCCTTATTTTCATGCCAGATGATGTTTGTGGTGGGTCCACATTATGCATGGCTTGGTCAGAGGGTGATCATTCATTGTCTATTATGAGTAGCTCTAATCCTATGTGATTCACTGCATTATGACACTTGGAATTGCCTTGGAAGTATGTTCTATCTATACAGGAAACAGCGTAGTCCTGTTTGTCTGTGCATATGGGTTATTACTGTCGGTCTTGCTTTAGTATTTCCTCTGTGCTCATTACTGTCTCCACCTCTTGTTTTTTTTTTTTTTTTGGAAACTTTGAGAAACTTCATTAAAGAAGGCCGAAGCCGGAATAAACAAAAAGAAGAAAAACTATACAAAAGCCCCCCTATCTTAAATCTCAGACCACCTTGCCGGGATCCGCACAACTCCATTAGAGGCCCTTGCCCAATCTGTTAGTAGACGTTTTACTAACTTAAACACCTCCGCCACTTACCCCTCCTGGCTCCTAAAACATCTGTTGTTTCTCTCTCTCCAAAGACACCACAGGCCTGCCAGTAACGCGAGATGCCATAGCTTTAGCTCCATACTTGAGAACGAACTCCCGTGCCACGCCCTGAAGAAATCATCAATAGAGAATGGCGACACCCACAATATGCCGAAAAGAGAAAAAACCTTTTGCCACAACTGCCTAGCATAGATATGTCTTGACTTGACGAAATGTGACGAAACCAAAGAAAAGGAAGGGAGAGGGATGGTGAGGAACCCACCCCACACTATGGCAAAATTACAAGGAAACCCAATCAAGCGAACTAAGGAATTTGAGTAGCACTCCAACTACAAGTGACGTAGTCCATACTCCGACATACCTGCAACTGCAAGTGCCATTCTTCCTCATGTAGTCACCCAGCAAGAGAACCAAGGACTCTGATTGGCCTTAGAAATGTGAGGGGCCGAACATATGCATAGTGACTAGAGTAGCATGCCATAGTGCTTTGTTAGGCTAATTAGTCATCTCATGAGTTATAAGGGATTCATTCAGACCAAACTAATAGGCGGCTTGCTTTTCAAAGTGTATCTAGGCTTTCATCATTATCTTTTTGAAATCAAGATGTTTCAGGTGAACCTAGGCTTCTGTTCTTACACCACAAGGATTCAGTGTAAAGATGTTCAATCAGGAGCTCCACTGAACCAGGCATCACCCAACGCACCCGAAACAACTAAGAAAATCTCTCCAGATCTTCAAACAGAAAATGAAGAAATCATTCTCAGACTCAAATTTTGACTTAAGCAAAAATGAAAACACTCAATACTCTTAAAAAAAAAAAAAAAAAAAAAAAAAAAAAAAAAACAACCATACTAAAAAAACAATTGACTGTAGAGAAAGTAACATAAATATTTTAGTCTTCAAATTACCTTTGTCAGTACCAGATAGATGGGCATTTGAATGCAATGCTGGAAAGTAGATCAGGAGGATTTGGTTGCCTCTTTAGTCCTTGTGTTTCTTTCATTTTAGCTAGATTTTTCTTGAAACAGTTTCTTGCGTTTTTGTTAGATTTTTCTTGAAACACTTTTCAAGGCACTGTTAGATTGAATTGCATTTTTAGTCTAATAAAGTGGAAGTTAAAAAAATTTAAGTTTCCTTAGCATTCACAATTGCTTTCATTTCGGAATTGAAAGAGAAGTGACTTCAATTTGAGGACTACTTTCTCATCCTGAATGCTTGGAAACGTGACCTTTTTTTCCACATCCTCTTGATGAAAGTGAGTGTTTTTTTTCTGCCTTTGGATGCTCTCTTGAACTGAATTGCTCACCGCTTGGTTCATAATAGAGGAAATGACCTTAGTGGGTGTATAGCACCATTTTATTCATCATGATAACGAAACCCCTAATTGCAATTCAATGTCTTTTGACTTGGACTTCAAACGATAGTTTGTGACTTGGGGGTTAGTGCCCATCTCCACTTTGGTCTATTAGTCTTCATCAAATTAAAAATCCAAATGCAGCCTTATTTTTAACAGGGTTATCCCTAAAATTTGGCTTCCACTCCCTTGTGAAGATGATTTTATTTTTGCCATTTCATCCTTGTTGGCAGTGCTGCTGTCTTCCACAATGCAAGTACACGTTTTTGTGATGGAGCTCGTTTTGGACTTGGCGCAGAGGTACAATCCATTCTAATTAGTTCTGGTGTTGAGCATGGACATTATCAATTTGTTGGCACTTCTGAATTTCAAGACTATTTAATGACATAACAGGTTGGGATAAGTACTAGTAGGATTCATGCTCGTGGTCCAGTTGGAGTTGAAGGACTTCTAACAACACGATGGTATGTTAAAAACCCCAGAACATCCTCCACTACACCTTTGATGTTGATGGGTTTACAATTTGAAATCGAACCTAATCCTGTTTACAAAAGTGACCCCCCAATGTTTGGACGAAAGGCCTTTAATTTTGGATTTCTAGAGGATTGCAACTGATGCTGTCCCCAGCTTCATGCAGCTAACGTCCGCATTGTTTTATGGGCAAAACGCTCTTAAAAAGCCATGTTAGAAATTTCCAAACGCAGCTTCCCATGAAATGGCCTTCAACTTTATGATATCTTTCTTGAGGCCCACATTCTTTTCAATCCTATAGAAATCCTACTTCAAAAAGGTGGTGGAGATTTGGCAAAGAATTAGAGGCACTTTGGAGAAAGGTGATTGCTTGAAATATGGGGGATATGGAGAGGGGTTGGGTTCATTGTATTGTGACAAGGAGAAATGGATCCTTTATTTGGAAATCCATCTTGAATTTGGAAACACTTACAGTGTAGGTCAATCACTAATTAAAAAAAAAAAAGTCAATTACTAATGAGAGGAGTTGGATTCAAGGTGGTGGTTGTGAGAGAGTGCTCTCTGTGAAAAGACCTTGGATAGAGGAAATTTCACGTGTTGTGTAATGTTTTCCAAGCTTTACTATATCCTAAGGTCTAACATTCTTGTCAAAGATTCTATTGAGCTGATGGACAGTCTAGTAGTATGATCTCTCACACTCATGATCCAAGATACTATTCGATATTGAGTTGGCATAACAACAGCCCTACGAGGGAAGATTCAGGGCCCAATTTAGAAAGCCAGTCGGGTCTCAAGTCCATTGGGATTCATTCCTATCAGCTGAGTCGCACATTGCCACTTGTCCATATCAGCAATACATACATCAAGACTCATCCACATTGGCACTATCGAAAGCAGGCTCGTCCTGACTCGCTGTGTTGCTTGTCCATGTCGGCCAGGCTTGCACAGCAATCATTTACACTAAAATGATACAACCCATCTGTCCTCTTGCCAGTGATACAACCTGACTCATTGGACAACAAAAACTGCATCTTAATCCAATACTTGCACGTGTGAAGAGGGTCCTGAACACTGTATCAGAATATCCTTGCGTGTTCAACCCGAGCAACCAATCCCGGCTGTTTTTGTTTCCAAAATGCAGGATACTGAGAGGCAGCGGACAGGTGGTCAATGGCGATAAAGGGGTGGTTTATACTCACAGGAATCTCCATCTGAAGTCACAAGACTCACAAGATCATGATCTACCGAATGGTAAACCTCATTAGAGTAATTTCCTGCTGTTTTACAGTAGATTTTGTAATTCTTTTTCAATAGATTTCTTGATTACCTTTAGTAAAATTGTGTAATCCGAGTACTATACCGTCGCCTATATAACTCAAAAGGCGCAAGGCTTCTCTCATAGTTTGCACACAAAAGTCTTTCATAAACAGCGGATATGATGTATTTGAGTGAAAGAGAAGATGATGTTTCTGATAATAAGCATATATGAAATTTTGATACAAGTGATTATCCCCAATTGAAAGCGTTGAATTTGTTGAAATGTCCATCTATTTGTCGAGATCAGCATCTGATTTCAGCAGAAATCATGGCTGGCCAGTGTTTCCAGAATGGCCTGATGTGCATCATCGATCATGGGACAGGATAAAACAACCCTGAAACTCAATGGAATTCTATGTGGAATGAGTCTATAGATTGAGAACCCACCATGGATGCATCGTAACGATAGAAAGACCAATAGTTCATTTTCTACATGCTTGTATCATACAAGAGGATCTTCCGTTTGATAAACAGCCTGTACTGTGCGCCATTCCAACACCGCTGAGATCACCAAATGAATGGGTCTGATCACGTCTCGCAGACTGCAATGTCTAGTAGGGCTGCAAAGAGCCAACCCGAGAGTTTGGGTCAGGTCAGGTTGGGTTGTCAGGGTCCTCGGTCAGGTTACAGTTGGAAAACCCCAAAGAATTTCGGCCCGGTCGGGTTCGGGTTGAACCTTAATCTGACCCAACCGGCCCAAGTCGCACCCATAATTTCTGGTTTGGTGGTTCTGCAGGCTATTAAACTGGTCCTTACGCAGGAATGGGAAATGGAAATGGAAGTGACTGTTGAACTGATCTTTCTTTCCATGGTTTTCCCATGACATCTTCAAATATCCATGACTTAAAGAGTTGGGCCAGTCCCGTGTGTGAGGCATCTGACACTTGAATAGAATAGGTCCCACTGCAGATCATCTGGCCAAAAGTCAGACCAGTGCACCTATCAGCCAGGCCATGCATGCACAGAGATAGTCGGCCAACAGCAAACTTTCATTCTAGACTGTCCATTCCCTGTGGTGGCAGATACCTCATCAGTTGACCAGCATGATATTTGTGTCAGATCATCAGATGGTGTATCTAACCTTATGCAGAGCACAGATATTCTGCACATCGGGCTGCTGTATGGCCCCGGTTTTGAAAATTAAAATGTCCTGTCTATATGAGGGGGACAGATTGTACGCAACAGGGTCTAGATCCACCTCTACTTTTAATCCCACCTAAGACACCAATTCCCATTGCATGTAATCCACGTCAAAGAGAGCAAAGAGAGTTTAATTCCATATCTAACACGCACACATGACACCAATCCTTCTTGCATGCAATCCACATCAGGGAGGGGATCATAAAATCAACGGGGTGATGGGCCAGACAAAGCTCACAATGTAAATATGTTGGGCTGAGCTGACCGTTAAATTCAGTAGAATCAAACTGGCAGAAGGCCGAAATAGTTATCCTGCCTAAAAACCCACCACTGTAAGCTGGCTTGGAGTCCAAGGGCCCATTTGGATACCACGAAATAAGTACTTTTTCTACTTACAGCAGTAGATAGTTTGGTTTATGATTGCTTAGGGCCCGTTTGGATACTACCAAATAAGTTACTTTTCGACTGAACTTAAGACGTTAAGTTACTTTTGGCACTTAAGTTCATTTGGTAAGTATAATTGAAAAGTAACTTATCTCTTAAAAATTACTTATCTTAATAAGTATTTTTTTTTAACTTTTTGACTTTTCACTTTTCTACTTATCTCTCTCTTGCCACGCTTTTTCTTTTTTTCTCTCCAATGTTAATTAACCACCCTCCAATTTGGCTTTTCTACTTATCTCTCCCACGTCACGCTACATATCAAAGTTCTCTCTCATGGTTCACTGAATTACTGCTCTCTCATACCGTCCATATCAAAGAAGGCCCCACATGTCCATCCCATCAAAGATGGGGCTCACACAGTGGACGGTCCACCTTAAAGATGGGCCCTACATTAATTGGTGCAAGATCCAATCCACCAATCAGGTTGATCTGATCTTCTACATCTTTCCCAAAAATGGTTCCAGTCCACTCACCATGTGAACCGACTATTGGAAACAAGTGAATGGGTTAGAAAACTTCAGCCAGTCTTCCAGAGCCGTAAATTTGTTTTGCAGACTGTGGCCCACCTGACCAGTGGATCAACCTGATTCTTGTGCCAGGGCATCCATATAGTGGTCCAGTTCTGATGGATGAAATGTATCTTGGACCAATCGTGCTATGCTAGCACATGCATGGCATGTACATGAGCTTTATTGCACGCACGTGGGATTAGAAAAACTCATTCTATTAGGAAAAATGCCTTAACACAGCTTTTTCTTTTGCTCATATGTTGCTCATTATATGCAGATATGAAATTTTCTTTCGCAAGTATGTTGTTTACCAAACATACTTATCTGCTTAATAAGTAAAAACCAAGATAAGTAACTTATCTGATAAGTAACTTACAATTCAAATGGGCCCTTATAAAAGTTACTTGATCACTTCAGTTTAATAAGTAGAAATCAAGATAAGCTACTTGAGGCATAAGTAGCTTATCTTAAGTAATTTACTATCCAAACACCCCCTAAAGGAGAATACTTGTATTTCTACCTTTTCATCACCACTACTCAAATCTCATTTTTATTTTTTCCAACCACATTATCAATCAATGGTGTATCCTTTCCTACCAAACATTCCCCGCAGTTGGAGTTTAAAGGAACCAAAGACAGTAAACTTCTGGTTTTAATTGGATTTCAAAGAAACACAAATTCAGTACTTGTAATGTAAAGAAAAGCAAACAATAGAGATTTTTTCTGATGAGTTCCAAGAACTCGGCCATTTTGAATTTCTGATGAACAGTTGCAAGAAGTCGGCCATGCAACAAGCCTGCTTCTCAGATCTCACCATCCCAAACTTCTTCAACGCTTTTGTAAGGGCTGCGAGTTTCATGACAGAGGAATTGCCCTCTAATTAGTCTCCTCTGCACAATAAGGAAACAAAACTGTTAGAGATGCCTGAAATTGAGAATCTCTGCATGCATTTGATTGAAAATATTAAGATTGTGTTTCCGTCATCAACTTCGGTGTCCCTGATTTCCCATAATGATCAAGATATACGACTCTCCATCGAGCTTTTGCCTGGCCCAGTAAACTTTACTTGTGAGGCAGACCTTTCGGTAATTCAAATCATTCATATGGCCACCCCATGGTGGGTTTTAGATACTTCCATTGGATGACCCCAATCAATCCAATTCGAGCCTATGATAAATGTCGAGCACCGCTCTTAAGTGCCCATTTCACTGGGATGGCTAGGATCAGTTGATGGTGAGAGTACCAGGTCAGTGACCTTCAAAATTATTGAAGGGTGGACCGCTCTTATGTCATTGCTGAGTCGAACAAGGAAAAATAAAAATTATCACTTCTGGATGAGCATCATACGCTCCATCTGGGTGCCCCCTGTTTTGCTTGAAATGGTTGTATGTTCCCTACTTATAGCAATTGAAACATCAAAATGATTCCAAAAATCACTAGAAAAAATGTTTATTTTAATTGAGAACCAGCAAATCTGATGTTAGAATATCCATAAAAACAACTACTATAATAATAGAACCAACTGAAACCGCCTTCAATAACAATTCTCCACTTGGAGTCAAAGCCCATATTTAATAGGGGTGGCAATGGGCCAGGCTGCCCGGCCCAGACCAGGTGATCTGGCCCTGAAGGGCTACCGCATGGGCCGCTAAATTTGGCCCGAAGGCTGGGCTAGGGCTTGAAATCTAGGTCCATTGTTCAGGCCAGGTGGGCCAGGGATAATGAAGAATAGCCCAGCCCATTTCCCTAGTGCACTACATAGTACATTAGAAACGTAGACTATAGAGTTCTTATACTAGCGTATACAGTAATATGAAGAACTTTGATACTCTATTGGAGTGCAATGGATGATACATAGGCACTTATAAACTATCTAATTGTGCACCCCACTTCATAAGGTGAAAAATATATTGACGCGCTCATTTAAGTCCCCCATGAATATGGTGGATAATAGCATGGGGCATACGCTTGGTTGATGAAGGATCTTATTTCACAGTTTGTGTAACAGAAATTTTTTGATTCTCTAGAAGAGTATGACAATTCATAAACATGCAGTCACCAATTGTACCCATAGCATATATGTAACTTATCTTTAACTTAATTGGGATGGCCTGGCCTAGCCCTAGGCCTATCTCGGCCTGGCCCGGCCCTCTAGGGTGAGGCCAAGGCTAGGGCTTCTTTAGTCCATTAGGGCTTGGGATGGGCTAGGGCTAGGGCTAGGGCCAGGGCCAGGGTTAGGGTTTAGGGCTGGGCTAGGGCACCTCGGCCCTGCCCTAGCCCGGCCCATTGTCACCCCTAGTATTTAACATTTTTTGTTTACAAAATTGATTAAATATGATTCGGTACATGTATATATACTTCTCAGAGCTTTGATAAGCCTGAACATGCATACAAGGCAGCGCATGTGCATGCCACATGTGCTAGCATGGCACGCTGGTACGAGAGCCAGCCCATTTGTCATATGCAGATGCTCTTACACAAAGATCGAGTGGGTCCACTCATCAAGTAGGCCACAGTTCACCAAACAGATGAATAGCTGAAAAAAGTTGGGCTGAATTTTTTTTTTGACCTGTCCAATTGTTTCTAACATTGTCGCCTATCTGATTAATAATGCACAAGATTTATTTTTGAGTGACAACATCTACAAAGTTATATCCAACCTGATTAATGGACCATGCTTAAGTTCTACTGAGAACATCTACATGGTCACACCCACCTGATAGACAGGTTGGATATTGCCAAGTTGGCCAAGCATGCACATATGGCAGCATCTACATGAGCTCCCATGTCCACTTAGGAAATCTCTACTTCTCAAATGTAAATGTAATTACCTACATTTGGCATTATAACAACAAGAACTACTTTTTTTTTTCCTTTTTGTGGGAAGGTAGCAACCAGTCATTCTACTAACAAAATTAGAAAAAGGGGTGTGTATGCGTCAAGAAGTGTCAATGACTATGGATATCATTCTCAAAACCATGCCATTTCAGCAATTCATTCCATCACCGTTCAAAACCCCAAGTGCAAGTATTTATCTTTCATGGTATATCAGTCTCACAGGGCCTCACATTAGTCTCACAGGGCCTCACTGATGAGTTGGATTTTGTCGAGCGAATGGTTAGATAATCAAATGGATTGACATGGGCCTCACCATGGATGGGAGATATAACCTCCAATATTATCCTACAAATACAAATTTGAGGGGAAAAAAAGACAGCAAAGGTATACATTCAATGGTGGAAAACCCAAATATCAGAGGTTATAATATTTCAATCTGGGAGAGATTAAACATCGGTTTTGTTGTATTGTATCATTCAATACCAATACGTGGTTGTATCGCCCTATACCAGCTATTTCAGGCCAATATAGCCATATTTCATGGGCAATGCAGCACATATCAGGCAATACTTTTAAACCTTGGACTCCAAGGTGAGGACCATCATTTGAACAATTGGGTCAACAAATCATGGGCCCCACATGTGCAAAATCTAATTTCTAAGCAAAATATACATTTGCTTATGAGCAAGAATATAATTCCTTGTCATTTAAAGACTACATTCATGAAGCCAAACAAGCAAAATAAAAGGCATACACATAGCAAGTCTAACCATATAGTCGGAAACAAAAAGCAGTTTACCGAATATGGAAAATCAGTTTGCATTGGTAAAAGAAAACATTGAAATGGAAGGGAAGGACAACTTGCCTGTTGGATTTCAGAGAATTTCGCCAACAAGTCATCAGGAATAGACCAATCAAATACATCGAAATTTTCCTTTATCCTCGCTTCTTTTGTGCTTTTGGGCAGTACACTCTGACCCATTTGGAGGCCCCAGCGGAGAGCGACTTGTGCAGGAGTCTTGCCCAATTTCTCCGCAACCATGCTCAAGATCGGGCTCTTAAGGACATCGCTGTTCATCCATGTCGTGCCTGGGGACCCCAACGGTGAATAAGCCTGTAAAAACCAATTTGGTTAAATCAAACCAAACACAAAACCCATGATTGAAGCAAGCAAGGGAAATAATATTTCCACCCCATAAAACTGGTAGGTCCACCCCTAAAGGGCATGGATTTATGATGCGGTTTCGGAATGCAACTCACCTGGGGAGAAAAACTGGTATGACTCAGTCCCATTTCGGCCCCCCATATAAGTCTTGTGACTCGATTCCTTTCAGATCAAAACTGATATGACTCGGACAATACCAAGTTGTATTGGACGACTTTGCAAACCATGCTCAAGGATGATTCAGTGAAGAAAATTTGTTATGATCAAAATTACCCCGTAGGGATTGAAATGTCAGTTTTGGGGGTTGAAAGGAAATGCATTTCCCTTAAAAATGTAAAGATGGTAACAGTTTGTAGACTAACAAATAGGTGACCCTCCTTATATGCAAACAAGGAATTAGTATGAACTACAAAATATATGAAAAGAAAATTATTTCCGCTCCATTAAATTGGCAGTCCCACTCCCCACAAGGGTAATTTGGTCCTAATGTAGATTTTTTTAAGAAATAGGAGAACTGTTATGACAAACTCACCATTTGTAGTAGTGGAAATATTAGTTTCATGGAGGGTAGAAATAACATTCCCCCTTTGAAATTTAAGGATGCTAATGATTTGCCAACTTACAGATAGGTGAACTCCGGTAGATTTGCAGAATTCACGGAGCCGGTCCTGTTGCCAACCAGGGTGGCATTCCACCTGGTCAACAGCTGGAGGTACGCGTGCGACTGCCAACAAATCCCCCAGCTTCTTTGAGGAAAAGTTGCTCACACCAAGGGCACGTGCCTTGCCAGAATCATATAGTTGTTCCATTGCTTTCCATGTGCTAGGTATGTCGAGTGGGGCAAAGCTTTCGGGCTGGAAACCAGGAAATTCCTTAAATGTTCGGATGGGCCAATGGATCTTCAAGGATTCAACAGCATAAGTCAGTTACAAAGGAATAGCATGACCTAATTACAATTTGATAAAACCAAATATTAAATGCTAATTATCAGACTAACATGAAAGACTCTAGAGACCATTAAGCCTAAGAATGCATTTCATCATCTATATCATAGCCTTTTTTATGCAGTGTGCACCAATAGTCAGTGAAGACATCCTTCATAAATGTTAAAAAAAAAAAAAAAAAAAAAAAAACACAAATCCTTCATCATCTATATCATAACCTTGTCTATACATATGTATATGTCTATAGATACATATATTTTGCGGGCATGTGTGTGGGTGTGAGCGTGCATGCACAAAACCCTTGACCCTCTAGAACCTTTAGACTAAAGTGGCATATCACTTAGATCAAAGAGGAACTTCTTTGATCCTTATGTGTAGTATCCTTAGGTTTTCTGTTTGTACAAGTGTGTCCATGGTTGAGTGATTAGTACCATTGATCAGAAGTGACCCTCTATTAATAGACAATTCCCCTAAAAAACTGTCAGATGGGAAGCTCCAAGCTACCAATCGTTGGGCCTTTATTCTATTGAATGTGGACTGTTCATGATTTTGTCTTAAACATATCTTGTGAGGCAACAAATTGAAAATACAATATTGTTTGATTGAGAAGATTCTTCTACCATAGTTCAGCTATTGAGGATAGGGCCTTGGGAACAATTAGCATGATAGGGTTCGTAGAGCTGGCCCCAAATAGCTGTTACAAGGCCATAATGATGATGATGATGACAACGACGATGACGATGATGGTGAGAATGGTTTTTAACAATGGTCCATACACAGTGGTGCCCAACAGACGAATGGCTTCAATGACTGAAACATATGGGCCACATTTGTGCCACTGCAAACTGGAAACCTAAGTACAGTGTGCTCATCCTCAGGTCTATAATTTCTTTGTATCAAAATGCTAATGCATGGAAGTTCAAGCCCAAAAGCTAACATCTAGACATTTACCAATGTTTTAAATAGCGGTAGCGTGTTGCGCAGTGCTCAGCCCTCTGTAGCATAGCATGTAGCGTAAGCTACACGATACTTCTATTTTTTAATTTAAAAATAGGAAAATAAAAATAAAAAATATATATAAAAATGCCTAAAAGATTATTCATTTTCCAAGTATAAATATGTTCAAACAAGTTCTTAATTATCATTTATCAAAAGTCAATCCACATATATAAACCAAATCAAATAATTATCATATCAACAACTTTCTAAGCAAACCACTTTAATTAATAATGTCTAATTGAAACTACAAGTCACAAGTATGAAAAGAAACAAAAATTCCACAGTTTAAAAGTATTAAATACAATACAAGTGTCACACTCCTCAACATTAGATATGAAGAAAGCATAAAATATATAATATAGCATACGCTACACACTACACAACTATAGCATATGCTATGACCTTTGTAGCATACGTTGTAGGGAATTTACACTATTTAGTACGCTACGTAGCACTACCGCTACACAATGAGCACTATTTTTTTTTTTTATGACAATAGGGTGCCATCCACGCACAATAACTTCCTCGCTCTTTTTTTTTTTTTTTTTTTTTTATTGAACCCATGCACCAGAGCCTTATTCTAGAAAGGTTCAAACTTCGCATCCTAATGCACCTCAAGATTTTACACCTTAAGATGTTTCGAATAGAAGTTCTACAACCCATACCTCAGTCACAAGAGTGTTACATTAGCTGACATAAACCCATCAATGTAGGAAAAAGCATCTAGAATAGTATAGGAACCAGCCCCCCTTGGCAAGTAGGTGGTCCACCCAGGGGATATGGACAGGGAAAAAGACTATACTCTCATCCACAAAGACATTTTGTCCCTCTACAATCATGGAAGTAAATACGTTTAGGTGTCGTTATTGATTATAGTTTATACATAATAAAGTGGGGAATGAACCTATACAACAAGTTTGCAGGGTATTATGAGACGCATCAAATGCATTAGAAACTATCGGGCAGTATATTTGTCGATCAGGATTCAGGACCATCCATTTGGTCCAACCCACTCTACATGTAGGGCAGTCAATGGATCGATCCTAGTCTTCGGTCCGGATTTTGAACAGTTCGTGCCGGGCTGTTGGGTTGGGCCTATTCAAAATTTTGCATTTGATAGGCCCAGGCCAGGCCCATTGGCAGCCCTATCTACATGGCCAACCTAAACCTAAATCACATCTATCACGCCGTCGCAACCATGGCTTGCAAAATGGACAATCAGGATTTAGAACAGGTTTTACGGTCAAACTAGATGCTCCATCCAGTAACCTTTCAGAGAGGAAAAAAAACAACAATTCGTCCAGTAGACTTACCATGGATTGCTCATCTCTTAAGAGATCTTATGACCCTAGTCACCTTAGCAGTTAGCAGTATCTTAAGAAATGGACAGTTATAAAAAGGGCACCCATCAGATGGCTAGGACCATTCAGCTGGAATGATTCTGCAACAATCACCCCTGAAGAGTTATTCAGAGTCGTGGATGGTCCGTGTTGGCTTTTTGGAGAATCCACATCTCCAATACAACTCTTTGCACCATAAAAGTGTCCAAACAAGTTGGATAGGATCATTCCCCTTATAAAAGCACCATCAATCATAACCCCATCCTAGTTTATTGGGGTCTACTTCAGAGAACCTTATTTTGCCAATCATTCCTAAGGCCCTTTCACCGCTAAGTGAATAAGCATTCACATCTCCCCTCAACACCTTGATCAAGTCCTTGTATGTCTTCCTCATCCATCTTTTTCAGACCATTCTACCCTAATCAATGTTTCCTTTGTTGCTGGAACCATGTTCTATCATCATTGCATGTGACCAAACCATCTTAATCTTCTCTCCATCATTTCTATCTCTTGTCGGAACTACTCCCGGGCTACTTCAAATTATTCTTAATTATATCCCTGTCTTCCTACACATTTGCCTCGACATCCTCATCTCCACAACACCTAATCTTTGCTCATGCTACTTTCCAACTGCCTATCACTCTACCCCATAAAGCAAAGCCAACCAAATAGCTGTCTTACAAAAAACCTCCCTTTCAATTTCATAGGTGCGGCGATATCACACAACAGTCCAGAGGCACATCTACACTTCATACACCTGGCTATCATTCTATCATAACATCCTCATCAATCTCCCCATCCTTTTAAATAATAAAGACAAGGTAATGAAGCAAATCACTTTGAGGAATCTATTGACAATGTATTTTTGAAAGATTTGGGACGTTGCATACATCCCCATGAAGGTTGGGACAGAAGGTGGGGATGTTAGCAAAACCCTACAAATGAGGAGGTCTCAAGTCCAACCTTTCAAATGGTGACAAAAGGTAACACAACACGAACCCATTTCATAATGGTAAGGGCAATAGTTTCCACCTCAAGTCACAGGCGGTTGCATGTCTTTCACCTATGTAACCAGGTAAACAGCTAAATCATTGGTGACTATCTTGACTAGGTTTATTGCCTCAACCACTAATTCTAAACATAGATATAAGTGGCAAGAGAAGCAAGAGGATTTGGAGAGCCATAACCATGCATTTCCTAAAGCGTGTGATTTCATGCATGTGGTACCATGGTCAGGTGATCCAAGTTGTTGGTGTAATGGGATCCTAACCCTTTTGAGGCTTACAAACGGGCAGTTAAGGAAAAATTATAGCAGTAGTCCACATTCAATGGAAGATAGTCCCATAATGGAAGGGTTTGGATCTTCAAATTTGGGTGATTTTAGGGGCATTACCAACCAAAAGTAGGGCCTCATATCAGCAAACCATGGTTCCACATCATGGTGTGTTGTACGGGGGCTGTAATGGTCGTTATCTAATGGTAATTGTGGCAACTGTTATATGTTATGAGGTCGTAATGGCCGTTATAGAAAAAATGACCTGTAATGGCCCCGTAATGGGCATTACATAACGGGCTTGTAATGATCCATTATGGGGCCGATACAAGTGTTCTTTTAAAAAAAAAGGTCATAACGGCCATTACAAACAGTATCAAAACTGCAACGATGGTGGCTGTAGACCCGTATCATAACTGAAACGATGGTGGTTGTTACAGCCACTGTTACCGTTACAGAATACCTTGGGGCCGTAATGACCATTACAGAATAGTAATGGTGGCAATTGTTACACGTCATGAGGTCGTAACAGTTGTTACAGAAAAAAAAATGATTTGTAACAGCTTCATAATGGGCATTATATAACAAGCACATAACGGTCCATTACAGGGCTGATACAAGTTTTCGTCAAAAAAAAAAGGGGGGGGGGGGGGGGGGGGGGGGTCATAACGGCCATTACAACCTGTATCATAACTATAACAATGGTGGCCATAGACCCGTATCATAACTGTAACGCTGGTGGCTGTTAACGACCACCGTTACCATTACAGAATACCTTGTTCCACATGTACAAAATCCTCTACTTCAACAAATTACACATTTGCCAATTAGCATGATCTTATAGTTCCTCAACAAGCAAGCAAGCAAGCAAACTAGTATCTTACAATGATATACAAAACAATGCCAAACCAGTGTATGAAGCACATACAAGGTAGAGATCAACATAGTCGAGTTGCAATTCTTGCAAAGTTGTTTCCAATGCAACAGGGACATCTTCCGGTGCTTGATCATTACACCTGCAAAGGAAAATTTTCATTTCTTAAAATAGGAGAATATAGTAACTACTTAAGAAAAACTTAGATTGCTAGCCACTTTTTCCCCCTAACCTATCACCACCTCCATTCTCAAACATTGTAGAGAACATAGATCATAAAGGAGGCCTTACCAAAAGGACCATTGCCCAAAAAGCTTACCTACCAAAAATCCTAACTCTTCAACTAGAGGATCTTTTATGAAACAATGGATCATCAATAGTTAACCCTTTTCACAACCATCCACTTTATTTTCCCAAAAATCCTCAAATATGAATGATTAGATTATTTGATCAATATAATATTTGGTATAAGGTCCATCCAAGGTTGGTACTTGGTGATCAGTCCGGATGTCATACACATATTCCTTTTTACAGGAATCAGGTCACTGATAAGCAAAAACCAATGACAGACACTGCAATCTACTGAATACTTCTTATGCATAAGCTCTATAAAAAAAAAAATAGTGGCATTCTCCCTGTATGGTCACCATTACAGTCCTCCATTCAAAGCAAGAAGTAAAACCCACCAGAGTTTTGAAGTGATAAACAAATCCTGACGCTTCACCACCCCATCTTCAAAGAGTTGCTTCAAAGCCAGACCAACCTACAATTACCACAACGACACTGTAATTTCATGCATGGGAGCTATATGTTGTCTATTGAATGAAAGAAAAGCAGAGTGTTTTGTAAGCAACTGCAAGACAAGATGGTTATAAGTGTCATAGTGTTATGAGTTGCATATTGGTTCGCGGAAAATCCAACCAATTGATGTAGATGATCCATTCAGTCCAGCACACACTTCACCTCTGCCATGTAAAAATCACATTGTTCAGATGATCCTATCCAATTGAACTGTGGCCTTCTTGTTTATGGCTGTCAGTTTGTGGAAGACATGGATGAGATGGTTAGGATAATCCAACTGAAGTGGTCAATCAGAACCGTAAGCAATTCAAATGGGGGCATTCCAAATAGATGATGCAGGTGAAGATTGGACCTATTTTATGTAAATAATCTCACTATCCATTTTACAGGTTATCTATCGAATGGTTAGGATCATCCACTCAGTGACAAATTTTCTCAATGGCCTGTGAACAGTGGATTTGGCCGAGTCTGGACTGCTCACACATCAAAATACAGCTCATAGCACAGTGTCTTTCACTGCTATGAGTCTCCTCATTATCATCTTAGCCATCATCCCAGCAATTCAGACCATTTCTCCTTACATAGATTCAAACTTAACTTATTCAGTAATCATGTTCATAGAAATTAGAACTCCCGGATTCGAAAGTACAGATTCAACTAAGTTAAAATGATCTTGATGGAAAAGAGAAATTATTGCAGCATTTCGGAATTGGAGCAACAGTATCTGGAATATAGTTGCTACCAAGTTCATTTTCATTATTAAACCTGAGTACTTGAGACAAATACACCCAGGTTCAGTAAACATAACCCGGTATTATGATCTAAAGACATTAAAACAAACAGTGGAAATGAATGCAACGAGCTAGTGTATGCCTGTAATTACCTCCTTCTCATTGTTATATGCTCGAGCACAATCAATATGCCTATAGCCTGCCTGCAGTGACATAAAAGTACAGTGAGTCAGAGTTGAAGTGCCCAAACCTACCAACACTAATTTGGATTGGAAAATACAATGAAGACTAGCATTTTTGCCTCAACATAAGACCATATCGTCGTAGACTTCCAGGACTGAAATCCATTTTGAATTTGAGAAACACCCATTTGAGTTCGATCCCATAGCTCAGTGCTAGACAGCCTACATTTCAACATTGAGGTCTCAGGTTCTAGTCTAGCTTTCCCCATCACTGATCTGGATAGACATCACAGAATGCTTGTGCATATGTGCATACCCATCCAAATACATGCATGAATGCAGCATGTATGTGCATATGTGCATACCCATGCAAATACATAAATGCAGCATGTATGCACATATGTGCATACCCATCCAAATACATGCATGAATGCAGGATGTATGTGCATATGTGCATACCCATGCAAATACATAAATGCAGCATGTATGTATGTATCATGTATACGTACGTGCTAACTCAAAATCATCTCTCTTACACATATTAACGTATTTATGTACGCATGTACATACTCATCGTAGTTCTAAAGGTCATCAAGTCGTCCCCCACCAATGCTGATTTGCTGCCGTTCCATTTTACATTAGTTGTTCAGTTGGTGAATCCACACCATGAATATGGTGGGCCTGTGGATGCCCCACCATACTGGAACTGCATTGATTGAAGAGTCATAGACATCTGATTAATGGTCTATTCCTTTAAAGAATGTGGAACATAGACCCGTATTTTGGGGAGTTATATGATACTCGGGCAGCATATGATGCTTGATACACAGGCGCCAGAAATTATACACACGGTATACATAAATTAAACTAAGTTGGGGAATCCACCGGTAATTCATAGTCTCAAAACTGATCTTAACCTCTGATTCAAGGACACTTGATTATTGAAATAGGATCACTGTATTTTCAACCGTTCAATAAATGTCCACCAATCTAATAATCAGACAAATGACTAAGCATAATATTTGGCTTGTGATACATCTAAACTGGGAACCATAACTTGGACGGTTTAATTTGATTTAATCGTATGCCATGTCAGCAATTTCTAAGTAATTTCAAAGTGCATGTGTATCATCCATCCCACTCTACCAGAGTAACAAGGTCTTATCTCTTGTATTTCTAATGTCCATTTGAAGGCCATAAATTGGACAGCTATGATTGAGTGATTTAAAAAAAAAAATGAGTTCTTTGTAGTGGGACATCAACTGTGGGGCCCACCAGATGTACACCTACATCAAAACTGAGCTGGACTACCATAATAGTTCACCACCATTTCTTAAGCTGTGTCATCTCATCCTCACTCCCTTTGCCTGATTTTACAGCAATCTGGACCATCAAAATTGTGGACCCCTGTGGATGGGATCTTAACCGATCGCGGGATCTCAACCGTCTGACATTACTCACCAAACCCAGACTATATCAATTCATTTTTTAACCGTCCATTTGATAGTGCCGCAAATCAGACATCTACAATCAATCAATAGTCATGATTTTCGAGCTGTACAACATCCACAGCGGGCCCTACCATTCGGACGGTCAGGATCCAAGTGCATGTAAGCCTTAGACGATTTAAAGAGACACCATGATGAACGGTCATGGATGCCTTGTCCATTCCAATTTCGGGAAATCCGTACAAAACAATCGGTTACAGGCTAAAAAACCTTCCGGAACTCAAGCTAATATCAAATCAAGTTGAAAAAAGAAAAAGAAGCGAAGGAAGATGAGAGCAGAGTACCTTAACGGCTGCGATGACCGCATCGGCAACTTCGCCAGATGCAGACTGCCACGTTCCCAAACCAACGGATGGGATTTTCGCTCCAGTGTTCAGCGCGAAATACCGAATAGCGTTCGTCATTGTCTTCTCTGATTCCTGACAAGCAGTAGCAGAGGAGAAGGAAAGAAAGGGCAGTGACAAAGCCAATAGAGTTCATTCAACCACCATATATAGAAGAGAAAAAGGCTTTGATACTCTGGCAGAGTATGATGAATGATACGCAGGCATTTAGAAATTTCCTACATATTGCATACGTGGCAAGTCAGTAATTCAAGATGAACTGTCAAAATTATGGTGCCAGGTTAGATGCCTCATAAACCAAAAATCAATGGTGGACATTTTTTGGACGGTTAAAGATGAAAAAAATCCAACGGTCCTATTTTAACAAACAAGTGCTCACGAATCAGACGTTAGGATTGCTGAACCATTCTGATTTTGGAACTGTGAGTCATGAAAAACCACGTTGTAGTGAGTCATATTTGAGTTAATTATGCCATTTGTGTAATTTCTAAGTGCCTGTGTATCAAACATCATGCACTGCCAGAGTATTTATATGACTCACGAGGAATTATATGGTACGTGAGATACAATGTACACGGATTTTCAATTCTAACAGGTGACGTCTATGGTTATGTAATCCAGACCGTTGATCTGTTTTCTCCTGACATAGAGGATCTATGTCCAAAAAAATTCTTGATATGATGTTATTAACCTTATACAAAGGTTTACATCCACATCTTTAAGATCCTAAAAGTGGGATCTTTAATATTTCAATCTGGAAGATTATTGGGCGTATGATTCATCATTAGTGGGGTTTTAAAAGACCAACGGTATGGATTACCAAACCATAACCCCCACTTGTCAGAAATTGAAACGCGTGTAAATTGTTGAAAGGTTGGGAAGTGTTGCATATGATTTGCCTAATAAAAAGCTTTGTGGGGCCCACCGGATCTTTTTCTGACATCCATTCGGTCCATCAATTTTCCTGTATCATGTTAGGACGAACGACCAAAAATAAGGCTGATCAAAAACTCGAGTGGGCCAAACCACAGGGAAATGTGGGGATGGGGACGCCTCCCATTCAAACCTTACTGTGGCCCACCAAATATCTAAATTAAGATGATGTTTTTTTCCTTCATCTTGGTGGGATTCACCTTATCAACGGATTGGATGGCATATAGGTTTTGTCAGTGGACGTCTCGTTCCACCATTCCCCCATTGTATGGCCCACTTGGGTCTTTTAATGGCCTGATTTTTGGATTTACGTATTAAAATGAACTGGATCAAACAATGAATGGGGTGTATTTTACATAAACAGCACGGTGGGCCCACAGAGCTTTTCGTTGGATGGGCTCTCTACAGCAACGATTGTAAGAAATTCGCGTCCCAAATGGACGGCGGTCAAGCCGATTTGGGTGGAATCTAAGCGTCGTTACTGACGACACACGGATTCTTTCTTTCACCTGGAGAAAAACTTCGGTGCACCAACAGAGCACGATGCTTCATACACGGGTATGCTTGTGCGAGCTTGATTCAACTTCAATCCCAAGTGTTAAAATAGGCAAATATGTCATGCTCAATCGGATATAACCAAAGCCTAAAAAGAGTTGGTCCCTGTTCAACCACTCATAAGATTAAAGTTATTAGATCATTGACAAAGTATAGGGTTTATAGTCCGAAAATAGGTTAAGCCCTGCTTTTCATTAAAAAGAGCTTTTTCCACGTATGAAAATCAATGAATAGTAATAGACAGTCAAATAGATCAACTGTCGGACAAGCAATTCTTCAAAGAAAAAAGAAAAAAAAAAAAAAAAAAAAAGTGAACCAATTGCATTAAAATAAATAGGTAAATTGTCCAGCAAGCTAGATTGACAATTATAACTAAATTTGTCCATCGAGCATAGACCAATGACTATATATAGCTACTCGTAGATTATGAACTATGCTAAGATAAGCTATGAAAAAGATAAATAAAGTTTATTTGTTTGATTGGTGTGAGACCCTTTCTCATGTCAATTTGGTCTCTTATTTATAAATCAAGTAGAGCCATCTAAATTTATTTGATCAGTACGACTATTGAAATTATTTGAGACCTCTTCTCCTTGCAACACTTCGAGCTCTCCAGTACTTGCTTAGAACGCTCACCTTCTAAACGATGGGCTTCAATTCCTTGCCGACATCAGTCCTAGAGATTTTGCTTCCCATGCCTTTTTGGACTATGCGTGTGTTGTTTTCCCCCCTTGCAATGACACGTCCTTTTCTTATTTATCCGGGTACAATAGATATGATCATAAATGGTTGATTTATGGGCATTGATTGAACGGTCAAAAAAGAACGTTATAAGACAAACCTCCAATAATCTATGATCAGAATCATGTATAATGTACACGTATTCACGTGTACAATTTCAGTGCTCATGCATATGGATAGTCACTCTATGCCAGTGTAACAAATAACTAATTTTCGTCATTTTTATTTAGAGGTTTGCTATGCTATGCTCACACGCGTGTGGAGCCTTGCCTATCCACACGCAAGTACACAAGCCAAGTCGAAGTAGGCAGTGTCACAAGCCAATTCTGACTTTACATCAGGCCGGCCGTATCTTCTGGCCGGCGGTGTCACTTTCCAAGTGGACGACTGCAGACTTAGAGAAATGGATGGCTACAGAAACTGACGGACGGATTGGATTTCTCACCGACATCTTCGATGGGCCCCGCATCGCTTCCGACCGCAGGAACGTCGTGCCGGCGGGTTCAAAAGGTTTTTTTTTTTTTTTTTGGTCAGTCATGCAACCCACCCACCCAGTGGTCATGCAACGCCCCGACTGGTGGCTCCGCAGAGTCTACCAACGAGGCAAGGCTCCGAACCCGACATTATAAAAGGTTGGATTAGAAATAAACATTACAAAAACTTTACTATGGGCCTTTGGAATTCTTAATGGTGAGGCGCTCAACCACCACCGTGTTCCTGTGGTGTGTCCACCTTAGATTTGGATCTCGAATCACCACTACTTCCTGTGGTGTGTTTTACCTTAGATTTGGGTCTGTCTTTTTTTTTATTATTATTTTGGGATCATCCTTAAAATAGGTTGAAAAAATGGATAGGCAATGTGGATAAAAAAGCATGCATCATGGTAGGGTTAATTGAGCTCTTTCCGGCTCCGGCCAGTACCAACCTCGACATTGGAGTGATCACTACTGAATGCGAGTCTAAGTATGCTGCACAAATACTCAAGAGTATGTTGCTCTACAAAATTTGGCTATGCGTGTAATGCATACGGGTGTGTCAGAATTAACTGTGCGGCTCAATTCCAACTGAATAACTTTTGACCCCTGGGTGTCAAGATAGGCGGAAACATCGAACGTGATTTGAAAAGATTGGTCACCTAGTTGGCCACTCACAAAATGTTGTTTACAATAATCAGGCAATTATCGAAGGGTGGGCTTCATCCTCCGAAAATGAGTTGCACGTTTGCCTTCCATACAAAAGAACTTTTAAATACAGAAATAAACAAAAAGAAAATACTTATAGTCAATCACAAAGAACAGTTGGAAAATACTTTTTAAGTGAAAAAAGAACTTACTTACATTAAATGGCAACTTGTCTAGCATATAAGCATAAATTTTGATTACAGCTATTAGATTAACGCTACTCCTAATGTAGGATTAAGCTACTAATCACAGCAAGGTAACAATTGCGCTGAGATAATTGAAAATGATAGATTTAATTTGTTTGGTTTAATCTAAGTGTTGGAGAGCCTTCAAACTGACACACAGATTGGGTGCTCAGACCGATCAGACGACCGGTCTACCCAGATGCGAGTAGGCTACTGGATATCTCTGTGTTGCCCTCGGCCGATCGGTCGACAGGGGACTCCGACCGGTTGGGTGACCGGTCGATGGTGAGGCAGTGTCAATGTTTCTCCTCTAGACTGTTTTTGTGCAAGGTGTGACCGGTCGGGTGACCGATCGACTTCATACGCATTTTTCTTGCGCAACACGCGGTAGTGCATAAGATGTTCTTATTTTCGATATTTTGCCTATTTGAAGGGGTGCAATCCGGACTTAGATGAGTCCAAAGTTTTCTAATTGTATTAGGAAGAGGGGAGAGTGATTTGTAAGAGAGAAAGAGAGAGCTTGGGTTTTCTCTGTTTTCCTTGCTTGTGGACTGTCAATCTCTGTAATATTTTGTTAGTAATAGTGGATCGTTTTATGCCGTGGTTGTTTACTCGTTGAGGGATTTTTCCACGTAAATTCGAATTCTCTTGCGGTGAATGTTTGTGTGTGACTTGATTGCTTAATATTTCTTGTTTGATCTCACATAACTCTATGTGTTCAGCTTCCGCTTCCACTGCCATTTTTCCCAACAATAAGACCTTACTTTATAGAAATCCTTAGCTATTTATAATTTTCAACTAATAAGCTCATTTGACAATTATAGCTATTTATTCAGCATGATTGGTCATCTTTCTTTGCTTACAATATTTTTTCTAATCCGATAACGCTTTGCAACAAGTTCTAGATGACATGACTCACTTCATCAATGTTAACGATAATTCCACAAATTTGCTCTAAATATCTTTGTACATGGTGTTCCATACTTCTCATTTAATAACACGTTTCCTTTTTTAATTGATTTTCCAAGCAAATAACCACTATAAAAAGGCAGCGGATGGGCTAGTGCACCTTACGCCAACTACGTTGTTGGTGTAGGGACGTGGCAGACTTACCGTTTAAAGAAGATTAAGACTCTTTGGACCCCACAATGATGTATTTCGTATATCCAAACTGTCCATCCATTTTACGAGATCATTTTAGTGCATGATACTTAAAATGAGTCATATCTAAAACTCAAGTGGAACACACCAGTAAAGGCTGTGGGAACAATGATTCTCACCATTAAACCATACCCAGGGTCCACCATGATGTTTATTTGTCATCCAAACTGTTCATAAGGTCACACGGACCTGGATGAAGGGTAAAAATAAATTCAGACTGATCCAAAATTTATGGGAGCTCCAATGAGGTTTCAATGGTATACGTTTGTTCAATCTCTCACAGCTTTCTACAGTGTGGTCCACTGGATCCTTGGATCTGTCTTAGTTTTTGGCTCAAGCCTTAAAATGATCCCAAAACATGGATGGACGGTTTGGATATAACAAATACCTCATGATAGGACCCACAGAACTTGATGACATCACTACACCAGCACTAGCTCATCTGGTGCACCAGCCAATTTGCTTCCCAAAAAAAGACACAGTTTAGGTATTACTTAAGTTTGTGTAGAACTTAGGACAGGGCTAGTCAGTGGGGCATGCTAGTATTAGTGGAGAACAGACGTGACAGGGCTCTTGTAACCGTACTACGAAATCCGCTGCCGGTGAAAAACAGAGTACAACAAAGTCAACAAGCACACTCGACATGAGACTGAATTCACATCACCTACGGCGGCTTTGTAGCTATATTTCTGTGACAGTAGTTATTTGATGCTCTGCTAGCGACTGTTTATATGCAGGAACTTGTTGTTCGGATTTCATTCGTTATGTAATTGATGATGACAGAAGCCGTGACGTTTTTCATCTTTCGTCTTCGACTTTTGTTTTTTTTTTTTTTTGGGGGGGGGGGGGGGGGGGGGGTTATGTACTTTAACACGTGGCACTCATGCATGCAACGACTTTAACAAATGGCCCACCAGCCAGTTCTGGTGAGCCACCCTCATTTATCAAAATCCATGGCTAGAAATCCGGGAGTAAAAGGCGTTGAAAAATGAGACGATGCAATTCTCTGTACCAAAACTTCAATATTAGCGGCCAATAACCGTAGATCATTGGTCTATGCTCTATTTGCATCTGATGGAGGGGAGCCGATTAGCTGTTACCCATACCTTGTGGGGCCCACCTTAATGTATATGTTGTAAATCCACGCCATCCATCTGTTTTTACATCTAATTTTAGAAAGGCATCCCAAGCCTTATGAAGATCCAAATCTCAGGTGGACCATACCACTAGAAACAGTGATTAATGACCATTAAACTATGCCGTAAACGTTTCCTGATATTAAATCCCAACCTTTGGATTTATTGCCTGCAAAAGGATTTTGGAGGGATGCGGATTAGGTCCTGCACCTGCCTGAGATCGTAAGATCCTAGCCAACAACTATGGGACCATTTTCAGTTGGATCTGGACCGTTGATGGATGCTTCAATCTGCCATTGATCTTTGGCCACGAATCGAAAGGTTGTTTGAAGAAATTTTTTATTCAGTGTCCATCAATAGTAGGATGCAGCAGACCAATGGTCTGGATTACCGAATCTTGGGTCCCACGTGTGTTTTGATTCTCTAATCAAGAGGAGGAAAGCCATGCCAGTGAACTCGCTCGTGGGCCACACGAGTTAATATATGTGGATCAACGGTCATTTTCTCTTCACCGTTTATTTGTTTTTGTAAACAAGTACCCCACCTGATAATCATGTGGGCCTGATTTCTTAGATAACGCATCTAAACAGCGGGACGACTTGATGAATGGATCAGATATTGTACACGTATACGTCGTTGCCACGTCTGCCGCAAGTTCGCGGGCGCGGATTAGGTACTTCCCCCGCCTGTCCCGAGCTCGAGACAGGCTAGGGCTAAGAGGGCCACCGTGATGTATGGATTTTATCCACACCGTCCATTCCGTTTTCCATCTCATTTGAGGTTATGAGCCCAAAAATGGGGCAGATCCAAACTCAATTGGACAATGAAATGAAGATTAAATGCTGACCGTTGAAAATTTCTTCGGTCCCACAGGAAGTTTTGGATCAAGCTGATATTTGTGTTTTACCTTCATCTAGGCCTCTATAATCTTATGAACATATTGGATGGCAAATAAACATCACGGTGGGCCCTAGTAAGGTTTCAACCGTAAAAATCATTAGCACCGCTGCTTACTGTGGTGTGGCCCACTTAAACTTTAGATGTGCCTAATTTTTTGTACTATGTCCTAAAATGACATGGAAAAATGCATGGATGGTGTGGATACAATCCATACATCACGGTGACCCTCAGAGCCCTTGCCTGTCTCGAGCTCGGGACAGGCGGGGGAAGTACCTAATCCGCGCCCATCCGCGCCCCGAGTTCGCTTGCAAAATGGGGACTCAGATCTAGCGGCTGGATTGTTAATGGGTGTTTGTAGCTCAATGCCTCACAGGTAGTGGATCCAGACCGTCCATCTAGTGGATCCAAACAATATATTGTCTACAGTTTAAAATTGCACCATGTGAATGATCCTAGCCATCAGTTTTTTGTCCTGAATAATGACCGTTAACCAATTTCACCACAAGCCGTCTATTTGACAACCACCATTAGTATTTGTAGGGTAGTTGATTGCATGTGGTTTTCGACTTGGCCGTCCACAAAGGACGGTCAAGATCCATCACTCGACCTTTTTTATGCCAGGTACTCCGCGATGAATCCCCGGAGCTGATCCATCCATCCCGAGTAGGGCTATCAACGGGATGGGCCTGGGGTAGGTCTCAGCCCGGCTTTGAAATGTTCGGGCCGGTCCGTCGGGCTAGCCCTATTCGAAATTCTGATTTTCAGGCCTGAGACCGGCCCATTGACACCCTATTCCCGAGGAGGAGAAACTAGGGCTGTAAATGGGTCAGCGGACCCCATGGGGTACCCGGACCAAACTAATTTATACTCTACCTATTTGTTAAATGGTACGGTCTGGTCCAAGGACAGACCCAGTTGCTAAACAGGTCTGGTTTGGTTTTCTTTATATTAGGCCCGACCTGATGTGACCCAATCCAACTCAACCCGAACCCATTTAGTAAGTGGCCGGGTTTGATCTATGTTTCAAGGGATCCATCCAGCCTAGACCTTTCCACACCTGGTTTTAAATCTTGTAAAATGCTTGCATACTTGATCCAAACCTGGACCCATTAGACCCCACCCATTTATAAATGGGTCTGGGTCGATCTCCCTCTACCAGACCTGGACCCATTTATAAATGAGTATGATAAATTGACTCGGACCCGACCTGGACTGCCCATTTAGTAGAAGGGTCTGGGTCTAAAATTTGGACCCAGATTCCTGTTGTAAATGGCCGGGTCTAGTTTTGGCTAAACCCGCCGGACCTGACCATTTACAGCCCCGGGAGAAACCTCCTATAGGAGGAAGTATATACCGTATTGTACCTAGTATATGCTTGGCATGCATATATCTCAATCTAAACTGTCCAAATCATAGGCCCCAATATTTAATTGCAGAAACCCAAAAATACTTTCTAGAAAATTCAAAATATTCTTCTGGATGAATCTGAAACGTTAATATTCTTTCGTTCAACCATCCATTTGATGACCTCCAAATAAACAGTCAAGATAGACAATCCCATTCTAATTTTTTTTTTTTTTGTCAGAACCTATTCGTAGTGAGTCCCACAAATTGGACAGCTTGGATAGAGGTAAAGGCGTGCAGCGGCAGTCTGCATGCATACTAGAGTATGGTATAATTCTTCTTAAAATATAGCAAATTAGCGAGTGATAGCAACCCTTTCGTGATGCCACCGTTGAGAAAATAGAATGGTCCCCTTACCCTCTATCGGACGGGAGCGGATTAGGTACGCCCCGGCCTCACCCAAGACGGTGCACCCCCTGCCGTGCGGCCCACCTCGATATATGTATTCTATATCCACGTCGTTCATCAATTTTTCTGAATTGTTTTAGGGTATGATTCCAAAAATGGATCAGTTCCAAACTGCAGGTGGACCATACCACAAAAAACAGTGGCAAATGAACATTAAAAACTTTTTATGGGCCACAGAAGTTTTAGATCAAGCTGATATTTGTTCTTTCCCTCCATCCATGTTTTTTTTACCTTATCAACAGGATGGATGGAAAATAAACATCATGAAAGCATTAAGATGAGCCATAGGAACTTTTTAATGGTGGGACCTTCAATCTCTACTGTTTCAAATAGTATGGTCCACCTCAGATTTGGATCTGCTTCGTTTTTTTTTCTCATCCCCTAAAATGTTCTGGCTAAACGAATGGACGGTATGGATGTAGATTACGTGCACCAAAGTGGGCCCCATGTAAGGGTCGCACCGTTTTTTATTGAGGCCGGGCCTCACAGTGTCCGCTCCCCTGGACGGACGGAACCTCTACGATAAAATATAAGCCAACGCATCGACGGGCTAGATTCTTACAATAGTTTATCTTGATTTTAAAAATGGTGGTGGCTCTACACATACAGATGCAGAGTTGTACGTAAATCCAAATCATCAACATCATGGACCCAATTGTTTATTGAACATACAAAAATAGTTGCACTGAGAAGATGAAAGAAACCCAGCTCAATTTTCCCTTGGACTTTCAAGCACTCACCATGTTATTATCAGCCCTCCATTTGATAGCCTCAGATTGGATGGTTATGATTGCTTGATCTGTCTGATTTTATATATGAGCTCCACTCACAATGTGCCACAACTTGGCTGGTTTCGATAGCTCTGAATAAGTGTGACAAGTGAGAGGGATGAGCACCCACCATTTTGAAAGTAGTGGTGAACTATTACCGGAGTGCTCCTCGCAGAGAGTAGAATGGCCCAGCGCATGGTTCTCAGATATCCAGTTCCGGGCCTGTTTGGTGGCAGAATCCAGATTCTAGAGAAAATCTAGATTGCAGTGTTGGAATACAAAATTGCATAAATTAGATTGGAAACCAGATCTCATCTGAAACGTTCTGTTTGGTTGAAAATTGTGTAATCCAAAGTCTGTTTCACCCTTTGCTTGTGGCATGGCCAACTTGGGCTTCGGATCTGCCTGGGAACCTGACCCCTGGCCTATAGAGTCCCACAAGACAGATGGCCAGGTTGGATGGAAAATAAACATCATAGTGGGCCCTAGGAAGTTTTTAACGGTGGACGTTCAATCAACACTATTTTCCTGTGGTGCAGTCCACTTGAGATTTATATTTACCAACTTTTTTTGTCTAATGCCCTTAATTGAGCTCTCAAAATGGATGGACCATGTGGATATAAAACCCATACATTATAGATGTAGAATGCATACATGGAGGTGGGTGACGCTCACTTCCACCTCTTTTCCCCTTCGTAGAAACAGTCTCCCACACCATTTCCATTAATCACAGTTCCAACCAATTTAGGTTTCCAGATGGAATCTTCTTAATTTGGTTGGAATCTGCTGCCAAACACACCAGTTAAAATTGAATTTCGCTGGAATCCAAATTTTAAGTTGGAAACCGATTTTCCAGATGCCAACCAAACGGGCCTAAAAGGTTTAACGGTTAAAGAGACCCTAATTGTTAACCTAGTCAACAAAAGGATGCTTTGAACCTCGATCACTGTTTTGGACCATTTTACCCCTCTACTCCTTCCCAAAGAGTACAAAAGTTGAATGACCTATAAACTAAAGTCGGTTTTGATCGAATTGAAGGATGGGTCCCAACAAAAAGTGAATGGACCTCCTATGCAAGATTAGATCTGTTCATTTGAACTGAACACCTATGGAACCCTAGGTGAGACCTTATCGAATTACCACGTAGCCACTCGGTGGCCCACAAAAGTACAAGCAATTTATATTAATTTCAGTTATAACTCCCTCATTACACAAAAGAGTCCAACAAAAATGATTATAACTCCCTAGTTATATATTTAATTTGGGTGATCCTATACTTATTGGAAAGCTAATTAAATAAGCTTTCAAATGACTTCAAAATTACCCCATTTAGACACCATATGATAGGTCAAAAGTAGGTCTAAGTAACTATCAATTGCAGAAGAAAACAACGGATCACACTTGGATCACGTGTCCCATGAAAACGGTCATAATTCCCTTATTACATGTCCGATTTAAGTGATCTTGTACTTGTTGAAAAGATAATTAAATGAGTTTTCAAATGACTTTAGAATCACCTTATTCAAACACCATTTAATTGATCAAAATTGGGTCTAAATAACTATGGATCGCGGATGAAAACTATGAATCGCACCTGGATCACGTGTCCTACAAAAATGGTCATAACTCCCTCATTACATGTCTGATTTGGGTGATCTTATACTTGTTGGAAATATAATTGAATGATATTTTAAATGACTTTAGAATTACTTCATTTGGACACCATTTAATTGCTCAAAAGTGGGTCCAAGTAACTAAGCATCTCAAATATAAACTGCGAATCACACTTGGATCATGTGTCCCACGAAAATGGTTATAACTCCCTTATTACATATCCAATTTGGGTGATTTGTACTTGTTTGAAAGATAATTGAATGAGCTTTCAAATAATTTTGGAATCACCTCATTTGAATACCATATAATAGGCCGAAAGTGGGTCCAAGTAACTATGGATTGCAAATGGAAATTGTAGATTGCACCTAGATCATATTTCCAATAAAAAGGATCATAACTCCCTCGTTGTCTAATTTTGATGATCTTATACTTGTTAGAAAGCTAATTGAATAGTCTTTCAAATGACTTTAAAATCACATGATTTGGACACTATTTGATTACACAAAAGTGGGTCCAAGTAACAGTGGATTACAGTTGGAAACTACAGATCGCACTTGGATCATATGTCCAACGAAAATGGTCATAACTCCCTCGTTACATATCTTAATTTGGGTGATCTTATACTCAATGGAAAGCTAATTGAATAAGATGTCAAATGGATTTGAAATCATATCATTTGGACATCATTTGATAATTTAAAAGTGGGTTCAAGTAGTTATGGATCACTGATACTCACTATGGATCGCAAATGGGACCCATGGATCGCTGATGGTAACTATGGATCGTCGATGGAAATGTTGGATCTTAGATAGAAACTGTGGGTCGCAAGTGAAAAATGTGGATTGCAGATGAACACCGTGGATCACAAATGACAACTGTGGATCATACTTTGATCACGTGTCCCACGAAAATGGTCATAACTCCCTCGTTACATGTTCAATTTGGATGATCTTGTACTCATTGGAAAGCTAACTGAATGAGATTTCAAATGGATTCAGAATCACTGCATTTGGACACCATGATGAGTAAAAAATGGGTCCAAGTATTATGGATCACAGATGAAAACTGCGAATCACACCTGGATCACGTGTCCTATGAAAACCGTCATAACTCCATTGTTACAAGTCCAATTTAGTGATCTTGTACTCATCGAAGAGATAATTGAATAAGCTTTTAAATGACTTTGAAACTACTTCATTTGGACACTATATAATAGGTTAAAAGTTAGTTCAAGTAACTATGAATCATAGATGAATACTGTGGATCACACCTTACATGTCCCACAAAAATAACCATAATTCCCTCACCACATGTCTGACTTGGGTGATCTTGATTAGGCTAAGTGAAGATAACCTTGTTTCAAAACCGGTATGGATTCCTAGAGCAGGGGTGGCTAACCCGGCGGTGTGACTGACAGCGTTGGTGTATGCACTAACAGCGATGCGTCAACAAACCTCTAAAAAAAAAAAAAAAAAAAAAAAAAATCCAATCCCTTCGACCAATCGTTTCCCCGACGAGGCTGGAAATGACAATTGCAACCGCTCAAGTGTACTCGCCTGACGATTGGAAGGAGGCACGCGTGTGCAATAGAAGCTGCTCATCGGGTGATTCCTGCCGCGTGTCAAGGCGATCTGATCGGAAGGTGGACGACATCTCTCCATCACATGTTAATTGTTGGCCAATTTCTCTTAACCGTTCATTTGTTTTGTACAAGTGCGGCCGGCTGATTACACGTGTCAGGTCAATTTTTGAGAAGTGGCATCCGCGTAGTGGGACCCTAGCGATGATCGGCTCTGAATTCATCCACGTGTGTGCCTTCTCCCGTCTTGAATTATGACGCGAGTGCTCCCGGAACCCACGAGGCTGTCCAGTTCGCAGAGTATCACGTAAGCCAAAGCTCTATGCGCCTCACCGTGATGTCCGTGTGAAATACACTCCGTCCATCAGTTTCTCCAGATCACATTAGGACGTGATCCAAAAAGTGAGGAAGATACAAAACCCAACTGAGCCACACCACAACAAAGAGTAATGATGGAAACGCCAACCATTGAAACTTTCTTGGGCCCATTGTGACCTTTAAATGCTATCCAACCCGTTCATAAGTTAACTCCCACCAGGATGCAGGGGTAACACAAATACAATACTTATCGAAAACTTCTGTGAACCGCAAAAATGTTTCAATAATGGCCACTCAATCACCACTGTTTTCTATTGCGTGGCCCTATTTAGTTTCATAACTTCCTCATTTTTGGTCCAACAAACTAAAATGATCTTTCAAAACTAATGGACGGAACGGATGTAACATACATATATCTGTGGACCCCACATAGCTTTGGGTTACACGGGCTCCTTGTAACCGGGTTACACGCAACTCGCGTCCGGCTATCAGATTTAGAGCCCTAATGCCGGAAGCAGATTAGGTGCGGCTCCGGCCTTACCAAAGACAGTGCGGCCCTTACCGTGGGGCCCACCTTGATGTATGTATTATATGGGCGCGAATTAGGTGTTACCCCGGGAACAGCTTAGTGGGTGTTACCCCTACCGTATGGCCCACATGGATGATATTTTGTGTATCCACTCCGTCCATCCGTTTATACAGCCCATTTTATGATAAGGTTCCAAAAATTATGCAGATCCAAATCTCAAGCGGACCATACCACTGGAAACAGTGTGATTGAGTGTCCCACCATTCAAAACTCCAGAGAGCCCATGGTAAGATTTTGGTAATGTTTATTTGCAATCCAAGCTCTTGATAATGTCAATAAGGTCTTGATGAAGGGAAAATATAAATATCAGATTGATCCAAAACTTTTGTGGCCCACAAAATGTTTTTAATGGTTATTAATCACTGTTTCTAGTGGTATGGTCCACCTGAGATTTGTATCTTCTTAAGGTTTTGGATCACATCCTAAAATGATATGAGAAAACATATAGATGGCATAGATATATAAAAAATATGTCAAGATGGGCCCCACACGGTAGGGGTAACACCCACTAAGGTGTTACTAGGTTAACATCTAATTCGCACCCGTATTATATATCAACACTGTTCATTTTTTTTTTTTTAATTTTTTATTTTATATAGAAAATCTTACTGAATGAGACCAAAAATAAAACAGACCTAAATCTTAGGTGAACCATACAATAGGAAATAGCGGTGAGTGACAATTAAAAACTTCTTGTATGCTACAGAAGTTTTGCATCAAGCTTATATTTATTTTTTTGCCTTCACTCAGTCTTGTGACCTTATCAACAGGTTGGATGGCAAATGGAAATTACAGTGAGCCCTAGAAAGTTTTTAATGGCGGGGCATTCAATCACTACTATTTCCTATAGTATAGTACACCTGATGTTGGATCTGCTTTATTTTTGGGCCCATATTCTAAAATGTTCTGAAAAAGCTTATGGAAGGAGTGGATTTATAATAAATACATCAAGGTGGGCTTCACAGTAAGGACCGCACTGTCTTGGATGCGGCCGGGGCCGCACCGAATCCTCTCCCCTTTGGCCCACCTGCTCTTGATTCAAAAGACAGAGGACCGAACTTCGAGGTTAGACCAGCAACGATAGACGCCAGACTTATGCGATACGCCGGCAGAGTGTGAATATCGCACACGTGCAGTTGCCATTGTACACGTGGAAGATACGTGCCTCAATCCAGATCGTTCATATCTTGGGACCTGTTAATGGTCACGGTACAAAAATTATATTGAACGGTTAAGTCGAGATCAGGTGTACGGACGATCAGATGTTTGGGTTGTGGCCCGTCTAAATTGGGATCTTTTATTTGGAAGCTTTGATTTTAGGTTCATGTCTGCCACGTGTAGGGTTGGTAGTGCACGCTTATGGATCGTTACAATCTACATGCCTATCGGGTTCGGCCGGGAGGGACGATCCTATGCACCTCACTGAGTCCGACTGCCAAAGTAGGAGTGACTCGGGCTGAATCATCCTCATCCTAACTCGGACGAGTCGGGACCATTGGAACCATGGTTTTTGGACTCAGACCACTCTAATGCGACCTGTCCGAGTTGACTCGGGCAAGTTGGGCCGCTTCAGCCCCTACTCGGTTGGCTCCGACTCGACTCAGGACCGAATGAGGCAATCTGGGTCGGCGAGTCCGTTAACCATGATCGGGACTTAGGAAGCCTCTGTTTGACTCGTCGGGAGTTTACAAAGGTTTGCGGGGCCCATACATGATGTGAATACCAAATCCAATCCGTCCATCAGGTGTGCCTCTTAATGATTGGCCCTTCATCCAAAAAACAGGTAAAAGCAGAATTCAGATAGGCCACAGCGGTGTGAACAATGAAGGGTGCATGACATTTGGGTTGGACTTTTGGACCCAGGCCCACCCATGGGTCTAAATTTTGGACGCATTTCTGCTGATTGTTTGGTTGGGTCCGATGACCCGTCACGTTCATCTGACCCATTTATGCCCTTGGGCCTGATGGTACCGGGCTTTTGTGCTGACGTGTAGGACATTCCACAACCACTCATGTGGAATGGAATCGACGGGTGAGAGGACCCAGAACCGGGGCAGGACTTTTGGGAGGGGAGCGGATTAGGTGATACCAGGCCTCACCCAACACGATGCGGTCGTAACCTTTGAGCCCATCTTGATCTATGTATTACGTATTCACGCCGTTCATCCATTTTTCCAGCTTGTTTTAGAGCATGAGCCTAAAAATGAAGCAGATCCAAATCTCAGGTGGACCACACAACAAGAAACGGTGGTGATTGACTGTTAAAAACTTCTTGTGGGCCACAAAAGTTCTGGATCAAGATTATGTTTGTTCTTTTCCCTTCATCCAGGTCTGTGTAACCTTATCAACAGGTATGATGGCTAATAAACATTATGGTGGGCATTAAAGTGCGCCTCAGAAAGGTTTCAATGGTGAACGTTCAATAGCAAATTTTCCTTTGGCGTGGTCCACTTGAGATTTTTCTGTGCTTTGTTTTTCGGCTCAAGCACTAAAGTGATTTGGAAAAATATATGGACGGTGTGGATATACAATACATGCATTAAGATGGGCCCCACGGTCAGGGACGCACCGTCTTGAGTGTGGCTGGGACAACACCTAATCCGCTCCCGAGACCTTTGGACACGGTCCCACTTCATTGGTCTAAATTTCTAAGGAAGATAACTGGTTGTCGGTTTGCATGGACTGATCTATTTGCACTCTCGTGGGACCCACACGTAGCATCTGTACCACATCCGATCCGTTCGAAAGGGTGAACCCCACCTTCATGTGAAGCCAAAAAAAAAATCAGGACAATCCAACTATCAGGTGGGCCACACCACAGCGAAAAAAAAAACTTACAACTGCCCACAAACCCCATACCCAAGTGGTGTAATCCATGCGGTATTTGCACGGCATCAGCCCCGTCCACTCTACTATGATGAATTGATGATGAGAATCTCAAAAAAAAGAAAAAAAAAAAGGTCAATTCATTCATCAGGTGGGCCCCACCACTTGAATTTGGCGCTTTTTGAACGTTTTCCTATTGTTTTCAATGGCGTGACCCACTTGACCGTTGGATCGGCTTATTTTTTAGGAAGTACGACGGTCACGGTGTGGCGCGGCGCACCTTTTTAACAGGTGGGTGTCATACACGCGTGTGGGCCCCGCAAAAAGTAGGGGACCACTGGACCGCACCTCGGTTAAAACAGTGAGGTCTGGAAGAAATCTCCCTCGTCCACCCATACGCATGGCACATTTCAGTACAGTGATCCTAGCCGTTCGTTCATGTGTAACAGCCACGAATGTACACAGATCACTACGACATTTGGGTATTGTAGGATTGTTTGACCATTGCAAATTTTCTCTACTTCTCATTTATGGGATCTGATGACGAATGAACGGTTCAGATCATCGTACTAAAACGCCATGATTAAACCGCTGTAGGCTAGAGCTCATCCCATTAAACAATTCAAATAATCACATTCAATGAATTTCCGATGGATATGTTGGACGTTCATCATTGGATGACATTGACTTCTTATGGGCTTAGCGGGCCCACTTGTTCCCTTGAAGTACACTACTGCTTAGTGGGCCCCACCACCCTTCGCAGACATCATGGAGGGCGGTCATGGTAGATGTATAATACCATGCTCGAGCCAAAATGTAGTATGCGATGTCCACAAATCCCATGTTCAGATAATCAAATAAGCTTGAATTTCGGTTCATGATTCATCTCCATGCAATAACATAATCTAGACGGTTCATTTGTATAAATTGTATTCCACGTGTGCAATCTCTATGTACCTGTGTATCATCATTCACACTCTACCAGAGTATCGAACTCTTTCTCATCATATACAAACCCGGTAGGACCATTATTTTAATAAAAAAGGGGAGCGGATTAGTTGAGACCCCGGATCCACGGAGGTAGGTAGGACCCTGACTGTGGGGCTCACAGTGATGTATGTGTCTTAAATCCACCCTGTCCAACCATTTTGAAAGCTCATTTGAGTGCATGAACCCAAAAATAAAGCTGACCCAAATCTTATGTGGACCACGCCATAGGAAAAAGTGGTGATTGAATCCCCACCATTAAAAACTTCATAAATTCCAGCAGAATGTTTATTTTCCATCCAAACTGTTGATAATTTCACAAAGACCTAGATGAAGATATCACAAAATATCATCTTGATCCAAAGCCTTTGTGGCCCACAGGAAGTTCTTAATTATCAATCACTTGTTTCCTGTACTACGGCCCATCTGGGATTTGGAACTGCTTTATTTTTTGGAACATGCCCTAAAATGAGCTTTCAATATGGATGGACGGCATAGATGTAGTTACATACATCAAAGTGGGCCCCACAGTCAGGGGTCCCGCCCACCTCGGTGGATGGGTCTCACCTAATCCGCTCCCCGAAAAGCGGAGTAGGTAGTGGAGGACACATCACCGACGTCGGTACTGTGTGCTGCTGGAAAATCTCTGTGGGTCCTAGCATTATCCACGCCGTCTATCCATTTTTTCAGCTCATTATAAGGGATGAATCCAAAAACTAGATAGATCCAATTCTCAGGTGTACCACACCTTAGGAAACTGTAGTGATTGTACGCCTACCATTAAAACTTCTTAGGGGCTAAGAAAGTGTTGGATAAAGCTTATTTTTGTGTTTTCGCTTCATCCAGGTCTTTGTGTCTTAATCAAGAGGTCGGATAAAAAATAAACATTACAGTGGGCCTTTAGAAGCTTTTGACGGTGGGCGTTCAATCACCTCTGTTTCCTCTGCCGTGGTCCACCTGAGATTTGGATCTGACTCATTTATAGAATCATGCCCAAAAATGAGCTGGAAAAAATCGATGGACGGCGTGGATAAAACACATGAATTATGGTGGGCCCATCGAGCTTTTCCAGCTGGACGTCGGTGTAGTTTGCTGCACTACGCAATCCGAATCCCATCTTTACTCCTCTGGCCGCCTGTGGCCAGTAAACGTACGGTCGAAGCCCAATGGAGTGGATTAGGTGTTATCCGGGCAGCACTTTAGCGGGTGTTGCTCTTACCGTGTGGGGACGATATTGATGAACTTTTTGTAAATCAAAGCCGTCCATCCGTTTTTTCAACTTAGTTTAGAACGTGATACAAAAAATTAAGCATATCTAACCATCCTGTAGAGCATAATACTGGAAACAATGGTAAATTACCATTAAAACTTTTTATGGGTTACAGAAGTTGTGGATCAATACGATATTTGTTTTTTTTTTTTTTAAATCTCCAAACAGTTCTATTTGAACTTATCAACGGTTTAGATGGAAGATAAAAATTAAGGTGGGCCCTAGAAGGTTCTTAATGGTGGAAGTTAAATCAGCACTGTTTCCTGTTATATGGTCCACCTGAGATTTAGATCTACTTAAATTTTGGGATCACGTCTTTAAAATTTTCTGTAAAAATGGATGGACGGTGTGGATATACGAAAAATAATCAATGTGGACCCCACCGTAGGGGTAACACCTAATCCACGACCAAAAATTAAAAAAGAAAAGAAAAAGTAAAAAGAAAAAGAAAAGAAAAGAAAAAGGAAGTTCATGTACGACCGCTCTCACCATTTAAAAATTCACCCCCGACTCTCATTTCTTTCGTCTGCTTCGGCTTCTTCGTAGAAATCCTCTCCCTTCTAGAGAAAAATCTCTAGGGTTTGTTTTAACCCCGCACTTCCATATATTTACTAAAAAACGCCTCGATCCTCCAAGAGAACCAGCTACCTGAGCTGAATCTGTGACTCGGTTGGGCTGGGAAGAAGAAGAAGAACGGAGATCGGGTTGCGGTTTCAGTCGATATGGAAATGTACTGAAATCTAGGGTTTCTGAGGGCCCCTCCGGTTTGGGAGAAAGGAGGGCCCGAGAGAGAGTTATACACAGATAGATCGGTGTATTGACCCTGACAGAGAGGGTGAGAGAGGAAATGAAGGACTTGCTCGGGAGCCCTGGCACGATGAGCGGGCTGCTGCTGAGGATAGGGCAGTGTCTGTTTGCAGCAGCATCGATCGTCACCATGGTTTCTGCTTTGGGTTTTTCGAGCTTCACCGCTTTCTGGTATATATCCTTCTTTTATTATTATTATTATTATTTATTTTATAATTTAGATAGTTATTTGATATTTCTTTGCTTTTTTTTTTTTGGTTTTTGAATTTTCGGGTAAAATTAGGAGTTTATGGTTGATCCATGTGTGTATGTGCATATATACTGTAGAAGGTTTGTTCCACCTATTTTGTTCTCCCATTTTATCAACCGTGCATTTGGCACAGGAGTACAATGATCTGAACTGTCTGTTTGTTGAGGATGACCATGGATGGTTCGTATGCCAAAAAACGAGAGTGATTGGACAATCCTAGCCATTAGAAAAGTCTGGTCTCTGATTATTGTGCAGCATTTTTCTTATCATGGTTTGGATTGTTTGATTATTGTGATTTTGAGTACATGGTCCATTTATGGTGCATTGTGATGAATGAGCGGTTTGGATCATCATATACTTGTGCTACGTGTACAATATATGCCTTTCTTTTTATTCATGGGAGGAGATCCAATTCACCTGGGAGAATGAAATTCTCATTCATGGTAGAGAAATGATCAGGTAATGCCCCAGCACAATGATAACATCATCTTACTGTGCTGCACAAGCATCCCACCAATGCATTTGGGCTGTGCAAACGGCTGATCTCATTGCGAATATCACCTGTAACTGAAACTAGGACGATCCAAGCAGTAGGCGGCCCACACCATTAAAATGAATAAACAGCCAACGATTTGACCCAACATTTAGGTTTAGTCAATATCATGATTGTATCAGCATTGCTTTCAGGTTTTGTTCTTCATGATGGGGCTAACCTTTTGCACAGATTGGATTTTCTAACATATGACAAAAATGGTGGGAAAGCATGTGAAGGATGGTTAGCTTATGGTACTGGTGCCAGTACCTGGGCATTTCTCTTCATTATACAGCTCCCTGAATGGACCATAGACCATATTTCACAGTAATGGGAGAATCAAAGCTATTTAGAAACTGTTGAATACAAATCACTGACTGAATTTTGATGATTTTTATATGCTATGTTTTTAGAAGTTTAGGATAATCCATTCATGGAAATTTTTTATTTGAATCCATTAATGGTTGTCCATCATAGAGAGATGCCACATGTACGGTATAAACCTAGGGGGGCGAAAAGGTTACTGGATCTCGGTATGTGTTTATGTGCTTGGTTATCATTGATGAAAAATGTTGTGACTAGATGAGTTAAGTTATAGACATTCCAATATTGTACATGTGAGAGACCTGAGCTTTCCATCAGGTGGGTCACATAGTTTAGATCTTCTGACCTAAAAATCAGTGTGGTGTTTCATCCCTCAGGTGGGCCAGTTTCAAAACAGAGAGACGGCTATAAGGATTCTTTTGCCATGCATTTGTTTGGTACATTGTGGCATGCCCAGTGAGTGAAACGGCATGATTTTTAGGCCAAAAGATACTAAATGCTGTGGCCTGCTGATTGAAAGCTTGGGTCTTGCACACCAGTGACATTAGTAAAATGTGTGCTTGCATGTGGTTGGGCAGGGTTCCACATGCAAAACCATTGTTTCATATGTTACATACTACTTCTCAAAGAGGAGTTAAGACCTGTTGCTTCAACATGTAAAACCATTGTTTCATAAGTTCCAGACACCAGTAAGAAAATTCTACCTAAAATGGTTGCTTTAACATGTAAAACCAAAAAGAGGTCATTGATTTTTGGATTTTGAAATGTTAGATTTGGGTCTTGAGGTGAGGTTCCTACTGTCCTACCTCCAGCTGGGCACACTGCTCATGCATGGAGTGATTGCTTGGCATAGCTGAGTAAAATTTGTTTGAGGTTGCAGCTTGTATTCTTCTTCACTCATCATTGCCATGACTGCGATGTGGTCAAAAGAAGAAGAAGAAGAAGAAGAAGAAGAAGATGAAAAAGAAAGAAACTTAAATCTTTGATACCAATTTTGAGTTACCATCTATTTTCTTATAATCAGATGCTATCTGCTGCTCAACAATGCTGAAAATGATATTGTTTTGTTCTTTCTGAACATTTCTAATGGCTCAGTGTGCGGGATATTCTTTACAGTAATCTAGTTCATTACGATTGCTGTCCTGCTTGGGCCTTAACTCTGTACAAGTGGTCTCCATGGTCTGGCAATCCAGGCGTTTGAATTGATGGGCCCCACAGTCGAGAGGCATACCCATAAATCACCTGATTGGACAATCACAAGTTGTAACCTTTCAATCAGTGGCCTCTACATAGATGTTTAAGGAAAAAAAGGGCGATGGTACATATTCAGTGGTGAGAGGGAAAAATATTTGATGGCCAGGACCTTCTGATCTGGGAAATTTTGGGGGCATTATCCATCCACAGTGGAATCCATCAGATCAATGGTCTGGATTGTGTAACCATGCCCCCCACTTGCACAGACTCAAGACCTGGGGGCACTTTGCAATATGCATGTCGTCAGTTTGACAGTCACGTAGACGTATGTACTCACCAGTACATGCAATCAAGGAATTTCCTCAATCATATGCTTTGACAGTCATGTACTTTGCGTTTCAGCTATTTGATTGCTTCAATGGGGCTGCAAGTGCTGTGGAGCTTGGGACTAGCATGTCTCGATGTCTATGCTTTGAGGATTAAAAGAGACCTTCAAAATCCTGTCTTAGTGAGCCTTTTTGTGGTTGGAGATTGGGTAAGCAATTTTCCATTCTAAACTGCATTTATTTATGCCACTTTTGCTGCATACAGTTGCATTAATATGCTCTTGCAAAGCTGTGAGACCTTGCATGCCTGAGTACATTCATATACTAAAATTTTCAGTCAAAATTAACAAAATGTTCGTATATTTGGGTCTCATTTCTGCCTACATTGTAGATCAATATGCTTTTTTGTTTTTGAAACTGATTGAATTATCAGAAATGGAAGAGAAAAACAAACAGAAATAGCCAGCTGGATTGCCTTCGAACACCCACAAAATTCTTGCCTAAGCAATGCCCAATTTACATCTATGACCATAATTCTTCTCGTTGAGGGTTTCATTGGCACCATTTTGTCCTCAAAGACTTTTCTCTCTCCTTCCACACTCCCCCAAATAATTCCAAAGGATTCTCTGTTGCACATCATCATCATCCTTCGGCCTTTAAATGGACCACACCTCCATGCCACAAGTAAATTGCCAATGGAAACATTAAGAGACCATCTGATCTGAGCTGAGCTAGGAAAAAAGTTCCAGACTTGGACCACCACCACACAGTGGATGGAAAGGAAGTCAACTCTTCACTGACCATTTACATGACTGAAGTTCTATGTTTCAAAGGACCGCTGTTCTCATATATCTGACATTTGATATATCGTATATGTATATTTTTTAACTTTAAATGGACAAAGTAAGTGTGTGAAGGTACACAATTTCGGATTCTTTGTTGGTTAGGTGCATTGTAAGTGTAACCATTATATCATTGAATGTGATATACTAATGAAACTGAAGATAAATAAGGTTGGTTATATGCAATTTTCTCTGGCAGCAACAAGAAATAATCATAGGCCTGTCTTATTGTATCTAGTTCAATTGTTTTTATAACTTCCAATGAACTGATTAAAGTCCAGTTGCCATCTAAAGACTGATTTTTCTTTGAAAATGTTTCTAAAAGTGTATACTTTGGTCACTTTCTAAAATCTAGAACTTTGGAATGACTGGAGTCTTTGCCACCTTAATTGTATAATTAGGTAATCTTGTTATCTTCTGAAAAATGTTGAATTAGGTAGACTGCTGCAGGGCACACCCATGAAGACTAACAACCTTTGTGTTAATCAGGGCTATGATGGGTGGGCCACGTTACATGCTTATATGGTGTGTCTAGCCCAATCAGTATCTTAATAGAAAAAGATCACACCCAGAGAATTCTGAATTGACTGTAAATATGTTTATACGAGAAAAACACTTCTGTGAAGTTAACCAGCTTCTTTGACCATCTAATATGAGTTTGCCCTTGTTGAGACATTTCCCCTTGTCCCCACTGGAGCTGAAATTGTGAACAGATGCTAGCAAGCTTCTCATAAGGCAACCCAAAGTAACCTTTTTTGTTTTGGTAGTAAAGATGATGCAAGCAGATCTCCAATGCTACATTTGGGCTCCACATGATCACACATGTGGGCCATGATAGATTTAGTATTATTTTTGTCTTTTTTAGTTTTATGTTTCTTTAAATAATTGGAATTGACCAAGATACCCCACTTATGGCTCACTGTGAAATAACTATGAGTAAGGACAATTTGGTCCTTCGACTTTGCATTAGGGTTTCTTTTGTTTCTGAAGCCTATATAAGGGCTCTTTGGATGTGTATCTCCTTTTTCAATGTCATGTTTATGGAATGAAAGAGAATGGGTTTCTTTGAAGGTTTAGCATGTGTTACTTCTCAATTGAGCATGTGTTGCTCTTCAGTAGACTAGGGTAGTGGGTTGTAGGGAATCATCTCACAACCTTCTCATGTTCATTCTCTTCTTTTAGTGAACTTTTAGAGATTGTGATTTAAAAACGGATTTGGGTTTCCAGCTGTAAAGTCGACTCCCAAAAGCCCTGATTTGGAGCAAGCCGGTGTTCAGACTTGCATTGAAAGACCTTTTGCCAAGCTCTTATTCTTCTTCTTCTTCTTCTTCTTCTTATTTGTTTTTTGAAAGATAACAAAAAAATTTATCAATAGAAAGCGCACAGGCAGCGCAAAAACTATACAAAGGAGAGTAAAAAACAAACACCCCAAAATTTACAGTAGAAAATTACAATAACCAAGCTTGACGCCCATTTGCAAACAAAGCCTGCCATCCTCAAAGAAACCCAGCTCGAATTGTGGCTTGAATTCCGAAAACATCTTCCATTTCTTTCTTCCTATAATGCCCATAGACCAGCCAGCAAGCAAAGATGCCAAATTACCGAGTTCTTTCCAACTGCCACCCCATGCCACCCCATAAGGAACTGCCCAACAGAGTTCGAAAAACCCAAGAAATATGAAACATAGAGAGTAGATCGTTCCAAACAGTAGAGGCAAACGATCAATGGATGAGTAGAAATATGCCCAGCTCTTCTTTCACGGAGAAAGATCCTTGATATTCTTTTCCTTTCATGGATGGCAGCCAGCAGTTGATTGGTTTTCCTGGATAATGGAACTCTTACAGCCGCGGCACTTCACTCGAAAATGTCCATAGTTCTCTGTTTTATCCTGCCATCTCTCTAGATTTGACATTGTATCGTATTGGTAAATAAGGCATGAGATTCACATTAGGGATGGAATGATGTCTCACCATGATCCTTCATAATTTTTTACTAGGTTGGCTAAACTCATTATAAAATTGGTTATTATAAAAAATATAGTAAGGCATTCGGCACAGCCACAGGGCCACCAAAGCCTACCAGCCTAAACTAAATACAAAAGCATAATTGCATCAGCAAGCCTAATAACCTATATGAGAGATGAGAAATCGATTATCTTGTAAAGTTGGCAGAGTACACTGTATTTGGTTACAGTATTCTGAGTCCGGGGTTTGAGTCCTAGGAGATTCTGGATCGTTGGTGCGGCCGCATAGTTTAGCCAACCATTTTGTTCTAGGTGAACTATGGTCAAGAGCAGCGAGCATTTTGTTATTTTTTATTCTTCCATTCTGTAATCAAACAATTTGGGTTGCAACTTGGCTGGCCCTGGCTGAAGCTTGTCTAGGTCTAGACCATGAGCTAAGGACCCATGCTTAGCACAACCCAGCCTGTCCACTAACCAATCAGGTTCAGTGCCCACCAAGTCCTATGCCTACCCATATTATATGAGTTGGGCTATACCTACTGAGACTTTTAGTATGCATGCCCATGGCCAACCTATTTAGCTATTGGAAGCCCGTACGTGCTAATGAATCAAGCTCAGGGTGCACCAACTGGGTCAGCTTACCAATGATAAATAAGTTGGGCTAGGCCTACTTGGACCTTTAGTAGACACAAGCATGGCTGGCCAATTTAGTTATTAGGCCTAAAACTCTGGCCTGGGTCAAACCTCGGGACTCAAGGCTCAACTCTTAATGGGCCGGATCCGGTATGGGCCCTGATGAGCACAATCCAGCCCAGTTGCATCCTTTCAATGTACAGATAATAATGCGGCATTCTGGAACCAGGGTTCATTGTTATTAGTCATCATCACTAGAGGGAATCTGGTTGTTGGATGGAGACCTGCCTCAGTGAATATGATTTTAGTTTGCTTTACTTCTGTTCCTGTGATATTTGCTTCAACACATCGTGTTGTGCACTCGAGGACTTGTGCAGGATTTGGCCCCGTGCCACTCACTCGCTACTCATGTTGAGGTGTGGGTTTCTTTAAAAACCGGTGACAACTATCCTCATTACATGGGGGAAGATGAGCAGTAGTTGTTTTCGGAATTTGAGTGTGTTGATGTCAGAGTTGGTTAGAAGGGTCAACTGATATGTGGTGGAATGGGCTCTTGTTTAAAGGCCATTGATGTTTGTAATGTAATTCTGTATTTGGGCTGTAGTTTGTTTTGTTTCTCTGTGGTTGGTCTGTTGGTGTGATTCCCACTTGATGTTTTCCTTGGCATGGTTTTTTTAATAAAAGTTTCATTACCTTAAAAAAGAAAAAAAGGCCTCATTACATGCATACTAAAAAAAAGAAGAAAAAGCTTCATTTCATGGTTGATTGCAGAGGGCATATTATAATCCACAAATTTTCGCCGAAGACAAGACTAGCATATTCTAGAATCTGCACCGAAGTAAAAGCAGGGTTAGAGCTTCCTTTCATTAGTGAGATTGGAAGTGCTGGTGGAGATGTTGAAGTAATATTCATTTAGAAGCTTACCTCATGTGATGCTTGTGGAGGCTAATTTTCATATGTCCGTTTCAAACACTTTGACTTCCAAACAGATGAAATAGATACTAATGTTGAGCTGGTCTCCTCCCGTCCTAGCTCAAGAATAAAACTCCTTTGTAAGGTGAATTGCAAAAGATCAGAGAACAATAGACAAGCATGAGTAGCAAACCAAGACTGTATTTGCTGCTGTGGCCCTCATCGCTCTTCCTCCCATCGTATATCGATTACAACAAGTCTTTGTTTGCAGTAGAATGGCTTAATATCAATCAACTCACGATGTGAGGAAAAGAACAATGGCGATGATGAATTGCGCTACCATCCACAGAAAATAACCTGGAAAGAGGGTGTTGGCTGCCTTATAAATGATCCAAAAGCCCACATGCTTTGCAATCCTAACCCCTAAATATTTTAGACTGGAATATGGTAGACTCCCCCTGGCCCAGGTTGACTGGTTGCTTGCCTCAGGTTGTTATGTGCTTGTTGATGTAACTCTTCCTTAGTGATGATGTGTCTGAACTGATTGATTTATGTTTTATTGTGGTCCACCCCCAAAAGTCTTTTCGTTCTTGGTTTTGCGTAGAGTTGTAGCTCACCTCCCAAAAAACTACATTTCATGTTTAACTTCGGCTATAAATGGGCCAGGGCTTGGTTGGTTTGGGCTCGGATTTTGAACTGCTAGGATTGGGTCTATTCAAATTTTGTATTTTGTCAGCTTAGCCTTGCCTGTTTGTGGCTCTTTTCTCTGTTCATTCCTTCTCTTTCTCAATCGCCTGAATACGAACTGCTTAAAGAATCCCATCTGTGTCGTTCTTTCTTGTTTGCTTCTTTCTGAAACTCATGTTTTGATGCAAAAATCTTAATTATCAGAAAAAAAAATGTAAAAAGTTCGAATAAAGAGATTTAGTTTCTTCTGCATGACATCCTTCTAAACATGCTGGTGAACCTCTCTGGAGACAGATGCTTGCTTGCCTCCAACATCTCCGTTGTAACTGCTACAAGCATCAAGGACAATAAGAACCATTGATCTGATAGGCCACTGTTAGACAGGCCATGACCGAAAAATCATGGTGATTTGACAGTGGGAGCCATCTGACTGATGCAGTCTTTATCTTAACTATCCATTCATAGTTCAGTAATGCGACGGCTAAGATAATCTGATGGGTCACCACCTGATCAGCAATTCGACTGCCCTAGAAGCAAGTGGCATGAACAGATGAGATGGAGACGAGCAGACCTTCCTCTCTCTACAAAAGCTCATCTTTTATCATACGCTTGATTTAGTTAATGTATTAAACTAATCAGGATAACCCAATGCAGGTAACATCAACGCTATCACTCGCAGCGGCATGCTCGTCGGCAGGAGTGACGGTTTTGTTCACGAGGGACATAGACTACTGCAGGCAACAAGATCTCCCGTGCGACAGGTTCCAAATCTCGATCGCTTTAGCTTTTGTAACTTGGCTATTCATTGCGATATCTTCCCTGGTCATGTTTTGGCTCTTGGCTTCTGTTTAATGACACTTACACCTTCCACGCCTCTTATCCACGTCTCTTCTCATTGTACATGCTCTGTTTGTAACATGGTCTTATTTTTTTTATTATGGCGAAAAAACCCCTCATGAATCTGGAAATCCTGGCGTGCCTGTATGCACGCACAGTACTGACCCTGAAAAGGAGAAAAGTGAATTTTGACAAAATAAAATCCAATTCATCTTGTCTGTAAAAACCCGCCTTAGAAACAAATAACCTCGGGAAAACATTTTCTAACTGAACTTGGAATGAATGGTGATGATCACAGATGAGTGGGATTCTTTCTATGTTGACTATACAGTGTAGCGACTTTTAGATGAGCGGTCTGGATCATCATCATCATGCAGTGAGGCACATCAAGCCAGTAGGTCGGGGAAACTCTTGGTGAAGAGTCTTGCTAGCAAACCTTCTCATTATTTGTTTAACAACGTTGCAGGTGTAGCTGTTCTCATGGAGATCTAAGTTTCTCAAAGGCCTGCGTTTAGGGCCATTGATGGGCTGGGCCAGGCAGGTCCAATGACCCATTGGTCTTGGTGTGGCAATGGCTGATCAGGGTCTAATAGATCAATGGGCTGGTCTTGGGTTTTCTACATTCTGTTGTGGCCCAGTAGTCAGTTCTTGGGCCCATTCCTGCTTTTAACCGTTCATCGGTTGGGTTTTTGGCCTGATCTTGAAGCTTTATATGGAGGAAACCAAACGATCCCCTCCCCAGAGGTCCATTGGCAGGAATCACAGGGTGGAGATTTATTCACATACATGTGGTACATGTACGTCATCTGGTGGGCCCCGGTCTTTGGTTGGAGCCATCTAGAGTAGGAGCCAAGAGGTAAACTGAGAGCAGGCCATACACGTGTGCCATTTGCGTGGGTTAGAGTGCCAGATGTATTTTTAAAGAGATGCTTCAGTCTGGAACCATCCATCAATTACAGAAAACATTCCAACGGCGATGATGCAAAAATCAAACTGATCAGAAGATCCAATCTATCCTTCATTTGACCTTAATTTTTATAGCCATCCATTTTACAAGTCGTGGATGGAATGGACGGATCAAATTGCTTAGTAGGTCCCAACAAATGGACGGATCAAATTGCTTAGTGGACCTATTTTGTGTGAATGATCTGACCGTATTAAAGGCTATTGATCAAATGGTTATATTAATCAAATCAGCGTGATGTTTGCATCGTAACCCATGAAATGTGTGCCAGACCTAATGAACGGTCTGGATCAATGTATTGGACCGCCAAGTGTTCCAATGCAACTAGGAGCACTATAATTTACAATCTCTGATGGAGAAAATAGAGAGATGCTTCAGCGCCCTTGGACCAGCCCATTGATCTAGAATGTTCATTGGGTCCAGTGCACATTTCATGGTCTATAATGCAAAAATCACACCGATCCGACAAATATGAACCGTTTGATCATTGCTTTTTAACATGGACGGCCTAGATAATTTACACAAAGGAATGCCCAAGCAACTATTTTATCAATCTATTTGTTAGGGCCTGTCATGGATTGCTTAAGATTCTAAAGAATCACTTTTGCTAGGCAATTACAACCATCCATTCATGGTGCCGAAAATGGATGGCTGTGGAAAATAAGGCAAGGTCGAGATGAATTGGATCATCCAATCAGTAAGATTTTTTAATGATAGCCTATGAATTATGTTCTGGACTTAATGGACGGTTCAGATTAACGAATGGACTGTCCAGGTGAACCGACACAACCAGGAGCATTATCAGTGCTAGGAGAGAGCACTGGAGCATTTCTCAAGGCAAAAGGGGTTAAAAAAAAGAAAAGAAAAAAAAAACAAACCGACAACCTCACATGCTCAGGGTTGGTAGGTAAGAGTTTTGAATCAACAATCTTCCCACTATGATTAGTGTGGCTGCTTGTGGGGCCCACCAATTATTTTAGCAACTGATGTTGCATGTGGCCGAGTGTGTCCGATCCTTGATTAAAACGTGATAATTTTACGAGGTACCAATAGATTTTTTCTTTTCTTTCTTAAGTTATCACAAGTGGGGCCCATTGGTTAGGCAATCTAGACCATTGGTGGAAGAACCACACACCCGAGATCGCCCTTATAGGATAATCCTAACCGTCCAATTTATATAGGCATGCTTGATTCACAGGCTAGCCGTCTGGTAGGGGATTTCACGTAGGGATTTACGGAGTCCACAAATTCCAAGTCTTCCTTCTTTAGTTACAAGTTGAGGATTTTTCCAAATCCTGAGCTTGTCTGGGAGCCTGGAAAACGAAAATGGAATTAGATGTAAATGAATTGAGAGTAAACGGCTTACTCAGTTGTATTTGAATGGAATTAATGAAATGCATTTGAAATCTATATTATGTTTGGGTGGGAGTAAATGAGAGGAATTGGAATACAATTATTCCAAATTAGCTTTAATATCCTAAATTAATGTACATACATGATCTTAGACAGATTGTAATAAGCACATTAAAATATAAACTTTAGCAAAAAAATGAGGAAATTTAGAGCTTCTAGTGATCCACAAACAAGCAACTTGCCAACTATTGTAACTGTCCTTTTTTTTGGCAAACCTTAGAACGGTTTGGATCAACCTATTAGTGTAAGTTTATTGATATATCCGATAGTTGAATTGTTTTAAAATATTATCAACAGGCCACATGTACAACATCTATATAATGAAACCTTTGTTTGTTGGTGTAACTCTCTAAGAGAGCTCAAAAAAGGCATTTCATCCCATGTACTTTTTAATTTCTTATCATGGTAGGATTTTATTTACAAGCTTATTTACTTTTATTTCATTTCATTTCCATGCATTTACTTCCATTCAAACATAACTTAAGAGCTCTTTACCTCCATTTACTCCCAGCTCCCTTCATTTACTTCAATTAGCGCCTATCCAACCCTTAGCTTATTTTTATCTTATAAGAAAAAGAAGAAGAAAACACTCATAGGTTTGGGGCAAATGCAAATCTACTCGCAATAAATACTCTACCTTTGTAATTGGGATTTCTAAGGGAAAATTCCTCATAAATTCTAAATTTACCAAACAATTCCAAATGTACCCACAATGAGTGCACCTAGAGGAGGAAAGTTACCACTGTACCCTCATGCTTGGTTTTTCTTTAAAAATTAACAAATGTTGTTTTCTTTTTTCATCTTTTGAAAGTTAACATCAGTGGCGTTTGAACCCTAAATTGTTTACTCACACACACTACATTAATAAATGTTTTTCTTGAAAAAGTAATAAAGCCAAGAAATTTTGTGGCCCGCATGGTATGTGCATGACATATTAACCTGTCCAACATATAGAGCCACTGTAATAATCATAAGAACCAAAAAATCTTGGACTCACCATAAGAGTTTCACATGAATTTTGATGTTTTAAAGCGGTATGTAGTATTCTTTATAGTTTGGCCCACCTTATGTTTTAGGTCAACAAAATTTTTGGTTCTTAATATCATGGTGGATTACATCTGTGTTAGACCGGTTGGATTAAAAATACCAAGTGGTATGAGAATAGAATACCTGAAAGGACAAAAGGTGAAAGAAAGATGTGTATTCACGAAATAAAGAGGACGTAAATGTCAGTCTCTTTTTCCTTTTATTCTTCATTTGTATCCATGCCCGTGCAAAAGAATCTATGTGGGGCCCACCGTGATGTGTGTGACATCGACTCCGTCCATCATTTGCTCCAAGATCACGTTAGTACGTAAGCTAAAAAATCAGGCCCATCCGAAAATCAGATGGGCCACACCACATGGACAGAGTGGGGACGGGATATGCACCGTTGAAACCTTCCTGGGTCTACTGTGATGTTTATATGCACTCAATGCACTAATAAAGTGAGTCCCTAGCAGGATGAAGGAAAAAACAAATGTCAGCTATATCCAAAAGTTTGGTGGGGCCCAAGAAGCTTTCGATGGTCGGCATTGCCATCCCCACTTTTTCCTGTCGTGTGGCCCAGCTGAGTCTTGGATCGGCGTGATTTTTGGAAGTGGATTGGTTGGTGGGTGGTGACCCCAGGCTGGGTGGTGTTGGTCTATGGGGGGCCCACTTTGATGTATGTGTTTTATAGGCACCGTCCATCCATTTTGCCGGCTCATTTTAGGGCATGAGCCCTAAAATGAAGCAGATCCGAAGCTCAAGTGGACCACACCACAGTTATTGAACACCCACCATTAAAACTTCTTGGGGGGCCAGTGCCACAATCAAGCTAATGTTTGTGTTTTTCCTTCATCCAGGTCCAATGGATGCCAAATAAACATTACTGTGGGCCCTTGGAAGGTTTCAACGGTCGGGTGTCACTATGTGTGGTCCGCTTGAGCTACGGATCTGCTTCATTTTTGGGCTCATGGCCTAGAATGAGTTGGCAAAACGGATGTACCGTGTGGATATAAAACACACATCATGGTGGGTCCCACAGAAGCCAACACCACCCTGGGGTCACCACTCAGTAAGTTTTCATGATGTTCGGGCTCAGTTACTAACATGAGCTGGCACAAATGATGGACGGACTTGATGTGATAGGCTCATGTGGCACATCATGGTGGACCCCACAACTTTTTGGTTGCACGGGCTACCTGTAACTGTTGCAGGCAGTTCGCATCCTTATCCAATTGTCCCCAACAGAACTTTCCAAATTGTAAGCTGTTTCTGCCCCTGACTCATCCGTGGTGGGCCACGCCCTTATTTCTTCTCTGAGAAAAACAATGGTACTCTGGAAGAGTGTGGTAGTTCATACACATGCACTAATCAATTGCACACTTTTGCTCAAACTGAACCTCTCCAATAAATGGGCCCATTTTACATTCATCATCAACCAAAAATCACAAGTAAACGATCTACTAACTAGACCAACTGGCCCTGAAATGAAATTCAGTGATCCAAACTCAGCAAACATCGCCCATCAAGATTGCTCCATCAATCTGACTTCTTGATGATGACCTATGCATAGTGGGTCCCACGGTTTGGACGGTTCAATTTGAGTCACAATTTCTTAGTGGATGCGTATGAACTCCCACATCCACTAAAAAAAAAATAATAATAAATAAAAAAAATCAAATGTAGTATAAGATCTTGAGAGATTGAGATAGCTTTGAACACTTGCTACCATAAGTACTAATCACCTACCCTTAGCATGCAGCCCCATTTTTCTCACCCACTTGTCACCTATGCTGGAAATCAGCACCATCCAAACGATGGACCAAACCATGAAGATCACCTAGTACAAAAATCAAGCCAGTCCACTCATCACGCAGGACACACCGTAGGAAATAAATGGACGGACAAAAAGAGGCTTGGACCACCAAACGAGTGGATCAGCCCAATTTTCGAGACAGAAGGTGAGGCCTAACTTTTGCACGGGTCAGATGTCCTACACGCATGACACGTTGGTAGGAAACCAGAGCTGTATGCTAAGTTAGAATACATCAGGCTGTAGGTGGTCAGTTCTCAGAATGAAAGACGTGGAGAGCTTTGGGTTGTACCAGAAACAGTGAAACGCAGACCACAAAACAATTGTAGCATTTAAAGGCAATGAAGAAATGAGACACATCACATTCAATCTCCATCAAATACTTCTCCCCACACCTAACAAAGGGCCCACCTATCAATCAACATAACTGACATTGGACGGCCAGGATTTGTTAGACTCTCTCTTTCTCATTAAAAGGTCTTGACATGCCAAAAAATCTTTGTTCTATGCTCTTATAGAAACCAAAGGCCTTGGACTCTCTGCCTATCGAGCTCACTGTGAGTCACGTGTGATGCGCGTGATAGAAAGATGGTATCGAGTGTGAGGAGAGTTCATACTCTGGCCGCATATGAAGCTTTGATATGCAAAGAAACTGTATACGTGGCATAAATTAACTTGAATTAAACCGAATAAATTGAGGGACCCACTGTTTTTAACATATATATATATATATATATATATATATATATATATATATATATATCAGATAGGCTGAACAATCCTAACCTTTGATTAGTGGAGAATTGCCTGTTGAAACAAGACCTGCGGATGTTTTATGTTTTTAACCGTCCAATTAATTCTCACCAATCGGATGGTCAGAAAATCAAAATAAGGAAATTTTTGGTTCACGGCACATCTAAACTGGGACCCATAATTTGAACGGTTTAGTTTAAATTACTTATGTGTAGCGTGTGCAATGTCTAAGAGTCTGCCTGTGTATCATCCATCACACTCTGCCAGAGTATCAAAAGTTTTCTATTATATATGGATGAGATTTCAAATCTGACTTGCAGTGGATTGAATATTTCCTAAAATATTTGAGAGATTTTTGGGATGGTCCACTTGAGATTTGGCTCTGCTTCATTTCTTGGACCATGTTCTAAAATGACGTGGAAAAACGTAAGAATGACGTGGATATACAGCACCATATCAAGGTGGGCCCCACGGTCAGGGAAACTCCCACTAACGTGTTCCCCGGGTAACAGCCAGTCTTATCCCTTTGATGGAGGAGTCGGATTAGACGCAGCCCCGGCCTCATCCAACACGGTACGGCTTCGACCGTAGGGCCCACCTTGATGTATGTATTGTATATCCATCCGTCCATTCATTTTTTTCATCTCATTATAGGATACAACCCTAAAAATGAAGCAGAGAAAAATCTCAAGTGGATCACACCACAGGAAACAGTGGTGATCGACCATTAAAAATTTCTTGTGGGACAAAAAAACTTTGGATCAAGCTGATATTTGTGCAGTCCCTTCATCGAGGCCTTTTTGACCTTATCAACAGGTTGGATGGCAAATAAACTTTTCCAGAGCTCCCAAGAAGTTTTTAATGGTGGATATTCAATCACCACCGTTTCCTGTGGTGTTGTCCATTTAAGATTTGGATCTGCTTCATCTTTTGGATCATGCGCTAAAATAATATTTCAAAATAGATGGACGTCATGGATGTAAGGAAGATACATCAAGGTGGGCCCCACAGTCAGGGATTCACCGAAGCCGTGTATGTCAGACGCACGGTCCACGTGGCCCCAATAGACTGGTGGCATAGGAGCTTCCCCCACGTCAAGTTAGATAGACTGGTTGGACTTTATAGCCAAAGAGGAGCCATGAAAACTCCTACTTGAAATAAAACAAGTGTCTAAAACAAACCCAAAAGCTATTGGTTTTTTATAGTCTTCACCCACCCACCCACATTAGAAAAAGATATCATCCACTGCAGCTGATATATCATAAGTTATGATACAACCTTTTTTTCTTTACCGTCACCATCAACATGTCACGGATTCGATCGTCCAATTCGAGCAAAAGCTAGGCGACGACACCATGATTATCATCTGAAACAAAAATTAGGATGGCCCATTCATAAAGGTGGGACACACCAGCACAATGAGTCGTACCATTGGATTCTAAATTGATTTGATGTTATGTCCCAATTGATGTGTGGATCAGTCTGATTTTAATGTCGGGTGATCATTGTGTTGATGCCAATTCAATCAAATTGGGCCGCTATTGTGATTGAGGGCCTATGTTCTATTTTCATGTGTGGGTAATATACGCAGGCGTGTCAAAGTCTACTCGACTTATAGTTTAACTAAACTATTGGTGTTCCTCTGAGTTGAGCTGAATAGATTGGAGGATGGATCCAAAACCATTAATGTTTGCGCAAAGGGTAGAGGTTGGCCCTTTCAAATAAGTTCTTTTTGCCATTTGATAATAAATGCGAGTCTACGACTTAATGACTTGTTCTTTCACCAGCACCCTCAGTTCAATATTTTTTAAAGGAATAAGTATATACAAGTATATTAAAGAAAGTAAAAGGTTGCCAATTTCATTAATATGTAGAAATGATGATTATAAAAGTTACGAGACAACCAAATAAATAATAAATGAGATAAAAAGAAAAGATAAATACCTGATGCATCTATCAGAATAGATGATCAAGGCGGTTGTGATCAACTAAATCGGAACTTAAGTGATCACAGGAGACACTAAGAAATAACTATGTAAAGCTAGGCTAGATTAGGCTATGCTAAGAAAGATAAATTGAAAAATAATCTGAAAGATAAATTGAAAAATGATTTAAAAGATAGATTGATGTATTTGGCATATGGCCTTAAGCTTTTCTTCGATTGCTCCTTTTATAAATTGTTGAAGAAGTGAAACCCTTGCTGTGGTTTCCTTGCTGATCCTAGATCATTCAATTTCATGTGTGCGGTTCTGGATATGAGTATTTCCTTGATTAATCCGGAACTACCGACTTGCGTTGGAAAGAAAGGACTCTAACTAGATTTGTTTCGCTAGCTTCTCATATCTTTGTCTCATAAATGATCATTCATAGAAACGTTCGTGGCCCATTACACAGATCAGGCTAGAGACCACCAAAGTTTCTCTAGCCCCGGGGACCTCAAAGGATGATCCAGATGTCAAATCGAACATGATCATTCTCATGGTGGCCTACTTCCTCAACTTCGAGGTTTTGGACGGTCCATATTAGACCTCTTTCCACCTTCGACCATTCATAAGGTGATGGTTTGGAGTGTTGGAGGGATTTGACACTTATACAGATCCACCATCGTGAAGATTGGACTGACCCTTTAGCCACTAATTGTTACAATGATCAAGAGATTTTAAAATGGAAGGGTTGGTCCTTCATAATGAGATCCTTCTACCTTAGAACTAAGGACTTTTCTTTCAATGATGGTAGCATATCAAGTTTATCAAAGTAATAGGTATTGGATAATTAAAAAAAAAGGATAGATCGCTGAGTTTATTGATTTGAATGTTAAAATAGTACAATTAATGAATGAAAAATAAACTAAACAGGGAGAAAGATAAATTACCTATGACAACTTGTTATAAGAAAACGGCCATAAAAACTATCAGATGATTGTGGCGTAAAGTCAATAGGATGTGATTGGAGATATATCAAGTAAGAACTCAATAATTTGGGGGATTCGATTACTAACTCATGAATATTTAACATAATCTTAATGCGTAGCAGGAGTAATTCTAAGCTAGACTAATGGCTTCAAACTTGCTGGAGCATGGCTAGACAGAAGTAGAGTAATTGAGCTAAAAAGCTAAATTAATAAACATCCATAAAGGACAAAGGAATAAGTAGCGTTGAACTATAGAGAGATTGATTATTTATAGTGAGACTTGGAGCTCTTATTCGAATATTGCTTTTATAAACTTGGAGAGGCAGTGGTTGTGCATAAGTCTCATGGTTTATGTGTGATTCCTCAAATTAAGCAACAGATATATCCTATCAGGCCCTGTTTAGTGCATGGTATTAGGTGTGATCAGGTGGTATGAAATTATATTTGGTCCCATGCAAATTCCATATGACATTTGGAAACAACGGAAGGATTAGATCAATCCTGATATCATATCAACAATTTCCAATAATAGATACTGCGGGATTTTTGGTGGATTTCGAAATATACTATATCCATGGGCCCCACAATGATGCATATGTTTTATCCACGCCGTCCATTCATATACAACCTTTACAAGTGACATTCGAGTTGCACATGTGTACAGATGGCCGACATTAGTTGTGAAATTTGGTCCGTTGATTGCAAGTCCATGGTCCATCAAATGCAAGCTTTACTTAATATCGTTTTTTCCTCAAAGGAAGAATTTGGGCCCAAACATGAATGGACAATGAAAATACCATGGTATTTCAAGACATATAGTGATTGTGCAATAATGGTGTTAATTTCATTTAATACAATTCCATACCATTTAATCCCACGTACCAAACAAGGCCTTAGGATTTGGAATCTTGGCTATGCAATATTATCTTATATGATTTGCTTCTAATTATAGATAGCTTTTCAAAATTCACTCCCGATTTCTTGTTGCCTTACCTCGAAAGCATCAGACGTCATTAGAGAAATTTTCCTTCCAAGTTTATCTAGGATGACCATGCCATACACATGTTGGATTACGAAAAGTTTGGCATAAGCAAGTCTTTGGAAACTTCCTTAGCACACTGGATCACATATGTGTGAAGTAGCCAATCATGTACCCTGTAAATGATGATTGCCTTTTTGGGTGTAGACATGCATGTGACTCTGAGGCTGGTACCTTTTGGTAGGTTACGTGTCCATGAAAGATAAGTTGTGTATCCTCACCTTGGCGCGAGTACATTTTAGTCTTGTGATTCATATGAGTGTGTTAATACTTAATAGCTTCTCGTTGGTGAACATGGATTGCGCCAAGCTAAGTGTAAACACTATGATTCAGCTCCGCCACATCAATGGAAACAGTTGGGAGAAATGTTCACCCTTGATTTTCTTACAAGCCCACCCAATAATTATATTAAATCCACTCTAACCATGAAACGCCACACCAAAATTTAGGCACAAACTAAAAAATCATGCCCATCGATGATTAAAGTGTACAATACCCAGGGAAACAGTTTGGAAGGCGAGCTGTTTCCACTCATTTAGTCGGGGTGGATTTCACGCAAAGATCACGAGGCCTACCTGAGCCACAAACCTTTTTCTGTCACAACAACCATTAAAAAACGTAACTAAAGGTGTTGGAATATAAATTCTACATAAATTATGTAGTTTTTTCTTTTTTGTAAAATTTCCTTCATTTTACACCAATATAAATTTAAAAATTCATCCTGATGTTGGTGTTGATGCTGGCCGATTTGCAGATGATGGATGGTGGTGTAAATTGGAGTTAGGGCCGAAGGATGGACGATAGTTGATGAACAACCGGCCGCAACAATGATAGACGGTTCAAATATCCCATATTATATGTATGATTTTCTTGTAAAAGAGAAAAAGGTTAAGAGTTGACAAATTGTGAGGATAGCCAACCACATCCACCATTGAGAAGATATTTTGGAAATGGTCCAATCCAAGATGGAGGCGACAGATCAATTGCTTGGATAGACCAACCACGGGCCCATGTCCACAAGCAAAGATCCACCGTTAACTGTCTGTGCTATCTTCTACTGTAAAACTCTCTCAATTGGATCATTTAAACCGTTGGATGCTTTGGCCCTTTTGCTTTGATCAAGACAGGCTGGGGCCACCGTAATATTTGAACAATCAATGGATTAAAATATTTAATCTGAGAGTTTTTATGGGAGTCAGTTGTATGTCTGGAGATATATACCACGGTATTTTGACAACATGTCAGGAAACATATACCATGGTATTTTGACAACATGTTTGCAATCAAATTCTTCCTTTAAAAAAAAAAAAAAAAAAGATCACCGTTTGGTGGATCATGGAATCGTAATAATCAATGGACCAGATTTCACTGACGTTACATGCAACTCAATTGTTAAGTACAAATAATGCATATGGATGGATGGTGTGAATAAAACACATGCATCAACATGAAGCCCTAAGATGTAGTGGATTTTGAAATCCATTGGATGATATACTACTTAGATTAATTCAATCCTTCTCATCATTTGGAAATGATGAATAGGACCAAATGCAATTCCATAACACCTAATCCACGTTCCAAACAAGAGTGGAAGAAAACGGGATTTAAATTCAGCCTCCCTCTATATATAGAGAAGCCTCCATCTATAGGAGGCTAAACAACCAGTATAGAAAAAGTCAACTAAACTTCCGTATAAAAAACCAGTTCAAGCAAATTACAAAGGGTCCCCATTAGTATAAACAGTCGGGTATATACACCGAGAATTGCTTGTAAAAAGCCGATACACCACAAAACCAGTGCATGCACCCCCAAACAAGAGACCAGCAAAACTCGCTGAGACAACGAACCGTAACTTATACACTTGAGATACTAGAGAGAGCAAAACGAAAGGAAAAAAAAAAAAAGGAAAGGAAAAACAAACGTCTAAAAACATTATCGATGTCCATCACACGCACTCTCACTCACATGACGATCTCAGGCTTTAGGATGCTGGATTTGATCTCCTTGTGGGGCAGCACAACCCCACCATTGCTGTATATCTCGTCGCACACATGTACGTCCTCACCGAGGATGGTCATGTTCTCGACACGGGCCCACTGCCCGACTGTAGAGTGCCACCCAATGATGCTGCTGGAGATGCATGCGTGCTTCTTGATGCGGACACCGCGCATGACCGTGCACCGTGAGAGCCTCACCCCAGACTCGACCACGCAGTTCGGCCCAATCGCTACGTCAGGGCCAATCAGGCAGCCCTCTCCAATGACCGCGCTCTCATGGACTAGGACGTTCCCTACAATGTGAGGCCCAACCGCCAGCTGGGAAGGGGAGTTCTTCCTGAGGGAGTTCAGATACAGCCTTAGGCCTGTGATGTAATCTCTTGGCTGCCCAATGTCCATCCAGAATCCAGGTAGAACCATTGCGTAGAGCTTTTGCTCAGCAGCAATCTTAGGGAATACTTCTTTCTCGATTGAGGTGGGCCGCAATTGGATCCGGTCAATGACAGAAGGGTTCAGCAGGTAGATCCCGGCATTGATCTTGTTGCCCACGAAGATCTTCGGTTTCTCTACAAACTTCTCTACTTTCCCCGTCTCCTCCTCAGTGACCACCACGCCGTATTTTGATGGTTCATCTACCTATTAAAGTAGATGAAATTTCTCAGGATTCTGACCCACTGGAAGAATCAACAAGCAAATAATAGAGAGAGATATGCATAGTATTCCAAAAGTGGGCCCATGGTTCAATGTTCTGGTGGGTCCCACCATGGATATGTTGTGTCCGAATAATGATCTAGACTTGGAGATCCATTGAGGAGATCTTTTTTTTTTTTCAGGGTAGGCCCATTATTAGTTCAGTGGCCTGGATCACCGAACATGTGCCCTAGGGATACGATGATCTATTCAGATCTCTTCTTACAAAAGAAACAAGAAAAAAAAAAGACAAAAATCAAAAGGTTTCACATAGATATTCATCCAATTATACCTTGGTCACCATTATTGACGCCTCTCCGCCGTGGGCTCTGTGGAATTCGATCATTTGCCCTAGCGGGTACTCACTGATAACATCGCTGTTGAGAACGAAGAAAGGCTCACCAGAACCATCGACCAGCTTGTCCTTGGCTAGAGCCAGGGGACCAGCGGTGCCCATTGGCTCATTCTCCTGCGAGCAGGTGATCTTTATCCCCAGTTTGCTCTCAAATTCCTTCAAGAAGTTCAGCATCACCTGCAAAGCAAAAACACGATCACACACATCATCGACATTTTAAACAGAAAATCAGCTACAGAATGATTTGGCTGAGGTTCATTTCTCTTACCTCTGGTTGGTAATTGATGGCTAGAACGACTTCTGTCACTCCAATGGCTTTCAAAGCTTCAATCTGATAAAATAATCACAATCACAAACATAGATTGTGGTTAATTTACACAATTTACTTGCACCATATCCATTGTAAGACATGAAACTTCAAATTCATCTATGAAGATTTAGAGGATAAATTTGAAAAAACACACAGAAATTTCTAGAAGCAAGCTTGTGATTCAAGTGTCTAATATAGGGCGTGTTTGGATGCAACCCAAATTGCAATTGGCTTGATTTTTTTTTTTTTTTTGCAGATCGAATGGCATAATCTATTCTCCCCTGCATTTGGGATGGGTTTGGATTGTTGGATACCGTTAATTCCAACTTGTCCACCCAAAATCACCATCAGCAACATATGCTGAAAATAATTTGGAGCGCAAAAGGTGGGAACACGGTATCCTGCCTAACATCAATTCTGATTTCCATGCCAAACACACAGTAGAACTGCACCCTAAAGGGTTCTTTTCATCTTCCACAGGAAACACTGGATTTCAGATATGAAATAGATCCAGACAAGCAAAACAAGAATCAAACATATACTTAAGAAAATGATTATCGATTCATCAGAAATCAACAGTAGAGAGATGCATAAACAGATCCAGTCCATAAGGGAAAAAAGGAATTCTTTTCTTCAATTTCAAAGAGATGGACTCATGCAGCATACCTGATGCAGAATCATGGGTTTGTTAGCAAAATCCACAAGCGGCTTCGGAACGCTAAGCGTCAATGGCCGCAGACGCGTACCAAACCCTCCGACGAGAATGAGTGCCTTCATCGTTGAACAGAGAACCAACTACTTTTGATCTATCACAAAATCACCCCCAAAATTTAGCAATTTAACATAAACCATGCAGAAATTTGAAACAAAGTATGCCAGAAATTCAACACATATGAGAGCCGGCCTCAGCATGCCGGGTGTGAAGCTGAACCTGCCACGGACTCTAACAGCGGCTGAGAGGAGGAGAAGACAGACCAGATCTTGATGGGGAATTTGAGGAAACCAACTGCGAGAATTTAATGATGGGGAGAGAGAGGAAAAGGGCCAAAAGAGGGTAACAGGTGTTGAGAGAAGCTCAGTACAGAGAGAGAGAGAGAGAGAGAGAGAGAGAGATTCGTCGGTGTGTTTTAGCTGGAATGGAACGGAGGAAAGATACAAATTCCAGCTAAGTTACAGAGCGATTTTTGGAGCAAACACGTTGAATTTTTTTGCAAATACGACAGTAGGCTAGAAACGGGAATCAGAATTAAAGGAGAATGGTCGGTGGTCTTTCAAATTAAGAGATCAGAGTTACAGCTTCCATTAGAAGATGGAATCTGAGAAAGGAAATTTGAAATTTTGGTGAGAGATGATGAAAACCCTCTCTGATTTAGGGGGCGTTTGGATTGTAAGTTACGTAAGCTACTTATAGTTGATTATAAACCACTACTGCTGTAAGTAGAAAAAGTAACTTATTTGGTGCTATCTTTCACGGATGGCCCATGAAGAGTTTTCAGAAACTGAGAGAGAGAGAGAGAGAGAGAGAGAGAGAGGATTACGGTGCCTGAATCAAGGAAATGGGAGAGGGGATCTCGACAGCGGCGGTTGGATTGGCGTGCGGCAGCGATGGTAGTGGTGGAACAGGGGCGACAGCGGAGGAGGAAAAATTGAGAGAGAGAGAGGCGTTCGCACAAAAATGGTATAAGCTCCTCCTATTGTTAATTTACAACGATTGATTTACAAAAGAGGAAGAATAGAAAGAGGAGAAGAAGAGTAGAGGGGAGAGAGAGAGAGAGAGAGGGAGAGAGTTTAAGGAGGGTAGAGAAGCAGAGATGGAGTCTGAGAAGGAGATTAGGGAGAGAGAGAGAGAGAGAGAGAGAGAGAGAGAGGCGTTGGCATCCACACGAGTGGAGAGAAGCCACACGTGTGGAATTGAGGTCATCCCTTGTCAGCCCATGCACCAAAAAACACGAGCATTAGATCACACTGATTAGATGGATACGAGCGTCTGATGGACGTTTACTTTCGTACCATTGTCCATACATGGTACAGAAAACTAGAGGAACGGTCCTGATTGACACCTAACCCTTGCAAGTGTTCGGGTCCTTCCGGCTCTACCGTATAATCTCACCATTGCCATTTGGACAATATAGCCATCCAAATGAGTGTTTGATTTCCATTTACACATGCAAATGAAAAAGTAGGTAATTATTAAAGTTTTACTGTGTTTGAAACAAAGATTTCCTACGTGCAAAAAAAAGGATACTCGTACATTTGTGGGGCGATTGTGATCTTTGTCACATATTTGTGCCGTTTTAGCATAACATTTTAGCATAAAAATGAGGTATATCTAAAGCTCAAGTGACCAACACTATAGGAAACTGTGGTCATAAATGATTTTTTATAATACATATTCAAACCACTATTTCATGTCGCGTGGCCCTACTATGAGCTCTTGATTGGCCTTAGTTTTAAGTCCATATCTTAAAATTACCTTGCAAAATGGACGGGCGACGTAAATAAGCCACATGTTTCATGGCCGGCAAAAATATGTATCTCTTTCTTGATTTGCCACATGTTTCATGGGCCGACAAAAAATATATACCTCTTTTTTCATTTTAGCACACGAGAAACAAACCTTTCGTGTAAAAAGTAAAAGAGTACATGAACTACATTACCCATTTGCTATTATTTACACCATGTGAATGGAAATCGGACCGGCCTAATGAGCCCCACGGTAATTGTGTCTGGCCTAGTCTTCAGATGGGCCTGGTGTACTGTCCAGATCCGACAATGAACACCTTCGGCAACAATAAACTGGGCCACAGGACGGACGCGGTGAGGCCCACTTAACGAACAACCCAAAATCCACATAGATCATGAAATCCACAGATCACGGAATGGAACTGAATGCACTGGGGTGGGTGGGTGTTGTTTTTGAGCATAGGCATGAGGTCCCACTCGGTAGACGGTATCAGATCAGTTATTGAAAGGTACCATGTGGCCGACAGTGACAGTTGTACCGTAAAATAATGCACATGAATTGCACCGTATTTTACTATACCTGCATCAATCCAGTCTGTCAAAATAGTGAGGATATGGTGTGTACAATCACATGGACATTTTTCTTGTTATCGTCCATCTAATGGCTAATAATCGGACGGTTGGTATCATTCCGTCAGTGTGATTTTCTGCCTCTGCTACATCCAGACCACATGATTTGGACGGTCTAGATTGTCGTACATCTACACTAAATGCAATAGATGAGAGCGCGGCAGTCTAGCTAGCTGGAGTTGATGCATCAAGTGGCAGCTCATCAGAAGGACGGTTGTGATCTACCGTCAGCCTGCTTAGTTGGTAGATGGAGGGTAAGGATGACTACGGGCATCGCTGGATGTTTAGGATAAAAGCTGTACATCAGCATCCCGCACATGTGGTGAATAATCACTCATGATGGTAGCCATGGTGACGAATACGGGTGATATGTTGCGACGTGTACGGCTACGCACCGTCCATCTCACGCAAGCGAGTCGAACGCCGAAAAACGCGTTATCTTTTCAGCGTTTTTACGAACCTTCCGAAGAAAAAAGACGGAATGGGTTGGATTTGAGGATTTGAAGGAGATGGAAGAACGAGTAAACGGAAGAACGAGTAAATGCTGGAAATCAAAAGGAAAAAAAAGAAAAGAAAAAAAAGCAGAGCAGATGAACCAATTAAGAAGATCTTCTGGAAAGATCGGAAATCTCGCTATAAAATCAGTGGAGAAAAACGATCCGAAATCTCGTGAAATTCAAAGAAACGCAGCGAAGAAATCAGATCTTCTGGAAAGATCGGAACGAGGAAGGATCCTCTCATGGATACAGAGGAATACGCCGGGGAATATTCGCAAACCACTCCAAAATGTCGTGAAATCCAATGAAACGCCGCGAGAAAACCAGATCTCTCGCAAGACTCATGGATTCCAGAAAAATTCAAGTTGAAGAAACCAGATTTCCTGAAAACGAACAGACTCGAGGTTGAAAGAATAGGAAAAAATGGACTAATCTTCAAAATCCTATCATATATTTCATGAAATTCAAAGAATTGCCGCAAAAATAACCAGATCTAAGATCTCATCTACATTGCCGGATCATCCACAATATCTACATCCAACCGTCTAAAAACCAATCAAAATCCACTTCCAGACATTGAAAAAGCTCAAGAAAGCTTCGAAAATAGCTGTACAGAGCCAGATCTGCCAGGAAATCGATTTTAAAAAATCGCCGAAACCAGTAAAAAAGAGAAAAATTTCGAAGCACTTTAGATCTTACCAGAAATTTCGTCAGATCGTCGCCGGGATGTCGCCGGAAGGAAAAAGATTCCGACAGCTATTCTCCGGACCCGATCTGGCTTTCTCGCCGGCTTTTCTTCTCCTCTTTCTTTCGCTCCGAAACCCGACGGGTTCGCCCTATTTATATAGCTGGCGGACACGTCCACATGCAGTTAATAGGTTTTTATTTCGGCTCTCTCCTTTCATAAGCTAGGATTATGCAGTATATAATTCCGAAGGGACGCGGATTAGCTACTGACAGGTTGTGTAGCCATCTCGCTACTGAAGTGACGTCACCAACTTCTGTGGGCCCCACTGTGATGTAGGTGTTGTATCGACACCGTCCATCCAGTTGGAGAGATCATTTTAGGGCTTGATCCAAAGAATGAGGCAGATCCAAATCTCAAGTGGATCCCACCAAAGAAAACAGTGGGGACAGTGACACTACCGATGAAACCTTAGTAGGGCCCACCATGATGTTTTTTTGAGATCCAACCTGTTCATAAGTTCACACAGACATGGAAGAAGGGAAAACACAAATATCAGCTTGATCGAAAACTTCTGTGGTCCTAAGAAGTTTTTAATGGTAGGAGATCAATTCCCACTGTTTTCTTTGGTGAGATTCACTTGAGATTTGGATCTGCCTCATTCTTTGGCTCAAGCCCTAAAAGGATCTCTCCAACTGGATGGACAGTGTGGATACAACACCTACATCACAGTGGGCCCCACAGAAGTTGGTGACGTCACTTCAGTAGCGAGATGGCTACACAACCTGTCAGCAGCTAATCCGCGTCCATTCCGAAGCGGATTGCGTGGTAATCCACACACCATCAACTTAGATGGTGTGTTGACGTCATCAAGTTCTGTGGGTCCCACCATGATGTATGTGTTATGTCCACACCATTCATCCATTTGATGAGATCATGTTAAGGTATGATCCCAAAACTGAGGCAGATCCAAAGCTCATGTGGACCACACCACAGGAAATAGTGGGGACAATGATTCCTACCGTTGAAACTTATTAGGAGACGCAGAAGTTTTGAATCAATCTTATATCTGTCTTTTTCCATTCATCCAGTTATATTTGAACTTATGAACAGGTTGGATTGCAAATAAACAACATGGTGGGCCCTACGAAGGTTTCAACGGTAGGAATCATTCTCCTCACTTCTTCCTGAGGTATGGCCCACCTGAGGTTTGGATCTGCCTCAGTTTTGGGCTCATGCCCTAAATGATCTCTTCAAATGGATGAACGTATGGATATAACAAATACATCACTGTGAGACCCACAGAACTTGGTGACGTCAGCACACCACCAAAGTCGGTGGTGTGTGGTACACCACGTAATCTGCTTCCAATTCATTAAAATTCCAAAACTACATATGATCGGACGGCGAATATCCAGCAAGCAGACGTGTTGAAACCACAGCCGCTCATTAGGTGAACTCTCCATGGGTATTTAGTTCAGACGAGAGGGGCCATGGTTCAATGATCTAGACCGTTGATCTTTGGTATGCCAAAAACAATGGGCCATGCCATTTATCATATTTGAACATCTTTGTTATCTTTTGGGCCTTTTATCAATTGAATGTGGAATGTTGCTGTACTTCTCTTCTCAACCGTCCGTTTGTGGTGACAAGATGAACTTATAGGATTTTCCTTCTGAGAGAATTTGTTGAAGATAATTGATTCCTGCAGTTAGGAAATAGATCAATGGTCTAGATTAAAGATTTTTATGGGCCATTCATCACGACTGAAAAACCAGAGTGCACTTTGCAATGACTCAGAAGGAGGAACCTGTAATTTCCGGACACCCTGTCGCAGTAACTTCCTCTGAGTGGGCCCACCGTAATGTTTTTTTAGAAATCTACACTGTCCATCCGTTTTTGCATATGATGTTAGGGCATGGGCTAAAAATGAGGCAGATCCAAAACTCAAGTGGGCCGCACGGCAGGAAAAAACTGGTTAGGGAAATGCCAACCGTTGAATATCCCTCGATCCAAACCGTTCATAAGTTCATATCCACCGTGTTGTTGATATGCAATCCAAACCGTTCATAAGTTCATATCTATGAAATCCATACCGTTCATAAGTTCATATCTATGAAGTCCATACCGTTCATAAGTTCCAAAACTTTTGTAGCCCATAAATGTTTCAACGGTGAACATTCAATCCTCAATTTTTTTTTTATTTTGTTAGTCACACTTGAGTTTTGGATCTGCCTCATCTTGGTACCATGTACTAAAATTACCTGGGAAAATAGATGGACGGAGTGGATTTTTCAAACCATGTCGGCCCTGTTTACCGGCGCAGGAAGCTCCCTGCCCTTCGCTGCCGCAGTCAATCCGCGTCCGTAATTTCCACTGTCCCAAGACCGGCGCCCGCGGATTTGGTGCATCGTTGGTGGATCCCTAAATGTGGGGTCCACCCTGTGGCATACGTTCGAGATGCATTGGGCGCACTGTGGCATGTGAGTGCCATCCAACCCGTCTATTAGGTGAGCCACGACAATTGGAAAAATGGGGGACATTGGGGAGGAGACGTCCACCGTAGAAATTTCAAGATGAAATGTTGGGTCCACCTTGTTGTTTATATGCCATCCAAACCATTCATCAGGTGGGCCCCACCAGGATTAATAGACAAACTGAAACTCAAGCTGGCCAAAACAAGTGTACGTATAATAAGCTGCATGATTGTACATTGCTCCCGTGTTAAGTGTCCCACCGTAGATTTCGATGAAGATTCGGTGGATGAACGGTGCCCATGAGCCGTATCACGCTCATGCACGTCACGGTGTGTGATCACATCCATTTTGTGACCTAACCGATTTGCAAGTTGCCTCCTGCGGTGCTTGTTTGCCGTCTGTGATTACATTTGGTGGGACCCACACTATCAACAACACAAAATGCTCCTGGCTTTGATAAGAGAGTACTTAAAAATCCGGACACGTTGTTTGATTCTGGTGATGGAGGGAACACACAAAATGCTCCTGTTGTTTGATTCTGTTGGAGAAACCTTCTCCAATTCTGCTTCTCTTCTCCCTGACTGTGGGGCCCACCTTAATGTATGTGTCTTGCATCCACCCCGTCCATCCGTTTCTCCAAGCTCATTTCAGGGCACAGGACTAAAAATTCAGCAGATCAAAATGTCAGGTGGACCACACTACAGGAAACAATAGTGATTACTACTAAAACCTTCTTGGGGCAACAAAGGTTTTCAATCAAGCTCATATTTGTGTGGTCCCTTCGTCAACAGGTTGGATGGCAAAAAACATTCCGGTGGCCCCAGGTAGCTTTTAATGGTGGGAATTCAATCACCAATGTTTCATGTGGTGTGGTCCACCTGAGATGTGGATCTGCTTTATTTTTGGGCTCATGCCTGAAATCAATTGAAGAAACAGATGAACGGTGTGGATGTAAGACAAAGACATCAGGATGGGCTCCACACTCGGGGATCAAACCAAGCCACGCCCAAAGTTCAATACTCTAAAAAGTGTGATAATGATGCGCATGCAGTTAGGATTTATATAAAATTTTCCTAAGTGGTGAATAAATAATTCAATTTAAACGTCCAATCCAGTACCATTATGAATGTATCAAGAACTAACATTAATCAACGAGTGTCACAAATCAGACTTTGGGATTGCTTAACCAATTTTAATAACAGGTTCCACAATCAGTACAAGAGATGATTTATATCACGATGACGACTGAAAATTATTGAGGATCCAACTAAAAGGTGGACCATACGATAGAAAAATAATTTAGACGGCTCAAAAACTTTCAAATTTAAGTGAAGCCCTTGATAATTCAATCAACCAGATTTTTCATTTTGGTGTATATTTAAAAAAAAAAAAAAACGTACGGGATAATTTACAAGTTTTTTTTTTTTTTTTTTTTATCACACGCACTCACACACCACACACACGTTGCTCAGTCACACGACAATGGGTGATCGAACTCATAACCTCATGTTGACCACCTCCACTCTCGAAATCAATACCAAGGCCTCAAGTGTTGAAATGGGGCTATCTTTACTTAGTCTACCACTTGGGCTAGGGATCAGTGTGTATCATGGGGCCCACCTTGATCAGTTGTTGTATATCCACATCGCCTATTTATTTTTAAGTCCATTTTATGAGCTTGTTCTAAAGATTAAGTAGATCAATTCTCATGTGGACCACACCATAGGAAACAATGGCGATTAAACACTCTACCATTAAAAACTTACTAGGACCCATATTAAGGTTTTGTAATGTTTATTTGCAATCAACCTGTCATGAAGGCAAAATATAAATATCAGCTTGATTAAAACTTTTGTAGCCCACAAAAAAATTTTAATAGTTATTCATCACGGTTTCGAAGATTTAGATCATATTGCCGTTTGGTATAAGTGGTATAATGAGATGAGAGAAAAGTAGGAAGAGGTGAATATGAAAAAAAAAAAAAAAAATTTCAAGGTGGGTCCCACATGGGGGGAGTTACACGGGTAGATCATTCATTTGGAGAGATCAATTTAGGGAATGAGGCAGATTCAAAGCTCAAGTGGACAAAGAATACATTGGGGATTGATCTCCTATCATTAAAAATTTCTTGGGGCATAGAAGTTTTCGATCTAGCTGATATTTGTGTTTTCCCCTCTTCCATGTCTGTACTAATTTATGAACAGGTTCGATCTTAAATAATCATCATGGTGGGCCCTAGGAAGGTTTCAAAGGTTATATCATTGTCCCCACTATGTTCTTTGGTGGGTTCCACTTGAGCTTTGGATGTTGTATTTTAAAAGATTTTAAATCTTTTAAAATATTTTGTTTCAAATTTTTCCTTTGAAAGAGATTTCCCTCCACAAGTTTGTTTTTAGAATTTTGTGTATTTCCTTTGTCCCACATTAGAAATAACCAAAGAAAAAAGCAAATATATAAGTAGAGGCTTGACACATGGGCTAGACTCTCAAGGGGCAAGTGAATTTTGTGATTTGTGGGGGCTATGCACATTTACCCATAGCATGCCAAAAACCACGCAACGCCCGCCCGCCAGCCGATCAAGCCATGCCGTCGCCAGTGCCGGTCTCGGGCTTGGGCTCGGGCTCGGGTCTGGGTCTGGGTTTACTGTGAGTATACTTGCGCACCTTCCTTTTGTTACAACGGACAGTGAAAGTGTACTCGCTCCAACGGTCTTTTGTTTTAAACGTCCAGAGACGCATCTGTTTGGGTGGTGGCATCAGTTGGGTTTAAACCCAACGGACCTAACCCAATTCAAAACGGTGCATTAAGCACCTAATCAAGTTTATATATAGGATTTGATTAATCCGTTTTAAATCTTCCAAAAATCTTCTTCTCTCTCAATTTTGCTAAACCTCTACACTTAGTTTTTCTATTTCTGTTTTCTCTGACTCACCGAATCATTGCATCTTGAGTTTACGGTGTACTTGCTGGTTCGAGCCTTGTACGGCGAGTGCACAGTCGGGACTAGGGTGATAGTCATTGTATCCTGGAGGCCAACTATCTGTGACTCCTGTTGCATTTGGAAAGCGGTCCAAGGAGGGCATATTTGGTTTCAAGCCCAGTGATTCGTCACGCCTCGACTTAGTGTTCTTCAAAACAAATAAGTTCTTTATTTTTTGTTTTAATTTTCATTTTATTTTTTATTTTTGTTAGTTGTTTTCAACATTCACATCCATCATTCTTGAAACTAAAATTCATACAGTTGAAAACAACAGACAGATTATTTTCTGTTTCTACTTTCTTTGTGATTTCTGTTTCAATCTCAATTTGAAACAGAAACACTTTCTTTTGTACTGTCTGTTCCAATTTGAACTCAGAACAAAATTTTTCTATTTTCTATTAATTCTAGATAGCACATATGGCCATCATTATAGTCAATCCTACGACCGAACTGTCCAAAATTGAACCTTTTAATGGACAGAATTACAAACGGTGGAAACAGAAAATTTCTTTTGCTTTAGAAACCTTGAAAGTCTTTTACATCTTGTCTGATACATTTATAGTTGACCCAGCCAACCAAAATGAAGTTCAATATGCCAACAATTGCAAACACTACATTCTGGATATCTTGTCAAATGAATTGTATGATGTTTATGTTTATATGATTCTGCGAAAGAGATATGGAATGCACTTCGGAATGCACTTCAAAAGAAGTATATTCTTGAAGACGCTGGATCTAAAAAACATGCAATATCGAACTTCTTTCACTTTAATATAACAGATGATAAACTTATCATAAATCAAATTCATGATTATCAAAATCTGATACATGAATTAACAATTAAAGGAATAAAGTTAGACGAGGTATTTCTATCTGGAGCGTTAATTGAGAAATTATCTCATTCTTAGAAAGAATACAAAAATAAGATAAAACATAAAAAGAATGGCGTCTCTTTGAAAAATACAATTGTACACATATGTATAGAGGAGGCAAATAGGATCAGAGATCAAATTGGTGATGCCAATGAGTCTGTCTTAAAGGCTAACCTAGTCGAATTAGGTCAGGAAAAGAAGGGTAAAAGTAAAATACAATGTCACAACTGTAAAAAGTTTGGACACTATGTTAATGAGTGTCGGCTGAAAAATAAGCCAAACAAACAGTTAAAAAAGAAAGGCAATTGTCGTTTTTGTGGAAAACCAGGACATTATGCAAATGTATGTAGGCTGAAGAAAAAGAGCAAAAAGCCACAAATTAATCTTGCTGAAACAGAAGCTGATACGGTTGTTGTGGTTCTGACTGAAGTCTTCCTTGTACACAACCTGGAATGGATACTGAATACCGAAGCAACTCAGCATGTGTGTAAGGACCGTAGCATGTTTACCTCTTATCAAGAAATAAGGGATGATGAACGAGTCTTCATAGAAAATGCTCGGACCTCTCCAGTTGCTGGAAAAGGAAAGATAGTTCTGAAGCTTACATCGGAGAAGACATTAATGTTGAATAATGTCCTATATGTGCCTGATATTCGACGAAACTTGATCTCAGGTTCGCTCCTCAATAAGGCTGGTGTTAAACTTGTATTTGATTTTAACAAGCTTGTAATGATTAGGAATGGATCTTCATTGGGAATGGTTATTGTAATGATAGTCTTTATATTGTAAACGTTGATAATAATAAGATGTCATCCAGTTCTGCTTATATTGATGAGTCAACTTCTTTATGACATAGTAGATTAAGTCATATTAATGTAGCATCTATAAAAAGAATGAATATGTTAGGTTTATTACCTAATATATCAGAAGAAGATATAGGAAAATGTGAGGTTTGTGTAGAATCAAAATTTCAAAGAAACCTTTCAAATCTGTAGTTAGAAATTCTGAATTACCAGAGTTAATTTATAATGACCTAGGTGATTTAAAAAATCACATGTCTAGAGGTGGTAAAAGATATTATGTAACTTTTGTAAATGATTGGTCTATGTATACTATAATTTACCTTCTTAGAAATAAAGATAATGCATTTAAAGTCTTTATTAAATATAAAACTGAAGTTGAAAACCAACTAAGTAGGAAAATTAAAAAGCTTAGATCAGGTAGAGGTGGAAAATATGTGTCAACATACTTCAAGGAGTTTTGTGAAAAGTATGGCATAATTCATGAAACCACTGCATCGTATACACCAGAACAAAATGGAATAACAGAACGTAAGAATAGAACTCTAAAAGATATGATGAACGCAATGTTGAATAGTTCAGGTTTGCCTTTCAACGTGTGGGGGGAAGCTATCTTATTAGCCTGTTATGTCTAAAACAGAATACCTCACAAGCAGTTAGGAAATATACCATGTGAACAATGAAAATATCATACTCTTAGTTATAAATATCTAAAAGTGTGGGGGTGTCTTACTAAGGTAGGATTACTTGAGAACAAGAAAACTAAGATAGGTCCAAAAACATCAGACTGTATATTTATAGGTTATGCTCAACATAGTGCTGCATATAGATTTCTGGTTCTAAAATCTAAGAATAATGTTCTCGATCCAAATACTATTATAGAAATTATGAATGTAGAGTTTTTTGAATTTATTTTTCCTTTAAAATCACGTTTGGAAGAAACAAAAGATGATAACTCTTTGGATATGAATTTAACTAGTAGAACTATATACACTACTAATGAAATAGAGGAGGAACCTAATGCTTCTAATGAAGTAAATCAAGATCCAAGAAGAAGTAAAAGGGCCAGAAAAGAAACTAATATAGGAGATGAATTTTTTAAATTCCTATTATAAGATGATCCTGTAACATACTTAGAAGCTATAAATTCTTCAGACGCTACCTTTTGGAAGGAAGCTATAAAAGATGAATCACATTCAATAGTATCTAATAACATATGGGAATTAGTAAATCTTCCTTCTGGAAGCAAATTTATAGGTTGTAAATGAGTTTTTAAAAAGAAACTTAGACCTGATGGAACTATAGATAAGTTCAAAGCCAGGTTAATAGCAAAGGGTTTTAGACAAAAGGAAGGATACGATTATTTTGATACATATTCACTTGTAGCTAGAATTACATCAATTAGAGTATTAATAGCTATAGCATCCATTTATAAGTTAGTGGTTCACCAAATGGATGTTAATACAGCATTTCTAAACGGTGAGTTAGAAGAAGAAATCTACATAAAAGAACCTCAGGGATATAAAATCATAGGACAAGAAAACAAAGTGTGTAAACTTGTTACGTCCTTATATGGTTTAAAACAAGCCCTTAAAAAATGGAATGAAAAGTTTGATAATGTCTTAAAATCAAACGGTTATATTATAAATGATGTAAATAAATGTGTATAAATTTTCTGATAATGAAAGTGTCATTATATGTCTATATGTAAATGATATGCTAATATTTGAAACTAACGTAAAACTTGTGAATGATACTAAACAAATCCTGTCTTCTAACTTTGATATGAAAGATTTAGGAGAAGCAAGTATGATATTAGGTATTCAGGTAATCAGGAAAGATGATAATATTACATTATCCCAGTCACATTATGTTAAAAAAATACTAAAGAAGTTTGAACACTTTGATTGCTTACCTGCTAATACACCATATGATCATTCTGTGCAACTCAAGAAGAATACAGGAAGTAGTATATCTTAACATGCTTATTCTCAAGTAATTGGTAGTTTAATGTATCTGATGAACTGTACAAAATCAGATATTGCTTTTGCTGTAAATAAACTGAATAGATATACACATAACTCTAGTTATGATCACTGAAATGCTCTAAATAGAATATTAATATATTTAAAAGGTACTGTTATATATAGCATATGCTATACAAGTTATCTACCAGTATTGGAAGGTTATACTGATGCCAATTAGATAACTGACTCTGATGAAACTAAATCCACAAGTGGATATGTATTCACAATTAGTGGAGGAGTAATATCTTGAAAATCTACAAAACAAACGTGCATTGTTAGATCGACAATTGAGTTGAAATTCATTGCACTAAAAAAGGCAGGTTTAAAAGCTAAATGGCCAAGAAATCTCTTGGCAATATACCTATTTGGCCAAAGCCTGTATCAGCCGTATCTATTCATTGTAATTTTTAGGCAACTATAGCCAAGGCTAATAGTAAGATCTACAATTGTAAAAGTAGACATATCAGACTTCGACATAATATTTTTAGACACCTGCTAACTGATGGTGTTATTACTATTTTTCGTATGATCGAAAAAGAATCTAGCAGATCCTTTGACCAAAGAACTATCCAAAGGGTTAGTCATAGAAACATCGAAAGGAATGTGGTTGAGCCTAACATTATGAGCTACCAGTGTCGGCAACCCAACCTATATAAGTGGAGATCCTATGCGATAGGTTCAATGAGTAAACAACAAGACACTAGGAGATTGAAAAGCACTGCAGTGAGTTACCCCTTTTTGAGATGTACACAGTGCAAACAGCAATGTTTAGGAGGATGAGTTTAAACTCTTAATGAATCCATAACCAAGATTGATGGTGTATTTATTTACTGTGTACACTTGATGGAATTCACCTATATGAGTGTGGAAGTTGAGGCCACTTCCTATGAGATATTAGGCTATTCTCTAGAATATTGATAAAATTTTAGGTAAATGTGCATGGCTGAAATGCACCAAATCGCAGAACTAGAAGTATTGGAATAGTTGTGTGAGTGACATGTATGGTCGTTTATGTTAAAGGGTTATGTTAAAGACTGATAGTCACGTAATTCCTGTAAACCTATCTTGCTTACTCTAAATGTTGATCAAAGTCCGATAGACATCAACACTATTACACAACTGTTCTACTCTAAACTCGAAATGTTTTGAAATTTGAAACATGTGGGGGATTGTTGTATTTTAAAAGATTTTAAAATATTTTGTTTCAAATTTTTCCTTTGAAAGAGGTTTCCCTCTACAAATTTGTTTTTGGAGTTTTGTGCATTTCCTTTGTCCCACATCGGAAAGAACCAAAGAAAAAAGTATATAAGTAGAGGCTTTACACATGGGTTAGGCACATTGACCAAGTGAATTTTGTGGTTTGTGGGGGGCTATGCACATTGACCCACACTATGCCAAAAACCACACGCGCCCGCCGGCCGACCGAGCAGAGCCGCGCCGTCGCCATCGCTGGTGCCGGGCTCGGGTCTAGGGGTCAGGTCAGGGTCAGGGTCAAGGTCTATTGTGAGTATACTTGCGCACCTTCCTTTTGCTACAACGGACACTGAAAGTATACTCGCTCTAACGATCTTTTGTTTTAAACGTCTAGAGACGCATCTGTTCGAGTGGTCACATCAGTTGGGTTTAAACCCAACGGACCTAACCTAATTCAAAACGGTGCATTAAGCACCTAATCAAGTCTATATATAGGATTTGATTAATCCATTTTAAATCCTCTGAAAATCTTCTCTCTCAATTTTGTTAAACCTATAGACTCGGTTTTTCTGTTTTTGTTTTCTCTTACTCACTAAGTTACTACATCTCGAGTTTACGGTGTACTTGCTGGTTCGAGCCCTATACTGCGAGTGCATAGCTGGGACTAGGGTGATAGTTGTTGTATCTTGGAGGTAAACTATTCGTGATTCCTGTTACATTTGGAAAGCTGTCCAAGGAGGGCAGATTTGGTTTCAAGCCTAGTGATTCGTCATGCCTCGACTTAATGTTCTTCAAAACAAATAAGGTCTTTATTTCTATTTTAATTTTCATTTTATTTTTTATTTTTGTCAGTTTTTTTCAATACCCACATCCAACATTAGATCCGTCTCATTCTTTGGATCATGTCCTAAAATGATCTCTCCAAATGGATGGGCGGTGTGGATACAACACACATCACAGTGGGGCCCACAAAAGTTGGTGACATCACTTCATGAGTAAGATAGCTACTCAACCCCTCGTAGCTAATCCACGTCTGGTAATTTTATCGGTGAAAAGAAAAAATACATAAGGGTAGTTTCATAATTTTATCTTTCAAGAATAACTAAAAAATCCTTTCCAGATTCTAATAAAATAATTGACTGATCCCCAGAGGCATTGCATTTTTGTGCCTTCGACATCGTGTACTCAGACAAGTGGCACTGGTTTATGATAATCAGAACCGTTCATCAACCTATCTCCTCCAACTAATGGCTACAGATTAAAATTTTCTTTGATTAAACTATTTTAATTTTCTAATAAATGAACCTTTCATCACTCAATGTTACCCATTCCTAACATTTATTTTTAATTCTCTATGTTGTAAAATAAAGTTGGTCGTCGAAGAAGTATAAAAGATATGCGACCAGCGAGCGTCTCTCCATAAAAGTCGCGACCAAACTATCAAACTAGCGAGCCTTCTTGCTCACGTCTTATGTATCACTCAGACCTGCAATCGCCTATACATTCCCGTTGTGCGAGCAACTCTGCTCTTGGTCGACAAACGTGGTCATCTACGAGTTTGAGCAGCTCTGCTCCCATCATGTGGGGAGACCCCCGTTATGTGAGCAGCTCCCGTCATGTGGGGAGACCCCCGTTATGTGAGCAGCTCCCGTCATGTGAGTAGCCCTTATTATGTGAGCAGCCCTGGTCTCTAGTCTTTGGCAGGGACGTCTCTCCTCTCATAGTACCAGCAGCCCATATAGGCCAGTTTTGACTTGTTTCTATTCGTAGCTCCAAACATCTCCATCAAGAAACGTAATTAGCTAGACTTCTAGAGTGGTTAGGCCATCCCCTTATCTAAGGATTAACAAGATAAGCACCTTACCCCCTGAAATCAGTAGTGATCTTAACGGTTTGCGTAACAGACTGGATTACCCAGATTTGTATAAATAGATGGCCCCACAGATGATAGAGGTACACGATCTCTAAGCCTACGTTTCACACTTCATCTTATCAAGTCACCTCCGACTTAAGCTTCGGAGGGCCAACGGCCAAGCGCCGACTATTCTTAGTTTTCTTTTTTGACTTTTAGGTTTGGAGGGAAGCTCACTTCGAAAAGGGCGTATACTTAGGAGGTACTTATTACTAGAATCTTACGTCAACACTCTAGACCATGTGATCTTTGGATCTACGACCATTCATTGGTCAATGCATCAGATGAACGATGTTGATCTAGTCAATATATTCTAACTTTCCATAAATGACACAGGGGCACAATAACTTCTATGTCCAGATGCACTGGATTGGTGCCAATGCATGGATACAAATATACGGACGCGGATTGCCTGACAACGCCTTTCGCAGCATCTCCTGCGCTCGGAATATAGGTGGGGCCCACCATGATGTTTGTGAGAAATCTACACCGTCCAACCGTTTTGTGAGATTATTTTAGGCGTTGATACAAAAAATTAACAGGATCCAAGACTCAAGTGGGCCGCACTAAAGAAAAAGGTTGGTAGGAAAACTCCTACCATTGAAACCTCTATGAGGTCTACAGTGATTTTTATATGCCATCCATACCGTTCATAATGTCATTCGTACTGAAATGAACTGAAAATACAAATACTATCCTGATTCGAAACTTCTGTGGCCCCACGAATATTTGAACTGTGGAACTTCAATCGTCACGTTTGCGGCCCACTTGAGTCTTGGATCCCGTTCCTTTTTTGTCTCAACGCCTAAAATGATCTAAAAAAACGGTTGCGTAGATTTCTCACAAACATCACGGTGGGCCCCACCTAGATTCCAAGCGCGGTAGATGCCTGCGAAAGGCTTTCGCAGGCAATCCGCGTCCCAAATATACAATCCTCCTATGATACTTCTACGCGTAACATTGACTAACAACGCAACCTTGCAGTTGCCAAACGCATATTCCGGACTGCCAACAGAGATCCAACCGTTGAATCTCGCCAGATCAGTACACGTGTACATTAGATCCCCTGTCCCAAAATCCATGCTGTTTTACTCATCAAGCGGGCCGCAAACGTCTACGTTAGATACTAGCCTTTTGTGGCTTCTTTATAGCCGCACATTTTTTCCGTGCAAGTGTCGTCAGTTTGATGAGTAGATTGAGTTGATTTACAGTAAAGGGCATGTTCACGGTCAACTGCACCTAATCAATGGCCAGGATCTCTCACACGTGTTCCAATTTGGCGTGTGTGCAGCAAATCAACATAAAAGGGTTCTTCAAAGATAGATCGGTCGCCATTATATTAATATATTGAATTGAAATCCACGGAAGCATATTCTATGCTTTATGCGATTAACCTAACAATATACATTGACCTTTTGCCTCGTAGGAAGAACATGAATTAGTAAAAGCTACGTCTAGCTTGTAAAATATGAGGTCCTCTCTGATGTGTCTCGCTGGACCAGAAAATGATCTTCTTCCATCAATATCTGATAGGCACCAGTTGGGGAGTGGATCCTAGCCGCACATTTAGTGGGGTCCTGTCGTCGCATGCCATTGGTCGAAAATCACATCGAATTGATTACTCTATCTATCAGTTTCTCCTTACCGTCAGGTAAAGCGGACTACTGTCCATACGCATGGAATCATCCACTAGGCTTGATTTTCAACAAGTAATCACTCATAGTAAGGGCCTACTAGATGGACGGACTGGATTCACCGGATGATATCCCATATTTCAGTTATTGGGCGATGAACATCCCTTCCGATCCAGCAAATATAATGATTATATACCCGTTGCAAGTTACAATTTAAAATGGCCCACCGCAGGAAAGATCAAGAAGAAGGCACTGAAGATCTAGAATTCGGATCTGGCACGGACCAACCGTTAGATGCGGATCCACGTGGGGTCGGTTGCTCCATTGATGGCTCACGTGGAAACCAACAATGAAATTGGTGTAGTTTAAGAAGAGCAGACCAATTCAATCATTAAGAATCCGAGCGTGGCCCACACAGATGGACGGTGGAAAAGAATATTGTCAGCAATAGCATTGAAGTTGAAAACGTGCTCTAAATGCGTAGGTTCCTCTAATCTGCATGATCTGTCCTTGGGTGGGTCGTGTGACCATCAATACTGGAACTTGCTTCAATGAACGGTCCTGATCGTTGGTTGGTGGGCCATCTGATAAATTGATTTGCATGTGCTGGATGATTAGGGAAGTACGGTGACAAATATCGCCCATATCTTCAAAATCTCGCGCTATTCATGATTTAAAAAATTCCTCGGTTTCAATGCAGCCCAGCTCGGGCGGAGATCCTGGGAACGACTGTTTTTGGCGTAAAATACCCCAGCTCTGTGGGGTCCACAAATTTTTATATGTACAATCCACACCGTCCATCATGTGAGAATCATTATTTGGACTGTATATGCATAAGATAAGATCGATTAAAGAATTAAATGGGCCACACTAATGGGGAAAATGTAAAAGTGCTCCCAAAACCGCTAATTTCACATGGTGTGGCCCACCTGAGTTTTGTATCATGGTCATTTTTATATCTTCTATTCATGATAGTGAGTTAAACCTGATTAAATGATTCGATGAAAGACGCACAGCATGGTGGCCTCTCACACCAACCAATAGTTGGCATTGCATCCACATTGTTCCATGTGGTGTGGCCCATCTAAGTTGTGGATATCTCTGATTTTTATCTTTAACGGCTAAAAACTAAGACATTATCTGATGGACGGAGTGGATTTTCTATATAGAACACGGCAGGTCCACTGTGAATATTTACTTTTTCTATCTAATTAATTAAATTGTCATTTAATTAGATTTTTTCTATTAATTATAATATCCCTTAATCAGGGCATCCTAATCCTCCTTGTATATATAAAGCATTATATTCGATGCAATGCATAGAAAAATTCAAAATCTATCGCTCAAAAATTCGTTTTCTTATACAATAGCAGGCGATGGATGATAGATTGAGATCAAATCCATCCATCAGAACCGCACCACTTTATTGATGCCCTAGATCAAGAACCAGATTGATGCACTCTTCAAATGACCCACAATGTCCATCATAAATGTACGGTTTTGCAAATCTTAGTTCAAGTTTTCATCCACCTCTTTCCAATATTGGGTCCCACGCGCTGAATGGACAAGATTTATTTTTGGGGAAAGATGTAGAAGGTCAGATCATTCAGACCAACCTGATGGATGGATTGGATCTCACACCTATGTGCCATGCTGGCACATGTGTGGCGTGTACATAAGCTTTGCTCCACGCGCGTGTTCGCCTAGCAAAGCTCCAGATGTAGACGAGCAAGGCTGTAATGGGCTGGGCCGGCTAGCTGGCTTTCGGTCTGCTTGTGTTGGGATGCTAGACCCAAGAGGTGGGCCCGTTCCCGGGCCTAAAATTTAAAAACCAAGTGCTGGCATCGGGCTGTTTGTTTTGGCTCGTGACAGGCCTAGGCTCGGGCCTATGTTTTTACTTCATGGGACTGGCTTGAATAAACCTCGGCCCGTCCAAACACGTCCCCCTAACTAGAAAACGGGCAGCGGGTCGGGTGGGTTTAGCCAAGCTAAATGGGCAGCTGGTTGGGCTTGGGCTAGAAAACGTGGCCCATTTAAGTAAATGAACGTACCTGATCTGCCTATGCGTTATCAATGGCTGAGACAAATGAACGGATATGACCAACTCAAAACTCATGACAAATAATGGACTATTGAGTAAAATAAAGAAGCTGTATGTGTATTTGGGATCTCAGATTCTCAATATCACAGTGTTGACAGTACTATAACTTATGGTTGACCTACGTGGGGCCAATATGATGTATGCATGATATCCGTTCCGTTCATCAAGTGCATCACCTCAATTTAACCGTGGATCCCAAATATCTGTTTAATCAGACACTTAGGTGGGCCACACCTGCGAAAACAAGAAAATCATGCCTAAAACCTCTAAATTCACTCGGTGGCCCACGTGAGTTTTTTAATATCATTATTTTGGTGTGTCCCCTCATCGTGGTGGATACACTGATGAATGGATTGGACGGCACATACACAACATGGAGGCCCCACCAAAATACTGTGGAAGGTGTCGTTGGGCACCTCCTCCCAACTGTTCCCTGTGTTGTGGCCCACCCACTCGAGTTTCTGGTTAGGCTGACTTTTAACCTCGTGGCCTAACATCTAAGGATGCACCTCATTGACGGGGCAGATTTTATGCATGCATCACGGTGGGCCCCACAGAACTCGACACTACCAACTTTTCGAGATGAACGCGGATTGGTTAGTGAACTTGCCACTAGACAACGGCTAGTGGTCGGTGCTCCATGGGCCCCACCATGATGTATGTGTTTCATACACACTGTACATAATGAGGTAGATTGAAATCTCAAGTGGGCTACATTGTAACTTCTTGAATTTCTGCAAACTTGAAAATTAGATGTTTTGGAATAACGGTTTGGAAAATCATGGTTTGCAGTGTTTTTAGTCTAATGAGTTAGTGAAATGAAGAGTTTTTCGATCAATTTGTTCAGCTCCTGTATGATACTATGCATTACTCATAAATCTAAAACGTTTTTTTTTTACTGAAATTTTGTGTTTTAACATAATTTTGATTTATCAAAATCTATGAATGATTGGGATTTGCAAAATATTCTAAAATTAAAAGGCGTTATTTTTAAAAAAATACAAAAAAATCGCGATTTATACTTAGAATGGGAAATTAGAATTTTTGTTATTGATAATTTAATTTTGTAAGTATTTTTATTAAACCCAAATGAGGAGTACTTCCTTAATTATATGAAATAACTTAAAGTAAATGGAAACATAAGAACAAATACTCTAAACTAGAGAAGTCATTGGAATTGTGGCTTTCAGAAAAATAGGCTAAAAAAAAAATATTTTTGAACAGATGTATTTAGTGCACCAAAGATGTCTTCGACGAACCAAAGGAAATCTTCAGTCTGAGCTGACCAAGTAAGATTATGCCGAAGGTGGCCTTGTAATGTGGCCTTCAACGTATCGAAGAAATGTCAAGAGAGTTTCGGGTCGAGCCAAAGAACTCTGCCTATTTTCGAATTTTGTCAAAATACAGGGGTTTCGGTGCACCGAAGGAGGCTTAAGCACACCGAACCCGATGGGTCTCGTTTTTAAAATAGGGCTTTAAAACCCTAATCGACTCTCTCTCTCTCTCACTCTCTCTCTCTCCCCATTCCTTTTTTTCTCTTTTCTACCTTAAGCATCCCCAAGCACTTAAAACCCTTTTAGCCCCCTTCCTATTTTTCCAAACCTCGCTTCTCCTTCAAATCCTCGACAAAACCCTTGGAATCCTCAGATTTCTTCGACCTAGGGTGTTGAAGACCCTTCTCTGGTCCCTTCATTCCTTCCATTAGTGCGTGTAGCAATCCTTGACGTCTCAACTATCGATTAGGAGTGGTGCACGTTATTGTAGAAGTTGTATTTTGAATGTGGTCTCGCATGGATTCCGTTGTACACCGATCTCAAGCCCCGATTCGTTGAATCAATTTGGAGTTTTCCCAATTCCAAGGTATCTAAACCCTAATTAAAAGTTTGATTAGAATAGAATCATAAGTTATTAATGTAACGCCCCGAGATTTCGGCTCTCGTGTATAATACGATGACCGAATTCTCAGGGTGTTACAAGTTGGTATTAAAGTAGAAACGGGACCTTTGGGCGAGAAGCCCAACCTATAATATAATAAACACACCTTAGGGCTTAGGTCCCCAAGAACTAGAGACAAACCATTTACGTATAACCCCATTGTTTGTATGAGATGTTATGAATTTAAAAACTCATACTTAGGCCCCTTTGAAATCGTTAGGATAGCCACTGAACATAGAAACTGGAAATTTTAGGGTTTCAAGGAAGAGAATTCCCGCATGTTGTATAAGAAGACTTGGGAAAGTTGCCGCATGCTGTACTGTTGTGCACACTCCGTCTTCATCTCTTTTTTGTTAAGCCTAGAGAAGTCGAGTAAAACCTAAACTTCTCTAAAGGAACCACTTTCGTAAGTATGTCCATTAGATTCTCACTAATGTGAATCGTCTCAAGAGTAATGTTGCCTTTCTCTAGCATCTGCCGGATAAAATGATTATGCACATCAATATGTTTAATTTAGGAATGAAAAATCAAGTTCTTCACCAAATTGATTGCGCTTTCACTGTCATAATGCACATGCATGACTTCCTGTTGAAGCCCCAACTCATTCATCATTCCTTTCAATCAAACCGCTTTCTTAAATACTTCCATTATCGCTATATACTCAGCTTTGGTTGTGGAAAGTTTAACCACAGATTGAAGCTTTGACATCCAACTGATAGCTCAAACTGCTAACATAAATGAGTAACCAAAAGTCGACCTTTTATTGTCCATGTTTCCAGTGTAATCCACATCCATATAGCTTAACAGTCTCTCCTTAGATTTTTTTAAACACATGACGTACTCCATTGTATCTCGAATATACCGAAATAACTGTTTCACATCCTCTTAATGTTGCTTGCCGAGGTTTGACATATATCTGCTTACAACACTAACCGCTTATGAAATATCTGGTCTAGTACAGATCATGATGCACATAAAACTACCAACTACGCTTCAATAGGTTACACAAAATATATATTGCTTTTCTTTATCTGACGTAAGACATTGCTTTAAAGAAAGCCGAAAGTGAGCAGCAAGGGGTGTGTTAATTGGTTTAACCTTTTCTAGTCTAAACTTGACTAAAACCTTTTCAAAATACTCCTCTTGAGACAACCATAACCTGCTTTTTTCCCTATCACTATGTAAATCGATGTCGAGAATTCTTTTTGTAGCCCTTAATTCTTTCATTTCGAATGTCCTTGATAATCGAGCCATCAATATGTTGATCTTAAACATGTTATGGCTTCGATAAGCATATCATCAACATACAATATTAGAATAATGAATTCCCCATCACTCAATGATCCGAAATAGACATAATGATCAAATTCCTTCCGATAAATCGATTATTCAACATGAAAGAATTAAGTTTTTTGTACTATTGCTTAGGCAACTGCTATAATCCGTACAACGACTTCCTTAACCTGCAAACCATATTCTATACTTCCTGCACCTCGAACCCTTTAGGTTGCTTCATGTAAACCCGTTTTCTAATTCCCCATATAAAAAGGAAGTTTTAACATCTAATTGTTGCTGTTCTAAATTGCATTAGGTAACTAACGCCAATACGAATATGAAATATACTTGCTTGACCAAAAGTGTAAATATCTTACTGAAGTCGACATCTTTTTTCTGAAGCATAACCCTTCACAATTAATCTCACCTTATAGCTATCCAGTTTTTTCTTATAAATCCACTTGCAACTTGATCGCTTTCCTCCCAATGGGTAGCTCCACCAGCTTCCACGTTTCATTCTTGTATAGAGAGTTCATCTCATCATGCATAATCATCATTCACTTCTCAACATTTGTGTCTTCTAATGCTTCCTAGAAGGTAAATGGATTCCCCTCATCTATAATGAGGAAAAATACAATATTAGAGTCATCCTTGTATCTCAACGGTAGCCTGCGATCCCTAGGTGAATTTCTCCTAACAAGTGGTGTAGCCACCTCTTCCTGTACCTCTATTTACGGCTCGGCTTCTTCAAGTATTTCAAGTTTATCTATTTCAACATCAACAATTGACTTTTTTTGTTTCCTTATGCTCATCTTTACAGAACAAGGAACCCTCATCAAACTTGATGTCCTACCTCAGTATGATCTTTCGTGAAACATGATCATACAACCTATAACCTCTCACGCTATCACCATAGCCAACAAAAGTACACTTTTCGTCTTTTGGTTTACTTTATTGTTCTTAACTGACGGTACATGAGAGTAAGTGTTAGAACAAAATACTTACAACCCTAAGTTATCAACTTCATTACCACTCTATACTTCTTCTGGAATTTTACCATCAATCGGTGTAGATGAAGAACGATTCATTAAATAGCAAACCGTAGCTCCTTGTCCAACCTAACGTTACTTAACATGCTTTGGGCTCTTTCCAAAAGAGTCCAATTCATACGTTTAGTCACACTATTCTGCTTTGGCATATGCCTCACAATTGTCTCATCTTCACAATACTGATTAAATTTTTTTGAAGTGAACTCACCTCCATTGTTTATCCTCAGAATTTTCACCTTTCGCCATGTATGCTTTTCGACTATCACTTTCCACACTTTGAAAGTGGCAAAAATATTGGATTTATTTTTTTATAAAATAAACCTACACATTTATAAAGAAGTTGTTTATAAATGCGACAAAATATGACGACCCTCCTTTATAAATCATGGGCGACGACCCCCATACATCAAATGCACATAGTTAAGCACACCTTTACTACTGTGTTTTCAAGTTTTAAAAGATAAACGTGATTGTTTACCCTATATGCAATGCTCACATACATTAAAATTAACAATTTTAAGAGCATGAATTAAACGATGATCAATGAGTACCTTCATTCTGTGCTCACTCATGTGGCCTAAGAATGCATACCACAAACGTGCCAATGTGGACTCCGCTATAAACACTACAACTCTACCCAATATAGTATTCCTGATCAACTTGCAAAGATTGTTGCTCTGCTATGCTTTCATAACTATGAGTGCTCCTTTTGAAACCCTTAGGACATTATCATAACTTGCAAACTTGCACCCAAGTACCTCGAGAGCTCACAAAGATATTGGATTCTTCTTTAAGTATGAAACGTGCCTCACATCAGTTAGAGTACATTCCATCTTATCAAACATCTTGATGTGTATCAAACCAATTCCAACATCTTACAGGCATGATCATTGTTTATAAGAACTAGGCCACCATCATACTCGCTATATGTGTTGAACCAACTCCAATGAGGACATATGTGATAGGATGCCCCCGAATCTAAAATACACTCATTACTGAGATACCTGGACATAGATACAGTTAATATGTCATAACCACTCGTCTCTTCATTAGATTTCGTTGAATTGGCCTCCCTCGGTGAGTCATTTGATTTCTCTCCCTTTTGAGTTTTGGGATTTGTAGAGTACTTCATGTCCCGTCTCACCACAATTCCAACACTTCAACTTTCCTTTACCTTCGATGTGGAGCTTGATCGCGACTTCCTCTTCTTTCTCTTAGACTGTCTGCCCAAACAAACAGTGGGTCCATATATGTACCTTCGCTTCCATTTTTTTTCTCAACTGCTTTGACTAAAAGGCTAAGATAACGATATAGATGTCCAAGGTATCCCTATCATGGCATAAATTATTCACCAGATACTCGTAAGACTCTGAAAGAGATTGATATTAACAAGATTAGGACTTTATCTTTTTTATCGATATTCACCTCCACACTTGTTAGTTTGCAAACTAATTGGTTGAATGTGTTGATGTACTCAAAGAGATCCGACCTCTCTGTCATCTTCAGATTATAGAATTGCCTCTTCAGATACAGGCGATTGGAGAGTGATTTTATCATGTAGATGCTCTCCAACTTCACCCACAAACCTATGTTAGTTGTCTTGTTGATGACATTATCTATGACTTCATCGACCAAGCACAATTGTATTGCACAAATCACCCATTGATCAAGTTCTTCACAATCATCTTCTTTCATAGTTTTAGGACGTTTCACTTTGACAAGGAGTACTTGCTGTAATCCTTGTTGAATTAGGAGGGTTTTCATCTTTACATTCCATAATTTAAAGTTATTTTTACCTGTGAACTTTTCTTTTTTGAATTTCACATTCGATCTCTTCGATGACATGTCTTAGATTCAATTTTAAAAAACACAACGTATAATCTCTGATACCACTTGTTGGGCGCAGAAGCAATCTTAGAATGAATCAAGCTGTGTAATAGGGGAGGGAAAAATTGACATGCACATAGAAAAATAAAGATTTTATGTGGAAAAAGCCCTTGCGAGAAAAAATCACGGCACTAAGTGACAATTGATCCACTATAATAAAAAATTTACAAGAGATGGAACAACTTACAAATAAAAAACCCTAGTTTTCTTCATCACAAAACTTTCCTCAAAAATATCACGCTCTGCTCTCAACCCTAATACCGTATTGACATGGTATTTATAGCCCCATTACAAAATTAGAAACAAAATTGCACACTTATGTAGAAACTGTGCGCACTATCAATTGAACCTGTCAATTGATCGACTACAATTGAAGTCCCATTGCTCTAATCAATAGCTCTTGTCGATCGATCGATAATGCCAAAAAACGTCCTGAGAGTTTACAACTAAATTTAGAATTTCTTTGATCGATTTAGAATAACTTTTGATCAATTGAAACTGTTTAAAAGCATCTAGAGACCAAACTAGCATATTTGAAATTTTCTCAATTGAATCAATTAGGCTATCAATCAATCGATGATCCCTGTTTTGTACAGATTGAAGGCACCCCATCAACATACCGTGCATATCATAAATCTTCTATCTCTCTTGTATCATAGAAGAGTGACTTGTTTTCATTGTATCAAAAAGACATGCGTCATTTTCATAATCTGATTCATGAATCTTCTTTCCGTGGTAGATTTCAAATTGCCTAATATGTTTTTTAATCTCACGCGCATGTACCAGGCAGTGTTGGACATGGATGTAAGATCCAAGCCATCCATCACGTAAGCACTATTCTTTAGATTAACCAGCCCAATCCATTCATCAGGTGGGCCACATTGTTAGAAACAAATGGGTGGCTACATAAATTCACCAATTTTCCTTGTGCATCCGCAAACCATTGTCCACATGATGAGCGGACCGCCCGATTTTTGGGCCATGTCATCTGTGCAATGGGATCCATTTGATGGGTGCCTTGGATCTTGCACTAATTTGAGACGTACGGCACGTGTGGCCACTTCTAGAGGGGCTGCCTCACACATATGTGGGATCAGAGAAGAGAAATCCATTTGCGTACCTAACTTAGTTGAAAATGCTCCTTGCCCTAACTTGTCAACCTTACCTACTCAGTGGTCTTCTAAAAGGGATAGACGACCTGAGAAAGGAAAACTTCCCACTTCTTCGCGACAAAAGAAGTCCAGAGGCTGTGAAAACAACGTGGCAACGAAGAGTCCCACACAAATCAGGAAATGGGGATTGCACCTAAAAGAGTTTCAAATATTAGGATGAACGGTAGGATACTCCCGATGGACTAAGCGTTTAGAAACTCCTATGGTTTAGATTTGCATCATGCAAGGATGGCTACACAGAGAAATACAGCAACAGTCCTGAATTGAGTTTGTGGGAGAGAAGAACAACTCCTGACATTGTTTCATTAATGTTTCCTTTTCATTGATTTGTTTGTGGCCGTTCGTTTTTCAAGTGTGAATTTGATTTGGGTGATCAACGGTTGTGTTATCATCCATGTTATAAAACTTGCCAAGTTTCGTGCAATTTGTGATCAACGGTTGCGATATGTAATAAAACTTGCAAGCTTCGTGCATGAATTGCTTTGAAGGAGTATTGGGTTATGTGGATGGAAACCCTGCCATGCACATATATAGTTGTATTTGGACTTCTCATCATTCACATAGCCTATCTGGTCCGTCCATTAGATCTAGTCTTGAGTTTGACCCATCTATACATCCTTGAGTTTGGATTTATTTATCTGGTCCGTCCATTAGATCTAGTCTTGAGTTTTAGATCAAATGGTCCAAAACATCCTTGAGTTTGACCCATCTATACCGAACAATCTTGTCCATCATTTTCTGCAAGCCACTGATGGGACGGTCTAAACCATCGGATGATTATGATTTTTTTAAGGCTTTCTATGAAAAAGGTAGATGGACCTAATGGACGGTCTAGATAGGTGACGTGAATGCCAACGACTCCAGTAGATTTTAACGGTAGCATATCCCAATTCCCACTTTTTCCTGTTGTGTGGCCCACTTGAGCTTTGGATCTGCCTCTGTTTTTGTCTCATGCCATAAAAGATATGAAAAGAATGAATGAACAGTGTGGATCTAATACGTAGATTATGATGGAGCCTACGAAATTTCCACATTTCAACCGTTCTGGTTTTCTTCTCTTCAGCCGAGCGGCAAATATTTATTGACGCGTGAAATTTACGTGGCTCATGAGGATTTATTTCTTGGATCCACACCGTCCATACATTTTTTCAGGTCTTTACAGGATAAAAACCTAAATTCAAGGCAGATCCAAAACTAAAATGGAACACAACATAGGAAACAGTAGGAATTGATTCTACGGTTAAAAACTTCTCAGGGCCACAGACGGGTCTGAGCAAACAGATATTTGTGTTTTACTTTCATACAGGTATATATCATATATGGGTGACCTTATGACCTGGTTAGATTTCAAATAAGCATCACGCTTGGCCGCAGGAAGGTTTCAACAGCAGTTTTTTCCCACTACTTTCTTTCTTTAGTGTGGTCCATCTCATTTTTGGAATAACGCTCTAACTGAAAAAATTGATGGAATGAGATGTACATTCGGGCGACCCGACTCAACAAAAAATACAACGGGCCGCCTATCGTAAGCTACACACCACAAAGCATCCCAGGCTTAAAGGAGCCTCATTTCCACGATATAGCCCCCAGGCCCACTCTGTCAAGAAGCAGGCTACCCCGAATTTCCTTGGGGAGCTCATTAACCGAGGTGAAATTTGTTTTCGTTTGAGAGTCACTTCCAAGCGGGGGTAATGCATTAGCCCATTAATCTCTCTAGGCATGAAGTGAATCATAGCCTCAATGTGCCTCAAGTGGGTAGAGATCCTCGCCCACCAATACCAAAGAGCCCAACTCGAAGGCAGGCCCCCAGCTAAGGCAGTCACAATAGTCTTAGAATCGCTCTCCAGCTCGACTCTTTGGAGACCCTGCTCAATATACATCAATAAACCCTCCTCCAAAGCCTTAATTTCCGCATGAACATTGGATCCATGCCCGTACCCACTCGAGAAGGCAAACTTAAACCCCCCTGCGCAACACGGCACATGCCTCCACCGCCTGATGGGCTTAGGTTTCCCCTAGTAGACCCATCCACGTTCACCCTTGCCCAGCCCACTGGAGGCCTAATCCACTGCACAATGCGCCGGCGGTCCTGATTGTAGCATTCGGTAAATGGCAGAAAATAAATGGTTGAGATGTTCTGAATATAGCTTGTATGTGAGGTGATTGTTAAGAGAGCATGAATGTAATTTCCTGAAATTGAGGGTTTATTTTTGTTTTTAGAGGGAATGATCACATGTTTGAACATATGTGAGTTCCCATGTGATGGAGCTGTGTGGGGCCCGCCGTGTTGTGTCCATGCCATCCAACCTGTCCATCTGAAGTGTCCCCCCCCCATGTTAGGTCCACAACCCAAAAATCAGCCTAATCCGGAACTCACGTGGGTCACACAAAAGGGTACAGCAGTGAGGGGATACGCACTGTAGAAACTTCCAGATTGTGTGTGGGGCCCGCAGTGTTTATTAATAAAAATTGAATGAGAGCCTTGGATGTAAAGGACTTTTACGGTAACAATGAGAGCCTCCCAGTGTTTATTAATAAAAAAAAGCACTTAAAGAAGAAATAAAAAATATAAGACCAAGTGCTAATTTTATTAAAATGAATAAAAATGTAGTATGATTGGCCGAAAAGTAAATAAAGCGGACGAAATTACTAATGACATTTTGAGTGAGCCGAGCGTCCATGGATGGTTTTTGATCCTTTGGACCTGAATAATCGGACGATCATCTAAATCTCAATGATTGTGAGACGGTGATAATTTAGCCAGCAAGTTGTGCTCTAGGGAATTGGTAAGTACAGACTTAGAGGTTTGGGGTCCAATGACAAGACTATGGATGAACTAAGCTAATTCTGATTTGCTATGTCAATATGCTAGACAAAAGTGAAGAAACTAAACTACATTAATTAATTAAGACTTTCTACATGGTGCTGGACAGAAGTAGAGAGGCCGAATTAAGCTAAGCCTAGCTACAATACGCCAAATTTTGCCATATGTCATTGTATATCACTGCATAATTAGCGTTACGTCAGTTTACGTACTCTCTAGGTGCTTGGCATATATACATCTAACAAAAGCAAAAGAATTATTTCATGTGGTCAACGTGGTCAATAATTCAAATTTAACAATGAATTACCCTCTTAAGTGTCAACTTTAAGGAAAGTTATTCATATAATGTTCTATAACCATATATGAAAAATGAGAGAATATAATTAGAATTAATAGAATAATAATATAAACCACTTATTTGACAATAAAGCAAAGGACGGTGGTATATGTCATAAACTCATTATTCTCTTAAAAAAAAGTATTGGGGTGCTCATGACATTCAGCCTGTCCAAAAGGTGCATCCCACCGTGTTGATCAAATGCCCTGAAAATTGAGCTGATCCAATTTCAGGTGGGCCACACGTAGATTTGGAGATTTTTGGAAGGTATATGTTAATCCATAATGCGGCTCACTTTTGATGATTGGATCGGCCTGATATTTTAGTCGTATGATAATCATGGTAGGGTCCACATTTTTTGACAGGCTAGATGTCATAAACACATCACATGGGCCCGACAATGGTTGGCTCTGCCACTTTTCTTAAAAGAAAATAAATGGAGGGATTTTTGTCAATTTGTGCTGCTTCCACATCCTTCTGAAAATTCAGAATGGCAATGGCTTTTTTTTTTTTTTTTCAAAAATTCAGTTTTTTTTAATACTATTTTTACATAAAAATCCTTTTTTTTTTTTTTTTCCTTTCGTTTTTGTCTCAGTGAAAGGTTTTACATTTCGGATTTTAAATAGGTTTCATGGTTAATGTTTTTTTATAGCCAAGCCATCCCTGCCTTATCCTACCGCCGCACAATGTCATGATCCAAACCATTCACCTAAAAAGGTCCTATTCATCAAAGATCTCACCATTCATACAAGCACAGGGTAATGGGCTGGGTTGGGCTAGGCCCTGTCCCTGCGCATTGCCACTCCCTAAGTTATACATTGAGAAACAACAGCCCGAAGATGAAATCGGGTTACTCAGCACGCTCTCATCGTATTGAGTAAACTCTGTTAGGCCCACCTAGAATGTATGTGCTTTAACCTTTCCGTCCATCTGTTTTTCCAGCTCATTTTAGTGGTTAATTCCAAAATTTAAGCATATACAAAACTCAAGTGGACCATACCACAAGGAAACAGTGGGAATAATGATTTCCACCGTTGAACCCTTCCTGGGTCAAGGTCGGGCTCAACCAACCCACCTGACTCGTCCAACTGTAACCCTTCATTGGTGGTCATTCATCTTGCCTTGATGACATGCATTGGCTGTTAGATTCTCTCTTAACTTAGACGGATCAACCCATTTAATTAAGTGGACTAATTTTTTTGGCGTGAGCCAGACCTGCAACCTTGACTCCCTTGGCCAATTTGACACGTGCCCTTGACTCAGCTTAACTCAAATGAGTCGAAAAAAACAAAAAAAAAAGATTAGAAACCGAGGGCCTGTTTGGTAAACTTGTAAAAGAATGAACTATCTCATGTTAGTTCGGATTAGAAATTGAAGCGGGACTGGGTTTGAAATCAGGTATACAATCAAGTCCATTCCCATATTCGAATAGACATTCGTATTTAAATTCAAATTGGAAGAACCGAACCGTCCTTCTAATCAAGTCCGGATCCTCTGTTGGCTGCCCAAACAGGAAAAACAGCCAACAGAGGATCCGGATTTGGGCTGGAATACTGGGCTTGAAAGAGCATATAACAAAGTCTACTCCAGCTAGGCTCTACTGTAACATTCGTACGTACTCATAAGAGAGAGAGAGAGAGAGAGAGAGAGAGAGAGAGAGATCAGGTACAGGGTTTACTATGTTGGCTGGGCTTAGACAGACATTAGCCTAGAATGGACCCAGCCTGTGACAGCCTTGGTTGGAATGGGTTCTCGGCTAGTGAACCCATTCACTAGGTAGGACCTTTTGTATGCATCCATTGCATCCATCAATATCCAAAAAGAGAGAAAAGAAAAGGCGTAATGTGTTTAAGGCTGAAAACCTTTTGTATGCATCCATCAATATCCAAATCAAATAAATCCATCAGTCGGATTAGTAGCCTATCGATATGTGTGTATTAGAAGAGTTTACCTCAACATATCTGTGTGATCATCCAAAAGCAGGCCCTGCATGAAACGAAAAAATGCATCACCGCACTGCCGACATATGGCTCTCTTTTTTTCCCACCAATAATGTATTTTTTCTATCATATGAAAAAATACACCCCGGCATAGATGCATATGGCTGTTGCCGACATAGAAAAAATCTATCATGCCACCTTCCAACTATCATATCGGATATTCTGCATAAGTGACTTATGAATACGAAACAAAGCTGGTGCATCGTATGATAAACCATTGTATTTGATCATTTCTTACCTGGAGTCTGGGCTGTGTGGGTTAGACAGTCAAGTTTACCGCCAGGACAACGCTGCTTTCTTCCTTCTCTTCCTCCCTTCACAGGAATTGTAATTTCAACCAGGGAGGACAAGAGTCAGGAAATGGTTCAGCTATGCATGCAAGTATATCTACCAAGCCCAAAAATAAATAAATAAATAAATTACTTTACCAGACGACAATATGAGGCTTCAAGATATGGGATTCAATCTTCTCGTGGGGGAGGACGACCCCACCATTACTGCATATCTCGTCGCACACGTGTACGTCCTCCCCAAGGATGGTCATGTTGTCGAAATGGGCCCACTGCCCCACCGTGGAATGCCACCCGATGATGCTGCTGGAGATGCGTGCATGTTTCTTGATGCGGACCCCGTGCATGACAGTGCACTGCGAGAGCCTCACCCCAGACTCGACCACACAGTTCGCCCCTATCACCACGTCAGGGCCGATCCGGCAACCCTCCCCGATGACGGCACTCTCATCGAGCAGAACGTTCCCCACAATGTGAGGCCCAACAGCCAGCTGAGAAGGGGATTGCTCCCGGAGGGATTTCAGATACAAACTCAGGCCTATCATGTAATCCCTCGGCTCCTCAATGTCCATCCAGAAACTAGGCAGTACCATGGCGTAGAGTTTTTGTTCAGCAGCAATGACAGGTAAAATTTCTTTTTCAATCGAAGTGAGCTGCAATTGGATCCTGTCAATTACGGAGGGGTTCAGCAGGTAGATACCGGCATTCACCTTGTTGCCCATGAACGCCCTTGGTTTCTGTTCTAAATTTTCTACCCTCCCGGTCTCTTCGTCCATGACCACCACAGTGTATTTTGACGGTTCATCTACCTATTCAAATGCATGGAATTTCAGATGGTTAAACCATTTCAATAGAACAGGTTTCTGACCTATACCATGAATAATCAAACTAGCAAACAAGAGAGGGGGTGCCCATGGTTAAATGTTTTGGTGGGTCCCACAGTGGATGTACTGTGTCCCAATAATTTCCTAGACTGGAGATGCATTGAGAAGATTTTTTTTTCAGGGTGGGCCATCATTAGGTGGGCAGTCGCTGAACATGGACCCTATGGACACGATGATTCATTCAGATCTCCTTCCACAAAGATCAAAGGTTTTTGTATAGAGAAATGAAAGAAGTTCATCCAAATACCTTGGTTACCATGATTGAAGCCTCTCCACCATGGATTCTGTGGAATCGAACCATTTCGCTGAGCGGGTAATTGCTGATAACATCACTGTTGAGGATGAAGAATGGCTCACCAGAACCGTCAACCAGCTTGTCCTTAGCTAGAAGTAAGGAACCTGCTGTGCCCATTGGCTTATTCTTTTGCGACCAAGTAATCTTCATCCCATGCTTCCTCTCGAATTTCTTCAAAAAGTACAACATCACCTGCAAAGAAAAATCACAGCCTATTGTCATCAACATTTTTAAACAGAAAAGCAGCTGCAAAATGATTTGGTTGAGTTTCATTTCTCTTACCTCCGGTTGGTAATTAATCGCTATAATGACTTCAGTAACTCCAATGGCTTTCAGAGCATCGATCTGATAAAATAATCACAAACGTAGTTAAATTTATGCTATTTACTTACCCCATAACCATCTTAAGACATGGAATTTCTAATTCATATATGAAGATTCGGAGGATAATTTTGAAAAAAAGCTTGGGAGAAGAAATTAGGATGCAACCCAATTTGCAACTGGTCTGAATTTTTTGGCAGAGAGGATAGATTAATCTGTTCCCCTGCACTTGGGATAATTGGGAATGTCAGATACTGTTAATTCCTATTTGTCTGCTTAGTCAACATCTGCAACATGTGCTGAAAATGTTTTGGAGCCGAAAATGTGGTAACAAAGTTTTCCACCTAACATGATTCTGATTTCCATGCCACCCCAAAAACAGAGCAGAACTGCACCCTAAAGCCTAAAGGGTTTTTTTCATCTCACACAGGAAACACTGGATTTCAGATAGAGACAATGCCGTATGTACACCAATATTTTGATTGAATTCCAAAACCAAGCTTATTTTTAAGCTCTTTCCCAAAAGCGGCAAAAGTTTCCATATATGATCAAATAACTACACATTTTGGCTTTGACGAACGTCTGTTTCAGTTTCAGCTTGTTCATATTTTAAAAAGACAATTATGCCCTCTTTAACCTTTTTTTCCTCGTGCCATGGGTAGCGGTATTTACTCTGGGCTCCACAATCGTGCGTTTGTTAATCCATGCCGTCCATCCTTTGTATATCATGATTTGAGGGCATGGGTTAAAAAACTTAAAGATCTAAATCTCAAGTGGACCCAAAAGAGTTAACAGTAGCAATTAAATCCTACTATGACAAAATATTAGGTCCTACCGTAATGGGGCTGTTTCGATATGCCCCTTTTTTGACCCCATATCGCATAATGGGCCGGGCTGTTTCTGATATGCATCTTACTATACCTATTCGTTTTGCGATGCCTTGGTTGCCATCCAACTTGATAATTAGGTCATCCCTTTTGTTTCCAATGGCACAGTCCGCTTGAGATTTGTTATCTGAATCATTTTTGGAACCATGTCCTAAAATTGCTAAGCAAAATGGATGGACAGTGTGGATGCACCACATACATGATGGAGCTCACAACTTTTTAAACCCCAATAGAGAAGATGGTGATTGGCTGCCGGACCAATGAACAACCGTGATCTTCGTGAGAAATCCACCCTATTCAATCATTTTGCAAGTTGTTTTAGGACATACGATAAAATATGATTCAAGTCCAAGGCTTAAATAGGCCACACGAGAGGAAATATTGAACATTGACGGACCACCGTTGAAATATTTGTATAACCACAAAAGTTTTGCATTAGAATTAGTTTTTATTCATTTATTTGTGTTTTCAGTTCATCCCAATGGGAATGACCTTATAAAGGGTTTGGATGGCATATAAACATCAAGGTGGAGCTCAGTGAGGTTTCAACAGTAGGCATTCTTTTCCCAATTTTCCTCTCGCACCCTTCCGGGAAATCGAAGCAGATTCCTATTGCTGTACAGTGCTCAATGTTCCCCACCATGATATATTTGTTCATCCACGCTGTCCATCTAATTTTTTAGTTTATTTTAGGACATGAGCAAAAAACTGAGACCAATCTAAATCTCAAGTGGGCCAAATTACAAGAAAACATTGGTGGTTAAAAATTTCCAAGAGCCCATACTTACCTTTATTTTCCATCCATCCTCTTGATTAGGTCACAAAGACATGGATGAAGGGAAGGTTGACGGAAACGCAAATACCAGCTTCATCCAAAACGTTTGTGGCCTCCAAGAAGTTTTTATTGGTGGGCGTTCAATTAATTGTTTCCTATAGCATGGTCCACATAAGATTGCCTCATTTCTGGGCTCTTTCCACAAAATGGTATGGAAAAATGGATGAATGGTGTGGATAAAACACACATATTGTGGTGGGGCCCACAGAGTATGGTCCCTTAAATGGCATCCTTCCGGAACCAGCGTCATGGGTGGGACCTGACCGTAGGTCTTTTTTTTTCAAACACAGATTGCGACACAGATTGCGTCCAACCCCGTCCGTCTCCCGCTGGAAACAGGGTAGGAGCTCTGAGGATGTATGGGTTTTACCCACACGGTACTTACATTTCTCTGTGAAATTCTATAAAATAGTGCCAAAAGTTAAGAAAACCCAATCCTCAATTGGACCACACCACAGGGAGCAGCGGTAGTAATGTTGCTCATTGTGATGTTTATTTGGGGCGCGGATCAGCTAGTCCCACTGGGACTAGCATAAGGGTGGTTTCAAACCTCTGTGGGCCCCACCATGATGTAATGTTTTATCCATTCTGTCCATCCATTTTTCCATCTTATTTTAAGGTACTAGCCCAAAAATGAGATAGATCCAAATCTCAGGTGGACCACACCACAGGGAAACAGTGGGGATTGACGCTTACCGTTGAAAACTTTTTTGGGGGCCACAGAAGTTTGGTATCAAGTTGATATTTGGTTTATTTTCCTTCATCTAGGTTTATGTGGCCTTATCAAGAGGTTGGATGGCAAATAAACATTACAGTGGGCCCTAGGAAGATTTTAATGGTGGACGTTCAATCCCCACTGTTTTCCTGTGGTGTGGTCCACCTGAGATTTGGATCTGTCTCATTTTTGGGATTGTGCATTAAAATAAGATGAAAAAATGGATCAACTGCGTGGATAAAACACATACATCATGGTGGGGCCCACGGAGATTTGAAACCACCCCTTATGGGACTAGCAGATCCGCGCCCGTTTATTTGCCATCCAACCTATTCATAAAGTTAAGACGCCTGGATGAAGGGAAACCACAAATATGATCAGCTCCATTCAAAACTTCTGTTGATAAGAGTTTAATCCCCATTGTGTGGTCCACCTATGTCTTTGATATGCCTCATTTTCAGACTTGTATCCTGAAATGATGCGAAAAAATGGATGGACGGTGTGGATAAAATCCATATCAATGCGACCACCCGGAGATCCTGCTCGTTGACATCGGGAGACAGTTACGGTAGGCGGTGTTCTATTTTTTTTTCAAGGGTAAAAGAGTCTTTAAAAAAACATAGTATCCCTTACCTAACGTTATATGACGGTATGTGTTTTTTTGGCTAATTAGGAAAACTTAACCGGGTTTTAAGAAAGAGTTTAAAAACAAGCTTATGTTTGGAATTCAAATATGGCATTCTCTTTCGGATATGATATAGATCCATACAAGCAACACAATGATAGAAAATAAACTCAAGCGAATGATTATCTATTCACTGGAAATCAACCGTAGAATTCAAATAATAATAATAATAATAATAAAAGAATTATTTTCTTCAATTTCAAAAGAAAGCGATGGGCTCATGGAGCATACCTGATGCAGAATCATGGGTTTGTCACCAAAGTCTACAAGCGGCTTTGGAACGCTGAGTGTCAATGGACACAGACGTGTCCCCAACCCTTCGACAAGAATAATAGCCTTCATTGTTGGTGAATAGAACCAACTACTTCTGTTGATCTATCACAAAATCACCCTAAAATTTCAGGAATTCCAGACAAACAATGCCAGAAATTCAAGACAAAATATGCAAGAAATTCAACACGTATAAGAGCCTAAATCTGGCAAAGGTGTCCGCCATTGTTGTGCCAAGATGATACATCCATTGGAGCCAGTCCATCTGGTGGCACCTTTCATGGATGGCCCAATGAATAAGGAAAAAAAAAAAAAAACGCACATTATTAGAGACCAAATTGATCAGATGGATGGGAGTGTCTGCTGGATGTTTTCTTTTGAATCATTGTCGTACAGAAAACTAGAGGAACGGTCCTGATCCAAGCTCAACCCTTAACATATGTTCGATTGGGTTCTTCCGGCTCCACCGTATAATCTCCCAGTCTACGCAACGTGACACATGTGAGCCACCCATTGCCAATTGGAGAATATAGCCATCCAAAAGAGTGAAGCAAGAAAATTCAAATGCCACTCATCTAACAGGTCTGGCCCAGTCTTTGGATGGGCCTGGTGTACTGTTCACATCCGACTATACACAACTGCCGCAACTATACACTGGGCCACCGTTGTTTTTTTTGAGCCCCAATTAATGAACCACCGAGAATCCACATAGATCATGAATTCCACAGATCATGGAATGGGACTGAATTGGCTGGGAGTTTTTGGACGCAGGTTGGGTACTTCCCCCACCTGTGGCGAGTTGGCACAGGCTGGGCCTATGAAGAGCCCACTGTGATGTATTGAGTTTTATCCACACTATCAATTCACCTTGACATGCCTTTTGACTGCATAAGCCGAAAAAGAGCCAATGCAAGACTCAAGTGGACCATACTACAGGAAACAACATTGATAATGATGCTCACCATTGAAACCTTACTAGGGTCCACCATGATGTTTATATGCTATCCAAGCTGTTCGTAAGGTCACTTGGACCTGGATAAGGGTAAAACACAAATATCAGCTTGACAAATAAATAAATAAATAACTTTTGTGGCCCCACAAAGTTTTCAATGATAGGTGATCCCCCTCGGTGTGGTCCACTTGATGCTTGGATATGTTCGTTTTTTACTTATGGCTAATAATGATGTAGAAAATGAATGGACGGTGTGGATCAATGTTTTCAAATCGCATAGAGTTGCATAAGCAATCAGCCTCGTTGCTAGCTTTTCTTTTTTTTTTTTTTGAAAAATTTAAAAGTAAACAAAAAGGGAAAAATCATTAAAAAAAATTCTAAAAAAATTAAGAAAAACTATGTCGAATTGTTACGATGATTGCATTGGATTTATTTTTTTTTTTAAATTTTTTTTTAAATTTTTTTCACTATAGTTTGACTGTTAGACCACCTAAAGTTATTGAAAATTAAAAAAAAAAATGGTAAAAATTCTATAAAAAATTAAGAAAAACTAGGCCTAATTGCTACTGGTGATAGGATTGGATTATTATTATTATTTGTACCTATTTCATTGTAGTTTTGTCTACTAGACCATCTAAAGTTAAGTTATATTAAAAATTCTAAAAAATTAAGAAAAACTAGGTCTAATTGCTACCTGGTGATAGGATTGGATTATTATTATTATTATTATTTTTATATTTCATTATTAACCTGCTTTTGTATGTCATCCCATACTCCTGTCGTCATGGCATCTGCGATACACATGATCACAACCAATTCCACTGAGGAGTTCAAATCTCAAGCCATTTTCGTTGTCAACCCTTCATCTAATGGCTAATAATCGGATGGTTAGTATTATTCCGTCAGTGTGATTATCCATCCCCGCTGCATTTGCAATAAACCACATGGTTTGGACGGTTTGGATTGGCTTACATATACGTAAGTGATATAGATGAGAGTGCAACAGTCTAGCGGAAGTAATGCATGAATAGGCTACAAGTCCGTCTGCTAGCTGGCAGAGGAAGGCTAAGGATGACAATGGTGCATAGCCGCAGGTGCCAACGCGGCACGCATGTGTCAGATAAGAGCCGTTCATCTGCATCTCGCAAGTGCCGACGTATGGAAGCGGGAATTGATGCATCCACACGCTGACAAGTGGCAGCTCATCAGAAGGACGGTTGCGATCTACTGTCCGCTGCTTAATCGGGAGAGAGAGGCTAGGGTTACAATGGGGCATCACGGCACGTGCGCATGCGTTAGATAAAAGCTGTTATTCAGCATCTCGCACGTGACGATGTGTGCACGGCTTCGCCACCGTCCATCTCACGCAAGCTAGTCCGCCTCCGAGTCGGACAAGACGCAGAAATCGAGCAGCGACATGTAGTAGTTTCCCGCAACGAGAAGAAAATGCAGAAAAACGCGGCGTCTGTACAAATCTTTTGAAGAGAAAAAAGAAGAAGAAGACGAAATAGGGAGAGATGGAAGAACGAGAGAATGCTGGCAATGAAAATAAAATAAAACCAAAGAAAGGGGAGCAGATGAACAAACATCAGAAGGCATTAAAGAATATCGTAACAGTCATCGAAAAAATGAAAATAACCAGATAAGAGATCTCATCTACATTGCCGGATCCTCCAAAAGGTCTACATCCGACCGTCCAAAAACCAATCAAAACCCATTTCCAGAGAAAGATTCACCGGGAAATCAATAAAAAATGGCACAAATCGGTAAAAGAAAAGGAAGAAATCTTGAAGTACTACAGTTACTACCGAAAATCTCTTCAAATATTCACCGGAAAAAAGATTCCAGCAGCTATTCTCCGGCTCCGAACTGTCATCGAAAAAATGGGAAAGAAATCGGAATCTCAGTGGAGAAAACCACTGTAAAATATATTGAAATCCAAAGAAACGCTGCCGAGAAAACCAGATATCTCTCGCAAGATTCATGGATTCCAGAAAAATCAAGATTAGAACGGATTAATCGGGAGAAAGTAGAATAAACCAGATTTCCTGAAAACGGACTGACTCAATTTAAAACGAAAAAGAAAAATGGAATAATCTTTAAAATCCTATACAACATCACATGAAATTCAAAGAATTCCTACGAAAATAGCCAGACAAGATATCTCATCTACATTGCCAGATCCTCCAAAAGGTCTACATCCGACCGTCCAAAAACCAATCAAAACCCACTTCCAGAGCCAGATTCACCGGGAAATCAATAAAGAATCGCAGAAATCGGTAAAAGAAAAGGAAGAAATCTTGAACTACTTCAGATATTACCGAAATCTCTTCAGATACTCGCCCGGAAAAAAAATCCGGCAGCTATTCTCCGGCCCCGAACTGGTTTTCTCGCGCTTTTACTCGCCTCTTTACTTGGGTTAGCGCCTCTTACTTGTGTTAGCGCCTTATATAGCGGATTTCAAAATTTTATATTCCGGCGTAGTGCAGAAGACAGCACCCACGTCGGTAATGTGAATACGTGTGAAAGCTCTGTGAGCGGATATACTTGTTTTATCTGTGCCGTTCATTCATTTTCATAGATGATTTTAAAAGATAAAAGCTAAAAAAAATAAGCAGATCCAAAGCTGAAATGGATCACACCACAGGAAATAGTGACGATGACAAATAAACGTCATGGTGGACCTTAGAAAGGTTTCAACGGTGGACATCATTATTCCCAGTGTGGTCCACATGAGCTTTGAATATGCTTCAATTTTTTTACTCATGCATTTAAATGAGCTAACAAAACGAATGTGTGGATGGCATGGATAAATCACATTCGGTGGGCCCCACAGGGTCCGTCACCAGCGATCCCTTGGTGAGGCCACCATTTCTGATTGACGTGCTCCATTCAGCTTCCTCATCTTAGATGGCAGCATGGGTCCCATGCAAAACTCGATATTAGGGGCCCATTGGATTGCTTGATTGGTTATTCGTTGGGCCCACCCAGACCCCAAAGTGGTGGTATGTTTGCCTTGTGGCCCGTCCATATCAGGACCCAACAGATAGATGGTTTTGATCATTAACAGTGGCCCGTCCATATCAGGACCCAACGAATGGATGGTTTTGATCATTAACAGTGGCCCGTGGACCATTATGTCTTTCTGCAAAGGGTGGTAATTTGGGAGTCTAGTTGGTGTTGAAAGCACCACTCCGAGTGGTGGCGTGTGATGTCTGGGCGCTGTAGGGCCCACCATGATGTGTTTTACATCCTTGCCGTCCATCGGTGCTCTCTTTATGTTGTGGTATGGTTTTGTTAGTCATGCAACGAACCTACCCAATTAGCTGCGAACGCACCTACACGATGCACCCACCCACCAATGGGGGACGTGCTGTTGAAACAACCAGGCATTTTTCCGTGGTATTGATTCAAATGAAACAACATGTGAGACTTAAGAGTTGTTGGGAACCGCAGAAATAGGGCTGTAAATGGGTCAGCACACCCGATGGGATAATTAAATACAATCCAATTGATGTAGAACGGGTCACTGATTATTTCATGGTCCAGATGGAGCAAAAGAAGACCGGTCGGGGTCGAAAGTGATCCGGACCGTCAGGACCGTAAATCGGTCATATCTCACAATCCGGAATGAGTTACGGGACGTATAATATATCAATTTGGGGTAGCTCGAGCTACTTTAGCCAACCAACCCCGCTATGCCAGGGTTGCCCAAGCCGGAATCGCGAGAATCGACCGTATCGACGGTCATTAGGCTAGTTTATTTTCAGTTTTACTATTTATAGTAAGTTTTAATTCGATCATAACTTTGCATCCGTATGGTTTTAGAGTTAGTGCCCAACATGAAAAGGGCTTAGAATATTTAGTAGAACAACGTGGTTGAGGCCGTTTGAAAACTTTCTATTTTTGAGCGAAAACCAAGAGTTCTAATAGGATTGAACGACTTCTATAAATAGTAAGTTTACTATTTATAGTAAGTTGCGTTTTCTACGAGTTTAAGTTGGAGTTGGATTCTGATACTTTACCTAGGGTTTAGTTTCCTATTTATATGCATTGTAATTTCGTTATTATTCATTCAATTATCAATAAATCAATTATTCGGAATTTATTTCCTCTTTTTTATTTTTTATTTCTTCTCGTGGATTCGAGAAACTATCGGTTAGGGAGACGGTGATCGACCTACCACGTCCTCCCTGTGTCACCAACCCAACCCATTTTGACCCAATCCAAACTTGACCCATTTGTTAAATGGTACAAGTCTGATTTGATTTCCTTTGTATTAGGCCCGACCCAAACCCACTTAGTAAATGTGCGGGTTTGGTCTATGTTGCATTGGACCCATCTAGGCTCGAACTTGACCCAGACCCACCCATTTAGTAAAAGGGCTTGGGTCTAAAATTTGGACCCAAGCCCATTTAGTAAATGGGCGGGTCTGGTTTTGGCTAAACTCGCTCCAAACTAAACTATTTACAACCTTATGAGGAAGCACATAGAATCAAATAAGAAAAACAAAAACATACAAGCAAATTCACACAGAGACAATTTGAATTTTATGTGGAAAAACCCTTACAAAAGAAAACCACGACATAAAGCAATGTGCACCATGAATTCCAAAAGTTACAAGAGATGAACTTACTCGAATCAGAACCCCATAAAAGAAAACCTAAGTAACACAAGATTTTTCTCTCACCCTATAACTTTCTCAATCCCTCTACGATACCTGGCCCCTTTGCCAATTACCCTAATCATGCATTACACTTTTTAATATAATATAAAATTGTAATTAGAAACAACTTACGCAAGACTGCATAAATCCTGTGCAAACCATCATACGATCGGTCGATCAATCGACACCGCCTGATCACCCTTCGATCACTCGACAACCACACTTTCAGTTGCCTGAAGTAGTGAAAAATCGTGCAGAGAGTTCAATGTGCTCGCTCGATCGCCTGATAACCTTGACTCAGCATAGATTTAAGTCACCCAATTCCAACAATCTCCACTGTGACTCTAATCTTCATGCTGCACCTTTCCATACTCGAAAATGTGAGGATTAAATGTCCACAGTTGAAATATTCATAAGGCCACAAAAGTTTTAAAATATGTTAATATTTGTTTTTTCAGTTCATCCCAATAGGAATAACGTTATGGACGGTATTGATGTTATATAAATATCATCGTGTGTCTTAGGGAGGTTTCAACAGTAAGAACTTCCTTACCACCTTTTCATTTAGTGCGATCTACTTGAGTCTTGGGTCTAGTTCATTTTTTGTATAATATCCTAAAATGATATCACAAAGCGGATGGACGGGGCAGGATTTCCCAAAAACATTGAGGTGGGCCCTACCTAGGTTCCAGCGCAGAACTTCCTGCGCAAGGCTTTCGACAGGGAATCTGCGTCCAGAGTAGACCTGGCAAAATTCGACCCGACCCGATTTTTTCTAGTTTAGGGTTGGAAAATTTGACCCGAATTCAATTTTTGGGTTGACCCGACCCGACTCGGATTTTTATGGGTCAGGTTAGGGTTAAAGGTGACCCGACCCGATCCGACCCGAATCATATAGGGGTTAAGTAGACTATTATATATTGATTTTCTTATTAATTAAATAATATATAGTTTTTTTTTTCTTTCTCACACCCAGCTGGAAACAGTCTACATATCTGTCAATCTAATAAACATTACGGTGGTCCCTAAGACTATTATATACTGATTTTCTAATTAGTTAAATAATACATAGTTTTTTTTCTCTCTCACACACCTTGCTAGAACGGTCCACATGTCTGTTAATTCAATAAACTTGATCAATGTGTCTGAAGCGTCATCCCATTACTCTAACTATGTTGATGCTTAAAGAGGTATGCTTTAAATATGCACTGATCCATTCTATCCATTTATTTTTCTCTTTCGGTATTTACGTAATAGAAATACTCTATAAAAAACCTCGGTTTATATATATATATATATATATATATATATATATATATATATATATATATATATATATATATATATATATATAAGTGGTACTATTAGGTCTACCTCATAGGAAGAGCTGTGTGGGCCCCACATGTTAGATATCAATACCATGAATTTGATGGGTCCCCTTTAGGTCATGGGATATCCTAAAAATCATCCTACAGAACTCATGTGGGCAATACCATGCGAAGACATGCCTAAAACATCTAAAAGCACTTGGTGAGGCTCACTTGAGTTTTGGATGCGGCTGAAACTTGGTCTGACCCCTCATCCAAGTGGGACACATACAATGGATGGGCTGGATTTGTGAACCACATCTCAGTGGGCCAAAAAATCGATCATGAAGGTTTTAATGGGCTGATTACCCCTCTCAACTTTTGTCTGTGGTGTGGCCCATCTAAGTCATGGATTGACATGATTTTTAAGCCCATGGCCCACCATGAAATGATGCATCTGACTAATGGGGTAGATGTTTGACTCACATCATGGTGGGGCCCACACAACTCAATCTCATGAAAGTTCCCATGAGGTCGACATCATAATATCATTTCCTATGCACTCATGTACCTATTAAACATAGATGGTTTGGTTTTCAATTGAATACTAGTGTTAGTTTAATCTATAAATTAGTTAGTTGATCATTAAAATGTGGGTCAACCTGGCCCGACCCAATTTAATTTGGGTTGGGTAAGGGTTAGGAAAATCCAACCTAAATTCAATTTGGGTCGGGTTAGAGTTGAGGTGGAAATGACCCGACCTGAACTTGACCCGACCCGAACCCAACCCGACCCGACCCATTGCCACCTCTAGTCCAGAGACAACTCTCCAGAAAAGCGGTCGGAAGGTAGGTAGGGCCGACCAAGATTCTTGTGAGAAATCCACCCCATCCATTTGCTGTGCCATTTCATTTTAGAGTATGAACCTAATAACGACGCAGATTTAAAGATTGAGTAGGCCGCACAACAAAAAACAATGAAGATTTTTAGATTGTCCAATTGAAGGTTGAAAATCGGATGGAAAGGATTTTTCGATAGCTAAAAAAATTGGTGCAACTGTCCATTAGTCACAAGTGTCCTGCACAAATGGAGGGCTCGGATCATCGACCCATTCATCCATGGCGCGAGGCAGGGGAGACTGTGACGGGAGATGAAAAAAAAAAGCCACGAAAAAAAGTAAGGGTACCTCGGTCCTTTTAAAAATATAACGCCAAGTAACGGAGAAGACAGAATGCGGTGAATTAGTAGCTACCGATGTAAAAGATAGGCTGGTTTTACGAAAGAGCATAAAAGTGAGCTCTTTTTAGGTATTGGCTCAAAACATAAGCGGCTGTAAGGCATTACCCTGAGTTTTTTTTTTTTATTTATTTTCTATTTTTTTTAGGGTTGACCTTTCATGTGGAATATCCAGATGTGCGCCGGCATTAATATAAGGTCATCCATCATGTGTGAACCCCCTTTTATGTTAACAGTCCAGCGTGTTAGACCCACCTTCAATGTAAACAGTCGACCCTGTGGGGCCTCCTTTGAAATGGACCATGGAGGGAGAGAGAGTAGAAAAGTCATAAGGACTATAAAATATTATTTATTAATATTAGTATCTTTGGAGATAAAAGTTACTTTTATCATGACGCTAACCAAACTAATCGTAAGTGAAAAAAAGAAGTACTTAATTACTTAAAATAAGTTAAAAAGCAACTTATTTGGTGGTATCCAAACGGGCCCTAAGAATACTCCCCAAAAATGCACTTATATGTGTTCCCCTTAAATATAAAATACCACGTAAGAGAGTACACAACAAAGTCTGCTCCAACTAGGCTTCACGAGAGAGCACACAACGAAGTCTACTCCATACGTACATGAGAGTTTACTCTTATTGCATAAGTAGCTTAACCAAAGTAACTTACAATCCAAACGCCCCCTTAGGAAATGCCTCTCACTGATTCAACGAAGATGAGGCCCAGGATTTACTATGTTGGCGGAGCTTACAAAGACCGCAGCCTAACATGGACCCAGATACTTGGCGAGTGACAGGCTGGGCTTTGACCGGTGCTTATATAATGGGCTAGGCCTACCTTGGGCCGTGGCATCAGGTCGAACTCAGGCTTGGACAAGCCTCCGTCCTGCTAAGGGTGGCAATGGGTTGGGTAGCCAACGACCCAGATTTGGGCCATGCTTCAATCTACTGTCTTGGTCCATGGGCCAGGCTTCGGCCTCACATGCTTGGCCCAATAATCCAACCCGGCCCAACATGACTTTCTATACACGCTACATTCTATAAATACGTTATTCTAATCCTTCATCAACTATATGTACCATTGGTTTCATACCTCTAAAATGTGTGTGTGTGTTTTTTTTTGTGTTTTTTTTCATGTGAAGCGTAGAGTTGGAAAATTCAAGAGAAAATAGGGATTTTATCAATTTTCAGGTGGGTTGGATTATGCCTGGGCCCATTTACAGGATAGCCACATTCTCCTACTTCTATTCAAGTTCGAATTGGTAGACCCAAACCATCCTTATAACTAATCAGAACCATGAATTTAACTGGATGCAGTTCTGATTAAGTCGGGTCTGGACACCGGTAACCATCAGCAGCCCTACAGTGCGGGAGTTATTTGATACCATTGTAGAATGCAATGCCACTTTAGCATGGAAAGACACACATATCTTAAACCGTCCAAATAATGGGACCCACTGTGGATGGGGCATAGCACCAAGCCCAGATTTTATTAGATGATCCTGGTTGTTGATTTATGGACATTTGTGCATTCATTGTTTTAATGAGTCCATTAGATGTATCAACTCAATCATTTAGGGCCATAATTCACCCTTGTTTCTACGTTATAACTCACGTATAGGTGCAGCCCACTGTTAGGACAATTTACTTTTGAGGTATGTGTAAAGACGAGGTGATAATCTGCGCGTGCACATGCGTATGGAGATATATACTGCCAGCCTGCCAAATGATCAGAACAAAATAGAACTGCGCAAGGCTTACCTATCAATAGTGTGTAGAAAATGAAGAATATAGGATCTTGAATCTAGCCAATAACCAATCTAACCTTTATATGAGTCTAACCAATATCCAAAACCAAATTAATCAAACCATTGGATTAGTAGCCTATAAAAGTATTTGACGCACAGATGTGTCTGTGTATAGAAGAATTTACTTCATAGAGGCGTGTATAGAAGAATTTGGTGAAAAAAAAAATCATCCAAGTCTGTGCCCTTCAAGTCAATAATCTGGATCAGTCCTCTAAAAGTGAGCCCTGCATGTGACAAAAAGATGCATCATGACATTGTTATTACATAATTTGCGATACGGCTCTTTTTTTTTTTTTTTTTTTTTTTTTTCCACCAATATATCACATAGGTGGAATATCCAATGCTTAGAAAAGGTGGGCCACACCATGATGATCACGTGACATGAAAAAAAAAATGCCATTTCACTCATTGAGTGGGCCACACCAGTAGATTGGTATACTATTAGTTGCCCATTAATATTGACCTTGAGTGATGCTGTAGCCCACTTTCATTAGGATATTCGACTTTCTAGTAGGAAACAAAATGTACGTATCATATGATAAACCTGATAAACCATTGTAATTGATCATTTCTCTTCCAATAACATCTCTAGATCAGATGTAGTGTAGGCAGACCTAGTATTGCATCAATTCTTACCAGTAGTGTAGGCAGGCCTAGTGGTGCATCAATTCACTGAAGTGTGGACTGACAGCCAAGGTCGCTGCAACGACGATACCACCTTCTTCCTTCTCTTCCTCCCTTAACAGGATAGTAATTTCAATCAGAGAGAAGGAGAGTTGGGAAATGGGGCCATTTAATTATATCAAAGTCAATGTATACAAGTATATCCAGCAAGTTCAAAAAACTTTACCAGCTGACAATCGGAGGCTCATCCCCATCGTCACTATGTATCTCAGTGTGCACGTAGACCTCGTCGCACACATGGGCTTCCTCTTCAATGATGGTCATGTTGTCGACACGGGCCCACTGCCCCACTATGGAGTGCCACCCAATGATGCTGCTGGAAATGTATGCGTGCTTCTTGATGTGGACCCCATGCATGACCGTGCACTGCAAGAGCCTCACCCCGGACTCGACAACGCAGTTCGCCCCGATCACCACATCAGGGCCAATCCGGCAGTCCTCTCCGATGACCGCACTCTCATGGATCAGGACATTCCCCACAATGTGAGGCCCAACCACCAGCTGGGAAGGGGATTTCTCCCTGAGGGAGTTCAGATACAACCTCAGGCCTGTCATGTAATCCCTCAGCTGCTCAATGCCCATCCAGAAACCAGGTAGTAACATGGCATAGAGCTTTTGTTCTGCAACAATCTTAGGGAAGACTTCTTTCTCGATCGAGGTGGGCCACAATTGGATCCGATCAATGACAGAGGGGTTCAACAGGTATATCCCAGCATTAACCTTGTTGCCTATGAAAATCTTTGGTTTTGGTTTCTCTACTAACTTCTCTACCTTCCCAGTCTCTTCCTCCATGACCACGACGCTATATTTCCATGGTTCATCTACCTACTTCGATTTCATGGAATTTCTAATGGTTAAGCCATTTCAGTAGGGCATGAAGAATCTAGCAAACAACAAGGAGAGAGGGATATGCAGTATCCCGAAAGTGGGGCTATGGTTCAATGTAATGGTGGGTCCCACAACTGTGCCCTGATAATTGCGATTGAGAGATCCATTGAGGAGATCTTTTCTCAGGGTAGTGTACACTTATTAGGTTGGCAGCCTGTATTGCTGAACATGGCCCCTAAGGACACGATGATATCTCCTCCCACAACAATCAAAGGTTTCACATACAGAAATGAAAGCTATTCATCCAATTATACCTTGGTTACCATTATAGATGCCTCTCCATCGTGGCTTCGGTGGAATTGTATCATTTCCTTGAGCGGATACTCACTGATAACATCACTGTTGAGGACGAAAAAAGGCTCACCAGAACCATCAACAAGCGTGTCCTTAACTACAGCCGGAGGACCCATGGTGCCCATTGGTTCGTACCTCTGCGACCAGGTGATCTTCATCCCAAGCTTACTCTCGAATTCCTTTAAGAAGTTCAGCATTACCTGAAAAGAAAAATCTGGCCTGCCATCATCAACATTTTAAACAGAGCAAAATGATTTGGTTTTCATTTCATTTCTCTTACCTCTGGTTGGTAATTAATGGCTAAAACAACTTCTGTCACTCCAGCGGCTTTCAGAGCTTCGATCTGATAAAATAATCGCAAACATAGCTTCCAGTTAATTTTCACTATTTACTTGCCCATAACCATTGTAAGACATGGAATTTCTAATTCATATATGAAGATTCGGAGGATAATTATGAGAAAAAACCAAGCTGATTTTTCCAGAAGCAAGCTTGGGATTCAATTGACTAATATAGGGTTTGTTTTGGATGCAACCCTATCAGCAACTGGTTTCAATTTTTTGGCAGAATGGATAGCTTAATCTGTTCTCCCCATCATTTGGTATAGTTCGGAATGTCAGATGCTGTTAATTCCAACTTGTCAGCTCAAAATCAACATCTGCTATAAATGATTTGGAGCCGAAAATGTGGGAACACTGTATTCTGCCTAACATGGATTCTGATTTCCATGCCACCCAAAACACACTGCAGCACTGCACCCTAAAGGGTTCTTTTTCATCTCCTACAGGAAACACAGGATTTCAGATATGACAGAGATCCAGACAACACAAATTCAAGTGAATGATTATCGATTCACTGGAAATCAACAATAGACAAAAGCATAAACAGATCCAGCCCATAACCAAATTAAAACAAAAAATTAGAAGAGGAAATTATTTTCTTCAATTTCTAAAGAAAGGGACGGGCTCAGGAGCATACCTGATGCAGAATCATGGGTTTGTTAGCAAAGTCCACAAGCAGCTTTGGAACGCTGACTGTCAACGGCCGCAGACGCGTCCCCAACCCTTCAACAAGAATGAGTGCCTTCATTGTTGGTAAGAGAACCAGCCACTCCTGTCTATTTATCAAAAAATCACCTCCAAAATTTAACGCGAGAGAAACATATTGAAGACAAAAAATGCAAGAAATTCAACATACATGAAAGCCTAAATAAGGCAAAGGTGTCTATTAGAGCCGTCCATCTGATGGCACCTTTTATGGATGGCCCATGTATCAAAAAACACACGCATTAACCAAACTGATCAGATGGATGGGAATATCTGGTGGATGTTTTCTTTTGAACCATTGTCCATACATGGTACAGAAAACTCGAGAAACGGTCCTGAATCCTGTCCATACTATGCACACCTGCCGCAAATACTGGGCCACCCTCGTTTTTGGCCAGAGGACAGATGCAGTGAGGTGCATTTAGTGAACTACCCAGCATCGGCATAGATCATGAAATCCACAGGTCAATGAATGGAGCTGCATGGCTTGGGGTGGGTGGGTGTTGTTATTTTTGGACACAGATCGGGTACTACACCCTCATGTCCGGCTCGAAACAGGCTGCGGCTGTGAGGGGGCCACCCTGATGTATGGGTTTTATCCACGCTCTCCATCCATTTTGCTATATCATTTGAGAATATAAGTAAAAAAAATGACTCAACTGTACCATACCACAGGAAATCATGCTCAAAGTTGAAACCTTGCTAGGGTCCACCGTGATGTTATTTGCTATCTAACTTGTTCATAGGTTATATGGACCTGGATGAGGGGAAAACACAAGTATCTGCTTGATCAAAAATTTCTGTGGCCTCATGAAGTTTTCATCCGTGGGTATTTAATCCCCTCTGTGTGGTCCACCTGATGCTTGGATATGCCTTTTTTTTTTTTTGGGCTTATACCTGAAAATGATGTGGGAAAATGAATAGACAGCGTGGATTAGTACCCAGTCCACGTACGTATTCTTGAGGCAGATTATGTCATCCGTGACTGTGTGACCCACTGTGATGTATGTGCCTTATATCAATGCCGTCCATCCATTTTGATGGCTCATTTAAGGACATGAAAAAAATAAGCAGATCCAAATTTCAGGCGGACCACACAACTGGAAACAGTGGAGATCAACCATTAAAACTTCTCGTGGGCCATAAATTTCTTTATAAAGCTGATATTTGTATGGTCCCTTCATCCAGGTCTCTGTGACCTTATCAACAGATTGGATGGCAAATAGAAGTTTTTAATGATGGGTATTTGATTACCATTGTTTCCTGTGTCGTGGGCCACCTGAGATTTGAATGTGCTTCCATTTTTAGATTTATCCCTTAAAATGATCTTTCAAAACGGATGGACGGCGTGGATGTAAAGCATATACATCAATATGAGCCCCCACAGTCATGAATCCACCCACCTCATTGGATCCGGGATCCACCGAAGCGGCGCCCGTTATTCTTTAACATGGGCAATGGGTCCCACTCGGTGGACGGTATCAGATCAGTTATTGAAAGGTAAATGTCGCCAAATGTCGCAAACAATGACAGCTGTGTCGTCGGTGTGATTTTCTGTCCCCGTTCCATCCGCAATACACCGCAATGAGAGTGCAGCGGTCTAGCTAGCCGCAACGGTAGCGGATTGTGTACTGATGGACGGCATGGATAAACCACATGCAATCATGGTGGGCCCAACAGAGTTTACTCAGTATGCAATTCGAGTTGATGCATCCATAGGCTGACAAGTGGCAGCTCATCAGAAGTACGGTTGCGATCTACCATCCGCCTACCTGAGGGGGGAAGCGGATTGCGTACTGAGTTAAACTATGTGGGGTCCAACTGAGTTTACTCGGTACGATAAAAGCGTACGAGTAACGGCTAAACCACCGTTTCCAAGCGAGTCCGCCTCCGAGTCGAACCATCCCGCGGCCAGGAAAAGATGCAGAAATCGAGCGGCGACAAGTAGTTTCCCGCAACGAGAAGAAAATGCAGAAAAACGCGGCGTTTGTACAAATCTTACGAAGAAAAAAAAACGAAATAGGGAGAGATGGAAGAACGAGAGAATGCTGGAAAATAAAATAAAACGAAAGAAAGAGAGCAGACGAACAAACAGCAAAAGGCATTAAAGAATGTCGTAACAGTCATCGAAAAAATGGGAAAGAAATCGGAATCTCAGTGGAGAAAACTACTCTAAAATGTCTTGCAATCCAAAGAACGCCGCCAGAGAAAACCAGATATCTTTCTCGCAAGATTCATGGATTCCAGAAAATTCGAGATAAGAACGGATTAATCAGGGAGAAAGTTGAATAAACCAGATTTCCTGAAAACGGACTGACTCGATTTAAAACGAAAAAGAAAAATGGAATAATCTTCAAAATCCTATCCAACATCACATGAAATTCAAAGAAGTCCTGCGAAAATAACTAGATAAGAGATCTCATCTACATTGTCGGATCCTCCAAAAGGTCTACATCCGACCGTCCAAAAAACAATCAAAACCCACTTCCAGAGCCAGATTCGCCGGGAAATCAATAAAGAATCGCACAAATCGGTAAAAGAAAAGGAAGAAATCTTGAACTACTTCAGATATTACCGGAAATCTCTTCAGTTACTCGCCGGAAAAAAATTCCGGCAGCTATTCTCCGGCCCCGAACTGGCTTTCTCCCGCTTTTCCTCGCCTCTTACTTGGGTTAGCGCCTCTTTCTCGGTTCGCTCTGTTATATAGCGGATTTCAAAATTTTATATTCCGGCGTAATGTAGAAGACAGCACCGACGTCGTACTGTGTATACGTGGCAAAACACTGTGGCCCACCCCACCATGATGTGGGGAGCGGATTAGGTGAGACCCCGGCCTCACCTAAGACGTTGCGGCCCTTAGATGATGTAAGGAGCGGATTTGCTGAGGAACCGGCCTCACCCAATACAGTGCGGCCCTTACCGTGGGGCCTAGGAGAGAGGATTACCTGTGACCCCGGGCATAGAGATATCTCTGTGCCCTTGGCTGTGTGGGGCCCACAGAGATGTTATTGAAAAATCCAATTTGTCCATCTGTTTTTAAAGATCACAATAGGACATAATTATAAAAATCAAGCAGATCCAAAACTCAGGTGGGCCATACTAACAAAACAGTGGGAACATCAACGTCCACCATTGAAACCTTCCCGAAGCTTACCATGATGTTTATATTCCATCCAAACCGTTCATAGAATTATCACCAATCAGATAAACTCTAGGAACAAATATCATCCGGATACAAAACTTCTGTGACCGTCAGGCGTTCAATCCCTACTGTTTTGTGCGGTATGGCCCACATGAGTTTTGGATCTGCCTGATCTTTTCATTCATGTCCTATTGTGATCTTAAAAAACAGATGGACAAAGTGGATTTTTCGAGAACATCTCTGTGGACCTCACAAGGCCACGCCACGGGCATGGAGATATCTCTGTGCTCGGGTCACTGGCAATCCACTCTCATGTCATTTATCCAGGTAAGAACATTCCTTGTTGAGCATATCTAATGTATTGAGTAATTTCAAGTACAAAACATGGTAAGCACACAATGGTTGTGTTTTACACGCTACACAAACACAAATGTTGCGGTGAGACCACACAGCATACATATCTACAAAACAGAGGCCATGGTAAGACCAAATACCATATGAGGCTATTGATTGCAATTTTACGAGGGAGGTGGTGCATCTAATTCATGAATCAGCTGAGCCTCATCATGAAGATGGTCCACACAATAATCAGGGTAGTCCATTCATGTGGTGAGCTATGCATGTACTGTGTTAATTATGGTTCAGAAAATATTACTAGTGGTCTGCATTCAATGCATGTGTGACCTGGCCAAAGAAAAAACTAATCAGGGCTAGGTCATTTTAATGGTGGGGTCCCACTTATAGAAATACTATTCTCCCCTAATATATGTATGACTTCTTGAGCTTAATGTTGTTGACTTTTAATTTATATTTTGTAGTAAAATATATAATAAATTGAGGTGGGAGCAAGTTTGACTCGACTCGAGGTAAGCTTACCTCGACTCGATCCACTAGCTCGCCTAGAGCTCACCTCGAAAGTTTTAGCAAACAAGGCAAGCTCCAATGGTAAGCTCGAGTGTGAGCTCGAGCTCGAGCTCAAACTCGAGGAGAGCACAGACGAGTCAAGCCAAGCTTGGCCCACCTCGACTCGACTCGGCTCGATGTACAACCCTACTGAGACGCCAAAGTAGTGGTACGTTATTATCTTTGCCTGTCCACATCAGGACCTAAGGGAAGGATGGTTTTGATCATCAACGTTGGGACATTATGACTTCAGCAAAAGGACGTGGTGACTTGAGAGGCTGATTAGGTGGTTTTGCCAATACCACCATGATGTGGGATAAGAACCCTGAGGAAGGTCGTGGATCAAGAATCCTTTTATTCACATGGACAACAAAAGATCAAAGAAAGTTCGATGAAAATTTTTTAATTTTCATATGGATGGACGAAAAGAAGGCTGATCATAAATCGGCCATAACTTTTAATCCGGGAGGAGTTACGGGACACACAGCATATGGATTTCAATTAAAATTTCGTTTTGGGGTGAATTGACCCCACTGAAGTAAGTTGTGTTCATCTGTTTTAGTAGAAAATGCACGGTTACAACAGAAAAACAGAATTTTAGGAAAACCTATTATTTTTAGTAATTTCGAATTTTAGTTTATTTCCTTCTTTTTAAAGTTTTTCTTTATCTAAGAGTTTTAGTTGTAGTTGGAATCTAATACTTCTTCCTGGGCTTAGCTTATTATTTAAAGCATTGTAGAGACGATTTTATTCATTCAAGCAATTATTTTATATTTTCTAAGAATTATTTCATTTTATCTTCTCGTGGGTTCGAGAATGCCTTGTAGATTCAAGGCATCTATCTGGTGGGGGGGGGCGGTGGTCGGCCTTACCACATCCTCCCTACGTCAGTGGTATCAGAGCGAGGTATTTATTCATTGGGATGATAGTCAATCCGTTTTCTGTAGAACGCCCCTAGTGGCTAATCGCAGGGTTACCCCAAGCGATTCAGAACCCAACAATAAAGAGGCTGAAGACATCATTATACGACGACGTGCGCGTGGAAACGATTGCGGTGATTATGTTGAAAGAGATTTTCGATGTGATGCAACTTTGGATGAGGTCTATAAAATACAACCCATCAACATCTCAAAGGATGTTCAGAATTCTGAGGTAGAGGAAATCAATACCTTAGTCTTAAAGGATAGGGAAGAAGAGTTTAAAATTATTCAAGATGTTATGGAGTTAGTTTTGACGAAATCCATGAGCATCCCAGAAAGTGTCATGTTAGCAATGCAGGAAATCGAGGCGATCATAGTCGTCGAACTTTTTGATGAATTATTCCTTGTGCAGAAAATTATCATTTTTCAGATAGAGTCAACATTTGATGTACCAGAGCATATTGCGATTATTCATGTTGGCGTGGAGAAAAAGTCAGAGAAATTTGTTGTAGAGTTATGAAACAAGGCTATCAAATATCAACTTTCGAAGTTAAAAGCAGATTATGGCCTTAACCTAAACCGAAACTTGAGAACAATTTTTTTTCAAGTGGGGGAGTCTGATGTAGAACAAGAACCCCCTGATGAAGAGCGTGAATCAATAATCTATCGTACATGGAAAGCAAAAGATCAAGGAAAGTTAGACAAAAATCATCAATTTTCGCATGAATGGGCCAAAAGAAGGCAGATCGTAAATCGGACATAACTTTTTATCCAGGAGAAGTTATGGGACACATAGCATATGGATTCCAACTGAAATTTCATTTTGGAGTGAACTCCATTTATCTGTTTCATCAGAAAATGCATGGTTACAGCAGAAAAATGAGATTTTAGCAAAACCTACTATTTTTAGTAATTTCAAATTTTAGTTTGTTTCCTTCTTTTTAGAGTTTTTGTTTATCTAAAAGTTTTAGTTGTAGTTAGAGTCTAATATTTCTTCCTAGGGTTTAGTTTATTATTTAAAGCATTATAGAGAAGATTTTATTCATTCAATCAATTGTTTCCTTTTATCTTGTCGTGGATTTAAGAATGCCTTGTGGATTCAAGGCATTTATCCGATAGGGGAGACAGTGATTGACCTTACCACGTCTTCCCTGTGCCACACCTCCAGCGGTTGCTTGTGATGTATTTGAGCTATGTGTGTGATGTGCATGTATGTTTTATATCTTTGTTGTTCATCTGTTTTAGTATATCATTTTAGGGCATGAACCCAAAAATGAAGTAGAACTGAAGAGTGAATTAAACCATCAGAAATGGTGGGGATAATAACACATACTATTGAAACCTTCCTAGAGCCCACCATAAAGTTTATTTGCCATCCGATTGATATGGTCACATAGACCTGAATGAAGGGAAAATACAAATATTGTTCTAATCCAAAACTTTTCGTGGCCCACAAGAGTTTTTAATGGTGGGCGTTTTCACATGGTCCACTCAATCTTTAAATTTGCTTCATTTTTTTATTCATGCCCAGCGTGGATAAAAAATACATACATTATGATGGCCCCTCAGTGCCCAACACATCATACACTAACGCTTAGGGTGTTAGCAACACTACCTAATCCACGTCCAATTATTTGAAGGAGATTTTTTACATCCTGACAATGTGATGGATGATGATACACATGCGACATGAAGTGAATATAACTTCCTTGGACGATATATTGGTAATTTAATTTAAATTGTCCGATTTATGTTGATGAATTCAGATGAATCATTGATGTAGGGAGTGAATCCCACGATCAAGGGCGAGGATCGATGACCTTCATGATGGAGATGGACCGGAGGAAGAATATGAGAAAACGTAAAGAAACGTCATTTGACGACCGGTCGTGGCCCATGGCCGACCGGTCATGAGATGCGCGAGCTGTGCGGCAGTTTTCGATTTTGAAAAATGTTCTTCCGATCTTTTTTATTTTCTTTCCCTTTTGAATTAGGACTCCTTGGTTACGATTTTAGGGTTTTAGTTTTCTATTTATATGTTGCTTAAACTTGTTTTAAGGGACTTTATCTCTGATTAATACAATTTTATTGGGTTCTTAATCTGTTTTGGCTCGAGGATTTGAGTATCCATTCGAGGATTCAAAGAAGACAGGTTGAGGAGTCCCCGTAGATATGTAGATTTGGATCGGTTATCCGTGGGAGAGACGGTGCTCGATCTCACAACACACCCCAGCTGCGCTAAATTGGTATTAGAGCGAGGAACAACCTTGGGACAATAGTTTTTAGCAGTGACTACGACAAAAATCCTGTGGATGATGATCCAAGGATCCATTCTCTCAAAGTGGCAGCTTTTGGGGCGATGTTTGAGACACACCAGCTGAAGAATCGTCAAGCCATGCAAGGACTGCAGGCTAGATTCGACTGCAAGGGAAATTATCACAAAAGCATGACTGTTCAAGGCAGAGATCTGAGAAATCAGGCAGATCGATGCTACAAGAGGGAGATTGACATTCCAGACTTCGATGGACGAAGTAACGTCTATGACTAGATCTTAGGAATCAAATACTTCTTTAACTACAATCTGATTCCAGAGGAGAGAAGAACTTTAACTATATTCATTCACATCCCATCACATAAAATTAATCCAAGACATGCTTTATTATAAAAGATACCAAGTTTATTACACCAACTCTAATCATCTATTAGACTTCAAAACTAAAAGTACCATAAGCTAATTTTTTTTTTTTTTTTTAAATCCTATTACAACAAACAATTTAAATAAATCAAACAAATCCTATCAAATGTAAACTACTAAGTGAAATCAAATCTCGTCCAATGCGGTAGTTCAAGTGTCCATCTTTGGGGAAAAAAAAATACAGGTTAAAATTAGAATATACACAAGGATGGATATTCATGTACATACGTGAGCGTGAAATTTTTTGGGATATTACAACTACTCAATCGAAGTCTAATCTTACAATGGCATATAATTATTTAAATTAAAAACTGCCTATTACCAAAATGTTAATATCGAGTAGGCATTCTATAAAAATCTTAGTTCATTAGGTAACCTCGTTGTGGGTTTTTAATTTTGACGAGTGGGGCCATGGTTCAATGATCTCGATCGTTGGTCATTGGTACTATACCAATAATGATGGGCCCCTTTACCATATTTAAAAATATTTTTGTCACTATAATATCCTTAAATGACAACATATTTATCACTTATGTAAAAATACATTTTGAAACAATAATTTTTGTATGAACAACTTTACTTTGGATAACATATCATGTACTATCCTCATATAATTTTTATGCTAGTCGAAAATTCGACAATATCTCCAACAAATTCTCCAACTATATGAAAAATCTCATTGATCTTAGTCATCCACATGATCTATTATTCATAAAGGAGGTATTCAATCAGTAAAAAATCATATATCCGGAGAATATAAGGGTATTACGTTAAATCTCAAACCATACGTAAATTGAATAGAAAATAACTTACCTACATGATATATTACCAAACCATCTACACTTTAGAAAATTTAAAGATTCATTAAGAATAAGCATTTTTAATCCAATAACCATCATATAATGTGCTTATTACACACATATACATGGTTAGTTGCATATGCTTTATTATAGATATTGGATGTCATATGTTGTTCTTTATCAAGTTTTAAGTGAGCAGATGAATTAAACATGAATCCAAACTACTAATTATCTTATTGATATTAATAACATATCTGAGTATAAACAGTGGCCTTCAAATGAGAAAAAAAAAAAAAACAAGTTCATGATAATTAACTCCTTCCTACTGAGTATAGCCTTTGCAATGAGACGAGCTTTATACATTTCAAGAGTGTCATTCGAGCAAAACTTGAGTTTATATACCCATTTACAACCTGTGGGTGATTTTCTGGGGGATAAAGTTGTGAGTGTCCACGTATGATTTTTCTCAAGTGCGTCTTGCCAATTAGAGTCCTCCACAGCTTCAAAATAACTTATAGGTTTGTATAACACCCTGACTTTTTACAACTCGAGTATTAGACCCATGTTTTGAAGACTCAAGCATTAACCTATGAAAACGGTCCTTATTTTTTTCAAGTATATATTTTTTTTCATAACAGAGCATTCACAGCGAAGGTAAACCAAGACATGAAATGAAGAAATATCCAATATATACAAACAAGTTACCCAAGTGGTGCCCATAGGGCTTATACAAACCAAATGTCTCAAATGTGCATAAAATTTCAGGAACAACTAAATTAATTGAAACAAAAAAGAAAAACTAATGCAACTAGTCTTGGACTACAAGATCATCAAGCTTCATCACCCTGTGATTCACACTGGTAAGCACATGTCCATCGTCTAATTCACCTGCAATAACTAAGTGTGGTTTGACAGTGTTAAACACTATGATAGTGAGGTAAAAACCTTTCAAGATTTACCAACAAGCATAGTGGTTAAGCATAGATTAACGAGGGCAGTTATAATGCAATAGGTAAAATCATAGAGTTTAAGAAGGCACCATATTTAATCCTACCCTCACAAATATAATCCAAATTACAATTCAAGTGTATACAAGCAACTATAGTATTCAATTTTCAATTTAATCTTGGTTAATGCATGAATGCGTGCGCATGTCCCTCAGCCTAGGGATGCACATCCAGCTGGAACAGTAAAATCTCATCAGACCTGTGGAATACACACCCAGCTAGAAAAGTAGAATCTCATTAAACCTGGGGAATGCATACCCAGCTGGAGCAGTAAAATCTTCTTAGACCTGGGGAATGCAAGCAGATTGCAAGTTGTATAGTGACAGTCAGAGTGCAATACACTTGGCTAAGAATTCAGTCTTTCATTCAAGAACCAAGCATATTGACATCAGATATCACTTCGTACATACGTTACTGGAAGATGGATTGATTTCTTTTGAGAAGATCCATACAAGTGAGAACCATGCGGATATGTTGACCAAGGTGGTCACACGGGAGAAGTTGAAGCTCTATTCAGCTTTGATTGGTCTTCAGGCTTGAAGACGGGGATGTAGTGCGCTCCGGATGTAGAAGACGAAGGACTGCAGTGATATGTCTCCAAGTGGGAGATTGTTGAGGTGTGGAGCCAATCACACCAAGGGATGGTCGGGCGCTCGGATAGTCTTTAGACCGGGCGCTCGATATTCATGTGTTTGAGACGATGGTCTCTGGACTGTTCTGTGAACAATCGAGCGCCTGACGGTCTAACTAATCGGGCGCTCAATATTCGGGAGTTCTTTTGTGTTTTGCCGTTGGATGTTTTTCTGTTTGGGTGGGCGCCTGACCCAGTTTGACTCGACGCCCAACCGGCCGCGAACTTAAGTGCAGGGTTTCCTATTTTTGGTTCTATTTTCGGGGTTTACCATATAAAGGGGTGTAAACCGGGATTAGGCTATGGGATTAGGGTTTCTACACGTCCAAGGTGAAAAAAAGGCGAGAGGTTAGCAAAAAGGGCCATCTCTGTGCATGGGAGCATTGGAGGAGGTAAGTGTATTGCTTGTAACTTTGTCTTCTTTATAGTGGAAGTTTGCACCGTGGTTTTTGTATCCTTGTTTGGGGTTTCTCCACGTAAAATCTATCTTGTAGATTGTTGGTTTGTTTCGATTCCTCTTCTAGTTATTATTTCTTCTTGTTTATCGTTTGTGGGTGAGACCAGAGATTGGATCTCGGTTCACCGGTGTTGTTGGCGTGTTGCGCAACAAGATTTGGAGTCATAGTGATGCAGGGAAGGCATCACGAGAAAGATCACTGTCAAACTCAAGCGTATAGAAGCTTGAATTTACAATGTTATTCTTGAATCCATAAGAATTAAGAAAAGAAATCTGAAAATACTTTATCTCAAATGAGATTATAAGATTTTAAATAAGAAAATACAACCTAATTAAGAATCTTAATGTGACTAAACTAAAACTTTTTTTTTCAAATAGTAAAACTTTCTCAAAATAGTAAGTCATAATATAACTTTGTCAGATGATTCCTTACGTAAAGAGAAGAAAATCCTAATAAGACATCATCTACTGAAACTCGAAGAATAAAAAATTAGGCCTAATTTAAATCTTTCCTAAAATAGTAAGTTTCTTTTTCTTTTCTTTTCTTTTTTTTTTTTTTCTTCTGAAAACAGGAGATTTGAAATAGGACTCGTTTTCTGGCAAAATGGAATGACACGACATATGTTGTGCATCCTGTGACTTATCTCGTATAAAAAGTTGTGCCTGTTTTATGATGCACACTTTGAACGGTTAATTCTTCTTATTCAGATTGAATTTCTATGATCCGGATGCATCTGGGACCAAATTATGCCATGTCCCATGTAGGACTGGGCTTGGATCTAATCCCTTTTCGTTCGGTCTTCTTTTGTTCCATCTAGACTAGAAATAGGTCTGCGGCCTGGTCTACATCACGCCACTAATCTTATTCTTTCCTTGATTTGTGTTAACTTGTAGTTTACTTGCCTCTATCGAGTATATATCAAACTCATGGTAGATATGACTCCATTGGGCTTCTAGCTCACCAAATCAACAATAATTGTATATTTGCAGAAAAATAGAGAAGCTAGGGATAGAAGAGTACCTAGCTAGATGGCTACTTCCATTAGATTGTAGATATTTAAATGATTTTGGAAGCTTGTAACAAACTTAAAGTAGGAAGAGTGGTGAGAGAGTTTAGTAGTGTTATTAAATTTGAATTTTTGGAGTTTTTAAGAATTAATTTAAAGTTTTAGTTTATTTTAACATAGTTTGGATGATTTAATTATGGTTGGTTTGGATGAATGATGATTTGGATGAGAAGAATAATGATTTGAGTGTTAAGATGGATATATGAATGTATAAAACTTAATTCACACCTTGGAACTCAGGACTAGAGTTACCACATTTGGGTTTTCAATTTTGAACGTCACACCTATCGTGCATCCCACTTGAGTTTTGGATCTGACTCATTTTTTGTGTCACGTCCTAACATGACATGGAGAAACGGGTGGATTTCTTACAAACATCATGGTGGGTCCCATCTCACTTCTTTCCGTAAGAATTCCAAGTAATATCCATGCCATCCATCCATTTTTCTAGCTCATTTGGGATTGTGACCCAAAAAATGAGGCAGATCTAAATCTTAGGTAGACCATACCATAAGAAATAATAGTGATTGAATGCCCACCATAAAAAATTCCTAAGCAAATCTAATTCACATCCTCGTGCTCATTGCCAAACAACCACTTTCTCTAAAAGCTCGAGCTGTTAGGGGATGACATATCAATATATATCAAGGGACTTTAACACTCTCCTACACATGCAGGGTAAAACTCTGCACAATAACATATTGGGCAAGGGTGGAGGAACACTTGACTAACACCATAAACAGCCCTCGTGGGAAAATATATTCCGATGTCATATTTGCTACTTTTGAGATTCGAACACATGACCTTCTGCTCTGATACCATGTCAAACAACCACTTGATTAAGTGGTTGTTTGACATGGTATCAAAGTGGAAGGTCCTGTGTTCAAATCCATGGATTGATAAATATGCCCTAGTAATATATTCCCCCATGGGGGGCTAGGAAAATCAAGTTCAACCTATTTATGGTGTGAGTGTCCCTCCACCTTTTTCTAGTATTAGAGCTGGACAACAAGCCGAGTCGAATCAAGCTAGGCCTAGCTTGTGTGCGGCTTGGCCCCAGGAAACCTCGGCATGTGTGTGCGGCTTGATCTTGGAATCAAGCCAGACTTTTAGGCTTGGCTTGACTTGATCGAGCTATCAAGCCAAGTTCAAGCTGCATTCGAGCTCGAGCATTTTGAGCTTAAGTTGAGTTAAGAGTTGATTTAAGTTAAGTTAATCACTAATTAACTTCATTCATGGTTCCATTAACAAGGAGTCGAACAAAGGTGAGTGGTGCAAATGATAAGGAGGAGGTGATGGGTATGAGATGGGGCCGCCGCCACGACAAGAAGAATTAAAAAAGGCAGAGATTGATTCGGAGTGGGAATCGTATTCTTCATCGATGCTGCTGGACTATTGCATGCTCCCACTGTTACCAGAATTTATGGCCAGAGAGAGAGAGAGAGAGAGAGAGAGAGAGAGAGAGAGAGAGCTTGTTCCTTGAGTCGATGGATGATGGCCGGATAGGAAGTGTGGCAGCCAGTAGGGTGCGGGTGTGAGGAGTGTGGGTGGGAGTGAAAGTGAAAATAGAAAAGAGAGAAATGAAAGTAAAATAAGGCTAGGATTGCTTTTAACATTTTATATTATAAATATATAATATTTCTTATATACTTAATATAATATATTTATTATTGTCAAGCCTAGCCAAATCAAGTCGAGTTCAAGTTGCATTTGAACCAAGCTTCAAGTCAAGTCAAGCCGAGCTGGGCTGGACTTCTGTACAACATGAAACTCCAATCAAGTTGGAATTTTAGCTTGACTTGACTTGAAAAGGGGCTTCGAATCAAGCCGAGCCATTGAGCTGGCTTGGCTTGTATCCAGCTCTACCTAGTATGTTCCGGTGTGGAGTTCCACCCTACACATGCGGGGGAGTGTTTGAGTCCATTGATATACATTGATATGCCATCATCTACCAGCTCGAGCTTTTAGATAAAGTGGTGATTTGACACTAAAAGCTCGAGCTGTTAGATGATGGTGTATCAATGTATATCAAGGGGTGGAACTCCGCACGGGATGATACTTGACAATGGTGGAGGGACACTCACACCATAAATGGGCCAGGCTTGATTTTTTTATCCTTGGGCCAGACTCGACTTTCCTACCCCTTGTGGGAGAATATATTATTGGGGCATATTTGTTGCTCCCGAGATTCGAACACAAGACCTTCTACTCTGATACACGTCAAACCACTACTTGATCTAAAAGCTCGACATGGTATCAGAGTGGAAGGTCCTGTGTTCAAATCCTAGAAGTAGCAAACATGCCACCAGTAATATATTCTACCACGGGGCCGTAGTGTGAATTGTGAGTGTCCCTCCACCCACTTGATCTAAAGGCTAGAGCAATTAGAGGATAGCGTATCAATATATATCAAGAGACTTTAACACCCATAATTGAGAGGATTTGGGCAGCAATCCCCTATTAGAGATGAAGTCACACAAAACATGTTTGAAAATTATTAGGCATACTCAACTGGGCTTCATCTCCAGCACCTACCATTTAATCAAATTCCGCCATAGGTGTAGAGGGAGCTCAGAGGCACTACTTAATCCGCATCCATTTGGAAGTTGTTTGGTGTAATTGATCGGCTCAGTGACATGCAATCCAATCAAATCCTCTCGGGTCACTAGGAATAACTTGTGTTTCAGTCACCAGGCAATCTGTTTTTTGAGATTTTGGGAACTCCCGTTTTATGAGTAAAACGAGTCCTATGGGGTCTACCAGTTTTTATATGTAAAACCCACTCGCCATCCGGTGAGAACCATTATTTGGAGTGTACATACAGAAGAAAAGCTCGATTAAAAACTCATATGGGCCACATTAATGGGAACGATGTAGCATTGTTCCCAAAACCACATAGCTCAAACGGCCTGACTGGTTTTTTAATTTTATATCATGTTGATTTATTATTATTTTTTTAATCTTCTCTTCATCCTAGTGAATTAAACCTGTCAAAGGGTTTGATGAAAGATGCAAGGCATGGTGACGCCACACACCAACTTATCGTTGGCATCGCATCACCATTGTTCCATGTGATGGGGCCCATCTATATTGTGGATCTATCTGATTTTTGGCTTCAAGGACTGAAAAAACTAGGTACTAGACGGAGTGGATTTTTCATATAGAACACAGTGGGCCCCACGTACTTGGTTGTTTTACGCAGAGGCAAGTGTCATGTCATACATGTATGGCATGATCGGTCATGAAACGGATTAGCTGGGACCCAGATCCAGTCAAGTGGGTGTGAACCTGACTCAGGTGGAACACAACGCAGGAAATGGTGGTCATTGATCATCCACCGTTAAAAACTTCCTAGGGTCCACTGTAACGTTTATTTGTCATCCAACCTGTTGGTAAAGGACATGGAGACCTAGATGAAAGGAAAGCTCAAATAGCAGCTTTTTGTGGCCCTAAAGAAGCTTTTAATGATGGGAATTCAATTCCTACTCTATGGTCCACCTCAGATTTGTATCTGCTTCATTTTTTGGACCATGCCATAAAATAAGCTGGAAAAATGGATGGAAAGGCGTGGATACAACATATACATTGAGGTTGGCCCTACGGTCAGGTTCGTACCCACCTGGCTGGATAGGGGTCTCAGATAATCTGCATTCGATGGGTCAAGCTCAAATCCATTCATCAGAGCAGCACCACTAGATTGATGCCCTAGCTCACAAATCAAGTTGTTCCACTTGTCTGCGGTGAGCAACACAAATTTACAGCTCTGAAAAACTTACCCCATGTTTTTCTAACCCATCAACCTCCTTCTAATATTGGCGCCCACATACTGAGGGGACTAGATTTATTTCGGGGAAAAGATGTGAAAGCTCAGACCAACCTTATCGTTTGTATCTCGCACCCATTTGCCATGCTGGCACACGTGTGGGATTAGAGAGAAGAGAAATCCATTTGCGTACCTAACTTAGTTGAAAATGCTCCTTACCCTAACTTGTCAACCTTACCTACTCAGTGATCTTCTAAAAGGGATAGATGGCCTGAGAAAGGAAAACTTCCCACTTCTTCGAGACAAAGGAAGTCCAGAGGCTGTGAAAACAACGTGGCACAAATCAGGAAATAGGGATTGCACCTAAAAGAGTTTCAAATGTTAGGATTAACGGTAGGATACTCCCGATGTGCACAATATAAAGTGGTGCCCATGGATGGACTAAACGTTTAGAAACTTCTTGATACAATAATCCTATGGTTTAGATTTGCATCATGCAAGGATGGCTACACAGATAAATACAGCAGCAACAGTCCGTGTTCAGCTGAGCAAGTAAAGCCACGTGGTTGGTGTGAGCGCTGGGCTTCAAATCGGACAAAACCATATGTATGTTTGGAGGGGCGGGATTCAATTAGGCGTGTCCGAATGTGTATATGCTGGGTGTACTACGGTCACTTGAATTGAACAAAATGCCTTACGGCCAGGCGCCGAAATAGCTTAATTAAGACTTAGATTTGTGAAAAGTGGGTTAACTATATATTCAATTAACAAGGAATCATGCAATGCAAAGGGAAGGGAGTAGTTAGTCCTTTAGATGAGTCTTTTTGCCTTGGATGTAAGGACTTTTACGGTTATAATGAGAGCCTCACAGTGTTTATTAAAAAAATAAGCACTTGAAGAAGAAATAGAAAATATAAAACCAAGTGCTAATTTTACTAAAATGAATAAGAATGTAGTATGATTGGCAGAAAAGTAAATAAAGTGGAAGAAATTACCAATGACATTTTGAGTGAGCGGAGCGTCCATGGATGGTTTATGATCCTTTGGACCTGAATAATCGAGGACGATCATCTAAATCTCAATGATTGTGAGACGGTAATGATTTAGCAAGCAAGTTGTGTCCTACGACATCTAAGTAAAGACTTAGAGATTTGAGGTCCAATGACAAAATTTGTAGATGTACTAAGCTAATTCTAACTTGCTATATTGATGTGCTAGACAAAAGTGAAGAGACTAAGCTACATTAATTAATTAAGACTTTTTGCAATATGGTGTTGGACAGAAGTAGAGAGGCCAAATTAGGCTAAGCCTAGCTACAATAGGCCAAATTTAGCCATGTGTCGTTGTATATCACTGCTTTAGCGTTACCCCAGTTTGCATACTCTCTGGGTGCTTGGCATATGTTCATCTAATATCTTCTAGCCATGTGTTGCTAGGAGAATAATTGCCTCTAGTGTTTTGGTCGTTCGTAGATACATCTCTGGGTGTTAAGATGGTCTAGGATAAATTTCATGGATGACCATCATTAAACAGTTTGGATCACATGTCCATGTTGGGACTACATAACCAAGAGATTAAATCTTGCTCCAAATGATAATTTCACCCATCTCTACAAACTTAAGAGCAAAAGAATTATTTCATGTGATCGTTGTGGTGCTAGGAGGGGCTGCTTGTCCGGCCCCGTAGAGCCTGTGCTTGGGCCCCTAACTATGGCCCAAGCGAATGGGAATGGGCTTGAAATAGGTCCGGTGGCTGAGCTGAGGCCAATTAGCCTGGTCTGATCATCAAGTGGTTGACCATTACATAAAAGGAACCCCATTAACGTCTATGTAATTTAAAAACTCTTTTGGAACCGGAGTCATGTTTTTATGATAAAAATTATTTGTACGATGACACTGGCTATGCCAAAACCTTTTTGGCCCATCAAGGATAGGTCCGTGACAGGGTCAGGGTGGACCTCCGTGTCCCAGCGCATTGCCATCCCTGGCTTATCCTACCGCCGCACAATGTCATGATCCAAACCATTCACCTAAAAAAGGTCCAATGCATCAAAGATCTCACCATCCATACAAGCACAGGGTAATGGGCTGGGTTGGGCTAGGCCCTGTCCCAGCACATTGCCACTCCCTAGGTAATACATGAAAGTGATTTAGAAACAACAGCCCGAAGATGAACCCATTCACTAGGTAGGACCTTTTGTATGCATCCATCAATATCCAAAAAGCGAGAAAAGAAAAGGCTTAATGTGTTTAAGGCTGAAAACCTTTGCATGCATCCATCAATATCCAAAAGGAGAGAGAAGAAAAGGCGTAATGTGTTTAAGGCTGAAAACCTTTTGTATGCATCCATCAATATCCAAAATCAAATAAATCCATCAGTCGGATTAGTAGCCTATGGATATATGTGTATTAGAAGAGTTGACCTCAACATATTTGTGTGATCCTCCAAAAGCAGGCCCTGCATCATGAAACGAAAAAAATGCATCACCACACTGTCGACATGTGGCTCTCTTTTTTTTCCCCACCAATGTATTTTTTTCTATCATATGAAAAAATACATTCCGACATAGAAAAAATGATTTTTTCTATCGTGCCACCTTCAACTATCATATGGGATATTCCGCATAAGTGACTTATCAGTAGGAAACAAACCATTGTATTCGATCATTTCTTACTTGGAGTCTGGGCTGTGTGGGTTAGACAGTCAAGGTTGCCGCCACGACAACGCTGCTTTCTTCCTTCTCTTCCTCCCTTCACAGGAATTGTAATTTCAACCAGGGAGGACAAGAGTCAGGAAATGGTTCAGCAAGTATATCTAACAAGCCCAAAAATAAATAACTTTACCAGACGACAATCTGAGGCTTCAAGATATGGGATTTAATCTTCTCGTGGGGCAGGACGACCCCACCATTACTGGATATCTTGCCGCACACATGTACATCCTCCCCAAGGATGGTCATATTGTAGACATGGGCCCCCTGCCCCACCATGGAGTGCCACCCGATGATGCTGCTGGTGATGCGTGCATTCTTCTTGATGCGAACCCCGTGCATGACAGTGCACTGCGAGAGCCTCACCCCAGAGTCAACCACACAGTTCGCCCCTATCACCACGTCAGGGCCGATCCGGCTGCCCTCCTCAATGACGACACTCTCATGGAGCAGAACGTTCCCGATAATGTGAGGCCCAACTGCCAGCTGAGAAGGGGATTGCTCTTGGAGGGATTTCAGATACAAACTCAGGCCTATAATGTAATCCCTCGGCTCCTCAATGTCCATCCAGAAACTAGGCAGTACCATGGCGTAGAGTTTTTGTTCAGCAGCAATGACAGGTAAAATCTCTTTTTCAATCGAACTGGGCTGCAATTGGATCCTGTCGATGACGGAGGGGTTCAGCAGGTAGATACCGGCATTCACCTTGTTGCCCATGGACGTGCTTGGTTTCTCTTCTAAATTCTCTACCCTCCCGGTCTTTTCGTCCATGACCACCACAGTGTATTTTGACGGTTCATCTACCTATTCAAATGCATGGAATTTCAGATGGTTAAGCCATTTCAGTAGAACAGGTTTCTGACCTATACCATGAATAATCAAACTAACAAACAAGAGAGAGAGGGGGTGCCCATGGTTCAATGTTTTGGTGGGTCCCACAGTGGATGTACTGTGTCCCAATAATTTCCTAGACTGGAGATGCATTGAGAAGATTTTTTTCAGGGTGGGCCATCATTAGTTGGGCAGTCGCTGAACATGGACCCTATGGACACGATGATTCATTCAGATCTCCTTCTACAAAGATCAAAGGTTTTTGTATGGAGAAATGAAAGAAGTTCATCCAAATACCTTGGTTACCATGATTGAAGCCTCTCCACCATGGATTCTGTGGAATCGAACCATTTCGCTGAGCGGGTAATCGCTGATAACATCACTGTTGAGGATGAAGAATGGCTCACCAGAACCGTCAACCAGCCTGTCCTTAGCTAGAAGTAAGGAACCTGCTGTGCCCATTGGCTTATTCTTTTGCGACCAAGTAATCTTCATCCCAAGCTTCCTCTCGAATTTCTTCAAAAAGTACAGCATCACCTAAAGAAAAATCACAGCCTATTGTCATCAACATTTTTAAACAGAAAAGCAGCTGCAAAATGATTTGGTTGAGATTCATTTCTCTTACCTCTGGTTGGTAATTAATCGCTATAATGACTTCAGTAACTCCAATGGCTTTCAAAGCATCGATCTGATAAAATAATCACAAATGCATTTAAATTTATGCTATTTACTTACCCCGTAACCATCTTAAGACATGGAATTTCTAATTCATAAATGAAGATTCGGAGGATAATTTTGAAAAAAACACTGGATTTTTTTTTTTTCGTCTGCTTAGTCAACATCTGCACACATATGCTGAAAATGTTTTAGAGCGGAAAATGTGGTAACAAAGTTTTCCACCTAACATGGATTCTGATTTCCATGCCACCCCAAACACAGAGCAGAACTGCACCCTAAAGCCTAAAGGGTTTTTTTTTCATCTCCAACAGGAAACACTGGATTTCAGATAGAGACAATGCCATGTGAACACCTATATTTTGATTGAATTCCAAAAACAAGCTTACTTTTGAACTCTTTCCTAAAACCTGCAAAAGTTTCCAAATACTGTCAAATAACTACATATTTTGACTTTGACTAATGTATATTTTGATTTCCAAACACAGTTTCCTCTTGTTTATATTTTAAAAAGAGAATTATGCCCTCTTTTACTTTTTTTTTTCCTGTGCAATGGGTAGTGCTATCTACTTTGGGCTCCACAATGGTGCGTTTGTTAATCCATGCCGTCCATCCTTTGTATATCATGATTTGAGGTCATGGGCCAAAAAACGAAAAGATTCAAATCTCAAGTGGACCTGAAAAAGTTAACAGTAGCAATTAAATCCTACTATGAAAAAATATTAGGGGTCACTGTAATTTTTGTTTTGCCATATAACCTAATAATTAGGTCATCCCTTTTGTTTCCTATGGTACAGTCCACTTGAGATTTGGATCTGACTCATTTTCGAAACCGTGTCCTAAAATTGCTATGCAAAATGGATTGACAGTGTGGATGCACCACATACGTTATGATGGAGCTCACAACTTTTTAAACCCCAACTGAGAAGATGGTGCTTGGCTGCCACCAAAGGCTTTTCTTGTGTACCAAAGCTACGTGAGGTCCACTGTGATCTTTGTGAGAAATCCACCCAATTCATCCATTTTGCAAGTTGTTTTAGGACATGATAAATTATGATCCAAGTCAAAGACTTAAGTAGGCCACACGAGAGGCAATTGTGAAGATTGAACGACCACCGTTGAAATATTTGTATAACCACGGAAGATTTGTATTAGAATAATTTTTTATTATTATTATATTATTTTTTTTTTTTTGTTTTTGCGTGTGTTTTTCAGCTCATCCCAATGGGAATGACCTTATAGGGGGTTTGGATGCATATAAACATAGCTGGCGAGGTTTCAACAGTAGGCATCCTTTTCGCAAATTTTCCTTTTTTGTGACCCGGTTAAATCTAAGGATCGAGCTCAAGGTGGAGCTCTTTTGCAGCCTCTACTGTACAGTGCTCAATGTTCCCCATTTTAGGGCATGGGCAAAAAACTGAGACCAATCTAAATCTCAAGTGTACCACATTTCAAGAATGCATTGGTGGTTGAATGCCCACCATTAAAAATTTCCAAGAGCCCACACTTACCTTTATTTTCCATCCAACCTCTTGATTAGTTCACAAAGACTGGATGAAGGGAAGGTTGACAGGAAAACGCAAATACCAGCTTCATCCAAAACGTTTGTGGCCTCTAAGAAGTTTTTAATGGTGGGCGTTCAATCAATTGTTTTCTGTAACGTGGTCCACATGAGATTGCTTCATTTCTGGACTCTTTCCACAAAATGGTCTGGAAAAATGGATAAACGGTGTGGATAAAACACACATATTATGGTGGGGCCCACAGAGTACTGTCCAGTAGATGGCATCCTTCCGGAACCAGCGTTGTGGGTGGGACCTGACCGTAGGTTTTTTTTTTTCGAACACAGATTGCGAACAACCCCGTCTGTCTCTCGCTGGAAACGGGTAGGAAAATCCAATCCTCAATTGGACCGCACCACAGGAAGCAGTGGTGGTAATAGTGCTCACTATGATGTTTATCTGCCATCCAACCTATTCATAAAGTTAAGAGGCCTGGATGAAGGGAAACCACAAATATGATCAGCTCCATTCAAAACCTCTGTTGATAAGAGTTTAATCCCCGTTGTGTGGTCCACCTATGTCTTGGATGTGCCTCATTTTCAGGCCTGTATCCTAAAATGATGCAAAATAATGGATGGACGGTGTGAATAAAATCCATACATCAATATGACCACCCGGAGATCCTGCTCGTTGCTCGTTGACATCGGGAGACGGTTCCGGTAGGCCGTGTTCTATTTTTTTTCAAGGGTAAAAGATTCTTTAAAAAATGTGATGGTATGTTTTTTTTTTTAGCTAATTATTAAAACCTTCAGCGGATTTTAGGAAAGAGTTTAAAAACAAGCTTTTTTTTTTTTTTCCAGAATTAAACATAAAATAGGCTTCAATATAGCATCGTCTCTTTCAGATATGATATAGATCCATACAAATAACACAATGATAGAACATAAACTCAAGCGAATGATTATCAATTCACTGGAAATCAACAATAGACAAACGCAAAAACAGATCCAGCCGGTAAATTCAAATAATAATAATAATAATAAAAAGAATTATTTTCTTCAATTTCAAGAGAAAGCAATGGGCTCATGGAGCATACCTGATGCAAAATCATGGGTTTGCCACCAAAGTCTACAAGCGGCTTCGGAACGCTGAGTGTCAATGGACACAGACGTGTCCCCAACCCTTCGACAAGAATAATAGCCTTCATTGTTGGTGAAGAGAACCAACTACTTCTGTTGATCTATCACAAAATCACCCTAAAAATTCAGAAATTCCAGACAAACTATGCCAGAAATTCAAGACAAAATATGCAAGAAATTCAACACATAAGAGCCTAAATCTAGCAAAGGTGTCCGCCCTTGTTGTGCCATGATGATACATCCATTGGAGCCGTCCATCTGGTGGCACCTTTCATGGGCGTGTCTGCTGGATGTTTTCTTTTGAATCATTGTCGTACAGAAAACTAAAGGAACAGTCCTGATCCAAGCTCAACCGTTACATATGTTCGATTGGGTTCTTCCGGCTCCACCGTATAATCTCCCAGACTACGCAACGTGACACATGTGAGCCACCCATTGCCAATTGGAGAATATAGCCATCCAAAAGAGTGAAGCAAGAAAATTCAAATGCCACTCATCTAACAGGTCTGGCCCAGTCTTTGGATGGGCCTGGTGTACTGTCCACATCCGATTATGCACACCTGCCGCAACTATACACTGGGCCACCGTTGTTTTTTTGCCACAGGACAGTTGTGGTGAGCCCCAATTAATGAATCACCGAGAATCCACATAGATCATGAATTCCACAGATCATGGAATGGGACTGCATTGGCTGGGAGTTTTTGGACGCAGGTTGGGTACTTCCCCCACCCGTGGCGAGTTGGCACAGGCTGGGCCTCTGAAGGGCCCACTGTGATGTATTGAGTTTTATCCCCACTATCAATTCATCTTGACATGTCTTTTGACTGCATAAACCCAAAAATGAGCCAATGCCAGACTCAAGTGGACCATACTACAGGAAACAACATTGATAATGATGCCCACCATCGAAACCTTATTAGGGTCCACCATGATGTTTATATGCTATCCAAGCTGTTCATAAGGTCACTTGGACCTGGATAAGGGTAAAACACAAATATCAACTTGATAAATAAATAAATAACTTCTGTGGCCGCCACAAGGTTTTCAATGATAGGTGTTTAATTCCCGCTGTGTGGTCCACTTGATGCTTGGATATGTTTATTTTTTGCTTACAACTAAAATGATGTAGAAAAATGGATGGCCGTGTGGATCAATGTTGTCAAATAGCATAGAGTTGGATTAGCAATCAGCCTGGTTGCTAGCTTTTTTGTTTTTTGAAAATTTTAAAAATAAACAAAAAGGGAAAAATTATTAAAAAAATTCTAAAAAAAATTAAGAAAAACTATGTCGAATTGTTACGATGATTGCATTGGATTTTTTTTTTCACTGTAGTTTGACTGTTAGACCACCTAAAGTTATTGAAATTTTTTTAAAAAATGGTAAAAATTCTAAAAAAATTTAAGAAAAACTAGGTCTAATTGCTACGGGTGATAGGATTGGATTATTATTATTATTATTTTTACCTATTTCATTGTAGTTTGTCTACTAGACCATCTAAAGTTAAGTTATATTAAAAATTCTAAATTTTTTTAGAAAAACTAGGTCTAATCGCTACTGGTGATAGGATTGGATTATTATTATTATTATTATTATTTTACCTATTTCATTATTAACATACAAAAGTATGTCATCCCATACTCCCTAAATCGCATATGTCGTCATGGCATATGCGATACAAATGATCACAACCAATTCCACTGAGGAGTTCAAATCTCAGGCCATTTTCGTTGTCAACCCTCCGTCTAATGGCTAATAATCGGATGGTTAGCATTATTCCGTCAGTGTGATTATCCATCCCCGCTGCATTTGCAATAAACCACATGGTTTGGACGGTTTGGATTGGCTTACATATTCGTAAGTGATATGGATGAGAATGCAACAGTCTAGCGGAACGTAAGTGATATGGATGAGAATGCAACAGTCTAGCGGAAGTAATGCATGAATAGGCTGACAAGTGGCAGCTCAACAGAATGACGGTTGTGATCTACCGTCCGCCTGCTAGCTGGCAGAGAATGGCTTAAGATGACAATGGTGCATAGCCGCACGTGCCAACACGGCACGCATGCGTCAGATAGAGCCGTTCATCAGCATCTCGCACGTGCCGACGTATGGAAGGGGAATTGATGCATCCACACGCTGACAAGTGGCAGCTCATCAGAAGGACGGTTGCGATCTACTGTCCGCTGCTTAATCGGCAGAGAGAGGCTAGGGTTACAATGGGGCATCACGGCACGTGCGCATTCGTTAGATAAAAGCTGATATTCAGCATCTCGCACGTGACGACGTGTGCGCGGCTTCGCCACCGTTTATCTCACGCAAGCTAGTCCGCCTCCGAGTCGGACAAGACGCAGAAATCGAGCGGCGACATGTAATAGTTTCCCGCAACGAGAAGAAAATGCAGAAAAACGAGGCGTTTGTACAAATCTTTCGAAGAAAAAAAAAAGACGAAATAGGGAGAGATGGAAGAACGAGAGAATGCTGGCAATGAAAATAAAATAAAACCAAAGAAAGGGGAGCAGATGAACAAACATCAAAAGGCATTAAAGAATATCGTAACAGTCGTCGAAAAAATGGGAAAGAAATCGGAATCTCAGTGGAGAAGACCACTCTAAAATGTCTTGAAATCCAAGAAATGCTGCCGAGAAAACCAGATATCTCTCTCGCAAGATTCATGGATTCCAGAAAAATAAAGATTAGAACGGATTAATCGGGGAGAAAGTTGAATAAACCAGATTTCCTGAAAACGGACTGACTCAATTTAAAACGAAAAAAGAAAAATGGAATAATCTTCAAAATCCTATCCAATATCATATGAAATTCAAAGAATTACTGTGAAAATAACCAGATAAGAGATCTCAACTACATTGCCGGATCCTCCAAAAGGTCTACATCCGAGCGTCCAAAAACCAATCAAAACCCACTTCCAGAGAAAGATTCACCGGGAAATCAATAAAAAATCGCACAAATCGGTAAAAGAAAAGGAAGAAATCTTGAAGTACTTCAGATATTACCGAAAATCTCTTCAAATACTCGCCGGAAAAAAGATTCCAGCAGCTATTCTCCTGCCCCGAACCGTCATCGAAAAAATGGGAAAGAAATCGGAATCTCAGTGGAGAGAACCACTCTAAAATTTATTGAAATCCAAAGAAACGCTGCCGAGAAAACCAGATATCTCTCTCGCAAGATTCATGGATTCCAGAAAAATCAAGATTAGAACGGATAAATGGGGGAGAAAGTTGAATAAACCAGATTTCCTGAAAACGGACTGACTCAATTTAAAACGAAAAAGAAAAATGGAATAATCTTCAAAATCCTATCCATCATCACATGAAATTCAAAGAATTCCTGCGAAAATAACCAGATAAGAGATCTCATCTACATTGCCGGATCCTCCAAAAGGTCTACATCCGGCCGTCCAAAAACCAATCAAAACCCACTTACAGAGCTAGATTCGCCGGGAAATCAATAAAGAATCGCAGAAATCGGTAAAAGAAAAGGAAGAAATCTTGAACTACTTCAGATATTACCGAAAATCTATTCAGATTCTAGCCCGGAAAAAAAAAATCCGGCAGCTATTCTCCGGCCCCGAACTGGTTTTCTCGCGCTTTTCCTCGCCTCTTTACTTGGGTTAGCGCCTCTTACTTGTGTTAGCGCCTTATATAACGGATTTCGAAATTTTATATTCCGGCGTAGTGCAGAAGACAGCACCCACGTCGGTAATGAGTATACGTGTGAGCGGATATACGTGTTTTATCTATGCCGTTCATTCATTTTCATAGATAATTTTAAAAGATCAAAGCTAAAAAAAATAAGCAGATCCAAAGCTGAAATGGATCACACCACAGGAAATAGTGACGATGGCAAATAAACGTCATGGTGGACCTTAGAAAGGTTTCAACGTTGGACATCATCATTCCCAGTGTGGTCCACTTGAGCTTTGAATATGCTTCAATTTTTTTACTCATGCCTTGAAATGAGCTAACAAAACGAATGTGTGGATGGCAGCGGATAAATCACATTCGGTGGGCCTACAGGCTCCGTCACCAGCGATACCGTGGTGAGGCCACCACTTCTGATTGAAGTGCTTCATTCAGCTGCCTCATCTCAGATGGCAGCATGGGCTCCCATGCAAAACTCGATATATATTAGGGGCCCATTGGATTGCTTGCTGGTTATTCGTTGGGCCCACCCAGACCCCAAAGTGGTGGGGACGCGGATTGCCTGCGAAAGCCTTTCGCAGGCATCTCCTGCATGCACTCGGAATCTAGGTACGGCCCACCATGATGTCTGTGAAAAATCTATGCTGTCCAACCATTTTCTGAGATCATTTTAGGCGCTGCGACAAAAAATAAACGGAATTCAAGACTCAAGTGGGCCGCACTAAAGAAAAAGGTGGGTAGAGAAATTCCTACCGTTCAAACCTCTATGGGTCCACAGTGCCCCACGAATATTTCAACTGTGGAAGTTCAATCGTCACGTTTTCGGCCCACTCGTGTCTTAGATCCTGTTCATTTTTCATTTTTCGTCTCAACGCCTAAAAGGATCTCAGAAAACGGTTGGACAGCGTAGATTTCTAACAAACATCACAGTGGGCCTCACCAAGATTCCGAGCGCAGGAGATGCCTGTGAAAGGCTTTCGCAGGCAATCCGCGTCCAAGTGGTGGTATGTTTGCATTGTGGTCCGTCCATGTCAGGACCCAACGGATAGATGGTTTTGATAATCGATAGTAGTCGTGGGCTTCCAGCAAAGGGCGGTGATTTGGTACGCAGGTTAGGTGCGTTGCCAGCACCACACCTAGCGGTAGATGTAGTTTGACACCATGGGCTCACCGTGATGTATGCGTTTTATATCATTGCGATTCGTCCGTTTTAGTAGGTCCTTTGGGGGCGCGGATTAGCTACGACAGGTTGAGTAGCGATATAGCTACTGAAGTGACGTCACCAACTTCTGTGGGCCCCACCATGATATATGTGTTGTATCCACACCGTCCATTCATTTGGAGAGATCATTTTAAGGCCTGAGGTAAAGAATGAGACAGATCCAAATCTCAAGTGGACCCCACCAAAGAAAACAGTGGGCCTTGATCTCCTACCATTAAAATCTTCTTGGGCCACAGAGGTTTTCGATCAAGCTGATATTTGTGTTTTCCCTCCTTCCATGTCTGTGTGAACTTATGAACAGGTTGGATCTCAAATAAACATCATGGTGGGCCCTAGGAAGGTTTCAACGGGTTTTTCACTGTCCCCACTGTTTTCTTTGGTGGAGTCCACTTGAGATTTGGATCTGTCTCATTCTTTATCTCATACCCTAAAATGATCTCTCCAAATGAATGAACGGTGTGGATACAACACATACATCATGGTGGGGCCAACAGAAGTTGGTGACGTCACTTCAGTAGCTATATCGCTACTCAACCTGTCAGTAGCTAATCCGCGTCCTCATTTTAAGGCATGAAGCCAAAAATGAAGTAGATTTGAAGGCCAATGGACCACACTGTAGTAAAAATCAGGTATAATACCCGCTGTCGAAACTTCCTAGGGGCCACCGTAATGTTTATTTGCCATTAGCTTGTTGATAGGTCGCAGACCTAGATATAGTGAAAATACAAACATTGAATTGATCCAAAACTTTTGACCACAAGAAAATTTTGATGGTGGGCAGTGTAGTACCGTCCACTGTAGCTTAAGATCTACATGCTTAGCTCGAGCGCTAAAATGATATGGTCAAATGGATGGCGGCGGATACAAAACACATACATCACGATATGCGAGGCAGTGTCCAACACATCACAAACCAACGCCCACGTCCCATAGTTTGGAGGAGAAAAATTGTTGATATAATGACTAATGATATGCATGAAGTACGTAGAATTTCCCTAAACAACATAAAGTAATTCAATTTAAACTATGGATTGGTTCAGATGTACCATGAGCCAAAATTTACAATTATCCCATGACTTAAATATTGGATTGAACCAAAATTTACAATTATCCCATTACCTACATATTGGATTGTTTGAGGTTATTAGACTATTACAATTGGAAAAAAAAAAATCCAATGGTTCTATTTCAATAAATGAGTATTGTTGGGGATGTCTTCAATCTTGACAGCAAGAGGGTTTTGGTCGCCCGATGGAATTGGGTCAGACACCCCCAAACCTATCCTAGATGAGACTTTTGGAATTTGGACATTGCTGGATTTTTTTGGACGTTGTAGAGCGCCCGATGGGTTCTGATAGGGCTCAATTAGAAGAAACCATCAAAACGGTGGCAAAGACAAATTGTAACATAAGTGTTAAAACTAAAAGATCGCATGAAAAATGGTCACCTGCACATACCTAGGCGTAGATGCTTGTCAAAATCAGAAGATCGCATGAAAAATGGTCACCTTGATCGAGTCCAAGTTGGCATAATGACCCTGTAAGGCCATAGAAAGCACAGAGCTAACTAACCACTTCAGACGATCAAGCGACACAAACACTCTTGGGGTGATCCGAGAAGCAACGAGCTATCCAGCTACAAGGTAGTATTCTCATAAGGCAGCAGAAAGCGCAAAGGCTCTATTGTACCCTTCCGATGTTAGTATGGATTAAGAGTGAAAGAGTTGCGATTGGCGGCCCGTATTGCAATCAGTGTAGGGACAATCACAACGTTTTTCCCAAAGCCCTACGATATGTGCAAGCTATCAGTTTTCAAGCAATCAGCTGACTCAAACATAAAAACAAACGATGAATCTAAACCACAACACATGACTGACTAGCAATGTGGGGGTGTCAACTCGCTTTGGTATTCGGTTACACACAACCTCTACTAAAGAGGGGCATCTAGAGACACCCCACCCCAGGCTGATAAGCTAACTATGGTTCAACAGTTAGGATGGATAGAGATCTGTATCCGATCCCCATCAAGTCCAAATCGAAACCCTAATCCAAACCCAAGCCAATTAAGTCACCCAACTGGACCCCAAAACCTTAGAAATAGACCGAGTCATCCACTTGAGTCAACCCCCTGAGTTAACCTGTTGAGTCAACTCATCCAGTCAGCCAAATCAGTCCTCACAACCTTATCAGCTCACCTACTCAAGCCCACACTTAAACCAAAGTTTAAGCCCAAACCAAGCCCAAAATAGAGCGTGTGGGAGGAAAACCTTTCGACCAAAACCAAGTGAGAAGCCTCCAGCACTTGTAGGAGAGCTCCTGCCAGAGATAAGCTCCAGTTGGAGAGGTAGCGCCCGCCAGGAGTGCACCACCCATGTGGCACTGTCCTACTCTCCGAGACGGCCACATGAGAGCCTTGTTTCTCCCCTCTTGGATCACCCTGGTACGTGCAAAGAAGATCATATCCGGAGTTACCCTTCCCCTTTATATTATTTACCATTTTACCAAGCCATCAAGCCATTGAGATCTCCCTATGTGGCAATCTCAAATCTCAGCCATTGCACCATTTTTTACCTTCCATCTAACTTGGGATTACAAGAAAACTGGGTTAAAGGCTATAAATAGCCCCCTCCCCTTCTCGTTTCAAAAGAAACTGACACCAACACCAACACAAAATCCTTCTCATCCCATCTCCCCCTCCAAGAGAGAGAGAGAGAGAGAGCTTAGCTTAGCCCTTGGTCCAGCCCTCTAGCTCTAGCCCTGCCACCCCTCCACTAAGGAGAGTGAGAGTGAGGAAGTGAGTCTAGCTCGAGTCTTGTCTAATCCAACCCTTACCTTAGCCTCTCGAGCCATCTAAGTTCTAAACCAAGCCACTCGACCGAATCCTTGCGACACCCTCGTCCATCTAAGGTCCAACCTTTAGCTTAGCTAGCTTTGTTCAATTGTGCATCAACATTAGTGCAACATCTACTCCATTCTCAACCCCCATGTTTATCTCATCTATACATAGCGCATATCATCTTGCATATATACCGATTTGGGAGAGTATGCTCTGTGGCCTACCGATATGATCGGATCTTGCTCATTAGAAATCCTGGTTGGTACACATTGCTTACATGCATGGGCATTTCACCCAGTCAACTTGAGTGTATGCTCTGAGGCTTGTCGAGTAACTCGGATCCTGCCCATAAAAAACTTGGGTTAACTAGTTTATTCGCCAACCAATACATGAGTCAAGGATCGATGCGCCTTGTCCTAAGACACTATTGGGAAGCGAGGGTGCACTCCACACATCATTCCTCACACACTGCATAAGCATTCATTCTTTATCCGCCAACCAATACATGAGTCAAGGACCGGTGCACCTTGTCCCAATACACTATTGGGAAGCGAGGGTGCACTCCACAGATCATTCCCCACACACTGCATAAGCACTCATTCTCTAACTGGCTACCAATACGAGAGTCAAAAATCAGTTCACCTTGTCCCAAGACACTATTGGGAAGCGATGGCTCATTAAAACACACGTGCATCCCTTACACACCACATTTCATCAAAATGCAAGAACTAGAACTAATCCTCTAAATTAGTGAAACCTCGTGAAGTAAAGACCGTATGCCTGTACAAACAGAGTGGGTGCCTAGCCCCTTCCATCTCTGTAAACGCGGTCCTTACCTCGAATCTCTAAACGTTATCACGAAGTCATTCTTAGAATCAAGATCTTCGGATTCATGCTCTTAAGCGTTTCTACAGGGTCTAACCGACTATAGATTCATAGTAATCAGTTAGTGATGACTCCAGTCTATCATAATCTATCTCGAACACCTACACCACATCGAAAAGCCCTCGAAAGAGGAAGCCAAGTGGAAGCCCGCGATAGGTAGAGTCTAGCATTTTTTAGTTGATCTTTATTTCAGGTGTAAGTTTGTAAGTGTGCAGATAGGATAAGTGGAGTCTGACTTTTTGTGTGATCTCCACCCGAATGTCTGTACTGCAGTTTTCTATATATAATTTTTTGTTTGGTTAAAAAAAAGAAAAGAAAGAATGAAAAAGTGGAAGCCTGCTATTCAATGCCCCCCTACAGGTGTTGAATCATTTTACCTTACGTCCAAAGCCACATGACCTTTAATCTGCGCATAAGTGTTTGTTCCGACAATATATGCCAATATACGACGGGTCGGGTGATCAGTCGTGAATGGCCAAGACCAGTAGTGCGACCAATCCTGACAGACCAAATTTGTCCAGCATGCAGAGCTCCTATGCAACCAATATAAGACCGGTCGTGCCTGATGGGCGACATATCGTAAGGCTATGTTTCTGCACAAACTCTCCTCAACTCCTGTGGAGCAAAACCCCATCATGGTCCCCATGATGCTGTTTGGACGGTGGAAGAACGTGGCCTTTGGAGAGTTGCACGCTGGATCTACACCAGCTGAACGGCTGATGGAAGTGGATGGATGGCTGGCGCTGGACGGTGGATTGAAGGAGCTGAAGCTTGGACGACTGGAGTTCCTCTAGCTTACACGTGTGCTAGAGATGGAGGCTTCCACCATTGATGTCGTGGACGTGATCTGCTTCCCCTTTATTGGCACGTGCACACTGTTGTACATGCAAACAGTGGATCCACTTTGATGGACGACTGAGATTGTTTGTCACGTGTGGCATCCTCACTTCTGGTGGTCATTGGATGGGTGAGATTGTTGTCTCAGCTGGCACATGTGCAGGTGCTCATGAAGTGGGCCAGTCGTCCGGCCTTTGCAGTTGATGTAGGCCTGCTGCGTTGCACATATGATGGTGTGGTTGGAAAATGGTTGGAGTGGATGACGGACGTCCGGCCATTGCCGGTGAACGGTGGTGAGGATGTAACTGGAGCGCCTGTTGATGGAAGGTTGGATTACACGTGCTGCTGTATATGGGGCTGTTGTTGATGGACGGTGAGCTGATCTGCATGTTGAAGCCAACTGGGGCCCACCTCTTAATGTGCGCTGGAGTGTGGTGGGGTCCACTGGTCGCTGGACCGTTGAAATGGATTCTTGAGATGCTCTGAATGTTGTGACGATGGTGGAGATGAAAATGGACAGTTGGAGATTGATCTCCACCATTGTATGTTGGGCCCACCTGCTGCTCATTGAGAGAAACTGGATGGAGGAGATCTCCTTCTTGCCCTATGCCGCTATGCGCGTAGGTTTGAAAGCTGACCGTTAAGGTGGGGGTATCCTTTGATCTGCATGACTAGAAAGGATGGCCCGCCTTGATCCACAGTTGGTCTCAACTGTGGACATCCAAACTTGATCGTCCAAGCATGATCATTCATTCTTGCGTGAATGCCCTAATCACTATCACCACAACATGTCTAGCCTGAAACTTTAAAAATGTGTGGCTTTGATGAGGTTCTTTGGGTCAGCTTCTTCCATCTCAATCGTATAATATGATCTAGCCTTCGATTTTTATGGCTAGATTTCCTTCAGGGCCACCCCCATGCTTGATCTTGTTCTCTTATGTGCCTTTACACGCCCATATTAACTCGGATCTTATCCAACCTCTTCTGATCACCTGAACATTGAAAATTTGCCTAATGAGGGATAATTAATCGAGAAAACAATGATAACGCGTTAAGTAAATAAGTTTAATTATACAAAATTAAGTGTCTATCAGTACACGAAAAAGACTTCGAGGCCCCATGCTAAACACATCTATTTACTTTTATATTTATCTTTCATCTATCTTTACTTTTATATTATCCTAGCCTTAGTTCTAGCATATATTACTATAGGATTAGATTAAATATTCACGACACTAAGTTATTGGATTCCAATCAATTAATCGAGTTCTTACTTAGGCAATCACATCTCTCTGTTCACATCCTGTTGACCATTCACCTTGATTATCTGTTCTTACATACAAATCAGGTATTTATCTCTCGTTTGTTTATTTCTCTGGTTTATTTTATTACTTTATCAATTGTAATGGGCCACACATTCAATTATTAATGAAAATCGACATTGTTTTCTTTTTATTTATTTGTTCATCCTTATTCTTTTGAAAAAATCATTGTAAATACTGGTAAAAGAACAAGTCTTTAAGTCCTTAGACATAAGGCAAAAAGAATCCATGTGGAGAGGCCAACCCCTATCCTTTTGCAAATTGCCTATGTTACTCTCAATTCAGCCAGTTAAGGACACTCGTGTGATCAAAGGCCTGGATTAGAAGTACATGTGAGTGTATCATTGCACGGGTGTACCAAAGTATGCTTGACTTAAGGATATTGACTGAATTAAACGGTACCCTTACATCAAGATGGACAGATTGGAGACTAGACTTGGACCCAAAGTCCTCTAGACCACCAACTAATTGATTAATGCGCTCCGTACTCAGGCGATTTGAATAAGGGAAGGGGTTAGCCCTCGCTAATGAGTTCTTTTTACCTTATACCAGTGAATATGGAATCAATTGGTATAAGAACTTTCTATTTTACCAGTGCCTTAACGTGGTAATCCTTAATCAGAATAGAAGATTTATATATAATTACAGAATAAAGGCCAGCATAAACACGGTTGATCTTATTAATGTATTGACCCTCTTACAACCATTGTGCTTTACACTCTTATTAAAGCAGAAGTAAGATAAATACTTGATGCGCCTATCAGAACAAACGATCGAGGCAGATGGTCAGCATGATATGACTGAGGTATGAACAATGAATCAGAACTCAGATGAGCATGGGGATCTGGCAACTTAATGTTGCAGATATTTAATCTACTCTTAAGATAAACGTATTGCAGCGGGAGTTGCTAGACAGTAGTGAACTAGGTTAGGGCAAGTAAAACAGACATGAAAGTAAAGTTGACATATAGATAGATGTGTTTGGTGTGGGGCCTCGAGCTTTTCTTTGGGTGTTCCTTTTATAACTTTCTCGAGGCGATGAAAACCCATCATTGGGCTTCTGAGTCCTTCTTGATTTTTCATGCGGGCTTTCTGACTATGTAACTTTTTCCTCAGCAAATCTAAAATCTCTTAACCAAGAAGATCTCCAAAAAGTCAATATCTATTACATCTCGGCTTTCCATTCCTATACAAAAATGCTCCCCTATAGGACCCTTTCGATTTAATCAAAGGATCATCCTTCGCTTAATCACAGCCGTTTACTATCATGATTTAATGTAGATCTCCCAGTTCCCAACATAAGATCATATGGAGATCTGAGTGTTGAGATGTTGTACATACAAAATTATGTGTTATGTGGACAAAAAGAAGTGAAATATAATGTCAGTTGTTTATGACCCATTTTTAAAATAAAAAAAATTGTCTCCTTTGGGAGATTTGAGCATTCTATGATGCTTAGGAAACGGATCTTCAAGATGGCCCATTCCTTCAATGGGCCATATCTCCCCATTTGTTAATTGCATTTAGACAAGATTTGGTCTAAGTAGGTTTATCGATGTACGTTTTGAGATGGTCTGGTTAGATTGGACATGCTTGACCAAATCTATCCAGATGATATTGTATCCATTCAATCTTGTTTTGAACATATTTGATTCACTTCGGGTCATATTGGATTGAAAATTGTTTTCTAGCTTAATAAATACCCATTGAACATATCCAACGGTTTGAAATGATGAAACGTTGACCCAATGAAGGAGATATAGGTTATGAATGTCTAGGCTTATTGCATGACGAGATCAAAGGATCACCTATTAGAATTATCCCTATCCAAGCCCAAATGGGTGTAGCCACTTTATGGACCATAAGACTGCATGGCTAAAGCCCATCTAAATTCATAAAATGGGCCATCCAACAAAAGTCACAAAATAGGCCGCCTAACACCGTTAATTTAACAGCAATACATATGTGTACATCAATCCAAACCATCTAAAACATGGGCCTCATTTTGGATGTAGTTACAGACCATTTTCCTTTAGCCATCCATTTGATGGGATCCATATATAGAGTTAAGATGGTTCAATTAGTTGTTTTTTGCTAACAATATGCTGCACATATCTAGGTAGTCTTCCTTGGCACTGCACCTATCAATATTTGAGCCATTCATTAAATATCTGAGGCAGGTTTCATATGTGTATCCGGTATGGCCTTCAATCTCTCCTCACCCGCAATTCATTATTGAACTTTCTAAAGTAGTAAGAGTTAAAACTTATAAATTTAAGTAATATTCTCTTACTATAATGTAAGAATAAAGTATTAAAATTTCATTGGACAAGGCATAGGTATGCCAAATTTAGTGGCATGGCAATTGTAGGTTTCGTCTCATATTCTATAAAAAAAATAGCAATTGAGACACCTATAAGCAAATGTATCAAAATACCAATTTTCATACATTTGTTGTTTTTGTTTATCAAAAAAATTTTGTGAATTATTTTCAGAAATCAAGACTTTTGTCAAGCAAGTTATCAAACAATTTTTTTAGTACTTATAAATATTAAAATTCAGCACTTTAAAATTTCAGCACTAAATTTAATTTTAAGATCTTATTTTTTCGTTTACTAAAATAACACCTGATCCTTCAGCATTGAGCGAAGGGGCGAAGGGAGGGGAGCTGAAAAAAAGAAAAAGACCTATATTTTTAGTGAAAATTAATTTAAGTATTTAATAAGTTAGATTTGTCAAATGATTTGAATAAGTGAAAATCAATAAAAAGAAATATTAAATTTCAATGATAAGTGCTAAAAATAAGTAATATATCAAACAACCCCAACTCCAACCCTAACTCCAGCCCAATACTCTGATGTCTCACTCACTGATTCAAACGATTTGAATCAGTGAAAATCAATGAAAATATTAAATTTCAATGATAAGTGTTAAAAATAAGTAATATATCAAACGACCCCAACTCCACCCCAAGACCCTGGTCTCTCACTCACATGACAATCTCAGGCTTCAGGATACTGGATTTGATCTCCCTGTGGGGTAGGACGACCCCGCCATTGCTGTATATCTCGTCGCACACATGGACATCCTCCCCGAGGATTGTGATGTTCTCAATGCAGGCCCGCTGCCCCACTGTGGAATGCCACCCAATGATGCTGTTGGAGATGCACGCATGCTTCTTGATGTGGACCCCACGCATGACCGTGCACTGCGAGAGCTTCACCCCAGACTCGATTACACAGTTCGACCCAATCGCCACGTCGGGGCCAATCAGGCAGCCTTCCCCAATGACCGCGCTCTCATGGATCAAGACGTTCCCCTCAATGTTGGGCCCTACTGCCAGCTGGGAAGGGGAGTGCTTCTGGAGGGAGTTCAGATACAACCTCAGGCCTGTGATGTAATCCCTCGGCTGCCCAATGTCCATCCAGAATCCAGGCAGGACCATGGCGTAGAGTTTTTGGTCTGCAGCAATCTTAGGGAAGACCTCTTTCTCAATCGAGGTGGGGCGCAATTGGATCCGGTCGATGACGGAGGGGTTCAGTAGGTAGATGCCGGCGTTGATCTTGTTGCCCACAAAGATCTCTGGTTTCTCTATGAACTTCTCTACCTTCCCAGTCTCCTCCTCAATGACTACGACTCCGTATTTTGATGGTTCATCTACCTATTCAAGTTCATGGAATTTCTGATGGTTAAGCAATTTGAGTAGGAGGTTGACCTACTGTGAAGAATCAAAAAGCAAAAGTGGGCCCATGATTCAATGATATGGGGTCCCACCGTGTGTCCACGGTAATCACGCAGGCTGGGAAATCCATGCCATCTAATCTTGGGCTTTTCTCAGTAAAATGTGTTTTTGCCATCTATTTGTATCCCACAGTTTAAGTGTTGGATTTTCCCATTCATGGAGATATTTGTTTAGGGTAGGCCGTTATTAGGCCAGCAGCCTGGATTGCTGAACATGGGCCCAAGAGACACAATGATCTAGTCAGATCTCTTCCAACAAAGAATTAAAGGTTTTCACATAGAGATATAAGAGAGAGTCATCCAATTATACCTTGGTTACCATTATAGAAGCCTCTCCGCCATGGGCTCTGTGGAATTGGATCATTTCCCTGAGTGGGTACTCGCTGATAACATCACTGTTTAGGACGAAGAAAGGCTTACCCGAACCGTCGACGAGCTTGTCCTTGGCTAGAGCCAGAGGACCTGCAGTGCCCATTGGCTCGTTCTCCTGCGAGCAGGTGATCTTCATCCCGAGCTTGCTCTCAAATTCCTTCAAAAAATTCAGCATCACCTGCAAAGAAAATACATGGTTTGCCATCATCAAAAATTTTAAACAGAAAATCAGCTGCAAAATAATTTGGTTGAGGTTCATTTCTCTTACCTCTGGTTGGTAATTGATGGCTAGAACGACTTCGGTCACTCCAATGCCTTTCAAAGCTTCAATCTGATGAAATAATAAAAAAAAAATAGACAGCTTGCAGTTAATTTTAGCCATTTACTTACCCCACAACCATCGTGACACATGAAATTTCAAATTCATAGATTAAGATTCAGAGGATAATTTTGAATATTTTTCCGGAAGCAAGTTTCGTATTCAAGCCACTAATATAGGGGGTGTTTGGATGCACCTCAAATTGCAATTGGTTTGAATTTTTTGGCAGAACGGATAGCTTAATCTGTTCTCCCCTGCATGGATGGTACGGAATGTCAGATGCTGTTATTTCCAACTTGTCTGCTTGAAATCAACATCTGCAACATGTGCTGAAAATGATTTGGAGCCGAAAAGGTGGAAACACAGTATTCTGCCTAACATGGATTTTGATTTCCATGCCGGCAGAAACACACAGCTGACCTGCACCCTAAAGGGTTCTTCTTGTCTCCCACACAGAACACTAGATTTTAAATATGATATAAATCCAGACAAGCAACACAAATAGAACAAAAAGTGAAGCGAAGGATTATCAATCCATTGGAAATCAATTGTAGAGAAACGGATAAACAGACCCAGCCCGAGAGGAATTCTCTTCTTCAATTTCAAGAGAGAGGGATGGGCTCATGGAACATACCTGATGCAGAATCATGGGTTTGTTAGCAAAGTCCACAAGCGGCTTTGGAACGCTGAGTGTCAACGGCCGCAGACGCGTCCCCAGCCCTCCCACAAGAATGAGCGCCTTCATCGTTGCAGAACCAACTATTCCTGTTGATTTAAAACAAAATCACCACCGACATTGAGCTCATTTTATTTTTTAAGCCATGAAATCCAGCCCCCAAAATTTAACTAAAGCAAGACGCATGCAGAAATTCAAGACAAAATATGCAAATAATTCAACACATGAGTGTTGAAGTCCCTTGATATACATTGATAGGCCATCCTCTAATAGCTCGAGCTTTTAGAGAAAGTGGTTGTTTGACATGGTATCAGAGTGAAAGGTCCTGGGTTCAAATCCCGAAAGTAGTATAAAAATATGCCACCGGTAGTATATTCTCCCACGGGGCATTTTATGGTGTGAGTTGTGGAAATTTAAAAAAACCAGCGGCAATAATTTAAAAAAGGGAGGAGAGGAAAAGGGCTAAAAAGGGTAACAGGTGTTGAGAGAAGCTCAGTACCAAGGAGAGGGGTGGAGGGGGAGGTCCATGGAGAGAGATATCTTCGAGCTTCAATGGTTGATAATAGAGGTGCATTTCTCCCCTCTTCCCTTCTGTTAAAAAAATCAAGCCGGTACAGGTAGAGTCTGGATCCTCTATCGGTTATCAAGGAGGAAATCCCTGCTTGGAGCCTTTCTATTGGTCCACATCACACTGCATGGCATCAATGTGATCAGGTTGCACTAAGGTGTGACCAGGTTGCACTGAGGATGTGACTAGGTTGCAGACCTACGTGATGACATAGACCAATAAAAATGGTCCAAGCAGGATTTTCCTGCTTGGAATATTGGGAAAATCGGCCCGCAGCGAAAGCAAACAAAAAACATAGAGTATGAAACCAAACGAGCAACACAATGTAATCAATCACACACGTAATCAACCACACAAAGACAATCCGATCTACTATGAACCAGAAGATTACATAGATGAACAACCGCTGAACAACCCACAATCAAGGAAACCCAAGAGAAAACCTAACCTCTTTCTCTCAAAACACTCTCCCCTCACCCTAATACAATTAGGAAACCTTAAACACCTAAGAATACATATAATCTCGATATTACACCCCTTAAATAGGAGAAAAATCAAAAATAAAAACAGCTTACGCACTTGTTGCGTAACCATGTAAAACATCGCCTTTCCATCGACCGGTCGGTGGGCAGAAAACATTCCAGAGAGGAAACTTCAAAATTCGATTTGTTCTCCCTCGAACAACGACCGGTCGACGACCCATGAAAACTATCTAGAGACCCGCTGTACAGAGAAACCCCACAAATGACCAATTGGGCATAGCACCCGACCGATCGGTGGGCCTTATTTCTGCACAGTTTGAAGTTTCCACCAACAATCTCCACCGAGGCTTCAAATGTCGAAGAACCTTCCTTGCTTTCTTCATCATCTCAACTTCAACATAGCTCCACCACTTCTCATGCTTCTATCAACCCTATCATTGCACTTCCCATGTGGCCCTTGAGCACTTGCTACATACGAGCAACTATGGATTCTACTGTTGATCCCGTAACTTCACCGTGAAACGTGCTCCCAATCAACTTATAAAGATGGTCACACCTCCGTGCCTTCATCCACGTAAGTGCCCCCTTTATTACTTTATAACAATGATCGCGGCTGATGAACTGCACCCTTTCGCCTCGATTGCACCAAGAGATCACATTCTTCCTCATCTTGGGAAGATACTTCACATCTTCCAGGATTCGTTCAATCCCATCGAACATCTTGATGTGCACGTACTAATGCCCACCACCTTGCGAGCGTAGTCATCGCCCACAAGCACTGATCCACCATCATACGCCCTATGTGATGAATGAACTCCAATCAGGACAAACGTGACATGAAGCACTTGAATCCAGGATCCACTCTCCATCGAGAGACCCCTTTTCGGATACAGTCAGTACTTCATAAAGATCACCACCATCCTTTACAGTATTGGTGTTAAAGGAAAGCAGATTGGGGCCTACGTAATGTATTTTTATTATCCACACCATCCATCCATTTTACTAGAGGTGTACATGAGCTGAGCCGAACCAAGCTTTGGACAGTTTGGCTTGGTTTGGTCAACAGGTGACTTGGGCTTGAGCTAGGCTCGGCTTGATTCTCGAGCCCAACTGGTAAGCTTGGCTTGGTTGGTCGAGCTTTCGAACCAAATTTGAGCCTATTTGAGCTTTGAGCTTTCGAGCTTAAATTCAAGCCGAAATTTCAAGCCACTATCAAGTTTGGGCATTTGAGTCGAATTGAGCTTGGGCTTTCGAGGTTGGGGCAGTTAAATAGGAAAATTCTTCTGCTAGGGGGAGGTTGATTGTCAGATGGGCAGTCGGTTGTCGGACAAGGTTAGAGACTGCCAGAATGGCCGGGCAACAAGCGGAGAGAGAGAGAGAGAGAGAGAGAGAGAGAGGAGATGAGAAGAGAGAAGATGAGAGAGAGAGAGAGAGAGAGAGAGAGAGAGGAGCTGAGAGAGATCATAAGGTCGTGGTCCTCGTAGAGGCCGGACGGCGGTCAGGCTGTGGCGGGCAAGGGCGACTTTTAGGGTTTTGTTTGTTATTTTAAACTTTTTTATATATTATATAATAATATTAATATACAATATATACTATATTTTAAATACTAAGCTTGTAAACGAGTATAGCCAAATTGAGCCCGTTCGAGCCAAACTGAGCTTGGTTTGAAGGCTCAGCTTGGCTTGTTCAACCCTATGAGCCGAGCCCAACCGAGCTTTTTCGAGCCGAGCCGAGCAAGTTTTTCAAGCTAGCTTGGTTCGTGTACAACTCCACATTCTACTATCTAATGTAAGGGCATGAGCCCAAAAGTGAATCATATCCAAAGATCAAGTGGAACATACCACTCCACAGTAAATAGTGAATTTAATACCTACCGTTGAACAATTCTCAAGGGCTACAGAAATTTTGGATGAAGCTGATCCTTGTGTTTTCCCTTCGTCCATATTTGTATGACCTCATGAACAGCTTAGATCACAAATAAACATCACTGTGGACCCTAAGAAGGTTTCAACTGTGTTTGTCATTATCCCCCACCGTGTAGTGTGGCCCGCTTGAGATTTGGATATGCTTCAATTTTGGAATTATGCCTTACTGCTGAAATAGATAGACGTTGTGTAAAACATACATAGTTAGCCCCATGAAAGTACGCAATCCCGTTACAAAAGACTATTGCGTTGGGGAGCTAAGTGGGGCCCTCCGTGATGCTTATGAGAAATCCACCCCGACCATCCATTTTCCATCTCATTTTAGAACGTGTGACCAGATCGATCCAAAATTCATGTCGGGAGAGGAAACCACCATTGAAGCATCCTCGAATTTTTTTATAGACTAAGTTTTTGGATGGCTTATAAACATAAATGTGGAGCCAAGAAGATCGACATTTCTTTCACCACTTTTTCGTCCTCGAGTTTTGTATTGAGCTTCCAAAAGGATGGACGGAGTAGCTTTGTCACAAACATCACAATGGGCCAACCTACCTTCCCTAGGTACATGGTTTTGGGCGGGTGCCGCTCACAGAGAGAGAGAGAGAGAGAGAGAGAGAGAGAGGTTTATGCATCAAAAAACACACGCATTAACCAAACTCATCAGATGGATGGGAATGTCTGGTGGATGTTTTCTTTTGAACCATTGTTCATGCATGGTACAAAAAACTAGAGGAACGGTCCCGATTGACACACAACCCTTACAAATATTTGGGTCCTTACGGATATACCGTACAATCTCCTAGCGTACGCGAGAGAGATGTGGGCCACCAATTGCCTATTGGACAATATAGCCATCCAAAGAGTGCCCTGCACGGAGATGGTACAGTAAGAATATTCAACTGTCATTCATCTACTGGGCCCACCGTAATTATGTCTGGCCCAGTCCTTAGATGGGCCTGATGTACCGTCCACATCCGACCATGCACACTTGCCGCAACTATATACTGGGCCATCCACGTTTTTTACCACAGGACAGATGCGGTGAGGCCCAATTAATGAACAACGGCGTGGATTGCGTACTACCCCCACAAGGACCTAGCTAGAGATGGACGATAAAACACATTCATTAAGGTGGGCTCCCATGACCGTCGTGAGGGTATTACCCGATCTGAGTCGGGAATCCACATAGGGGCTGGGGGTGGGTGGGTGTTAATTTTTTAGCATGGACAGTAGGTCCCATTCAGTGGACGGTATCAGATCAGTTATTGAAAGGTCCACGTGGACGATAGAAACAATCGTATCGTAATAAAATGCACACGAGTTGTACCGCACTATACTTCATATGTTCCACAGAGAATGCGGCTACTGATAGGACGGTTAGTATCATTCCGTCAATATTATTCTCTATCCCCCGCTCCAACTGCAATAGACCACATGGTTTGGGGGCGCGGATTTCCTGCGAAAGCCTTGCCCACGAAGTTCCTGTGCTGGAAACCAAGGTGGGTCCACAGTGATGTTTTTTGATAAATCCATCGTGTCCATCCGTTTTGGGAGCTCATTTTAGGACATAAATATAAAAATGAACCGAATCAAAGACTCAAGTAGGTCTCACTAAAGGAAAAGGTGGGTAGGTAAATTACTCCCTGGGGTCCACAGTGATGTTTATATGACATCACTACCGTTTATAACGTCACTACTACTGGGATGTACTGAAAACACAAATATTATCCACAAATATTTCAGCTGTGGACGTTTAATCCTCATGTTTTCGGCCCACTTGAGTCTTGGATCAAGTTCATTTTTGTTCTCATCTCCTAAAATGAGCTCCCAAAACGGATGGACGGGGTGGATTTATCAAACAACATCACTGTGTGCCCACCTTACTGTCCAGCGCAAGAACTTCATGCGAAATACGCGCCCGATTTCCTGCGTCGGCGCGGATTTCCTGCCAAAAGCCTTGCGCGGAAGTTCTATGGTGGAACCAAAGTGGGGTCCACAGTGATGTTTTTTGATAAATCCACTGCGTCCATCCGTTTTGGGAGCTTATTTGAGGACATGAATATAAAAATGAACCGAATCCAAGATTTAAGTGGGCCTCACTAAAGGAAAAGGTGGGTAGGTAAATTACTACCGTTGAAACCTCCTTGGAGTCCACAGTGATGTTTATATGACATCCATACCGTTCATAACGTCACTGGGATGTACTGAAAACACAAATATTATCCTGATTCGAAACTCCTGTGGCTCCACAAATATTCCAACTGTGGACGTTTAATCCTCATGTTTTTGGCCCACTTGAGTCTTGGATTCGGTTCGTTTTTATTCTCATGTCCTAAAATGATCTCCCAAAACGGCTCCCAAAACGGCTGGACGGCGTGGATTTATCAAACAACATCACTGTGTGCCCACCTTGGTTTCCGAGGCAGAAACTTCCTGCGCAAGGCTGAAATCCGCGCCCGGCGTACATATACGCTAAGGATGATAATGGGCATAGCCGCAAGTGCCAACGCATGTGTTAGATAAAAGCCGTTCATCAGCGTCTCGCACGTGCCGACGTGTGCGGCTAAGCCACCGGCCATCCAACGTAAGAGAGTCCGCCTCCGACCCTCCCGCGACCAGGAAAAGACGCAGAGATCGAGCGGCGAAGAAAATGCTGAAAAACATCGGCGTTTTTACAAATCTTCCGAAGAAGGGGAAAAAAAGGACGAAATAGGTTGGACGAAATAAGATATGGAAGGAGGAGTAAATGATGGAACTTAAAAATAATAAAAAAAACGAAAGAAAGCGTAGCAGATGAACGAACAGCAAAAGCATTAAGAAGATCGTATCAATCATCGTAAAAATAGGAAAGAAACCGGAATCTCGCTCTAAAATCAGAGGAGGAAAACGATCCGAAATCACGTGAAATTCAAATAAACGCAACGAAAGAATAAGCCGAGGCATATTGGGAAACCACTCTAAAATGTCATGAAGAAACGCCGCGAGAAAATCAGATCTCTCGCAAGATTCATGGATTCCAGATTTCCTGAAAAGGAACAGACTCGGTGTAGAAAGAAGAAGACAAAAGGAATAATCTTCAAAATCCTATCCAACATCTCATGAAATTCAAAAGAATTGCCACGAAAATAACCAGATCTGAGATCTCATCTACATTGCCGGATAAACAGATAAAAGAAAAAGAAGAAATTTCGAAGGATCTTACCAGAAATTTCGTCAAATCCTCGCCGGAAAAAGATTCCGGCCTATCCTGTCCCGATCTTGCTTTCTCGCTTCTTTTTTGGGTGCGCTCTCTTGATATAGCTGGCTGATGTCCCAGAATCCCAGTTGGACGCGGATTGCTTGCAAGGAAGCGGATTGCGTAGTCAGTAAGCCGCGTACTGAGTAAATTCTGCAGGGTCCACCGTGATTTATGCCTTTTATCCATTCCGTTTATCCATTTTAAAAGATTATTTTATGGCTTGAGAAAAAAAAATGAAGCATATAAAAAGCATAAGTGGACTACACCACAGGAAACAATGTGAATTAAACTCGTATAGTTGAAAAATTCTAGGGGGCTATGGAAGATTTGGATCAAGCTGAGATTTTTTTTATTTATTTATTTTTTTTTTTAACTTCATCCATGTCTACGATCTTGTGAACAAGTTGGATGACAAATAAACATTACTGCAGGCCTAGAAAGATTTCAACTATGGAAATCATTATACCCACTCCTTCCTGTGGTATGGTCCACCTAAGTTTTGGATATGCTTAAATTTTAGTTTCAACCCCTTAAATGAGCTGGAAAAACGGATGGACGGTGTAGATAAACCACATACATTTACAATGGGCCAACTGAGTTTAGTTGGTATGATGAGAGCGTACCGAGTAACCCAGGATGCAATCCGATTTCTGCGCCTCTCGCACGAACTTGCTGCGACAACGACGCATATTCCCTGCCCCGGAAGTTCCTGCGTGGAACGTAGGTAGGGCCCACTTGATATTTTTTAGGAAATCGGATTGCGTGTTGAGTTACTCAGTGCGCGCTTATCGTACTGATTAAACTCAGTTGGGCCCACTGTGAATGTATGTGGTTTATCCACACCGTCCATCCATTTTTCCTGTTCATTTTAGATGTTGATACCAAAAGTGAAGCATATCCAAAGCTCAAGTGACCCATACCATAAGAAATAGTGGGAATAATGATGTCCGCCCGTTGAAACCTTCCTAGGGCCATAGTTATGTTTATTTAACATCTAACATGTTCATAAGATCACAAAGACATGTATGAAAGGAAAACACAAATATAAAACACAAATATAAGCTTGATTCAAAACTTCTGCGGCCCTTAATAATTTTTCAATTATAAATGTTAAATTCACACGGTTTCCTATGGTGTGTTCTAATTGAGATTTGTATATACTTCATTTTTTTATATCAAGACCTAAAATTACCTGTTAAAATGGATGGACGGAGTGGATAAAATAAAGAAATCACGGTGTGCCCCATAGAGTTTACTAAGTATGCAATCCGACTTCCATTTTTTAGCTAATTTTAGGACATTATAACAACCATAAACAGTATCCAAGATCTTATTATGCTGCAATAAATGAAAAAGTGGGCAAAGAAATTCTTACCGTCGAAACCTCCGTCTATCTATAGTGATGCTTATATGCCATCAATACTTGTCGTAACTTCATTCCTGTTAGGATGAAAATATTAACCTGATTTAAAACTTGGCCCTACGAGTATTTCAATTGTGGACATTCAATCCTCACATTTTTGGCCCACTTGAGTCTTGAATCTGGCCCATGGTGTCTTAAAATGATCTCACAAAGCAAATGGACGGGTGGATTTCTCAAAAGCATCACTGTGGCCTACCAAGATTCCCCGTGCATGAATTTCCTGCTTTTGCGGGAAACCGCGCTCATTTTGAGGCATGAGACTAGATTTCCTGCTTTTTTCTTCTTCTTTTTTTTTAATTCTATCCTGGAGGAACAGACGGGGTGGATTTCTCACCAACATCGGGGTGGGCCTCACCTTGCTTATGTGCAGGAAAGTTCTGCAAAAGGCTTTCGCAAGCGATCTGCCTCCTTTTAACGGTTTAAGAAACTGGATGCCATCATTTATCCCTGACCGTAGGGCCAACAGTGATGTATGTGTTTCGCATCCACGACATCCATCTCTTTTGTCAGCTCAAATCTCAGATGGACCACACCACAGAAAAGAGTGGTGATTGAACATTAAAACTTCTCCAGGGCCACAAAAGTTTTGATAAGCTGATATTAATTTGTTTGGTCTTTCATCCAGTATTTGGGACCTTATTGACTGGGTGCATGGCAAATAACATTCCGGTGGCCTTAAAGAAGTTTTTAATGGTGGATGTTTAATCACCACATTTTTCCGTGACATGGTCCATTTGAAATTTAGATTTGTTGCATTTTTTGCCTCATGCCCTAGAATTTTTTGGCAGAACGGATGGACGGGGGTGGATATAAAAAACATACATTACAGTGGGATCCACCAAGCCGCGTCTTCATGTCCACTAGCGGTTACCTTTTTATTTAAACTTTTTTTATATAATCCATTAAATTTCAAAAGTACTCATGATCAAACGGCTAATTTGAACAGTTAGATAGGTAGAAACCTCAGTGGCTCATTAGGTGACCTCACAATGGTCTTTCAGTTTTTATGAGTGGGGCCATGGCTCAATGATCTAGATTGTTGGTCTTTGGTATACCAATAGCGATAGCAAAACCGATGTGTGGTGTAGATAAAACCCATACATCAAGGTGGGCCCCATAGATTTGGGTCACGAGGGATATCCCTGGTGACCTATTCTCTAGGCAATTCGCGTCCATGTTATATGTGCCTATTTGGACGCACTTCACCGTACGTTCGAGATGTGTGGTGCCCACCGTGATGTGTGAGTACCATCCAATCCATCCATTCGGAAGGGCTAGATCCAAAATTGAGGAAGGGACATCCACCGTAGAAATTTCAAGATGGAATGCTACGTCCACCTTGTTGCGAATATGTCAGCAGGTAGGAACCACATTATTAAGAAGCATACTGAAGCTCAAGATATTCAAAATTTTCTGTGGGCCAAAACAAGTGAATGTAGAGTCTACATGATTGTACAGTGCTACATGTTGTGTTCAACCTGAGATGTAAATGTAGCTTTCGGTGATGTACATTGCCCATCACTACGGCTGCACATTTATTCAATCAATTCAATTTTGGATGAAATTGAAATTAAATTGATTCTAAATTTTCGAAATCGAAATTGAAATTGAGTTGATTTTAATTTTAAAATTTTGGATTAAAATTGAATTGACCTCATTTTTTTTTACAATTGATATAAAATTGAATTGATGAATTTTTCGATTCGATTTAATTCGATTTTTTCCACTGTAACATTTACATAATACTTATTTTTCATCCAACGTATTGATAAGTTACATAAATCTGAATGAAAAAAAAAAAAAAAAAAAAAAACCAGCTTGATCCAAAATTTAAGTGGCTCATTAATTACCAATCACCACTGTTTCCAATGGTGTGGTCCACTTGAGAATTGTATCCGCTTCAGATTTGGAATCGTGTCCTATAATGATATAGAAAAATGGATGGGCGAATTAAATATAAAATTCATATACTAAGGTGGGCCCCACAATAAGGACTACATCCTCTTGGGTGAGGTCAGGGCCACACCAAAGCAGAGGAATTTTTACCCATACAAAGATAGGTGGGCTTACAATAATATTTGTGAGAAATCCACCCCGTCCATTTGTTTTGTCTTGTTATATTAGGACGTGAGAAAAAAATGAGGTATATCTAAAACTCAAGTACGATGTACAATAAGAAAAAATGAGTAGGAAAATGCCTATTGCTGAAACCTTATTGGGGTCCACCATTATTCTTATATGCCATCCATACCGTTCTCAAGGTCATTCCTACTAGGATGATCTGAAAAGGCAAAAATATTAGTTTGATCCAAAACATCTGTAACCCCACAAATGTTCAACAGTGGACTTTCAATCCTCACTATTTCTTATCGTGCAGCCCACTTGAGTTTTGGATCTACCTCGTTTTTTGTCTCATGCCCTAATATGTCGTGAAAAAATGAATGGACAGTGTGTTTGTCTCACAACATGACAGTAGGCCCTAATTAGCTTCCTGTCACATTAAGCATCTGCCATAACTTCCAGTATTTTGAAAATTTATCATCCAACAGCTCAAGTGAAGATACCACTCGACCTTATATTAAGGTTGCATGCACTCGACCGTATAGTACCATTTCCCATATATATATATATATATATATATATATATATATATATATATATATATATATATATATATATATATATATATAATTTGATCAATCGATTCAATTCGATATAGATCGATTCGATTCGAGCGATTGGAATTAAAAATTGACATTGGGTTTTTTCTTTAAAAAAAATATTGAATTGAATTGATGTTGGAGAACGATTTAATTCGATCGATAAATTGATCATAAATTGAATTGTGTGCAGCCCTACGGCCATCATCCATCTCTGCACATCCACATCACCAAGTGGGCCCCACACAGCTTAAGTATATGATAATTTCCATTGGTTCGAAAGCATGTGATCACATCTGTTGTGTGCCCCAACCGATGAGCAGCGCGCATCTTGCAGTGACTATACACAGCTTGCAGTGACTGAACTTATTATATATAAGTTCCTTTGAAGTCTACCAGAGAGAGGCATGAACGGGTTTGGATTTGGAATCGGGTATGTAATCGAGTCAATTCCAACATTCGAGTTCATATTCAAGTTCAAATTGGTAGATTCAAACCGTCCTGATAAGCAATTCGGACCATGTAGTCAACTGGATGCAGTTCTGATTAACAGGGTTTACACGGATCCAGGTAACCATCAGCAGCCCTCCAATGCGGAGTTATTTGATACCGCTGCAGAGTGCAATGCCATTTAAGCATGGAGAGACAGACACGTACCTCAAACCGTCGAAATAATGAGACCCAGTGTCAATGGGGCATGGCACCAAGCTCAGATTAATTAGATGATCCTGGTCGTTGATTACTGGACATTTGTGGATTGAATTTGGACCCTAATCATCCATTCATTAGATGTCTCAAATCAGTTACTTAGGGTTATAATTCACTCGTAGTCTCTAGTTTATGACTCATGCATAGGTGTGGCCCACTGTTTGGACGGTTTAATTTTAGGTATATATGTGTAGGACGACGTGGATAATTTCTGTGTGCATGCGTATGGAGAGATGCTGCTAGTCTGCCAGATGTTGCCACAAATTCGTGCAGGCTCTGGGCCACTGGGCCATACGCACCTATAACAGGAAACAATGCAGAGGTAGATCCCACTAAGGGTAGGCCACGGGAGAAGTATGAGTTACCAATAACAATCCTATCCGTCAGATATGTGGAGAGAGAAAAAAGAGAGGGATAAAGGTTTACACTAAAGTAAATATGCTGTAAATGGGTAATAATTATTTATCATGTACTTTCTTACATATTTTTTACACATTTTTCATCACGTTTGCTTTTTGTACACAAGAATCGAGTGGAGTGTGAATTTTTTGTGGGGCCTACTATGATGCACATGGCTTATCCACTATGTTCATCTATTTTGTGAGTTAATTTTAGGTCTTGCACTCAAAATTGAGGCAAATTGAAAGCTCAAGTGGACCACACCACACAAAATAGTGAGTTGAATTCCTACCATTAAAAATCTTTACGACCATGATTTTCTATGGTGTGGGCACTTGAGCTTCGGATCTGCCTCATTTTTTGGCTCATGAATGGGGGCTATGAATGTATATGGTCTTTTTCATACCCTTTTTACGAGACAATACCAGTTTTTATCAAACAGGGTAAATAATAATAATTACTTATTTGCATTCATTTACCCCAAGGAAATGAAAACAAATAAGCCTTAAGTTCATTTTCTGAATGGCCTGGAACATCCGTACAGTAAAATAGAACTGCCCATGGCCTGCCTATGATGGATAACATAGACCATCGACAGTGTGGCCAGTCCAACATTGGCTTGGATCACTGAATATTGGTCGGTCCCATTTGTAAAAATCCAAACATTATGTACAACAAAGCTGACCGAGTATAGGTTTCTGATGTGAAAGGCTAAAGATCGTTGGATAAGTAGCATATCAAGCTAACGGTTAAGGAGAAAACAATAACAGCCCAAAATAATAGTGTCGAATGATTGTATTGAGAAATTTAGTACTAACAATACATCCATGGCTGGGCCCATCACGACTGTTGTATCATGATTTGTGATACAGCTGTTTTGCCCCCACCCATGTATCACACGGGTGGAATATCCCATACATGGAAAAGGTGGGTCACATGGTTGCTATTGAATCAAACATGAGGCCACATTTGTTAATGAATGGCTGGTATTTAATTAAACGTGTGCAATTAGGATGGCCTGGGCATGTCACTCAATTAGGAAAGAGAGTTGTATCTGACTCAAGTTTGATTGAACGTTGACATTGTGACCTCAAGCGCCAAATTTGGGATGAGATTGTGAAGGTTGACTTGACTATCCGACCACCAATGTTACAGTGAACTTTTTGCCTAAATCCAAGAACTTTTCTTTCAACCATGATCACAAGCCTTAAATGGATTGAAAGAATTAAGAACTAAAGGCTTAAAACACTGATTTTATTAATTTATGATTAAAGCTCAATGTAATTAATGAAAAAATTAAAATAAATAGATAAATACCTTCAATTGTCCGTATGAACAAACAATCGAGGCAAATGGTCAGTTAGATGTGACCAGGGTATGATCTTCCAAGTAAGGACTCAGTTGATTGGGAGATCCAATGACGGTGGGTCATGAATATTTAAACTATTCCTAAGCATATTATAGCAATGGTGTTAGACAACAATGATCTAAGCTACCCTAAACTCTAAACATTTTTCAACGGGACTAGATAAAAGTGAAGGAATTTGAAGCTAAAATTGAGATAAATAGTGTTGAATTGTGTATAAAGATTGTTTGATGATAGCCATGAGCTCTTCATTAGGTGTTACTTATATAACTTGGGAGATGGCAACCTTTATTGGGTTTCCTTACTGATCCAGGATCCTTGAAGGTTATGGTATCAATCCATTTTTAGATCTCCTTATCAGTTTGGCTATAGAGATTCTTAAATGTTATAGGATCAGTCTATTTCCTAGTCGAATTCTTCATCGTGTCCTTTGATTTTCTTTTATTTTCAGAGGAATTGACTTCTCGAACCTTCATAGTCTTCGTGAAAGCACAAATAATATCTAGGGTGGTTCCACATTTTGGTAATATTATGTGAGATGGGCTTGTGAATTGTGATAGATTCCTTATCTTGGCAAGTCTTTATAAGCTTGTCGAGCACGTTACTTCAAGCATACATGTCACTCATGTAAGGGTTACATGTCTCTTGTTGTAGGGTCTTATTTGCAGGCATGCATACGGCTTTGAGTTATTTTTCTTTTCACAGGTCACTCATTATCAAATTATGGACCCTCTCCGTTCCGCGCTCCCACATGACGTTCTCGTCCCTTTCCTTTCGGGAAAAAAAGGAGAGGATGCGTGAGTGCGAATCGTCGTTTCTGCTACTGGCTTGCCTCGTTCTCGAGGGCTTTGTTTGGTTGTCGTGTTAAGCTGGATGTGTTTAAATGAGTTTATATAAAACCAGAGTCGCCACTAGCCAGTTACTTCGAATCTACAGTCGGTTAGACCCCGTAGAAACGTTAGAGAAGGGGATCCGAAGATTCCTTCCTCTAAAATAACTCTTTTTGATTTGCGGCCAGAGATACGAGGTAAGGGATCACGGTTACAGGGTGGGAAAAGGTTAAGCACCCCACACACTGCCCGTACCGAAGTACGGTCTCTACTTCACAGAATCAAACTAACACTTGAAAGTCTGTTTTAATCCTCGTACATTCTCATAGATGACATGATGCATGAATGCAGGTCTGAACAGTAAGAGTTTCTGATGGGCAGGTTCCACTAACAGGCAAGCCCAGAGCATACGCTCGAACTGACAGGTGCTTTATGCGGAATGCATGTTGTGTGTTTGAATGATCAAAGTGCTTGTAGTGATATGTACATGAATGCAGGTCTGAACAGTAAGAGTTTCTGATGGGCAGGTTCCATTAACAGGCAAGCCCAGAGCATACGCTTGAACTGACAGGTGTTTTATGCGAGATGCATGCTGTGTGTTTGAATAATCAAAGTACTTGCAGTGAAGCAGGGGGTTGGAAGAAAAGTAAATGTTGCACTTATGCTAGATAAGAATGAGATGATGCTAGTAAGGAACAGCTAGATGGACGGAGGTGTCGCAAGGATTGGCTTCGAGTGGCTGGATCAAGACTTTGATGGCTTGGGAGACTTGGACCAGTGGTCAGGCTGGGCTGGACCAAGGCTAGGCACTCTTCACTCGGGCTCTCCTTGGTGGAAAGATGGGCTAAAAGGTGGGGAATGAAACTCGGAACGGACGGGCTTTCTCTGGGCTGGATTGTGTGTTGAAATGAGAAGGGGAGAGGAGTATTTATAGCAGAGGGCAGTGGCAATTCTCGTAAATAAGTTTGGGCGGCCCCCTGTGGGCCGCCCGTACGGATGCTCCTCGGTTTCCAGCGCGTGGTACGGTCATTTCTCGGGGCTGCTGTTTTGACTCGGTGAGTTGACTCAGCGGGTCGACTCGGTGATTTGACTCGGCGGGTTGACTCGGTGTTTTGACTCGACGGGTTGACTCAGTGAGTTTGACTTTTTTAGGATTTTTTGACTGGCTTTTCTTATAGGGGGCTTTTTAGGCTGATGTTTAGGGGTGGGTTGACTGGGTTCAGGCTTGAGTTGGGCTATGGATTGGGGCTTACAAGGGTGAGTTTGGCTGAGTTTGGACTTGGGATTTGGAGGTATGGTCCTCCATTCATCCAGCTATCTCTACCAACAGTGTAGCCGAAGGTGGGCTGTCTACACAAATAATAAAGGGCAAAAAATATCTTCGGGTTGTTCATTCATATTTAGTGCTGACACATGGCGGTATTTCATTGATCCGCATAAACACGCCACTAAACACACACCATGATGATAAAGGTGACATGACAAAAGAGACCATTCTACTCATCAAGTGGGCCAAACCAGTACATTGTCCTACCATTGTTCTCCATTAATATTGACCTTGAGTGACGCTGTTAAGTGTGAATTAGCCTGATTTTCACATCTGGCGATCATCGTGATGTGGCCCACATTTCAGATCATGGTGTGGACCACCTTTCAGATGGGACATTCTACGTAAATAACTTGTTGGCACGATATTTTGTGACCGTGAGACCCAGGTTTATCATGTGCGAGTGCGACACTTTGGCAGGAAAAAATGGTTGTATCTTAACTTCATACAGCAGCTGTACCTGCTGATTTCTCCTGCCCAAAACTCAGGTAGGAATCTATACAACAACTATACGTCCTTCTCGTACGTTACATTCTGATGAATTCCACCCGGATGTACTAGTTACCGAACCTAGATGGATTTCTACCTATATACTAGCTGGTATGGCCACCTGGGGTGATTTCAGCACCAGTGTAACATTTATACAACCTCACCCTGCGAAGCAATGTGGTGTAATTACCCGTACCCTATAATTCACACCTCGGTATTTAATCCTCCCCAAAGCTACCCAAAAATTTCATTTACTTTGTTTTGCGGAGGCAGTTCGAAGATATTTATCGTTGACCCAGGGGTTCGGATGTGTTGTTAGCACCTGTGTTTGAAGGGGTAGGGAATCACAGGAGATTTCTAAATTCCACGCCTTCTAGGTCAGGCAGGTAGAGTAGTATACCGAAGAGTTTATCCATGCGTTGAAGTCTAGTCTAATAAAGCTAAGAATGTTAGCTACATATCTAGCTAGGAAATAAGGCGTAAAGTCTAGTGTAAATCATAGTCTCGTTTGATACGTAGTTAAGTGGCGGATCAATGCAGGTTGATGAATCCGATCACGGATCTTATTGGTCAGATCTGAGTTATCCATTCGTGAATTTTCATAATCAGATCTAGACCATCGATTCCTACATATCCATGATCAGATTTGAGTGCCAAAATCTTGAACCTAAGATTACTATCTTTCTTATAGAATTTTTGTTGGTCCACTTTGGACATTTGGACCAATTGTTCCATTTCATTTGTTTATTTATTAATTTATTTTTCTATATCTCAAATTGTCCATCGGGACATTAACCACTTTAGCATGGGGCCTTCTTTTAATGGATCTTCCCTTAAAGCTTACATTTAATAAGACTTTACTTAAAGCCATGTTTAATTTTGTCTTAAAAACCATGCATTTAATGGATCTTCATATGGTTAGCCGAATGTGACCCATTTTGACTTGCAAGTTGGACCCATTTGGATCATTTGATCCGATAATCTTGTTCTCCTCATCGAGAGCTTCGAATAGAATTAGGACTCTTAATGGAGCGGGTCAGATTTGAGATCCGATTCGCTCTGAATCCGTATAATGCGGATTTGGATCTTAAAATAGGTCTGATTAGTTAAATGGACTGGATTTGGATATTAAAATAGGTCCAATTACTTAAATGGATATGGATTCACAAGAACATATCCGAGTTCGATCCGAATATGATTAAGATCCGAATCATTGTCACCTTATTGTATATGTTATATTCATGATGACCATCTGTTTTACAAATTATTTTAGGCCATGTCGACCATACCATAGTAAATAGTGGGATTTGCATCATTTTTCTACTAAATTCAATATATTATATTATATATTTTATATCATATATTTTTTTAGATTTGTAGTGAGGGTGGATTCGAACCTAGATCCAACCCAAATCCGATGGCTATATGGATTTTGGATCGAAAATGGATCTAACAATTTATAAATGGATCGGATATGGATATCACCTTTTGGATCCAAGTTGGATCCAAATCCAATCCGAATCCATCTACAGATATACGGACTTGGAGCTGGATCTAACTGGATCCGATCCAGATCCGACCCATTGAGAGCCCCAAATAGAGTGGTCACTCACCTCAATTGGATTTTGGATGATGGAAATATTGGATGAACAACATTGATCACTCATTAAGTGGGTCACATATGATGTTTTAATGGTCAAATTTAAGTGAAATTTTGTCTGAGTAACTAAAATGATATGTTCTTCAACATTGACCATTCAGATTTTTTAGAATATATTCAGATCTGGTCAAATTGATCATGACCATTTAAATGGTGTTTTGGATGGACTTACTTCATTTTGAATCAGATTAGGCTAAAACTTGTTTTTAGCCTAATTAGTATGTTCTAAACATATCTAACAGCTCAGATTTGCCTATAGATGCCCCAATTTTAGAGTTTTGATCAAACTATTTATTATATGTTGTTCTTTACCAAATTATACTTGGGTTATCATTTTGTACAAGTGGACCGGACTAAATAAATAGATGGTTGGTGGGTTTTACTTGATAGATGACCCCGGTAATTAAGGATTCATGTTATTAAATTCTGATTTGGTCTGAAATAGGGCCATTACCTATCCTACATGGCTGATTTTAGTTGTTAACTTTTAAATCATTGATCCAACCGTCAATTTAAAAAAATTTCTCCTAACCTTTAGATGGTCAACATCAGCTGCATTTTAGGCCAAATCATACCACTTTAATATGATTTGGTGGGGGCAAGATTATATAGGCAATCCTGAGTCTAATTTTGTACAATTTGAACTGGTTGTGTTAGCCACCACAATGACCTCAATCAATGAAAATTTTATAAATTTTGACTCGTAATTTTGGGATTCAGTATTAGGATTGCATAGAGTTGCGCTTGGGTTCAATACGAGCAGTGACGAAAACATAAATGATCATCATTTGGCAGAACTCAAGCGGTGTGGAGTAAATGATGATGATGGTGTAAGGCTGAGAGACTCATTTCACCCATAGGTATTGTGTGTCTCAGATTTACATGACTAGCATCAATTAGCTTCATGTTCAGGAGAGTCACTTGTATGTCGTGGCTTCATCCCACAGGAGGAGTCGTGATGATATGTCGGACTCTCACCAGGATTGTATGATTAGGCCCATCATCATCTTGGACAATTCAATTGAAGGCCCCAATCAATTGAACGTTAATCATGAATTTTACCTGATACTTAATTGATATTCATGAATAATCAAACACATTACTAATGTAAGTGTATTTGTAACCAGCTAATGTTCCAACTCAATACAATTTGATGCCCCTTTTGACTGGGTCCAATTATCCCAAATGAAAAGAGTCCATAGAGATAGTCTTGGGGTGCATGAATATAGACCTTACCCTGGAAGAGGAGGAACCTCCTAAACCATCTGATGAGAGTACTGAATCAGAAATTGCACACCAAAAGGCATGGGTTGAATCCAATAAGATGTGTCTTAAAATCATAAAGCACTCGATTTTTGAGACAATGAAGGGTGTCATGCCTAAAACTGAGAAGGCCAAAGTTTTCATGACTGAAATAGGAAACCGATTCAAGAGATCAGATAAAGTTGAAGTGAGTTCCCTTTTGGGCCGATTAACTCACGCATCCTATAATGATCATGGAAATATTTGAGAGTACATCGTAAAACTGACTGATGTGGTCTCTAAGATTCGCTCATTCGGTCTTAAAATAGAGGATGAACTCTTAGTATACTTGGTCTTGAACTCCCTACCTCCTCAATTCAGTACGTTTCAAGTTAACTATAACATCCAAAAGGATAAATAGATGTTGAATGAACTGATTTCTCAGTGCATTCAAGAGAAAGAAAGGCTCAGTAAACAAGGCAAGGCACATAGTGTCCATCTTATAACCTCGGGACACGGACGTAATGGAAAAAAGAAAAGAAAACAAGGTTCTGATAAGCAATCTTCAAGTTCTTCAGGCAATTAACATCAACCTGAATATCAGTCAAGTAGAAAGCGGGCAAAGAAGAATAATTGTTTCTTCTGTAAGAAGCCGGGCCATAAAAAAGGACTGCATTAAGTTCAAGCAGTGGCTCATAAAGAAGGGTAAGGATTATATATTGGTCTGTTTTGAATCTAATCTGGCTAACGTGTCGATAAATTCCCGATGGATAGATTCTAGTACAACTATTCACATTTGTAATTCCATGCAGGATATGTTACAGAACCGGCCACCAACTGATGTAGAGCGACCAATCTATATGGGCAACGGCACTGAGGTAAACATAGAGGTAATTGGAGTTTGTAGGCTTAGGTTAAAGTCAGGTCATACATTGAATCTAGTAGATACATTTTGTGTGCCTTCCATAAGGCACAATTTAATTTCAATTTCTCGTTTAGACAAATTTGGTTATTCATTTAAATTTGAGAATAAAGCGTTTAATACTTACTATGATTCAAATGTTATTGGCACTGGCACTATGGTTAATATCCTATACCAGTTTGACTTAAATGCCTCTCACGTCTATAATGTAAATTCTCTCCATGGAAATAAGTCAGAAACTAAGAGAAGAATGGATTGTGAAAATTCATCCATGTTGTGGCACAGACGATTAAGCCATATTTCTCGTGAGAGATTGGAAAGGCTGGTGTGGGAAGTAATTCTTCATTCTTTAGACTTCTTCAACTTTAAAGTCTGCACAGATTGTATAAAGGGTAAACAGACTAGGATTAAGAAGAAAGGTACAACTAGGAGTATGTGACTCTTAGAGGTGATATATACAGATATTTGAGGACCATTCTTTATTGTATTGTGGAGTGGACAGAAATACTTTATCACCTTCATAAATGACTACTCTTATTATAGGTACCTTTATCTTATAAATGAAAGATCGGAGGCCCTGGATACTTTCAAAATCTATAAAGCTGAAGTTGAAAATCAACTTAACAGAAAGATTAAAGTCATCAGATCTGACCGTGGTGGTGAGTATTATGACAGATATGACGAATCAGGGTGTAATCCAGTACGGTTCGCCAAGTACCTACAAGATTATGGCATTGTCGCCCAAAACACAGTGCTTGGAACTCCAGAGCAGAATGATGTATCTGAAAGGCGCAATTGCACCCTAATGGACATGGTGCGTAGCATGATTAGTAATTCGACATTGCCAGAATCTCTATGGGGCATGCGATCAAAACCTCTATTCATATCTTTAATCGGATCCCTAGCAAGGTGGTATCAAAAACCCCTTTTGAGTTATAGAATGGGAGAAAATCAAGTCTCCGATATTTCCACATTTGGGGTTGCCCAGCAGAGGCCAAACCCTATAACCCGTATAAAAGAAAACTCGACCCCAGAACAATAAGTCGTTTCTTCATTGGATACCCAGAAAGGTCAAAAGGTTATAGATTTTACTATCCTTCCTACTCCATGAGGATTATAGAGACTAGGAATGCCAGATTCATTGAGGACACTGATAATAGTAGGAGCTTGAACAATAGGAATGTTGTATTCGAGGAAGAACGGACCATGATCCCTATCACGGTCATTCCTAGTAAAGAGGATATACATCATATAGTTAAGCCTCTAATCATTACAAATCACCACGATGAACCTCTTATACAACCCACTGAAGAAGAAAATCAAAACTCAATTCAAGAAAATAAGCCATTAAGAAGATCCCCGACGATTACATCGTCTATTTGTAGGAGTACGAATTTGACATATGAGTGGAAAGGGATCCTGAATCCTTTACACAAGTCAAACAAAGTGTTAATTCTTCTCGATGGTTGGATACCATAAGAAATGAATTAAAATCCATGAATAACAATAAAGTCTGAAATCTTGTAGAATTACCTAAATGAATTAAGCCGATTGGTTGTAAATGAGTGTTTAAAACCAAACGGGACTCTAAAGGTAATATCGAAAGATATAAAGCCAGACTTATTGCCAAGGGTTTTAATCAACGTGAAGGCATTGACTTTAAGGAAACTTTCTCACCAGTATCCAAGAAAGACTCATTCAGAATCATAATGGCTCTTGTAGCCCATATGGATTTGGAGCTACACTAAATGGATGTCAAAACTGCGTTTCTCAATGAAGATTTGGAAGAAAACGTATATATGATGCAACCAGAAGGTTTTGTAGCCAATGGCTCAGAACATATGGTTTGTAAACTTAAGAAATCCAATTATGGCTTGAAACAGGCATCACGACAGTGGTACTTAAAATTTCATGAAGTGATTTCCTCATATGGCTTTGTAGAGAACGCTGTGGATAAGTGTATCTATGTTATGATTAGTGGGAGCAAGTTCATTATATTAGTTTTGTATGTTGATGACATTCTATTAGCTAGCAGTGACATTGGGTTATTACGTGATACCAAGAAATTTTTATCTCAAAAATTTGAGATAAAGGATCTTGGTGACGCTTCTTTTGTCATTGGTATTGAGATACGCCGTGACAGATTACATGGACTCACAGAGGGCTTATATTGATAGGGTACTCGAAAAGTACAACATGCAAAATTGTGCTCCTGACAAATCACTCATTGTGAAAGGCGATAAATTTGGCCAATTTCGGTGTCCAAATAATGATTTAGAAAAGAATGGTATGAAAGATGTTCCATATGCATCAGCTGTAGGGAGCATGATGTATGCTCAAGTTTGTACGCGACCGGATATCGCTTTTGCTATTGAAATGTTAGGCAGGTATTTCTCCAACTTAGGGATGCAACATTAGATAGCTATAAAGAAGGTGTTACGCTACTTGAAGTGGACAAAGGACTTCGCACTCACATATAAAAGGTCTGACCATTTAGAGTTGGTTGGATACTTAGATGCAGATTTTACTAGCTACCTCGACACCAAGAAGTCAACTTCTGGCTATATTTTTATGATGGTTGGTGGGGTTATGTCTTGAAAAAGCGTGAAATAAACAATAACGGCCTCATCCACTATGAAAGCTGAGTACGTTGCATGTCACGAAGCTACAAATCAGGCAATGTGACTACAGAGCTTCTTCTCTAGTTTACGTGTATCGGAACATATCCCGAAACCATTGAGAATCTTTTGTGAAAACTCAGCTACGGTAAACTTCTCAAGCAACAACAAGCATTCATCAAGGTCGAAGCATATCGACATTAAGTATCTTGTTGTGAAGGAAAGAGTTCGGAATCGTCAAGTGTCTATGGAGCTCATCGGCACTAAGCAAATAATAGCAGATCCACTCACTAAAGAGTTCTCTATCACGCTATTTCAGGAGCATGTAATTTCTATGGGTGTTATTAATCCCACAGATGTATTCAGTTAGTGGGAGTTTAGTTTGATCCATTATGCACAGACATTTACATGGATCTCATTTATATGACTTTGATGATTTTATTTATCAAATTTGTTTCTGCTTCTCATTAAGTATGCGCAACTTTAATTTAAGTAAGTGGAATTTAAGCATGTCTCGTTAGAGACATATAAAGCTCCAAGACCTTTTGAAGATAGACATATTTGATCACGTTATATGTGTAATCATCATACCACACTTCCATGTCCTTGATCTATGTCGTTAAGGGTGGTAACATTTGTGACCGTGATTCGTCTCACTTCGCAAATATTAAATGTTGTGATGACTACCACGATCCAATGCTGTTAATCTTGATGGACCAGATCGTAGAAGCGTTGCTCGTATTATCCAACAGATTCATTAGTTAACCATTCAGATGTTTTCTTTTAAAATGACAAAACATGCTTTGCAAAATATTTTCAAAATAAATTTTAAACATTGATCAATGTGGCCCAAGTGGGAGAATGTAAGACTTCTTAAGGTGGGCCTACATGATCAATGATTTGGATCTACCTAAAGATGGATATATGATCGAGCATATCGGTGGACCCCACTAAAGTCATGGTCACATTGTAAACGTGTTGGGGTGAGACGATTCGTTACATCACATTAATGGGCATGGGACATTAAGTGTGGAGTCATAAATTAAGAGAGGTTTTGATGGGTTTTTAAAATAAATGAAACAAAACGCCTCCATCAAGCTTCTATAAATAGTGACTGAGTCCTCAAGCCTACACAACGATCGTGGACACAAACTTCCCAATCCCTTAGCATCCTCTAAAGGTTTAAGGTGCGGAAGATCCAGTCCGTCCATCTCATCCTATGGCTTCTCAAATAGGTACGCAACTTCAGATCAAATTATTTCAATTCCCATAATCGATGTATAGATTGATCATTTATTCTGCATTTTAAATCACATGCAAAACCTATAGACCCACTATACAGTTTGTGTAACATCCACTCCGTACATCAGTTGCGTCACTTCATGTTAGGAACTGGAATGCTCCCAATAATAATAGCAACATAAAACGCAGGTGCACCACACCATAGAAAAAAAAGTGGAGATGGGAACTCATCATACAAACCCTCTTGGGGCCGCGGGTTGTTTAGTGGCCATCCAACTCTTTCATCAGGTGGACCTCTGAGGATGAATTCAGTCCTTAGACGTGATTTTTCATGGTTCCTGTGGTGTGGTTTACCTCATCGTTAGACTAGTTGTTTGTGGTATGTACGGTGAAGATGAGGTGATGACACTGATAGCGGATTGCCTGTGACGCAGGGCACATAGATATTCTCTGTGCCCAGGGCTGTGTGGGGTCCAGAGAGATGTCCGTGACAAATCCACTCCGTCCATATGTTTGGAAAGACCACAATAGGACAGTATTATTAAAATCAGGTATCGAAAATTCAGGTGGGCCACACTAACAAAACAGCGGGACAGCAACGTCCACTGTTAAAACTTCCTGGAGTTGAACATGATGCTTATATGCCATCCAAACCGTTCATAGAATTATTACCGCTCATATAAACAGTAGGAAAAACTATCATCTTAATAAAAAACTTCTGTCACCGCCAAGCATTCAATCCACACTGTTTCTTGTGATATGGCCCACATAAGCTATGGATCTGCCTCATTTTTATATTCCTGTGCTATTGAGGTCTTTCAAAACGGATGGACGGAGTGGATTTGTGACGGGGTCACAGAAAATCCGCTCCCGACACTGATGGATGGCGGGACTTCAGAGGATTCCTGTATCTAAAACCAACCACTGGACGGAGCACGTTCCACAAAAACTCTTTGGAGCTCGCCATGACGTGTATGACATCCAGTCCATTAATCATGTTCGCCGGGTCATGTGATCGAAGTGGTTAAAAAATCAGACTGATCCAAGACTAAACTGGGCCATACCTCAAGGAAACAGTGTGCATGACACACCCACCGTTGAAACCTTCATGAAACCCACCGTGATGTATGAGTTGATTCCCACCAGGATGAAGGGAAGCATCGGCCTGATCCGAAACTTTGGTGGGCCAGGCGGGCATCCTGTCCCACTATTTTCCCTGGTGTGGCCCACTTTAGTTTTGCCATCAGGATGATCTTTGGACTCATGTCGACTGATGGACGGAGCAGATGACATACAGACATTACGGTGGGCCCCATATAACTTTTCGTTGCCAGGCTTCCCGCAAGAAATTCGCGCCCCGTCCTGACTAACCTGTGGTAGCACCTACGGCGTGCCTACAAGGAGCCTAGCACCACGTAGGGGGGAGAAAGTGCAGTAGATCCAAATCTTAGGTGGACCATACCACATGAAATAGTAGTGATTGAATCCACACCATTAAAAACTTCATGGGGCCACTGGAACGTTTATTTTACATCCAACCTGTTGAAAAGGTCACAAATACCTGGATGAAGATACCAAACAAATATCAGACTGACCCAAAACTTTTGTGACCCACAAGAAGCTTTTAATGGTTGAATGCCATTGTTTACTGTATTATGGTCCACCTGAGATATGGATCTACTTCATTTTTTAAATCATGATCTAAAATGAGTTTTCAAAATGAATGGACGGTGTGGATGTAATACACCGCGCCCGTGTAAAATCATGCCTAAGACTCAAGTGGGCCAAAGTTATTCCTACCAGGATGAATTAAAAGTTTCAGTAGCCTCAGGAAGTTTCAACGGTGGGCGTTCAATCCCACCTTCTCCTGTAGTGTGGCCCACTTGAGTATTGGATTGATCGCTCCTATCAAAATGTGATCTTACCAAACTGATGGACGGCACGGATATCGCGGTGGGCCCCACGTTCGCGGGGCACAGGCAATTCCCTGAAACCTGTAAAAGGGCAACAGCGTCTCTCTCTGTCTCTTCAAAAGCAATGGCCATTGGCAGCTTTCACCGACCTCCACCTTCCAGCAAGGTCCATTGGGCTGACGTCGAGGACGAAGACTTCGTCGGCCCGCGCATCATCCCTCCCCCTATCGTCCTCGGCCCCGACGGCAACGGCATCAAGAGACTCATCGGATTCCGGATCGACGGCCACGGACGCATGATCAAGACCACCACCACCTCCCGCGTCCGGAAGCTTGACCGGGCCCGCCTCACCAAGCGGGCCCTCCAGCGCCGGGCCTGGCCCAAGTTCGTCGACGCGGCCCACCAATCCAACGGCATTCTCACCATGGTCTCCACTGAAGAGATCCTCTTCCAGAAACCGACGGCTCCCGGTTCGTTCTCCTCACTCTCTCCCTCTGCGGGACCACTGTATTATGTGACCCTTGGGGCCGGACATGCGCCGGAAGGCCCAGAATCATCCTTGGTGGGTCCCCTTCTCTATTTTAGTAGTCCGCGGGACCATTTTTTGATGTGACCCTCGGGGCCCTACATAGACTAAAAGGCCCCAAACCCTTCTTCTGGTGGGTCCCGTTGCTCTGGTTTAGTAGTCTGCGGGACCACTGTATGAAGTGACTCTTAGGTCCGTACACGGTCCCACCCTCCCGAGAAACGGGACCGGAATCCTCTGCAACGCCGATTACAGGGAGCGTTTGTAACAAGAAGCATTGTGGGGCCCACCGTGATGTGTGTATGATTATCCACTCCGTACATCCGTCATGCCGGCTCATGTTCTGATGCGAGCCCGTAAATCAGGCCGATCCAAAGCTCAAGTGGGCCACACCACAGGGAACGTTAGGGATGGGGACTTTTGCCTTTGAATTGTAGTATTGTACTGGGTCCCACGGTGATGCTTACATGCCATCTGACCTGTTAATGTGGTGGGTCCCACCAAGATGGAATGAAGAGCCAGATATAAGCCATATCCAGAACTTGGGTGGGTCCAGGAAGGCTTCAATGGTTGGTTTCGCTATCCTTGCTGTTCCTTTTGCTGTGGCCCACTTGAGTTTTGGATCGGCGTGATTTTTTAGGCGGTTGTCCTAAATGAGCTGATGGAGATGATGGACGGCTTGGATGTCACATGTAGATCGCGATGGCCGTGCATAGCTTTTGTTGCACGCCCTCCGTCTTTGCACAATATACACGCATTTTCAACTCTGACAAATGCGGCCCGTAGTTCGTCTGTACGTGATCCAGGCCGTTCATTTGATATTGCGACTGTAGATGGATCCATGCATGAACTATCTCCTCAATTAGATAATCACAACCTTTCCATTCGGTGGCCTACAGATAGACGGTCCGTTTCAGTATGGTGAGCATCTCGCTCCTCAGACCATCAACAGACAGGGCTGGGGTCTGTCACTCTCGCATGGTAAATCCTACGCGGTATGAGCCAAAACAGACAGGCCTGAGCTCAGCCTGTGATGATTATGAACGGCTTGAGTCTGAGCCCAGCCACCCACTTTTGTGCAAGATCTGGGCCGTACATTAGGTGTACCCCATCATGCCTGATATATGGCAAAATTGCCCCTAAAACCCAAAACAGGTTGGCTGGTCTCAAGCTAGGCTGATGAACTCTTAGACACAGCCCAGGCTCGACCTGATTAATAAATGAGCTTAGGCCCAGTCATGGCCAAAACCTCTAATTCCAGCGCAAGTCCAGCCCATTCTGCCACATTCTTGTAGCATTATTGTTGCTGTTGTTGTTGTTGTTGTTGTTTGTTTTTGGTTAGTCATGCAATCCACCCTGTTAGTTGTGCAACACACCCACATGGTCAGTCACACGCTGCACCCACCCACTGGTGGGGTTAGTGTGTCTCCTTAGCACTTGAACTTGAGACCTGCAGTTGAAACGCCTAGGCGTCCTCCAGCTAGGCTAGCAGGCAAGACACTTGTTGTTGTTGTTGCACTATACAAAGATTAGCTACGACAATTCCACACAAAGTTCAAAAAAAAAAAAAAAAAAACCCTTAGTGGTTAGAAATCTTCAATTATAACAAAGCTCGAAACATCAAACATACGGCATGTCTCTATAACTTCTCAAAATCACCAAACATGTAGTAAATTCCCGTCGCTGATGATAGAGCTAAAAGCGTTAGTGTCAAAACAAGTGAATTTTGCTTAGATAAGTTCATGGAAAGGCACCTTTGATCTAGTAGATATCTAAGGACTACTCTGCTGAAGCTAGATGTTTGGTTAATTTCTACCTGTTTGTTGTGGCCACATCATGTCTCTTTGATCGTAATGCAATAAATAGATTCTTGCTTTTCTTGACAATTTTACAAAGGAAAAAAGGAAAATCTATACTCTCATATTGATTGATGCAAACCCTAATTCCTGAAGTTTTGATCATGGTGCACACGGATACTGAGAGACCTAGATGTTGCCAGTTGGTGTTGATATTGATGTTTGTACAAAGATATTCATGTTTTGTGGAGATTCGGCAATTGAGATTATGCTTTGATGACATAGAGTAGTGTTGCTAAAGTGATTTTCTTTTCTCCTTCTCCTTTCTTATTTTCTTGTATTTTGTTCATTCATTTTCCGTTGATATTTTATTATGGTTTTCCTTACTCTGGCTTGGTGAGGGAGGAGAGGTGTGATGTTTTAAGAGGGCTGGGGGAAAGAAGTCTCAAGGAGGTTGTGCGAGAGGGGTTTATCCAACATGAGAAATTCAATTTGTGGAGGACAGAAAAGGATTTGTGGAGAAGGAAAACCCTTATGGAATAATCCTCAGCAAATGGAGAAAAGTGGAATCCAACAATAATTCTTTTGTTTGTTTTGGAGTGCAGTTTTCGATGGGAACATTAGCAAGTCAATGGTCGAAGGGTAAGAGCTCTCTCACATGACCTTAGAGATCGGCATTTAACATGTGTTTTGGGAGAAACCGATATCCATGTTTTTTGAATAAAACATTGGTAATGGAAATTGAATTCCGTAGTTATTTTTTTATACAAACAGCAGAAAGACTCCCATGCATTCCCTCTATTTCATTTTTCAAACACACTCCCCCCTTTTTTTTTCTTTTGGAGGGGGGATGGCAGCTAACATGGTCACACATGATACTCTTGATGGATAGTGGGGTTCTCTTCTCCTAATACAATTTATTTATCCTCTCAAAAATAAAAACTGCACTATGATGCATTCCATTGAGGAATCTTTCATGGGTAGGCTGGAGGAGACTACAGTGCATTCCTATGAGAAAGAGGCTTCTTCTCTGTTCAAGCTTTCTATCAGTTTTTTACTAGTCAAGAATTTTTTTTTTTTTTTTTTGTGTGTGCGCGCGCGCGTGGATGCGTGCATGTGCATAGTGCTCCTTTGCCTTCGAGTCATGTGTTATGCTATATTGCAACCTCAAATAGTATTCTTAATGCAAACAAGCCACATATCAATGATATCCACTCTCTCCTTTCCTGTGCTAGCAAATGTTCATGGCTTTTCCTTTTCATGGTTTGGTGTGGTTATGCTGGCCCTGATTGTCCACTGTTCTGGACAGTTGGTTGTGTTACAAGGGGTTGATTTCTTTGCTGTTTGGATCCGTTGGCAATCTTTTTCCTTTTATGCAAGGAACATAACAACATTATCTTTATACGAGCAGAGAGTTTCTATGGTCAAAGATTGAATTAAAAAATTCATCTCTTGGTTTCTAATTAGACAGATTTTCATTACTGGGCGATACGTGCCAGTTTCAGACGATATTTTAAACCTTGGTATGAATCACGTCTGTGGGGGAGCAGCTACTAGGTAGAAGACTCTTTCAAGAATCAACAATGAAAAATGTGGCTAGAGTTGAGGAAGCTTTTTGACGGTTTATGTAGCAATTAAGGACTCTTAACATATCAGAGGTCCTCTCTTTAGAATTATAATTTCTTGAGGTCTTTTCCTAGCCTCATGATGGTGGAAGGTGGTTCGGGCAATGTCCCATGGAGATTTGCCAACATCATGGATGGGATTCATTAATTTGATCACTCTTTCAATGGAAAAGTATGTTTATGCATTGAGTGTAGCTGAAATGAGGAAGTTGAAATGGATGATTGGTAGACAAGGATAAAATTAGAAATTAATGCATCCAAGGGAACTTAGGAGTAGCACCCATAGGTGATAAGATGAGGAAAGTAGACTTTTAGATGGTTTGGCCAAGTGCAATAGAGTCCAAGAACTGCACCGGTCATAGGAAGTGAGTTGTTCAAGTTGAACACTTTGAAAGGGAAAGGGAAAGGCTCAAAAGGACGTGGGTAAATGTGGTCAGGTCTGATGACCTATGGTTTTACTGACAATAGGTCTGTGATAAAGTGGAAATGCGGAATGGGATTCAGGTAGCTGACCCCAATTAATTTGGGTAAGGCTTAGATGATGATGATGAACATTTCTTTAGAGATGGCTCTTTCCTCCATGTTCACCATGGGGCAAGTGATGTCGAGGATCTTCAAGGAGCCATGAGCAACTAGTTGCCAGAGTGAGGAATGGATACAGGAGATGATGAGAGAACCGTGTTGGTTTAGGATCCCAAGGCATGGAAATGGTCCTCTTGTGGCGTCTTTTCTTCCTACTTGCATTGACAACATGTCGGTTTACAACATTTGTTAATGCAGATGGACCTTTCGAGAGAGGATCGCATGGCGTGGAAGTGGTCCTTTCGCAGCATCTTTTCTTCCTAGTTGCAATTCAAGAGGTGTTTGTCACCTGTGTACGTATGTTTGGAAGGGCCCCATTCCACCCCAAATGTAAGCATTTGTAGGTGGCTGCAGCAAACAAAATCCTAACCGCCAACAACTTTAAGCAGCAGAATATGGTGATGCTGAACATGTATAGCATGTGCCGGAATGACGAAGAATCAGGGGACCCACCACAATCAATGCTTCCAAGGTCGACGAGATCAGCAGCACAGAGATGCGATCAGTGCTGTGGCCCACTGTGATATGGGGGGTGGGAGATGAATGGCTGGGATTCAGGGTTACAGGAATGGACAGTGAAGACTATGATACTATTGGGATAGAAAGTGTCGAAAAGGGGGGGGAAATTTCGAGGAAATTTCTCTTCGTGGCTCTGATACCATAAAGAGATAGTTATAATTTGGAGAATCAATCCCACTATAGATCTCATAGACCCATTGTTATTTATAGATAAGCAAAATCCGGATAATACACATGAAGTTACAACAAGTTTCAGTTATAACAAAGATTCGAAGTTCGAATTGAATTTGAATTGCCGCAGCTATCCCTCTAACCGTTTGGAGGTAGTTGCGGAGGAGATAAGGAAGGTACGTAACACAGGGGACCCATCTCTCCCTCCATTGTTTAGATGCTCAGGCCGTCTGGTCTCATGTTAGTCATCTTCTTAGAAGTTAGAATCAAGTAGGTAATGAACGGATCCATGTTCAAGTAGGATGGTTGCCAGGTCTGTTTTCTAGCCATGGCAAAGTCATGTGGAAGCTTGATGCAAGGGCATGCGATGACCTAACCCTAGATGCGTGTATATTCAGTTGGAAGATATTCAAGTAAGAAAATTAACAACTAACTATTTTCGTTAAAAAAGAAACTAACAAATATCAACACAGAGATGAGATGTTCGGATCATGCCCCTCAGCATAAGAATCACGTAAATCGTAAAATAGGGAGGATCTAGGAATATGAGGATATCCCAGATCTAGCATGGACCAGTCCACAATCAAGTTTGGATCCAGTTCCCATGGCTAGGTATCCCTCTTTTCTGATCGAAACAAAAGGGGTAGATTCAGGAAAGAACGAATGTGATGGGGAAGGAACAAGTTTGAGATGAAGGATAACACAAGTGATAAAAATAGAAAATCGTACCGTTCATGCACCTTGAAGAAATAGAGACAAGAAAAATATGGAAACCGGGGTGGAATCATCAACACCCGAGGGACAATCCTGAAACCCTAATTTCTTGAAACAAGAGGAAGAAAAGCAGCCGAAATTTGTATTCATTCAATAATTTTGAAATAAGGTTTCTCACATTATATATAAACTACGAAAAAAAAAAAGTGCACTAAAGTGCCTGGAAAAAAAAAAAAACATAAAAACACATAAACTAAATAACGACACTAAAACGTCTAGAAGCAAGAAAATAGACAGAGAAGCGCCTAAAAGTAAATCCGCTCCATGGTCCAGCGATCATGATACTCCTGCACGATCCTGCAGCTCGCGTACTCGTAACGCATCAGAAAATGGGTCCAATGGATCTGGCATCCATCTACATAAGCTCGTCTACTCCAACACTCAATTTGCGACGTTGCCTCCTCTGGTACACTTTAAAGGGTGCACCACTGATGTCCGCATCAAAGCTAATACCCTTTGCTATCTTATGGGGGATTGATGTAGAGCGGGTCGCCGACTATTTCATGGCCCAGATGAACCAAAAGAAGACCGGTCGGGGCCAGAAGTGATCCGGCCCGTCAAGAACATAGAATAGTCGTATCTCGCGATCCGGGATGAGTTACAGGGCATATAATATATGATTTTGGGGTAGCTCATGCTACTTTAGTCAACCAGCCCCGCTATGCCGGGCTACCCATGCTGGAATTGCGAGATTCGACCAAATTGACGGTCATTAGCTTAGATTGATTTCAATTTTACAATTTATCGTAAGTTTTGTTTCGATCATAACTTTTGATCCGTATGGTTTTAGAGGTCGTGCCCAACATGAAAAGGGCTTAGAATAATTAGTAGAACAATGTAGTCGGCCCGTTTGAAAACTTTCTATTTTTGGCCGAAAACCATGAGTTTTAGTAGGATTGAGAGACTTCTATAAAATAGTAAGTTTACTATTTATAGTAAGTCATGTTTTCTAGGTGTTTTAGTTTGAGTTGAAGTCTAAAACTTCTACCTAGGGTTTAGTTTCTTATTTAAAGAATTGTAGTTACGTTAATTCTCATTCAATCAATTATTATGAATTTTCTTGGATTTATTTCCTGTTTTCTCTTATTTTCCTTCGTGGATTCGAGGAAGTCCGGTTGAGGATTCCCAAAGGCGTTGTGGACTCAAGGTATTTATCCGATTAGGCAGACGGTGATCGGCCTAGTCATGCCCTCCTTGCTCAGGGATTTGGAAAGAAAGAAATGTAAGAATTTCTGAAGGCAAAAAGGACCCTTCAAATTTCATTTCTCAATCCGTTGTTTCCTGAGCTGCTGAGTGGGCTTTGCCATTGCCGGAGTTTTTCCACCTTTGTGTTCTTTCGTTCGTTGAAAGAATGTGGGAAACGAACAGGTTATATATGAAAGGCTGCAGATCACCTGCAATCAGTTGTATGCTACAATTCAAGAATGCAAAATGCTGGTAAAATGCCTACTTATGATCTTGGATTCCTGTGAAAAACTCGATGTTTTGAAATGCCTAGAAAAGACTTTCATGGATTTCTGACTAGATTAACCATTGCATATTCATGCACGAAATTCTCCTTATGTACTTGTGATATTATTCTGGAGCCAATCGGAGTCGTTGATTTGTCTCTGTGCAGCTGCTTTTGTAAGCAACCATGTGCAGGTTTCTGAATATTCCATGCATCTTTTCAGTTCCATTTTGTTGCAGCCCAGAAATTCTCATGATCCATCTTTCAAATATCGAGATCGTTCCAATGCGAATCTTGATTGCGATTTGCTGCAGGGAGCACAAGCTTGGCTGAAGATGCGAGGGTCGCCGGTGATCCCTTCATTGGACTCAGGGAAGGAGGGACAGTGCTCATGGTATGCAGGACTTGTGGCCGGAAGGGCGATCACTGGACAGCTAGATGCCCATACAAGGATCTGGGTCTGCTGGCCAAAGACCTCCTTATCAATAGGCCAGCCACAGCGGAAGCCCCAGCAGCCCATGATCCTGACACCAAGGTGAAATACATGCCTCCTGGCCTCAGAGGAGGTGCAGAGAGGCACAGAAAGGAAACAAGGCACAGAAGTGAAGAGTACACGGTCAAGGTCTCCAACCTTTCTGAGGACACCCACGAGCCTGACCTGTTCGATCTCTTCAGTGTGCTTGGCTCCGTCAGCCATGTCCACAGCCCCACCTATCACAACACTAGCATCAGCAAGGACTATGGATTCGTTACCTTTTCCAACAAGGAAGACGCAGAGATGGCCATCAACAAGCTCGATGGGGTTGGCTACAACAATCTCATCATCAGAGTCGAGGGGGCCCCATGGAGTTCAAAGTAAGTGATTTTTCCCGGCTTTCGAATGCTATAAAAATTTGGAGATTTTACAGCATTTCATTGTGTGTACACCTTTGTCCATATCATCAGAGGTAGGAAGACATGCAAATGTTTCTGTTTTCTGTGTATATGAGCCTTTCATGAAAACTTCTGAGATAAAATGGATGTTTGCATAAATGGGTTTCATCAGATTTTTGTTCTGATTCTACCTCATGCATGCCAACACGGCACACGGGTGTATGATCTGAGCTGTTCATCAGGTGGGCCTGGCTGCTTATGTGCTCTGATTGAAGCATCAGGCAGGCAATGTGTGTGAAAATGAATGCAGATTTTTGGCCTGCCGGTTATATTTTTGTCATCAGCTTTTTCACACATATGTGGCCCACCCGATGATCAGACTGATAGGCCATGTGATCGCACATCTGCGGGCTGAGTCCAGATGTGCGAATATGATTTGCAGCTTCTTTCCTTGGGCTGCTGCTTTGCATTCTAGAGCTTCTAATGGAGAAATTCATATTTCTTTGAAATCTCAAACACATAGGTTTTGTAGCAAATGAACAAGTTTTCAGTTGCAGCTTTCCTGGAGACATGAAAGCAAGCCACATTCCGAATCCGGAAGTATGGTCCATCCATCCACAGTTGGTCACATCTGATCAATGGTCCGGATTACTGAACAATGGACCCCACTTTTATGAACCCAAAACATGAGTATTAGTCTACAAATCCTCTTCAATAAGAACCCATAAACACAAGCAAGAACCAGACAGTCTTTCATGGACGTGTAAAACCATATCTGCCACCACAGATCTCGATCCGACGGACACGAGGCCCAGACAAAATATATGCGACCAGGGTTAACTTCATCTCGATGAATCCACTTCATCTCGATGAATCCACGCCTCCGGCTTCCTCGATGCTCAGAATGTACTCAATCTCCTCCATGATCTCCTTCATCGACGGCCGGTTCTGCCTCCGCTCCTCCAAGCAGCCCATTGCCAGGAATGCCATCGCCTTCATCGTGTCCAACCCCACCTGGCTCGCACCCTCCTTGATTGCTGGATCGACAGTTTCCATCAGCCTCTCCTCCTCTGCCATCTGCTGGACGTAGATTGTCAGGTTGACGTCGTTCTCCCCCCTGTTGAAGTCAATTGCCTTCTGAGAAGTCAGCAGCTCAAGCAAGACCACACCGAAGCTGTAAACGTCGCTCTTGTCCGTCAGCTGGTAGTTTCGGTAGTATTCGGGGTCCAAGTACCCCAATGTCCCCTGTGCGCAGGTCGATATGTGGCTGAGATCGGTCTCAGCGAGCCGGGACAGCCCGAAGTCGGCCACTTTTGCATTGAGCTGGTTGTCGAGCAGGATGTTGCTCGACTTCACGTCACGGTGGTAGATCGGCGGCACAGCGGAGGAGTGTAGGTAGGCCAGGCCTTCTGCGGTCTGGCGGGCAATCACGAGCCGATGCCGCCAAGACAGTGGTGGGCCACGGCGGGCGTGGAGGTGGTCAGAGAGTGTCCCATTCGGAATGTACTCATACACCATGAGGGGCTGCTCAAGCTCAACACAGCAGCCTAGAAGGCGGACGAGGCCACGGTGATTGACTTGGGAGAGGATGCGGACCTCGTTGAGTACCTGGTCCGTCGACTTGGTGTTGCCAAGCTTGGCGCATTTGACGGCTACGATTGTCCCGTCATCGAGGACGCCTTTGAAGACCTCACCATAGCCACCTGATCCAAGGAGGCGGTCCTTGGAGAAGTTGTTAGTGGCCTTCTTGATCTCCCTGCCTGTGAAGTTCTTAGCTGATTTGCCGCCACTGTTGAGGATCTCTTCACGTTCCTTGGCAATGCGGGCCCTCACCTCCTTGATGCGGCGATGATGTCGATAGACGAAAGTGCCCACAATGGTCGCCAGCAATGCGGCACCGAGGCCGGAAGTTAAGCCTGTCAGAAGGTACCAGTGCATGAGCGTTACTATCAGTTTTCGCTATGAAAGTTGGTGGAATCTGTGAGGTTTTGGAAGTGTTTTACCTGCAATGAGGGGCCCTCGATTCGTTGAACTGCCATCACAGCCGCCTGGAATCTGACACTCCGTCCTGTCTGCACAAACACATGTCTGTGAGGTAAAACACCTGCATGAGCGAACATCCACACTGGAAGTTCGTTGGGGTGAATTTTATCATCCTTAGATCAATGGCTGATATTCATGGGAATTGCCTAACTTGTAATGGGCCCCTCACATTCGACATTTTGAGCCGAGTCACTTGAAAACTCGCCCAAGGGCCATGACTCATCCCGAGTCAACAAGACTGGTGCAGCCAACATGGTTACCTGCAATTGAATGACTCTTCAAAACTCAAAGCAACTTGACCGAGTCGACTCGACTCAGGTCGAATCTTGACCGATTCAAATCGAACTCAGTCGAGTCCAATCATCCGGTTTGGCACCGTGAGTCAAAATTTAAAATAGGGGATGACTTGGCCCAGCCCGGTGCAGCTGAGTCACCCAGCTCGGCCAAGTTGTGACTCGACTCAGGATGGAACAAGTCACTCCAAGTAAGCCTAGTTTTCATTCCATATTTTTGTGTCTTCCATCCAATCCTAATTCTAACCATCAGATTCTTGGACAGTCCAATCAATCAATCTGGACTGTCCATCAGCTGCATCACAAATTTCATGGGCTATAAAGAGAAGTCCAACGGTCAGATTACCTAATCCACATTTTTGAAGTGATCTTGACCTTCCATTTTATATGCCATTCATGGGATGCTTTGAATTGTTTGATTGGAGTGATTTTTACATATGAGCCCATGTAATGTATGCTGCACAGGATGAACGCTTCAGATCAACTGATTGGATTATCCAAGTGTCCCAAGACAACTAGGAGACTATAACTTACAGTGATATGAGTGTATTGGATGATTTCTCTTTTTATATATTTATTAATAATTTCAATTTTATTATTAAATACCAAGCCGAGTAAATAAAAGGCCCCACTGAGTCATTGAGTTGACTCACTCGACCTGATCGAGTCTTTGAATTGAGTTGACTCGGATGGAAATCAAGTCGAGTCCGAGTTTTCAGGTTTCTGAGCTCAGGCCAGTTCTACAACGTCTATATTTATCATATAACGCCATAACCACTACGATGTGGGCCCACATCCAGCCTGTCATGATGCGTCCTTCCCATAAATCATCATGAGGAAAAAAAAAAAACGGATGCGGATTGCCTGCGACCCCTGAGCTAAGTGGGGCCCACCGTGATGTTTGTGAGAAATCCACACCATCCATCCGTTTTTCCAGCTCATCTTGGGAGGCCCAGAAGCTAGGCACATCTAAAACTCATGTGGGCCACATAACAGAAAAACAGTGGGAAGGGAATGCCTACCGTTGAAACCATCACAGGTCCACTATGATTTTATATGCCATCCAAACCGTTCATAAGGCCATTCCCACTGGGATGAACTGAAAGCACCAAAAATATTAGCCTAATCCAAAACTTCTGTGGCCCCATGAATGTTTCAACGGTGGGCGTTCCCTCCCCACTTTTTCCTTTCTTGTGGCCCACTCATCATTTTTTGGGCTCATATCCTAACATGAGCTGAAAAAATGGATGGACAGGATGGATTTCTCACAAACATAATAGTGGCCCCAGAATATGTGCCCCCACCAAGCTTAATGGACATCCCCAAAAATAAGGATTTTAAATTTAATTTCATTACGTGGTGTGGCCCACCTGAGCTTTGCATCAGACTGATTTTTGGTATCGTAGGAGAAGGAGATTGGGCTTGCATGATGGACGGATTGGATGTCATGCACACATCAAGGTGGGCCCCACACACCTCGTTGTAGAATAAGCTCGTTCTACAAATGCTGTAGGGGAACCGGCCTCTGTTGAGCTATGGTTGACATTCTTCCGCTCAGAAAATATAGAGAAATGGTCTGATGTTGGACGGTGGAGTTTCACTGTACTTTAACGTCAATTATTTCTGCTCGAGATCCGATGGTGATAGAAACCAAGTGGGGCCCACTCCCCATCGCCATCTGAACAAGATAAGTACAGGGTTCATTCACGACGAATCTCTCCATCCAACGGTTGATCATTTCCTGGGTATTGATCACACGTTCAAAGAATTCCATCAATGGCCCTCATGCCCAATCAAATCTGGCCATTGGTTTTAACCACCCATTTGAATCGAATGGTTGGGATCATCTGATCAGGCCGATTTTTTTTAATGGTGGCCAATTTTCAACATGACCCACCTGATGTGCGGCAGAATTAACGATTGGATCTCCAATCCTATCATCCAATGGGCCTTTAGCCAGCTGAAACGAAGTTGTTGGTTTTAACCACCCATTCGAAATCCAATGGTTAGGATTGTCCAATCAGGATGAATTGGACGGCTGTCTATCTAAAACATGGCCCACCCGATGGATGGCAGAATTAGCAATTGGACCAACGATCCTAGCATCCGATCAATGGGCTCCAGGCCCGCTGAAATGCGGCCGTTAGTTTTGACCACCCATTTGAAATCCAATGGCTAGGATCGTCCGATCATGCAAAGTTTCGACAGTGGCCAATCCAATCAACGGCAGAATTACACTTACTCTCGGCACATGTCCCGGTAAACGGGTCCCACAGCAGCGGGGCGTTGCAGAAACACCTCCTGACTCCGGCTCCGGCCGCCTGATCCGGCGCGCACGTCGCGTTCTGGCCCGCCTCGCAATCGCCCTGCGTCTGGCAGACCGGCTCCGGCGGCGACATCCACTGTATCTCCACCCCAGCCTCCGGCCACCGCTCCACCGGCAGCGACGGATCCAAATTCACGAAGCTCCTGTAAGCGTTGCACCCTACGCCCGACACCCGGACGGAGTACGACGTCGAGGACCCGCCGGCCCGGAACGTGCAGCAGAGCGACGTCTGACGGCACGGCGCAGCCTCAGCCGTCTGATTGATATAGGTGTGGCAGAGGCTGGTGGAGGTGCAGTTTAAGGGGGAGGACAGTAAGCGGTCGGTGCAGTTTAGCAGCATGATGGTGTTGCTGCTGGTGACGTTGAAAGGGAGGCTGTTGTTGAGCTGGATCCCCTGGCTACGCAAATCGGTGGTCACGCATGTGTTGGGGGTGAAGTTGGCAGGGCGGATTGTCAACCGTTGGATCTCCGGATGGATGGCTGTGATTGCGTAAGAGGAGGCGTTGAGGGTGTCGAAGCGGAGGGTGTTGGATGCATCGCAGCGGACTTTGTAGTTGGGATCGCCGCAGTTGGGAGAGGTGCTGAGAGGGTACGGGACGGGCGTCGTCCCGCAGTCCGGGCAGCGGAGGGCCGATGCGCACACGGCGCATATTAGCAGGAGGGGTAGGAGAAGGGATTTTGCCATGAGCGAAAGACAGAAGGGAGAGGAAGGTGATAGCTGACAGAGGGAGCACGGGTTTTATTGGTATTTTTGGAAGGGAAGTTATGATACTCGGACAGGGTATGCCACTTGATACGCATGCATTTATAGATTGTATACGTGGTATTTTCTAAATGAAATTAAACGGCTTAAATTGTGGAACCCACTGTCCTAACTGATTTTATTCAAATCAGATTGCTTGAGCCATCCTAACCTCTGATTCGTGGACGCTTGGTTTCTGAAATAGGACCAATGGATCTTTCATTCTCAACCGTACAATATATTTCCACCAGTCTGATAATCAGATGATCAAATAACCGTTTCTTTTTGGTGCATGATACATCAAAACTGGGATCCATGATGTGGACAGCTTAATTTAACTTACTTGTATGCCACGTATTTAATTTCTAAGTAATTTCCAAGTGCATGTATATCATATATCATACTCTTTCAGAGTACTAATGTTTTTCTCTTTCTGGAGAGGTGCGACACATAGTGGCACCGGCTGCTGTGGGGGCCACGTCAAATGTACATCAGATCCATCCTGTCCATTAGATGGGCCCTTCAATGTACGGCCATGATGCGAAAAATACCGAAAGGAAGATCAGGGGGGGCCCACTACAAGGAACGGTTGGGAGGGAACAACCAACAAATAAAAACTTTCCACTATTTGTGAGGCTTTAAGTGTTTTTTATGGGCCATCCAATCCATTCATCGGATGCGTGCCACAAATATGAAGGGGTGTAAAGTCAATTAAGACAATTTCAAAGCTTATGTGGGCCACACCACATGGATTTAGAGTTCTTAGGCAGGAATTTACATTCTCCCCTTGTTTTGTGGTCCACAAATATTTTGAAGCAGCCTGAATTTTGGTTTATAGGGCGAACATGAGAAGGAGAAGACGATGGATAGGGTGGATCATATGTAAATTTGATGTGGGCCACACATCAGGTGGTACCGGTACCAGATGAACGCACCTCATTGCTGGATGAGTTCTTTTTGCCTCTGTCGCGATATAGGATCCTGCGTATGTCGCCATCCACCGGGGCCCACATGATGTGACAGTGCGACGATTTTACCGTCCACATTATTGTTATTAGGATAAGTAAGAACATCGCAATCACACTTCAGATAATCCTAACTTCAGATGTTGACACGTAAGGTCACGTGGTAAACTTATGTGGACCCCACATCATATCCACACCGTCCATTCATTTTTTCAGATCATTTTAGGGGGCAGATCAAAATCTGAAACGGACCACACCATAGGAAGCAGTGGGAATAATGACGCCCATAGAATTCACTATTTTCTGTTGCGTGGTCCACTTGAGCATCGGAATTTCCTCATTTTTGTGGTCATTTCCTAAAATGATCTGAAAAATTGAATGGACGGCGTGGATATGACACATACATCATGGTGGGGCCCAATGAGTTTTTGCTTGCAAACCAGGTGAGATGCTCTTCTAGCTCTATCAAAAGCATTGATTATGCTTTGACTGCGTTCTTTCCGAAACCAAACAGACCAAAAGCTTAATGTTAGCCGTTGATTTATTTATTTTTAATTTCTCCAATACAACCAGAGGAAATCGGATTGCGTACTGAGTTACTCAGTACACTTGTATCGTACTGAGTAAACCCTGTTGGGCCCACCATGAATGTATGTGGTTTATCCACGCCGTCCACCCGTTTTTCCAGCTCATTTTAGGGGTTGAGCAAAAACTTTAACCATATCCAAAGCTTAAGTGGACAATACCACAGGAAACAGTGGGAATAATGATTTCCACCGTTGAAACCTCTCTAGGATCCACAGTGATGTTTTATTTTTCATCCAACCTGTTAATAAAATCACACAGACATGGATGAAGGGAAAACACAAATATCAGATTGATCAAAAACCTCTGTTGCCCCCAAAAAAGTTTCAACGGTGGACGTTCAATTCACACTGTTTCCTGTGGTGTGGTCCGTTTGAGATCTTTATATGCTTCAGCTTTTGTCTCAGGCCCGAAAATTATCCGGTAAAACGGATGGATGGAGTGGATAAACTACGTAAATCACAGTGGGGCCCACAGAGTTTACTCAGCACGCAATCCGCTTCCCACCTAGAGACGGTGATAGGACCGGTGATCTCTTCAGCGAAAGATTCTTTGGTTGACCCCTGTAGTTCGAAACGTGTACGGTTCTGATCATCGTAACAGTCACGTGTAGGCGGCAAACGGTGGATGGAAAATATCTAATCGATTGAAGATCAGGACCGTCCATTTTTCCACTAGGTGGGAACTTTAAGGTGAACGGTCTGGATTATCACGTCGTCTGGCAGAAAGGGCGAGCCTCCAATAGCGAGCTGCGTGTGCGTGACGGCCTGACGGGTTGAGCCTCTTGTCAACGTTAGCTAGCGTAGTTGGCAGTTTTACTTATGCCACGTCTTTCACTCAGGGAAAGAGAGCCGAGGACATGCAAAGTGTCCTCGACTCTTGAGTTTGTAGTAGTGGGACATATAGATCAGTAATCACGACCGTTGATTAAACGGAGAACTAATTGAATAATCTTTTTTATTAAATTTACTTGAGGGGAAGATGGCAGCCATTCAAATTTAGATTTATCCTCATTGAATGTGTGCACTTGTAGTAGTGTTGACCGTTGATCGGATGGGAAACTACTAGAACGGTTGAAAGCCTTGCGCAGGAAGTTCCTGCGCTGGGAACCAAGGTGGGGCCCACAGTGATTTTTTTAATAAATCAAACCCGTCCATCCGTTTTGGGAGCTCATCTTAGGACATGGAAAAAAAAATGAACCGGATCGAAGACTCAAGTGAGCCTCACTAAAGGAAAAGGTAGGTAAGGAAATTGCTACCGTTGAAAACTCCCTGGGTCCACAGTGATGTTTATATGACATCCATACCGTTCATAACGTCATTACTACTAGGATGAACTGAAAATACAAATATTACCCTGATTCGAAACTCCTGTGGCTCCACAAATATTTCAACTGTGGAAGCTTAATCGTCACTTTTTCAGCCCACTTGAGTCTTGGATCCGGTTCATTTTTTGTCTCATGTCCTAAAATGAGCTTCCAAAATGGATGGACAGGGTGGATTTATAAAAAACATCACTGTGGGCCCTACTTAAGTTCCCAGCCAAGGAACTTACTGCGCAAGGCTTTCGCGAGAAATCTGCGTGATTTTTTTGATAAATCAAACCCGTTTTGGGAGCTCATTTTAGGACATGAAAAAAAAAAAAATGAACCGATCCAAGACTCAAGTGAGCCTCACTAAAGGAAAAGGTAGGTAGGGAAATTGCTACCGTTGAAAACTCCCTAGGGTCCACAGTGATGTTTATATGACATCTATACCGTTTATAATGTCATTACTTTTGGATGAACTGAAAATACAAATATTACCCTGATTCGAAACTCCTGTGGCTCCACAAATATTTCAACTGTCGAAGCTTAATCCTCACTTTTTCGGCCCACTTGAGTCTTGGATCCGGTTTATTTTTTGTCTCATGTCCTAAAATGAGCTCCCAAACTGGATGGACGGGGTGGATTTATCAAAAACATCACTATGGCCCCGCTAGGTTCCAGCCAAGGAACTTCATGCAAATCATTTATTTTTTTGATAAATCAAACCTGTCCATCCAATTTTTTAACTCATTTTAAGACATAAAAAAAAAAAAAATGAACCGGATCCAAGACTCAAGTGAGCCTCACTAAAGGAAGGAAAAGGTAGGTAGGGAAATTGCTCCCGTTGAAAACTCCCTGGAGTCCACAGTGATGCTTATATGAAATCAATACCGTTCATAACGTCATTATTACTGGGATGAACTGAAAATACAAATATTACCCTGATTCGAAATTCCTGTGGCTCCACAAATATTTCAACTGTGGAAGTTTAATCCTCACTTTTTCGGCCCACTTGAGTCTTGGATCCAGTTCATTTTTTGTCTCATGTCCTAAAATGAGCTCCCAAAATGGATGGACGGGGTGGATTTATCAAAAACATTACTGTGGGCCCCACCTAGGTTCCCAGCCAAGGAACTTCATGCACAAGGCTTTCGCAGGAAATCTGCGTCCGTTGTTGGGAGGGTTTGACCATTTTAGTGGCGGACAGGTGGGACAGCAGTCATGGAACTCAACCACTCACTTGTGGGGCCCATTCTAGAAGGGCATCGCCGGAAAATCTGACTGAATATATCTCAATTTCTTCTTGCGTCGGCGACCTGCAAAAGGACGAAAAAAAGATGCCGAGATTAGACGGTCCACAGATGATCTGAATGAAAACTCGGAGGATCAGGACCGTCAATCAGCATCTAAAAATAGGAGAGACGTGTTGTGAGACTCGAAATCACATTGGAAGTATATGCTCTTTCAGTCAGTAGAATTTTCTTGGAATTTCTTTTAAGTTTTCTTCTCAAGGGACGTGGATTCCGTACTGACACTGTCAATAGGGACGTGGCTACTGGACGGTTTTGTGTGGATGCCCTTGACAAATCCACTCCTTCCATCAGTTTTTCAAGACCAAAATAGGATGGGAATACAATAATCAGACAGATCCAAAACTCCTGTGAGCCACGCCACACGAAAAAGAAGGGGATTGAATACCCACCGTTGGAAACTTTGTTGGGGCCACAGAAGTTCAATATCAGAATGATATTGGTGCCTACAGTTTATCTGAGTAGTAATAACCCTATGAACGGTTTGGATAGCATATAAACATCATGGCCGGCTCAGGTAGGTTTCAACGGTGGACGTTTTTGTTCCCACTATTTCGTGTGGTGCAGTCCACATGAGTTTTGGATCTGCTATTTTTATTTTTATTTTTAATCCTGTCCAATTGTGGTGTTTCAAAACTGATGGACGGAGTGGATTTATCACGGGCATCTCTGTGACCGTCCATTTGTTTTGTACGTTGTGGCCTGATGTATGAAATGGCCAGCCAGAAGATCCAACGAGTGTAGCCCATCTGATGGAAAGGTCAGATCTTGCACAGATGCTCCATATTTGCACGTGTGGATAGATGACTAAACAACAATCCTAAACGGGTCTATTCGGGCCTGGCGAGTAGATTTCGAGGAATTTTGCTAAGCCCCTGCACGTGTGCAGGGGCACCCATCTACACGCTATCATATGTGCGAAAGTCACACTCATGTGCTCAATCCAATCCGTCCATCAGATGGGCCCCAGACGGAGATGGTCTTTACACTTGTGGAATGCCTACAAAACAAATTAGCCTAGTTTTTCATAAGCCATCCTTTTTGTTTCTAGCATTTGTGAATGGTAATTGCATCTCAAGGGTGGACCCCACCAGATTGACGGACTGGATCCTACACAGGTCTGACTGGTAAACACATGAGATGGCGTGTGGATGGGCTCATGTGACTTGGCAAAACCCCGGTTTTTGGGCAATATGGAGGTCCATCTAGCCAAGAAAGCAATGGTTGTGTGGGGCCCACCGGAGTGCGTATATGATATCCAACCCGTCCAAAAGGTTTGACCCAACATGAAAGTGGAAAAACCCAAAGCTCTTGCTTATCCACTCATCAGGTGGGCCACACTGTAATAAACACGAACAAACACTCAAAAAAAAAAACTCCAAATTCATGAGGTGGCCCACATGATGGTCGGTCGGCTATAGTAGAGAAGTTCTTCTCAAGAAAATATAAAATAAAATGAAAGAGTGTCTACATTCGGGCTAAAAAAGGCCAAAGATTCAAAGGCTAGGATCTCCTTATATAAGAGATCTCTAGGCCATGATCATTGATCAAGTGGGGCCCACTTTTAAGAACTAAAGTCGTAGTTTTCCGTCTAATCTGTGTCGTTCAGTAGTGGAGTTCAACCTAAATAAACGCCAGAAATCTTTAAAGAAAAAGCAAGAATTGAGTGGCCATTTTGACCTGGAAATTTATGGAAGCCAGTTTTAAAAGGCATTTGAAAGTGGTGGGACCCATTAAGATCACTTAGAAATATATGGGCCCCACAATGATGAGTCAGCAATTGAGAAATGGCATAAACAGCTCTTCCACCACCAAAATATAGGATTCATCGAGCTTTGCATGATATGGCATCTTTTTACTTATAGCAAATGGTACTCAAGATTCCATAATTCAACCTGCAAGTGGGTGTGTTAATAAAGGAAGAAAATCATCCCTTTTTCTCTAATGCAGTTCGAAGTTCCTTGAAGTCGTAAAAGAGAAATAAATTCAAAATTAAAATTAAAATGATTAAATTAAGTGTTGCTTGATAAAAGCCAAAGATGTCACATTCTTAATCTTGTTTAGGTGGGGAGAGTTGACGTCTCCGATACGTCTTCTCCTTTTCCTTTCCCTGTCTTTCTCTAAGTCCCCTTTCTCTCATTCGTCCGTATGCTAATAAGCGTCACAGGTAAAGAGATGTAAGCCTTGTATTTTTATTTCTTTTATTTTTAATAACTGTGTTGCTATCCCATTGAGTAATATATTGTCAAACCATGTCAATCTCTTTGGCTTTTGTCTTTTGGTTTAATTTGGTCATTTTCTTTAATATTATATTTTGGCCACGCATACACACAGATATTTTTCGCTACAAATCAAACTCAAAATGGTAAAATCTATACTTTGATTTATCTAAATTTACAAATACTTTTGAGATAATTTTTAAAAAAAAATTCTAAATCACAATTGAATTCTTAAAACCTAAATCTAGAGAAAATAAAACTAATTCAAAGCAATATCTTTTAGATGGCATTTGGATCATGAGTTACTTAAGTTACTTATGCTTTAAGAGCTCCTTTTAAATTCTACTTGCTAAATCAAACCGATTAAATAACTTTAAATAAAAAATTTACTTATAATTGATCATAAACCAAACTTACTTATCTCAAATAAGTTACTTATCTATTGTTGTAAGTAGAAAAAGTAACTTATTTGGTGGTATCCAAATGGGCCCTTAGCTTAATTTTTGTTGGGTTTGTCCCACATCGATTAGAGGATGGGGAGATTGTTAAGCTATATATTAGGAAGAGGCTCCTCAATATGACTAGCCATTTTGAGGTGGAACCGACCCAACAAAAGTGGTATCAAAGTTGGCCCAGCCAAGTCGATATGTGGTGGCACCCACACCCACGCCCAAGCCCATGAGCGAGGGGGGTAGTGCTCGAGAGTCCAGGGAGGGCAGTGCTCGGGAGCCCCTATCCGCCCACGCCCAGAGCCCACGAGCGAGGGGGGGAGTGCCCGAGAGCCCAGTGCCTGACAAACCCGGGAGGGCAGGGCTCGGGAGCCCCTATCCGCTGTGGAGGGGGGATTGTTGAGTGTGTCCCACATCGGTTAAAGGCTGGGGAGATTGCTAGGCTATATATTGGGAAGAGGCCCCTCAATATGACTAGCCATTTTGAGGTGGAACCGGCCCAACAATTTTAATGTGACTAAAGAAATGATTGAATTTGCAAAGCTGCTTGGAAGTTAATTAATTGAGGTGTAAAGCTCATTGATAGTTTTCCAACAATATATTATATGTTAGAAACGTATAGCTAGTACTAGATGTTGATTAGGCACAACCCTCGCCTGGAGTTAGCTAGAGACCAAAGGTCCTAGGGGTTTGTTTGGTTGTAGAACCCAGATTCTAGAGAAAATCTAAATTCCACTATTGGACTCTAAAATTGCATAAACTAGGGTGGAACCAGGTTTCATCTGTAACTTGCTGTTTGGTTTTGAGAACGATGTAATCCAGATTCTGTTCCAACCATTGCTTGTGGCATGGTCGACTTGGGCTTCAAATCCGCTTGAGAACCTTACCCCTGGCCTATTTGTAACGCCCCGAATTTTTGCTAACTTGGGAATCGAAAGTCCTTAGTCGTTCCCTTTGACTTTTCGATTTGAATGCATATCCGTGTGAGTGTTCACACTTATTTGGGACCAAAACAAATGATTTTGCCCAAGAAAATGAAGGAATTAGCTTAAGAGTGAAGAAGCTTGTAGTTCGGAAGAGTTTTCCAACAATCGAATTGACTCAGGTATGTCGCCGTCTGTAGAGACTAAATAAAGAACCCTGAATTATCATTCTACTTGTAGATCGACCTAACCATCATGAATATTTTATCGGACATTGGTGTTTTAGCCTAATGTTAGTATTTCAGAATTTTTGAACGGATTAGATTTGGCAAAAACCCTCTCTTTCAAAAGGCGCTACTTTTTGAAAATGCCAAAAAGTTGCGATTTATACTTGGAGTGGAAAATCAAAATCTTTATTATTGGAAATTTGATTTTCTAGTATCTTTTATTGAATCCAAATGGGGGGTACTTTCTTATTTACATAAAATAAATATGACATTTACTTAAATGTTATTATATGTAAATAAGCAGACACTGTCCAGGGAGTCAGTAGAACTGTGAGCTTGCAGAAAACTGAGCAAGCAGAAGAATTTCTGAACAGGAGGCTTCGGTGCATCGAATGAGGCCTTCGGTTTGAGCTGACCAGCGAGATCGTACCAAAGCGGGGTTTGAAACAGTGGCTTCGGCGCACCGAAGGTTTGTCCAGCGAGCTTCGGCACGAGCCAATGGAGCTTCGGTCCGAGCCGAAGTACTCTGTTCATACGCGATTTTTCAAAGTTTTGGGGCTTCGGCGCACCGAACCCGTCGAGTATTGTTTTTAAAATGGGGTTATAAACCCCATTCTCTCTCTCTCTTTCTCATTTCTTTCTCTCTTTCTCTCATTTCACTCCTTCATCTTCTTCTCCCCTAAGCTTCTAAGCTCCCCTAGCTTCCCTCTTCTCTTCTCAAACCCCATTCCTTCCTCAAAACCTCTACCATGCTCATGGGAATCTTGTATTTTCGAGCTCTCTCCGGCCTCCACCTCCGTTCCCGCTTCTCCCGGCCAAGATCCGATGAGCTAGGGTCGGAATTTTCCTCCCCATTATAGGTAAGGTGTTCCTCTACCTCTTCTTTTCCTCTTCCTTCCGTTTTTCTCATTTTTGGACCATTAGGGTTAGAAACCCCTATTTGTTTTTGACAAAACCCTAACCCTAGGATTCCTCTTGCTAAGGTTTAGGATCCCGACCATCGATTGAGCGTGGCCCACGCTTTGTAGAAGCCTCATCTGAGCGTTGGGATTCCGACGGTCCATCAAATTTGGGCCCCGATTCATTGAATCGATTTGGGGTTTTTCTAAATTTGAGATACCAAAATTCTAAACCCTAATTAGACATTTAATTAAATTAAACCCTAATTAATTAACACTAGATTTGCGATTCATTGTAGGTAATTGAGGTATTTTCCAATTTTCGACGTTCGGGCCACATCCGAATCACCGAATTTCAACCTTAAGGTAAAGATCTACCCTCGAGCTTACTCTCGACAAATCCTAATTAATGATTGCTTGAGTTTATATGTTAATTGTTGATGTGTGCATAACATGTTCGATGAAATGCCTCTATGGTTGTTTGATTGATAACATGCTCGATGAAATGCCTGAATGATATAAATTTATAATATTATAATATATTTATGCTTGTGGATATATGTAGCGCCCTGTGTTATCCGGGCTATGTTATCCAGGTCCTTTAGATCGGTCGGGCTAGTCGGTCGGGCCAGGTGCTTGGATATGTTTATGATTAGGTATTTAATAACCTAAATTGTTATTACAATACGTTATGTGATATTTTGGATTAAGCTCTGAAAACCATTGATATAGTGTACTGCCTGCCACTAGGTTGGCAGTCGCAGACTTATTCGATCGACTAGGCGGGATACGGTCAATCGACAATGGCCATTGTTGGGTTGTCGTAGTCCACTTGGGTCCATCAAATAAGCCCCATTCAGAGTTAATCATTCTTGTATTTCATTCTTAAATCACACTATATTGAATCTAGAATACCATCGTTCCCACTGCGAATAGTCCACTTAAAATCATACTGCGACTCGATCCACCAAGTCTCATGAGCCAGGCATGGTGGTATGGGACACCGTGTCTGAGCTGTCGGCCTACGCTGGGGTGGTGCCTCCCCATAGTGACCAGTGAGCATTGACAGGGTGACTGGTTGTTGTTCGAATGGCCCTTGTGACAAATGTGACCATGGCCGATGTTTGCGTGCCTGTGCACCATTCGAACAACCCGGGCATGCATTGGGATGATTCCGAGTGAAACGCCTGCACCTCTGAATAAATTAATCGTATTTGATATTTAAGATGTGAGACCTTCTGCTTTAATTTAGGCATGGCTGGCGAGTCACGGTCGAACCAAGCTTTCATGGTAGGATAACTCAACCTTGGATCGATGGGTTACTAGCGATGATTGGCGACGCATCGCAGGGAGCCAGATAGTCCCGATTAGACTTTACGATACGATGTGGTATTCTGGCTTCACCAATTTGCTGGATGAATTGGACTAATAAATACTTTAATTAATCATGCATACATGACATTGCATTTGAGGGGGACTCGTGTAGCTTGGTTGCTTGATGTGACACCAGCGCTAGCTTGAGCACCTCATGTCATTTCTCTGTGTTATCTAGGCTGTGTACTCAGTCACGACTTATGGCCTGCTAGACAGGTGGACTGTGGATTCTGATACCAGTTGGTCGGGCCAGGGCTTACTCGGGACATGCATTGTGTGAGGAATCATGACATCCATACATTTAATCAACTAGCCTAAGATGATATATTATTTGTGTTTGGTCATTACCTAATTTTGATTGATTTGACAACATGCTTAAGGATTAATACACATATATGAACCTATTTATAATTTAAATATCCCGAGTCTAACCTTGGGGTTATTTCTTCACTATGTTGGCGTTTGACGCCTTCCATTTAACATATGCAGATGCCCAGGAATAGGATCAGTTGGTGGCGCGCACGGGCGCCTTATAGCCTTTTAGCTTCGTCCCTTTTAGTAGATGTATTTTCCATTCCTATTATTTTTATTGTGATTCGTATACTTCTCATATGGGCTTACACTGCGATTGAATTGTACATCTAGGGTGTTAGTCCTATATTTTTTGATTTAGTTACCTCCGCTTTGCTTATGATCCGCTAATTGAAATGCATTACTTTGATTATTTGTTAATTGAATGAATATAAATCTGATTGAGGACACACGTGGGTACATTTTCCACGTGTGGCATTCCTAAACTAGCATTCTATTTAGTTAACTCTCGGGAACTCGGGATCAAAGTCTCCATACTCGGGTGCCGATTTTTCGAGGTGTTACACTATTGTAGTCCCGCAAGACAGTGGCCAGGTTGGATGGAAAATAAACATTATAGTGGGCCCTAGGAAGTTTTTAATGGTGGACGTTCAATCAACACTGTTTTCCTGTGGTGTGGCCCACTTGAGATTTAGATCTGCCTCATTTTTTATCAAATGCCCTTAATCGAGATTTCAAAACTAATGGACCGTGGAGATATAAAACACATACAACATAGATGTGCAATGCATACATGGAGGTGGTGACGCTCACTTCCGCCTCTTTTCCCTTCCGCAGAAACAGTCACCCACATTGTTTCCACTAATCTCAGTTCCACTCAATTTAGGTTTCCAAACGAAATCTTGTTTGGCTGGAACTTGCCACCAAACACACCAGTTAAAATCGAATTATGTTGGAATTCAAATTTTAAGCTAGAAAAAGGTTTCTAGATGCCAACCAAACGGGCCCTAGCAGGGGCTCTATGAGCCGACCGTGGTGAATGTGTTTTATCTACACTCATGAACCCAAAAGGGAAGCAAATTGAAAGCTTAAGTGGACCACATCATGGGAAGCAATCGTGACAGTGACAACTACGGTTGAAACCTTTCTAGGTCCCACTGTGATGTTTATATGCCATCCAACTTGTTCACAAGCTCACATAGACATTGATGAAGAACTTGTTTATAAGGTCATATAGACCTGGATGAAGTAAATACCAGCTGGATGAACTTGTTTAAAAACATCAAATGGATTGGATTCAAACAATGTGGTGGGACCCACAGACATCTAATGTTGGTCATCCCCCTCCCAACTTTTTCCCTTGAAGTGGCCAAAATGAAACATGGATCGGCCTTATTTAATTTTGGGCCCCTGAGGTAAATAGGGCTCTCAATGGGGCGGGTTAGATTCGAAATCCGATTCACTCTGAATTTGTATAATGCAGATTTGGATCTTAAAATAGGTCTGATTATTTAAATGGACCGGATTTGGATATTAAAATAGGTCCGATTACTTAAATGGATCGGATTTGGATTCACAGAAACATATCTGAGTTTGATCCAAATCCGATCTAGATCCGACTCATTGTCACCTTACCGTATATGTTATATTCATGCTGGCCATCCATTTTCCAGATTATTTTAGGCCATGTCTCAAAATTGAGACATGCCACTCTCAGGTCAACTATATATAGGGCTGACAGTCGGGCAAGTTGGGTCGGGTTGGTGCTCAACCCTAACCCAAGGTTCCTTTACCTCAACCCTAACCCAACCTCGGGTTGGGAATTCTCAACCCAAGCTCAACCCAAGCGGGCTCGGTTGGGTTGATTAGGTTGGTCGGGTTGATACATGCTAATATTTTCATTATTACATTACTTTATTACGTTTTAATACATGTCTTCTTATTTATACCCGTGACTTTCTTAATTATTATGTAGTTATTTATTATAAAAAAAACTTTGCTTTTTCCAAACAAACAAGCTAAAAATTAAGATAACTACTCCTTTAACACTTAAGCACATCAAATTCAAGCATATCAAATTTCAAACATTATAAGTTTACTTACTAAAGTAATATAAACTAATTAGTTTACTTAACTAAAGAATAGTAAAATTATAAGTAAATTATATATAAATCTGGTTCGGGTTGGGTCGGGCAACCCGAGACCTCAACCCAAGCCCAACCCAAGCTTTATCAGGTTGGCGTTTGCATAGCCCAAGCTCAAGATCAGGTTCGGTACTTCCTGCCTAAGCCCAACCCAATGTCAGGTCGGTCACGGTTCGGTCTGGTTGAACCCGCCCAACTTTCAACCCTAGTCCATATCACAGTAAATAGTGGGATTTGCATCATTTCACTACTAAATTAAATATATTATATTATATATTTTTTTTTATTTATAATGGGGTGGATTCGGACCTAGATCCAACCCAAATCTGATGGCTGTATGAATTTTGGATCGGAAATGGATCTAACTATTTATAAATGGATCTGTATGGATATCACCTTTTGAATCCGAGTTGGATCCGAATCCGTCTACAGATATTTGGACTTGGAGCCGGATCCAACTGGACCCGATCCAGATTGGACCCATTGAGAGCCCTAGGGGTAAATAAAATCCAGGCTCTTCTGATGGACGGTCTAGATTTCACACAAACTATATGTGATCTTTCGTTATGTGTTTTAAAGGTGTTGTACATGCTAGTGTCCAAGCTTGTACGGTACAGCTCGAATTTTAAGTTTTCACAAGTGGGTCCACCGTTCAGTGACGTGGACGGTTTACAAAAGATCCTCTCGTGTTGGAAGAATCCTAACCCTTTAAAAGGCTGTCCCCAAATACACGGTTAGGAGAGAAAATAAATGGACGCCCACCATTGAAACCTTCGTGGGGGCCATCATGAAGTTTACATGCCATCCAATCCGTTCATAAGTCCTACCAGGATGAATAGAAAACCCAATTTATCAACCAAAACTTCGGTGGCCACAAGAAGATTTCGATGCTGTCTATCCCATCCCACCGCTCCCTGTGGGGTGCCCCACCTGAGTTTTGGATCGGCCTCTTTTTGGGGTCAGTCCTAACATGATCTGGCATAAATGATGGCCCCACACAGCTTTTCGTTGCAGCGGCTTCCTACAAAACTTGTTACAGGATATTTTATATGGTCAACCTTTGTGTACGTGAGGCAGTTCCCACTCTGATTATTTTATTGGCCAGCATTTGACTTTGACTTTCATTGATTGTATGTGGAGTTATTTGATACTCCGATAGAATGTGATGGTTGATACTAGAGGTGGGCACAAACCAAGCCAGCTCGAAAGCTAGGCTCGGATTGGTTCAAAAAAGCTCGGCTTGGATTTGTTCGAATGGAAGTTCAAACCAAACCAAGCCTCCGAGTCAAGCTCGTTTGAAAAAACAAACCAAACTCAAACTAGGGTAGTTCCGGTTCGGCTCGACTCGAAGCTCGATTTGATTCAGCTCAGTTTGATTTGGCTTGTAGATTATAAGCACAATGTTTCCTGTGGTGTGATCCACTTGAGCTTTGGATATGATTCCATTTTGGGATCATGTCCTAAAATGATATGTAAAACATATGGATAACATGGATAATACATGTACATTATGACATGGATAATACATAATACATATACATGAATACACACTGTTTCCTTGCACTTGTAAGATTATGCTTGTGTACTTTTGTTTGGAAAATACTCTTACATGTCTATTTTGAAGTTGCACTATTTTGGAGGATGTTAAACATCATATAGTAAGATATGTTTGTACTTTTTTTTTCTAACTTTTTAAATTCTTTTCTATTTAAATGAATAAGGAAAAAAAAAAAAAAAAAGCCACTATTTGTTTGAGCTCGACCCGGCCCGGTTTCAAATTTTCAAGCAAGCCGATCCCGGCTCGAATCAAATTTTTCTGGAGCAAACCAAACTCGGGCCGTATGGGTCAGCTCGAAGCCCAAACTAAGCCGATCCACAAATTGTGGTGGTACAAAAACAAACCAAACCAAACTAGGGCTAGCTCGGCTCGGCCCGGATCGTTGCCCACCTCTAGTTGATACACAAGCACTAAGAAAACCATATGAGATATACATTGACTAAAATTAAACGGCCCAAAGTGCGGGTCCAATATTAATATTGGATATTAATCGGACAATCCTATTATTCTAATATTTATAGAGAATGTCCCAAGTCAAACTAGCTGGACCACGAGTTATAATCTAGCCAGTGGATAACTTCTAATGTTTCATGTGTGTGTGAGATCTGGTCCATCCAATAGGTTGGCCCCATCACAAAGATGTCAGTGGCCAAAAACTACCATTTCCATTCACCAATTGGACCACACTTGTATTTTAATATTTATCAACGGCTACAGTACTTTTTCATGGTGTAGCTCACCTGACGAGGAGTAGATAGGGTTGCCCTTGTAATAAGTGATCATCATGATGGAGCCAATCACTTAAGAGGTTGTCGGTTATCTGCGTGTGGACCACAAATTGCGATCCAAGGCATCTGACTTGAGACATTCTATAGTAGAATTAGGACCGTTGACTATTTTTAATTTTGACCGTCCATTAAATAGCCAGGTAATAAACTAGGGTGTGGATTTCAACTGTTGTAGAGAGTCCACGTAAGGGGCCACCATGACGTGTGTGTGACATCCACCCTGTCCATCATTTTCCCGGGGAATGTTAAAACGTGAGCCTGTGAAAGAAGGTCCATCGAAAAACAGTTCAAGTGGGCCACACCACAGGGAAAAGTGGGGACCGTGGCAACTACGGTTGAAACCTTCTTTGGACTTACCTTCTGATCGGGTTGGATGGTGTTTATCAGACGAACATCATAGTGGGCCCCACAGCTTTTTGTTCCACGGTCCTGCGTTTGTAAACGGTTTCATTGCCTCCGGACATTTCAGTGTCCCGCCACTGGATGGCGCTCCGTGGTCCCCACCATGATGTGAGTGTTTTATCCACGCCGTCCATCCATTTTTCTAAATCATTTTAGGGCATGAGCCAAAAAATAGGCAAATCCAAATCTTAGATGGGCCACAACATGGGAAAATAATGGTGATTAAATGCCCACCATTAAAATCTTCCTAAGCCCTGTGAACGCCCTCCCCGACGTGCGTGTGCGGCTGAATGTGCAACGCGGTAAGGAAGACTGTTATTCGCTAGATGGATGTTTCCGTTGCACGTGCGGTCAATTCTTTCTGGGGCAACTACCTAATGTGTAAGATTTGTTTGGCTTGCGTTAGCTGCATGCCTTGGTTACAGTCGCCCCTAGCTGATTCGACCAGACGTTAGCTTACAATTGCCTACAGACATAAACTTACCTAATAAGGTCTAAGAATTGTGAAAATCCTTCAACCAGAATAACTTTTTTGATTGTCTTGCAATTTTGGAGATCAGAGTAAGGGTTTCGATTATAAAAGAAGAAGAGGTCAGGCACCTTTTTTCGCCCATACTTTCATACGGTCTCTATTTTAAAGGGCGTACAATTTTAAGAGAAATTACATATTTATAAAATAAAAAATAAAATAAAATAAAGGTTAGTTATACAGCCATGCCACGCATAATCCTACAAGAGAGACGGGCAGGTGAACAGAAATATAATAAACATGAAGAAAGAATAAACAATTCTAGCTTTACTTCATGGGGGCTGAAACCCTCAGGCAAGTAAACAAAATAAAACATGAAGGGATAATAAGCAGTCATAGCTTTGCTTCACAGGAATGAAATCTTGGGCAATCAAACAGAATAAATATAAAAAGCAATAAATGAAAATAAAAGAAAAGGAAATTAACGTTTTGCTGACTGGGAATATACAAGACGAATTGTGTTATGAGCTTGATAGATAAGTAAGAAAGAAGAAAGTAAAGCCAAACACCCTTTTCTAAGTCAGAAAAAAACATTAATGATAGTCAAATAATCAGAAGAGTCTAATCTTAACTCTACTATGTGCATTGATTGGCCCACTTGAATAAGTTGACTTGTTGCATTTTGCCCAAGGCACATCCCTAGAAATTAGATATAATCGCTGCAAGGCATCTCAGGTAGTAGAATTTCTTCATCATAAAGGTGGGAACAAAAAAAATATATATATATTATAACGTTCCTTCTGCCGAATATCCGCTCCTCTGATCAGGGTCCGAATGCTGGTTATATAGAGTGAGAAAACTTTTAGTTTGGCAGGGGTCCATAGACACTTCTCACAAATTATCTATGCAGACCTATCAGAGATTCCGGGGCAGATTCAAAATGTGCCACGTGTCCGTTGGCTTGGGCTGAGCCGGACTGATTTTGCCAAGAGGTAGGGTGTCTACAGTCCCACTCTAACGTTTATTTCCTATCCATCCTTTTGATTGGGTCACATAGACCTGGGTGAATGAAAAAATAGAAATGTCAACTTCATTCAAATCTTTTGTAGCCCCTTAAGTTTTTAACAGCAGGCATTTAATCACCACTGCTTTCCCGTGCAGTGGCCCACCTGGGATTTGGACTTACCTTATTTTTTGGCTCATGACTTAAAATGATCTGGAAAAATGGATGGACAGCGTGGATAAAACACTCACATCATGGTGGGGCCCACATAGCACCATCCAGTAGCCAAGTGGCTACTCAGTATGCAATCCCAGTCAGTTTAAAGTACATGCGCGGTGAATAGTAATCGCGCTCGCAGGCGTCTTTAAACCGTCCATTTCTCTCCCTATGCCAATCTATATACGTAAAGAGATTAATCAATGTTTACACATGCAAAAAACTTAGAAATTAGAAATTAATTAATGTTTACACGTCCAATCAACTTAAAAATTAGGAATTAATTAATTTTAATAAATATTAGGTGGAGGAGTTATTTCACCAAAGAAGCTGACTACGTCCTATCCCAGCCTCTGTAGGGCTCACTGTGATGTATGGGCTTCATCCACACTGTCCATCCACTTTGACAGATCATTTTAGTATATGAACAAAAAAAAGAGGCAGATCCAATGCTCAAGTGGACCACACCATGGGAAGCAGCAGTGATAATGACACCCACAGTTGAAATCTTCCTAGGGCCTACCGATGATGTTTATTTGCCATTGAACCTGCTCATAAGGTCACATAGGCCTGGATGAAGGGAAAACACAGATAATAGCTTGACCCAAAACTTGTGCGGCTTACAAGAAGTTTTTAATGGTGGGCGCTCAATCCCTATTGTGTGGTCCACATGAGCCTTGGAATCTGCCTCATTTTGGGTTCAGACGCTAAAATGAGATGGCAAAATGGATGGACGGCGTGGATAAAACCCATAGGCCGCATAGATACCGTCTAGGCAGCAGGAAGCAATCTCCTTCCCTTGGAAAAGGGGTGCGGCTTGGGTGGGGCCCAGCATACTGTTTATCTGAAATCCACCTCGACCAGAAGTTGCGTCTTCCCTGTTAAGCTCAGGTCCCAAAAATCAACACTATATATGATTAAGGTGGACCACACGATTGAAAACAGTTTCCAAGGGCATTTTCACCCTTCCCTTAGTATAGCCTAGCTGAATAACTGATGAGCCCGATTTTTGGCCTCAGACCTCAGTTTTTGTATGACATCTAACATAGGGAGTGGATTGCATATGATCAACAAGGTGGGCCCTATAGAAATCAACCGTGGACATCTCTATCCCAACTATTTCCCTTGGTGTGGCCCACGTAAATCACAGGTCAGCCTGATTTTATGGATCAGGGCTTAATATGTGATTACACATCTAATGATTGGAGTGGATCTCACATACACATCACCGTGGACCCATAAAAAATCAAGGGCTGGCCATACGCTTGGCCTAGATTTTAGCCTACGCCATATAGGGTACTGCCGCTGGGCCCATTTTCACTATGAAGCTTGCCAGGCTGGTCAGTTGGGTTGGGTCTGACGTGTTCTTGGAATTGAAACCTGACTGATAGGCAGGTGGGGCCCAACGAAAATCTGAGGATGGGCCCATTTATTATTTTCATGGACGGGCTTAGCCCTCATATACATTGCTAGAGTAGGGCTGTAAAGGGTTACCGGACCTGATGGAATACCCAAATCCAACTCATTTAGACCCAACCCGTTTGTTAAATGGTATGGGTTTGGGTCCAATAACAGACCTAATTGTTAAACGGATTTGAATCTAGTTTCCTTTATATTAGGCCCGACCCAACCCGAACGGGTTATGGACCCATCCAGGCTTGGACCTGTCCAAACCTGATAAAAATGCTTGCATAACAGATGCAGACCCAGACCAATTAGACCTGACACATTTATAAATGAGTTTGATGGGTTAACTCAAACCTGCCCATTTAGTAAAAGGTCTAAGTCAAAAATTTGGAGCCAGACCCATTTAGTAAATGGATGGGCCTGGTTTCAGCTAAACCCAACCATTTACAGCCCTATGCCAAAGTACTAAATAGGCCTGGCATAAGCCTTATTTTAGGCCCGGCTATTATTCAGGTCCGACTCAAGCTAACCCTGACCTGGCCCATTGCCACACCGAGTCAATAGTCATGGGTGGAATGGGCCAATATCAAAGACAGTCCACAATTAAAATGGAAATAAAAAGGCCAGAGATTGGATGGTGGGGATCTTCTATTTAAACCCAGCAACACAGAATACACATGATCAAATTATCCAATCAGCATGCTTTTCGCTTAGTGGGCCATCATCTCATGGACGGTCCAGTTTGCTAGCCATACCGGCATGTGTGGGTTAGAGAGGCAATGGATCAGGACCGTTGAAGCTTCTGAAAAGCCCTAATCCGTTTCTGTCTGGGCCTAAAAGTTCTAATTGAGGCCTCTGAGGAACAGAGTTCGTACATGTGGGCCCTATGGTTGTTTTATCTAGGCCATTGATCTGATGGACCCCACCATAAATGGACCATGCCAGCAAATCTCCTCAATTGGAGAAATCTAACATTTTCATGGTTGGAATGTAAATATATCGTTAAGAAGAAAATGCACCAACAATCTACATTCAACGTAGAAAGGACCAAAATTCCATAAATCAGATTGTGGACCTACTCAGTATGTTTTTATCGTATTGAGTGCACTCTGTAGGGGCCACCATTAGAGCGTTGTATCTGCCTCATTTTTGGCCCCATACTTTAGCATGTTCTTAGAAAATGAATGAACGGCGTGGATAAACGGACACATCACGGTGGGCCCCACACAGATATGGTCGGACCCTACCCCAATCCGCTTCCAAGAAAAGAGACCCTTTCTGTCTTGGAATATGGACCGTCCGAGCGATCCACACTACAAATGATCTTGGATTCCGTAAGCCATCCAATATTGGACACGTGTTCCATTTTGGCACGTGTACGTGGCTGTAGCTGTCTAGAGTCTATACGCGTGTAGGCTTTGTTGAATAAGGGCAGGATAACGTAGCCATCAAATGACTTTTTTTCTTCACATCCAAGAAAAGACATTCTCTGATGGATCACCATGTGAATAAAAATTCTCTGAGAATTCCCTTCATATGCATTCAGTTTTACTTGATCCAGACCATTGATATTATTTATCCATCACTTGTTAACTAACAACCCAAAAAGGTTGCAGATTGGAGGATTACAACCTCAAATATTTTGTCATTTTCTGGACCGTCGTTGTAGTTTCCTCTTAAACTTCTTTATAGATGAGCAATAGAAAGATAAAGAATCTCGAATATGAAAATTTTCGATATGTTCACAATCCACTGCAGAAACCATATGATCAACGGTCTGGATCAGCTAAATGTGGGGACCATTTGTGCAGATTGGTGGGTGCAGACACTGGTCTTATTGTGATACATCAAGACACTGTAAGTTCTCATTGTTAGAGCATTCTTCCAGGGTGGGGAATGATCCCAGTCCGGATATTCTATAACCGTTACTAACGGTTTGTAACGGCGTTATAGCCTCTCTTTTTTATTTTATTATCTAAAAAAATACCATCTCATGTTTATTTAATTTAAAAAACAATGTTTAGCTTTATTATGAATTATTACAGGGCGCGGATTTCCTAGCGAAAGGCTTTCGTTCCTGCAATCGGAACCAAGGTGGGGCCACAGTGAATTTTTTTTTATAAATCCATCCCGTCCATCCGTTTTGGGAGCTCATTTTAGGACGTAAAAACAAAAATGAACCGGATCCAAGACTCAAGTGGGCCTCACTAAAGGAAAAGATGGGTAGGTAAATTACTACCGTTGAAATCTCCCTGGGTCCACAATGACGTTTATATGACATCTATACCGTTCATAACGTCACTACTACTGGGATGAACCGGATCACAAATATTATCCTAATTCGAAACTCCTGTGGCTCTACAAATATTTCAACTATGGACTTCAATCCTCACATTTTCAGCCCACTTGAGTCTTGGATCCAGTTCATTTTTGTTCTCATGTCCTAAAATGAGCTCCAAAAACGGATGGACTGGCTAAATTTGTCAAAAAACATTACTTTGGGCCCCACCTTGGTTTCCAGCGCTGCACAAGTAGGGCTCGCGATGGAGCGGCTTAGATCCGAGATCTGATTCGCTCCAAATTCGTATAATGTGGATTTGGATCTTAAAATAGGTCTAATTAGTTAAATGGATTGGATTTGGATCTTAAAATAAGTTTGATTACTCAAATGAACTAGATTTGGATCTTAAAATAGGTCTAATTACTTAAATGGACCGAATTTGGATTCATAGAAAAATATTAGAGTTTGATCCGAATCCAATTAAGATCTGACTCATTGTCACCTTACTGTATATGTTATATTCATCCTAGCCATGTGTTTTACAGATTAATTTAGGCCATGTTCCAAAATTGTGACACGCCACTCTAGATTGACCATACCTCAATAAATAGTGGAATTTGCATCATTTTTCTATTAAATTAAATATATGATATTATATAATTTTTTGGATTTGTAATATGGGTGAATTTGGACCTAGATCCAACTCAAATCCGATGGTTACATGGATTTTGGATCAGAAATGGATCTAACAATTTATAAATGGAGAGGGTATGGATATCACCTTTTGGATCCGAATTTGTCTACAAATATATGAACTTGGAATCCAACCCATTGAGAGCCCTATGAGCAAGGCTTTGGCAGGAAATCCACGCCCATTATTACAAGATATTACTGTCTTTGTTTTTTTTTTATTAATACCAGCTTCATTATGCTTTAACGACTGTTACGAACGCATTGAAAGCCGTTACATAAAGATAACGGTGATTTCAGTGGTAAGTTACAATTGTGTTGATCTCAGTGAGCCCACTATAATATTTTTATGATATCCAATCCGTCCATCAGATGTTCGATCTCATGTTGGTCCATGATCTCAAAACTCATACTGATCTATGACTTAGGTGGGCCACACAACGGTGAACAGTTTCGAGGGCGACATTTACCATTGACTGTGCAGGCGGCTTGCTAAAAATCCATTCCATTCACGTGTCACATCCCAACAGGCTGAAGGGACACCATTCCAACAAACACTCTGGTGGGCCCAGCATAATCAACCGTACGCATTTCCCACCAACCGTTTAACTGTGGTATGGCCACTTGCAAACATCGCGGCTGGACCCACAGATGCCGACACGGCCTTAGTATGGAATAATTTCGGACCGTTACACTCCTCAGATGGGCAAAGTGGATAACACAAATGGACGGCTAGAAAAAATTCCCTTCATTCATTCGTTTGCTTTTTGTACACTCTAGCTCACCTGAGTGACAAGGACAGGTGGTTAGGTAAGAAGACCAATACAATGCGGCCCACCCAATGAAAGCATGTGGAAAGCCAAGGCCGACGTGGATTGCTTAGAGACTTGTGGGGCCCACCATTATGTATGTGTTTTATCCATGCCGTCCATCCGTTTTAGCCGCTCCTTTTAGGGCATGAGTCCAAAATCGAAGCATCTCCGAAGCTCAAACGGACCACACCACAGGAAAAGGTGGGGATTGAACGCCTAGCGTTGAAAACTTTACGGATTGAATGGTCTGGATCCATACCACTGGTACTGGAAGCATGCCTAAAGCAAGATGGATCCGTGGATCCAGACCATCCAGCCCGTGAGGTCCCACTAGTGGACTGCCCACGGTAAAACCGGACACCGCACGTGCTATGGTCTTTGAGTGGACGATCGTCCAAAATTGAAAAGGAAAAAAATCAACGGTCAGGATTTTGAGTTCTATGCGATCTTTAACAGTGGACCATCTATGGACAGAACCCAAGAGATCAATCGTCCAAATTCGATCAACCAAAATAGTAAGAAGAGTAAAAAGAATTTCACAACTGAATTTACAGTTACAAAAGGCCCCTTTGTGGCCATGAAACACGAAATCCTTCCACACTCCAACATCCATATCTACACAATCACAATAGCAACACAAGGTGTACGGCTACTTTGCTAGCCGTCCACTTATTCACTATCTTCAAACTATTATATCCACACTTGGCATCACTCCTAGCAAACCATGGCCCACCTTCGCAATCCGGTCCGTTGATCATGATTCTTTATCCCAAGCTTGAAATGGGTCGATCATGATTTTCGATCCGGACCGTGAATTGAGTGCTCTTGGTGTGCCTACATCACTTATGTGATCATCAGAGAAGCAGTCGAGAAGACAGACGGCGGGCAGGCGATTGAGCGGCGTTGGAGCTAATGAGCTGCGACGTAGATGATGGACCGATGGAGGACGATGAAGAAGATGAGATGACACGGTCCGGCCGGAAGAGCTGGATTTCGGTCGTCTGGAACCGTCCAGAGTCTCCCGGGAGTCTAACGTATGAATTGGACGGTGGCGATTCACAGAACCATGATCCAGCCATTGGAGCTTGTCCACTAGACCTGTATTGGACTATGACTCTGTAGACATAAGGGATGAGACCTTCCATGGAGAGAGAGAGAGAGAGAGAGAGAGAGTTGAATTGCTTGGGAGAGAGAGAGAGAGAGAGGGAGAATTGAATTGGCTGAAAGAGGAGGCATTGGCTTATATACAGGAGAGAATGGGAAGCGGATTGCTTGCTGTGCACACACGCGTGTACAAGACAGTTCATGCACACGCCATTTGATGGTGTTCCAGGAATGAGATCCTAGCCGTACATCAGATGGGTGCCGCCAAATGTATCTTTTCTTGAATAAATCATGCCCGTGTTCGGACGCAAATTGTCTGTGCCCCATGACTACAGGAATTTCCTGTAGGCGGAAGGTACGTGGGACCCACCGTGATGAAATTATGAAATCCACACCGCCCATCACTTTGGAAAGATCCTGATAGGATATCAGGTTAAAAATATGGCAGATAAAAAATTCAAGTGGGGCACACCACAGGAAAAGTTGGATTGAACACCCACCATTGAAACCTTCACACGTTGAGACAAAAGTTCTGGATCAGGCCAATACTTGTGTTTTTCAGTTCATTCCAGTTGTGATAACATTATGAACAGTTTGGATGGCATATAAACATTACAGTGGTCCCTGGGAAGCTTTCAACAGTGGACGTTTCCGTTCTCATTGTTTCCTTTCGTGTGACCTACTTGTGCTTCGGATCTTCCTCAGTTTTTGGATTATATACTAGGGTGATCTTTAAAAACTGATGGACGGAGTGGATTTATCACAGACATCAAGATGGACCCCACGAATTTCACGGGACAGCCACCGACCGGTTTAAAAATCCCAAAGCTTTTCACCCGTCCAATTTTCTTTGTAGATTGTGGCCTAAATGATAATCTGATTAGCTCTTGTTTTATGATATACCATCAAATCAATGTGATCCACATTTTGGACGGCTTGGATCCCGTTTTATTTTTCCATGGTTGCACACGTTGTGGCGTGTAGATGAGATGCCTGTACGTACATGTGGGCTCGGCAATTTCTTTAAAAAAAAGACAAAATATTCTGATAATTGGATGACGTGGAGTGTTGGCTTCGAATCAATTTCTCCACGCGAAGCCACTCTCGTTGCAAGCGACTTCAACGCAATCCAAAAGGATTCGAAATTATACGGTAGAACTGGAAGGACTGAAATACAGTAGATCTCTTTCTCCACCGTACACGTGGTCAAATATATTTAAATCTGGACCGTACATACAGTGAAATATACTTAGTATAGAAACTGTCTCGAAACTTAAGCTAATCAGATCATCAATTCCATCCAACCAGACACCTTCAAACGGACGGTAGACAAGAAAGCGAGATGGCTGCGGTTATCTGATGGATGTTTTCTTTTAAATATATGCTATCCAATGTGATGCCGACTAGATGGACCGTCTCGATTGATACATCTCCCCTGAAAGATGAAGACTGGTTAGATGGTCTGCCTGTTCAGTTCGTTTTGGCCAGACGTATCATGTCCCTCCAAATAAGGGCCATTGAAGAGGACTGAAAGGTATTTCCAAACCGTAGCCGTCCATTTACATCTCACCAAATCCCACTAATGCCACTAAAATCTATCGTTTTTAACTAATGCTAGTTGAAGTGTATTTTTCTTCGTTTCCAACGTCTCTTATCTTCTATCGCTAGTACTAGTTAGAGTATGGTGGACCGTTAAAGCTCACACATCCACCGAACACGTGGACGCACACGGATCGATTTCGATCGTTCAAAGTGACATTGGGAATTAGATGATCGGACGATCCAAACCGTTTGATCATGGCCAATGATCATTTTGACGGTCAATCAGGTGAGAATATTATTTGAACCGTACGTATGAAAGATGGGGATGATAAAGACTCTGATGGGCCACACCAATGGGCGCCCACCGTATTTTCACTTCATCCTAGTGAGTTTAACTCGGTTGCTACTTTCTGAAACCTGAATCTACTGTATCCCCAGTTCTGTGGGGCCCACCGTGATGTATTAGTTATATCCATTCCGTCCATTGGTTGCACCATCCCGTGTTAGGACATAAACTAAAATATGGGTAGATTTAAAACTCAAAGTGGGCCACACTACAAGAAATAGTGGGAATTGAATGCCTGCCATTCAAACCTTTTTGGGGCTACAAAAGTTTTGGATGAGGCTGATATTTTTGTTTTCCCGTTAGAATCGGCTTATGAACGGGTTGGATGGCATATAAACAGCTCAGTAGGCGTAGGAAGGCTTTTATGGGTTGTCTTTTTCATCCCAGCTGTGGACCACTTGAGTTTTGGATCTTCCTCACGTTTGGGCTAACGTTTTAAGATGAGCTGGCAACGCAGATGAACGGAGTGGATATAACACAGAACGTCACAGTGGGCCCCACATCTCAGGTGAGACAAAACGCATGCCACAGCTGTCCATTTGTCGTGAACAATCCGAACTGAGGCAAGTTAACTGGCCTTATATTTAGACCGAAGATATAAACAACTTAAAGGGAAGTTCAGATATCGTACACGTGTCTATACTAAATTGGGTGTAAATGGAAAATAGAGATGGAGATAAATGAGTTGAGTATAAATGGCTGACCTAATTATGTTTGAATGAGAGCAAGGAACAGTTTGTTTTTCATAAATATTGATAATTAAATAGACGCAAATAGGTAATTATTACAGTTAAACAAGGTTTGATAGGAACATTATTTACTCCTTGTAAATACGTTAAAAAAGGATTATCATATATTCGTGAGCCCTATTGTGATCTCTATGATATATTCATACTATTTTTCCGTTTTCCCATAACATTTTAAAGCATGAACGAAAAAATGAGACAGATTGGAAGCTCAAGTAGCCTACACCATAGAAAATTCTAGTCATAAAAGGTTTTTAACAGTAGATATGCAAACCACTATTTTATGTGGTGTGGTCCAATTGAGCTTTGGATTTGCCTCAAATTTGGATTAGTGCCTTAAAATCACCTCGCAAAATGAATGGATGCCATGGATAAGCACATGTATCACAATGGGCCCCATAGAAAATCCATACTTTCTTTCATTTTAGTGCCCAAAAAACAAAACAGTGATTGTTAAAAAGTATAAGAATTACATGTTAAATAATCATTACACGTTTACTGAAAGTACACCGTGCAAATGAAAATCAAACACCCCAAAATGAAATACATTTAAAATTCAAATATTTTATTTGAATGGAAGTAAATGGGACCAATTAGACACCCGAATCCTTGACTCAAGTGGCAGACCAAGTGAAGATAGCCTGATCTCAACAGTTGGGTCATGGCATCAATTCCTGTAGTGGAGGTGGTTAATATTGTGATGTGCCTGACAGGGGGTGGGTGGATTCCTGTAGTGGAGGTGGCTAATATTGTGTGTGCTAACAAAAAAAAAGTCACAAGGACATATGTAATATCTTAGATTAGCTCTATTATCTTAAATAATATACATATGTGATATTTAATAGAACAATTGTAATGAGCCCATTGAAATATATACTTTTGCTAAAATTGAAACAAATATTATCCTTAGGTGGGTCACAAACATAAGGATCATAAGCAAGCAACCCGCTACCATTTTTTAACCATCTATTTAGATGGCTAACCTTTGGATGGTTTATGTCATTCTATTAATGTGATTTTAGTGATGTAGTCGATAATTAAATTATTTTGGAGAATCATCATTGTGCCACATGTATGGTGGACACGCGCATAGTGGCACCTTTGTTTGCTTATCCGACTCTCCAAAGAATTTTCAAAAGGCATTTCACCTCATTTATTTTCAAATCCAACAGTATCTCATTTATAGGCTCTCATTTACTCTCATTTAAATACACCTCAAATATCACATACCTCTATCCCATTTACCCACATTTACTCCCATCTAAATGTCACCTTATTTTTTAACAAAGATTATCACGCCTACTACTTTATGGATAGAAATCATAATGATGGTACTATTTTACCAATTCAATGTCAAATCATAAAATCCATTTGCTATAATTTTTAATTTTGAGATTTTCTATATGATATAATTAAAAAGTGCAATGATTATGATGGTAAAATAAAATATACATCCTCACGTTTGTTGAATATTATATAAAATTACAACGACGATACATTATCATTGCATTGCTGTGGTGATAGACCTATTTATTTTTATTTTGAGATAAATAAAAATGTTTAAATTTTTTGATATTTTTCACCTAACTTTGAATTATAAATGCACATCTTTATTTTTTACTTTTGGTCAAGAAGGACAACATATCAATATCAGGGTGTAACTAAAAGTTGGGAAATTAAAGGCCCGTTTGGATGCTACCAAATAAGTTATTTTTTCTACTTACAATAATAGGTAAGTAACTTATTTTAGATAAATAAATATGGTTTATGATTAGTTGTAAATAACTTTTTTTTACTTAAAATTACTTTATCACTTTAGTTAATTTTTTTTTTAGCTATTTGGCTTTTCATAAATTCCTGAAGATAAAGAGAGACATTAGGGAAGACAAAAGAGAGGAGAAGCTGATAAGTAAGTTTTTTTTTTTTTTTGAAAGCAAGTGAGGGAACTCTTTTATTACTTACCCAGGAGAAGGCCTGAAAGCATATAACAAAAGGGGCATGCCCCTAAAAAAAAAACAAAGAAAATGAAGTTATCCTCACCCCGGGCACAATGAAATAAAATAAAAGAAAAATAAAGGAAAAGAGAAAAATGAATAAAAGAAGGGGGCGAGGAAAGCCCCCAACTCGGGACACCATTATATCAAAGCAGCGATCTCAACGTCAATGATAAAACGGAAGAAGATAGATAAGTACATTTTTTTAATAAACATACTAATCTACTTAATAAGTAAATACCAAGATAAAGCTAATTGAGCCATAAGTAGCTTACTTTAAGTAACTTATGATCCAAACACCCTTAAGTAACTAAGTGTGCTTTTATCACATTGAGTAAACTTTGTTGGGCTCACTGGTATGTGGTCACACAGACATGGATGAAATGAAAACACATCGATCAGCTTGATCCAAAACTTTTGTGGCCCCAAGAATTTTTCAATAATAGACGTTTAATTCACACCATCCATCTATTGTTCCAGCTCATTTTAGAAGTTGAGTTCAGAATTAAAGCATATTGAAAGTCCAAGTAGACTACACCAAAGGAAACAGTGGGAAAAAATAAATTCCACCATTGAAACCTTCTTAGGGCTCACAGTGGTGTTTATTTGTCATCCAATCTATTCATAATATCACACCGACATGGATGAAATGAAAACATAAAGATAACAAAAACGTGGATGAAAGGAAAACGCAAAGATCAGCTTGATCCAAAACTTCCTTGGCCCCAAGAAACTTTCAATGGTAGACGTTTAATTCACACCGTGACCAGTAGTGTGGATCACGTGAGCCTTGGATATACTTCATTTCTTAGATCAAGCCCTAAATTTATCTGGTAAAATGGATGGACGGAGCGGATAAAATACATAAATCACGGTGGGCCGCACATAGTTTACTCAGTACGCTTAGCATGCCGAGTTACTCAGTACGAAATCCTTGTATATGCTCTTGAGAGGATATCAAGTGATCAGCCCCGATGTTGGAAGAGGCGAACGGGTTAGAACACTCCGGCTAAGATTGTTCTAGCCATAGATCTGTTTCATAAACCATGGCCCACCTGATTAATGGACGGATCAGATTCTTAAGTCAGGACATCAACAAATTGAAAATTTCATGATGGACGGATTGGATCTCGTACCTTATGCAGTGCTGGCACATGTGATGGGGTGTGCATGAGCTGTGCACGTGTCTGGGCTTACAAACGTCCAATAATAGGTTTTTCTAGCCTCACGCACAGCTTTAAAATGCATTACACATGGCAACTATACAAAGTTGTGTGTATCCAATCTAAGTGTCTCATAATGTGGACTGTACAGTGAGATGTATGCACGCGAAAATGAGTGAATCGCAATTTTAGATTGAATGTGGACCGTCCCACAACTTCTTAAAATATCAATTTTGTGTTTGTACGGTTGGCTCACCTAATAAGTGGACCATCTTTTGGATATATCCAACTTCATGGTGGGGCCCATCTTATGCAAAGCTAAATCTGAAATGGTTTTTGCCAAATCTAAACTGTTCAAAAAATCTGAAATACCAAAAATAGGCTAAAACACTAAAGTCCGCTAAAATATTCATGATGGTCTTGTTGATCTACGAGTAGATTGATAATTCAGGGTTCTTTACTTAGTCTCTACAAACAGCGTCATACCCGAGTCAACCCGATCATCGGAAAACTCTTCTGAACCGTATGATCTTCCAACTCCTAAACTAATCTTTCTGAACCGTATAATCAGCAAACTCTTCTGAACCGTATAATCTTCCAACTCCTAAACTAATTCCATCATTTCTTTAGTAAAAACATTCATTTTAGTCCCCAATACATGTAAACACACGTGTGGGTACGCACTATAACTGACAAATCAAAGGTAACGCCCAAGGACTTCCAATTCCCGAGTTAGCGAAAATCCGAGGCGTTACAATTATTGTGGTAATAGACCTATTTATTTTTATTTTGAGATAAATAAAAATGTTTACATTTTTTGATATTTTTCACCCAACTTTGAATTATAAACGCACATCTTCATTTTTACTTTTGGTCAAGAAGGACAACATATCAATATCAGAGTGTAAGTAAAAGTTGGGAAATTAAAGGCCCGTTTGGATGCTACCAAATAAGCTACTTTTTCTACTAACAACAATAGATAAGTAACCTATTTTAAATAAATAAATACGGTTTATGATTAGTTGTAAATAACTTTTTTTTACTTAAAATTACTTTATCACTTTAGTTAAAAAAAAATTTAGCTATTTGGCTTTTCATAAACTCTTGAAGATGAAGAGAGACATTAGGGAAGACAAAAGAGAGGAGAAGCTGATAAGTAAGTTTTCTTTTCTTTTTTTTAAAGCAAGTGAGGGAACTCTTTTATTACTTACCCAGAAGAAAGCCTGAAAGCATATAACAAAAGGGGCATGCCCCTAAGAAAAAAAACAAAGAAAATGATGCTACCCTCACCCCGGGCACAATGAAATAAAATAAAAGAAGAACAAAGGAAAAGAGAAAAATGAGTAAAGGAAGGGGGCAGGGAAAGCCCCCAACTCGGGACACCATCACATCAAAGCAGCGATCTCAACGTCAATGATAAAACGGGAGAAGATGGATAAGTACATTTTTTTAATAAACATACTTTTCTGCTTAATAAGTAAATACCAAGATAAGGCTAATTGAGCCATAAGTAGCTTACTTTAAGTAACTTATGATCCAAACGCCCTTAAGTAACTAAGTGTGCTTGTATCACATTGAGTAAACTTTGTTGGGCTCACCGGAAATGTATGTGGTCACACAGACATGGATGAAATGAAAACACACAGATCAACTTGATCCAAAACTTTTGTGCCCCCAAGAATTTTTCAATATGAGACGTTTAATTCACACCATCCATCTATTGTTTCAGCTCATTTTAGGGGTTGAGTTCAGAATTAAAGCATATTGAAAGTCCAAGTAGACTACACCAAAGGAAACAGTGGGAAAAAATAAATTCCACCATTGAAACCTTCTTAGGGCTCACAGTGATGTTTATTTATCATCCAATCTGTTCATAATATCACACAGACACGGATAAAATGAAAACATAAAGATCACAAAAACGTGGATGAAAGGAAAACGCAAAGTTCAGCTTGATCCAAAACTTCCGTGGCCCCAAGAAACTTTCAATGGTAGACGTTTAATTCACACCATTACCAGTAGTGTGGATCACGTGAGCCTTGGATATACTTCATTTCTTAGATCAAGCCCTAAATTTATCTGGTAAAATGGATGGACGGAGCGGATAAAATACATAAATCACGGTGGGCCGCACATAGTTTACTCAGTACGCTTAGCATGCCGAGTTACTCAGTACGAAATCCTTGTATATGCTCTTGAGAGGATATCAAGTGATCAGCCCCGATGTCGGAAGAGGCGAAAGGGTTAGAACACTCCGGCTAAGATTGTTGTAGCCATAGATCTGTTTCATAAACTGTGGCCCACCTGATTAGTGGACGGATCAGATTCTTAAGTACATCAACAAATTGAAAATTTCATGATGGGCGGATTGGATCTCGTACCTTATGCAGTGCTGGCACATGTGATGGGGTGTGCATGTGATGGGGTGTGCATGAGCTGCGCACGTGTCTGGGCTTACAAACGTCCAATAATAGGTTTTTCTAGCCTCACGCACAGCTTTAAAATGCATTACACGTGGCAACTATACAAAGTTGTGTGTATCCAATCCAAGTGTCTCATAAGGTGGACTGTACAGTGAGATGTATGCACGCCAAAATGAGTGGATCGCACGTTTAGATTGAATGTGGACCGTCCCACAACTTCTTAAAATATCAATTTTGTGTTTGTACGGTTGGCTCACCTAATAAGTGGACCATCTTTTGGATATATCCAACTTCATGGTGGGGCCCATCTTATGCAAAGCTGAGATGTCTCACTCACGTTACAGTTTGACACGTGTGCTATGAAAGTGGTGCATCATATGAAAATGATGCTTCTTTTTCTGCCGTTGAAATTTCATTGTATTAGGGAGTTAATTGATACTCTGGCAGAGTATGACGTTTGATGAGCATGCACTCAGAAATTGTACACATGGCATAGTTTAACTAAAATTAAGCTGACTAAATTGTGGGAAAAAAAACTGTCAATAAAATCCACCCGCAAAATAAGATTGTCTGAATAATCGTAGCCTCTGATTTATGGACATCTGTTAGTTGAAAAGTGGACCGTTGAATATTTTCATTTTTAACCGTCCAATAAATGTCAGCCACTCCTATGGTCATGTAATCACAGGTGATACATCTAAGCTGCGACCGATTATTTAGACGGTTTCGTTTGAATCACGTGTACACCGTTTGCAAGTGCTAAGTAATTTCGAAGTGCCTGCGTATCATCTGTGACACTGCCAGAGTAACAAAGCTTTCCTCATTATATTATTGTTATTGTCATTTTCTTTCACAGAGGGTGGAAAATTGATGAGCAACCGTCACATGCTTTTTTTATGAATACCGTGAGCTATAAATAAGCTGGCCCACCTATGATCGCGATGGACCATCGGATAAGCAAGTTGTACTGTAGATTGATCATAGCCCTATCAATCGCATCGGATGATCAGATCCATTCAAATAAATAGCCTGAAAAATGGATGGCGAGATCATCTTTAATTTATCATGCCGTTAATACTATGGATCTGATTATCTAATCATGGTTAATCTCACGTCAAGCACAATCTACGGTGGATTCATCCTATTCAACGGTCTTTATTAATCGTGAGTGGATCCACTTGGATGATCATGTTTCTCGAGTATTATATTGCGGACGCCAATCGACTGTGCCCCTGTGGTCGTCGGAAGCTATGTGGGGCCCACAGAGATGCCCATGAAATATCCACTCCGTCCATCACTTTCTCAAGCTCACAAATAGATAGGATTAAAAAAATTAGCTACCTCCAAAACTCAGGTGGGCCACATACAGGAAACGGTGAAAATGGAAACCTCCACCATTGAAACCTTCCTGGAAACGACCGTGATGTTTATATGAAATCCAAACCGTTCATAAGATTATTACCACAAAGTTTCCAATGGTGGGCGTTCAATACTGTTGTTTGGTGCGGCGTGGGCGACTTGAGTTTTAGATCTGACAGATTTTTGTATTCCTATCTATTGTGAACTTGAGAAGCTGATGACCGGAGTGGATTTCTCTCGTCTATCTCATAGGCAATTCGCATCCCTGATATAGTTGCGATGCAGCACACATTCGGGCACAAGTGGACCCACTTACGATCAATAAAGACCGTTGAATAGAATGAAACCACCATAGATTATGCGTGACGTGAAATTAACCATGATTGGATGATCAGAGCCATAAGATTAACAGCATGTGAAATGGACGGTAAGATTAAAGATGATCTCACCATCCATTTTGTAGGACATTTATTTGAACGGATCTGATCATCTGATGAGAGCTATATAGGGATATAAGTGCAACCCTCCTATCCGATGGTCCATCTTGATAAGTGCTCGGCCAACCCTTACATAGCCCATGGTATCCATAAATAAAAAAAATTAAAAAAAAAACATGTAGCTGAATCCCTTGTATTACAGCTTATCGGTAGCTATCACGTGACCTGCACGAAACTACAATATTTAAAACAAGCTTTGGGTAAGCAACTAGATTATGAGCTGTTTGGATGGTGGACAGCTTACTTAAGGTAATGGGGTCCATGTCCACTTGGACGTGGACGTTAATGTACTGTAATGTACTGTGATTAGGTGAGTGGATAGATTGTCCATGGATGTTGCTGTCTTGCGTTTGGATGACACTTCCTTGGGGCACTGCTTCCGTGGATACCTGGCTGTGGAGCCCACTTTGATTTTTATACCTTACATCCACGCCGTCCATCAGTTTTTAAAGCTCATTTTAGAGAATGATCCCAAAAATGAAGCAGATCTAAATCTTAGGTGGACCACACCACAGGAAATAGTGGTGATTGAATGCACACCATTAAAAACTTGGGGGCCACCGGAATGTTTATTTACCATCCAGCCTGTTGATAAGGTCACAAAAGCCTGTATGAAGGGACCACACAAATATCAGCTTGATCCAAACTTTTGTAATCCATAAGAAGTTTTTAATGCTTAATCACCACTGTTTCCTGTGGTGTGGTCCACCTAAGATTTATATATGCTTCATTTTTTGGATTATGACCTAACACGAGCTGTCAAAACGGATGGACAGCGTGGATGTAAGGAAAATGCATCATGGTGGGCCCACAGACGGTGGATGTAAGGAAAATGAAGTACGTTCACTGTTCAGGTGGGCTATGGTTTAAAAAAAGTATGGTTGAAGTTTTAGAAGCCGACACTGATGAGTGGGCAATCGTGATTTTTGTGCAAGATCATCTTTTAAGGTCCGACTCACCTGACGACAGGCTTGGATATTTTACCTTCTGCCATGTCGGCACATGTGATGGTGTGGACACGCTATCTCTTGAGATTAATTAGGGACGTGGATTGAAGTGGGCCACACGATAGGAAAAGGTGGGAGAGAAATGCCCATCGTTGAACCTTCTCAGGGTCCACTCTGATATTTATATTCCATTCAAACTGTTCATGAGGTTATTCTCACTGCACTGTGATATTTATATCCCATTCAAACTGTTCATGACACACCCACGGTTGAGATCACATAGATCTGGATGAAGGGATGACCCAAATATCATCTTGATCCAAAACTTTTGTGCCCCCGAGAAGTTTTTAATGGTGGGCATTCAAGGGCCACTGTTTTCTATAGTGTAGTCCACCTCAACATCATATTGGGCTATATTTTTGGGTTCATACAGTAAAATGAGCTGGCAAAATGGATGGATGGCTTGGATATAAAACACATAGGGAACCTAGGTAGGGCCCACCGTGATGTTTGTGAGCTCATTTTAGCGTTGGGTTTATCCAACATTGGCGAGAGGCTGGGGAGATTGTTAGGCTATATATTGAGAAGAGGCTCCTCAACAATGATTAGTCATTTTGAGGTGGAATCGGTCCAACATTTAGAACGTTCAAACAAAAATGAGCTAAATCCATGACTCAAGTGGGCTCACCGGACCCCACAAAAAATGGATGGACCAGTGGATTTCTCACAAACATCATGGTGGGCTAGCGTGTTTCTTTTATTTGAAATGCACAACTCTGTCTAAAATGAAGACCACATCCATATGCATATGGAAATGGACGTTTAAACCAATTATATGCATATATGTATTTTCAATGTTATAAACCATTTAAATGATTGGCCTAACTATGGATTGGGAAGATCCAAAAATTCTTCTACATTGCTATGGGCGCTATCACATTAGACTATTTTTTATATTATCTCAACCAATGATCCGAATGTGTGTTGGGAAGATTCATACTCCAACCACACTCGTGTCAATATCAAAATTTAAAGGAAACCGAGAAAAGATACAAATTGCAACGCATAGATTTCTGCAGTTTCCTTCTGATATGTCCATGGATTCATACTAACTACTATGCCCAATACAAAATATGAAGAAGCTTTTCTCAATATGATTTCCCTCTTTCTCACCAAAGAGTATATATACTATTCAAAACATATTAAGGTTTAAATAAAATACTTATTAAACATGCATCTTTAATGATCAGGCTCTACAAATCCTAATAGTTAGATCATCAGATCATGGCTCATCATGCTTGAAATCATGCTACGAGCAAGACCTGCTAGCCCAGCTGGAAGATGCCTTGGTGTTTCACCAGTAGGTCTCCGGTTCAAATGCTAATGAGACACACTAACCCCACTAGTGGGTGGGTGCATTGTGTGACTAACCATGCGGGCGCGTTGTGCAGCTAACACAGGGTGGGTGCATTGCACGGCTAAAAAAAAAAAAAGAAGACCTTATTCATTCTCTAAAATATTAACGCGTGTGTGACCGTACTTATCCACAGACAGCGCACATCACAGTGGGCCCACCTATGTTCCCAGCGCAGCAAGAACTTCGCCTTTGCAGGAAATCCGCGTCCGGATTCATCCATCCATTTACATGTGCTGGAATACAGTTTTCAGTAGGAATGTGGACTAGGGAGCACTTCCATGAGATGCAGCCATCTTACCAACGTTTCTTTTATTTAAAATGCACAACTCTATATAAAATGAAGACTAAATCTATATGCATTTGGAAATGGACGTTTAAACCATTTATGTGTAGATATGTATTGTCAATGCTATAAACCATTTAAATGATGGGCCTAACTATGGATTGGGAAGATCTAAAAATTCTTCTACATTGTGATGAGCGCTATCACATTATACTCTTTTTTTATTATTATTATGATCCGATTGTGTATTGAGAAGATTCATACTCCAACCACACAAGTAGCAATATCAAAATCAACAGAAAATAGAGAAAACATACAATTTGCAACACAGAAATTTCTGTGGTTTCCTTTCGATATGTCCGTAGATTCATACCAATCCACCATGCCCAATGCAAAAAATGAAGAAGCGTCCCTCAATATAATTTCTCTCTTTCTCACCACATAATACATGTACCATTCAAAACATACTAAGGTTTAAATAAAACACCTTTTGAACCGTACATGTTTCATGATCAGGCTCCACAAATCCTAATAATTAAATCACCAGACCATGGCCCATCATGCTCGAAATCATGCTACAAGCAAGACCTGCTAGCCCAGCTGGAAGATGCCTTGGTGTTTCACCAGCAGGTCTCGGGTTCAAATGCTAAGGATACACACTAACCCCACCAGTGGGTGACTAGCCGTGTGGCTGAACAGGGTGGGTGCGTTGTATGACTAACAAAAAAAAAAAAAAAAAACCAAGACCTTATTCATTCTTTGGAATATTAACACATGTGTGTGACCGTACTTATCCACACGCAGGCACATGTGTAATGGGTGATATCTAAGCTTTGCATTAGGTGTGTTACCGTGTTTATATCTTCCAGCATAAATATTAGGTCATTCAACAACTACGGTGATGTAGGGGAAGAACCTCATGATCGAGGGCATGGATCACGCACCTTCCCGCGGGAGATGGACAAGAAGAAAAAACAAGAGAAAACAAAGGAATTTTCGATTTTAGAGTTTCAACCAAAACAGAAAATTGTTATTCCCATTTTTTATTCTGACCCAACTTGTGGGGCCCATATTTATCATTTATGATGATCCATTCCATCCATTTCGTAGAACTGCTCGACGCCGAGAAAAACCAATAAGTTTCACGTCGATCTGAGTTACAGATTGATCGTGGCGTCCAAAATAGTACGAACTATTTAGAAAGTTCTGAATTCCGCCCACTAAAACTGGAGATAGTCCAGGTGGCCCACTACTACTGATATGGAGAATCTGAGCCGACCATCTTGAAGAGTACTTCGATGTCAACAAAACTATAAATTTTTGTGGCAATCAGATATGTGGCTTGCTCGTATAAGGGGAAGGAAGACGGCAGCGCCCGACAGGCGTTATACTGTTTGCGCAAATTTTTCTATTTCTTTTCTAATTGTATTATAATTCTTTTCTTCCTTTGAAAGTTAGTGTTAAGTACGAATTTAGAGTTTAGTTTATTATTTAAAGCAAGGTAATTATGTTTTTTTATTATCCATTCAATCTATCAAAAATAATTATTCGGAATTAATTTCCTCTTTTTATCCTTTTATCTTCTCGTGTAAACGAGGACTATCCGGTTAGGGAGATGGTGATCGACCTACCACGTCCTCTCTGCGTTGTTGGTATCAGAGAGAAGTTTCTTCCTTAGGACGATGACCTCTAATGAAGGGTTGGATTTTCATCCTAAGGACGGTGCTCTAAGGGATTATGTCACAGCGACAGCTTTCGACGAAGCACGATAGGAAAATCGGTTAATCCTGCAAAGTATACAGGCAACCATTGACTGCATCGTAGCGGCATTAAATACGCCCCAAGCACAAGGCAACAGTCAACAACCACCTATACTCTCTGTACGAAATAACCCCATGTTCCGTAGAGCACTCAAGTGGCCTATCGCGAGGCTACCCCAAACGATTCAAAACTCAGCGATAAAGAGGTCGAAGACATCATCGTAAGACGGCCTGCGTATAGGAACGATCGTGGGGATTGTGTTGAAAGAGATTTTCAAGGTAATGCAACTTCGGATTAGGTCGTTGAAGTACAACCCACCACCATCTCAGAGGATGTTCAAAATTTTAAGGAGGTGGAGGAAATCAATACCTCAGTCTTAAAGGATAGGGAAGGAGAGTCTGGAGTTATTCCATACATTATAAAGTCAGTTTTGACGGAATCCATGAGCATCCCAGAAAGTGTCACGCCAGCAATGTAGGAAATCGAGGCGATCGTAGTTGCCGAACTTTCTGATGAATTGTTCATTGTGGAGGAAATTGTCCTTTCACAAAAAGGCCAACTTTCGATGTGCCAGAGAAGGTTGCAATTATTTATGTTAGCGTGAAGAAGAAGTCGGAGAAATTTGTTGCAGCATTTCAGGATAAGGCCAACAAGCATCGACTTCCGAAGTTAAAAGCAAATCATGGCCCTAATCTAAAGCGAAACTCGATGACGAGTTTTTTATAAGTAGGGAAGAATGATGTAGGTGAAGAACCCCATGATCGAGGGCATGGATCACACACCATCCTGCTGAAGATGGACAGGAAGAAAAAATAAGAGGAAACTAAGGAATTTTCGATTTTGGAGTTTTAACTAAAACAGGAAATTGTTATTCCCATTTTTGAATTTCGGCCTAACTCGTGGGGCCCATATTTATCATTTATGATGATCTGTTCCATCCATTTCTTAGAGCTACTCGACACAGAGAAAACTCAACAAATTTTACATCGATCCGAGTTACGGATTGATCGTGGCGTCCAAAATGGTACGAACTGTCCAGAAAGTTCTAAATTCCACCCACTAAAACTGGAAATAGTCCAAGTGGCCCAATACTACTAATATGGAGAATCTTAGCCGACCATCCTGAAGAGTACGTCGATGTCAGCAAAATCACAAAGTTTTGTGGCAATCAGATATGTGGATTGCTCGTATCAACGGAAGGAAGACGGTGGCGCCCGACAGGCGTTATACAGTTTGCGCAGATTTTTCTATTTCTTTTCTAATTGTATTACGATTCTTTTCTTCCTTTACAAGTTAGTGTTAAGTACGAATTCATGGTTTAGTTTATTATTTAAAGTAAGGTAATTATATTTTTTTATTCGTTCAATATATCAAAAATAATTATTCGAAATTAATTTCCTCTTTTTATCCTTTTATTTCTTTTCGTGTAAACGAGGATTATCCGGTTAGGGAGACGGTGATTGACCTACCACATCCTCTCTGCGTCATTAGTATCAGATAGGATCCCATATTTCGTAGAGCACTCTAAGTGGCCTATCGTAGGGCTACCCCAGACGATTCAAAACCCAACGATAAAGAAGTCAAAGATATCATTGTACGACAGCCTACACATGGGAAAGATCACTGGGATTATGTTGAAAGAGATTTTCAAGGTAATGCAACTTTGGATGAGGTCTCTAAAGTACAACCCACCACCATCTTAGAGGATGTATGTAAGACCCGTACCCTTATTTGCCCTCCGTATGCTAAATATCCGGTGCCGGTACGTCCTGAATTGACCAGATTAGCGAGCCTTGATCGCGACCCTATTTTAGTACCGCATCGACCCGAGACCTATACCCCGGCGACCGCGTAGGCGCTGCGATTCCAACGCCGCGCGGCACGCCCCATTGCGATACCCGGTGTGAAAGTTATGATCGATTGCGTAATCCAAGATGGCCGCGCAACGTGCGTCTGGCGTGGGCCCCACTTGCACAAATCCCAAGAATATGTCAAATCAATCACCATCACCCTCACCCATACCCCTATCATTACCCTAGCCTACTCACACCATACCTATCCCATTCCTCTCCTCCAAAGTCAACCAAGGCCCATACCCCCCATACCTCTCTCCCATGCTAGCCATCATCACCCATGATTCCTTCTCTCTCTCTCCCCCCATACAATACCATACGTAGGGGGAGAGGAGGCTTCCTCACTTCCCATATTTGCAAAAAAGATTTAAGAGAGAGAGGAGAGAGAAAGAGAGAAAGAGAGAAAGAGATTTGAGAAAGGAGAGAGAAAGAGAAAGATTTGAGAGAAGAGGGAGATTTGAGTGATCAAGAGAGAGATTAGAGAGATTAAGGGTGGAGATCCAAGCTTGGAGGGCCTCAACCATCATCCGGACCGTCCGGATCGTCCGATCGTCAACCCGATCCAATCCAACCGTCCAACCATCCATCAAGGTGAGTGCAAGGGACATAAACCTCTCCATTTTCTTACTTTCCTTCCTTTTTCTTTTTTCCTTTGGGCCCACCTTGTGGTGGGCAATGAGATGGATGGACTGGATCATCCATGAATGGGCCCCACTTTCCTATTATAATAATAATAATAACAATAATAATAATAATAATAAAAAGAAGAAGGGAAGCTTACCCGCTGGACAGACAGCGTCCAGAGGACGCTGCTGCCCAGCTGGGCAAGCCCTTTGGGCGTTGGGCAAGGTCTCCATATGTGGGACCCACCTTGATGTATGCATGCAATCCACGCCGTCCATCTGCTTCTCCATCCCATTTTAGGGCAGGGAGCCAAAAATGAAGAAGATACAGATCTCAGGTGGACCACACCATTGAAAACGGTGGGGCTCACGAAGCCTACTGTTGAGACTTCTTAGGCCCACCGTGATGTTTGTGGACCACATCACCTGCCCAATATTGGGCTTGTTAGGTCCCCAATGAGCTGGAGAACATGATGAGTGGGGTGGATTGTCCCTAAGTGGGCCCCACTTGAAATAACCTCAGAACAAAAAAAAAAAAAAAAAAAAACAAACCAGAACAAAAAAAAATGTGCTGGATGTCCAGCGTCTGGACGTTCTAACGCTGGAACGTCCAGTGTCACGTGGAAACGGTGAATGGGGTCCCCACTCGTGGGACCCACCTTGATGTTTGTGTTCCATCTACGCTGTTCACTTGTTTTCCCATATCATTTTAGGGCTAAGGCCCAAGGATGCGCCAGATCCAAACCTTGAGCGGACCGCACCGCACAAAACAGTGGAAACAATGATTTCTACTGTCAGAAATCATTTGGCCCACCTTAATGTTTCTAGACCGATTTGCATACCCAATATTGAGCTCATTGGGCCCACAATGAGATGGCCCAGCTGATAGACGGAGTGGATCACTCTTACGTGGGCCTCACTCGATGAAAACTACGGAAAAACAAAAAAAAAAAGAAAAGAAGAAGAAAAAGGAAAGAAGAGTCAGCGTCGCGGACGCTTGTAGTACCAGCGTCCAGGACGCTGGCTCGTGCAGCTGGTGGCCCACTCGTGGGTCTCACCATGATGCATGTGCTGTATCCACACCGTCCATCCAGTTGGGGAGATCATTTTAGGGCATGACCCCAAGAATGAGTCAGATCCAAGTCTCAAGGGGGCCCCACCACAAAAAACAGTAGGGACAGTGGCCCTACCGTTGAAACCTTCTTATGGCCCACCATGATGTTTAGTTGAGATCCAACCTGTTCATAAGTTCACACATACATGGAGGAAAGAAAAACAAAAATATCAGCTTGATCGGATACTTCTGTGGGCCCACTTGTTGAGAGTAAATATAAAAAAATAAAATAAAATAATAAAATAAAATAAAATGCTGCTGCTGGACAGACAGCGTCCAGGGGACGCTGCTGCCCAGCAGCTTATAGTCTATATGGGCATTGTGAATGGGCCCCACTCGTTGGGCCCACCTAGAATGTATATGCTTTACCTATCCCGTCCATATGTTTTTCCAGCTCATTTTAGTGGGCCATGCCACGGGTCAACAGTGGGAATAATGATCTCTACCGTTGAAACCTTCCCAGCCCTACAGTGATGTTTAATTGTCATCCAACCTGTTCATAAGTGGCCAAGCCCAAAATTTAAGCATATCCCAATGGCAAGTGGGCCATGCCACGGGACAACAGTGGAAATAATGATCTCCATCATTGAAACCTTCCTAGACCTGCAATGATGTTTATTTGTCACCCAACCTATTCATAAGTAGCTGGGCCCAAAATTTAAGCATATCCTAATGTCAAGTGGACCATGCCACAGTGGAAATAATAATCTTAAACGTTGAAACCTTTCTAGGTCCTACAGTGATGTTTATTTGCCATCCAATCTGTTCATAAGATCACATGGATATGGATGAAGGAGAAAACACAAGTATCTGTTTGATTCAAAATTTATTGGGACTAGATGGGTACCACGCTGCCCAGCAGGTGGCCCACCCTATGGGTCCCAACGTGATGTATCTTTTAGCTCCACCATGATGTATATGATTTATCCATGCCGTACATACATTTTGTCGACCTACCTTGTATGTGCAGGCCCAAGTATGGGGCTGATGTGGTCTCAAGTGGGCTATGCCACGAGGACTTTTACATTTCCAATGAGACCCACAGTCCGGGTCCCACTCTCTATATATATATTGGGCCTTTTAAGGCCAATGTTACATGATATGTTGGTAACATGCTAGTATGATTAGCTTGATATGTCACACTGATAACATGCTTAGTATAATGAATACCATGCTCATTCATATGCCCATACGCATCATTTGTATGCCTGTTATGGATCATGATTAACTATAGCATATGCTAGTTGGCTTGTTATACTTAGGGGACCCGTGTGAGACAGGGTCGCCTCACATGATTGCGCAGTATGCGTAAGTTTGGTGCATGATTTGGATTGTATGACTCATGCATTTCACATTATGTATGTCACGATCACTTTCACCCCCTAGCAGCATCGGGGTGGTGGCCACCATAGTCACATCATGGTTGGCAGTATTGGACACCGGAAACTTATTCTAGTACGTGGGCGCTATGGATGTCCTTGGGTGAAAGTCCCTAAACCCTGTGGTACCAGTAGGATGCTCCAACGTCGAGACCGAGTGGATAACATGAGCGCCCATGTGCCAAATACCAGTAGGCCGCATCTCCCACTGTGTCGAGGTCGATTGGAAATGGGTGTGACCTTATCCGCCCGGGTGCAGTGGGCTGTAAGCTAGGTCGAGTCTGACCAGCTCATGGAATGGGTCCGCTATCGGCGAGCCGGGTGGGCATTGGCATACCACTGACGAGGCGGATAGTGAGGTCTTTTCTACTCGCTTGGTTATGCATGCGATGTGCGGCGGCTAATATTAGAGTATACTGGACCCCGGTGATGTCCCAGATGAGAACTATTTTGATATGTGGATCAGTTGAGGACTGACATGTTTGCATTGCATCTCTAGCATGTAACACTCGGCCACGTAGGCCCTTGCATTCCATAGCCTTGGGATGGCTGATAGCATTCATGAACTTAGTAACTTAGCCCTCTACTACTTTCGCTTACTCTGATATCTGTATACTAGTCATATGCATCACACGCGCACACACGCACTCTACTGGGCTTCGTAGGAAGCTCATGCACGTTTGTTTACACTGCAGGTACTAGAGCATATCAGCAGTGTTGAGCGCGGTTTATGTACCTGATATTTTGGACTTCTGCTTCATGTTGTATTTCCTTTCCAGTACTGTACTCAACAAACTTATTAGTGGATATTTGATGATGTTTTATGGTTTTGATTATGCTCCTGTACAAAAAAAAAATTTAACCTGAAAATCCTCCTGGTAGGATCCCAGGATCGGAACCTAGCACATGAGAGATAGAAGACGAGAATGGGGTACTACGGAGGCTGTTGACACCAAGGTCGGCGATCGGGAATTTAGTGAGCCCGGTCCCCGGGTTTGGGGCGTGACAATATAGGAAATTCTGAAAAAGTAGAGGAGATCAATACCTCCGTTATAAAGAACAAGAAAGAAAGGCCTATAGATATCCCAAAAATTATGGGGCTGGTTTTGCAGGAATCTATGAGTATCCTAGAAGATGCTGCACCAACATTACCGACACTCGAGGCAATCGTGATCGCCGAACTTTTTGATGAATTGTTCCTTGAGCAAGAAATTATCATTTCTCAGATAGAGCCAACCTTCGATGTGCCAGAGAATTTTGGGATTATTCATGTTGGCGTGGAGAAGAAGTCAGAGAAATTTGTTGCAAATTTCCAAGACAAGGTTAACAAACATCGACTTCCGAAGTTGAAAGCAAATTGTGGCCTTAACCTAAAACGAAACTCGAGGACGAGTTTTTTTCAAGCAGGAGAGTATGATGTAGGACAAGAACCCCCTAATAAAGGGCGTGGTTCGAGCACATTCCTATTGCATATGGACTGCAAAAGATCAAGGGAAATTAGACAAAAATCATCAATTTTTGCATTGATGGATCAAAAGAAGGTGAACTGTAAATCGGTCATAACTTTTGATCCAGGAGGAGTTACAGGATGCACAACGTATAGATTCCTACTGAAATTCCGTTTTGTGGTGAACTAACCCACTAAAGTGGGTCGCATCCATCCGTTTCGCCAGAAAATGCCCAATTACAACAGTAAAATGAAATTTTAGGAAAAAAGTTACTATTTTTAGTAATTTCGAATTTTAGTTTATTTCTTTCTTTTCTAGATTTTTTATTTATTTAGGAGTTTCTATTTTGTTAAACAATGAGTTTTAGAAAGAGTCTGTTTAGTAGTAGTCTTTAATTAGGACTTTACCATTTTTAGTAATTTTCTATTTCGGAAAACTTACTATTTTTAGTAAGTACAGATTTGAGAAACAATCGGTTAGGGAGAAGGTGATCGACCTACTACATCCTCTCTGCATCATAAGGTGGGCCCTGACAATTAAAAAAATTGGGCCATTTAGCACCTAAAGTGGGCCATAGCATATTGAAACAAATAAATATTTATAAATAAAGATTTTATCTATCCATTTACCTTGTACGTTGTGGCCCACCCAAAGAGTGAAATTGTTTGATTTTTTAAAATAGAAGATCAAAGCATTATCTCCGAGCTTATGAATGTTAAGATTTCATTGCATTTTGGTTAAAAAATAAATTAATAGAATTTTTTTTGTGCACATTTTTCAAATAATGTGTTTTAAAAATATTTTAAAATAATGAAAATTTTATTTTCCTCCTTAAAACTTTTTGAGAGAAGGTGTTTCTTCTACAAATTTTTTAGTCCCACATCACTTGGGGAGAGAAAAAAAGAGAGAGATATAAGTATTTGGAGAAAAAAAGAGTCAGATGGTGCATTCGCGATGTGAGAAGAGTGTAAAGTCTAATCGACCGAATGCCTTGTATAGAATAAATATTTTACTATTGGCTCAGATTTATAATCCAACATTCAGATTAAGGATCCAACGGTCTAAAACATCTGGATTAATGAGCCAACGTTCAAAAATGTTTTTGCAATGTTCTGAACTTTGATGGCCTCAGGGAAAATAGTTCACCTAGCCGAACTTTGCCCTAGCTCAACTCGACTGGTTCAACCAAGAGGCCTGCCTTGAGTTCGGCTCAGCTTGATCATCGAGCCGACTTGGTTTGGTAATCAATTGAGCAGAACTTAAGCTAGGTTCCAGTCGCTTCGAGTAAGGTTCAAGCTGATTCAAGTTCTATTTTTTGGGCCAAATTGAGTTAAGCTCATTTGATTTGTTTGATTTTGCAATTGTGGACAAAAGAAGTGAAGTAGAGAATAAATGAACGAAAAAGCTCAAAACTTATAAATCAAAATCTATGGTAAACTAAACAAAAGTTAAGGCATTACCCTATTCAAACATTCAAATATTCAAACTTACAAGTTATGATTTTTTATTATTATCTATACTACATTCATACTCAGTCGAGTCGAACCGGGCCGAATCAAGCCTAAACGAGCCAAGGTTCAAGCTGAACCAAACCAGGCTGGCAGGAAGCTCAGGCTCGACCAAATTTTGAAACAAGCTAGGATTCATGGCTTGACTTGAACCAAACAGATTGTTCGAGCCAAACCAAGCCGAGCTAAATCGGGCTGAACCAAGCGAGCTGACTGAGCTAGCTAGGTTTGTGTTCATCTCTAGCTTAGATATATAAAAAATAAAAAAATAAGAAAAATACAACAACAACTCAAGTAACGAATCTCCTTAAAGACTAGAACCACCAATTTCATACCATTCATTTTCTCCTCCTTCAGCAGCTTACTGACACAGGGAGGACGTGGGAGGTCGATCACCGTCTTCCTCGCTGATTGCTTCTTAAATCCATGGGAATAGAATAAATAAAAGGATAAAAAAAGGAAATTAATTCTAAATAATTATTGAATAATTGATTGAATGCTTAAAATGAAATTACAATGCATATAAATAGGAAACTAAGACCTAGGTAAAGTATCAGACTCCAACTCAAACTCCTAGAAAACCCGACTTACTATAAATAGTAAACTTACTATTTATGGAAGTCTCTCAATCCTACTAGAACTCATGATTTTAGGCCAAAAATAGAAAGTTTTCAAACGGGCCCAACCACATTGTTCTACTAATTATTCTAGCCCTTTTCATGTTGGGCACAAACTCTAAAACCCTACGGATCAAAAGTTATGATCGAACTTACTATAAATATTAAAATTAAAATAAAACTAAGCTAATGACAGTCGATCTGGTTGAATCTAGCAATTTCGACATGGGCAACCCAGCATAGCAAGGTTGGTTGGCTAAAGTAGCTCGAGCTACTCCAAAATCATATATTATATGTCCAGAAACTCATTTCAGATTGCGAGATACGACCGTTTTACAGTCTTGATAGTCTGGATCACTTTCAATCCGGTCTTCTTTTAGTCCATCTAGGCCATGAAATAATCGACGACCCGCTCTACATCACCTACTCAAGGCCAAAGACCTCTCGCAGAAGCGATCGGACCTTTACACAAAGAGTCTCTTGCCAGAAAATTAATTACGTTAGCTGAGTTCCTAAGGTGGTCACTGTTAACAAAATCGACAGCGGAAGCGAATCAAACGAGCAAACCACCATGGCAATCACACAAGCAACAATCAAACACACATAAAAAGGCAATGCGAATTTAACATGGAAAAACCTCCTCACAGGTAAAAATTGACGGCACAAAGCGAACAATTCACTATGATATCAAAAGTTATAAGAGATAGAATAAACAAAACCCGGATTCCAACCCCAGAAGAGAAATCCTAAGCTATCCAAAGCTTATTCACACATGAGACGAACAAGCACCGTCTTTTTCCTCATCTCAGAGAACATCAAGCTTTCCCCAAGCTTTTTCTCTTGCTCTAGAACTCTCTTAATCTCCTTCAAGAAGCCTAACCCCAATGGCAAAACTCTTAATCCCGCATTACACCCATTTTATAAGCAACAAACCGGAATTAGAAACATCTTGTGCAAAATCGCACAAGAAACCAACTTGAATTAAGAAATCTACCGACCGATCGTGAGCCTTTGTTACAGCAAATTTGACGCGTCAATTCTTACAGTCACTTCATGATTGTTGCACGTAGGACCAAAAAAGACTTATCATATCCTAAAAACAATTCTCCACAGCTCAAGAATGATCTCAAATTACATAAGAGGCGGAGCGAATCACACTTTTAAAGACATCGTTTAAAAATTTGATAAATAATGAAAATGTCAGATCTCACACTTTTGTACTACCCATTCCCTTATAACTCATAATACTCCACGACCTCGTGGTATTTATTTTCGATAAATGCTCATGTACAATTAGTTGGACTTTCAAGAAATTCTCACATACAATTATTGCACGTATAGCTGGTTGACAAGTGGAACCCATGAAGTGTTCGTATGACATCTTGTCATTCAACAAAGGTCGTCCCACCATGAAAATGGGGCACCTTAAAAGCCAGGTGGATCCAACCATCAAGTGGGCACGCTATAAAAAAACAATGAACAGCCTCTAAAATCTCCACACTCGTAGGTGGTGCATCTGATGGTTGGATCTTTCATTTCATTTTCATGATGAGACAGCATTACTTAGATGGGCAAGATGTCATATATGGATGGTTAGGAAATTTCAGTGAGACAGCATTACTAGATGGGTTGGTGGTTATATATGGATGGTTAGGAAATTTCAGTGAGCAAAATTCATCGAATTGATTACTATGATCACATGAATATTCTTGGTGTGGCCCATCCACGGTAGGCCATGGTAGATGAACGGTCTAGATCTTGTAAAAGCGTGTCACATGTATGAGATCAAATGCTCATAAATTAACTGAGATATTAGCATTTAGCTTTTTTTTTTTTTCATTGCCGATATATAGGCATAGCAATGAGATGTGCATACGTGTTAGTTATTAAGCACTGTTTCAGTACACGTGGCATACGTGTTTAAGATCCACACCATTAATCTCACAGTCCTTGCTTTGGATGGGCCATACCCCAAAAACCACAATGGGTAAATCATCTTAACTCCTGATTGGAGGGTTCTCGCAACTTGAAAATCGACGACCTTTTTTAACCATCGATTTACAATCTTAAGCAGTCATCCAACCGTTATAGCTTTTTTGGCAGGGGCCATCCATGATAGAGGCCAGCAGACGAACGGTCCAGATTCAAAACATCCTTACAACATGATGGAAGTGCCTTATAACAAATTAGAAACGTCTTTGTTCCCTCAAATTCCGGATTAGATCAATCTCTCTACATTACACGTGCAGCGCGATAATCTGGTCCGTCCGTATTTTTGAACTTAGTATGGATGGCTTATATCTCAAAATTCAGTTTTATTAAACAATTCTAACCGTCTGATCAGTCGACCATCTGCACACCCCGGATTGTATATGACCCTTCAATCATCCCAATCGAAACTCATGATCATTGGAGTGATCAGAGCCGTCTGATTAATGGCTACGAAAATGGATAAGACTATTTTAACTTTACCGTCCATTGCCATTACTTCAATTGAAATATGTTGATTTGGGGTAATCTGAAATCCGCGGTGGACTCCTACTGTTCGATTGTCGCGTTGGATCCCCGGATCCACCGAGCTGGGTGGATACCTGACTGTAGGGCCCACATTAATTTATGTTACTTACATCCACACCGTCCATCCGTTTTGACAGCCCATTTTAACACATGAACTTAAAAATGAACAAGATTAAAATCTCAGGTGGACCACACCACGGGAAACAGTGGTTATTGACCATTAAAAACTTATTGCGGGCCACGAAAGTTTTGGATCAAGCTAATATTTGTGTGGTCGTCCCTTTATCCAGATCTTTGTGACCTTATCAAGCAGGTTGGATGGCAAATAAATATTCCGGTGGACCCCAAGAAGTTCTCAATGGTGGGTATTCAATGACCACCGGTTTCTGTGGTGTGGTCCACCTGAGATTTGGATCTGCTTAATTTTTGGGATCACGTCATAAAATGAGCTTTCAAAACAGATGGACGTCTTGGATATAAGGAACAAATATCACGGTGGGCCCCACAAAGGAGGAGTCAGACTGGAGTAATTCAAGAAGGAATTTTTTTTATCCATTAATTGTAATTTCTCATTTTTTTTTCTAAAAATGACGAAATGCTTCAATAAAATTCCATGAATTCAAGCTCTTTTTATTTATTTCTTTATTTAGGTCAGATGTCACCACCAAGAATATTTCAAAATAGATTTCCACTATGACTGTATCTCTATCGTATGCCATCAGAGAAGGCTGGAAAAATAAAACCCCACTACAATCAGTTTTATGGGATTCTTAAAACGACACATCATGAGTTAGGTGGACCATATTGAATTATATTGATTTTGTCATCGTTAATTAAGTTAGGTGGGCCATGAATACTTGATTAGTGGACACTTTATCCATGGTTTGATGAAAAATATATATCCAACAATCTAAATCTACGAAAATATTTCTACTGTTCAGAGGTTAGAATTACTTGGACAATATAGTTTAAATTTGAATGATGATGCTTTTGTAGTGATTTTTCCAATTTGGACAGTTAAATTGAGTAATATATACAAAGAGCACAAATTCTAAATGCCATTCACATCAAGGTCACGATCTGTTAAAGTATTAAATAGCTCCTCTTTTGAAGCTATGTTCGAATCCAAGTGCACAATTATGAAATGGAGGTCAATCAAGGTGAAAATTTACCATTAGGTGCTGGATTGCAACAGTTATGCCTTCAAATATGAGAGCGGATTAGATAAGACCCCAGCCTCACCCAATACGTGCACCCTTGCTGTGGGGTTACCGTGGGGCACACTTTGATGTATGTATTATGTATCCATGCTGTCCATTCATTTTTTAGATCATTTTAGCGTATCATATAAAAAATGAAGTAGATCCAATTATCAAGTGGACCATACCATAGGAAACAATGTTGGTTGATCATTAATGGGCCACACAAGTTTTGGATCAAGCTGATATTTGTTTTTTACCCTTCATTTAAGCTTATGTGACCTTATCAACAAATTGGATGGTAAATAAACACTACGAAAACATTAAGGTGTGCCCTAAGAAACTTTTAATGGCAGTCAATCATCACTGCTTCTTACTAAGAAGTGGATCTACTTACTCACACCACAACATAATGGGTGCTTGAATTCATGACCTTATGTTGAAAATTTTGTGAGTCTATAACTGAGCCATACAGTTGTAGGGTATCAGATCCAACGACTAAAAAATTGCCGCAAAAAAAGTAACATTGACTATTCTTCCACACAACCAAGTCGGATTGCTTTTACCCCGGGCACAAAGATATTTCTGCCTGCCCAGAATTGTGTTGTGTCAATGGAGGTGTCAGCGACAACTCCACCCCATCCATCTGTTTTGAAAGACCACGACAGGACAGGATTTTAAAAATAAGGAATATTAAAAACTCAGGCGGACCACACCAATAGAACAGTGGGAACAGCAACGTCTACCATTGAAACCTTCTTGAAGCTGACCATGATGTCAATATGCCATCCAAACTGTTCAAAGAATTATTTCCACTCAGATAAACTGTAGAAACAAATATCATCATGATGCAACCTTTGTCACTGCCAAGCGTTCAATCCACATTGTTTCGTCTGATATGGCTCACATGAGTTTTTGATCTGCCTGATTTTTAAAATAATGTACTATTGTGCTCTTTCAAAACATATGAACGGAGTGGATTTCTCATGGACATCTCTATGGCACCCACACAGCCCGTGCATACATATACGCATGCCAACACTTGTGAGCTACATACTGCCACGTGTCAAGAGCGCAGGACTGAGATTCATGACACGTGTGAGCTATATACTGCCCCTTAACATTTTACAAAAGAAATAGACTGATAGAAAAACATTAAGCAGACTTTTCTAATATATATATATATATATATATATATATATATATATATATATATATATATATATATATGTGTGTGTGTGTGTGTGTGAGGGATGTTCACTTATGAACCATCTCTCACCTCGTGAGAGATTTTTTAGGGCTCATCACACATGATGTATCCTTAAAATCTGAATCATCCACGTCATGTAGCACTCTAAAAAACGCCTAAGGCCCAAATTTCAACCTAATTCAGAACTCTAATATGCCATAGAAGAGACAAAAAGGCAAATTAAGGGAGAAAACTGTTTCCATTTGCTATGGTCTACCAAAGTTCTGAATCAAGTTGAAATTTGGGCCCATGAATTTTTCGGTATGCTACATCACATGAACAGCTCAGATTTTAGGGATACATCACATCACGTGTGATGAGCCTAAAAAATCTCCCACGAGTTCTCGTGAGAGATGTTACGTTATATATATATATATATATATATATATATATATATATATATATATATATATATATATATATATATATATATATATATATATAACTTTTCAGTCCACCTAACAAGCGACCTGGCCTGACCGCGCCATCTACGTCGTTGAACCCAAGCGATGGATGGTTTGGATCACATGTCCATGTGCCACGCTGGCATACACAATGGCGTCTAAATATGCTATATATCTTATACACGCGATGTATGCTTAGCAAACATCAAGGAAAATAATGGCTGGGAAAATTCTTCCACTGGTCAATGAAGAGCATGTGTAGTATGATGACATGTTTGATAATGGGCTCTTAAGCATTTTTATCCTAAAAGAAGAAGCTTCAAATACGATCATCAGGCCTGGGGTTGCCACGTGGATATGATGCATGATAATGCAGAACTACTGACAAAAATATATGAGAGATGCGCGAGCGCTTTCAAAGCACTATGAGTTATCGTGCTTCTAGTTGCATTGGGACACTTGGACAGTCCAATCCATTGATCTTGACTGTTCATAAGGTCCAAAACACATCTCATGGGCTACCATGCAAACATGATGTAGAGCGGGCCACAGACATTTTCATGGCCAAGATGGGCTAGAGGAAGCTCGATCAGAGACAGAAGTGATTCGGGCCGTCAAGATTGTGAAACAGTCGTATTTCACAATCCAGGATGAGTTATAAGACGCGTAATGTGTGATTTTAGGGTAGCGTGAGCTACTTAAGCGAACCAACCCACTATGTTAGATTACCCATGCTGGATTTTTGATATTTCATCTTCTCGACGGCCTAAAGTTTAGTTTATTTTCATTTTTATTATAAATAGTAAGTTTTAGATTAAGTATAATTTTGATCCTTTGAGTGGTAGAAATTGTATCCAATATAAAAAGGTCTTAGAAAAATTAGGAGGATAATGTGGTTGATCATATTAGAAACTTAGCTTAAAACCATTAAATTTAGTAGGAATAAAGGTCATCTATAAATATTAAGTTTACTTTTTGTAGTAAGTTAGGTTTTTAATTTCTTAGGAATTATTTCTATTTTAATTTTTTTCCTTACGGATTTCGAGGAAGTTTGGTTGAAGAGTGCCGAAAACTTTGCAGATTCAAGGTAGTTATCTTATTAGAGAGATGGATCAACCTTACCACGTTATCCCTGCATCAAAACATCCCATTGATTTAGGAAATATAATCATTGATCAGATGATCCAAAATGTACACTTGATTAAATACGTCTAATCAACAATTCCATCCATCCATTGGTTGGGGGCCATCATGGATTGCTTTTGGCATGGCATCAGTGGCCTGGAAAAAGGATGGGCGTAGAAAATAAGGTGGAAAATCAAGGATGAATCGGATCATCTAATCACATTCATTCAAATACTGATCAAATGCATAGTTCAAAAACTCGTTGACTCAACTCAGAACTCGGCCTAATCAAACTCGAATCAGCTCAGATTTGGGCCTAGTTGTCCTCTAAACTCGGTATGTAGTAGATTCAGTTTGACTTGACCTGAACTCCGTTGACTCGATGAGTTAGAGAACTGGGCCGAGTTTGGTAACGATGGCCCGCCTCGTAACCCCAAAAGCCAAACGGGTTTGAAAATTAGCGATCTAGACACCACCAATTAGGGCTGAAAGTCGGACGGGTTGGGCCAGGTTGGTGCTCAACCCTAACCCAACCCAAGGTTCCTATACCTTAACCCTAACCTAACATCGAGTTAAAAATTCTCAACGCAAGTTCAACCCAAGCAGGCTCAGTTGGATTAATCGGTTACTTGAGTTGATAAATACTAATATTTTCGTTATTACATTAGTCTATTATGTTCCAATACACATCTTTTTTTTTTTTTTGGTACATATGGCTTTATTAATTATGTTTATAGTTATTTATCGTAAAGAACTTCACTTTTTCTAAACAAATAAGTTAAAACATAGGATAACTATTTATTTAACACTAAAAAATATCAAATTTCAAACATTATAAGTTTACTTATTAATATAATATAAACTAATAAGTTTACTCAACTAAATTATAATAAAATTATAAATAACTTGTATTTAGATCGGGTTTGAGTTAGGTCGGGCAACCCGAAACCTCAACCCAAGCTTTATCGGTTGGAGTTTGCATAGCCCAAGCACGAGATCGGGTTCGATACTTCCTGCCCAAGCTCAACCCAATGTTGGGTCAGTCAACGAGTCAGTCGAGTTGAACCTGCCCGACTTTCAACCCTACCACCAATGGGCACCCATCCCTCTCTTAATAAATACATCAAGGTAGTCCCCACGATAACCCCACGGTAATGGCCAAACTGTCTTGGGTGAGGCCAAGATCTCACCTAGTCCGCTCTCACCCCATATAGTGCGGCCCTTACAGAGGGTTACCGTGGGATCCACCTTGATGTATATATTATGTATCGACGCTGTCCATCCATTTTTCTAGATCAGTTTAGGTGATTATACCATAAAGGAAGCAGATCCAATAATCAGGTGGACCATAAGATAGGAAACATTGACCATTAATGAGCCACAGAAGTTTTGGATGAAGTTGATATTTGTTTTTTCCCTTCATTAAGGCTCATGTGACCTTATCAACAGATTGGATGGTAAATAAACGCTACGAAAACATGAAGGTGCCTCCTAAGAAGTTTTTAATGGTAGGGTGGTCAATCACCACTGTTTCGTATGGTATGGTCCACCTGATAATTGTCTCTTCTTCATTTTTTGGGACAATTACCTAAGATGATCTGGAAAAACGGATGGACGAAGTGGATACATAATTAATACATCAAGGTGGGCCCCACGATAACCCCACGGTAAGGGCCGCACCGTCTTAGGTGAGCCCGGGTTCTGACCAAATCCGCGCTCCTCTCGCAAGGGCTTTCGATTGCAAGTTTTAAATGGTGGTGATTATCCTATTCACACGTGTCACTCCTTTACAGGTATCTAAACCGTCCAAATTGTGGGTCCCACTTTGGATGGAATCTTTCACTAAAATCAGACTGATCAAGTGGGACCACCATGACATGTGTACGGTTGAATAATCTTCTTATATTTTTAAAAAGAGACACTAATTACAAGACTCAATTGGAAACCCTTTCTTTCGTACTCTGGTAGAGTATAACGCTTGATACGTAGGCGCTCAGAAATTATACACGTCGTATATAGTAACTCAAAACCGGACCAAATTGTATAATGCAGTTTATCTAAGTCACAGTCCCAAAATGAGATTGTTTGAACAATCTTGACCTCTGATTCATGGACACTTGTTTGTTGAAATAGGATAACCGTCCAATAAATCCACCAATCTGATAGCCGTCTAATCGCATAAGGATAATTTTTTGTTCGTGATACATCTAATCTTTGAACCACAATTTGGACGGTTTAATATCAGTTATTTTATTCAAAGTATGCAATTTCTAAGTGACTGCGTATCATCTATAACGCTATGCCAGAGTATCGAAGTTCGACTCAGGATCAACCGTCTGTCGCCGCAACTGGACACCATATCCTGAGTTCTCCAATGATCAGAATCGTCCACATCATCACACTATGTTTTCAGGGCCACCACAAGAAAATACGCTTAAGGGGTGATTTCTACCGTCACTGTCCGCATGAATTTAGAAAAACGAGTTGGAAATTTTCAATGGCCAGTAATAATTGTAAAAGTCAAAGGTGTGGATCATCATTAAACGGTGATTACGAAACAACAGCTTATTTTATATATTAAAAACAATATCTACGCTTCAAATTGTCTAACCATCATCACAAGTGGGGCCCAATATGTGATGACACGCTGGATTTGAGTTAAAAAAAGAAAAAGATAAGATAAGAAAATGAATGAACTGGGAAATGACAGTGAAGGGAAGTGAATATTATTTGAGGTGTTTTTGATAAGAAAATGAATGAACTGGGAAATGACAGTGAAGGGAAGTGAATATTATTTGAGGTGTTTTTGGATGAGAGTAAATGTATAAAAATAAAATGAAATGAAATGAAAATTACAAGTTAGTGCAGTGAAATAAATTTTTAAGCTCCTTAAAAGAGTCATGGTACATTGATGATACTCCAAAGCAATTTAATTAATCAGCTACATCACTAAAATTAGACTAATATGATTATCCAAAACGTCCAAAGGTTGGTCATTTAAATAGACGGCATAAAAACATTAACAAGTTGCTTGTTTATGAACTTTATGTTTGTGGTCACCCGAGTCTTGAAATTTCCCCATGTTTTAACAACTATATTAGGGTGTGTTTGCCTACACCATCTTTAAGGCAATTTTGCACCAATTTGACTAATTAATCAAGAAATTTCATGATATTGGGTGCAACCAAACAGCAACCAATATTAGGTAGTAGTTACCAGTTATTTTCCATGAAAGGACTTGGAGACTTTTGTACAGGACAATGATGTAATCTTTCATTGAGGAAAGAGAACTGATCACCTACAGCCTGTTGGATTCTAACTTTGCATGCAGCACCATAATTTCTGTATACGTGTCACTTATGTTGGACATCCAAGCCATGCAACCCCCTCCCCTCCACCCAACACCCAAGTCAGGCCAGTCAATTCATTAGGTGGGCCACCGCAAAGTCAGATTCAATGAATGGCCCATGGTCTGACTCAATCTACAATTGCAGCCCACTTGATGAAAATTGGCCTAATTTTTTAGACAGATTATCTTCGTGACTGGATGCACCTTCTGAACGGGTCGGATCTCCCATCAAGTGACAGGTTGGCAGGAACAGGTGGTGGTCCACTTTCTCCTTGAGAAGATGAATTACTCTTATGCAGCTAGAAATATTCAACTCGTGGCATTTGAGCATCTAATTAATATTAAAATCTGAAGTTACAGTCAAAGTCGAGTAAAGTAGTTTTATTTTGGAGGAGTTATTTGATACTCCGTCAGCAGATGATACTTGATACACAGGCACTTAGGAATTGTACACATGCCATTTGTTAAGTTAAACCAATAAAATTGTGGACCCCAATGTGGGAAAGTCATAGTCCTAAAATCAGATTGGTTGAGCAATCCAAACCTCTAATTTCTGTATAATTATTTGTCGAAATAGGACCGTTGGATATTTCTTATTTTTAAACCGTCCAATAAATGTCCAACAATCAGACGGTCAGAAAATCAATTAGGCACAATTTTTGGTTGGTAATGCATATAAACTTGAATCCATAATTTGGACCATATATGCAATTTCTAGGTAATTTCTAAGTGCATGCATATCATCCATCACACTTTGCCAAAGTATCAAAGTTTTTCTTCATATTATTTTTTTTTAATTAGTATAATATTTTTTAAGCTTTAAAAAAAATAATTATTTGAAAATAGGCCTGGAAATAACCAAAATAAATGGCCGAACCATCAAGTCAGATGTCACTTTGAGAAACAGGACCCACATGGTGAAGGGGCCCCACCACACACGTGCCAACCAGGTATGCACGTGCAAGTCCTGGGCCGCTTTCATCAAACAGGCCCCAAATGAATATTGCCCGGGACAGAACGTTGGCGGCCCGGCCGGAACCCAAACTTTAGGTCTGCTGGCTGGTCCACTTATCTAGCCGGCTGGGCCGACAGCCCCAACCCGAACTTTAGGTCTATTCCACGGTTAAGTGACTTGGGTGACTGAGTTGACTCACTTGGTCTTGAGTCAAGTGGTGACAAACCCAAACTTTAGGTCCATTCGCTGGTCCACTTATCTAGCCGGCTGGGCCGACAGCCCCAACCCGAACTTTAGGTCTATTCCATGGTTAAGTAACTCGGCTGACTGAGTTGACTCACTTGGTCTTGAGACAAGTGGCGACTCACCCTAAATCTGGGTTGACTTGGGTTAGGGTTGGAAAATTCCACCCAAACTGAAATTAGGTTGGATTTAGGTTGAGCAAATTAAGGTTGCGCCAGGTTGACTTAGGGTTGAGTGTAGAGGAATTTGAGTTGGGCACCTCGGGTTGGAATTAGGCTCGGTTCAAGTTGGGTTAGGTCCTCTTGAATCCGATCAGGCTTGGGTTATGGTTAGACAATTCCATCCCAATTTGAGATTATGTTGGATTTAGGTTGAGCAAATTTAGGTCAGGTCAGGTTGATTTAGGGTTGAGTGTAGAGGAATTTGAGTTGGGCACCTCGGGTTGAAATTCAGCTCGGATTAGGTAGCGGGCTGGGTCCTCTTGAAGCTGATCCGGCTTGGGTTAGGGTCGGAAAATTCCAACCCAATTTGTAATTAGGCTGGATTTGGGTTGGGCAAATTCAGGTCGGGTCAAGTTGAGTGTAGAGGAATTTGGGTTGGGCACCTCGGGTTGGAATTCAGCTTGGTTTAGATTACAAGATGGGTCCTCTTGAATTGGATTACGCTTGGGTTAGGGTCGAAATATTCTAACCCAATTTGAAATTAGGTTGGATTTGGGTTGAGCAAATTTGGGTTGGGTAGGGTGTACGACTCCATTAGGTGGGCCACACATGATCATTGGTTTGGATCATGACCGTTGGATTATTCAGATTGAGCGATTCAGTGGGCCCCACTATAGTTGTGATCATTGTAAATAGGTTTGGGGCGGGACGCTTGAACCATGTTCCCTATAAGCGGTTATTAAGCCAGATATGGAAACCTACGGTGTGGAGACCCTAGAGGAGAGAAGTGTGATGGGTAAGCTTCTCTGGCCCTCTTTCCTATAAATATATGTCTTGGTCCCCTCACCAACACACGAGAGAAAACCCTAGTCCCATTGAGAGGTTCTCCTAAAGGTGTAAGGTGCGGAAGACCAAGAGTTCTTCTCGGCAACACGACGGCATCGGGAATGTCTTCTCAATCAGGTATGGCTTTCAGATTACAGTATGGAATCTCCATTGTTGATGCATAGATGATCCGATTATTCCGCATTATGTTTAAGTATTACAGTTGGTATCAGAGCCTACTATGCATTGATCTTGGAGATTCCAAGATGATAGATATACTGATACTCCAGATCCGTGTGGATCCAACCTCGTCTTTGGACGTGAGGGCCATCTCCTTGAAGATCCGTATTTTTTGGACTGTTGCTGCCAAAACTTTTGGCTATCACAGCCAAGGATCTGGACGGCCATAGCGATGATAAGATCCATCGCCACCGATCCCAATCAGATTCGGAATCGGCCATGAAAATCCAGCCAGCCCGATAATAGCAGACCCGATCTGGCCAGATTGTTGTAAGTTTTGGCCATCCAGATCGGCCAGCCATTGAATCAGAAACCGGAGTTGATCATGATCGCAGCCATTGAATCAGAAACCGGAGTTGATCATAGCCGCGACCATTGATAGATGGTTTCCAGTTTTTCTCATTCATTAAAAAAAAAAAAAAAATTACAGCAGCCGCGATCACGACCACCGATCTGCTGCAGACTCTGCTATCAGCGGCAGCTTCCTCTGCTGCAGACTCTGCTATCAGCGGCAGTAGCTGCTGTCAGCAGCCGCGATCACGGCCACCGATCCTGGCGCTGTTCTGGCGGCCGTGAAAACCCCCTGCCCATCTGGTATGATGCTATCACGGCTAGCCAGCCGGAACCCCATTCGCCATGGCTGCTACCCCAGGGTAACTAGTTTGCTCGCTTAAGATCAAACCCACCTCCATTGCTCGTTGCCGATCTCTCTGCTGCAACCGATTTTAATGGCGGAGGGTTTTGGTGATGGTGGCCGATGGTGCCGTAGGAGAATCCGATTCCGGCGCTGATCATGGCCCCAAACCCATTGCACCTTTCCATATCAGCACCAGCGAAAGCAACGTTGCTTCACCATTGCTACCGGCCATCGGTCGCCGGTGGTGTAGAGGCTGTATGTGGTTAGGTTTTCAGGATTTTCGGGGGCAGTGGTGAGCGGCGGCTAAGGTTTGGCATTATCATGGGTTTCCTGTTTTGGAAATTCTGCAAATCAGATGCTGTTCGTTCTGGCGTGCTTAATAAGGTCCACTGGCTTTGGCCTTTGGGTATAAAGGGTGCAGCGGCTGGATTTTGGGCTACGGACTGGGCCTTGGTCCAGTCCAGTGGACAGGCCCTGTTTCATTATTTCAGAGTGGTCTGGTCCTGATCTAGTGGGCCCAATTCGGATAGACTTTGGCCCACGACTATTGGGCTCGATTCACAGGCCCAGTCCAATTGATGGGTCCAACGGCCCAATTCACAGGCCCGTTTTCAGCAGGTTATGGGCCAATTTTGGGAGGTCCGTTTGGGCAAATCTCAGGCCCTTTTCAGGGCCTACTTTGGCAATTTTGTTGGGCTCTCTTGGATGTTTGAAATGGGCTATATTTTGGGCCTAACCATGATCCGCTTCATATAGGAATTGGGCTTGTTTTTATATTGGAATTAGGCCCAATTTGTGTTATTTAAAAAAAAAAAAAAACATTACCTATGGGCCCAATGTTCAAGATAGAATAAACGATTGTATTTATTTGCTTGGGCCATAATTTAGAATCTAATAAAATCTTAATAAGTGTATTGATGGTTGGTGGATTTCACTTGTTAGATGGCCCAAGTAATTTAATATACAAGGTTATACCTATTTAGCTTTGATTTGGCCTAAAATAGGGCCATTACCCATTTGTTTAAGGCTGATATTTAGTTGTTGACTATTTAGTATGCAATCCAACCATCACTTTAGAATATGTTTTAGGCATACGAGCGGCCAACATCAGCCATTTTTTAGCCAAGTCAAAGCTTCTACAGTATGGTCCGTTGTGGGCAGGACCATGTAGCAATCCATGAGTCTGGAAATGGGATGGAAGCTTATTGTGTTAGCCACCAAAGTGACCTCAATTAGCAAAGATTTCTACTTCTAAACTTCTGTATATGGAATTTAGTAACCCTCCATTATAAGATTGCATTCAGTTGCGTTCATACCCAGGCGAGCGATGGTCAGAACAAAGAAGTATCATCGTTTGGCTAGGTGTGAGCGGGATGAAGTGATTGGTGATGGTGATATAGGTATGAGAGATTCATTTCACCCAAAGGTGATGGACGTCTTAGATTTATTTCACTAGCATAGATCAGCTTTATGTTCAGTAGAGCCTCCTGTATGTTATAATTTCGCCCAAAGGAGGAATTGTGATGATATGCTGGGCTATTGCCAGATTTTGATGATTATGGCCCATCATCATTCTGGGTCATTTGATTGAAGGCCCAAATCAATCGAATGAATATACATGCATGATATTTGTGGTTTATGTTCATGCATTGTTATAAGGGACTTGATTATTAATGTGAGTTTTATGCTTTGAATGTCCAGCTATGACTGTTTCCAATATTCCAACACAATTCAATTCCATACCTTTGCTTACTGGGTCCAACTATTCTAAATGGAAGTCGTCCGTTGAAATAGTCCTAGGTTGCATGGACTTGGACTTGGACCTGGAGGAAGTAGAGCCTCCTACTCCAACTGGTTCTAGTACGGATTCAGCAAAGGCTCACTATAAGGCTTGGACCAAGTCAAATAAGATGTGTCTCAAGATCATAAAAAACTCGATTCCTGAGACCATGCAGGGTGTCATGCCCGACAGTGAGAAAGCTAAAGATTTCTTGACTGAAATAGAAAAACGATTTCAGAAATCGGATAAAGCTGAGCTGAGTTCACTTTTACATAAATTGACTCAACCCACCTATAACGGTCAAGGAAATATCAGGGAGTACATTGGTGGATTATCTGATGTTGTGGCTAAAATCCGCACATTAGACCTTAAGATTGAGGATGAACTCCTGATTTTCTTGGTTCTGAACTCCCTCCCTCCACAATTCAGTCAATTCCAAATCAGCTACAATACTCAAAAGGAAAAGTGGACATTGAACGAACTGATATCTCAGTGCGTTCAGGAGGAAGAGAGACTCAGAAGGTCGAGCAAGACACAAAGTGCACACCTAGTGACATCTGGTCAAGGACGAAAAGGAAATAAGAAAAGAAAGCAAACTTCAGGAAAAGGTTCTACGGGTCCTGCGGGTGGCAATCAGCCTAAGTCTGGAAAGACATTTAAGAAGAAAAGGAAGGGTCCTAATGATGGCTGCTTCTTCTGCAAGAAGCCTGGTCATCAGAAGAAGGATTGTGAAGATTTTAAAGCATGGCTCGTTTCTAAGGGTAAAGACCATATTTTAGTCTGTTTTGAATCAAATTTAGCTGATATGTCCACAGACTCCTGGTGGATAGATTCTGGTGCTAATATTCACATTTGTAATTCCATGCAGGATATGCTCCAAAGCCGGACGCCAACTGATGCAGAGAGATCAGTCTATATGGAGAACGGCATTAGAGCAAACGTGGAAGCTATTGGAGTCTGTAGGCTTAGGTTATCGTCAGGACACTTTCTTGATCTAGTAGATACTGTTTGTGTGCCTTCTATAAGGCGAAATTTGGTTTCCATTTCTCGTTTGGACAAATTTGGTTATGAGTTTAAATTTGCAAATGGAAAATTAAGCATTTACTATGATTCAGTTGTGATTGGTTCTGGCACTTTAGTTAATAACCTTTATCAGCTAGATTTGGGTGTTTCACATGTATACAGCATTAACTCATCACATGGAAACACTAAAGGCATCAAACGAAGTTTAGATTGTGAGAATTCTTCCATGCTATGGCACAGGCGATTAGGCCATATCTCTCGTGAGAGATTGGAAAGGCTTGTACGTGAAGGAATTCTTCACTCCCTGGACTTCTCAGACTTTGGGGTTTGTATTGATTGCATTAAAGGTAAACAGACTAGAATGAGGAAAAAGGGTGCCACTAGGAGCGTAGGACTCTTAGAAATGATTCATACAGACATCTGCGGACCATTCCCTACAGCATCTTGGAATGGGCAGAAGTATTTTATCACTTTTATAGATGACTACTCTCGTTATGGGTACTTGTATCTTATTAACGAAAAATCAGACGCCCTGGATACATTTAAGATCTATAAAGCTGAAGTCGAGAATCAACTCGACAGGAAGATCAAAGTCGTTAGATCTGATCGTGGTGGTGAGTACTACGGAAGGTATGACGAATCTGGGCGTAATCCAGGTCCATTCGCTAGATACCTACAAGATTATGGCATCGTCGCCCAGTACACCATGCCTGGTACTCCAGAACAGGATGGTGTAGCGGAAAGGCGTAATCACACCCTAAAGGACATGGTGCGATCTATGATTAGTAATTCTACGTTGCCAGAATCTTTGTGGGGTGATGCGTTGAAAACGGCTGTGCATATCCTTAATAGGGTCCCAAGTAAGGCTGTAATGAAAACTCCATATGAATTGTGGACAGGCCGAAAGCCTAGTCTACGATATTTTCATGTATGGGGTTGTCCTGCAGAAGCCAAACCGTATAACCCGCATGAAAGAAAACTTGACCCTAGAACTGTTAGTTGCTTCTTTATTGGATACCCAGAAAGATCAAAAGGATTCAGATTTTATTGTCCATCATATTCCTTGAGAGTCATTGAGACTGGGAATGCTAGGTTTATTGAGAACACTGAAGATAGTGGGAGCACAAATATAAGAGATATTGTATTTGAGGAAGAGCGGATTGTGATTCCCACCACAATCATTCAGAGTAGCATGGTTGTCCGTCCAGCAGTGGACCCTGAGATCCCTATGGACGATCATGTACAACCTCAAATACAACCCACTGATGAGGAAATGGAAAACCCAATTCAGAATAATGAGCCATTAAGACGATCACACAGGGAGAGAAGATCTGCAATACCAGACGATTACGTCGTCTATTTGCAGGAGCATGAGTTTGACATTGGGGTTGAAAAGGATCCTGTATCCCTTTCACAGGTCGAACAAAGTGCTGATTCTTCTCATTGGTTCGATGCCATGAAGGATGAATTGAAATCCATGAAGGACAACAAAGTTTGGGACCTTGTTGAATTGCCTGAAGGGATTAGGCCGATTGGTTGCAAATGGGTATTTAAAACCAAACGGGACTCTAAGGGCAATATCGAAAGGTATAAAGCCAGGCTAGTTGCAAAGTGTTTCACTCAGCGTGAGGGCATTGACTTTAAGGAGACTTTCTCACCTGTATCTAAGAAAGACTCCTTTAGGATCATTATGGCTCTTGTGGCTCATATGGATTTGGAGCTACATCAAATGGACGTGAAAACTGCGTTTCTCAATGGAGATCTAATGGAGAACGTATATATGTTGCAGCCAGAAGGTTTCAAAGCCAAAGGCTCAGAACATCTGGTCTGCAAGCTTAAGAAGTCCATTTATGGGTTGAAACAGGCATCACGACAAATGGTACCTAAAGTTTCATGAAGTTGTTTCCTCATATGGTTTCATTGAAAACACTGCGGATGAGTGCATATATGTGAAAATCAGTGGGAGTAAGTTTATCATTTTGGTCTTGTATGTTGACGACATTTTATTGGCCAGTAGTGATATTGGCTTGTTGCGTGAGACTAAGAAATTTCTATCTCAAAATTTTGATATGAAAGATCTTGGTAGTACTTCCTTTGTCATCAACATTCAGATTAGCCGGGACAGATCACGTGGATTACTTGGCTTGTCGCAGAGGGCCTATATTGATAAGGGTTCTCGAAAGGTTTAGCATGCAAGGTTATGCTCCTGGCTAAGCACCTATTGTAAAAGGTGACAAATTTGGTCAATTTCAGTGTCCTAAGAATGACCTAGAGAAGGACAAGATGAAAGCTATTCCATATGCGTCGGCAGTAGGGAGCATCATGTATGCTCAGGTCTGTACGCGTCCGGATATTGCTTTTGTGGTTGGAATGTTGAGCAGGTACCTTAACAATCCAAGTATGAACCATTGGATAGTTAAGAAAGCATTGCGCTACCTGTAAAGGACAAAGGACTTTGCACTCACATATAGAGGGTCTGACCATTTAGAGCTGGTTAGATATACAAATACAGATTTTGTTAGCTGCCTTCAGCGAGAGTTCCATTGCGAGCTACATTTTCATAATGAAATTATACTATGAAAAACGTGACATGATTTGGCTGCTTCATCTATGATGAAAGTGGAATATGTAGCTTCTCTTAGCCTACGTATGAGGCGTTATGGCTGCAAGTTTTATTCAGTACAGAATTGTCTAATGTCTATAGAACTCATTTGCATGAAGCAGATGAGGATGGATCTACTCCTTAAAGGTCAGTTTGTCACGTAACTTTTGAGACATTTGTCTTTCATGGGATTTGGTGACCCAAAGAAATATTGGATTAGTGGGAGCTTCAGTTTGATCCGATTCAGGTATAGACATTGGAGATCTCATTTTTTATGATTCTGTTATTTAGTTTATATCTTGTTTCTCCTTCAGCGTGCACATTCAGTTTTGAGCAGGCAAGAATTTGGTTTGTGTCTTGGAGACACGTTCAGTAGGACCACTTGAAGATAAACACGTATGATCACTTTAGACGTGTAATCTTCATACCACACCCCATATCATTGATCCATGTCGTTAAGGCTATTGGTATCTGTGATTGTGATTCGTCACACTTCGAAAATATTAAATGTTGTGCTGACTACCACAGTTCAATATCAGTGGTCTTGATGGACCGGATCTAACAAGCGTTGCTCATAATTATCCAACGGTATTGTTTTGAAATCAGTAGGGCACCCATTAGGAACTTTTGAAACAAATGCGTTTTATGAAATTATTTTTCACAAAATAAAATAAAATGTTTTGTTTTCTTTCAGAGATCAGTGTAGCCCAAGTGGGAGAATGTAAGACTCCATTAGGTGGGCCACACATGATCATCGGTTTGGATCATGACCGTTGGATTATTCAGATTGAGCGATTCAGTGGGCCCCACTATAGTTGTGATCATTGCAAATAGGTTTGGGGCGGGACGCTTGAACCGTGTTCCCTATACGCGGTTATTAAGCCAGATATGGAAACCTACGGTGTGGAGACCCTAGAGGAGAGAAGTGTGATGGGTAAGCTTCTCTGGCCCTCTTTCCTATAAATATATGTCTTGGTCCCCTCACCAACACACGAGAGAAAACCCTAGTCCCATTGAGAGGTTCTCCTAAAGGTGTAAGGTGCGGAAGACCAAGAGTTCTTCTCGGCAACACAACGGCATCGGGAATGTCTTCCCAATCAGGTATGGCTTTCAGATTACAGTATGGAATCTCCATTGTTGATGCATAGATGATCCGATTATTCCGAATTATGTTTAAGTTTCACGTAGGGTTGAGTGTAGAGGAATTTGAGTTGGGCACCTCGAGATGGAATTCAATTTGGTTCAGGTTGCGGATTGGGTCCTCTTGAAACAGATTGGGCTTGGGTTAGGGTTGGAAAAATCCAACCCAGTTTGAAATTAGGTTGGATTTGGGTTGAGCAAATTCAAGTTGGGTCAAGTTGAGTGTAGAGGAATTTGAGTTGGGCACGTCGGGTTGAAATTCGGCTCTGTCCTCTTGAATCAGATAGGGCTTGGGTTGAGCGTAGAAGAATTTGAGTTGGGCACCTCGGGTTGGAATTAAGATCAGTTCAGGCCACCTGGGTCCTCTGGAATCTGATCGGGCATGCATGGGTTGACCCTATTGTCAAGTGAACCACACCTGTACGTTGAGTTCCTACTGTTTGATCTCTTTTTCTAATAGCAATTTTGTATTTTATTATTTCTTTTTGTCAAAGAAATTTTGACCTACTTGATTAGTGGACCAATACCATTTTTAGCCCATGGCATATTGATATGGTGCGCCCTGCCTGATGAATGGCTGCTTGTTAGGCATGGATCTTTTGCAAGTATTGCACTGCAGCTCATTTATTCACAGCCTTTTTATTGTTAGTAGGGCTGTCAACAGGCCGGGCCTGCGGTTGAGCTGAGCCCAGATTTTAACCCGCCTGAGTTGGTCCAATGGGTCGTACCTATTAAAAAAATTTGATTTTGCTTGTTCCAATCCCTCACATTGTAGTTACAAAGGATCTCTACGCTTTATGGGGCCCAACATCATGAATCGCCCATTGTGCAAACATCCCAACATTGTGATGATCTAGTGGGCCACAATGAGGTATTATACATCTCTCGACTTGAAATTTCCGAATACATTCGGGTTGTCAGCTTGTACAAGTGCGACCCATGATTCAATGTTCCAAAGCGTTGATGTTGTTTACCCATTATGGATGGCTCGCGAACAAGCTATTCAATAATGGTAACGATGACCGCAACACCTATCTCTATTACCGCTATGATATGGACTGTTATGATTTTTTATATTTTTAAATGCACCAACCCTTTAACATCCATTACAAACAATTTTCTCATAATAGCTGTTGCGGCCCTATAGCATGTAATTATGGTAAGACTTCTATTAAGTGGGCCCCATGTGATCAATGGTTTGAATGATCTAACAGCTAGATATTTAGATTGAGCATACCGATGGCCCCACTATAGTTATGATCGATTCAAGTACGTGATGGGGCGGTGTGCTTGAACAGTGTTACGTATCCACAATACTCCAATTGGAAATAGGCATTATCCGGTGTGGAGACTTATAAGAAAAATAATTGTAATAGGTTGAGCTACTGCAAGCCCCCTTCTTGAAAACTAAATCCTATTGAAAATGATGAAATCTCAAAGTGCAGAAGGCCAAAAGTACAGAAGGCTTAGTTCATCAATCCGTCTAAACGATCTGACCTCTTTTAAGTATGTGTTTAAGATTCAGTTATTTAGTTTATGATCTCCATAATTATTGCATAGATATCCATCATTCCTCAATTAAGTCTTACAACTATTTCCACCGGTTGTGTTATGTAATGGCTTTTATGTAACTGATTTTTAATACCTTGCTCATAGACATTGATGGGTCATGAAGCAAAGATTTTAATCCTCCACGAGTGGGCAACAACCAACAAGTAGAAAATTGAGAAAGAAAATACAACAACGGCTTACAATCTAAAAAATAAAAATAAAAATAAAAAAGATTCCTTGGACGAGATCTTTCTTTATGTCTTTCTATGTGTTGGCCATTCATGAGTGGGGCCATTGTGTCAACGGTTTAGATTGAAAACCTAGGATCTAGAAGTTTTGAGGCCGAACATTCTAGAATACCTCATCATTGTAAGATGGTGGGCCTGTTTGGTATGCCGATTTAAATGGTATAGAATTGCATTAGATGGAATTAACAACATTATTGCACAATGATTATATGTACGGAAATACCATAGTATTTTGATCATAGAATCCCATGTTTGGGATCAAATTCTTCTTCTTTGATGGACCTTGAATTGTAATCAACTAACCAGGTTTCACACCCCACCTATGCACATATGTAACTTGAATGTCATATGCAAAGGGCGCACATGGATTGATGACATGGATAAAACACATGCACTAACATGGGGCCTACCGATGTAGTGGATTTTGAAATTTATAAAAAATTCCGCAATATATACTATTGAGACTAGATGATATGATACCTGGATTAATTATTCAATCATTCCCATCATTTCCAAAGAGCCAATGGAATACGCATGGGACCAAATGCAATTCCATTCCAACTAATCCCCTGTGTCCAAACATGGTTAATTTGTGGTAATTAGTTGTTTGTGTTTCTCTTTTAAAGATGCTGACTACTAAAAAAACAAGATCCATGTTTACCTTGGTGTTTCTTTTTTTTTAGGATATCCAATAACAAAAAAAAAAAAAATCCGTTTGATTTCCTCAAGAAGAGATTGGATTTTGCTTAGTTAGAACCAGGGATTGCTTGGGAAAGTCTTGCTTTAAGAAAACAGTTATGTACAAGTTGCGAACACTGTAAGCAAACGAAGCCACTCATCAAGTGGGCCACATAATGCATGGACTGGCCTAGATTTTGGGCATGTGACTGTAATCGTTGATAAATAGCCAACAAATGGCCAGTCCTACAAGTTGAAATGAATAAAGAAATAAATCTTCTCCTTGATTTAGACCAGCTATCGGGCATGCCCCTTTGATTGCTCATCTCAAAAAACCCATTTGTTCAAATGATTCTAACCATCCGGTCAACGGCTAGGAAAATAGATGGTCCATCTTTATTACATTGGAGAAGGCCCAACAATTGTTCTGGACCGTTTATCGCATTGAACTCACCTTTGATTGCACACCACATGCCTCTCTCGAAAGTCATTTGATTAGACGAACTCAACCAACCAACGGAAATGAAAATGGATAGTGCATGTTGATCAAGAGGTTTGATAATTGATCTGGGCTCTCAATCAATTGAATCATGTATGATTGTTGGACCCTCTCAAAGAATTCTATCGCATCATCCTAATCATCAGATCAATGAATAGGAATTGGGCAATCCATATTAATACTCTAGAAAGGCTTGATCATTTACATCATGCAAATCCCACATGTGATCTAATGATTCCAAGCAGCTGGTCAATTGATGAAGAAATGGACAACCCCACGTTCATTGTACAAGAAAAGTTTTGATCAGTGATCTTAACCATCCATCATGTGGAACCTACCTTTGATTGCCCATCCATTCAAAAAAAAAAACCTTTGTGTTTCATCCTAACCATCCAATTAAATGATTAGAAAATGAAAAATTCATATTCAGTATGCTAGAAAAAACCTTACATTACCCGCGGTGTGGGACCAACTTTTGATTGTCCGCCCTATTTGATCAATGATGCTGGCCATTTAAATGACTGCTTGAAAATTTGACAATTTGCATTGATTGTAAGAGGTCATTGATTTGGACATTAAGGGCCATTAATTTGGATATGGGGACAACTCCCCCAAAACATGGATTTCCATGTTCAATGATGTATGGATTCTAGATTCGCTTAGGACACAATTACTTATTTAGATAAGCGTCCACAAATTTGATTATTGTGCCATTCAACTTAACCTCAGAAGACAAAAGCTTCAAAAAAAAAAAAAAAACCCTCTACTTTATAATCTCGAAACCATACACCAACCAATGTAGCCCAAGGTTACATGACTTGGGTAGCTTAAGAATGCATGTATTTTTTCGACTCATCTATGGTATGGTTGAATCTAACACATGTATGCTCGTTTTCGAGCATCCATGTAGACCAATGATATGATGTCATGTGTTGACATTATGCCCTTAATAACGATGAAATTTTACTCATGCTTGAGGAGATCTTTTTCCCTAATCTATTTTAAGACAAATCATTTGCCAAAAGTAGAGCAGCGCAAAATTGTACACACATGTGCAAATAAGACGCCACAGTAAATGACACGTAGTCCTAATACATATGGCACTAGTGACTAAGGGGGCATTTGGCATCTCTACAAATAATAGTTTATTAGCTTATTTCTAAAAAATTAAGCTTTTAGACCATTTAGTAAAAGTCTAATAAAATGCTTATTTTTTTAGGAAGTAGCAAATAAGCTTCGATTTAATAAGTTGGGGAGGAGTTATTTAATAAGATCCATTGTAACCATTATTTCATATGTTGTGGTGCATTTTAGTTGTAAATTTACCTCATTTTTTTAGACATGCCTTACAATGGGCTTGTGGAACTGATGAACAATATGGATATAACATCACAATGATCCCTATGTTTTTATACATGTATAAATAAATGAAATTTAATTAAAATTATTACAATTTACGAGGCGGTAATTCTCAGAAAAATAAACTGGTGTAAAAGGTCACGATGACCTATTTGCATTGCATTTATCGGTGTTTAGTAAAATAAAAAAGCCCGTAAGGCAATTTTGCACCAATTTGACTAATTAATAAGAAATTTCATGATATTGGGTGCAACAAAACAGCACCCAATATTACGCTAAGGGCCTGTTTGTTTTTTCTCGTTGACTGTAATTACCTTGTAAATTAGTAATAATTATTTACCTAGGTAATTGTGACATTTTTTTCGAGGCAGACAGTGAACGGTTACTTTTTTAGCACAAAAAAAGAGGAATATGTGAACTAAATGTGGAGCCCACCATGATGTATGTGGCTTATCCACACCGTCCATCAGTTATGCCTGTTGAATTTAAGGTGTGAGCCCAAAAATGAAATAGATAGATCTAAAGCTCAAGTGGACCACACCACAAAAAAAGGTGGAAATCGAGTACCCACCATTGAAAACTTCTTGGAAGCCCCGAAAGTTTTAGATCAAGCTGATATTTGTGTTTTCCCCTTATCCATGTCTATGTGACCTTATGAACCGGTTAGATGACAAATAAATATCAATGTGAGCCCTATGAAGGAAGCAACTTTCGACGGTGGATGGGTGATAGCTATTGATTATGTTGTTGTGGGTCACTTAAGCATTGGATCAGCTTCATTTTTCAGTTCATCCTAGAAAATTACTTGCTAAAATAGATAGATGGCACGGATAATTCATATACATCACTGTGGAACCTCAAATTTAAGCTACTAGTTTTCAACCAATTTCCAAAAAAGAAATACTCACACGTTTCCAAACGGGATAAATAAGTAATAATTATTTATTTACATTTGTTTACTTGTAACAGGGAAAAATAAACCGGCCCTAATAGTAGTTACAGTTGTTTTCCACGGACTAGGGGACTTTTGGACATGACAATGATGTAATCTTTCATTGGGGATTGAGAACGGATCACCTACAGCCTGTTGGATTCTAACTTTGCATGCAGCACCATAATTTCTGTATACCTGTCACTTATGTTGGACATCCAATCCATGCATTCCCCTCCCCTCCACCCAACACCCAAGTCAGGCCAGTCCATTCATTAGGTGGGCCACTGCAAAGTCAGATTCAATGAATGGCCCATGGTCTGACTCAATCTACAATTGCAGCCCACTTGATGAAAATTGGCCTAATTTTTTAGACGGATGATCTTCGTGACTGGGTGCACCTTCTGAACGGGTCGGATCTCCCACTCAAGTGACAGGTTGGCAGGAACAGGTGGTGGTCCACTTTCTCCTTGAGAAGATGAATTACTCTTATGCAGCTAGAAATATTCAACTCGTGGCATTTGAGCATCTAATTAATATTAAAATCTGTAGTTACAGTAAAAGTCGACTAAAGTAGTTTTATTTTGGAGGAGTTATTTGATACTCCGTCAGCATATGATACTTGATACACAGGCACTTAGGAATTGTACACATGCCATTTGTTAAGTTAAACCAATAAAATTGTGGACCCCGCTGTGGGAAAGTCATAGTCCTAAAATCAGATTGGTTGAGCAATCCAAACCTCTAATTTCTGTATAATTATTTGTCGAAATAGGACCGTTGGATATTTCTTATTTTTAAACCGTCCAATAAATGTCCAACAATCAGACGGTCAGAAAATCAATTAGGCACAATTTTTGGTTGGTAATGCATATAAACTTGAATCCATAATTTGGACCATATATGCAATTTCTAGGTAATATCTAAGTGCATGCATATCATCATCACACTTTGCCATAGTATCAAAGTTTTTCTTTATATTATTAGTTTTTAATAAGTATAATATTTTTTAAGTTTTAAAAAAAATAATTATTTGAAAATAGGCCTAGAAATAACCAAAATAAATGGCCGAACTATCAAGTCAGGTGTCACTTTGAGAAAGAGGACCCACATGGTGAAGGGGCCCCACCACACACGTGCCAACGAGGTATGCACGTGCAAGTCCTGGGCCGCTTTCATCAAACGGGCCCCAAATGAATATTGCCCGGGACAGAACGTTGGCTGGTCTACTTATCTAGCCGGCTGGGCCGACGGCCCGAACCTAAACTTTAGGTCTGCTGGCTGGTCCACTAATTTAGCCGGCTGGGCCGACAGCCCAACCCGAACTTTAGGTCTATTCCACGGTTAAGTGACTTGGGTGACTGAGTTGACTCACTTGGTCTTGAGTCAAGTGGTGACAAACCCAAACTTTAGGTCCATTCGCTGGTCCACTTATCTAGCCGGCTGGGCCGACGGCCCCAACCCGAACTTTAGGTCTATTCCATGATTAAGTAACTGGGGTGACTAAGTTGACTCACTTGGTCTTGAGACAAGTGGCAACTCACCCTGAATCTGGGTTGACTTGGGTTAGGGTTGGAAAATTCCAACCCAAACTGAAATTAGGTTGGATTTAGGTTGAGCAAATTCAGGTTGCGCCAGGTTGACTTAGGGTTGAGTGTAGAGGAATAACTCAACCCGTGGAGCCCAACCTTAATCCGAGCCAAGTTCAACCCGATCCAGGAGAACTTAGGCTAGTCCGAACCCAATACCAATCTGTTAAGGTTGGGTTAAACTCTAATACAACCTAAATCCAACTCGTTTAAATCCAGTTCAGCCCAACTAAATCCCAACTCACGTCTCCTTAAACTTAACCCGTGGAGCCCAACTTTAAGTCGAGCCTAGTCCAACGCTCGACCCAGGAGAACTTCGACTAACCCGAACCCAATCCCAGCCTTTTAAGGTTGGGTTAAACTTTAATCCGATCTAAACCCAACCCGTTTAAGTCCAGCCCAGTTCAACTCACATCTCCTGAAACCCAACCCGTGGAACCCAACTATAAGTCGAACCAAGTCTAATGTTCGATCCAGGAGAACTTAACCTAATCCGAACCCAATCCCAACTTTATAAGATTGGGTTAAACTTTAATCCAACCTAAACCCAACTCCTTTAAACCCAACCCATCCCAACTCACATCTCCTTAAACTCGACCCGTGGAGCTCTACCTTAAGTTAAACCAAGTCCAACGCCCAACCCAGGAGAACTTAGTCTAACCCGAACCCAGTCCCAACCTTTTAAAGTTGGATGAAACTTTAATCCAACCTAAACCCAGCTCGTTTAAATTCAGTCCAGCCCAACTAAATCCCAACTCACATCTCCTTAAGCTCAACCCGTGGAGCCCAACTTTAAGCCGAGACAGGAGAACTTAGTCTATCCCGAACCCAACTCACATCTTCTTGAACTCAACCCGTGGAGTCCAACCTTAAGCCGAGCCAAGTCCGGTGGCCGACCCAGGAGAGCTTAGACTAGCCCGTACGTACGCAACTGGGATAACAGTTCACTTGGTGTGGACATGCAACTCAAGGATGACAAACTAGAGAAAGAGATTAACGTTAAAACATAAAATAATAAAGAAAAACAGTTTCTTTAAAACTGGATGAACTAATCACCTGGTTATGGTAAAAATCTGGTACCGTACAACTACCACGTAGGATACACTACTTACCGATGAATAATCCGTACCCAGAAAACGTTCATAGGGTGAGGGAGTGTACCCAACGAGTAAGTAAGTGTCGGGAAAATAACAATCGTCCCGATAGTTGTCCGGCCCGGACACCAACTGGACTCGGGTCTAAAATTGGACGGACTCAACCAGGTTACCCAGTATGGATAATTTTTTTAAACTAAAACGAACAAGGTTAGGGAGTGTAACATCAATGTTTCCTAGAGATGGAAAATACCCCGGGTTGTAGTACTTACCGGGTAACACGTTTGTAGGGTTGTAACACTACTAGATCACCCGGTGTTACTCCATAATGTAGAGAGCTGAACTTTAAAGGTTTATGTAATTAAAGGTTTATGTAAGCCCAACAGTTGAACATGTTCACGCTGGGTACTAAGTTACAAGGTTTGGCAACTACAACAAATGGGTAATACCTACCGAGGCTTGTTCCGTAAGTTATTACCATTGCTACTGACGTTGTGGATAGAGATAATGGCGACGCTATACCTGACAATGCTAAAAAAAAAAAAATTTACGTGGTTGGGAAATTGTAGGTAATGTATGTTAAAAGAGTATTATCGACAACGCCGGGATATTGTACATTAATACCATTCTGAAGATAATTCACCCGGGGTACACTAGTTACCAAACTTACTAGATTATCAATCTATAAATCTAACTCGTATGGTTACCGGGGTGATATCAACACTAGTTAAGTTTATGCACTACCCCACCACACGAACTTGTTACAATACATAGGTGTTATGAGGTTAACCTGTACCCGTAATAGATCACACCTCTGAATACTCTCTTCTTATCAACACTATCCAACTCGACGACATTCCAGAAGAAGATATTTTAAATACAGAACCACACTTTGAGTATTAACTTTTGATTTGGGATAACTTTTACTACTTTTGAGTTTCACGTTCTTCCGTCTTAATGTTTTCCGAATCAAGTAGTTAGGTGCAGATTTACTAGGCCGCGGAAAGTTCATATACAAATTCTAAGTCAATAAATCAAATACTAGAGTTATTAATTACGTATCTATAGGTAGTAAGGAGTTAATTCAGAATGTTAATAAAGGTGGTAAACACAATACATTACCGAAAATACATAAGTTAAAAATTATGGAACGAGTATCTGCACGTACCGAATACTTCGTTTCTAAAATTAGAAGGTGCTCTGACACTGTCAATAGGGACGTGGCTACTGGACGGTTTTGTGTGGATGCCCTTGACAAATCCACTCCTTCCATCAGTTTTTCAAGACCAAAATAGGATGGGAATACAATAATCAGACAGATCCAAAACTCCTGTGAGCCACGCCACACGAAAAAGAAGGGGATTGAACACCCACCGTTGGAAACTTTGTTGGGGAAACAGAAGTTCTATATCAGGATGATATTGGTGCCTACAGTTTATCTGAGTATTAATAACCCTATGAACGGTTTGGATAGCATATAAACATCATGGCAGGCCGGCTCAGGTAGGTTTCAACGGTGGACGTTTTTGTTCCCACTATTTCGTGTGGTGCAGTCCACATGAGTTTTGGATCTGCTATTTTTTTTTTTTTTTTTTTAATCCTGTCCAATTGTGGTGTTTCAAAACTGATGGACGGAGTGGATTTATCACGGGCATCTCTGTGACCGTCCATTTGTTTTGTACGTTGTGGCCTGACGTATGAAATGGCCAGCCAGAAGATCCAACGCGTGTAGCCCATCTGATGGAAAGGTCAGATCTTGCACAGATGCTCCATATTTGCACGTGTGGATAGATAACTAAACAACAATCCTAAACGGGTCTATTCGGGCCTGGCGAGTAGATTTCGAGGAATTTTGCTAAGCCCCTGCACGTGTGCAGGGGCACCCATCTACACGCTATCATATGTGCGAAAGTCACACTCATGTGCTCAATCCAATCCGTCCATCAGATGGGCCCCAGACGGAGATGGTCTTTACACTTGTGGAATGCCTACAAAACAAATTAGCCTAGTTTTTCATAAGCCATCCTTTTTGTTTCTAGCATTTGTGAATGGTAATTGCATCTCAAGGGTGGACCCCACCAGATTGACGGACTGGATCCTACACAGGTCTGACTGGTAAACACATGAGATGGCGTGTGGATGGGCTCATGTGACTTGGCAAAACCCCGGTTTTTGGGCAATATGGAGGTCCATCTAGCCAAGAAAGCAATGGTTGTGGGGCCCACCGGAGTGCGTATATGATATCCAACCCGTCCAAAAGGTTTGACCCAACATGAAAGTGGAAAACCCAAAGCTCTTGCTTATCCACTCATCAGGTGGGCCACACTGTAATAAACACGAACAAACACTCAAAAAAAAAAACTCCAAATTCATGAGGTGGCCCACATGATGGTCGGTCGGCTATAGTAGAGAAGTTCTTCTCAAGAAAATATAAAATAAAATGAAAGAGTGTCTACATTGGGGCTAAAAAAGGCCAAAGATTCAAAGGCTAGGATCTCCTTATATAAGAGATCTCTAGGCCATGATCATTGATCAAGTGGGGCCCACTTTTAAGAACTAAAGTCGTAGTTTTCCGTCTAATCTGTGTCGTTCAGTAGTGGAGTTCAACCTAAATAAACGCCAGAAATCTTTAAAGAAAAGCAAGAATTGAGTGGCCATTTGACCTGGAAATTTATGGAAGCCAGTTTTAAAAGGCATTTGAAAGTGGTGGGACCCATTAAGATCACTTAGAAATATATGGGCCCCACAATGATGAGTCAGCAATTGAGAAATGGCATAAACAGCTCTTCCACCACCAAAATATAGGATTCATCGAGCTTTGCATGATATGGCATCTTTTACTTATAGCAAATGGTACTCAAGATTCCATAATTCAACCTGCAAGTGGGTGTGTTAATAAAGGAAGAAATCATCCCTTTTTCTCTAATGCAGTTCGAAGTTCCTTGAAGTCGTAAAGAGAAATAAATTCAAAATTAAAATTAAAATTATTAAATTAAGTGTTGCTTGATAAAAGCCAAAGATGTCACATTCTTAATCTTGTTTAGGTGGGGAGAGTTGACGTCTCCGATACGTCTTCTCCTTTTCCTTTCCCTGTCTTTCTCTAAGTCCCCTTTCTCTCATTCGTACGTATGCTAATAAGCGTCACAGGTAAAGAGATGTAAGCCTTATATTTTTATTTCTTTTACTTTTTAATAACTGTGTTGCTATCCCATTGAGTAATATATTGTCAAACCATGTCAATCTCTTTGGCTTTTGTCTTTTGGTTTAATTTGGTCATTTTCTTTAATATTATATTTTGGCCACGCATACACACAGATATTTTTCGCTACAAATCAAACTCAAAATGGTAAAATCTATACTTTGATTTATCTAAATTTACAAATACTTTTGAGATAATTTTTAAAAAAAAATTCTAAATCACAATTGAATTCTTAAAACCTAAATCTAGAGAAAATAAAACTAATTCAAAGCAATATCTTTTAGATGGCATTTGGATCATGAGTTACTTAAGTTACTTAAGCTTTAAGAGCTCCTTTTAAATTCTACTTGCTAAATCAAACCGATTAAATAACTTTAAATAAAAAATTTACTTATAATTGATCGTAAACCAAACTTAGTTATCTCAAATAAGTTACTTATCTATTGTTGTAAGTAGAAAAAGTAACTTATTTGGTGGTATCCAAATGGGCCCTCAGCTTAATTTTTGTTGGGTTTGTCCCACATCGATTAGAGGATGGGGAGATTGTTAAGCTATATATTAGGAAGAGGCTCCTCAATATGACTAGCCATTTTGAAGTGGAACCGACCCAACAAAAGTGGTATCAAAGTTGGCCCAGCCAAGTCGATATGTGGTGGCACCCACACCCACGCCCAAGCCCATGAGCGAGGGGGGGTAGTGCTCGAGAGTCCAGGGAGGGCAGTGCTCGGGAGCCCCTATCCGCCCACGCCCAGAGCCCACGAGCGAGGGGGGGAGTGCCCGAGAGCCCAGTGCCTGACAAACCCGGGAGGGCAGGGCTCGGGAGCCCCTATCCGTTGTGGAGGGGGGATTGTTGAGTGTGTCCCACATCGGTTAAAGGCTGGGGAGATTGCTAGGCTATATATTGGGAAGAGGCCCCTCAATATGACTAGCCATTTTGAGGTGGAACCGGCCCAACAATTTTAATGTGACTAAAGAAATGATTGAATTTGCAAAGCTGCTTGGAAGTTAATTAATTGAGGTGTAAAGCTCATTGATAGTTTTCCAACAATATATTATATGTTAGAAACGTATAGCTAGTACTAGATGTTGATTAGGCACAACCCTCGCCTGGAGTTAGCTAGAGACCAAAGGTCCTAGGGGTTTGTTTGGTTGTAGAACCCAGATTCTAGAGAAAATCTAAATTCCACTATTGGACTCTAAAATTGCATAAACTAGGGTGGAACCAGGTTTCATCTGTAACTTGCTGTTTGGTTTTGAGAACGGTGTAATCCAGATTCTGTTCCAACCATTGCTTGTGGCATGGCCCACTTGGGCTTCAAATCCGCTTGAGAACCTTACCCCTGGCCTATTTGTAACGCCCCGAATTTTTGCTAACTTGGGAATCGAAAGTCCTTAGTCGTTCCCTTTGACTTTTCGATTTGAATGCATATCCGTGTGAGTGTTCACACTTATTTGGGACCAAAACAAATGATTTTGCCCAAGAAAATGAAGGAACTAGCTTAAGAGTGAAGAAGCTTGTAGTTCGGAAGAGTTTTCCAACAATCGAATTGACTCAGGTATGTCGCCGTCTGTAGAGACTAAATAAAGAACCCTGAATTATCATTGTACTTGTAGATCGACCTAACCATCATGAATATTTTATCGGATATTGGTGTTTTAGCCTAATGTTAGTATTTCAGAATTTTTGAACGGATTAGATTTGGCAAAAACCCTCTCTTTCAAAAGGCGCTACTTTTTGAAAATGCCAAAAAGTTGCGATTTATACTTTGAGTGGAAAATCAAAATCTTTATTATTGGGAATTTGATTTTCTAGTATTTTTTATTGAATCCAAATGGGGGGTACTTTCTTATTTACATAAAATAAACATGACATTTACTTAAATGTTATTATATGTAAATAAGCAGACATTGTCCAGGGAGTCAGTAGAACTGTGAGCTTGCAGAAAACTGAGCAAGCGGAAGAATTTCTGAACAGGAGGCTTCGGTGCATCAAAGGAGGCCTTCGGTTTGAGCTGACCAGCAAGATCGTACCAAAGCGGGGTTTGAAACAGTGGCTTCGGCGCACCGAAGGTTTGTCCAGCGAGCTTCGGCCCGAGCCAATGGAGCTTCGGTCCGAGCCGAAGTACTCTGTTCATACGCGATTTTTCAAAGTTTTGGGGCTTCGGCGCACCGAACCTGTCGAGTATTGTTTTTAAAATGGGGTTATAAACCCCATTCTCTCTCTCTCTTTCTCATTTCTTTCTCTCTTTCTCTCATTTCACTCCTTCATCTTCTTCTCCCCTAAGCTTCTAAGCTCCCCTAGCTTCCCTCTTCTCTTCTCAAACCCCATTCCTTCCTCAAAACCTCTACCATGCTCATGGGAATCTTGTATTTTCGAGCTCTCTCCGGCCTCCACCTCCGTTCCCGCTTCTCCCGGCCAAGATCCGATGAGCTAGGGTCAGAATTTTCCTCCCCATTATAGGTAAGGTGTTCCTCTACCTCTTCTTTTCCTCTTCCTTCCGTTTTTCTCATTTTTGGACCATTAGGGTTAGAAACCCCTATTTGTTTTTGACAAAACCCTAACCCTAGGATTCCTCTTGCTAAGGTTTAGGATCCCGACCATCGATTGAGCGTGGCCCACGCTTTGTAGAAGCCTCATCTGAGCGTTGGGATTCCGACGGTCCATCAAATTTGGGCCCCGATTCATTGAATCGATTTGGGGTTTTTCTAAATTTGAGATACCAAAATTCTAAACCCTAATTAGACATTTAATTAAATTAAACCCTAATTAATTAACACTAGATTTGCGATTCATTGTAGGTAATTGAGGTATTTTCCAATTTTCGACGTTCGGGCCACATCCGAATCACCGAATTTCAACCTTAAGGTAAAGATCTACCCTCGAGCTTACTCTCGACAAATCCTAATTAATGATTGCTTGAGTTTATATGTTAATTGTTGATGTGTGCATAACATGTTCGATGAAATGCCTCTATGGTTGTTTGATTGATAACATGCTCGATGAAATGCCTGAATGATATAAATTTATAATATTATAATATATTTATGCTTGTGGATATATGTAGCGCCCTGTGTTATCCGGGCTATGTTATCCAGGTCCTTTGGATCGGTCGGGCTAGTCGGTCGGGCCAGGTGCTTGGATATGTTTATGATTAGGTATTTAATAACCTAAATTGTTATTACAATACGTTATGTGATGTTTTGGATTAAGCTCTGAAAACCATTGATATAGTGTACTGCCTGCCACTAGGTTGGCAGTCGCAGACTTATTCGATCGACTAGGCGGGATACGGTCAATCGATAATGGCCATTGTTGGGTTGTCGTAGTCCACTTGGGTCCATCAAATAAGCCCCATTCAGAGTTAATCATTCTTGTATTTCATTCTTAAATCACACTATATTGAATCTAGAATACCATCGTTCCCACTGCGAATAGTCTACTTAAAATCATACTGCGACTCGATCCACCAAGTCTCATGAGCCAGGCATGGTGGTATGGGACACCGTGTCTGAGCTGTCGGCCTACGCTGGGGTGGTGCCTCCCCATAGTGACCAGTGAGCATTGACAGGGGTGACTGGTTGTTGTTCGAATGGCCCTTGTGACAAATGTGACCCTGGCCGATGTTTGCGTGCCTGTGCACCATTCGAACAACCCGGGCATGCATTGGGATGATTCCGAGTGAAACGCCTGCACCTCTGAATAAATTAATCGTATTTGATATTTAAGATGTGAGACCTTCTGCTTTAATTTAGGCATGGCTGGCGAGTCACGGTCGAACCAAGCTTTCATGGTAGGATAACTCAACCTTGGATCGAGGGGTTACTAGCGATGATTGGCGACGCATCGCAGGGAGCCAGATAGTCCCGATTAGACTTTACGATACGATGTGGTATTCTGGCTTCACCAATTTGCTGGATGAATTGGACTAATAAATACTTTAATTAATCATGCATACATGACATTGCATTTGAGGAGGACTCGTGTAGCTTGGTTGCTTGATGTGACACCAGCGCTACCTTGAGCACCTCATGTCATTTCTCTGTGTTATCCGGGCTGTGTACTCAGTCACGACTTATGGCCTGCTAGACAGGTGGACTGTGGATTCTGATACCAGTTGGTCGGGCCAGGGCTTACTCGGGACATGCATTGTGTGAGGAATCATGACATCCATACATTTAATCAACTAGCCTAAGATGATATATTATTTGTGTTTGGTCATTACCTAATTTTGATTGATTTGACAACATGCTTAAGGATTAATACACATATATGAACCTATTTATAATTTAAATATCCCGAGTCTAACCTTGGGGTTATTTCTTCACTATGTTGGCGTTTGACGCCTTCCATTTAACATATGCAGATGCCCAGGAATAGGATCAGTTGGTGGCGCGCACGGGCGCCTTATAGCCTTTTAGCTTCGTCCCTTTTAGTAGATGTATTTTCCATTCCTATTACTTTTATTGTGATTCGTATACTTCTCATATGGGCTTACACTGCGATTGAATTGTACATCTAGGGTGTTAGTCCTATATTTTTTGATTTAGTTACCTCCGCTTTGCTTATGATCCGCTAATTGAAATGCATTACTCTGATTATTTGTTAATTGAATGAATATAAATCTGATTGAGGACACACGTGGGTACATTTTCCACGTGTGGCATTCCTAAACTAGCATTCTATTTAGTTAACTCTCGGGAACTCGGGATCAAAGTCTCCATACTCGGGTGCCGATTTTTCGAGGTGTTACACTATTGTAGTCCCGCAAGACAGTGGCCAGGTTGGATGGAAAATAAACATTATAATGGGCCCTAGGAAGTTTTTAATGGTGGACGTTCAATCAACACTGTTTTCCTGTGGTGTGGCCCACTTGAGATTTAGATCTGCCTCATTTTTTATCAAATGCCCTTAATTGAGATTTCAAAACTAATGGACCGTGGAGATATAAAACACATACAACATAGATGTGCAATGCATACATGGAGGTGGTGACGCTCACTTCCGCCTCTTTTCCCTTCCGCAGAAACAGTCACCCACATTGTTTCCACTAATCTCAGTTCCACTCAATTTAGGTTTCCAAACGAAATCTTGTTTGGCTGGAACTTGCCACCAAACACACCAGTTAAAATCGAATTATGTTGGAATTCAAATTTTAAGCTAGAAAAAGGTTTCTAGATGCCAACCAAACGGGCCCTAGCAGGGGCTCTATGAGCCGACCGTGGTGAATGTGTTTTATCTACACTCATGAACCCAAAAGGGAAGCAAATTAAAAGCTTAAGTGGACCACATCATGGGAAGCAGTCGTGACAGTGACAACTACGGTTGAAACCTTTCTAGGTCCCACTGTGATGTTTATATGCCATCCAACTTGTTCACAAGCTCACATAGACATTGATGAAGAACTTGTTTATAAGGTCATATAGACCTGGATGAAGTAAATACCAGCTGGATGAACTTGTTTAAAAACATCAAATGGATTGGATTCAAACAATGTGGTGGGACCCACAGACATCTAATGTTGGTCATCCCCCTCCCAACTTTTTCCCTTGAAGTGGCCAAAATGAAACATGGATCGGCCTTATTTAATTTTGGGCCCCTGAGGTAAATAGGGCTCTCAATGGGGCGGGTTAGATCCGAAATCCGATTCACTCTGAATTTGTATAATGCAGATTTGGATCTTAAAATAGGTCTGATTATTTAAATGGACCGGATTTGGATATTAAAATAGGTCCGATTACTTAAATGGATCGGATTTGGATTCACAGAAACATATCTGAGTTTGATCCAAATCCGATCTAGATCCGACTCATTGTCACCTTACCGTATATGTTATATTCATGCTGGCCATCCATTTTCCAGATTATTTTAGGCCATGTCTCAAAATTGAGACATGCCACTCTCAGGTCAACTATATATAGGGCTGACAGTCGGGCAAGTTGGGTCGGGTTGGTGCTCAACCCTAACCCAAGGTTCCTTTACCTCAACCCTAACCCAACCTCGGGTTGGGAATTCTCAACCCAAGCTCAACCCAAGCGGGCTCGGTTGGGTTGATTAGGTTGGTCGGGTTGATACATGCTAATATTTTCATTATTACATTACTTTATTACGTTTTAATACATGTCTTCTTATTTATACCCGTGACTTTCTTAATTATTATGTAGTTATTTATTATAAAAAAACTTTGCTTTTTTCCAAACAAACAAGCTAAAAATTAAGATAACTACTCCTTTAACACTTAAGCACATCAAATTCAAGCATATCAAATTTCAAACATTATAAGTTTACTTACTAAAGTAATATAAACTAATTAGTTTACTTAACTAAAGAATAGTAAAATTATAAGTAAATTATATATAAATCTGGTTCGGGTTGGGTCGGGCAACCCGAGACCTCAACCCAAGCCCAACCCAAGCTTTATCAGGTTGGCGTTTGCATAGCCCAAGCTCAAGATCAGGTTCGATACTTCCTGCCTAAGCCCAACCCAATGTCAGGTCGGTCACGGTTCGGTCTGGTTGAACCCGCCCAACTTTCAACCCTAGTCCATATCACAGTAAATAGTGGGATTTGCATCATTTCACTACTAAATTAAATATATTATATTATATTTTTTTTTTTATTTATAATGGGGTGGATTCGGACCTAGATCCAACCCAAATCTGATGGCTGTATGAATTTTGGATCGGAAATGGATCTAACTATTTATAAATGGATCTGTATGGATATCACCTTTTGAATCCGAGTTGGATCCGAATCCGTCTACAGATATTTGGACTTGGAGCCGGATCCAACTGGATCCGATCCAGATTGGACCCATTGAGAGCCCTAGGGGTAAATAAAATCCAGGCTCTTCTGATGGACGGTCTAGATTTCACACAAACTATATGTGATCTTTCGTTATGTGTTTTAAAGGTGTTGTACATGCTAGTGTCCAAGCTTGTACGGTACAGCTCGAATTTTAAGTTTTCACAAGTGGGTCCACAGTTCAGTGACGTGGACGGTTTACAAAAGATCCTCTCGTGTTGGAAGAATCCTAACCCTTTAAAAGGCTGTCCCCAAATACACGGTTAGGAGAGAAAATAAATGGACGCCCACCATTGAAACCTTCGTGGGGGCCATCATGAAGTTTACATGCCATCCAATCCGTTCATAAGTCCTACCAGGATGAATAGAAAACCCAATTTATCAACCAAAACTTCGGTGGCCACAAGAAGATTTCGATGCTGTCTATCCCATCCCACCGCTCCCTGTGGGGTGCCCCACCTGAGTTTTGGATCGGCCTCTTTTTGGGGTCAGTCCTAACATGATCTGGCATAAATGATGGCCCCACACAGCTTTTCGTTGCAGCGGCTTCCTACAAAAGTTGTTACAGGATATTTTATATAGTCAACCTTTGTGTACGTGAGGCAGTTCCCACTCTGATTATTTTATTGGCCAGCATTTGACTTTGACTTTCATTGATTGTATGTGGAGTTATTTGATACTCCGATAGAATGTGATGGTTGATACTAGAGGTGGGCACAAACCAAGCTAGCTCGAAAGCTAGGCTCGGATTGGTTCAAAAAAGCTCGGCTTGGATTTGTTCGAATGGAAGTTCAAACCAAACCAAGCCTCCGAGTCAAGCTCGTTTGAAAAAACAAACCAAACTCAAACTAGGGTAGTTCCGGTTCGGCTCGACTCGAAGCTCGATTTGATTCAGCTCAGTTTGAATCGGCTTGTAGATTATAAGCACAATGTTTCCTGTGGTGTGATCCACTTGAGCTTTGGATATGATTCCATTTTGGGATCATGTCCTAAAATGATATGTAAAACATATGGATAACATGGATAATACATGTACATTATGACATGGATAATACATAATACATATACATGAATACACACTGTTTCCTTGCACTTGTAAGATTATGCTTGTGTACTTTTGTTTGGAAAATACTCTTACATGTCTATTTTGAAGTTGCACTATTTTGGAGGATGTTAAACATCATATAGTAAGATATGTTTGTACTTTTTTTTTCTAACTTTTTAAATTCTTTTCTATTTAAATGAATAAGAAAAAAAAAAAGCCACTATTTGTTTGAGCTCGACCCGGCCCGGTTTGAAATTTTCAAGCAAGCCGATCCCGGCTCGAATCAAATTTTTCTGGAGCAAACCAAACTCGGGCCGCATGGGTCAGCTCGAAGCCCAAACTAAGCCGATCCACAAATTGTGGTGGTACAAAAACAAACCAAACCAAACTAGGGCTAGCTCGGCTCGGCCCGGATCGTTGCCCACCTCTAGTTGATACACAAGCACTAAGAAAACCATATGAGATATACATTGACTAAAATTAAACGGACCAAAGTGCGGGTCCAATATTAATATTGGATATTAATCGGACAATCCTATTATTCTAATATTTATAGAGAATGTCCCAAGTCAAACTAGCTGGACCACGAGTTATAATCTAGCCAGTGGATAACTTCTAATGTTTCATGTGTGTGTGAGATCTGGTCCATCCAATAGGTTGGCCCCATCACAAGGATGTCAGTGGCCAAAAACTGCCATTTCCATTCACCAAGTGGACCACACTTGTATTTTAATATTTATCAACGGCTACAGTACTTTTTCATGGTGTAGCTCACCTGACGAGGAGTAGATAGGGTTGCCCTTGTAATAAGTGATCATCATGATGGAGCCAATCACTTAAGAGGTTGTCGGTTATCTGCGTGTGGACCACAAATTGCGATCCAAGGGATCTGACTTGAGACATTCTATAGTAGAATTAGGACCGTTGACTATTTTTAATTTTGACCGTCCATTAAATAGCCAGGTAATAAACTAGGGTGTGGATTTCAACTGTTGTAGAGAGTCCACGTAAGGGGCCACCATGACGTGTGTGTGACATCCACCCTGTCCATCATTTTCCCGGGGAATGTTAAAACGTGAGCCTGTTAAAGAAGGTCCATCGAAAAATAGTTCAAGTGGGCCACACCACAGGGAAAAGTGGGGACCGTGGCAACTACGGTTGAAACCTTCTTTGGACTTACCTTCTGATCGGGTTGGATGGTGTTTATCAGACGAATATCATAGTGGGCCCCACAGTTTTTTGTTCCACGGTCCTGCGTTTGTAAACGGTTTCATTGCCTCCGGACATTTCAGTGTCCCGCCACTGGATGGCGCTCCATGGTCCCCACCATGATGTGAGTGTTTTATCCGCCAAGTCCATCCTTTTTTCTGGATCATTTTAGGGCATGAGCCAAAAAATGAGGCAAATCCAAATCTTAGATGGGCCACACCATAGGAAAATAATGGTGATTAAATGCCCACCATTAAAATCTTCCTAGGCCCTGTGAATGCCCTCCCTGATGTGTAACGTGCATGTGCAGCTGAATGCGCAACGCGGTATGGAAGACTGTTATTCACTAGATGGATGTTTCCGTTGTACGTGCGGTTAATTCTTTCTAGGGCGACGACCTAATGTATAAGGTTTGTTTGGCTTGCGTCAGCTACATGCCTTGGTTATGCAACACCTTCTCAAAGTGGCTAAAATAGTACGTTTGAATGTTTTGAGTCGCCACTAGCTAATTCGGCGAGACAATAGCTTACGATTGCTCGGAGACATAAACTTGCCTAATAGGGTCTAAGAATTGTGAAAATCCTTCAATCAAAGGAACTCTTGTGATTGTCCTGCAATCTTGGAAATCAAGGTAAGGGTTTCAATTATGAGAGAAAAAAAGATCAGGCACTTTTTCTCGCCCATACTTTCATACAGTCTCTATTTTAAAGGGCGTACAATCTTAAGAGAAATCATGTATCTGTAAAATTTACAAAAAATTAAAAAAAGGTTAATTATGCAGCCATGCCACGCATAATCCTACAAGAGAGATAGGCAGGCAAACAGAAATAAAGTAAACATGAAGAAAGAATAAACAATTCTGGCTTTACTTCACAGGGGCTGAAACCCTGGGCAGGTAAACAAAATAAAAAGTGTAGGAATAATAAGCAGTCATAGCCTTGCTTCACGGGCCGAAATCTAAGGCAATCAAATAGAATAAATATAAAAGGCAATAAATGTAAACAAAAGAAAAGGATATTAGTGTTTTGCTAACAAGGAATATACAGGACGAATTGCATTCTGAACTTGACAGATAAGTGAGAAAGAGAAAAGTAAAGGGAAACACCCTTTTCCTAAATCAGAAAAAAAACATTAATGATAGCCGGACGTCCCAAATCTTAACCCTACTACATGCATTGATTAGCCGACTTGAATAAGTTGACTTGTTGCATTTCGACCTAGGCAGATCCCTAGGGATTAGATATAATCGTTGCAGGGTATCTCATGTAGCAAAATTTCTTAATCATAAGGTTGGAAACAAATATATATATATATATATATATATATAACGTTCCTTCTGCCGAATATCCGCCCCTTCGATCAGGGTCCAGATGCTGGTTATATAGAGTGAGAAAACTTTTAGCTTGGCAGGGTCGATAGGCACTTGTCACAAATGATCTATGCAGATCTATCAGAGATTCCGGGCAGATTCAAAATGTGCCACGTGTCCGTTGGCTTGTGCTGAGCCGGACTGATTTTGCCAAGGGGTAGGGTGTCTACAGGCCCACTCTAACGTTTATTTCCTATCCATCCTTTTGATTGGGTCACATAGACGGTGAATGAAAAAATAGAAATGTCAACTTCATTCAAATCTTTTGTAGCCCCTTAAGTTTTTAACGGCAGGCATTTAATCACCACTGCTTTCCCGTGCAGTGGCCCACCTGGGATTTGGACTTACCTTATTTTTTGGCTCATGACTTAAAATGATCTGGAAAAATGGATGGACAGCGTGGATAAAACACTCACATCATGGTGGGGCCCACATAGCACCATCCAGTAGCCAAGTGGCTACTCAGTATGCAATCCCAGTCAGTTTAAAGTACATGCGCGGTGAATAGTAATCGCGCTCGCAGGCGTCTTTAAACCGTCCATTTCTCTCCCTATGCCAATCTATATGCGTAAAGAGATTAATCAATGTTTACACATGCAAAAAAACTTAGAAATTAGAAATTAATTAATGTTTACACGTCCAATCAACTTAAAAATTAGGAATTAATTAATTTTAATAAATATTAGGTGGAGAAGAGTTATTTCACCAGAGAAGCTGACTACGTCCTATCCCAGCCTCTGTAGGGCCCACTGTGATGTATGGGCTTCATCCACACTGTCCATCCACTTTGACAGATCATTTTAGTATATCAACAAAACAAATGAGGCAGATCCAACGCTCAAGTGGACCACACCATGGGAAGCAGCAGTGATAATGACACCCACCGTTGAAATCTTCATAGGGCCAACTGTGATGTTTATTTGCCATTGAACCTGTTCACAAGGTCACATAGACCTGGAAGAAGGGAAAACACAGATGATAGATTGACCCAAAACTTGTGTGGCTTCCAAGAAGTTTTTAATGGTGGGCGTTCAATCCTCACATCTCATTGTGTGGTCCACATGAGCCTTGGAATCTGCCTCATTTTGGGTGCAGACGCTAAAATGAGATGGCAAAATGGATGGACGGCGTGGATAAAACCTATAGGCCGCATAGATACCATTCGGGCAGCAGGAGGCAATCTCCTTCCCTTGGAAAAGGGATGCGGCTTGGGTGGGGCCCACCATGTTGTTTATCTGAAATCCACCTCGACCAGAAGTTGCGTCTCCCCTGTTAAGCTCAGGTCCCAAAACTCAACACTATATATGATTAAGGTGGACCACACGACTGAAAACAGTTTCCAAGGGCATTTTCACCCTTCCCTTAGTATAGCCTAGCTGAATAACTGATGGGTCCGATTTTTGGCCTCAGGCCTCATTTTTAGTATGACATCTAACGTAGGGAGTGGATTGCATATGATCAACAAGGTGGGCCCTATAGAAATCAACCGTGGACATCTCTCTCCCAACTATTTCCCTTGGTGTGGCCCACCTAAATCACAGGTCAGCCTGATTTTATGGATGAATGCTTAATATGTAATTACACATCTAATGATTGGAGTGGATCTCACGTACACTTACCGTGGACCCATAAAAAAATCAAGGGCTGGCCATACCCTTGGCCTGGATTTCGGCCTACGCCATATAGGGTCCTGCCGCTGGGCCCATTTTCACCCTATGAAGCTTGCCAGGCTGGTCAGTTGGGTTGGGTCTGACGTGTGCTTGGAATTGAAACCTGGCAGATAGACAGGTGGGGCCCAACGAAAATCTGAGGATGGGCCCATTTATTATATTCATGGACGGGCTTAGCCCTTGTATACATTGCCAGAGTAGGACTGTAAATGGGTTAACGGATCTGATGGGGTTCCCAAACCCGACTCATTTAGACCCAACTCGTTCGTTAGATGGTACGAGTTTGGGGTCCAATAACAGACCTAATTGTTAAACGGATCTGAATCTAGTTTCCTTTATATTAGGCCCCACCCAACCCAAACAGGTTATGGACCCATCCAGGCTTTGACCCATCCAAACCTGATAAAAATGCTTGCATAACAGATGCAGACCCAGACCAATTAACTCAGACCCATTTATAAATGAGTTTGATGGGTTACATCAAACCCATTTATAAATGGGTTTGATGGATCTCCCTCTACTAGACCTAGACGTATAAATGGGTTTGATGGGTTAACTCATACATGCCCATTTAGTAAAAAGTATGGTTAAAAATTTGGAGCCAGACCCATTTAGTAAATGGATGGACCTGCTTTTAGCTAAACCCAACCATTTACAGCCCTATGCCAAAGTACTAAACAGGCCTGGCATAAGCCTTATTTTAGGCCTGGCTATTAATCGGGTCCGACTCAAGCTAACCCTGACCTGGCCCATTTCCACACCGAGTGAATAGTCGTGGACGGAATGGGCCAATATCAAAGACGGTCCAAAAGGCCAGATATTAGATGGTGGGCATCTTTTATTTAAACCCAGCATGACAGAAGCGGCTCATCGCTATATGCATTATCAAATTCTCCAATCAGCATGCTTTTCGCTTAGTAGGCCATCATCTCATGGACGGTCCAGTTTGCTAGCCATACCGGCATGTGTGGGTTGGAGAGGCAATGGATCAGGACCGTTGAAGCTTCTGAAAAGCCCTAATCCGTTTCTGTCTGGGCCTAAAAGTTCTAATTGAGGCCTCTGAGGAACAGAGTTTGTACATGTGGGCCCTATAGTTGTTTTATCTAAGCCATTGATCTGATGGACCCCATCATAAATGGACCATGCCAGAAAATCTCCTCAATTGGAGAAATCTAACATTTTCATGGTTGGAATGTAAATATATCGTTAAGAAGAAAATGCATCAACAATCTACATTCAACGTAGAAAGGACCAAAATTCCATAAATCAGATTGTGGACCAACTCAGTATACTTTTATCGTACTGAGTACACTCTATAGGGCCCACCATTAGAGCGTTGTATCTGACTCATTTTTGGGCCCATTCCTTAGCGTGTTCTTAGAAAATGAATGAACGGCGTAGATAAACGGACACATCACGGTGGGCCCCACACAGATATGGTCGGACCCTACCCCAATCCGCTTCCAAGAAAAGAGACCCTTTCTGTCTTGGAATATGGACCGTCCGAGCGATCCACACTACAAATGATCTTGGATTCCGTAAGCCATCCAATATTGGACACGTGTTCCATTTTGGCACGTGTACGTGGCTGTAGCTGTCTAGAGTCTATACGCGTGTAGGCTTCATTGAATAAGGGCAGGATAACGTAGCCATCATATGACTTTTTTTCTTCACATCCAAGAAAAGACATTCTCTGATGGATCACCATGTGAACAAAAATTCTCTGAGAATTCCCTTCATATGCATTCAGTTTTACTTGATCCAGACCATTGATATTATTTATCCATCACTTGTTAACTAACAACCCAAAAATCTTGCAGATTGGAGGATTACAACCGTCAAATATTTTGTCATTTTCTGGACCGTCGTTGTAGTTTCCTCTTAAACTTGTTTATAGATGAGCAATAGAAAGGTAAAGAATCTCGAATATGAAAATTTTCGATATGTTCACAATCCACTGCAGAAACCATATGATCAACGGTCTGGATCAGCTAAATGTGGGGACCATTTGTGCAGATTGGTGGGTGCAGACACTGGTCTTATTGTGGTACATCAAGACACTGTAAGTTCTCATTGTTAGAGCATTCTTCCAGGGAGGGAATGATCCCAGTCCGGATATTCTATAACCGTTACAAACGGTTTGTAACGGCGTTATAGCCTCTCTTTTTTATTTTATTAATTAAAAAAATACCATCTCATGTTTATTTAATTTAAAAAATAATGTTTAGCTTTATTATGAATTATTACAGGGCGCGGATTTCCTAGCGAAAGGCTTTCGCAGGAAGTTCCTGCGCTGGGAACCAAGGTGGGGCCACAGTGAATTTTTTTTTTATAAATCCACCCCGTCCATCTGTTTTGGGAGCTCATTTTAGGACGTTAAAACAAAAATGAACCGGATCCAAGACTCAAGTGGGCCTCACTAAAGGAAAAGATGGGTAGGTAAATTACTACCGTTGAAATCTCCCTGGGTCCACGGTGATGTTTATATGACATCTATACGGTTCATAACGTCACTACTACTGGGATGAACCGGATCACAAATATTATCCTAATTCGAAACTCCTATGGCTCTACAAATATTTCAACTATGGACGTTCAATCCTCACATTTTCAGCCCACTTGAGTCTTGGATCCAGCTCATTTTTGTTCTCATGTCCTAAAATGAGCTCCCAAAACGGATGGATCGGGTAAATTTGTCAAAAAGCATTACTTTGGGCCCCACCTTGGTTTCAGCGCTGCACAAGTAGGGGGCGCGATGGAGCGGCTTAGATCCGAGATCTGATTCGCTCCAAATCCGTATAATGTGGATTTGGATCTTAAAATAAGTCTGATTAGTTAAATGGATTGGATTTGGATCTTAAAATAGGTTTGATTACTTAAATGAATTAGATTTGGATCTTAAAATAGGTCTAATTACTTAAATGTACCGAATTTGGATTCACAGAAAAATAATATCAGAGTTTGATCCAAATCCAATTAAGATCTGACTCATTGTCACCTTACTGTATATGTTATATTCATCCTGGCCATGTGTTTTACAGATTATTTTAAGCCATGTCCCAAAATTGTGACACGCCACTCTAGATTGACCATACCTCGATAAATAGTGGAATTTGCATCATTTTTCTATTAAATTAAATATATGATATTATATAATTTTTTGAATTTGTAATTGGGGTGAATTTGGACCTAGATCCAACTCAAATCCGATGGTTACATCGATTTTGGATCAGAAATGGATCTAACAATTTATAAATGGAGAGGGTATGGATATCACCTTTTGGATCCGAATTTGTCTACAAATATATGAACTTGGAATCCAACCCATTGAGAGCCCTATGAGCAAGGCTTTGGCAGGAAATCCACGCCCATTATTACAAGATATTACTGTCTTTGTTTTTTTTTATTAATACCAGCTTCATTATGCTTTAACGACTGTTACGAACGCATTGAAAGCCGTTACATAAAGATAACGGTGATTTCAGTGGTAAGTTACAATTGTGTTGATCTCAGTGAGCCCACTATAATATTTTTATGATATCCAATCCGTCCATCAGATGTTCGATCTCATGTTGGTCCATGATCTCAAAACTCATAATGATCTATGACTTAGGTGGGCCACACAACGGTGAACAGTTTCGAGGGCGACATTTACCATTGACTGTGCAGGCGGCTTGCTAAAAATCCATTCCATTCACGTGTCACATCCCAACAGGCTGAAGGGACACCATTCCAACAAACACTCTGGTGGGCCCAGCATAATCAACCGTACGCATTTCCCACCAACCGTTTAACTGTGGTATGGCCACTTGCAAACATCGCGGCTGGACCCACAGATGCCGACACGGCCTTAGTATGGAATAATTTCGGACCGTTACACTCCTCAGATGGGCAAAGTGGATAACACAAATGGACGGCTAGAAAAAATTCCCTTCATTCATTCGTTTGCTTTTTGTACACTCTAGCTCACCTGAGTGACAAGGACAGGTGGTTAGGTAAGAAGACCAATACAATGCGGCCCACCCAATGAAAGCATGTGGAAAGCCAAGGCCGACGTGGATTGCTTAGAGACTTGTGGGGCCCACCATTATGTATGTGTTTCATCCATGCCGTCCATCCGTTTTAGCCGCTCCTTTTAGGGCATGAGGCCAAAATCGAAGCATCTCCGAAGCTCAAACGGACCACACCACAGGAAAAGGTGGGGATTGAACGCCTAGCGTTGAAAACTTTACGGGTTGAATGGTCTGGATCCACACCACAGGTACTGGAAGCATGCCTAAAGCAAGATGGATCCGTGGATCCAGACCATCCAGCCCGTGAGGTCCCACTAGTGAACTGCCCACGGTAAAACCGGACACCGCACGTGCTATGGTCTTTGAGTGGACGATCGTCCAAAATTGAAAGGAAAAAAATCAACGGTCAGGATTTTGAGTTCTATGCGATCTTTAACAGTGGACCATCTATGGACAGAACCCAAGAGATCAATCGTCCAAATTCGATCAACCAAAATAGTAAGAAGAGTAAAAAGAATTTCACAACTGAATTTACAGTTACAAAAGGCCCCTTTGTGGCCATGAAACACGAAATCCTTCCACACTCCAACATCCATATCTACACAATCACAATAGCAACACAAGGTGTACGGCTACTTTGCTAGCCGTCCACTTATTCACTATCTTCAAACTATTATATCCACACTTGGCATCACTCCTAGCAAACCATGGCCCACCTTCGCAATCCGGTCCGTTGATCATGATTCTTTATCCCAAGCTTGAAATGTGTCGATCATGATTTTCGATCCGGACCGTGAATTGAGTGCTCTTGGTGTGCCTACATCACTTATGTGATCATCAGAGAAGCAGTCGAGAAGACAGACGGCGGGCAGGCGATTGAGCGGCGTTGGAGCTAATGAGCTGCGACGTAGATGATGGACCGATGGAGGACGATGAAGAAGATGAGATGACACGGTCCGGCCGGAAGAGCTGGATTTCGGTCGTCTGGAACCGTCCAGAGTCTCCCGGGAGTCTAACGTATGAATTGGACGGTGGCGATTCACAGAACCATGATCCAGCCATTGGAGCTTGTCCACTAGACCTGTATTGGACTATGACTCTGTAGACATAAGGGATGAGACCTTCCATGGAGAGAGAGAGAGAGAGAGAGAGAGAGAGAGTTGAATTGCTTGGGAGAGAGAGAGAGGGAGAATTGAATTGGCTGAAAGAGGAGGCATTGGCTTATATACAGGAGAGAATGGGAAGCGGATTGCTTGCTGTGCACACACGCGTGTACAAGACAGTTCATGCACACGCCATTTGATGGTGTTCCAGGAATGAGATCCTAGCCGTACATCAGATGGGTGCCGCCAAATGTATCTTTTCTTGAATAAATCATGCCCGTGTTCGGACGCAAATTGCCTGTGCCCCATGACTACAGGAATTTCCTGTGGGCGGAAGGTACGTGGGGCGCATCGTGATGAAATTATGAAATCCACACCGCCCATCACTTTGGAAAGATCCTGATAGGACATAAGGTTAAAAATATGGCAGATAAAAAAGTTCAAGTGGGGCACACCACAGGAAAAGTTGGATTGAACACCCACCATTGAAACCTTCACACGTTGAGACAAAAGTTCTGGATCAGGCCAATACTTATGTTTTTCAGTTCATCCCAGTGGTGGTAACATTATGAACGGTTTGGATGGCATATAAACATTACAGTGGTCCCTGGGAAGCTTTCAACAGTGGACGTTTCCGTTCTCATTGTTTCCTTTCGTGTGACCTACTTGTGCTTCGGATCTTCCTCAGTTTTTGGATTATATACTAGGGTGATATTTAAAAACTGATGGACGGAGTGGATTTATCACAGACATCAAGGTGGACCCCACGAATTTCACGGGACAGCCACCGACCGGTTTAAAAATTCCAAAGCTTTTCACCCGTCCAATTTTCTTTGTAGGTTGTGGCCTAAATAATAATCTGATTAGCTCTTGTTTTATGATATACCATCAAATCAATGTGATCCACATTTTGGACGGCTTGGATCCCGTTTTATTTTTCCATGGTTGCACACGTTGTGGCGTGTAGATGAGATGCCTGTACGTACATGTGGGCTCGGCAATTTCTTTAAAAAAAAGACAAAATATTCTGATAATTGGATGACGTGGAGTGTTGGCTTCGAATCAATTTCTCCACGCGAAGCCACTCTCGTTGCAAGCGACTTCAACGCAATCCAAAAGGATTCGAAATTATACGGTAGAACTGGAAGGACTGAAATACAGTAGATCTCTTTCTCCACCGTACACGTGGTCAAATATATTTAAATCTGGACCGTACATACAGTGAAATATACTTAGTATAGAAACTGTCTCGAAACTTAAGCTAATCAGATCATCAATTCCATCCAACCAGACACCTTCAAACGGACGGTAGACAAGAAAGCGAGATGGCTGCGGTTATCTGATGGATGTTTTCTTTTAAATATATGCTATCCAATGTGATGCCGACTAGATGGACCGTCTCGATTGATACATCTCCCCTGAAAGATGAAGACTGGTTAGATGGTCTGCCTGTTCAGTTCGTTTTGGCCAGACGTATCATGTCCCTCCAAATAAGGGCCATTGAAGAGGACTGAAAGGTATTTCCAAACCGTAGCCGTCCACTTACATCTCACCAAATCCCACTAATGCCACTAAAATCTATCGTTTTTAACTAATGCTAGTTGAAGTGTATTTTTCTTCGTTTCCAACGTCTCTTATCTTCTATCGCTAGTACTAGTTAGAGTATGGTGGACCGTTAAAGCTCACACATCCACCGAACACGTGGACGCACACGGATCGATTTCGATCGTTCAAAGTGACATTGGGAATTAGATGATCGGACGATCCAAACCGTTTGATCATGGCCAATGATCATTTTGACGGTCAATCAGGTGAGAATATTATTTGAACCGTACGTATGAAAGATGGGGATGATAAAGACTCTGATGGGCCACACCAATGGGCGCCCACCGTATTTTCACTTCATCCTAGTGAGTTTAACTCGGTTGCTACTTTCTGAAACCTGAATCTACTGTATCCCCAGTTCTGTGGGGCCCACCGTGATGTATTAGTTATATCCATTCCGTCCATTGGTTGCACCATCCCGTGTTAGGACATAAACTAAAATATGGGTAGATTTAAAACTCAAAGTGGGCTACACTACAAGGAATAGTGGGAATTGAATGCCTGCCATTCAAACCTTTTTGGGGCTACAAAAGTTTTGGATGAGGCTGATATTTTTGTTTTCCCGTTAGAATCGGCTTATGAACGGGTTGGATGGCATATAAACAGCTCAGTAGGCGTAGGAAGGCTTTTATGGGTTGTCTTTTTCATCCCAGCTGTGGACCACTTGAGTTTTGGATCTTCCTCACGTTTGGGCTAACGTTTTAAGATGAGCTGGCAACGCAGATGAACGGAGTGGATATAACACAGAACGTCACAGTGGGCCCCACATCTCAGGTGAGACAAAAGGCATGCCACAGCTGTCCATTTGTCGTGAACAATCCGAACTGAGGCAAGTTAACTGGCCTTATATTTAGACCGAAGATATAAACAACTTAAAGGGAAGTTCAGATATCGTACACGTGTCTATACTAAATTGGGTGTAAATGGAAAATAGAGATGGAGATAAATGAGTTGAGTATAAATGGCTGACCTAATTATGTTTGAATGAGAGCAAGGAACAGTTTGTTTTTCATAAATATTGATAATTAAATAGACGCAAATAGGTAATTATTACAGTTAAACAAGGTTTGATAGGAACATTATTTACTCCTTGTAAATACGTTAAAAAAGGATTATCATATATTCGTGAGCCCTATTGTGATCTCTATGATATATTCATACTATCTTTCCGTTTCCCGTAACATTTTAAAGCATGAACGAAAAAATGAGGCAGATTGGAAGCTCAAGTAGCCTACACCATAGAAAATTCTAGTCATAAAAGGTTTTTAACGGTAGATATGCAAACCACTATTTTATGTGGTGTGGTCCAATTGAGCTTTGGATTTGCCTCAAATTTGGATTAGTGCCTTAAAATCACCTCGCAAAATGAATGGATGCTATGGATAAGCCACATGTATCACAATGGGCCCCATAGAAAATCCATACTTTCTTTCATTTTAGTGCCCAAAAAACAAAACGGTGATTGTTAAAAAGTATAAGAATTACATGTTAAATAATCATTACACGTTTACTGAAAGCACACCGTGCAAATGAAAATCAAACACCCCAAAATGAAATACATTTAAAATTCAAATATTTTATTTGAATGGGAGTAAATGGGACCAATTAGACACCCGAATCCTTGACTCAAGTGGCAGACCAAGTGAAGATAGCCTGATCTCAACGGTTGAGTCATGGCATCAATTCCTGTAGTGGAGTTGGTTAATATTGTGATGTGACTGACAGGGGGTGGGTGGATTCCTGTAGTGGAGGTGGCTAATATTGTGTGTGCTAACAAAAAAAAAAGTCACTAGGACATATGTAATATCTTAGATTAGCTCTATTATCTTAAATAATATACATATGTGATATTTAATAGAACAATTGTAATGAGCCCATTGAAATATATACTTTTGCTAAAATTGAAACAAATATTATCCTTAGGTGGGTCACAAACATAAGGATCATAAGCAAGCAACCCGCTACCATTTTTTAACCATCTATTTAGATGGCTAACCTTTGGATGGTTTATGTCATTCTATTAATGTGATTTTAGTGATGTAGTCGATAATTAAATTATTTTGGAGAATCATCATTGTGCCACATGTATGGTGGACATGCGCGTAGTGGCACCTTTGTTTGCTTATCCGACTCTCCAAAGAATTTTCAAAAGGCATTTCACCTCACCTCATTTATTTTCAAATCCAACAGTATCTCATTTATAGGCTCTCATTTACTCTCATTTAAATACACTTCAAATATCACATACCTCCATCCCATTTACCCACAGTTACTCCTATCTAAATGGCACCTTATCTTTAAAAAAAGATTATCACGCCTACTACTTTATGGATAGAAATCATAATGATGGTACTATTTTACCAATTCAATGTCAAATCATAAAATCCATTTGCTATAATTTTTAATTTTGAGATTTTCTATATGATATAATTAAAAAGTGCAATGATTATGATGGTAAAATAAAATGTACATCCTCACGTTTGTTGAATATTATATAAAATTACAACGACGATACATTATCATTGCATTGCTGTGGTAATAGACCTATTTATTTTTATTTTGAGATAAGTAAAAATGTTTAAATTTTTTGATATTTTTCACCTAACTTTGAATTATAAATGCATATCTTTATTTTTTACTTTTGGTCAAGAAGGACAACATATCAATATCAGGGTGTAACTAAAAGTTGGGAAATTAAAGGCCCGTTTGGATGCTACCAAATAAGTTATTTTTTCTACTTACAATAATAGATAAGTAACTTATTTTAGATAAATAAATATGGTTTATGATTAGTTGTAAATAACTTTTTTTTACTTAAAATTACTTTATCACTTTAGGTAATTTTTTTTTTAGCTATTTGGCTTTTCATAAATTCCTGAAGATGAAGAGAGACATTAAGGAAGACAAAAGAGAGGAGAAGCTGATAAGTAAGTTTTTTTTTTTTTTTTTGAAAGCAAGTGAGGGAACTCTTTTATTACTTATCCAGGAGAAGGCCTGAAAGCATATAACAAAAGGGGCATGCCCCTAAAAAAAAAAACAAAGAAAATGAAGTTATCCTCACCCCGGGCACAATGAAATAAAATAAAAGAAAAATAAAGGAAAAGAGAAAAATGAATAAAAGAAGGGGGCGGGGAAAGCCCCCAACTCGGGACACCATTATATCAAAGCAGCGATCTCAACGTCAATGATAAAACGGAAGAAGATAGATAAGTACATTGTTTTAATAAACATACTAATCTACTTAATAAGTAAATACCAAGATAAAGCTAATTGAGCCATAAGTAGCTTACTTTAAGTAACTTATGATCCAAACACCCTTAAGTAACTAAGTGTGCTTTTTATCACATTGAGTAAACTTTGTTGGGCTCACCGGAAATGTATGTGGTCACACAGACATGGATGAAATGAAAACACACCGATCAGCTTGATCCAAAACTTTTGTGGCCCCAAGAATTTTTCAATACTAGACGTTTAATTCACACCATCCATCTATTGTTTCAGCTCATTTTAGGGGTTGAGTTTAGAATTAAAGCATATTGAAAGTCCAAGTAGACTACACCAAAGGAAACAGTGGGAAAAAATAAACTCCACCATTGAAACCTTCTTAGGGCTCACAGTGATGTTTATTTGTCATCCAATCTATTCATAATATCACACCGACATGGATGAAATGAAAACATAAAGATAACAAAAACGTGGATGAAAGGAAAACGTAAAGATCAGCTTGATCCAAAACTTTCGTGGCCCCAAGAAACTTTCAATGGTAGACGTTTAATTCACACCGTGACCAGTAGTGTGGATCACGTGAGCCTTGGATATACTTCATTTCTTAGATCAAGCCCTAAATTTATCTGGTAAAATGGATGGACGGAGCGGATAAAATACATAAATCACGGTGGGCCGCACATAGTTTACTCAGTACGCTTAGCATGCCGAGTTACTCAGTACGAAATCCTTGTATATGCTCTTGAGAGGATATCAAGTGATCAGCCCCGATGTTGGAAGAGGCGAACGGGTTAGAACACTCCGGCTAAGATTGTTCTAGCCATAGATCTGTTTCATAAACCATGGCCCACCTGATTAATGGACGGATCAGATTCTTAAGTCAGGACATCAACAAATTGAAAATTTCATGATGGACGGATTGGATCTCGTACCTTATGCAGTGCTGGCACATGTGATGGGGTGTGCATGAGCTGTGCACGTGTCTGGGCTTACAAACGTCCAATAATAGGTTTTTCTAGCCTCACGCACAGCTTTAAAATGCATTACACGTGGCAACTATACAAAGTTGTGTGTATCCAATCCAAGTGTCTCATAAGGTGGACTGTACAGTGAGATGTATGCACGCGAAAATGAGTGGATCGCACGTTTAGATTGAATGTGGACCGTCCCACAACTTCTTAAAATATCAATTTTGTGTTTGTACGGTTGGCTCACCTAATAAGTGGACCATCTTTTGGATATATCCAACTTCATGGTGGGGCCCATCTTATGCAAAGCTAAATCTGAAATGGTTTTTGCCAAATCTAAACTGTTCAAAAAATCTGAAATACCAAAAATAGGCTAAAACACTAAGGTCCGGTAAAATATTCATGATGGTCTTGTTGATCTACGAGTAGATTGATAATTCAGGGTTCTTTACTTAGTCTCTACAAACAGCGTCATACCCGAGTCAACCCGATCATCGGAAAACTCTTCTGAACCGTATGATCTTCCAACTCCTAAACTAATTCCATCAGCAAACTCTTCTGAACCGTATGATCTTCCAACTCCTAAACTAATTCCATCATTTCTTTAGTAAAAACATTCATTTTAGTCCCCAATACATGTAAACACACGTGTGGGTACGCATTATAACTGACAAATCAAAGGTAACGCCCAAGGACTTCCAATTCCCAAGTTAGCGAAAATCCGAGGCGTTACAATTATTGTGGTAATAGACCTATTTATTTTTATTTTGAGATAAATAAAAATGTTTAAATTTTTTGATATTTTTCACCCAACTTTGAATTATAAACACACATCTTCATTTTTACTTTTGGTCAAGAAGGACAACATATCAATATCAGAGTGTAAGTAAAAGTTAGGAAATTAAAGGCCCGTTTGGATGCTACCAAATAAGCTACTTTTTCTACTAACAACAATAGATAAGTAACCTATTTTAAATAAATAAATATGGTTTATGATTAGTTGTAAATAACTTTTTTTTTACTTAAAATTACTTTATCACTTTAGTTAAAAAAAATTTTAGCTATTTGGCTTTTCATAAACTCTTGAAGATGAAGAGAGACATTAGGGAAGACAAGAGAGAGGAGAAGCTGATAAGTAAGTTTTCTTTTTTTTTTTTTAAAGCAAGTGAGGGAACTCTTTTATTACTTACCCAGAAGAAAGCCTGAAAGCACATGCCCCTAAGAAAAAAAACAAAGAAAATGATGCTACCCTCACCCCGGGCACAATGAAATAAAATAAAAGAAGAACAAAGGAAAAGAGAAAAATGAGTAAAGGAAGGGGGCAGGGAAAGCCCCCAACTCGGGACACCATCACATCAAAGCAGCGATCTCAACGTCAATGATAAAACGGGAGAAGATGGATAAGTACATTTTTTTAATAAACATACTTTTCTGCTTAATAAGTAAATACCAAGATAAGGCTAATTGAGCCATAAGTAGCTTACTTTAAGTAACTTATGATCCAAACGCCCTTAAGTAACTAAGTGTGCTTGTATCACATTGAGTAAACTTTGTTGGGCTCACCGGAAATGTATGTGGTCACACAGACATGGATGAAATGAAAACACACAGATCAACTTGATCCAAAACTTTTGTGCCCCCAAGAATTTTTCAATATGAGACGTTTAATTGACACCATCCATCTATTGTTTCAGCTCATTTTAGGGGTTGAGTTCAGAATTAAAGCATATTGAAAGTCCAAGTAGACTACACCAAAGGAAACAGTGGGAAAAAATAAATTCCACCATTGAAACCTTCTTAGGGCTCACAGTGATGTTTATTTGTCATCCAATCTGTTCATAATATCACACAGACACGGATAAAATGAAAACATAAAGATCACAAAAACGTGGATGAAAGGAAAACGCAAAGTTCAGCTTGATCCAAAACTTCCGTGGCCCCAAGAAACTTTCAATGGTAGACGTTTAATTCACACCATTACCAGTAGTGTGGATCACGTGAGCCTTGGATATCCTTCATTTCTTAGATCAAGTCCTAAAATGGATGTACGGAGTGGATAAAATACATAAATCACGGTGGGCCCCACATAGTTTACTCATTACGCTTAGCATGCCGAGTTACTCATACGAAATCCTTGTATATTCTCTTGAGAGGATATCAAGTGATCAGCCCCGATGTTGGAAGAGGCGAAAGGGTTAGAACACTCCGGCTAAGATTGTTGTAGCCATAGATCTGTTTCATAAACTGTGGCCCACCTGATTAGTGGACGGATCAGATTCTTAAGTACATCAACAAATTGAAAATCTCATGATGGACGGATTGGATCTCGTACCTTATGCAGTGCTGGCACATGTGATGGGGTGTGCATGAGCTGTGCACGTGTCTGGGCTTACAAACGTCCAATAATAGGTTTTTCTAGCCTCACGCACAGCTTTAAAATGCATTACACGTGGCAACTATACAAAGTTGTGTGTATCCAATCCAAGTGTCTCATAAGGTGGACTGTACAGTGAGATGTATGCACGCAAAAATGAGTGGATCGCACGTTTAGATTGAATGTGGACCGTCCCACAACTTCTTAAAATATCAATTTTGTGTTTGTACGGTTGGCTCACCTAATAAGTGGACCATCTTTTGGATATATCCAACTTCATGGTGGGGCCCATCTTATGCAAAGCTGAGATGTCTCACTCACGTTACAGTTTGACACGTGTGCTATGAAAGTGGTGCATCATATGAAAATGATGCTTCTTTTTCTGCCGTTGAAATTTCATTGTATTAGGGAGTTAATTGATACTCTGGCAGAGTATGACGTTTGATGAGCATGCACTCAGAAATTGTACACATGGCATAGTTTAACTAAAATTAAGCTGACTAAATTGTGGAAAAAAAAAACTGTCAATAAAATCCACCCGCAAAATAATATTGTCTGAATAATCGCAGCCTCTGATTTATGGACATCTGTTAGTTGAAAAGGGGACCGTTGAATATTTTCATTTTTAACCGTCCAATAAATGTCTCCCATTCCCATGGTCATGTAATCACATTAGCTTAGTTTTTTGGTTCGCGATGCATCTAAGCTGGGACCGATGATTCGGACAGTTTCGTTTGAATCACGTGACTAAGTAATTTCGAAGTGCCTGCGTATCATCTCTGACAATTACCAGAGTATCAAAGCTTTCCTCATTATATTATTGTTATTGTCATTTTCTTTCACAGAGGGTGGAAAATTGATGAGCAACCGCCACATGCTTTTTTTATGAATACCGGGAGCTATAAAAAAGCTGGCCCACCTATGATCGCGATGGACCATCGGATAAGCGAGGTGTACTGTAGATTGATCATAGCCCTATCAATCGCATCGGATGATCAGATCCATTCAAATAAATAGCCTGAAAAATGGATGGCGAGATCATCTTTAATTTATCATGCCGTTAATACTATGGATCTGATTATCTAATCATGGTTAATCTCACGTCAAGCACAATCTACGGTGGATTCATCCTATTCAACGGTCTTTATTAATCGTGAGTGGATCCACTTGGGCCCGCATGAGTGCTAGATCGAGGCTCCTGGATGATCATGTTTCTCGAGTATTATATTGCGGACGCCAATCGACTGTGCCCCTGTGGTCGTCGGAAGCTATGTGGGGCCCACAGAGATGCCCATGAAATATCCACTCCGTCCATCAGTTTCTCAAGCTCACAAATAGATAGGATTAAAAAAATTAGCTACCTCCAAAACTCAGGTGGGCCACATACAGGAAACGGTGAAAATGGAAACCTCCACCATTGAAACCTTCCTGGAAACGACCGTGATGTTTATATGAAATCCAAACCGTTCATAAGATTATTACCACAAAGTTTCCAATGGTGGGCGTTCAATACTGTTGTTTGGTGCGGCGTGGGCGACTTGAGTTTTAGATCTGACAGATTTTTGTATTCCTATCTATTGTGAACTTGAGAAGCTGATGACCGGAGTGGATTTCTCTCGTCTATCTCATAGGCAATTCGCATCCCTGATATAGTTGCGATGCAGCACACATTCGGGCACAAGTGGACCCACTTACGATCAATAAAGACCGTTGAATAGAATGAAACCACCATAGATTATGCGTGACGTGAAATTAACCATGATTGGATGATCAGAGCCATAAGATTAACAGCATGTGAAATGGACGGTAAGATTAAAGATGATCTCACCATCCATTTTGTAGGACATTTATTTGAACGGATCTGATCATCTGATGAGAGCTATATAGGGATATAAGTGCAACCCTCCTATCCGATGGTCCATCTTGATAAGTGCTCGGCCAACCCTTACATAGCCCATGGTATCCATAAATAAAAAAAATTAAAAAAAAAACATGTAGCTGAATCCCTTGTATTACAGCTTATCGGTAGCTATCACGTGACCTGCACGAAACTACAATATTTAAAACAAGCTTTGGGTAAGCAACTAGATTATGAGCTGTTTGGATGGTGGACAGCTTACTTAAGGTAATGGGGTCCATGTCCACTTGGACGTGGACGTTAATGTACTGTAATGTACTGTGATTAGGTGAGTGGATAGATTGTCCATGGATGTTGCTGTCTTGCGTTTGGATGACACTTCCTTGGGGCACTGCTTCCGTGGATACCTGGCTGTGGAGCCCACTTTGATTTTTATACCTTACATCCACGCCGTCCATCAGTTTTTAAAGCTCATTTTAGAGAATGATCCCAAAAATGAAGCAGATCTAAATCTTAGGTGGACCACACCACAGGAAATAGTGGTGATTGAATGCACACCATTAAAAACTTGGGGGCCACCGGAATGTTTATTTGCCATCCAGCCTGTTGATAAGGTCACAAAAGCCTGTATGAAGGGACCACACAAATATCAGCTTGATCCAAACTTTTGTAATCCATAAGAAGTTTTTAATGCTTAATCACCACTGTTTCCTGTGGTGTGGTCCACCTAAGATTTATATATGCTTCATTTTTTGGATTATGACCTAACACGAGCTGTCAAAACGGATGGACAGCGTGGATGTAAGGAAAATGCATCATGGTGGGCCCCACAGACGGTGGATGTAAGGAAAATGAAGTACGTTCACTGTTCAGGTGGGCTATGGTTTAAAAAAAGTATGGTTGAAGTTTTAGAAGCCGACACTGATGAGTGGGCAATCGTGATTTTTGTGCAAGATCATCTTTTAAGGTCCGACTCACCTGACGACAGGCTTGGATATTTTACCTTCTGCCATGTCGGCACATGTGATGGTGTGGACACGCTATCTCTTGAGATTAATTAGGGACGTGGATTGAAGTGGGCCACACGATAGGAAAAGGTGGGAGAGAAATGCCCATCGTTGAACCTTCTCAGGGTCCACTCTGATATTTATATCCCATTCAAACTGTTCATGAGGTTATTCTCACTGCACTGCGATATTTATATCCCATTCAAACTGTTCATGACACACCCACGGTTGAGATCACATAGATCTGGATGAAGGGATGACCCAAATATCATCTTGATCCAAAACTTTTGTGCCCCCGAGAAATTTTTAATTGTGGGCATTCAAGGGCCACTGTTTTCTATAATGTAGTCCACCTCAACATCATATTGGGCTATATTTTTGGGTTCATACAGTAAAATGAGCTGGCAAAATGGATGGATGGCTTGGATATAAAACACATAGGGAACCTAGGTAGGGCCCACCGTGATGTTTGTGAGCTCATTTTAGTGTTGGGTTTGTCCAACATTGGCTATAGAGGCTGGGGAGATTGTTAGGCTATATATTGAGAAGAGGCTCTTTAACAATGACTAGTCATTTTGAGATGGAACCGGTCCAACATTTAGAACATTCAAACAAAAATGAACTAGATCCATGACTCAAGTGGGCTCACCGGACCCCACAAAAAATGGATGGACAGGTGGATTTCTCACAAACATAATGGTGGGCTAGCGTGTTTCTTTTATTTGAAATGCCCAACTCTGTCTAAAATGAAGACCACATCCATATGCATATGGAAATGGACGTTAAAACCAATTATATGCATATATGTATTTTCAATGTTATAAACCATTTAAATGATTGGCCTAAGTATGGATTGGGAAGATCCAAAAATTCTTCTACATTGCTATGGGCGCTATCACATTAGACTATTTTTTATATTATCTCAACCAATGATCCGATTGTGTGTTGGGAAGATTCATACTCCAACCACACTTGTGTCAATATCAAAATTTAAAGGAAACAGAGAAAAGATACAAATTGCAACACATAGATTTCTGCAGTTTCCTTCTGACATGTCCATGGATTCATACTAACTACTATGCCCAATGCAAAATATGAAGAAGCTTTTCTCAATATGATTTCCCTCTTTCTCACCAAAGAGTATATATACTATTCAAAACATATTAAGGTTTAAATAAAATACTTATTAAACATACGTCTTTAATGATCAGGCTCTACAAATCCTAATAGTTAGATCATCAGATCATGGCTCATCATGCTTGAAATCATGCTACGAGCAAGACCTGCTAGCCCAGCTGGAAGATGCCTTGGTGTTTCACCAGTAGGTCTCCGGTTCAAATGCTAAGGAGACACACTAACCCCACTAGTGGGTGGGTGCATTGTGTGACTAACCATGCGGGCGCGTTGTGCAGCTAACAGGGTGGGTGCATTGCACGGCTAAAAAAAAAAAAAAAGAGACCTTATTCATTCTCTAAAATATTAACGCGTATGTGACCGTACTTATCCACAAACAGCCCACATCACAGTGGGCCCACCTATGTTCCCAGCGCAGCAAGAACTTCGCCTTTGCAGGAAATCCGCGTCCGGATTCATCCATCCATTTACATGTGCTGGAATACAGTTTTCAGTAGGAATGTGGACTAGGGAGCACTTCCATGAGATGCCGCCATCTTACCAACGTTTCTTTTATTTAAAATGCACAACTCTATATAAAATGAAGACTAAATCTATATGCATTTGGAAATGGACGTTTAAACCATTTATGTGTAGATATGTATTGTCAATGTTATAAACCATTTAAATGATGGGCCTAACTATGGATTGGGAAGATCTAAAAATTCTTCTACATTGTGATGAGCGCTATCACATTAGACTCTTTTTTTATTATTATTATGATCCGATTGTGTATTGAGAAGATTCATACTCCAACCACACAAGTGGCAATATCAAAATCAACAGAAAATAGAGAAAACATACAATTTGCAAAACAAAAATTTCTGTGGTTTCCTTTCGATATGTCCATAGATTCATACCAATCCACCATGCCCAATGCAAAAAATGAAGAAGCGTCCCTCAATATAATTTCTCTCTTTCTCACCACATAATACATGTACCATTCAAAACATACTAAGGTTTAAATAAAACACCTTTTGAACCATACATGTTTCATGATCAGGCTCCACAAATCCTAATAATTAAATCACCAGACCATGGCCCATCATGCTCGAAATCATGCTACAAGCAAGACCTGCTAGCCCAGCTGGAAGATGCCTTGGTGTTTCACCAGCAGGTCTCGGGTTCAAATGCTAAGGATACACACTAACCCCACCAGTGGGTGACTAGCCGTGTGGCTGAACAGGGTGGGTGCGTTGTATGACTAACAAAAAAAAAAAAACCAAGACCTTATTCATTCTTTGGAATATTAACACATGCGTGTGACCGTACTTATCCACACGCAGGCACATGTGTAATGGGTGATATCTGAGCTTTGCATTAGGTGTGTTACCGTATTTATATCTTCCAGCATAAATATTAGGTCATTCAACAACTACGGTGATGTAGGGGAAGAACCTCATGATCGAGGGCATGGATCACGCACCTTCCCGCGGGAGATGGACAAGAAGAAAAAACAAGAGAAAACAAAGGAATTTTCGATTTTAGAGTTTCAACCAAAACAGAAAATTGTTATTCCCATTTTTTATTCTGACCCAACTTGTGGGGCCCATATTTATCATTTATGATGATCCATTACATCCATTTCGTAGAACTGCTCGACGCTGAGAAAAACCAATAAGTTTCACATCGATTTGAGTTACAGATTGATCGTGGCGTCCAAAATAGTACGAACTATCTAGAAAGTTCTGAATTCCGCCCACTCAAACTGGAGATAGTCCAGGTGGCCCACTACTACTGATATGGAGAATCTGAGCCGACCATCTTGAAGAGTACTTCAATGTCAGCAAAACTACAAAGTTTTGTGGCAATCAGATATGTGGCTTGCTCGTATAAGGGAAAGGAAGACGGCAGCGCCCGACAGGCGTTATACAGTTTGCGCAAATTTTTCTGTTTCTTTTCTAATTGTATTATAATTCTTTTCTTCCTTTAAAAGTTAGTGTTAAGTACGAATTTAGAGTTTAGTTTATTATTTAAAGCAAGGTAATTATGTTTTTTTATTATTCATTCAATCTATCAAAAATAATTATTCGGAATTAATTTCCTCTTTTTATCCTTTTATCTTCTCGTGTAAACGAGGACTATCCGGTTAGGGAGATGGTGATCGACCTACCACGTCCTCTCTGCGTTGTTGGTATCAGAGAGAAGTTTCTTCCTTAGGACGATGACCTCTAATGAAGGGTTGGATTTTCATCCTAAGGACGGTGCTCTAAGGGATTATGTCACGGCGACAGCTTTCGACGAAGCACGATAGGAAAATCGGTTAATCCTGCAAAGTATACAGGCAACCATCGACTGCATCGTAGCGGCATTAAATACGCCCCAAGCCGAAGGCAACAGTCAACAACCACCTATACTCTCTGTACGGAATAACCCCATGTTACGTAGAGCACTCAAGTGGCCTATCGCGAGGCTACCCCAGACGATTCAAAACTCAGTGATAAAGAGGTCGAAAACATCATCGTAAGACGGCCTGCGTATAGGAACAATCGTGGGGATTGTGTTGAAAGAGATTTTCAAGGTAATGCAACTTCGGATTAGGTCGTTGAAGTACAACCCACCACCATCTCAGAGGATGTTTAAAATTTTAAGGAGGTGGAGGAAATCAATACCTCAGTCTTAAAGGATAGGGAAGGAGAGTCTGGAGTTATTCCATACATTATAGAGTCAGTTTTGACGGAATCCATGAGCATCCCAGAAAGTGTCACGCCAGCAATGCAGGAAATCGAGGCCATCGTAGTTGTCGAACTTTCTGATGAATTGTTCATTGTGGAGGAAATTGTCCTTTCACAAAAAGGCCAACTTTCGATGTGCCAGAGAAGGTTGCAATTATTTATGTTGGCGTAAAGAAGAAGTCGGAGAAATTTGTTGCAGCATTTCAGGATAAGGCCAACAAGCATCGACTTCCGAAGTTAAAAGCAAATCATGGCCCTAATCTAAAGCGAAACTCGAGGACGAGTTTTTTATAAGTAGGGAAAAATGATGTAGGGAAAGAACCCCATGATCGAGGGCATGGATCACGCACCTTCCTGCTGGAGATGGACAGGAAGAAAAAATAAGAGGAAACTAAGGAATTTTCGATTTTGGAGTTTTAACTAAAACAGGAAATTGTTATTCCCATTTTTTAATTTCGGCCTAACTCGTGGGGCCCATATTTATCATTTATGATGATCTGTTCCATCCATTTCTTAGAGCTACTCGACACAGAGAAAACTCAACAAGTTTTACATCGATCCGAGTTACGGATTGATCGTGGCGTCCAAAATGGTACGAACTGTCCAGAAAGTTCTAAATTCCACCCACTAAAACTGGAGATAGTCCAAGTGGCCCAATACTACTAATATGGAGAATCTTAGCCGACCATCTTGAAGAGTACGTCGATGTGAGCAAAATCAGAAAGTTTTGTGGCAATCAGATATGTGGATTGCTCGTATCAATGGAAGGAAGACGGTGGCGCCCAACAGGCGTTATACAGTTTGCGCAAATTTTTCTGTTTCTTTTCTAATTGTATTAGGATTCTTTTCTTCCTTTACAAGTTAGTGTTAAGTACGAATTCATGGTTTAGTTTATTGTTTAAAGTAAGGTAATTATATTTTTTTATTCGTTCAATATATCAAAAATAATTATTCGGAATTGATTTCCTCTTTTTATCCTTTTATTTCTTTTCGTGTAAACGAGGATTATCCGGTTAGGGAGACGGTGATTGACCTACCACGTCCTCTCTGCGTCATTAGTATCAGAGAGGATCCCATATTTCGTAGAGCACTCCAAGTGGCCTATCGTAGGGCTACCCCAGACGATTCAAAACCCAACGATAAAGAAGTCAAAGATATCATTGTACGACAGCCTACACATGGGAAATATCGCTGGGATTATGTTGAAAGAGATTTTTGAGGTAATGCAACTTTGGATGAGGTCTTTAAAGTACAACCCACCACCATCTTAGAGAATGTATGTAAGACTCGTATCCTTATTTGCCATCCGTATGCTTAATTTTCGGTACCGGTACGTTCTGAATGGACCAGATTAGCGAGCCTTGATCACGACCCTATTTTAGTACCGCATCGACCCGAGACCTATACCCCGGCGACTGCGTAGGCGCTGCGATTCCAACGCCGCGCGGCACGCCCTATTGCGATACCCGGTGTGAAAGTTATGATCGATTGCGTAATCCAAGATGGGCCCGCAACGCGCGTGTGGCGTGGGCGCAACTTGCACAAATTCCAAGAATATGTCAAATCAATCACCATCACCCTCACCCATACCCCTATCATTACCCTAGCCTACTCACACCATACCTATCCCATTCCTCTCCTCCAAAGTCAACCAAGGCCCATACCCCCCATACCTCTCTCCCATGCTAGCCATCATCACCCATGATTCCTTCTCTCTCTCTCCCCCCATACAATACCATACATAGGGGGAGAGGAGGCTTCCTCACTTCCCATATTTACAAAAGAGATTTAAGAGAGAGAGGAGAGAGAAAGAGAGAAAGAGAGAAAGAGATTTGAGAAAGGAGAGAGAAAGAGAAAGATTTGAGAGAAGAGGGAGATTTGAGTGATCAAGAGAGAGATTAGAGAGATTGAGGGTGGAGATCCAAGCTTGGAAGGCCTCAACCATCATCCGGACCGTCCGGATCGTCCGATCGTCAACCCGATCCAATCTAACCGTCCAACCATCCATCAAGGTGAGTGCAAGGGACATAAACCTCTCCATTTTCTTACTTTCCTTCCTTTTTCTTTTTTCCTTTGGGCCCACCTTGTGGTGGGCAATGAGATGGATGGACTGGATCATCCATGAATGGGCCCCACTTTCCTATTATAATAATAATAATAATAATAATAATAATAAAAAGAAGAAGGGAAGCTTACCCGCTGGACAGACAGCGTCCAGAGGACGCTGCTGCCCAGCTGGGCAAGCCCTTTGGGCGTTGGGCAGGGTCTCCACATGTGGGACCCACCTTGATGTATGCATGCAATCCACGCCGTCCATCTGCTTCTCCATCACATTTTAGGGCAGGGAGCCAAAAATGAAGAAGATACAGATCTCAGGTGGACCACACCATTGAAAACAGTGGGGCTGACGAAGCCTACTGTTGAGACTTCTTAGGCCCACCGTGATGTTTGTGAACCACATCACCTACCCAATATTGGGCTTGTTAGGTCCCCAATGAGCTGGAGAACATGATGAGTGGGGTGGATTGTCCCTAAGTGGGCCCCACTTGAAATAACCTCAGAGAGAAAAAAAAAAACAAACCAGAACAAAAAAAAAATGTGCTGGACGTCCAGCGTCTGGACGTTCTGACGCTGGAACGTCCAGCGTCACGTGGAAACGGTGAATGGGGTCCCCACTCGTGGGACCCACCTTGATGTTTGTGTTTCATCTACGCTGTTCACTTGTTTTCCCCTATCATTTTAGGGCTAAGGACCAAGGATGCGCCAGATCCAAACCTTGAGCGGACCGCACCGCACAAAACAGTGGAAACAATGATTTCTACTGTCAGAAATCATTTGGCCCACCTTAATGTTTCTAGACCGATTTGCATACCCAATATTTGGCTCATTGGGCCCACAATGAGATGGCCCAGCTGATAGACGGAGTGGATCACTCTTATGTGGGCCCCACTCGATGAAAACTACGGAAAAACAAAAAAAAAAGAAGAAGAAAAGAAGAAGAAAAAGGAAAGAAGAGTCAGCGTCGCTAACGCTGGTAGTACCAGCGTCCAGGACGTTGGCTCGTGCAGCTGGTGGCCCACTCGTGGGTCTCACCATGATGCATGTGTTGTATCCACACTGTCCATCCAGTTGGGGAGATCATTTTAGGGCATGACCCCAAGAATGAGTCAGATCCAAGTCTCAAGGGGGCCCCACCACAGAAAACAGTAGGGACAGTGGCCCTACCGTTGAAACCTTCTTATGGCCCACCATGATGTTTAGTTGAGATCCAACCTGTTCATAAGTTCACACATACATGGAGGAAAGAAAAACAAAAATATCAGCTTGATCGGATACTTCTATGGGCCCACTTGTTAAGAGTAAATATAAAAAAATAAAAAAAATAATAATAAAATAAAATAAAATAAAATGCTGCTGCTGGACAGACAGCGTCCAGGGGACGCTGCTGCCCAGCAGCTTATAGTCTATATGGGCATTGTGAATGGGCCCCACTCGTTGGGCCCACCTAGAATGTATATGCTTTACCTATCCCGTCCATATGTTTTTCCAGCTCATTTTAGTGGGCCATGCCACGGGTCAACAGTGGGAATAATGATCTCTACCGTTGAAACCTTCCCAGCCCTACAGTGATGTTTAATTGTCATCCAACCTGTTTCATAAGTGGCCGAGCCCAAAATTTAAGCATATCCCAATGGCAAGTGGGCCATGCCACGGGACAACAGTGGAAATAATGATCTCCATCATTGAAACCTTCCTAGACTTGCAATGATGTTTATTTGTCACCCAACTTATTCATAAGTGGCTGGGCCCAAAATTTAAGCATATCCTAATGTCAAGTGGACCATGCCACAGTGGAAATGACAATCTTAAACGTTGAAACCTTTCTAGGTCCTACAGTGATGTTTATTTGCCATCCAATCTGTTCATAAGATCACATGGATATGGATGAAGGAGAAAACATAAGTACCTGTTTGATTCAAAATTTATTGGGACTAGATGGGTACCACGCTGCCCAGCAGGTGGCCCACCCTATGGGTCCCAACGTGATGTATCTTTTAGCTCCACCATGATGTATATGATTTATCCATGCCGCACATACATTTTGTCGACCTACCTTGTATGTGCAGGCCCAAGTATGGGGCCGATGTGGTCTCAAGTGGGCTATGCCACGAGGACTTTTACATTTCCAATGGGACCCACAGTCCGGGTCCCACTCTCTATATATATATTGGGCCTTTTAAGGCCAATGTTACATGATATGTTGGTAACATGCTAGTATGATTAGCTTGATATGTCACACTGATAACATGCTTAGTATAATGAATACCATGCTCATTCATATGCCCATACGCATCATTTGTATGCCTGTTATGGATCATGATTAACCATAGCATATGCTAGTTGGCTTGTTATACTTAGGGGACCCGTGTGAGACAGGGTCGCCTCACATGATTGCGGAGTATGCGTAAGTTTGATGCATGATTTGGATTGTATGACTCATGCATTTTGCATTATGTATGTCACGATCACTTTCACCCCCTAGCAGCATCGGGTTGGTGGCCACCATAGTCACATCATGGTTGGTAGTATTGGACACCGAAAACTTGTTCTAGTACGTGGGCGCTATGGATGTCCTTGGGTAAAAGTCCATAAACCCTGTGGTATCAGTAGGATGCTCCAGCGTCGAGACCGAGTGGATAACATGAGCACCCATGTGCCAAATACCAGTACGCCGCGTCTCCCACTGTGTCGAGGTCGGTTGGAAAGGGGTGTGACCTTATCCGCCCGGGTGCAGTGGGCTGTAAGCTAGGTCGAGTCTGACCAGCTCATGAAATGGGTCCGCTATCAGCGAGCCGGGTGGGCATTGGCATACCACTAACGAAGCGGATAGTGAGGTCTTTTCTACTCGCTTGGTTATGCGCGCGATGTGCGGCGGCCAATATTAGAGTATACTAGACCCCGGTGATGTCCCAGATGAGAACTATTTTGATATGTGGATCAGTTGAGGATTGACATGTTTGCATTACATCTCTAGCATGTAACACTCGGCCACGTAGGCCCTTGCATTGCATAGCCTTGGGATGGCTGATAGCATTCATGAACTTAGTAACTTAGTCCTCTACTACTTTCGCTTACTCTGATATCTGTATACTAGTCATATGCATCACACGCGCACACACGCACTCTACCGGGCTTCGTAGGAAGCTCATGCACGTTTGTTTACACTGCAGGTACTAGAGCATATCAGCAGCGTTGAGCGCGGTTTATGTACCTAATATTTTGGACTTCTGCTTCATGTTGTATTTCCTTTCCAATACTGTACTCAACAAACTTATTAGTGGATATTTGATAATGTTTTATGGTTTTGATTATGCTCCTGTACAAAAAAAATTTAACCTGAAAATCCTCCTGGTAGGATCCCAGGATCGGAACCTGGCACATGAGAGCTAGGAGCCGAGAATGGGGTACTACGGAGGCTGTTGGCACCAAGGTCGGCGATCGGGAATTTAGTGAGCCCGATCCCCGAGTTTGGGGCGTGACAATGTAGGAAATTCTGAAAAAGTAGAGGAGATCAATACCTCCGTTATAAAGAACAAGAAAGAAAGGCCTATAGATATCCCAAAAATTATGGGGCTAGTTTTGCAGGAATCTATGAGTATCCTAGAAGATGCCGCACCAACATTACCGACACTCGAGGCAATCGTGATCGCCGAACTTTCTGATGAATTGTTCCTTGAGCAAGAAATTATCATTTCTCAGATAGAGCCAACCTTCGATGTGCCAGAGAATGTTGGGATTATTCATGTTGGCGTGGAGAAGAGGTCGGAGAAATTTGTTGCAAATTTCCAAGACAAGGTTAACAAACATCAACTTCCGAAGTTGAAAGCAGATTGTGGCCTTAACCTAAAACGAAACTCGATGACGAGTTTTTTTCAAGCAGGAGAGTATGATGTAGGACAAGAACCCCATAATAAAGGGCGTGGTTCGAGCACATTCCTATTGCATATGGACTGCAAAAGATCAAGGGAAATTAGACAAAAATCATTAATTTTTGCATTGATGGATCAAAAGAAGGTGGACTGTAAATCGGTCATAACTTTTGATCCAGGAGGAGTTACAGGATGCACAACTTATGGATTCCTACTGAAATTCCGTTTTGTGGTGAACTAACCCACTAAAGTGGGTCGCATCCATCCGTTTCGCCAGAAAATGCCCAATTACAACAGTAAAACGAAATTTTAGGAAAAAAGTTACTATTTTTAGTAATTTCGAATTTTAGTTTATTTCTTTCTTTTCTAGATTTTTTATTTATTTAGGAGTTTCTATTTTGTTAAGCAATGAGTTTTAGAAAGAGTCTGTTTAGTAGTAGTCTTTAATTAGGACTTTACTATTTTTAGTAATTTTCTATTTCGGAAAACTTACTATTTTTAGTAAGTACGAATTTAGGATTTAGTTTATTATTTAAAGCATTGAATTATATTTTTTTTTTTATTATTCATTCAATCTATTAAAAATAATTATTCAAAATTAATTTTCTCTTTTTATCCTTTTATTTCTTCTCGTAGATTTGAGAAACAATCGGTTAGGGAGAAGGTGATCGACCTACTATGTCCTCTCTGCGTCATAAGGTGGGCCCTGACAATTAAAAAAATTGGGCCATTTAGCACCTAAAGTGGGCCATAGCATATTGAAACAAATGAATATTTATAAATAAAGATTTTATCTATCCATTTACCTTGTACGTTGTGGCCCACCTAAAGAGTGAAATTGTTTGATTTTTTAAAATAAAAGATCAAAGCATTATCTCCGAGCTTATGAATGTTAAGATTTCATTGCATTTTGGTTAAAAAATAAATTAATAGAATTTTTTTTTGCACATTTTTCAAATAATGTGTTTTAAAAATATTTTAAAATAATGAAAATTTTATTTTCCTCCTTAAAACTTTTTGAGAGAAGGTGTTTCTTCTACAAATTTTTTAGTCCCACATCACTTGGGGAGAGAAAAAAAGAGAGAGATATAAGTACTTGGAGAAAAAAAGAGTCAGATGGTGCATTCGCGATGTGAGAAGAGTGTAAAGTCTGATCGACCGAATGCCTTGTATAGAATAAATATTTTATTGTTGGCTCAGATTTATAATCCAACATTCAGATTAAGGATCCAACGGTCTAAAACATCTGGATTAATGAGCCAACGTTCAAAAATGTTTTTGCAATGTTCTGAACTTTGATGGCCTCAGGTAAAATAGTTCACCTAGCCGAACTTTGCCCTAGCTCAACTCGACTCGTTTAACCAAGAGGCCTGCCTTGAGTTCGGCTCAGCTTGATCATCGAGCCGACTTGGTTTGGTAATCAATTGAGCAGAACTTAAGCCAGGTTCCAGTCGCTTCGAGTAAGGTTCAAGCTGATTCAAGTTCTATTTTTTGGGCCAAATTGAGTTAAGCTCATTTAATTTGTTTGATTTTGCAATTGTGGACAAAAGAAGTGAAGTAGAGAATAAATGAACGAAAAAGCTCAAAACTTATAAATCAAAATCTATGGTAAACTAAACAAAAGTTAAGGCATTACCCTATTCAAACATTCAAATATTCAAACTTACAAGTTATGATTTTTTATTATTATTTATACTACATTCATACTCAGTCGAGTCAAACCGGGCCGAATCAAGCCTAAACGAGCCAAGGTTCAAGCTGAACCAAACCAGGCTGGCAGGAAGCTCAGGCTCGACCCAATTTTGAAACAAGCTAGGATTCATGGCTTGACTTGAACCAAACAGGTTGTTCGAGCCAAACCAAGCCGAGCTAAATCGGGCTGAACCAAGCGAGCTAACTGAGCTAGCTAGGTTTGTGTTCATCTCTAGCTTAGATATATAAAAAATAAAAAAATAAGAAAAATACAACAACAACTCAAGTAACGAATCTCCTTAAAGACTAGAACCACCAATTTCATACCATTCATTTTCTCCTCCTTCAGCAGCCTACTGACGCAGGGAGGACGTGGGAGGTCGATCACCGTCTTCCTCGCTGATTGCTTCTTAAATCCATGGGAATAAATAAAAGGATAAAAAAAGGAAATTAATTCTAAATAATTATTGAATAATTGATTGAATGCTTAAAATGAAATTACAATGCATATAAATAGGAAACTAAGACCTAGGTAAAGTATCAGACTCCAACTCAAACTCTTAGAAAACCCGACTTACTATAAATAGTAAACTTACTATTTATGGAAGTCTCTCAATCCTACTAGAACTCATGATTTTAGGCCAAAAATATAAAGTTTTCAAACGGGCCCAACCACATTGTTCTACTAATTATTCTAGCCCTTTTCATGTTGGGCACAAACTCTAAAATCCTACTGATCAAAAGTTATGATCGAAACAAAACTTACTATAAATATTAAAATTAAAATAAAACTAAGCTAATGACAGTCGATCTGGTTGAATCTAGCAATATCGACATGGGCAACCCAGCATAGCAAGGTTGGTTGGCTAAAGTAGCTCGAGCTACTCCAAAATCATATATTATATGTTCAGAAACTCATTTCAGATTGCGAGATACGACCGTTTTACGGTCTTGATAGTCTGGATCACTTTCAATCCGGTCTTCTTTTAGTCCATCTAGGCCATGAAATAATCGACGACCCACTCTACATCACCTACTCAAGGCCAAAGACCTCTCGCAAAAGCGATCGGACCTTTACACAAAGAGTCTCTTGCCAGAAAATTAATTGCGTTAGCTGAGTTCCTAAGGTGGTCACTGTTAACAAAATCGACAGCGGAAGCGAATCAAACGAGCAAACTACCATGGCAATCACACAAGCAACAATCAAACACACATAAAAAGGCAATGCGAATTTAACATGGAAAAACCTCATCACAGGTAAAAATCGACGGCACAAAGCGAACAATTCACTATGATATCAAAAGTTACAAGAGATAGAATAAACAAAACCTGGATTCCAGCCCCACAAGAGAAATCCTAAGCTATCCAAAGCTTATTCATACATGAGACGGACAAGCACCGTCTTTTTCCTCATCTCAGAGAACATCAAGCTTTCCCCAAGCTTTTTCTCTTCCCCTAGAACTCTCTTAATCTCCTTCAAGAAGCCTAACCCCAATGGCAAAACTCTTAATCCCGCATTACACCCATTTTATAAGCAACAAACCGGAATTAAAAACATCTTGTGCAAAATCGCACAAGAAACTAACTTGAATTAAGAAATCTACTGGCCAATCGTGAGCCCTTCTTACAGCAAATTTGAGGCGTCAATTCCTACAGTCACTTCATGATTGTTGCACGTACGACCAAAAAAAACTTATCATATCCTAAAAGCAATTCTCCGCAGCGCAAGAATGATCTCAAATTACATAAGAGGCGGGGCGAATCACACTTTTAAAGACATCGTTCAAAAATTTGATAAATAATGAAAATGTCAGATCTCACACTTTTGTACTACCCATACCCTTATAACTCATAATACTCCACGACCTCGTGGTATTTATTTTCGATAAATGCTCATGTACAATTAGTTGGACTTTCAAGAAATTCTCACGTACAATTATTGCACGTATAGCTGGTTGACATGTGGAACCCATGAAGTGTTCGTATGACATCTTGTCATTCAACAAAGGTCGTCCCACCATGAAAATGGGGCACCTTAAAAGCCAGGTGGATCCAACCATCAAGTGGGCACGCTATAAAAAAACAATGAACAGCCTCTAAAATCTCCACACTCGTAGGTGGTGCATCTGATGGTTGGATCTTTCATTTCATTTTCATGATGAGACAGCATTACTTAGATGGGCAAGATGTCATATATGGATGGTTAGGAAATTTCAGTGAGACAGCATTACTAGATGGGTTGGTGGTTATATATGGATGGTTAGGAAATTTCGGTGAGCAAAATTCATCGAATTGATTACTATGATCACATGAATATTCTTGGTGTGGCCCATCCACGGTAGGCCATGGTAGATGAACGGTCTAGATCTTGTAAAAGCGTGTCACATGTATGAGATCAAATGCTCATAAATTAACTGAGATATTAGCATTTAGCTTCTTTTTTTTTTCATTGCCGATATATAGGCATAGCAATGAGATGTGCATACGTGTTAGTTATTAAGCACTGTTTCAGTACACGTGGCATACGTGTTTAAGATCCACACCATTAATCTCACAGTCCTTGCTTTGGATGGGCCATACCCCAAAAACCACAATGGGAAATCATCTTAACTCCTGATTGGAGGGTTCTCGCAACTTGAAAATCGACGACCTTTTTTAACCATCGATTTACAATCTTAAGCAGTCATCCAACCGTTATAGCTTTTTTGGCAGGGGCCATCCATGATAGAGGCCAGCAGACGAACGGTCCAGATTCAAAACATCCTTACAACATGATGGAAGTGCCTTATAACAAATTAGAAACGTCTTTGTTCCCTCAAATTCCGGATTAGATCAATCTCTCTACATTACACGTGCAGCGCGATATACCAATCTGGTCCGTCCGTATTTTTGAACTTAGTATGGATGGCTTATATCTCAAAATTCAGTCCTATTAAACAATTCTAACCGTCTGATCAGTCGACCATCTGCACACCCCGGATTGTATATGACCCTTCAATCATCCCAATCGAAATCCATGATCATTGGAGTGATCAGAGCCGTCTGATTAATGGCTACGAAAATGGATAAGACTATTTTAACTTTACCGTCCATTGCCATTACTTCAATTGAAATATGTTGATTTGGGGTAATCTGAAATCCGCGGTGGACCCCTACTGTTCGATTGTCGCGTTGGATCCCCGGATCCACCGAGCTGGGTGGATACCTGACTGTAGGGCCCACATTAATTTATGTTACTTACATCCACACCGTCCATCCGTTTTGACAGCCCATTTTAACACATGAACTTAAAAATGAACAAGATTAAAATCTCAGGTGGACCACACCACCGGAAACAGTGGTTATTGACCATTAAAAACTTATTGCGGGCCATGAAAGTTTTGGATCAAGCTAATATTTGTGTGGTCGTCCCTTTATCCAGATCTTTGTGACCTTATCAAGCAGGTTGGATGGCAAATAAATATTCCGGTGGACCCCAAGAAGTTCTCAATGGTGGGTATTCAATGACCACCGGTTTCTGTGGTGTGGTCCACCTGAGATTTGGATCTGCTTAATTTTTGGGATCACGTCATAAAATGAGCTTTCAAAACAGATGGACGTCTTGGATATAAGGAACAAATATCACGGTGGGCCCCACAAAGGAGGAGTCAGACTGGAGTAATTCAAGAAGGAATTTTTTTTATCCATTAATTGTAATTTCTCATTTTTTTTTCTAAAAATGACGAAATGCTTCAATAAAATTCCATGAATTCAAGCTCTTTTTATTTATTTCTTTATTTAGGTCAGATGTCACCACCAAGAATATTTCAAAATAGATTTCCACTATGACTGTATCTCTATCGTATGCCATCAGAGAAGGCTGGAAAAATAAAACCCCACTACAATCAGTTTTATGGGATTCTTAAAACCACACATCATGAGTTAGGTGGACCATATTGAATTATATTGATTTTGTCATCGTTAATTAAGTTAGGTGGGCCATGAATAGTTGATTAGTGGACACTTTATCCATGGTTTGATGAAAAATATATATCCAACAATCTAAATCTACGTAAAATATTTCTACTATTCAGAGGTTAGAATTACTTGGACAATATAGTTTAATTTTGAATGATGATTCTTTTGTAATGATTTTTCCAATTTGGACAGTTCGATTGAGCAATATTTATAAAGAGCACAAATTCTAAGTGCCATTCACATCAAGGTCACGATCTGTTAAAGTATTAAATAGCTCCTCTTTTGAAGCTATGTTCGTATCCAAGTGCACAATGATTAAATGGAGGTCAATCAAGGTGAAAATTTACCATTAGGCGCTGGATTGCGAACAGTTATGCCTTCAAATATGAGAGCGGATTAGATGAGACCCCAACCTCACTCAAGACGGCGCACCCTTGCCGTGGGGCACACCTTGATGTATGTATTATGTATTCATGCTGTCCATTCATTTTTTAGATCATTTTAATGTATTATACAAAAAAATGAAGTAGATCTAATTATCTAGTGGACCATACCATAAGAAACAGTGTTGATTAATCATTAATGAGCCACACAAGTTTTGGATCAAGCTGATATTTGTTTTTTACCTTTCATTTAGGCTTATGTGACCTTATCAACAAATTAGATGGTAAATAAACACTACGAAAACATCAAGGTGTGTCCTAAGAAACCTTTAATGGCAGTCAATCATCACCGCTTCTTACTAAGAAGTGGATCTACTTACTCACACCATAATGGGTGCTTGAATTCATGACCTTATGTTGAAAATTTTGTGAGTCTACAACTGAGCCATAGAGTTGTAGGGTATCAGATCCAACGACTAAAAAATTGCCGCTAAAAAAGTAACATTGGCTATTCTTCCACCCAACCAAGTCGGATTGCTTTTACCCCGGGCACAAAGATATATCTGGCTGCTCAGAATTGTGTTGTGTCAATGGAGGTGTCAGTGACAACTCCACTCCATCTATCTGTTTTGAAAGACCACGACAGGATTTTAAAAATAAGGAATATTCAAAACTCAGGCGGACCACACCAATAAAACAGTGGGAACAGCAAAGTCTACCATTGAAACCTTCTTGAAGCTGACCGTGATGTTAATATGCCATCCAAACTGTTCAAAGAATTATTTTCACTCAGATAAACTGTAGAAACAAATATCATCGTGATGCAACCTTTGTCACTGCCAAGCGTTTAATCCACATTGTTTCGTCTGATATGGCTCACATGAGTTTTTGATCTGCCTGATTTTTAAAATAATGCACTATTGTGCTCTTTCAAAACATATGAAGGGAGTGGATTTCTCATGGACATCTCTATGGGCCCCACACAGCCCGTGCATACATGTACGCATGCCAACACTTGTGAGCTATATACTGCCACGTGTCAAGAGCACAGGACTGAGATTCATGACACGTGTGAGCTATATACTGCCACTCAACATTTTACAAAAGAAATACACTGATAGAAAAACATTAAGCAGACTTTTCTAATATATATATATATATATAAAAGGATGCTCACCTACTAATCATCTCTCACCTCGTGAGAGATTTTTTAGAGCTCATCATAGATGATGCATCCTTAAAATCTGAGTCGTCCACATGATGTAGCACTCCAAAAAACTCCTGAGGCTCAAATTTCAACCTAATTCAGAACTCTAATGTGCCATAGAAGAGACAAAGAGGCAAATTAAGGGAGAAAACTGTTTCCATTTGCTATGGCCTATCAAAGTTCTGAATCAAGTTGAAATTTGGGCCCACGAATTTTTCGGGATGCCACATCACATAAACAGCTCAGATTTTAGGGACACATAACGTGTGATAAGCCTTAAAAAATCTCTCAGGAGTTTTCGTGAGAGATGTTCCTATATATATATATATATATATATATATATATATATATATATATATATATATATATATATATATATATATAACATTTCAGTCCACCTAACAAGCGACCTTGCCTGACCGCGCCATCTACGTCGTTGAACCCAAGTGATGGATGGTTTGGATCACATGTCCATGTGCCACGCTGGCATACACAATGGCGTCTAAATATGCTATGTATCTTATACACGCGATGTATGCTTAGCAAACATCAAGGAAAATAATGGCCGGGAAAATTCTTCCACTGGTCAATGAAGAGCATGTGTAGTATGATGACATGTTTGATAATGGCCTCTTAAGCATTTTTATCCTAAAAGAAGAAGCTTCAAATACGATCATCAGGCCTGGGGTTGCCACGTGGATATGATGCATGATAATGCAGAACTACTGACAAAAATATATGAGAGATGTGCAAGCGCTTTCAAAGCACTATGAGTTATGGTGCTTTTAGTTGCATTGGGACACTTGGACGGTCCAATCCATTGATCTTGACCGTTCATAAGGTCTAAAACACATCTCATGGACTACCATGCAAACATGATGTAGAGCGGGCCACAGACATTTTCATAGCCAAGATGGGCTAGAGGAAGCTCGATCAGAGACAGAAGTGATCCTGGCCGTCAAGATTGTGAAATAGTCGTATCTCGCAATCTAGGATGAGTTATGAGACGGGTAATGTGTGATTTTAGGGTAGCGTGAGCTACTTAAGCGAACCAACCCACTATGTTAGGTTACCCATGCTGGATTTTTTATATTTCATCTTCTCGACGGCCTAAAGTTTAGTTTATTTTTATTTTTATTATAAATAGTAAGTTTTAGATTGAGTATAATTTTGATCCTTTGAGTTGTAGAAATTGTACCCAATATAAAAAGGTCTTAGAAAAATTAGGAGAATAATGTGGTTGATCATATTAGAAACTTAGCTTAAAATCATTAAATTTAGTAGGCATCAAGGTCATCAATAAATATTAAGTTTACTTTTGTAGTAAGTTAGGTTATTAATTTCTTAGGAATTATTTCTATTTTAATTTTTTCCTTACGGATTTCGAGGAAGTTTGGTTGAAGAGTGCCGAAAACCTTGCAGATTCAAGGTAGTTATCTTATTAGAGAGATGGATCAACCTTACCACGTTATCCCTGCATCAAAACATCCCATTGATTTAGGAAATATAATCATTGTCAGATGATCCAAAATGTCCACTTGATTAAAGACGTCTAATCAACAATTCCATCCATCCATCCATTGGTTGGGGGGCATCATGGATTGCTTTTGGCATGGCATCAGTGGCCTGGAAAAAGGATGGGCGTAGTAGATTCAATATGACTTGACTTGAACTCCGTTGACTCGATGAGTTAGAGAACTGGGCCGAGTTTGGTAACGATGGCCTGCCTCGTAACCCTAGAAGCCAAACGGGTTTGAAAATTAGCGATCTAGACGCCACCAATTAGGGCTGAAAGTCGGACGGGTTAGGCCAGGTTGGTGCTCAACCCTAACCTAACCCAAGGTTCCTATACCTTAACCCTAACCTAACATCGAGTTAGAAATTCTCAACGCAAGCTCAACCCAAGCAAGCTCGGTTGGATTAATCGGTTAGTTGAGTTGATAAATACTAATATTTTCGTTATTAAATTAGTCTATTATGTTCCAATACACATTTTCTTCTTTTTTTTTTGTACATATGGCTTTATTAATTATGTATATAGTTATTTATCGTAAAGAACTTCACTTTTTCTAAACAAATAAGTTAAAACATAGGATAACTATTTATTTAACACTCAAAAATATCAAATTTCAAACATTATAAGTTTACTTACTAATATAATATAAACTAATAAGTTTCCCTAACTAAATTATAATAAAATTATAAATAACTTGTATTAATATCGGGTTTAAGTTAGGTTGGGCAACCCGAAACCTCAACCCAAGCTTTATCGGTTAGAGTTTGCATAGCCCAAGCACGAGATCGGGTTCGATACTTCCTACCCAAGCTCAACCCAATGTTGGGTCAGTCAACGAGTCAGTCGAGTTGAATCTGCCCGACTTTCAACCCTACTACCAATGGGCACCCCATCCCTCTCTTAATAAATACATCAAGGTAGTCCCACGATAACCCCACGGTAAGGGCCACACTGTCTTGGGTGAGGCCAAGATCTCACCTAATCCGCTCTCACCCTATATAGTGCGGCCCTTACCGAGGGTTACCGTGGGACCCGCCTTGATGTATATATTATGTATCGACGCTGTCCATCCATTTTTCTAGATCAGTTTAGGTGATTATACCATAAAGGAAGCAGATCCAATAATCAGGTGGACCATAAGATAGGAAACATTGACCATTAATGAGCCAAGAAGTTTTGGATGAAGTTGATATTTGTTTTTTCCCTTCATTAAGGCTCATGTGACCTTATCAACAGATTGGATGGTAAATAAACGCTACGAAAACATGAAGGTGCCTCCTAAGAAGTTTTTAATGGTAGGGTGGTCAATCACCACTGTTTCGTATGGTATGGTCCACCTGATAATTGTCTCTTCTTCATTTTTTGGGACAATGACCTAAGATGATTTGGGACAATGACCTAAGATGATCTGGAAAAACGGATGGACGAAGTGGATACATAATTAATACATCAAGGTGGGCCCCACGATAACCCCACGGTAAGGGCCGCACCGTCTTAGGTGAGCCCGGGTTCTGACCAAATCCGCTCTCCACTCGCAAGGGCTTTCGATTGCAAGTTTTAAATGGTGGTGATTATCCTATTCACACGTGTCACTCCTTTACAGGTATCTAAACCGTCCAAATTGTGGGTCCCACTTTGGATGGAATCTTTCACTAAAATCAGACTGATCAAGTGGGACCACCATGACATGTGTACGGTTGAATAATCTTCTTATATTTTTAAAAAGAGTAAAACTAATAACAAGTCTCAATTGGAAACCCTTTCTTTCGTACTCTGGTAGAGTATAACGCTTGATACGCAGGCGCTCAGAAATTATACACGTGGTATATAGTAACTCATAACCGGACCAAATTGTATAATGTAGTTTATCTAAGTCACAGTCCCAAAATGAGATTGTTTGAACAATCTTGACCTCTGATTCATGGACACTTGTTTGTTGAAATAGGATAACCGTCCAATAAATCCACCAATCTGATAGCCGTTTAATCGCATAAGGATAATTTTTTGTTCGTGATACATCTAATCTTTGAACCACAATTTGGACGGTTTAATATCAATTATTTTTATTCAAAGTATGCAATTTCTAAGTGACTGCGTATCATCTATAACGCTATGCCAGAGTATCGAAGTTCGACTCAGGATCAACCGTCTGTCGCCGCAACTGGACACCACATTCTGAGTTCTCCAATGATCAGAACCGTCCACATCATCACACTATGTTTTCAGGGCCACCACAAGAAAATACGCTTAAGGGGTGATTTCTACCGTCACTGTCCACATGAATTTAGAAAAACGAGTTGGAAATTTTCAATGGCCAGTAATTAACTGTAGAAGTCGAAGGTGTGGATCATCGTTAAACGGTGATTACGAAACAATAGCTTATTTTATATATTAAAAACAATATCTGCGCTTCAAATTGTCTAACCATCATCACAAGTGGGGCCCAATATGTGATGACACACGCTGGATTTGAGTTAAAAAAAGAAAAAGAAATGATAAGAAAATGAATGAACTGGGAAATGACGGTGAAGGGAAGTGAATATTATTTGAGGTGTGTTTGGATGGGAGTAAATGTATAAAAATAAAATGAAATGAAATGAAAATTACAAGTTAGTGCAGGGAAATAAATTTTTAAGCTCTTTAAAAGAGTCATGGTACATTGATGATACTCCAAAACAATCTAATTAATCAACTACATCACTAAAATTAGACTAATATGATTATCCAAAACGTCCAAAGGTTGGTCATTTAAATAGACGGCTTAAAAGCATTAATAAGTTGCTTGTTTATGATCTTTATGTTTGTGGTCACCCGAGTCTTGAAATTTCCCCATGTTTTAACTACTATATTAGGGTGTGTTTGCCTACACCATCTTTAAGGCAATTTTGCACCAATTTGACTAATTAATCAAGAAATTTCATGATATTTGGTGCAACCAAACAGCAACCAATATTAGGTAGTAGGTACCGGTTATTTTCCATGAAAGGACTGGGAGACTTTTGTACAGGACAATGATGTAATCTTTCATTGAGGAAAGAGAACTGATCACCTACAGCCTGTTGGATTCTAACTTTGCATGCAGCACCATAATTTCCGTATACGTGTCACTTATGTTGGACATCCAAGCCATGCAACCCCCTCCCTTCCACCCAACACCCAAGTCAGGCCAGTCAATTCATTAGGTGGGCCACCGCAAAGTCAGAGTCAATGAATGGACCATGGTCTGACTCAATCTACAATTGCGGCCCACTTGATGAAAATTGGCCTAATTTTTTAGACAGATTATCTTCGTGACTGGATGCACCTTCTGAACGGGTCGGATCTCCCATCAAGTGACAGGTTGGCAGGAACAGGTGGTGGTCCACTTTCTCCTTGAGAAGATGAATTACTCTTATGCAGCTAGAAATATTCAACTCGTGGCATTTGAGCATCTAATTAATATTAAAATCTGAAGTTACAGTCAAAGTCGAGTAAAGTAGTTTTATTTTGGAGGAGTTATTTGATACTCCGTCAGCAGATGATACTTGATACACAGGCACTTAGGAATTGTACACATGCCATTTGTTAAGTTAAACCAATAAAATTGTGGACCCCAATGTGGGAAAGTCATAGTCCTAAAATCAGATTGGTTGAGCAATCCAAACCTCTAATTTCTGTATAATTATTTGTCGAAATAGGACCGTTGGATATTTCTTATTTTTAAACCGTCCAATAAATGTCCAACAATCAGACGGTCAGAAAATCAATTAGGCACAATTTTTGGTTGGTAATGCATATAAACTTGAATCCATAATTTGGACCATATATGCAATTTCTAGGTAATTTCTAAGTGCATGCATATCATCCATCACACTTTGCCAAAGTATCAAAGTTTTTCTTCATATTATTTTTTTTTAATTAGTATAATATTTTTTAAGTTTTAAAAAAAATAATTATTTGAAAATAGGCCTGGAAATAACCAAAATAAATGGCCGAACCATCAAGTCAGATGTCACTTTGAGAAACAGGACCCACATGGTGAAGGGGCCCCACCACACACGTGCCAACCAGGTATGCACGTGCAAGTCCTGGGCCGCTTTCATCAAACGGGCCCCAAATGAATATTGCCCGGGACAGAACGTTGGCGGCCCGGCCGGAACCCAAACTTTAGGTCTGCTGGGTGGTCCACTTATCTAGCCGGCTGGGCCGACAGCCCCAACCCGAACTTTAGGTCTATTCCACGGTTAAGTGACTTGGGTGACTGAGTTGACTCACTTGGTCTTGAGTCAAGTGGTGACAAACCCAAACTTTAGGTCCATTCGCTGGTCCACTTATCTAGCCGGCTGGGCCGACGGCCCCAACCCGAACTTTAGGTCTATTCCATGGTTAAGTAACTCGGCTGACTGAGTTGACTCACTTGGTCTTGAGACAAGTGGCGACTCACCCTAAATCTGGGTTGACTTGGGTTAGGGTTGGAAAATTCCACCCAAACTGAAATTAGGTTGGATTTAGGTTGAGCAAATTAAGGTTGCGCCAGGTTGACTTAGGGTTGAGTGTAGAGGAATTTGAGTTGGGCACCTCGGGTTGGAATTAGGCTCGGATCAAGTTGGGCTAGGTCCTCTTGAATCCGATCAGGCTTGGGTTATGGTTAGACAATTCCATCCCAATTTGAGATTATGTTGGATTTAGGTTGAGCAAATTTAGGTCAGGTCAGGTTGATTTAGGGTTGAGTGTAGAGGAATTTGAGTTGGGCACCTCGGGTTGAAATTCAGCTCGGATTAGGTAGCGGGCTGGGTCCTCTTGAAGCTGATCCGGCTTGGGTTAGGGTCGGAAAATTCCAACCCAATTTGTAATTAGGCTGGATTTGGGTTGGGCAAATTCAGGTCGGGTCAAGTTGAGTGTAGAGGAATTTGGGTTGGGCACCTCGGGTTGGAATTCAGCTTGGTTTAGATTACAAGATGGGTCCTCTTGAATTGGATTACGCTTGGGTTAGGGTCGAAATATTCTAACCCAATTTGAAATTAGGTTGGATTTGGGTTGAGCAAATTTGGGTTGGGTAGGGTGTACGACTCCATTAGGTGGGCCACACATGATCATTGGTTTGGATCATGACCGTTAGATTATTCAGATTGAGCGATTCAGTGGGCCCCACTATAGTTGTGATCATTGTAAATAGGTTTGGGGCGGGACGCTTGAACCATGTTCCCTATAAGCGGTTATTAAGCCAGATATGGAAACCTACGGTGTGGAGACCCTAGAGGAGAGAAGTGTGATGGGTAAGCTTCTCTGGCCCTCTTTCCTATAAATATATGTCTTGGTCCCCTCACCAACACACGAGAGAAAACCCTAGTCCCATTGAGAGGTTCTCCTAAAGGTGTAAGGTGCGGAAGACCAAGAGTTCTTCTCGGCAACACGACGGCATCGGGAATGTCTTCTCAATCAGGTATGGCTTTCAGATTACAGTATGGAATCTCCATTGTTGATGCATAGATGATCCGATTATTCCGCATTATGTTTAAGTATTACAGTTGGTATCAGAGCCTACTATGCATTGATCTTGGAGATTCCAAGATGATAGATATACTGATACTCTAGATCCGTGTGGATCCAACCTCGTCTTTGGACGTGAGGGCCATCTCCTTGAAGATCCGTATTTTTTGGACTGTTGCTGCCAAAACTTTTGGCTATCGCAGCCAAGGATCTGGACGGCCATAGCGATGATAAGATCCATCGCCACCGATCCCAATCAGATTCGGAATCAGCCATGAAAATCCAGCCAGCCCGATAATAGCAGACCCGATCTGGCCAGATTGTTGTAAGTTTTGGCCATCCAGATCGGCCAGCCATTGAATCAGAAACCGGAGTTGATCATGATCGCAGCCATTGAATCAGAAACCGGAGTTGATCATAGCCGCGACCATTGATAGATGGTTTCCAGTTTTTCTCATTCATTAAAAAAAAAAAAAAATTGCAGCAGCCGCGATCACGGCCACCGATCTGCTGCAGACTCTGCTATCAGCGGCAGCTTCCTCTGCTGCAGACTCTGTTATCAGCGGCAGCAGCTGCTGTCAGCAGCCGCGATCACGGCCACCGATCCTGGCGCTGTTCTGGCGGCCGTGAAAACCCCCTGCCCATCTGGTATGATGCTATCACGGCTAGCCAGCCGGAACCCCATTCGCCATGGCTGCTACCCCAGGGTAACTAGTTTGCTCGCTTAAGATCAAACCCACCTCCATTGCTCGTTGCCGATCTCTCTGCTGCAACCGATTTTAATGGCGGAGGGTTTTGGTGATGGTGGCCGATGGTGCCGTAGGAGAATCCGATTCCGGCGCTGATCATGGCCCCAAACCCATTGCACCTTTCCATATCAGCACCAGCGAAAGCAACGTTGCTTCACCATTGCTACCGGCCATCGGTCGCCGGTGGTGTAGAGGCTGTATGTGGTTAGGTTTTCAGGATTTTCGGGGGCAGTGGTGAGCGGTGGCTAAGGTTTGGCATTATCATGGGTTTCCTGTTTTGGAAATTCTGCAAATCAGATGCTGTTCGTTCTGGCGTGCTTAATAAGGTCCACTGGCTTTGGCCTTTGGGTGTAAAGGGTGCAGCGGCTGGATTTTGGGCTACGGACTGGGCCTTGGTCCAGTCCAGTGGACAGGCCCTGTTTCATTATTTCAGAGTGGTCTGGTCCTGATCTAGTGGGCCCAATTCGGATAGACTTTGGCCCACGACTATTGGGCTCGATTCACAGGCCCAGTCCAATTGATGGGTCCAACGGCCCAATTCACAGGCCCGTTTTCAGCAGGTTATGGGCCAATTTTGGGAGGTCCGTTTGGGCAAATCTCAGGCCCTTTTCAGGGCCTACTTTGGCAATTTTGTTGGGCTCTCTTGGATGTTTGAAATGGGCTATATTTTGGGCCTAACCATGATCCGCTTCATATAGGAATTGGGCTTGTTTTTATATTGGAATTAGGCCCAATTTGTGTTATTTAAAAAAAAAAAAAAAAACATTACCTATGGGCCCAATGTTCAAGATAGAATAAACCATTGTATTTATTTGCTTGGGCCATAATTTAGAATCTAATAAAATCTTAATAAGTGTATTGATGGTTGGTGGATTTCACTTGTTAGATGGCCCAAGTAATTTAATATACAAGGTTATACCTATTTAGCTTTGATTTGGCCTAAAATAGGGCCATTACCCAGATGTTTAAGGCTGATATTTAGTTGTTGACTATTTAGTATGCAATCCAACCATCACTTTAGAATATGTTTTAGGCATACGAGCGGCCAACATCAGCCATTTTTTAGCCAAGTCAAAGCTTCTACAGTATGGTCCGTTGTGGGCAGGACCATGTAGCAATCCATGAGTCTGGAAATGGGATGGAAGCTTATTGTGTTAGCCACCAAAGTGACCTCAATTAGCAAAGATTTCTACTTCTAAACTTTTGTATATGGAATTCAGTAACCCTCCATTATAAGATTGCATTCAGTTGCGTTCATACCCAGGCGAGCGATGGTCAGAACAAAGAAGTATCATCGTTTGGCTAGGTGTGAGCGGGATGAAGTGATTGGTGATGGTGATATAGGTATGAGAGATTCATTTCACCCAAAGGTGATGGACGTCTTAGATTTATTTCACTAGCATAGATCAGCTTTATGTTCAGTAGAGCCTCCTGTATGTTATAATTTCGCCCAAAGGAGGAATTGTGATGATATGCTGGGCTATTGCCAGATTTTGATGATTATGGCCCATCATCATTCTGGGTCATTTGATTGAAGGCCCAAATCAATCGAATGAATATACATGCATGATATTTGTGGTTTATGTTCATGCATTGTTATAAGGGACTTGATTATTAATGTGAGTTTTATGCTTTGAATGTCCAGCTATGACTGTTTCCAATATTCCAACACAATTCAATTCCATACCTTTGCTTACTGGGTCCAACTATTCTAAATGGAAGTCGTCCGTTGAAATAGTCCTAGGTTGCATGGACTTGGACTTGGACCTAGAGGAAGTAGAGCCTCCTACTCCAACTGGTTCTAGTACGGATTCAGCAAAGGCTCACTATAAGGCTTGGACCAAGTCAAATAAAATGTGTCTCAAGATCATAAAGAACTCGATTCCTGAGACCATGCAGGGTGTCATGCCCGACAGTGAGAAAGCTAAAGATTTCTTGACTGAAATAGGAAAACGATTTCAGAAATCGGATAAAGCTGAGCTGAGTTCACTTTTACATAAATTGACTCAAGCCACCTATAACGGTCAAGGAAATATCAGGGAGTACATTGGTGGATTATCTGATGTTGTGGCTAAAATCCGCACATTAGACCTTAAGATTGAGGATGAACTCCTGATTTTCTTGGTTCTGAACTCCCTCCCTCCACAATTCAGTCAATTCCAAATCAGCTACAATACTCAAAAGGAAAAGTGGACATTGAACGAACTGATATCTCAGTGCGTTCAGGAGGAAGAGAGACTCAGAAGGTCGAGCAAGACACAAAGTGCACACCTAGTGACATCTGGTCAAGGACGAAAAGGAAATAAGAAAAGAAAGCAAACTTCAGGAAAAGGTTCTACGGGTCCTGCGGGTGGCAATCAGCCTAAGTCTGGAAAGACATTTAAGAAGAAAAGGAAGGGTCCTAATGATGGCTGCTTCTTCTGCAAGAAGCCTGGTCATCAGAAGAAGGATTGTGAAGATTTTAAAGCATGGCTCGTTTCTAAGGGTAAAGACCATATTTTAGTCTGTTTTGAATCAAATTTAGCTGATATGTCCACAGACTCCTGGTGGATAGATTCTGGTGCTACTATTCACATTTGTAATTCCATGCAGGATATGCTCCAAAGCCGGACGCCAACTGATGCAGAGAGATCAGTCTATATGGGGAACAGCATTAGAGCAAACGTGGAAGCTATTGGAGTCTGTAGGCTTAGGTTATCGTCAGGACACTTTCTTGATCTAGTAGATACTGTTTGTGTGCCTTCTATAAGGCGCAATTTGGTTTCCATTTCTCGTTTGGACAAATTTGGTTATGAGTTTAAATTTGCAAATGGAAAATTAAGCATTTACTATGATTCAGTTGTGATTGGTTCTGGCACTTTAGTTAATAACCTTTATCAGCTAGATTTGGGTGTTTCACATGTATACAGCATTAACTCATCACATGGAAACACTAAAGGCATCAAACGAAGTTTAGATTGTGAGAATTCTTCCATGCTATGGCACAGGCGATTAGGCCATATCTCTCGTGAGAGATTGGAAAGGCTTGTACGTGAAGGAATTCTTCACTCCCTGGACTTCTCAGACTTTGGGGTTTGTATTGATTGCATTAAAGGTAAACAGACTAGAATGAGGAAAAAGGGTGCCACTAGGAGCGTAGGACTCTTAGAAGTGATTCATACAGACATCTGCGGACCATTCCCTACAGCATCTTGGAATGGGCAGAAGTATTTTATCACTTTTATAGATGACTACTCTCGTTATGGGTACTTGTATCTTATTAACGAAAAATCAGACGCCCTGGATACATTTAAGATCTATAAAGCTGAAGTCGAGAATCAACTCGACAGGAAGATCAAAGTCGTTAGATCTGATCGTGGTGGTGAGTACTACGGAAGGTATGACGAATCTGGGCGTAATCCAGGTCCATTCGCTAGATACCTACAAGATTGTGGCATCGTCGCCCAGTACACCATGCCTGGTACTCCAGAACAGAATGGTGTAGCGGAAAGGCGTAATCACACCCTAAAGGACATGGTGCGATCTATGATTAGTAATTCTACGTTGCCAGAATCTTTGTGGGGTGATGCGTTGAAAACGGCTGTGCATATCCTTAATAGGGTCCCAAGTAAGGCTGTAATGAAAACTCCATATGAATTGTGGACAGGCCGAAAGCCTAGTCTACGATATTTTCATGTATGGGGTTGTCCTGCAGAAGCCAAACCGTATAACCCGCATGAAAGAAAACTTGACCCTAGAACTGTTAGTTGCTTCTTTATTGGATACCCAGAAAGATCAAAAGGATTCAGATTTTATTGTCCATCATATTCCTTGAGAGTCATTGAGACTGGGAATGCTAGGTTTATTGAGAACACTGAAGATAGTGGGAGCACAAATATAAGAGATATTGTATTTGAGGAAGAGCGGATTGTGATTCCCACCACAATCATTCAGAGTAGCATGGTTGTCCGTCCAGCAGTGGACCCTGAGATCCCTATGGACGACCATGTACAACCTCAAATACAACCCACTGATGAGGAAATGGAAAACCCAATTCAGAATAATGAGCCATTAAGACGATCACACAGGGAGAGAAGATCTGCAATACCAGACGATTACGTCGTCTATTTGCAGGAGCATGAGTTTGACATTGGGGTTGAAAAGGATCCTGTATCCCTTTCACAGGTCGAACAAAGTGCTGATTCTTCTCATTGGTTCGATGCCATGAAGGATGAATTGAAATCCATAAAGGACAACAAAGTTTGGGACCTTGTTGAATTGCCTGAAGGGATTAGGCCGATTGGTTGCAAATGGGTATTTAAAACCAAACGGGACTCTAAGGGCAATATCGAAAGGTATAAAGCCAGGCTAGTTGCAAAGGGTTTCACTCAGCGTGAGGGCATTGACTTTAAGGAGACTTTTTCACCTGTATCTAAGAAAGACTCCTTTAGGATCATTATGGCTCTTGTGGCTCATATGGATTTGGAGCTACATCAAATGGACGTGAAAACTGCGTTTCTCAATGGAGATCTAATGGAGAACGTATATATGTTGCAGCCAGAAGGTTTCAAAGCCAAAGGCTCAGAACATCTGGTCTGCAAGCTTAAGAAGTCCATTTATGGGTTGAAACAGGCATCACGACAATGGTACCTAAAGTTTCATGAAGTTGTTTCCTCATATGGTTTCATTGAAAACACTGCGGATGAGTGCATATATGTGAAAATCAGTGGGAGTAAGTTTATCATTTTGGTCTTGTATGTTGACGACATTTTATTGGCCAGTAGTGATATTGGCTTGTTGCGTGAGACTAAGAAATTTCTATCTCAAAATTTTGATATGAAAGATCTTGGTAGTACTTCCTTTGTCATCAACATTCAGATTAGCCGGGACAGATCACGTGGATTACTTGGCTTGTCGCAGAGGGCCTATATTGATAAGGGTTCTCGAAAGGTTTAGCATGCAAGGTTATGCTCCTGGCTAAGCACCTATTGTAAAAGGTGACAAATTTGGTCAATTTCAGTGTCCTAAGAATGACCTAGAGAAGGACAAGATGAAAGCTATTCCATATGCGTCGGCAGTAGGGAGCATCATGTATGCTCAGGTCTGTCGCGTCCGGATATTGCTTTTGTGGTTGGAATGTTGAGCAGGTACCTTAACAATCCAAGTATGAACCATTGGATAGTTAAGAAAGCATTGCGCTACCTGTAAAGGACAAAGGACTTTGCACTCACATATAGAAGGTCTGACCATTTAGAGCTGGTTAGATATACAAATACAGATTTTGTTAGCTGCCTTCAGCGAGAGTTCCATTGCGAGCTACATTTTCATAATGAAATTATACTATGAAAAACGTGACATGATTTGGCTGCTTCATCTATGATGAAAGTGGAATATGTAGCTTCTCTTAGCCTACGTATGAGGCGTTATGGCTGCAAGTTTTATTCAGTACAGAATTGTCTAATGTCTATAGAACTCATTTGCATGAAGCAGATGAGGATGGATCTACTCCTTAAAGGTCAGTTTGTCACGTAACTTTTGAGACATTTGTCTTTCATGGGATTTGGTGACCCAAAGAAATATTGGATTAGTGGGAGCTTCAGTTTGATCCGATTCAGGTATAGACATTGGAGATCTCATTTTTGATGATTCTGTTATTTAGTTTATATCTTGTTTCTCCTTCAGCGTGCACATTCAGTTTTGAGCAGGCAAGAATTTGGTTTGTGTCTTGGAGACACGTTCAGTAGGACCACTTGAAGATAAACACGTATGATCACTTTAGACGTGTAATCTTCATACCACACCCCATATCATTGATCCATGTCGTTAAGGCTATTGGTATCTGTGATTGTGATTCGTCACACTTCGAAAATATTAAATGTTGTGCTGACTACCACAGTTCAATATCAGTGGTCTTGATGGACCGGATCTGACAAGCGTTGCTCATAATTATCCAACGGTATTGTTTTGAAATCAGTAGGGCACCCATTAGGAACTTTTGAAACAAATGCGTTTTATGAAATTATTTTTCACAAAATAAAATAAAATGTTTTGTTTTCTTTCAGAGATCAGTGTAGCCCAAGTGGGAGAATGTACGACTCCATTAGGTGGGCCACACATGATCATCGGTTTGGATCATGACCGTTGGATTATTCAGATTGAGCGATTCAGTGGGCCCCACTATAGTTGTGATCATTGCAAATAGGTTTGGGGCGGGACGCTTGAACCGTGTTCCCTATACGCGGTTATTAAGCCAGATATGGAAACCTACAGTGTGGAGACCCTAGAGGAGAGAAGTGTGATGGGTAAGCTTCTCTGGCCCTCTTTCCTATAAATATATGTCTTGGTCCCCTCACCAACACACGAGAGAAAACCCTAGTCCCATTGAGAGGTTCTCCTAAAGGTGTAAGGTGCGGAAGACCAAGAGTTCTTCTCGGCAACACAACGGCATCGGGAATGTCTTCCCAATCAGGTATGGCTTTCAGATTACAGTATGGAATCTCCATTGTTGATGCATAGATGATCCGATTATTCCGAATTATGTTTAAGTTTCACATAGGGTTGAGTGTAGAGGAATTTGAGTTGGGCACCTCGAGATGGAATTCAATTTGGTTCAGGTTGCGGATTGGGTCCTCTTGAAACAGATTGGGCTTGGGTTAGGGTTGGAAAAATCCAACCCAGTTTGAAATTAGGTTGGATTTGGGTTGAGCAAATTCAAGTTGGGTCAAGTTGAGTGTAGAGGAATTTGAGTTGGGCACGTCGGGTTGAAATTCGGCTCTGTCCTCTTGAATCAGATAGGGCTTGGGTTGAGCGTAGAAGAATTTGAGTTGGGCACCTCGGGTTGGAATTAAGATCAGTTCAGGCCACCTGGGTCCTCTGGAATCTGATCGGGCATGCATGGGTTGACCCTATTGTCAAGTGAACCACACCTGTACGTTGAGTTCCTACTGTTTGATCTCTTTTTCTAATAGCAATTTTGTATTTTATTATTTCTTTTTGTCAAAGAAATTTTGACCTACTTGATTAGTGGACCAATACCATTTTTAGCCCATGGCATATTGATATGGTGCGCCCTGCCTGATGAATGGCTGCTTGTTAGGCATGGATCTTTTGCAAGTTTTGCACTGCAGCTCATTTATTCACAGCCTTTTTATTGTTAGTAGGGCTGTCAACAGGCCGGGCCTGCGGTTGAGCTGAGCCCAGATTTTAACCCGCCTGAGTTGGTCCAATGGGTCGTACCTATTAAAAAAATTTGATTTTGCTTGTTCCAATCCCTCACATTGTAGTTACAAAGGATCTCTACGCTTTATGGGGCCCAACATCATGAATCGCCCATTGTGCAAACATCCCAACATTGTGATGATCTAGTGGGCCACAATGAGGTATTATACATCTCTCGACTTGAAATTTCCGAATACATTCGGGTTGTCAGCTTGTACAAGTGCGACCCATGATTCAATGTTCCAAAGCGTTGATGTTGTTTACCCATTATGGATGGCTCGCGAACAAGCTATTCAATAATGGTAACGATGACCGCAACACCTATCTCTATTACCGCTATGATATGGACTGTTATGATTTTTTATTTTTTTAAATGCACCAACCCTTTAACATCCATTACAAACAATTTTCTCATAATAGCTGTTGCAGCCCTATAGCATGTAATTATGGTAAGACTTCTATTAAGTGGGCCCCATGTGATCAATGGTTTGAATGATCTAACAATTAGATATTTAGATTGAGCATACCGATGGCCCCACTATAGTTATGATCGATTCAAATACGTGATGGGGCGGTGTGCTTGAACAGTGTTACGTATCCACAATACTCCAATTGGAAATAGGCATTATCCGGTGTGGAGACTTATAAGAAAAATAATTGTAATAGGTTAAGCTACTACAAGGCCCCCTTCTTGAAAACTAAATCCTATTGAAAATGATGAAATCTCAAAGTGCAGAAGGCCAAAAGTACAGAAGGCTTAGTTCATCAATCCGTCTAAACGATCTGACCTCTTTTAAGTATGTGTTTAAGATTCAGTTATTTACTTTATGATCTCCATAATTATTGCATAGATATCCATCATTCCTCAATTAAGTCTTACAACTATTTCCACCGGTTGTGTTATGTAATGGCTTTTATGTAACTGATTTTTAATACCTTGCTCATAGACATTGATGGGTCATGAAGCAAAGATTTTAATCCTCCACGAGTGGGCAACAGCCAACAAGTAGAAAATTGAGAAAGAAAATACAACAACGGCTTACAATCTAAAAAATAAAAATAAAAATAAAAAAGATTCCTTGGACGAGATCTTTCTTTATGTCTTTCTATGTGTTGGCCATACATGAGTGGGGCCCATCGTGTCAACGGTTTAGATTGAAAACCTAGGATCTAGAAGTTTTGAGGCCAAACATTCTAGAATACCTCATCATTGTAAGATGGTGGGCCTGTTTGGTATGCCGATTTAAATGGTATAGAATTGCATTAGATGCAATTAACAACATTATTGCACAATGATTATATGTATGGAAATACCATAGTATTTTGATCATAAAATCACATGTTTGGGATCAAATTCTTCTTCTTTGATGGACCATGAATTGTAATCAACTAACCAGGTTTCACACCCCACCTATGCACATATGTAACTTGAATGTCATATGCAAAGGGCGCACATGGATTGATGACATGGATAAAACACATGCACTAACATGGGGCCTACCGATGTAGTGGATTTTGAAATTTATCAAAAATTCCGCAATATATACTATCGAGACTAGATGATATGATACCTGGATTAATTATTCAATCATTCCCATCATTTCCAAAGTGCCAATGGAATACGCACGGGACTAAATGCAATTCCATTCCAACTAATCCCCTGTGTCCAAACATGGTTAATTTGTGGTAATTAGTTGTTTGTGTTTCTCTTTTAAAGATGCTGACTACTAAGAAAACAAGATCCATGTTTTCCTTGGTGTTTCTTTTTTTTTAGGGTATTCAATAACAAAAAAAAAAAATCCGTTTGATTTCCTCAAGAAGAGATTGGATTTTGCTTAGTTAGAACCAGGGATTGCTTGGGAAAGTCTTGCTTTAAGAAAACATTTATGTACAAGTTGCGAACACTGTAAGCAAACGAAGCCACTCATCAAGTGGGCCACATAATGCATGGACTGGCCTAGATTTTGGGCATGTGACTGTAATCGTTGATAAATAGCCAACAAATGGCCAGTCCTACAAGTTGAAATGAATAAAGAAATAAATCTTCTCCTTGATTTAGACCAGCTATCGGGCATGCCCCTTTGATTGCTCATCTCAAAAAACCCATTTGTTCAAATGATTCTAACCATCCGGTCAACGGCTAGGAAAATAGATGGTCCATCTTTATTACATTGGAGAAGGCCCAACAATTGTTCTGGACAGTTTATCGCATTGAACTCACCTTTGATTGCACACCACATGCCTCTCTCGAAAGTCATTTGATTAGACGAACTCAACCAACCAACGGAAATGATAATGGATAGTGCATGTTGATCAAGAGGTTTGATAATTGATCTGGGCTCTCAATCATATGAATCATGTATGATTGTTGGACCCTCTCAAAGAATTCTATCGCATCATCCTAATCATCAGATCAATGAATAGGAATTGGGCAATCCATATTAATACTCTAGAAAGGCTTGATCATTTACATCATGCAAATCCCACATGTGATCTAATGATTCCAAGCAGCTGGTCAATTGATGAGGAAATGGACAACCCCACGTTCATTGTACAAGAAAAGTTTTGATCAGTGATCTTAACCATCCATCATGTGGAACCTACCTTTGATTGCCCATCCATTCAAAAAAAAAAAAAAAAAAACCTTGGGTTTCATCCTAACCATCCAATTAAATGATTAGAAAATGAAAAATTCATATTCAGTATGCTAGAAAAAACCTTACATTACCCGCGGTGTGGGACCAACTTTTGATTGTCCGCCCTATCTGATCAATGATGCTGGCCATTTAAATGACTGCTTGAAAATTTGACAATTTGCATTGATTGTAAGAGGTCATTGATTTGGACATTAAGGGCCATTAATTTGGATATGGGGACAACTCCCCCAAAACATGGATTTCCATGTTCAATGATGTATGGATTCTAGATTCGCTTAAGACACAATTACTTATTTAGATAAGCGTCCACAAATTTGATTATTGTGCCATTCAACTTAACCACAGAAGACAAAAGCTTCAACAAAAAAAAAAAAACCCTCTACTTTATAATCTCGAAACCATACACCAACCAATGCAGCCCAAGGTTACATGACTTGGGTAGCTTAAGAATGCATGTTCATATTTTTTCGACTCATCTATGGTATGGTTGAATCTAACACATGTATGCTCGTTTTCGAGCATCCATGTAGACCAATGATATGATGTCATGTGTTGACATTATGCCCTTAATAACGATGAAATTTTACTCACGCTTGAGGAGATCTTTTTCCCTAATCTATTTTAAGACAAATCATTTGCCAAAACTAGAGCAGCGCAAAATTGTACACACGTGTGCAAATAAGACGCCATAGTAAATGACACATAGTCCTAATACATATGGCACTAGTGACTAAGGGGGCATTTGGCATCTCTACAAATAATAGTTTATTAGCTTATTTCTAAAAAATTAAGCTTTTAGACCATTTAGTAAAAGTCTAATAAAATGCTTATTTTTTTAGGAAGTAGCAAATAAGCTTCGATTTAATAAGTTGGGGAGGAGTTATTTAATAAGATCCATTGTAACCATTATTTCATATGTTGTGGTGCATTTTAGTTGTAAATTTACCTCATTTTTTTAGGCATGCCTTACAATGGGCTTGTGGAACTGATGAACAATATGGATATAACATCACAGTGATCCCTATGTTTTTATACATGTATAAATAAATGAAATTTAATTAAAATTATTACAATTTACGAGGCGGTAATTCTCAGAAAAATAAACTGGTGTAAAAGGTCACGATGATCTATTTGCATTGCATTTATCGGTGTTTAGTAAAATAAAAAAGCCCTTAAGGCAATTTTGCACCAATTTGACTAATTAATAAGAAATTTCATGATATTGGGTGCAACAAAACAGCACCCAATATTACGCTAAGGGCCAGTTTGTTTTTTCTCGTTGACTGTAATTACCTTGTAAATTAGTAATAATTATTTACCTAGGTAATTGTGACATTTTTTTCGAGGCAGACAGTGAACGGTTACTTTTTTAGCACAAAAAAAGAGGAATATGTGAACTAAATGTGGAGCCCACCATGATGTATGTGGCTTATCCACACCGTCCATCAGTTATGCCTGTTGAATTTAAGGTGTGAGCCCAAAAATGAAATAGATAGATCTAAAGCTCAAGTGGACCACACCACAAAAAATGGTGGAAATCGAGTACCCACCATTGAAAACTTCTTGGAAGCCCCGAAAGTTTTAGATCAAGCTGATATTTGTGTTTTCCCCTTATCCATGTCTATGTGACCTTATGAACCGGTTAGATGACAAATAAATATCAATGTGAGCCCTATGAAGGAAGCAACTTTCGACGGTGGATGGGTGATAGCTATTGATTATGTTGTTGTGGGTCACTTAAGCATTGGATCAGCTTCATTTTTCGGTTCATCCTAGAAAATTACTTGCTAAAATAGATGGATGGCACGGATAATTCATATACATCACTGTGGAACCTCAAATTTAAGCTACTAGTTTTCAACCAATTTCCAAAAAAGAAATACTCACACGTTTTCAAACAGGATAAATAAGTAATAATTATTTATTTACATTTGTTTACTTGTAACAGGGAAAAATAAACCGGCCCTAATAGCAGTTACAGTTGTTTTCCACGAAAGGACTAGGGGACTTTTGGACATGACAATGATGTAATCTTTCATTGGGGATTGAGAACGGATCACCTACAGCCTGTTGGATTCTAACTTTGCATGCAGCACCATAATTTCTGTATACCTGTCACTTATGTTGGACATCCAATCCATGCATTCCCCTCCCCTCCACCCAACACCCAAGTCAGGCCAGTCCATTCATTAGGTGGGCCACCGCAAAGTCAGATTCAATGAATGGCCCATGGTCTGACTCAATCTACAATTGCAGCCCACTTGATGAAAATTGGCCTAATTTTTTAGACGGATGATCTTCGTGACTGGGTGCACCTTCTGAACGGGTCGGATCTCCCACTCAAGTGACAGGTTGGCAGGAACAGGTGGTGGTCCACTTTCTCCTTGAGAAGATGAATTACTCCTATGCAGCTAGAAATATTCAACTCGTGGCATTTGAGCATCTAATTAATATTAAAATCTGTAGTTACAGTCAAAGTCGACTAAAGTAGTTTTATTTTGGAGGAGTTATGGTGAAGGGGCCCCACCACACACGTGCCAACGAGGTATGCACGTGCAAGTCCTGGGCCGCTTTCATCAAACGGGCCCCAAATGAATATTGCCCGGGACAGAACGTTGGCCGGTCTACTTATCTAGCCGGCTGGGCCGACGGCCCAAACCCAAACTTTAGGTCTGCTGGCTGGTCCACTAATCTAGCCGGCTGGGCCGACAGCCCAACCCGAACTTTAGGTCTATTCCACGGTTAAGTGACTTGGGTGACTGAGTTGACTCACTTGGTCTTGAGTCAAGTGGTGACAAACCCAAACTTTAGGTCCATTCGCTGGTCCACTTATCTAGCCGGCTGGGCCGACGGCCCCAACCCGAACTTTAGGTCTATTCCATGATTAAGTAATTGGGGTGACTGAGTTGACTCACTTGGTCTTGAGACAAGTGGCAACTCACCCTGAATCTGGGTTGACTTGGGTTAGGGTTGGAAAATTCCAACCCAAACTGAAATTAGGTTGGATTTAGGTTGAGCAAATTCAGGTTGCGCCAGGTTGACTTAGGGTTGAGTGTAGAGGAATTTGAGTTGGGCACCTCGGGTTGGAATTAGGCTCGGTTCAAGTTGGGCTAGGTCCTCTTGAATCCGATCAGGCTTGGGTTATGGTTAGACAATTCCAACCCAATTTGAGATTATGTTGGATTTAGGTTGAGCAAATTTAGGTCAGGTCGGGTTGATTTAGGGTTGAGTGCAGAGGAATTTGAATTGGGCACCTCGGGTTGAAATTCAGCTCGGATCAGGTTGCGAGCTGGGTCCTCTTGAAGCTGATTGGGCTTGGGTTAGGGTCGGAAAATTCCAACCCAATTTGAAATTAGGCTAGATTTGGGTTGGGCAAATTCAGGTCGGGTCAAGTTGAGTGTAGAGGACTTTGGGTTGGGCACCTTGGGTTGGAATTCAGCTTGGTTCAGATTACAAGCTAGGTCCTCTTGAATTGGATTAGGCTTGGGTTAGGGTTGAAATATTCTAACCCAATTTGAAATTAGGTTGGATTTGGGTTGAGGAAATTTGGGTTGGGTAGGGTTGAGTGTAGAGGAATTTGAGCTGGGCACCTCGAGATGGAATTCAATTTGGTTCAGGTTGCGGGTTGGGTCCTCTTGAATCAGATTGGGCTTGGGTCAGGGTTGGAAAATTTCAACCTACTTTGAAATTAGGTTGGATTTGGGTCGAGCAAATTTAAGTCAGGTCGGGTTGATTTAGGGTTGAGTGTAGAGGAATTCGAGTTGGGCACCTCGGGTTGAAATTCGGCTCTGTCCTCTTGAATCAGATAGGGCTTGGGTTGAGTGTAGAAGAACTTGAGTTGGGCACCTCAGGTTGGAATTCGGCTCGGTTCAGGCCACCGGCTGGGTCCTCTCGAATCTGATCGGGCATGCATGCGTTGACCCTATTGTCAAGTGAACCACACCTGTACGTTGAGTTCCTACTGTTTGATCTCTTTCTCTAATTGCAATTTTGTATTTTATTATTTCTTTTTGTCAAAGAAATTTTGACCTACTTGATTAGTGGACCAATACCATTTTTAGACCATGGCATGTTGATGGTGCATCCTATGTGATGAATGGCTACTTATTAGGCATGGGTCTTTTGCAAGTATCCCACTCCCTCACATGAGGGTTGCTCATTCATTCACAGCCCTTTTATTGTTAGCAGGGCTATCAACAGGCCGGGCCTGTGGTTGACCTGAGCCCAGATTTTAACCTGCCTGAGTTGGTCCAATGGGTCATACCTATTAAAAAAATTTGATTTTGCTTGTTCCAATCCCTCACATTGTAGTTACAAAGGATCTCTACCTTTTATGGGGCCCAACATCATGAATGGCCCATTGTGCAAACATCCCAACATTGTGATGATCTAGTGGGCCACAATGAGGTATTACATCTCTCGACTTGAAATTTCCAAATACATTAATTTCCAAATACATTCGGGTTGTCAACTTGTACAAGTGCGACCCATGATTCAATGTTCCAAACCGTTGATGTTGTTTACCCATTATGGATGGCTCCGAACAAGGCATTCAATAATGGTAACGATGACTGCAACACCTATCTCTATTACCGCTGCGGTATGGACTGTTACGATTTTTTATTTTTTTTAAATGCACCAACCCTTTAACATCCATTACATACAATTTTCTCATAATAGCTGTTGCGGCCCTATAACATGTAATTATGGTAAGACTTCTATTAAGTGGGCCCCATGTGATCAATGGTTTGAATGATCTAATAGTTAGATATTTAGATTGAGCATACCAATGGCCCCACTATAGTTGTGATCAATTCAAATACGTGATGGGGTGGTGTGCTTGAACAATGTTATGTATCCACAATACTCCAATTGGACATGGGCATTATCTAGTGTGGAGACTTATGAGAGAAGAATAGTTGTGATAGGTTGAGCTGCTGTAAGGTCTTCTTCTATAAAATTTATGTCTTGGTGTGAAACTCATAATTGAAAACTAAACCCTATTGAAAATGATGAAAACTCAAAGTGCAAGAAGGCAGAATTACAAAAGGCTTAGTTCATCAATCCACGTCTAAATGATCCGGCGCCTTTCAAGTATATGTTTAAGATTCAGTTATTTAGTTTATGATCTCAATAATTAATGCATAGATATCCATCATTCCTCAATTAAGTCTTACAATTATTTCCACCATTTGTGTTATGTAATGGCTTTTATGTATTCAATTTTTAATACCTTGCTCATAGACGTGCATGGCTTATGAAGCAAAGATTTTAATCTTCCACGAGCAGGCAACAAGTAGAAAATTGAGAAAAAAAATACAACAAAAGGTTTACAATCGAAAAAATAAAAATAAAAATCGAAAAGATTCTATGGATGAGATCTTTCTTTCTGTCTTTCTATGTGTTCGCTATGTTGGGGTTAGGAGCCCCGCAGTGGAAGCAATCAAAGCAGGCGAGGAACACACCACAATGGCAATTAACAAGCAAATCATCACACACGAGAAGGCAATTTGATTTTTACGTGGAAAAACCCCTCAAGGGTAAAAAAACCACGGCACAAAGCGACACCAATCCACTATGAATCAAAAGTTACAAGAGATTATAGAAGAAAACCATGGATCACAGCCTACAAGAGAAATCCCAAGCTACCTGAAACTAATTCTCACATGAGAAGAACAAACACAGCCCTTTCCCTCAACCCAGAGAACTCCAAGCTTCCTTCCTAGCTCTTTCTCTCACCCTAGAACCCTCTCAATCCCTTGGGCCACTGGCGGCCACTGGCGGCAACCCTAATCTTGGATTACACCTCCTTAAATAGGAGAAAAACCGGAATTAGAAACTCCTTGCGCAAAACCGCGCAAGAAACCAAGTCCAAAAAGAAAACTGCCCGACCGGTCGGACCCCCCCACCGGCCGATCGGCCGACCAGTCGGATGACCCAAAAAAAGGTCTAGCATTCTGCTGTCTTCATCTCCAACGTAACCGGCCGGTCGGTGGTCTTCATGCTTGAAGGTTTGAGGCGTCCAATCCCAACACGCCATTCATGAGTGGGGCCCAATTTGTCAACAGTACAAATTGAAAACCTAGGATCTAGAAGTTTTGAGGCCGAACATTCTAGAATACTTCATATTGTAAGATTGTGGGCCTGTTTGGTATGCCAGTTTAAATGGTATGGAATTGCATTGGATGGAACTAACAACATTATTGCACAATGATTGCTTGTATGGAAATACAGTAGTATTTTGACCATCGAATCCCATGTTTGGGATTAAATTCTTCTTCTTTGATGGACTGTGGAATTGTAATCAACTAACCAGGTTTCACACCCACCTCTGCACATATGCAACTTGAATGTCACATACGAAGGGTGCACATGGATTGACAATATGGATAAAACACATGCACTAACATGGGGCCTATCGATGTAGTGGATTTCAAAATCTACCAAAAATTCCGCAGTATTTATTATTGAGACTAGATGATATGATACCTGGATTAATTATTCAATCATTCCCATCGTTTCCAAAGAGCCAATGGAATACCCATGGGACCAAATGCAATTCCATTCCAACTAATCCCACCTAATCCCCTGTGTCCAAACATGGTTAATTAATTTATGGAAATTAGTTGTTTGTGTTTCTCTTTTAAACATGCTGACTATTAAGAAAACAAGAAATCTATGTTTTCCTTGGTGTTTCTCTTTTTTAGGATATTCAATCAACCAAAAAAAAAAAAAAAATCAGTTTGATTTCCTCAAGAAGAGTTTGGATTCTGCTTAGAACCAGGGATTGCTTGGGAAAGTCTTGCTTTTAGAAAACATTTATGTACAAGTTGCAAACACGGTAAGCAAACAAAGCCACTCATCAAGTGGGCCACATAATGCATGGACTGGCCTATATTTTGGGCATGTAACTGTAATTGTTGATAAATAACCAAAAAATGGCCAGTCCTACAAGTTGAAATAAATAATATATATATTCTTCTCGTTGATTTAGACCATCTACCGGGCATGCCCCTTTGATTGCTTATCTAAAAAACCTATTTGTTCAAATGATTCTAACCATCCGGTCAACGGCTAGGAAAATAGATGGTCTATCTTTATTACATTAGAGAAGGCCCAAGAATTGTTCTGGACCGTTTATAGCATGGGCCTCACCTTTGATTGCACACCACATGACTCTCGAAAGTCATTTGATAAGACGAACTCAACCAACCAATGGAAATGAAAATGGATAGTGCATGTTGATCAAGAGGTTTGATAATTGATCTGGGCTCTCAATCATGTGAATCATGTTTGATTGCTGGACCCTCTCAAAGAATTCTATCGCATCATCCTAACCATCCGGTCAATGAATAGGAATTGGGCAATCCATATTAATACTCTAGAAAGGCTTGATCATTTACATCATGCAAATCCCACATGTGATCTAATGATTCCAAGAAGCTGGTCAATTGATGTGGAAAGGGACAACCCCACATCATACAAGAAAAGTTTTGATCAGTGATCTTAACCATCCATGCATCATGTGGAACCCACCTTTGATTGCCCATCCATTCAAAAAAAAAAAAAAAAAAAACGACTTTGGTTCTTCATCCTAACCATCCAATTAAATGATTAGAAAATGAAAAATTCATATTTATTATGCTAGAAAAATCCTTACATTACCCGCGGTGTGGGACCAACTTTTGATTGTCCACCCTATCTGATCAATGATGCTAACCATTTAAACGACTGCTTGAAAATTTGACAATTTGTATTGATTATATTGTAAGAGGTCATTGATTTGGACATTAAGGGCCATTAATTTGGATATAGGGACAGCTCCCCCAAAACATGGATTTCCATGTTCAATAATGTATGGATTCTAGATTCGCTTAATACACAATTACTTATTTAGACAAGCGTCCACAAATTTGAATATTGTGCCATTCAACTTAACCTTTGATAGATAAAAGCTTTAAAAAAAACAAAAAAAAAACCTCTATCTTATGATCTCGAAACCATACACCAACCTATGCAGCCCAAGGTTACATGACTTAGGTAGCTTAAGAATGCATGTTCATATTTTTTGACTCATCTACTTTATTATTGAATCTTACACATGTATGGACTAATGATATGATGTCATGTGTTGGCACTACGTTCCCAATAATGACGAAATCTTACTCATGCTTGAGGATATCTTTTGCCCCAATCTATTCTGAGATGCATCATCTGTCAAAAGTAAAGCGACACAGAATCATATACACATGTAAATAAGACGCCACAGTAAATGATACGTAGCCCTAATACATATGGCACGTGTGACTAAGGCTGTGTGCTCGACAAGGCTATAAAAAACCCGCCGAGATAAGGATCTTATCACAAATCCGAATATACTTGGCAAGGCTGTCTCGCACAATCTTTCCAAAATGGGAGATCCTCTTAGATACAATCGATGTTCTTGCGACGATTATAAAAATTCGAGAAGTGGATCATTGTTAAACGGATGGAAACCAGTAAATCCGTGATTAATTCAAATTCAGTGAGACTAATCCTATAAAATCCACGGATTTCTGCCGTCATCTTAGTAGGAGATCTGAAAACAGTTTGTGACATCTAAAAATCTTTTTGGTCGAGCTGGGATGATTGAAGGATAATTATGCACTGTAACCATCTAGGATCTTGGATCAGTGAGGAAACTCGCACGAGGGTTTCGCTACCTCCATAAGCTATACAAGGAGCATACAGTGAAGAGCTCCAGCCCATGCCAAACACATTTAGTCTACATAATGCAATGCTACTTTTGTCTTAGTTTTTAGATCTTCCACTTATGTCCAGCTACGTTGCAGAACATTTGAGGTTTAGGTTAGCTTGGATCACTTCTATCCAGCGTCATCGCTGTAGTACGTTTATGTATGGTATAAATATCTGTAACCTTTCATTATCAAATCCCAATCAACTAAGTCCTTATTTAGAAGATCACACCTTGGTCACATCTTACTAACCAATCCACCTTAATTGTTTGTCCAACGGGCAATCGTAGGTATTTATCTTTCGTCAATTCTCTACTTTATTTTGTTTATCCGTCAATTATACTGAGCATCAAGTATACATCAATAAAATCAGCAATTTTAGCCCCCTTAAGTTTTAAATTAGTCAATCTTTGTTCTGATGAGAAATACAAAGTTTGTAACCATTGGTGAAAGAAATTTTTTGAACATAAGGCAAAAATGATATATTCGAAAGGACTAACCCCTACCCTTTTCGAAGTGTCTGATCACTGTAATTGTTAGTGGTTAAGTTCTTGAATTCAATCTTAATCAGTCTATCTTAATGCGGGGGCACCAACGTTCAATCAAACTTGAGTCGAGTACAAGTTTAGCACACCTGCACTATCATAATCACATGTTAACCGAATATATGCCTCGCTAACACGTGTTCTCATGTTTGATCGACTTGCACAAACAAGTGGCACATGCGCCTAGGATCACCTCTCCAACATATGCTCAACATTATTAAACAAAGGACTTTTAAAGGTGCCATCCAAAAATGCAAAACAATAACATCGACGAACACTTCACTCCATGAACCTAAAGGAAATGCATGGACCTAATCGTCTTGAGGTAGTTGTCCATGCGTCCAAACCAAACCTTACACCATTCAGATCCACATTCTATTGCTTACCACTCCAAAAGATGGACATGAAAGGAATGTAAGTGTGGATATTCTAATATGAGTATAATAATACTAACATTAATTTTTATACTTTTAGTTGTCCATTCATCTAATGTCTCGGTCAAATAATTAGGATTATTTAATTATGCTTAAAAAATTGCATTTTAACCAATTATGGCGAGTCACAACAGATGGACATTTGACCAATCAACAACAATCATATATCCAATGTAATGACCCTACTAGCCCTACTAAATGTTAACACACACACACACACACACACACACACACACACACACGTAGCTAATGCATTAGTTACGCATTTTAGCAAGCATCATGAAACCCAAACAAAGTTAGGATTGACGATCAAGACGGTTCATCGCATTAGCCCCATCTTGTATGAAGTTTGGTAATAAGATTCAGTGCTACCCCCACCAAGACCTAGCCAGAGATGGACAGTCTTGTTAGGGGCTTTGTGGGCTCACCGTGGTGTATATGTTTTATCCACACCATCCATCCATTTTAACCAATCATTTTAGGTCATGAGCCCAAAAAGGAGGCATATTGTAGGCTCAAGTGGACTCCACCATAGGAAGTTGTGGGAATTGAAAACTTGGAGTTGAAAGCTTACAGTTGAAAACTTCTTAAGGGTCACATGAGTTTTGAATCAAGCTGATGTTTATGTTTTCCCTTCATATCGGTCTATGTGACCTTGTGAAAAAGTTAGATGGTGAATAAACATCAAGGTGGGCCCTAGTAAGTTTTCAACGATAGGAATTCAATCGCTACTGCTTCATGTGGTGTGATCTACTTGAGTTTTCAATATGCCTACTCCTTTTTGTGCTTATGGACTAAAATGATATGTCAAAATGGATGAATAGCGTAGATAAAACATATACATCATGGCTGGCCCTACAAATCTCCTGACAGTATCACCCTTCTCTTGCTAGGTCCTGGTGGGGGTAGTACCCAATTTGAACCCACATCTAATGGTATGGCTTTGTGACTATGGCTTGGAGGGAGTAGTTTCCTTAGTTTGGTCGGTTTAAGTTTGGTTAGGTTTGTTTTGTTCCATTGTATTTCATTACTATTTTATACATTTATTTAAATAAGTATTATGAAATATATTTTGTTGGTCAAATGCAAGTGTAATAGGAGATAGATAAAGAAATTTGTAATCATTACAAATTTTTATTATATTGCAGTGAAAACTTCAATTCAAACACTAATATTAATTCATTTTAGTATTGATTTAATATTAAAGTAATGTAAAATTGTCACTATCACATTTTTACTATCATTGACTTAAACTCTACCCGACACCCATGCACTCACACCATAGTAGGATTTCACCACAACGGGTACTCAGAACCCAAGACCTTGTGTTGAAACTCTTATGAGTCCACTACTAAGGCATGAGTAAAGACTTAAAAAAGTTCTTAGCTCAAGGCAAAAGATCTTATCCATAGGGTCTAGCCCTCATATTCCAAAATTGTGTGATTGTTGTAACAATTATTGGTTGAACGGTTACATTAACCTTCATAGGTCCAATCCTAACCTGGCTAGTCTGGCGCATGGGGTCACAAACTTTTAATCAACTCAGGTCGAGTATAACTTTGTCACGTCCGACACTTCCTAATCACTAACGTTTGACCAAATCTGAGTAATTTGTTACATGTGTGGCCACATGTTCAGATTAAACAACAATACTATTAATTAAATCGATTAAGTTGTGAAACCCACTTTGTTAAGGTACAATGTGAAAATTAGAACGCTCGGACAATCCTCACCTCTCATTCGTGGACATTTGTTTTTTGAAATAAGGTCATTGGATATTTTTATTTTCAGCCATCTCATAAATGTTCAAAAATCTATTGACTAGATATGTAAATACAAATAAATTTTAGTTGATATACATCTAAGATGGTATCCATAGTTTTGGGCAATCCATTTTGAACCACTTGCATGCCATGTTACATTTCTTAGTAATTTTACTGTCACCATGTCATCCATTGTACTCTTTCCGCATATGAAATTACTCATTATCCTTTCAGATTGGATCTTCAAGAGTGGAACCACTATGATGTATGTATCTTAAATAGATGATGTTCATATGTTTTTAAAGTCTTCTTTAGGGCATTTTAGGGTTTTTGTCAAAATAGCACCAACTTTTTGTGAAATGATGAAAACAATCCCTACCCTCAATCTCAGTAATTGTAACCCCGACATCTTTTTAGATTTTCTTCGAACCATTTTACCTGTAACCATGTATGCCAACAAGTTTCTCGAAATTTAAAATGCCATGTGTCTCATCGGCGAGTCATGACTTCTAGGTCGGCGAGCCATGACGTCCACGTGGGAACCTTGTGTTCCATGTTGGGACGATGTGTCTCCTCGGTGAGCCACAAAGGCCATCGGTGAGCCATGTGTTTCGTTAGAATTTATGTGTCTCATCAACAAGCTACAGAGGCCATCAGTGAGCCATGTGTCTCATTGGTGAGCCATGACTTCCGGTGGAAACCTTGTGTTCCAAGTTGAAACAATGTGTCTCATCTGTGAGCCATAGAGGCCAGCAGCAAGCCATGTGTCTCATCAATGAGTCAAGAAGACCTTTATATGTTCAAAAACTTGTTCACCCTACATGAATAGGGATAAAATGGTCCGAATAAAATAAAATAAAAAGTATAAAAAGCTACAATTATGAAATTGAGGGCAAATGTGAATTTGGTCACTTCAGAAAAGGTTAGTATTACTTTGACCCAAGCATATCCAAATCTCAGTTGGACCGCATCATGGGAAACACTTGTGATTGAATACTCGACATTAAAAAATTTCTTGGGGACCACCGTAAATTTTATTTACCATCCAACCCGTTGATAAGGCCACAAAGACCTGTATGAAGGGACAACAAAATATCAACTTGATCCAAAATTTTTGTGGCCCACGAGAAGGATCCACCTACCTATGTGGATCCAGGGACCCACCGAAGCCGCGTCCGATCCCTTCCCAGAAGAATGGTTGTCCCCACAGCGATGCGCCTATCTAGAGTCGTCTTTTTCTATCGTTTCAGTCAGACTCGTCGGACCGTCTCTCTCTCAATTCCATAAAAGTCGAGTCCGTCTCCCTCTGGCTTTCTTCGAAACCCCGATATCGAACTCTCTTTCTCTCGTACGATGGCGACGGAAAACTCCTCTCCGCCAAAACCCCTCCAACAACCGTCCAATTCCAACCCAAACCCAGCCACAGACTCCATCCAACCGTCCAATCCTCCAAACCCTAACCTCCCTTCCCCCCAAATTCCCCCTTCTCCTTCATCCATGGAACTCCCAAAAATCTCCTCTCCCCAACTCCCTCTCTCTCAACAACAGCAACAGCAGCAGCAGCAGCAACAGCAACAACAACAACAACAACCACAGCAAATCAACTCCTCCTTACAACAACAACAGCAGCAGCAGCAGCTGCAGCAACAGCAGCAGCTACAACAACTACAGCAACAGCACAATCTGACATCTCCGTCGAATTTCCAGCTGCAGCAGAGCCTTCAACGGTCCACGTCAATGCCCAGGATCAATGCGATCCAGCAGCAGCAGCAGCAGCAGCCTCAATACACGATGAGGCAGCAGGCTGCCGGGATCTATGGGCAGATGAATTTCGGGAATTCGGGTGGGGCCCACCTCCAGCAGCAGCAGCAGCAGTTGGGTGGTGGGATGTCGCGGTCGGGGCTGATCGGGCAGGCTGGGCAGGCGGGTGGGCACCTTCCGATGTTGTCTGGGCAGGCTTCTGCTCAGTTCAATATGCAGTCGCAGTTGCTTGCACCGGTAATTGAATTTCATTTCTCTCTCTCAATCTTTGCTTTTTGATCGGTCAGTCGTGTTTAGGATGAAAACGCTAACCCTGAGATTATTCTGGGTGCTTTTATTTTCATTATTTTTATTTGACATGTGGAGCTCCGACAATTCTCTGATTGATAGCTGTCTCATTTAGATGGTGGAATTGTTTGTTTGAGGAAAAAACATGAAATGCTTTGCCTGAACTAGTGGCATTTTCACTAGGTCCAGCATTCGGTGATGGTGCGGCTCACCTTCCAGTGATCCATATTCTTCATCTGGTGGTCATCGAAGATGGTGGTCAAATTCTGCACAAGGACACACTCATAGGACAATCATATACATCCTGTTATTTGGCCATGTTATTATCGGACTGCAAATGGATGGGTAAAAGTAAAACATACCTACTGTCTGTACTCAATGTAATTTGGTCCACTTATCCATTGCCAGGATTCAGAGGATTCTCTTTCTTGTCCATTGACCATGCATGGGTGGGGCCCACTAGACGAAGCAGTCTGGATCACTGGAAGGCGGGCCCCTATAGGATGGATAGTTTGCCTGAACAGAAGTGCTTCTGGTTTAGGCCAACATGATGATTTTTACCACTTAAAATGATGGTTTTACCAGGCTGGAGCTGGTCCATTGCCAGAAAGGAATAATACCTGTCGTAATTATGTGATAACTACGGAATATGATACACATAATTGCCAAAGAAATTTATGATATGCCTCGGTCATGAATTAGGTGTTGAAGAAAGACCTTCTAATGATTTTTTTTTTTTTTTTCCCATTGCAGCAGAGGCAAAAGACAGCCTTAGTTCAAAATTCCCAATTCCACTCCACTAATTCTACGGGGCAGTCATTGCAAGGGCCGATTGGAATGTCAATTGGCTTGAGCACACAGCTTAGAGCGAACGGGCCTCTTTCATATGTCCAACAACGCATGAACCATCCCACGGCGATGAGGCAACAACAGTTGTCACAACAGGCATCGCTGGCCTCTCCTCAGGTACTTTAAAAAATTATTGTGTTTTGTGGAGAGATGCTTCTAGTACTGAGTGTGGTATTGACTTTGTACTTCAATATTTATTACAATGCGCTTTTCTATTTTATCTCTTGGAAGGAATAGCAATAATTTCTCAAGTGTTTTTTATGAAGACATTTAATGGGCTGTTGCTCCCCCCCTACCCTCTCAGAAAAAAACTCTCCCGATGGCTTCAATTTGTTAAGAACAAAAATAAATGGGTAAAGATGAGATATCAGAGAAAAAGAAGGCCCAAAAGATGATTGGGCAAAAATCTTAAGAGCCTAAGCCTAATCAATTACATCCAATTTTGCATCATAAATAAATACCTTATCCAGGCTTCGAGCGCGACTTTGAAAGCATTTGTTACTTGCTTGCCGAAATGGACAATAGATCGACAAGGAGTGATAATCTCTAGAGGATTGCCCTTTGGACCCTAGGACCTAGACCACCCCTTGCCAAGATAAGAAGAAGCCATCAATCAAATGAGGCATCACCCAATGGTATGAAAAGAGCTCGAAGAATCTTTTTTTTTTTTTTTGAGAGAAAACTAAGATTTTATTGAAAGACTGCCGAAGCGAAAAAATACAGCAATTAAGAGAAAAACCAAAAGGAAAGATCAGCTTGCATAGCTGATTTTACATAGAACGCCCAATCCGAAACAACATTTAAGACCATATGAATAGTTTCTTCTACAGAACAATCCTTGTTATGGAAGCAATGGCTATTTTGGGCCCTCCAGATGTACTAGAAAGTTCCTGTCGCGATGAGTCTCCAAATGGATTTTTGGGATTTTTCCACCCCTCCCCCATGCCAAGCCCACAAGAATTGATCTACCGACTTCAACATCATCCACGAGATATGGAAAATACGAAATAAGTGCTTCCAAACTTGCTAGGCGAAGGGGTAATGAATGAAAAGGTGATCAATAGATTCCGCGTCCCTCATACACATTAAATAGATGTTCGGGAGGATGAGAGATCTCCTTTGAAGGTTGTCTATAGTTGGAACTCTTTTCCTTCCAACGAGCCAAGCAAAAGCTGCAAACCTTTTTTTTTTTTTTTTTTTACGGGGGGCGGGGCATTGTAAGACCAATGGAAATAGGGGAAGGAATGTGATTAGGAAGAATGCGAAAAGCAAGGCTTAGAGAGCAGCCCGCAGAACGAACGCATGGAGAAACGAGAGGAGGGATGGGCTTTCTAGACCAACGAATCTTCATCTTGAAGCGAGGGCATAAGAAGCTTCAATTGAACGAACGCACGGAAACGACAGTGCGCAACTGATTGTTGCGCACTGTAAGACCAATTGAAATAGGGGAAGGAATGCGATTAGGAGGAATGCGAAAAGCAAGGCTTAGAGAGCAGCCCACAGAACGAATGCACGGAGAAACAATAAGAGGGATGGGCTTCCTAGACCAACGAATCTTCGTCTTGAAGCGAGGGCATAAGAAGCTTCAATTGATCGAGAAGAGAGAGAAGATCGTTGAATTCCTCATTTGAAAGATTTCGCCGAGATGGGGGAGACCAAATAACAGAACCTTCAATAAAGAAAAAGCAACCATTCACCGTGACAAAATGATTGGGGGCAAGACGGGCCAATCCCGAGAATAGATCCTGAAGCAGTCTATCCCCACACCAAAAGTCGATCTAAAAGCAAATACGGTTTCCTTTTCCCAATGAAAAGGAAATTCCTGTGCGGAAAAGGTGCTCGGTGGCAACGATTGCCTTCCATACATAAGATGTGCGATAAAGTGAGGAAGGTTTTATTCCCCAACCACCTAGGGCTGTAAATGGGTTAGCGGACCCGATGGGTACCCAGACCCGACCCATTTGTTAAATGGTACGGGTTTGGGTCCAAGAACAAACCCATTTGCTAAACGGGTCTGGGTCCAAGAACAAACCCATTTGCTAAACGGGTCTGGGTCTGGGTCTGGTTTCCTTTATATTAGGCCCGACCCGAACCCATTTAGTAAGTGGGTGGGTTTGGTCTATGTTTCAAGGGACCCATCCAGCCCAGACCCGTCCAGACCCGATTTTAAGCCTCGTTAAAATGCTTGCATACTAGATCCAGACCCAGACCCATTAGACCCGACGCATTTATAAATGGGTCCTGGGTGGATCTCCCTCTACCAGACCCAGACCCAGACCCATTTATAAATGGGTCTAATGGGTTGACTCGGACCCAACGTAGACCCGCCCATTTACGTAAAAGGGTCTGGGTCTAAAATTTGGACTCCAGAGCCATTTAGTAAATGGGCAGGTCTGGTTTTGGCTAAACCCGCCCCGAACCCGACCATTTACAGCCCTACAACCACTCGAGTGAACGCCATATTTGGAGACAACTATCTCTCTCAACAACTTGCCGCCCTCAGAACCAAACGTCCAATGCCATTTATTGAGCAGAGTTATGTTCATAAGGTCCAATCTCTTCAAACCTGCACCTCCCTCGGCTATAGGCTTGCAAACTTTGTCCTATTTAAGCAAATGAGTCCCTTTACAAAAGAAATCCCTCCTCAATTTCTCAAGTCCATACAAAACTGACTTCGGGCATTTAAAAAGTGACGTGAAATATATTGGCATGTTGGAAGGCCGATTTGATAAGAGTCAATCAGCCTCTGAACGAAAGATAGTGATGCTTCTACTTTGATAATTTTCTCTCTAGTCTCTCGACGACTTTATCCCAAAGATGCTTTGCCGCCTTGCCGGCTTTCCGATACACAAGGGCAACCCAAGATAATAAGAAGGAAAGGATCCCGGCTTGCACGTATTAGCCAGCTGTTGAAGATTGTCGCGGGAAACGTGTATTCCTAACAGTTCGATTTTATAGATTAATGTTCAACCCCGAAACTATTTCAAAACAAACTACGACTTTGTGAAAATTATCAACTGAAATGAAGTTTGCATCGCAAAAGAGAATTATATTGCCTGCATATTGAAGATGACTTACTTTCGCTGATGCAGGGGCATGCGATGACCTAACCCTAGATGCATGTATATTCAGTTGGAAGATATTCAAATAATAAAATTACGAAACTAACTACTTTCAATCAGGGGAAACTAACAAATCTCAACACAGAGATGAGATCTGTCTGTCCGGATCATGCCCTTAGCATAAATTCCACAGTAAAACCGTAAAACAGGGAGGATTTAGGGATATGAGGATATCCCAAATCTAGCATAGACCGGTCCACAGTTAAGTTTGAATTCGGTTCTCATGGCTAGGCATCCCTCTTTTTCGATCTTACCAAAATGGGGGGGGGGGATTCAGAAAAGGACGAAGGATGTCAAAAAACAATGGGTTGACATGAAGCACAGATTATGAATCAAAAGAATTTTACCTTTCCTTGAACCTTGAAGAATAAAAGAAGAAAAAACAAGCTCAACACTTCAAGAGCCAATCCTGACTTGTTTTTCATTCATTCAATAATCATGAATTAGGGTTTCTCACAAAGTATATATAAGCTACGAAAATAAAAAGTGCACTAAAGTGCCTGGAAAAAAAAAAAAACATAAAAACGCTTAAACTAAACAACGACACTAAAACGCCTAGAAATAAGAAAATAAACAGAAAAAGTGCCTAAAAGTAAATCCGCTCCATGGTCCAGCGGTCATGATGCTCCTGCGCGATCTCGTAGCTCGCGTACTCGTAACATGTCAGAAAATGGGTCCAATGGGCCCGATGTCTATCCACATCAGCTCGTCTATTCCAACACTCGATCTGTGACGTTGCTTCCTCTGGTACACTCTAAAGGGTGCACCACTAATGTCCGCATCATTCACCCTCGCATCCGTTACCTTAAATCCGCAAATCAAACCATTTTCCGTTGCTTTGAGAAGCATCCTACTAAACAGCTTACCCGATGACAACGAAGAGATACGAAGACAAAGGATTGCCCTATCTAATACCAAGAGAAGCCTCAAAAAACCTAAATGAGGATCAATTAATCAGAATTGAAAAAGAGGGAGATTGAATACATGATTGCATCCAACCTCTCCATTTGAGACCACAATCTATTCTTTTTATAGTCCAAGAACTTCCAATCGACATGATCGTAGGCTTTCTCGTTATCTAGCTTACAAACAATTCCGCCTTTACCCGAGCTCGAAGAATCTTGCGCAAACCGCACTCACAAATGAGCAATGCATCCACAAACATTGCATCCCGAACACACATGATGCACACATTAGTCATAAACGTGTGTCTTTTTCAAAGATCAACAAAGGTGGGGACCCTTATTTTACCGTCCAATGGCTGAAAGCGATCACCCTTGATGGACCTTAGGAAGGCCATCCAATCTAGGCTGAGTTGAGTTGATGGCATGGCATAGAAGATCACAATGAAATTTTGCCTGAATTTCTCTAATTCTGATAATCAATCATCCCTATTGCATGTGGAGGGAGTCCAATGCAACAAGTCTAAGAATTCAACCATGCCATCCAATTCTTTGCCCCTCGAGTTTCTGCAGCACTTAGCGGGCTATAGCCTATAGGCATATCCTTTTCCATAGAGACATAGACCAATCTAGGGAAGATGAAGATATGAGGCTGTGTAGTGCGCCAAGTGTCTACCCAAAACCTGATTCTTGAGCCATCACCCATGGTAGAATCATTTTTCTCCTTGAATGAGGTCAAGATGCTAAAAATTGCTTTCCGTGCTCTTTTATCCTCTATGTATAGAAGGGGCTTTGGCAAACTACCCTCCCTCAGATACTCCGTATTTGGATGAGATGAGTTGTTTACAGAGTGCATCTTCTTCTATTCCAAATCTCCAAAGCTATTAACAGGGCCATGTTCATTGATTTCAACTCTCTTATAGCGACACCTGCTCTTATGGTCTGCATACTTCATCCCAACTCATCAGATGGAATATGTGTCTGCCATCTTAGCATCTCCAAAGAAAATCCCTTCAGATCTTTTCCAGCCCGTTAGTGAGACTTGTCGGGCACTGAAACATGGACATGTAATGCACATGCATTTTTTATAAGGCTGCTTTATTGAGGGTTCTCTCCTTTTGCCATATAAAATAAAATAAAAAAAGAAAGAGGAAGAAGAAGAAGAAGAAAAAGAAAAAGAAAAAGAAAAAAAAGAAAAGAAAAAGGAGGGTTAATCTTCTCCCAGAGATATACCTGCCCTTCTAGCTAGATAACTTCCTGTCAATTCTCTCCATAACCTTATCCTAAAGGGCCTTCGCTGGTTTCCAATGCACAACAGGAGGTTGAGATAGGAGGATGAAAGCCTACTTGCCTTGCAACTGAATGCTTTAGCCAATCTGCCCACTTCCTCCTAGTCAATTTGACAACCAAAATCCTGATTTTCAACCTGTAGATCACTTTCAAAATACCGGATGACTTTTCTCATATTGTCAACCTGATCCGCCTCGGTGTCATAAAATAGGAGGGTATCGTCAGCAAACTGTATGTGGTTTTGTGTGGAAGCCCACGTTTTCCACTTATAATCCATTCACCAAGCCCCACGATTCTGCTTTATTCATTATTTGCTAAGAGCCTCAGCCACATCAACAAATAAAACTGGAGAGAGGGCATCCCTTTGTCACACTCCTATCAACTCCTGGAGAATACTTTGGGTGATCCATTGATTAACACAGAATATGTGCCTGAGCTTACACACTCCACCCTCTCCACTTGGCCCCACACCATGATCTCTCGGTCTAGGAATTTCCAATCCACATGATTATAGGCCTTCTTCTTCTTATTCTTCTTTTTTTTTTTTTTTGAGGGTAATGAAAATATCATTAAGAGAGTTCCAAGATGGTGCAAAAGCAACAAGCCTACAAATGAATCAAAAAGGAAAATTTGCAATCCGTAACAGAATAAATACAAGAGGCCTACTCCACCACAAGGAGAATAACCTTAGAGGAAACCTCTCCCACCCTAGAAGATTCATTATGGAAGCATCTACTATTTCGTTCTCCCCAGATTGCCCACAAGGTGGCAAGAAGAGCCAATCTTTCAAGAGACTTCTTGCGTATAGCAAACTCCGCCCCACGCTAAACAGAAAGAAGAGATTCCATTGAGGTTGGCATAACCCGCATCACATCAAAGAGCTTGAAATTGCTTTTCTGTATTGTCTAGTGAAGGAGCAATGGATGAAGAGATGATCTAAAGATCCGGCATCGGCCAAGCACATCACACACACATTAGGAAGTACTGTAGCTCTTTTTTTGGAGATTGTCAATGGTCAAGACCGGTTTCTTCCAGCTAACCATCCGAAGGCTGCAATTTTCGGGGGAGCCCCATAGTCCCACGCATTATAGGGGGAACCCCAGTGGAGGATTGAAGAGATCGTAGGCTTTGTCCAAACTGAGTTTTCAAATAATTCCCGTTCTCCCTTGCATATACCTTGAACAGATACACTTGTGTGCAACTAGAGCCCCTAAGATCTGCCTACCATAGATGGAAAGCCGCTTGCGCCTGGAAATAACCTCATGTATTCTCTATTTTATTTCTATGTACTAAAAGTGCAATTATAAGGAGAAAAACAATAGAACAGTCCTAAGGTCGGTCCTAGGACCCCAAGTTTTACTGTAAGGCAGGAATGTTGAGTAATTTGTCTTTGTAAGTTACTGTTAATTCATACACAATTAGCTAAACTCCCATGTTTTGTCCCTGCATATTCTCCAACCAGGTGTTAGCATTTCAAAGATTTGATTTTTTTTGAAAGGTAACACAAATTTATTAGCACAATTCAAAGAGGGAGTGAAGAAACACTAAAGGAGGAAGGGGAGGATGAGAGATCATCCCAAGAAATACAAGAGAAAGTTAGACAAAAGCTCAAAAAATCTTCTCTTTTATATCCCTCAAATTGGCAGAGAACCAAAACCTAAAAAATCACCTCACCTTTTACTTTAAGCATGACTGCATCAGGGGTCTGATCTGCTGTTGAATGTATGCCATGTGTACAGAACATAAGACAGCTCAAACCTGGCTTAATGCACATGTACACCACGTGTATGTTAGATGAGTCACTTGCCATTTAAAAATGGTGGAAAACGCACATAGTAGTCTGGCTCTTTTGGATATCACATGCACGTTTCTAAGTTCAAGCTCTCATTTCTTTTCAGGTTAGATTCAGTCTATCCCTTTTTTCCCCCACAGAGTCTATCATTTTAACTATTGTATACGTGTTTTTAACATTTGAAATATCTCTAGAAGTTACAGGCTCAAAGCTTGCCAAGGACATCATTGGCATCTATGAACCCTCCTCTATCTGGTTTGACCCAAAATGGGCCGTCATCTATGATGCAAAATTCCTTATCACAACAGCAGTGGTTAAAGCAAATGCAGTCTACAAGCTCTGCTCCGGGTTCTCCTTCATACCTTCAACAGCAGAGGCAGCAATTATTGCAGCAACAATTGTCTTCTTCTCATATGCATCAAAAGGCCATTGCACTGAACCAACAACAGCAGCTATCTCAACTTGTACAGCAGCCGCAGCTCAGTGCTCAGCAGCAGTTGCATCACCAGCAGCAGCCTCAATTGCATCAGCAACAACAGTATGCACAGCAGCAGCAGCCATCTCCAAAAATGCCAGGGTCCGGGGTCCAGAAATCCATAAGTTTGACTGGATCACAGCCAGAAACTAATGCGTCGGGCACAACAACACCCGGTGGGAGTTCAAGTCAAGGAACAGAAGCAAGTAATCAACTTCTCGGGAAGCGTAAGATACAGGATTTGGTTTCACAGGTATTTCCTACATTTTCACCCTTGGATAGTTCAGTTCTACTATGTTACAATAGTTTTTTCCTCTCCTGTTGGGATTTTTGTTAGTATAAAATCATTACTAATAAGATTGGTAGCCCATGAGAACAATGGTTGTTTCGAGATGGATTACAGGGGTATTTAAATTTTTTTAGGTTTTTGGGGTAGATGAGGTCTAGGACTGGTTGAAGAAGACTGTGAGGAGGATTTTATGTGGTCGTCTGTACGGTACAGAAGTTGAAGAAAAGAATAAAAAAGGATAATGGACTGAATCACATACCCTAAGCTAGGATCCTCAGACTCACACCTTAGACCTCTAATTCAATATTGGAGTCGCACCAATTGCTAAGAGATGTCACGCCTTTGTAAGGGCCTGACAGAGTTACACCACTAAGGAAGCAAGCAAGTGTTGGAAATTTTTGTTTGCATTCATTCATGCTCAAAAGAAAATTAGTGCATGGTTTATTTTTTATTTTTTATTATTGTTTTTTATGGAAGAGCAAACTTGCTAAAGAAGCTACCTACAATCAATAGTCAATAGAGGAAATCTACTACTTCATATTCCCTAAACAATCATCTTCCCTCCTTATAAGTAGGGTTGTAATAAGGTTGGATATCCATATTCAACTTAGAACCGACTTCTTTGGATAATATCAGCATACATATACACATCCGACATTAAATCAGATATTTGTCTGATAGTCTAGTAATAAGATGCCTGACTAATTCCTAATTAGGAAAGAACGAGTAACATACGTTTGGCATCGAGCTCCTCCCAAGGTGGCCGCATTTGCGTGGCTAGTAGGCAGAAACATGGTGCTCACCATCGACAATCTGTGCAAGAGAATGATGGTGTTGCAGAGCATCTATCTTCTCTATGTGAAAGACATGGAATCGGTGGAGCATATCTTCATCTATTGTCCTTTCGCTGTGGGGGGGGGGGGGGGGGGGGGGGGGGGATGGCATCCTATCAAACTTCAAGGACCTGCAGGTTATTCTTAAGTCAATGGAGGGGCTTTTCCTTGTGTGGCATGAGGGTGGGCCCTGGTTGAAAGGCAGGTTGAAGTGGTGGCTTGCTCTGCTTGTGGGTCTCTAGTCTATTTGGATGAAGAGGAATAGTCTGCTTCTTTAGTTGAAATTGTTAGGAAGGTTCTCTTGTTGCTAAGGGAGTGGGAACACTGAACTTTCAAGTGCTGGTTGGTCCAGCTTTTGTAGTTTCTTTTTGCTTGTTGTTTTTTGCCCTTTTGCCTTGTTAATAAATATTATTAATTCTAAAAAAAGAAGAATAAGAAAGAATAAGTTACATATTGAATAAAATAATTAAAAAAAGTAAAAAAAAAAAAAACCATAGATGAACTTAATAAACTGGTCAAAAATAGCAATTTCCATAACATAATTAGCTAATGAGAATATTCAACTAATACATAATAGAAGAACCAAAAAGTGAAGTTAAATAGTATTTACAATACCTAATTAACTAATATATCATGTATTAGTGTTTAATATTGACGTAGGACAATGGGCCTACCTACATGATGCGGAATGAAACTAAAGCGGAAATGCATAACATCGAATAATTAGATTAAAACTACTCAATCACACGCGCAAGAATTCCAAATAAGTAAGAAATCTTGCACCACGACCATAAACCACAAGCATATAGTGAAAGAACTACAAAATCTCAAAGGCCGGGACCCATGGAAGATGGAACTTCCACATTTAAGCATAGGGTTAATCCTAAAATCAAAGGAAGAGGTTCTAGGGTTCCTAGGGTATGGCTGAAATTAGGGTTTAATGAGAATTAAGGTTAGGGTGTGGGTTTAGGTGATTTGGGAATTGGGAATTTATGGCCACGGGAAAGATAAAAATTGAATTTGGGTGAAAGAGATGGTCGAATTTGAAAGTTGCGTGTTGAGGTTGGGTTTAAGGGTTTCAGATGGAAGAAAGTTGGGTTTTGGAGAAAAATGAAGTTTAAGGTGGCATGTGCCAATGCCGAATCAAAAGGGATTCATGGATTGAGGGGTTTAGGCTATGGATTTAAAAGGAAATCAAAGATTCTTGTTCAAACAGATATAAAAAGAAACAATCAAATACCTGATATTGTAGAGAAGATGAAAGAGAAGAAAGATAGAATGAAGATAATTGGCATCACACCATTGACATCATACCAAAGAAGCTTCAATCACAGGAGGGATCATGCTCATCTCAAGCAGAAGGATTTTCCCTCAATGTTCATAATAACATAATGAAAAATAGGATTTCTAATAGAGTATATATAGTTCACATCTAAAAAAAATTGCACTAAAGTGCCTAACCAAGAAAGAAATAACAAAATGACGCCTAAAAAAAAACAATCCGTGCGTTTTGTTGGACCTGTTGGACCATTTGACAAAACCCAGAAAATGTGGGATCTGCTGCTGGTCTTGCTCCTCTGCCACTCTGCTGTGCTCCTGCTCCTCGTGTATGCTACGCACTCCTCTCATATGCTCCTCAAAATGTCATCAAACTACAACGAGATGGGCGCGACATGTCTCCTACGATGGTACACTCGGGAAAAGGAACGTGGTGGTCTGATGTCCCCATCAAATATTTAGTTAAAAAATTACTAGTTGGGCAAATTACCAAAATGCTCTCGGGTAATCATGTAAGATACAGAGTTACAGACTAACGGGCTTAGAGGTCAGGTAATCGGGTAAATATTTTAAGAAATAAAAATTCCATATTTAAATGTGGTTTTTTTGGCTTTAGATATGTTGGGTAATTGGGTAAACAGATATCCATTGCCAGCCCTAATTCTAAGTTCCCACGGATTTTACCTTTCCCAAGTCAACACCCTTTTTAATGACTTAAATAGCTTATATTCCCGAGGCACTTACACTGTATGAAGTTATGGGCATGGGCCTAGCTCTTGAGCTTGGGCTGGGTTTATGCATGGCCTAGGCCTAAGCTTGGGCCCATTGCCATCAATGGTCCACGTTCTGCCATTGGCAGAAGATATGGGGCTTCACCTGAAAAGTTATGGGACCTCGTGTGTTGTATTTGGGCTCCAGCTTTTGTGGACTGGTTGTGGTTTTTGGTTCCTTCATCGGATACAATTGGTCAATGAAAATGGGTATAGTTTAAGAAATCTGAAGCTTTGGCTATGGTTATTCTTGGTCGTTTTGTAGAGTCAGAGAATTTGCGCCTACCTGTTTTAATGTGTCCTTTTCTATTGGCACCGCTTGCTGCATGTTTGTACCCATAAATCACAAGGACACTTTACCAGGTTACCCTTAATTGTACCATGAATCACTTTTTGGAGGAAAAAGATGATCTCCCTTTTGTAATTCTGTAGAGTTAAATGATCCTCAGCCCAGCATATGCACTCTCCTTTGGTTTTCAGTTTGTACAAGTGGGGCCCATGTTTGACTGATCAAGACTGTTGATCTGATAGGATCTACTGGCAATGGACTATTCTCCAAAACTCTCCTAGAGTGGAAATCTTATCTATCCAATCTTTGGCTCTTTTCAGTTGAATATTGACTAGAGTTATATCTCTCTTAACTGCTTAATTATGGGCCACCAATCACCCACTGAGGAAATTCTCGGGGTGTTGTCCATCAATTGTAAAGACAATATCAACGGCCTGAATTGCCTAACTATGGGCCCACTCATATAAACTGTAAACCAGAGGGTGCTATGCATATCCTCATGTACTTCCTCTTAAGATTATTCCATTTTGTTTTTGGAGCAAATGTCTATGGAGAAATGGCTTTGGTCATCTTCTTTTATCCAGTCATGATCACCTGTTTTGAAATATTTCAAGTAATTAGTTTTCTCTATATGCTATTGAATTGTGCTGGATGTCAGTTCCTTATTTTCTTAACTCAATTGACTAATGTGGCAATCTGGCTGTAGCATCCCTTTTCAGTAGACTTCCCTTTTTTGTTTGTTGATGATGGCTATACTGCAGGTGGATTCACAAGGAAAGCTGGATCCTGAAGTTGAGGATCTCCTTTTGGAGATTGCTGACGAATTCATTGATTCAGTGAGTCACCCGTAATATGCTCATTCCTTTTATGGCTTTATAAAATGTCTGTGTTTTAGTAAAAATAGTATTGGAATTTTCTAATGTTCCTAGGGAAGCAATAGCTGATTTCCTTGCTAGACTAGAGGGTCACTCATAATTCTCTTCATTGCCCCTCTCTTAAATCTGCCTTTGTTCTTGTTTTCGTGGTTTCGAATATCAGCTGTATTGTAACCATATAAGCCACCCCCTTATGCTATTTAGTCCAACCTGGTTATCGAGTCAATGAAATCTCGAAACCCAAATTGGCCAAAAAAAAAAAAAAAAAAAAGGTACATCCACAAGAACAATGGAGAAGAGAGGGAGAGAACTTTATTTATATCAATTACAAAAACTTTATGAGAACTTGGAAAATTTAGAATGATTAACTCTTACACCACCCTCTCCTTTTCTAGACCCTAAGGGCCTGTTGGATAGCTAAGAAATGAAAGTAATTGATGGTAAATAAGTAATGATTACATACTTCTATATTTCCTTGGAAACGCACATTGTCCCAAAAAGTCTTACATTGGGTATCGTGCTATGTACCAAAATCATGTGGGCCCCACCATGATTTATGTGTTATATCCATGCCGTCCATTCATTTTTCCAAATCATTTTAGGGCATAAATTCAAGAATGAGGCATATCCAAAGCTCAAGTGGCCCACCCACAATAAGAATAATTACGTCTATCATTGAACCTATTGTTGTCTATGGTGTGGTCCACTTGATCGTTGGATTTGTCTCATTTTTGGACTCATGTCCTAAAATGATTTGAAACGATGAATGAGTAGTGTGGATATAACACATACATTATGGTGGGGTCCACAGAGTTTTGCTTTTAAAAGAGGTTGAAATTTGCATCGATTTCGAGGCGGATTTCCATTTCTCTATCCAACGTGTGGTAAAAATCATCATTATGCTTTTACCACAATTTACTTTCATTTATCTCCAATCAAACAGGCCCTAAATGAATCTTTAATTAAAATCCCCCCAACTACGAGATTGATTTCAAATCAATCATAATTTATTTCAAACCAGTCTAATCTACCAAAGATGGTACATGCTTATTAACAGTAAAAGCAAACAAAGAAAGTAATCTTAATTACATCCTTAAATCAGCTCTATATCTTCAATCACATCAATCACATCCCATTCATATCTTCAATCACATCAATCACATAAATCAACCTCCTATATCTCCCAAAAATAGTAAATTACAATCCTTAATTTAAGCCCCCAAATCTATAAATAAATAGTAAAAAATCATCACATGTTGGGCCCTACGGTGAGCTATGGGCCTATGTCTTGGTGGGCCCATACAATGGGCCTAAGTGGGTCGTGGGCCTGGATAATTCCCTTCTGGAAAGAATTCAACTCCGATGAGTTGGACACTTTAGACAAGTAGTTGAGATTCGGATTCAATCTTTTCGATTCGTCGCCCATGATCCATGTGTGTTCAGAACAAGGCTTATTCTCCCATTTCACCAAGTATTGCTCGTATTGACCCCTTCGAGTGTTAGCAGTCTTCATTCGTAACACTCGTTCAACCTTTTCCTTTTCTTTGGGAGCTATTTATCCATATCGATAATGGTTTCATCTTACATGTCAAATGCCTTGCCATCGTACTCAAATAAATTTGCCACATAGAAGGTGAGATATCTAAGTCATCCGGCAACTCTGTTTCATCGGCATTGTTACCCAACTTCCTCTTTACTCGGCATGAACCAATCGTCTTAGACTTGAGGTTATTGTAAGTTTCCCTTTGAAACCTTTATTTGTAGAGATAGACCATAACCAAGTCACCTTCTTTATATATCTTCTTCCACCGATGTTCGTTCGCAGCTTTTTAGTATCTGGCGTTGCTATCTTCAATCTTCTTCTTTATTTGAGCTTGTAATTGTTGGATGTGCTTGGTGAAAGCGTTAGCATCTTCACTCACTTGATCTTGTACCGGTAATGGTACTAAGTCAAGTACATGATGTTGACTTCTCCCATTTATGACCTCAAATAAGGATTTTTCTGATAATACAATTTACTGAGTTGTTCTAGGCAAATTCGGCTTGGGATAGAGCCAAGTCCCACCTTAGATACGTTGTTCCCAATGATACTCCTCAAGAGGTTACCAAGGCTCTTGTTAACTACCTCGGTTTGGCTGTCTGTTTGAGGATGATATGTGCTAGAGAATTGAAGCTGAAATCCCCCATCACTTACATAAAGCATGTCAAAAGTGGCCCATAAACTTCCAATCATGGTTCAAAGTTATTGTTTTCAGTATGAAGTCGCACAATTTCTATGAAAAATATGTTGGCAATATGCGTAGCATCTATTGTCCTTTTGTATGAAATGCAGTGAGCCATCTTAAAAAAAGGGTCCATCACAATGAAAATCGAATATGCTCCCTTTGAGTCTTGGGAAGGCCTAAAATGAAGTCTATAGAAATATCCACTCATGGTGTAACTGGAACGAGAAGCATCGTATAAAGGTCAATATTCTGCACATAACCTTTGGAGACTTGGGATTGACAACACTGTGCTATGAACCGTTCAACGTCATGGTGCGTATAGGGCCAATAGTATTTTTCTCCATCATTGCTAATGTTTTATCCTGTCCAAAGTGTCCACCTAGTCCTCCGCATAGCTCAGATAGAATCTTCTTTCGAAACGATCTTTCGGGAGTGCATAGGCGAGAACCCTTGAATTGATATCCATTATGTGGGATGAATTCACACGTTGGATCTCGGCCGTACACACACCAGTTGGGTAGTTTGCAAAAAAAGGGATCCTCATTATATCGTTCCTTTAATGCCTCATATCTGATGACCTCCACGACGATTCCTAGTAGGACCACCCTCTTACTTAAAGCATTTGCCGCTTTGTTCTAACTTCCGGCTTTGTGACTAAAAAAGTTAGTATTCTTTTGTAGTAAAGCCATCCACTTCACATTTTGAGCACCCAACTTCTTTTGAGAGTTTAGATATCTCAACATTATGAATTCCCAATAAATCAGGTAATTTCTCCAATGATGTAGTGCCTGAACCACGACATAAAACTCGAGATCATACGTGGAGTAGTTCTTCTGTGCATCAAGCTTCTCGATAAAGAAAGCGATCGACTTTCCTTTCCGACTCAACACCGTGCCAATGCTAACATTTGAAGTGTCACTTTCCACTTTAAAGAGTTTATTGAATCCAGAAGTGCACGAGAACTGGGGCATTTGTTGTTTTTTATTTTTATTTTATGGCTTCAAAGCTTCGATTCACTGCTTTAGTCCATTCAAACGTGCCTCCTCGCATATAATCGGTGATGGTGCTAAGATTCCAGATAAATCTCTGATAAAATGTCTTCAAGCCGTGGAATGAATGAACCTCCGAAGGGTTTGTGGGGTGGGCCATTCCCCAATGGCCTTAATTTCCTCTTAATCCCTTCTACAGACTCAAATGTACCCTAAAAAACAATATTATCGACAATGAATGAGCACTTTTTCAAGTTAATAAATATTGACTCCCTCCATAGTACATCAAATATTTGCCGTAAATGATCTAGGTGAAGAGATGAATCAAAACTAAAAACAAGAACTTCTCCATAAAGGGGCAAAGTACCTTTATGGACATAGTACATTAAATATTTGCTGTAAATAGACAACTAAGAACTTCTCCATAAAGGGGCAAAGCACCTCTGTCATTAGCCTCATAAAAGCACTCAGCGCATTTGAAAGGCCAAATGGTATGACAAGCCACTCGTACAACCTGTCTTGAGTTTTAAATGTGGTCTTCCACTCGTCTTTAGGCCGAATACGTATTTGATGATATCTTCTCCTCAGGTTGATTTTTGAAAAGACCTTTACTCCTTGCAACATGTCCATCATATCGTTTATGCGAGAAATAGGAAATTGGTACTTGATAGTAATCCGGTTGATCGCATGACTATCCATGCACATTTTCTAATTTCCATCTTTCTTAGGGGTTAATAATGTAGGATCAACATGTTGGGACATGCTTTCCCAAATTAAACCCTTTTGTAGTAACTTATAACCTGTTGGTGGAGCTCGGCATGTATAACTGGACTCAACCGGTAGTGCGCAAGATTTGGTAGACTCGAATCGGATACCAAATCAATGTGGTGTTGAATGTTCCCCATAGGAGGAAGTCTAGTTGGGAGTTCTTCGGGCACCCAGTCTTTTTATCTATGAAGGAGCTCTTGTATAGGAGGTGTAACATCTAACTGTTTTGTGTCTTCTTTAGCAACTAAGGCATAAATGATGCAAGTCTCCTTGCTTCTCTCTTCAAGCTTATGCATACTGAGTGATTTTTTACACTCCTATTTATTAGATTTGGGTGTTGGAAGATGTTTCATTGGGTGCAATGTGATATTAACACCATCTATGATAAAAGAATGGGTGTTGGCCCTAGCCAAATGCATCATATCTCGATCCCCCAACCATGACCTCTCTAACAAAATGTGGTATGCATCCATGGGGACTACATCACACCACACCTCATCCTTGTACTTTGATTCAATAGAGAAGGAAACTAAGCACCTGGAGTTAACAAAAGCTTCTCTCCCTTTCTTGAACCAACGAATTTGGTATGGTCGTGGATGCTTATGTTCTTTCAGTTTTAATTTATCCACATTTCTTGTGAGACAATGTCTTCACTGCTCCCCCCGTCTACCAAGATTGTGCATATCTTTCCACCAGAAGTGCAAATGATGTAGAAGATATTGCGTCGCAACTATTGCCCCTCATCAACCACCCAAGATGCTGATAGCATAGTTTGTTGGATAACCAACGACTCTCCCCTATCACCATACACATATGCTACATCTTTCCCAACATGCACTTGATCCTCATATGCATGTTCTTCATATTTTGTGTCAGCTTCAATGTTCGTTTACATGTGGTCAGAAGTGTCTTCAGCATATTCCCCTTCAACTAAATTTATTTTAATTATGGACTGATGTTTAAGGCAGTGAAAAGAACGATGTCCTAGTTGGCCACACTCAAAGCACGTGAAAGGCGTGTTGCCCTGCCCCATCTTGGGTGTACTAACCCCCTCTCTATATCCACCTCCCCCCGGGTTGGGGCTTGGCTTCATTGGTGGACGTTGGCCTTTGGTCCCTCGGCCTACGGGAGGTTCTATGGTTGCCTTATGTGGGAAGTTAGCATGCTGTCCTATCGTCGATGACGTCCCCCGTGGGGCGCCAAATCGTCTCTTAAGTCTCCAATTAATTCTCATATTGGCTTTTAATGCAAGTGTATGTGCATTGGATATTTTAAATACATCATTGAAAGCCAATTCATTTATGATATTTGGTTTAAGACCATTAAGATATCTTAAAATCTTTTGGCCTTTATACTCACCAAACCCTGCTCGTGTTATCAAAATAGGGAACTCGGTGTATTCATTTACAGAATATTTCCCTTGACGTATAAATCCTTGATGGAGGTCATGGGCATTAGTTGTGGGTAGGAATTTTGTTTTTAACTTCTTTTTCATCTTTTCCCAAGAATTTATTTTCTCTTTATCTTGACAGATTTGTTTGGTTTACAGATCATCTTACCATGCTAACATGTGACCAGTAAACGTGATGGTTACTGACTTCACTTTCGATTATACGCAATTTCCTTGTACTCGAATACCTTTTCCATTTTGCTTAGCCAATCGATGAAGTTGTCAACATGCAACTGGCCATGGAATTTTGAAATTTCTACCTTAATTCTGGGCTCTCTGTCAAGTTCCAACAATCGAATGATTCGATCATTGGTTTCTTCACAAACCAGGGCCACCTATTGTTGGTTAGGACCTCCCCTTACGTGTCCACGTGCTGCAACTTCGGTCTTCGGATTCCCTTCACGCTAGAGCTCTCTCACTTAATTAGTGAGATTGCCTACTATATGCGTGAGTTGATCTACTTGTTCCTTGAGTGTATGAATCGGTTGGGTTAATTGAACACTCTTCTTGTGTCACTTCCTTCGAAGCCATTAGGAGATGATGTAGAGTCGGCAATTCTCCAATAATCACCCGTTTTGATACCAAAATGGTGCAAGATGGGTATTAAGTCAATGAGATCTCAATACCTAAATCGCTAAAGAATAAAAAGTACACCCACAAGAACAATAGAGTAGAGACAGAGAGAACTTTATTGATATCAGCCTTATTCTCTTATAAAAACTTTAAGAAAACTTTCAGTTAGAAAATTTGGAATGACTAACTTGTACACGACCCTCCCCCTTTATACTCTAAATTATTTTTTAATTAAAATCCTCATAACTAAGAGTGATTTCAAATTAATCATAATTATTTCAATCCAATCTAATCTACCTAAGATAGTAAAAGCCCAATAATAGTAAAAGCAAACAAGTAATCCTAATTACATCTCTAAGTCAGCCTCATATATTCAATCACATCCCATTCATATATTCAATCACATCCCATTCATATATTCATTCACATTAATCACATCTTTAAATCAGTCCCCCAATATCTCCCAAAAGCAGTAAATTACAATCCTTGATTTAAGCCCCCAAATCTATAAATAAACAGTAAAAAAATCAACTCACATCGGGCCTTACGGTGGGCTATGGGCTTACGTCTTGTTGGGCCCTATAGTGGGCCTAAATAGGCCGTGGACCTATATTAGTATTCAACAAATCGAACGAAATGAACCATTTGGGAACCATCAGAAAAAGGGGTAAACCATTCTTTTGTTTGTCTAAAGGATAATAAGCTTTTTTTTTTTAAAGGTTAATGGGAATTTATTATAGGCCCACTGACAATAACCAGCAAGAAAAGAATACAAAGGGGGAACAAGCCTCAAAAGGAAAAAAAGAAAAAGAAAAGAAAAGAAAAGAAAAGGAAAGAACCAAGAAACTCGAAATACAAGCAAACGGCCCAAACTGGGATTCCAACTACACAAACAAAGCAACCCCACTAATAGATCGAGGAAAAAAAGCCTCATATCTTCAGTAAATAGCAAATCCCCACATGCACTTGCTTTTGCTTGTTCATCAACTATTATAGTGACTTCCTTGAGTTGTGAGAGAAAAAGATCTGCTTAATTGTTGCACAACTCTCTAATGTCTTTGGAAATATCTACTAAATTCCATGAACTATGACTTGTCTTAGCCCAAGAGATAGCATTCTTGAATCCCCCTTCACAATGCATAAGTCGGGTTCATCATGACATTGCAAGAGTTAGGTTCTAAGCCTTACCCTAATTAATTGGGGTCATCTACATGAATCCTTTGCTGCCATTTCACTTTATCAAGGGCCTTGCCTTCAAGTAGACCATAGGTCAGTATGTCTTTTCTTACTACCTCCATCGATGTCCTCTTGGGCCTTCCCTTTGCCCTCCCCCCCTTCAGTTTTACCAATTCACTCCTAACTGGCACAGTTCTTGGTCTTCGTTGCACATGACCAAATCATCTAAGTCCAGTTTCCTTCATCTTATCACCTATTGGTGCTACTAAGTTCCCTCGAATGCATCCATGTCTAATTCTATCCTTCCTCAGTCTTGTCACTCACCCATCTCAACTTCCCCATTTCAACTACACTCATCCTATGAACATGTTGTTCCTTAACTACCCAATATTTTATCCCATAAAGCATGGCTGGTCTAATAGCTATCCTATAAAATTTTCCTTTCAGTTTTGAGTGGTACACGACTATCGAATAAAACTTTAGATGCACGTCTCCAATTTCTTCCACCCAACTTGAATTTTATGGCCAACATCCTTCGCAATTTCTCCACTCATGAATTATTGGCCCAAGGTATCGATAGTGGTCATTTTTGAAAATTTTAGTCAACAATTTTAACTAATTCCTTGTTTCACTCCTATTGTTACTAAAATTGCACTCCATATATATTCTGTTTTAGTCTGACTAGTTTTAAATCTTTAGATTCTAGAGCACCCCTCCATAAATCTACCTTTGTGTTTATGCCATCTCGTCTCATTATTCAAAATCATGTCATCTGCAAACAATATACACCATGGGATCCCTTCCTGTACGTGCCTCGTTAACTCATCCATTGCCATTGTGAAAAGGCATTGGCTCCGTAATGACCCTTGGTTCAAGCCTACAGTAGTTGGGAACTAACTTGTCTCTCCACTAGAGGTCCTCACATTTGTTACCGTTTCCTCATACCTATCGTTAATCATGTCAATATATCATCATGAGATTTCCACCACCCGCCAAATTAACTCCCTAGGGACCCTATCATTTACTTTCTTTAAGTCAATAAAGACCATGTGGAGATCCTTCCTCCCCTCCCTATATTTCTCCATCAATTGCCCAAGTAGGAAAATAGCTTTAGTGGTAGACCTCCCATGCATGAAACCAAATTGATATTCTGATACAATCCTTTGATGCCTTAGTCTTTGCTCAATCACTCTCCCAAAGTTTCATAGTATGACTCATAAGTTTAATCACATGATAGTTAGTGCAGCTCTATATGTGTCCTTTATTCTGGTAAATATGTACCACGATACTTTTCCTCCATTTGTATGTCATTTTCTTTAATCTTACAATCTTGTTGAACAACTTTGTTAACCAAAATAGCACTCTCTGGTACACTTCCAAACCTCTATTGGTATATCATCCAGTCAGAGGGCCTTTCCTATTTTCATCTTTCTCGAAATTTCTTTCATTGCAGATATCCTAATCCTACGAAAAGTATCTACAGTCTTTGACCTCATTTATGTTTATGGTTCCCTTCTATCCCTATGCTCTCATAGTGGTTTTCATTTAACAGTTCTGAAAATAGCTTCTCCACTGTTCATTGATCTTATCGCCTTTACTTCTGGTTATCACTCTTAATATATTTAACATGATCGGGGTTCATACCTTTCATCTCTCTCATTTCTGCAAGTTTGAAGACATCTTTCTCCCCTTCTCTTGTCCCCAATTTATCGTCCAAGGGCCTTTCCTATTTTCTTCTTTCTCGAAATTTCTTTTACTTTAAATATCCTAATCCTACGAAAATATCTATAGTCTTTGACATCATCGGTGTTTATAGTTCCTTTTATCCTACGCTTTCAAAGTGGTTGTCATATAACAAGTTCTGAAAATAACTTCTCCACTGTTCATTGATCTCATTGCCTTTGCTTGTGGTTGTCACTCTTCATGCATTTAATATGATCGAGGTTCTTACCCTTCATCTCTCTCTCATTTTTGCAAGTTTGAAGGCATTTTTCTCCCCTTCTCTTGTCCCCAGTTTATGTGAAGATCATCATAAGCCTTAAGTTTAGCCTCACATGATTACTTAACGATCTTTTTGGCATTTGTACATTGTTCAAAATTTTCATCGAATTCTAGTCCCTTGCCAGGCCTTGAAACATGAACATTTCTCATGAATGGCTTTTTGTACATTGTCATTCCACCACCAAATTTGCTTGTATGAATGGCTTTTCCCTCTAAATAGTTCTAAAACATCTTTTGTCACTTTCTTAATGCACTCAATTGTCTCAGTCAACATAATGTTTACTTCCTCAACATTCCACTTTCCTTTTTCCATCAATTTGTTTCTTAATAATATTGTTCTCTCCTTCAAAATTTCACCTCCTAGTTTTTAGACACCTATTAATTTCATTCCCTTTCTTCTGTCTCTTAATATAAACATCAATAACCACTAACCTATGTTATGCAGTCGGACTCTCCCCTGGTACAACCTTGCAAACCTTACACATTTGTCATTGTGTTTTCGTAAGCAAAAAGAAGTCTATTTAGCTTGCATATGATCCACTTTTGAAAGTTATTACAATATATTAAAAAAAAAGGTTCTCTTTTTAAAGTGTGTTTACTAGAGCTAGGTTGTCTGCCATAATGAAATCAAGGATAGCATCTCAGATCTCATTTCTTCTCCCAAAACCATATCCTCCCTGCATCCTCTCATATCTTCTACTTCCCTTTTCCTACGTGACTAATTAGCCTATGAATATCCTCTCTTTATTTAGAGTTCCTCAGACAGGAGTCAGGTTAAGGCTAATACTTAATAATAATCTTAACCGCTTGAAGAAGCGTCACTGCCTCAACATAAGTGGTATCTTTTACCTTGACTGGGCCTGAAAATAAATTCAGCATTGTCCCATTTGAGTCTTGAAATACCCAATCAATACCTCCAGGACCCAGGTTCCCAAAGGAAGGGCCATCATAATTCGCCTTATATCAAGTTTGGCCGACTTGGCGAATTGACTTGGGACTTGCCTGAGTCAACCCATTTTTGTGCCATACCAAGTAAAAAATGGTGTGACCTGGTGCAAGTGAAAATCAGACATGAATTGGGTAAGTTCTCTCGAGTTTTTCCATAATTCAAAGATTTCAACGAGTCGATAAACTCGGGCGAGCCAGTAATCAGGTGTCTCCTCTCCTCCCCCTTTCAATTTCTCATCTTCCTTCTTCCTCCTCTTCTTCTCTTCGTCCTTCTTTTATCCATGCTGCTGCAGCTGCAGCCTGGGGTTTTGGGTTGAGCAACAATTTGCATTAACTCTAAAATCATAGAGAAACTTTGATACACAAGCACCATGAAATTTCATCCATGGCATATGTCTAACTTAACATAAATCATCCAAATCGTGGGTCCCAGTCTAGAAGATTCATAAAAAAAAAAAAAAAACACATGGCTTTGATTTCCCAACTATTTGATTGGTGGATACTTACTGGAATGTGGAGTGAAAAATAGTGAATGTTGGAAATTCAATTTAGAAATGCATATTTGTCAGAGGATAGGATTATTAAATTAACCTGACTTTTGGGTGATAAACTATCCACAGTGGGACCCACAATCTTGACAGTTCAATTTGGGTTAAAATATGCAACATTTACCATTTTCGAGCCTATGTATCAACCATCAAAAGGGGCATTATGTGATGTTTGATGTGCACTACTGCACTTCGAAATTGGGACTACTCTATTGTGATGGTTTGCCACCATTTTAACAATCATGGTCACTCTTTTACTGTACACATGATGTACTTGTACAGCAAGTCGGCAATCTAAACTGTCCAAATAGTTGGCCAATTGCGGATGGAGCATGATAAAAAACTTCACTTAGAACATGGATAGTAACCATATTATTTTGCCCTTGCAATTTAGAGGACTATCTATTTTAGTTTTAACCATCCATTTGATACCCATCATTGGATGGTAAAAATTGATTGATTTGTTTGATTTTAGTGGTGTGTTCCATGCACCCCGTGCCCTACAATTTGGACGGTCTGGATATGAATACATGTGTGTCACATTTGTGGAGGATGGATCATCACCAATGGTCACTAGGAGGGGCACAATCAGTGCTGATTCAATGAAACATGACTAGGCTGAGTCGCTGCATGGACTCGCCTGAGTCAAATTATTGTAGGTGGCCGAGCTGAGTCCGACGCAAATTTGCCAACCTTGCCTTATATACTCCATTTGGGGGAGCCCTCCACAAACTATGACTCTCCAGATCTTTGCTGCATGGGTAGAGAGATCCTTCCAATTGTTATGAAACAAAGATGTGAGAATTTCCCTGCACCTGCTGCCAGCTTTAGCCCAACTAATAATCAGAGAAATGACGGCCTTCACAATCTATACTGGGCTTGCCACTTTGCCTCAGAATATTCTTCTATTTCTCTCCAGCCAGTATTGCCTAAAGAACAGCTGAACCCACTGTACTGCAGTGCAATTTGCTGATCTCACCCCATGCAAATGAGACCCAGGCCTCCATCAAGTTTTTCATATCATTTTGGGAAGAGCCAGTTAATATTAAGTTTACCTACAGCAGCTGTCCAAATTTCTTTGGCTACACTGCAGACAAGAAGCACATGGTTTACTGATTTTTCATTGCTGCAACATAGAAGGCACCTATTTGGAATAACCATGAGTCGAGTTTATCAATGGTTAATTTCTTTTTCCACAGCATGCTAACCAGACAAATACCCTTACCTTTTGGAGAAATTGGGGTGCCCCTAATCTTTTCAAACACAGGTTGGGAAAAAAATGTACTCATACTAAAGATGTTAACCATAGATCTTGTTGAGAAATTCCCACTGATATCCAAATCCCAAATTCTCCTATCCACACTGTCTTGGGATAAAAACTCTATGCAGAATATCTAGCAAATCCGAAGTTGTTGTATCTCTTCTACTTTCGGGTTCCTTCTGCACGTGAGACACCATATTGCCTTCTTATTAATCCTTTCAAATACCTCTCTCACCTGGGCCCCTTTTCGGTTAAGGTCACCATACAGTTCTTCAAACATCTCTCATAAAGGGGTTCCTGTACACCACCTACCAAAATCTGATTGTCACCCAAACCGTTTCTGAATCTAAGATAGCTGCTAGAGAATTGGTGGGCCCATGAGATGGCTCTCCACAACTGTGACCTTCCTCTACTCAACGCATCAGCCACATCCCATGTATTTTCTGCAGCGCCATATTTGGATAGTAAAACATACCTCAATAGCTATCCCTCTCCATTTTCCGAATGCCATCACTTTAGAAGCGAAATATTCTTTGAGACGAAACTTATGAGATTCTTCACGTCTCTCCATAGTAATCTTCTTTGAATACCTGCGATCGTATCAGCATCCTTACCCGGGAGAGCAAGCCAATAAACTGGAAGACTTGCAAGAACTGATTTAATACGAGTAATCCTCCCTCACGGCAATAGTAGCTTTCCCCTTCAAAGATGAGATTTTCTAGGCAAACTTTATGATCATTCAAGTCCCAACACTCCACACACCTTCCCTGAAATATTGGATGAACAAGATGTCTCCCTGACACCATTGGCTCATTGCAGTCAAGGACCTTGGCAGTGGAGCTTAAATCTGAAATCTCCACACCATCATCATTATAATTATCATCTAACTCTTATTGCAACCAGTGTTTTAAATAACGGCAGCGCATTGTGTAGCGTTAAGCCTTTTGTAGTGTGTAGCGTAAGCTACACGATACTTCTATTTTTTAGTTTAAAAATAAGAAAAATATAATAAATAGAAAGAAAAAATAAAAAAAAATATAAAAATGCCTAAAAGATGATTCAGTTTTTTTTCAAGTATAAGCATGTTCAAACAAGTTATTAATTATCATTTATCAAAAGCCAATCCACATGTATAAACCAAATCAAATCATTATCACACCAACAACTTTCTACACAAACCACTTTAATTAATAATGTCTAATTGAAACCACAAGTCACAAGTATTAAAAGAAATTAAAATCCCACAAGTCGAGACTATTAAGTATAAAATACAAAGTACAATTATCATTTATAAAAAAAAGCTTAGTGTACGCTACATAGACTACAACCCTTGTAGTGTACGCTACAGGGGATTTACACTATTTGCTAACACTACGCTAATAGCGATACGAGGGATATACACTATTTGCTAACGCTACGTTAATAGCGCATGCTGTTAGTGTATGACCCTTATAGTGTTCGCTACAGTGTTGTAGCTACGCTGCGGACGCTATTCAAAACGCTGATCGCAATTGATTGGGATCGGCTACATGAATTCTATTCTGCCGGATTCATGATGTAAATTACGGCAGAAGTTTTATGCTAGCTGCCAAACCGATGCAACCATACTCCTTGATCTGGGCTTAGGACCGGCAATGAGAGCACAAAATTCCCACAGGCGCATGTAATAGACTATTACATAGGTTGATTACAATCAAGGGCTATCTAATAGTCTATAACATAGGTTGATTATAATCAACGAGTTTTTAGCTAGATTGACCTTCAGTCCTGTCACTACTTGAAAGCAAAGTGTCTCTGAATTTTATAGCTTCTCTTTCCTTTCCTAGAGAACGTCGTGTGATCATCATAGAACACATGAGAATAGTAACTTCATTATTACCCACTTGCATTCCTCTTATTGTCCAACATTTACTGCTTTCCAAACAAAGCCAGACAACGCCTCCATCACAATAGAAAATAGCCTAGGTGACAATGGATCGCCCTGATGGAGGTCTCTCTCGCCTTTAAAAATCCCTTAGGAGATCCATTTTTAAGGATTGACAACCATGGAGACTTGACACAGGCTTTAAATCCACATATGCAATCTGCTACCGAACCCCATAAAATCAAGGAGATGAAAAAAAAAAAAAAAATTCCAGTTTATGCAGTCGCGTGCTTTTTCTAGATCAACCTTAAACAGGAATCGTTTTTTTACCTCTTCTTCTGCATGTATTGATTACAAATTGACAATATGGGCAATCAGTGACACTTCTCTCTGGCATGAAAGCACTTTGCGAATTAGAGTGATATAGTTTGTGGCTTTCTGCAATCTCCTGGCCAGTACTTTTGAAATGATTTCATAACAACTTCCTATAGGTTAACTGGCCTATATTCAGTCGCTGTATCACAAATTCAGCCCCCCCCCCCCCCCCCCCCCCCCCCCCCCCCCCCCCCCCCCTTCTGTTTTTTTGGAATTAGGGCAATAAAAGAAACTCCAGCTGGCTTGCATATCCCTCTGTTGTCATAGAATTCTTCGAAAAGTAGAAGATCCTCCTTGATAGGGTTCAAGCCTGTAGGTCAATGGCAGAATGTGTTTCAACATTGAGGTCTTGGGTTCGAGCCCGACTTACCTATGAAGGAAAAAGGATTCCTCCTTTATAGTATCTCAGCAGCATTGGCAGCAAGGTTTAAAGTATCATCTGAAACCGGTACATTTTGCGATATTTACCGGTGTCATCCACGAATAACACACACACACACACACACACACACACACACACACACACACACACACACATCCCAAGGGTGCAATATTGGAATTACTACCAATACTTAAAACACTGCTTCTAATTAGGTGCCCCTCCCATTTCGAATAGCGCTTGTTACTCTCTCTTCCTCTCCCACTTCCTGGCAATTTGCTTGCTAATGTTTTGAAACAGATGCTTCCCCACTTATCTGCATCTCTTCAAGCTTCATGCAACTATAGTATAGATTTCATCAATCATGGATGTTCTTAAGATATAATTTAACCTACATATTCTATTTAGTTTCTACTTTGATTAGTTCAACATCATTGTAGTTGGACATGCCATAAACTAATAGGGGGTAGCGGGCTACATGTGGAGGGAGGGAGGTGCTGGACATGCAGACACAAACACAGACGTCTCAAGATGGCACAACATAGAAAAACTGCCATGTCCTTGTTACCTAGATCATAACTGTTTGGAATTTTGCTTGAGCCTTCATACTTTGAACGCATATGCACTATCCATCCCCCCACCCTTTCCTAGCTAGCATAGGCGATGTTTGGCGCTGTACTTAACCCCCCACCCATTCCTTAGCTAGTGTAGGCGATGTTTGGTGCTGTACTTAAGGATCTTGTGGTTTTTCTAGTACATATTTTCTTGTCATGCTTTAAATAGGGTTTTCTCTTTGCAGGTCACTACATTTGCATGCAAGCTGGCAAAGCATAGGAAATCTTCAACTTTAGAACCCAAGGATGTCTTGCTACACCTAGGTCAGACCAAAACGGTTTGATGGTTTTGTTTCTTTAGTTATTTTCAGTTCTAAGAGAATCTATAATTGCATACTCCAGGTGTGTAGCCATGAGTATTGAAACACACTGCTGCTTCCAGATGTTTGCAGCAATTTCTTGAGGAGATCCTGATGCATCCAGACACACTGTTTTGATACGCAGCCTGTACATTGGAACCATGGTTCATGATCCAGACCATTGATATGATAAGCCAAACCATGGATAGGAGATGCCCCTTAAAACTTTTAGATTGGGAGATCTTTAACTGTCTAATGTTTATCCTTCTTTTCTGAACTTTGGTGGTAAAGGCTATGATGCTGATGCTGATGATCTCTGGACCGTTTATGTATTAACCATCTTTTTTACTAAATCATTGGATGCAGCAGATCAACATGGCTGATAGGAGAAACTTAATCTTTTTCTTGTTTTTAAATTTTATTTTGCAATTTGACTGTTTATATAGATTTTGAGAGATAGTATTATTTTTACTGTTGTTTTTTATAGCGGCCGACGCAAATAGCTTGGACAAGGCTTTAATGAATAAGATGAACTGTCTACTAGTGTTCTACTGATCAGAAGTTTAACATCTTCCAATCTGTATGATTTCAGGCCATGTTTTAAATAGCTACGCTATGTAGCGTGTAGTTTACGCTACGTAGCGTAGCTTAGCCTAAACGCTACATAGCTTGGCCTAAACGCTACGTAGCTCATGAAAATAGCTTAAGTTGTGTGTGGCCTATGCCACATGATTAATTTGGATACACTACACGCTTCATAGACTACACTACACTGCTACATAGCTCACATTACAAGTCATTTTTTACTATAACATTAAAATTAATAATGTTTTTAATGATTTGCTACATTTTTCTATTTCAATGAAAATTCATTAGTCTTTTTGATGCTTTTAGTAAGATAATATAAGAAATAATTTTTAAATCAGTTTTGTTGCTCTTTCTTCACATTTATACTTAATCATTAACCCTTGCTATTACTTTAGGTTGCATTTGGTTGCACCAAATATCATGAAATTTTGTTAAATTTTATTATTAATCATCCAATTTGGTGCAGCCAAGTCCAACCTTGATTAAAAATCTAAGTAGTGTGTAGCTTACGCCTCATGCCTCGGGTGAAGGCTACGCTACACACTATTCGCTATTTAAAACACTATTTTCAGAGCAACCCCTGTCCATTATGGTGCCCATTGGTCATCGTTTCATGGACCATAAGGAACTGGATGCAGCATGATACTAATCCGATCCCGATGCATCAGGATGAAAACACATGTGGCTGTTGTTGTCTCTTTTCCTACTTAATGTGATTTCAAAGGGCCAATAGGCTCTCTATGCTTTGTGGTTATTTTCATTTCTTGAAACTAATTGAAGTAAAACATCATGCAGAGAAAAACTGGCAGTTGAACATTCCAGGATTCACAAGCGAGGAACGAAAATACCAAAGGAAACATGTAAGAAATGTTCATGATTATGTGGTTCCTTTCCATTATATGAAGCTGTCTTTTCGGTTTCTCACTTGCATCTCTACTATTCCTTGCCCTCTTTATTTATTTATTTATTTATCTGAAAGATAATTGAAATTTTCTGAAAAAGAAAATGAGGCTACAAAGATGAAAACATCAAAATAACATCACAAGGATAGATGATGAGGAGACCAAGAACCACGCTGGTTGGGGAGTGAGTGGGTACAAGTCGAAGCCTCTAAAAGGGCAAGGGGAAGGCCCAAAAGGATGTGGATGCAGGTAGAAATAAAAGACTTGATGACTTGTGGTCTAGCTGAAAATATGGCCATTGATAGAGTGGAATGGTGGAATAGGACTCATGTGGCTGACCCAAATTAATTGGGATAAGGCTTAGATGATGAAGAAGAGTAGATGATTACGAATCATCAATCTCAGGAAAAGCACATCTTAGCTTCCCAATTTCCATCAAACTGGCTTGAACTATAGCCGGAAAAGGAGCTTAGGCCCATATCCCAAATGACCACCTTCCTCCTAATCTTTTGGAAAACCGCTTCCAGCAGGTTGGCTTTGTTGCAGAATGTCATGGACCACAACCCAGCCAATAGAGCAAGTCTCCACAATATCTTCCTTCTTGATCTCAAGCAGCCTCCACGTCACCCACTTAAAGAGCAGATCAATTGATCTTGCACGACAGGAGATATCCTGAACAGGTAAAAAAACCTCTATCAAACAGCCCTTGAGAAATTAAAGTACATAAGCTATTCCACATTATCTTGGTAAAGGATCCATGCATTTGGGATGATCATCTGTCTCATTCCCAAGTGGTCAATTGCGAGCACCTTATACTTCCCCATGAGCAACTTGAAAGCTAACATCCAAGTCAATTCAGACTCAGTTGGATCTGGGATGAGTCATCACAACAATTCGACCAAACCTTTGTGACGCAAGGAGGACGTGGTAGGTCGATCACCGTCTCCCTAACCGATTGTTTCTCAAATCCACGAGAAGAAATAAAAGATAAAAAGAGGAAATTAATTCCGAATAATTGTTTTATTAATAATTGAATAAATAATAAAAAATATAATTACTTTGCTTTAAATAATAAACTAAATTCTAAATTCGTACTTAATACTAACTTGCAAAGGAAGAAAAGAATCCTAATACAATTAGGAAAGAAATCGAAAAATCTGCGCAAACTGTATAACTCCTGTCGGGCGTCGTCTTCCTTCCGCTATTACGAGTAATCCAAGTATCTGATTGCCACAAAACTTTGTGATTTTACTGACATCGACATATTCTTTAAGATGATCGGCTCAAATTCTCTATATCAGTAGTAGTGGGCCACCTGGACCATCTCCAGATTTAGTGGGCGGAATTCGGAACTTTCTGGATAGTTCGTACCATTTTCGACGCCACGATCAATCCGTAACTCGGATCGACGTGAAACTTGTTGGGTTTTCTCAGCGTCAAGCAGCTCTACGAAATAGATGGAACGGATCATCATAAATGATCAAGATGGGCCCCACGAGTTAGGCCGAAATTAAAAAACGGGAATAACAATTTCCTGTTTTGGTTAAAACTCCGAAATAGGAAATTCCTTAGTTTCCTCTTGTTTTTCTTCCTGTCCATCTCCTGCAGGAAAGTGTGTGATCCACGCCCTCGATCATGGGGTTCTTCCCCTACATCATTCTTCTCCACTTGAAAAAAACTCGTCCTCGAGTTTCGCTTTAGGTTAAGGCCATGATTTTCTTTTAACTTCGGAAGTCGATGCTTGCTGGCCTTATCTTGGAATGCTGCAACAAATTTCTTCGACTTCTTCTCCACGCCAACATGAATAATTGCAACCTTCTCTGGCACACCGAAAGTTTACCTTTTCTGAGAAAGGACAACTTCCTTCACAATGAACAATTCATCAGGAAGTTCGGCAACTACGATCGCCTCGATTTCCTGCATTGCTGGCGTGACACTTTCTGGGATGCTCATGGATTCCATCAAAACTGACTCCATAATGCTTGGAATAACTATAGACTCTCCTTCCCTATCCTTTAAGACTGAGGTATTGATTTCCTCCACCTCTTCAGAATTTTAAATATCTTTTGAGATGGTGGTGGGCTGTACTTCAACAACCTGATCCGAAGTTACATTACTTCGAAAATCTCTTTCAACATAATCCCCACGATCATTCCCACACGCAGGCCGTCGTACGATGATATCTTCGACCTCTTTATTGCTGGGTTTTGAATCGTCTGGGGTAGCCTTGCGATAAGCCACCTGGGGTGCTCTACAAAACATGGGTTATTCCGTATAGCGAGCATAGGTGATTGTTGACTGTTGCCTTGGACTTGGGGCAGATTTAATGCCGCCACAATACGGTTGAGGGTTGCCTGTATACCTTGCAGGATCAACTGATTTTGCCGTTGTGCTTCATCGAAAGCTGCCGCCGTGACATAATCCCTTGGAGCACCGTCCTTAGGATGAAGATCCAACCCTTTATTAGAGGTCATCATCCTGAGGAAGAAACCTCTCTCTGATACCAATGACGCAAGGAGGACTGTGGTAGGTCGATCACTGTCTCCCTAACCGATTGTTTTTCGAATCCACGAGAAGAAATAAAAGATAAAAAGAGGAAATTAATTCCGAATAATTGTTTTATTGATAATTGAATGAATAATAAAAACATAATTACTTTGCTTTAAATAATAAACTAAATCCTAAATTCGTACTTAATACTAACTTGCAAATGAAGAAAAGAATCCTAATACAATTAGGAAAGAAATAGAAAAATCTGCGCAAACTGTATAACGCCTGTCGGGCGTCGTCTTCCTTCCGCTGATACGAGTAATCCAAGTATCTAATTGCCACAAAACTTTGTGATTTTACTGACATCGACATATTCTCCATATCAGTAGTAGTGGGCCACCTGGACCATCTCCAGATTTAGTGGGCGGAATTCGGAACTTTCTGGATAGTTCGTACCATTTTCGACGCCACGATCAATCCGTAACTCGGATCAACGGGAAACTTGTTGGGTTTTCTCAGCGTCAAGCAGCTCTACGAAATAGACGGAACGGATCATCATAAATGATCAAGATGGGCCCCACGAGTTGGGCCGAAATTCAAAAACTGGGAATAACAATTTCCTGTTTTCGGTTAAAACTCCAAAATAGGAAATTCCTTAGTTTCCTCTTGTTTTTCTTCCTGTCCATCTCCCGCAGGAAGGTGTGTGATCTACGCCCTCGATCATGGGGTTCTTCCCCTACATCACTTTGCTGGCTTGGGAAGACTCATCAAAGTCACTTGAGACTTGGGTGAGTCAATCCTTTGCGAGTCGGCAGCATACAAGAACATTTTCATTGTTTTTTTGGTGATTTTCTCCATTTTTTGCCCATCGTTGCTTTGAAATCCTAGATCTAGGTTATTGAAGTCCCTAGAGATGATTTGGGAGATTTCATTGTCAAAATTGAAGAAAAACACAATATATTTGCTGATCAAACACAGTTTTCAAGAAATTTGTGGTTCCTTTTGTTTTGAAAAGTTTTTCCCTTTTTTGTTAGAACTAAGAAATTATTGTCTGGAAATAAGTACGTGTTTTCCATTTTGCTTGTTTTTAAAGAGATTCAAAGTAAAAGTAGTAGAAAAATATGTGAGAAACTGAATTTTTGTATTATTCTTTAAATGACTAAAGCTATTTTCAAGGAGTTTTCTTCATTACACTTTTCAAAAAAAAGCTCGAGGGGTTTTCTTGTTTTAACCCATGAATTTATTAATTTAATAAAAAATTATTATTTTATCAATCAGATACCTATGCAGCACAACAAAGTTGTGCTTACTGCATTTTAGGTCACACATTAGTTAGATTTTATCTTAAAACACCTTAGGCATCATCTTTTATTTTTATAAATTTTCTATGTATGTTTTTCTTGCAATTTGAGAAAAAAGGGGTTGACTCAGCTGGTATGACTTGATTCAAGACCGAATGAGTCCGCCCGAGTCCCCAAGTCTTAAAACCATGTTCAAGACCAACTCACTTCTGTTGGCATCACCTAATAGCCTAGAATGGACTTAACGGAGAAGCAATAGCGTAGAATAGAATACATGGAGAAGCATCCTGATCTTTCAAGCATCGAATTCCACCTATCCCTCTCACCTAAAACTGATTTCATCTGTGTAGCTGCTTCATTGGACTAAGGAATTCATCAATTTCGACTTCGCTCAGGTCCCTCTGAAAAGACACTGTCCACCTGATTGCATGATAAATAATAGCATTGAGACAATATTAAAAGGTCCATCTCCACATCTAACATCATCCCGAAACTGCATCCTCGACCCATCCCTAATACGCTCAATGCTATCTCTTTCTGAAAATTGTTTTCCTTTTCCTCTTGCTCCAGTTTTGCAGGGGGAAAATAGAAAAGAAAAAGAAATGCTTTGATTGGATCTGGGCTTTCAGCTTTTTTTTTTTCTTCTTTTTAATATTAGTAAATTCTATATAATTTTTTCTGTATACATACTCTTAAGGGCCTGTTTGGAAAGATGCATTGTATTGCATTATATGGAATTAACACCATTATTACACAATGATTATGTCTGGATATACGATGGTATTTTGACCATCCAATCCTACATTTGTGATTGAATTCTTCCTTTGGGAAAAACACCGTTTTACGTGAAACCAGTGTTTAATGGATGCTGGAGTTGTAAGCCATGGACCAGATTTCACAACTGATGCTGGTAGCCTATATTCATATGCAAATCGAGCGTCACGTGTAAAGGGCACATATGGATGGGCAGCTTGGATTAAACACATGCATCAACATGGGGCCTCGGATGTAGTGGATTTCGAAATCCACTAGAAATTCTGCTGTATCTCCTGCTAGGACTGGAAAGACAAATACCTGGATCAATCCAATCCTTACCATCGATTTCCAAATGCTGGATGGATTTGATATCCCACCAAATGCAATGCAGTAGCACGTAATTCTGCGTACTAAACATGCCCTAAGGAGTCCATGACGAGATTCACCATGGAGAAAAGCCATCCATTTCAGACATGCACCTTATTATCCTGTCTGGAGTAGAAATTTTTAGGGAATGAGACTACCATGGGCATCCATGTCTGAATTCTGATTTGTTTTCAATGTCCTTAAAGGTTTGACCATAGTTACTAGACCAAGAGATGTTGGGGAAACGATGCAAGCAACTGATGGATGAAACCTCATATTTTCAACTGTTATAGTATTTAGGTGTGACATGGGGGGCATCTGGGATATTTTGGCAAATGGGCCATCCCAAGTGGGGCTCAAAAGGCAATCTCAACAAGAGCAAAAGAAGGGGATACGTTGTACAAATTGAAAGCCAAGGGTATTTCATGAACTCTCTCCGAAGATTGTGGATACCTCGTTCACAGTATAGTCATCTTGGAGTGGAAACAGTAACTTATCTGATATCTCTAAAGGCATGTCTGAATGCATTTTCCCTTTATCTTTTACTGTAATATGGATTGCAGGTTGCTTGTTTTCTAACCATCCATTTCCCTGTACACGTGACGCATTACGAGAGGCCTGATTTTCAGAATGTGGTGAGCCTAGATGGGATGCGGTACACATTGTACACGGGATGAGAGTGCCATGGAAGTTGCCTATTGCATTTCCCAATTTCTTTTACTGATGTGATTTTATTCTCTAGATGAGGATGGCTTAGGAAAGAACAATAGGATAAACACATTGTAGCAGTTATTGGTAGTTTGGTTACCTGTAAAAAGGTTAAGGGTCCATTTGGGCAGGGGATCCTGTGTAATCAGGCTTAAGTCTAATCCTGATTTGGTGGGCCCCATGATCTCTTTGTAGGACTTTCCTCCAAAAAAATGCAATTAATGAAGTTTTAACGAAAACCAAAATGCCGCAAATTGTGTTTATGTGAAAGAAGGTGCTGGTTTGGTGTGCTGGATCCTGCATGGAGGGCATGGGGCCTACCGAAGTCAGGATTAGATTTAATCCTGATTGTGCGGAATTCCATACCCAAATGGACCCTAAGAAAAATTGAGATTCATATAGTTCACCCGAAGTTCCTGGGTTAAATACTAATTCTCTCTCTTTTTCCTTGACTTGCATTTGTTTGCTTTTTGACTTTTATCAGCTCCTCTTTATTACCATCCTGTCTTGGTTTGTGCTGTAAAATTGTTGGTCTTACACTTGCTGTTTCTGATCTGAGCAGGCATTTTAGTTTGACCAATTCATTAATTGTTGAGTTTCCTTTCCCTATCCTCGATGGTATCATGTGATCGGTGTTTTGTTTCAAATATATGTATGCAGTTATCGGGTGATTTGCACAAGAAGCGGCTTGATATGGTAAGTAATCACACTATCTGTGTGCATGAACTGATCATCTTCAGGCAACAGCACCACGACTTGTGGTGCTGTACCATCTTTCTCTTGGATCTGTCACATGTGTGGGGCATTTGTCCCTTGAAACGGTAGTCCCACCTAACTTGGCGGGCTGCAACTGTATATTGAATTAGAGCATCAGTTGTCCATTAATTCCACAATGTGGCCTATCTGATGAGCAGGACCGGCCTGACTTGTGTGCCGACAGACCTAAAAGATTTTAAAGATTTATCAGAAAAATAGGAAAAAAAAAAGTAAAATGCGAGAATCTATAATTTTTTTTTTGTTTTTGTTTTTAATAAGTATTTAATTGTGTATAAAACCATTCATTGACAAGAATGCTCTCTGTTGGCTTGACCCGCAAATAGGCCCTAATCAAACACAAATCAAGCATGATTTGATAGATTAGGGCCCATTATGTTGATATAAAACAAAAAGATGATGGGAAAAAAAATGTTCATTTCCCAAAATGGTTCATTCTGCTTCAATTAGTTGACTCTCTCAAATCTCGTGTGTGGTCCCCAAAATAGGCCTGGAACTTGTATAAAATGAGTTTTTATGCTTCTTTCATAGTTGAGATGAAGAAACATGTGAAAAAACTGGAGCACAATTGGATTTTTATTTTTATTTTATTAATGGGACATTTATGACTGGATCAGCTTGTATTGGCTGATATGGATCGATACCTGATCCCCCTCCCCCCCCCCCCCCCCAAGCGGTTATCTTCCTCCATCACTCCCTAGACAGATGGGTTAGGCCCGTATCGTGCAAATGGTTATCATCCATATTGTATCCAATTGTCAAAACCATGGGATGGATTGTTAAGAAAAGAATGTAACAGTAGGCCATATTGAATGAAGGAGAGGCCTAAAATTAGCCAAGCTATGATATTTCTTGGGACAACAAGGTAGGATATAATGGGCCCCACTTGCACAACATTAATGATCTAAGGATTTTTGCTTATCTTGGGTTGAGGATCTGACAATTCCTTTTGGTTATTTTGCTCCTTATCATTTGCATCGAGTAGAAACCAAATAGTTACTGACATATGACATTAAAGCAGGTCCGCGCACTGATGGAGTCTACGCATTCAGCAACTGATACAAGCAATGTTAGAGACATGGCCCGACAGGGCATTAGCAATTCCGTTGCAGTGGATCATCCAATAAAACCTTCCCCAAGCTCAGAGCACTTGGTTCCACCCTCATCCGGATCTCAAATGATGCAGAAAGTACCACGATTTTAGTCAATCTCCTGGGACATTGATGGGTTCTCTACTTCCATTGCGTATTATTGCCTAGACCAGATCAGTGAGTATCCTCGCCTCCCATCCATGCATGCAAATGTATGCTACTGCAAATTATCAAGCAGACCCAAAAAAAAAAAAAGGAAATTATTATTATTATTATTATTTTTTAAAAAGGACTGCATCTTCCCTCTCATGTTTTACAAGTTGCAGTAGTACCTGAATTGTCAATAAGCCGACAGTGTAGGATCTGAATACAGGAACCACAGGGTCCTTAATGCATCAGGATGCATTGTGTCTTATTGTGCTCAAATCCATACAAATGAAATTCATGGTTCAGTGATCCAGTCCATTGATCTGGTAGGCCCCACCTTCGAGGGATGCCTCGTTGATCTTCCCCAGATTCGAAGATCCTAGAAGCCCTGTTCTTTGACCTGCCTTTTGGGTTATTGCTGTATTCTTTTCTTTTCTTTTTTCTCCCCTAGTTTGTTTTTGAAGGATCTGTATATTTTTTTCCCCCTTCACTGTAGGTGACTAACTCTGAAGGGTTAGGAACTTAGGATCTTCCAATCTGGTAGCTTTTCGAGGCCATCTGTAGTGCAACTAATCAGATCACCAAATTGGATGCCTTTCGTTTTTGGACTGAGGGACATCAGGAAAGTATAACCAACCCCATGCATCAGATTCCTAGTACACCCCACCACCAGACTATAGTATTTTAATTTTCGAGGATATGGGTATTGTTATTTTATAGAAAATCAGAGTTTTGTAGAAACATGTGCCACTGCCTTTTTCACTTGCCCGTACTGAAGTCAATATCCACACTCTTATCATTTTGCTGAAGAAACTACATGATATTCTAGACTTTTACATGGCTAGAAATCTACAGTCATGATTTTATCGGTAACGCTGCATTAGGATGCACTACTGAATCGCAATAAGTTCAGTAATGTGGACATGGCCGAATTGAAATTACTTCGTTAGCATTTGAACATTGCTCCGAATCGCAATTATAACACTTCCAAGTTGGCACTGAAAGGATGTAATTTCAGTCTGAGGGTTACTTCCTCAGTTTGGTCATAGAGGTTAATTGCAATACAATTCAGTAGTGCATCCAAACGCGTCAGCCTAAAGCATTTGTGTCACATTGTAGTGCCACTATCATAAAAATCCTGGTATTTTCTTTATCTGACTCTAGTAGTATATGGCCGGACATCATTTGATTGAAAAAGCACAACGGACACCGCCAATTTCATGTCAATTCAATCTTTTCGTCTTGTCATGCAGGTCAGATTGTTGAATGCACGGAGGAGATCCTTTTTCCTTTTATCATCAAAGCCTTTGAAGGCGTTCTCACGGGGATGCGCATGTATGCTATGCTGGGAAAAGCGCATGCATGCCGTATTCGCGGTGCTGTCTTGACCGTATGCATGCTCTTAATCGCCCTTCTTTCCATGCCGTATTTACCATGTGGTGCCACCACAAAGAATATGCAGCATTTTTTTTTATGTAAAAGGAAGCTTTTTTTTTTTGTTTTTTTTCCTCCTCTTTATTTTTTCTGCAAAGCTGCTCGAAATAGTAGTAAATGAGAATGCAGAAAGTTGGTCTGTTGCTGTATTACTATCTGTTTATAAATAATGAGTATTGAAAGTAGCATTCCGCCGGACGTATCGGAACGATGTACATGCATCCATGTAAGCACACATGCATTGGTTAGAATGTCATTGTCTGCTGCCCTTTTCTGCATGTCGATGACCCATCCTTAATCCGCATGGCATATGCATCAATCGAGACTATAAATCATGGCCCGTTTGGATGGTGCGCGGCCAAAATTCACACTGTTGGGACAATCTCGACAATTCGACAGCTGACTGTTTTACTTCTAGTCGTCCATTTGCGGCCACCATTGAAAAGATAGGATTTTGTTCTACTAGTGGGGCATGTGATTTGGACGATTTAGATGTAAATGTGGGTGATGTGTACATGATGATGAGGATTAGGATTATCCAAGAACATTTTCTAGGTTGTTTGGTTGGAGAGTCTGGATTAGATAATGCATTTGATCATGGATCTCTAGTAGTGGAGATTTCATGAGCATGTGGCCTGGCTGCATTTTAATTAAACTGAAAAACCTTCAATTTCCCCAATTGCTACAACAAATAGCTCTGAGATTTTGATGATTTAGTGAATTTTTTTGCGAAAAATTAATACAAATCATTTGAATTTTCTAATAATTCACTGCATGAATTTTCCTAAGCCTAATGTTCTTAGTTCACATACGCAACTTTTGATGAGGGAAATGGTATGGTTGAAAGTCGACATACCAATCAGAACCATCCATCTTGTGGGCACTGTTGTAGATGGAAAATGGTTTAAAAATCACATCAATTTGATTATCTAAGCCATGCAATCTTGACCATCAAAGCAACGGTTGGGAGATAAAAAAGAAAAAAAGAAAAAAAAAGAAGCCCGAACGGTTTCGATTCAGCCGAAAAGTGATGGTAGGATTCTGCTATAAAGTATAATTTTTGAAATATGGTCCATCCATGATAGGCTGGCTTGATGGAAGGGTCCGATTGCTACATCACCCTGACACGTGTACTGACTGGATGGTGTGTGATCTTTCCATCAATACCACAACATATGGGGAGTTTTCTTTCTTCTTCTTCCTCTTTTTCTTCTTTCATAAAAGACTCTATTAATCCTAACAAGTAGGGCCCACCTTGGTGATGGCCCATTTATCCAACGTCTCCCATATTGGAAGAATCTTAACCATTCAATAGGTGTTCAGCGAATAGATGGTTTGGATCTCTCACTGTCAATGAGGTAACCATTACAGATAACTCCACACGTGAAATCCATGCAAAATTTAGAATTCAAAACAAAGAATGGAAGGAAAAATCAAAATCCATAGTTTTCAGTTGCATTGAGAATTCTATGTTGATGTGCACCTTTTTTCCACATAAAAGGAGGGTATTCAAACTACATAGAGCTTGTTGGGATTTATCTTGCTAAAATCATCAAAGAGAATCGAAGGACACAGGCAGATTCCTGCACCCATCATGTTGGCCCCACACATACAATCTGAAAGTTTTATTAATGTGGGTGTCCTTTCCCAACTATTCTCTATTGTGTGGCCCACCTGATAAATCAACAGTGATGACCTAAAAATTGCCACTGCCTTGGATGTTGTTTGTCTCGTGACGCAGCACTAGCCCAGCTAGCTGATGTCAAAGCTCTGTGGGCCCTACTATGATGTATGTGTTTTATCCATGCTGTCCATCCAATTTTCCATCTCGTTTTAAGGAATGAGGTAAAACAAAAAAAACAAAAAAAAAAGAGGAAGATATGAAGCACGAGTGGACCACACCACAGGAAACAGTGGGGATTGAATGCTTACGGTTGAAAACTTCTTGGGGGGGCTATAGAAGTTTTGGATTTAAGTTGATTTTGTGTTTTCCCTTCATCCAGGCCTGTGTGACCTTATGAACAGGTTGGATGACAAATAAACATCAGTGTGGGCCCTAGGAAGGTTTCAACGGTGGACCTCACTCTCCCCATTGTTTTCTATGGTGTAGTCCACTTGAGCTTTGAATATGCTTCATTTTTTACCTGACACCCTAAAATGAGCTAAACAAATGGATGGACGGCGTGGATAAAACATGCACATCATGGTGGGGACCACCGAGCTTTGACAGCAGCTAGTTGGCTGGTGTTCGGGTCACGAGCCAACCGCGTCCCACTGACTTGGCTTTAGACCGTTACCAAAATATGCGGGACTAGAGGATCTGATGATCAAACGGTCACGATTGTCTGATGGATGCTGTTATTTGTGTGATTAGATTGGATGGTAGAGATGGCGTCTCACCGAAACATCCCACTTAAAAACGAAGAGGAACGGCACCGGAATTTGTGCTCCACAATGGAGTGACTGTGCCCTGCGATTGGTTCCGTACAGCGATTCCTACGTGCAAGCTTCATATGATGCGGCCTCCCACTGGGAAACTGTAGGGGCCCAACCACTCAAAATACTCAATGCAGGTGTGGGGCCCACGTCTTGAGTTCGATGGCTCCTCGCGAGAGTAGCCATTAGTATCCTACTCTCCCCCACATGTACCGATCTGACAAGTGTGCGATAGATCCAGGCCGTTCGAATGGTGGACCCCACTATATCCTGTAGCTCGAGATCAGCCTCAGTCAGCCATTAAAAAACAAAAATGAACGGTTAGAAAGACCTGACCACTGGTCTAGACTCGATGAAAATGGACCGTCTGATGATAATAGAGTACCTAATTCTCAAAGATCGATCCACGCAAGGTGGCCCATCCAGATAAACGGTCCCGATCTCCGATGCACACGCTTCATTCTGCACGTGCGGAGAGAATAGAATCCGAACGTTGATCCAGCTAAAAAAACGCACGGGACTACCTTCGTATTTGGGAGTGACGTGATACTCAGGCCGCGTATGCGCTTGATGCGCAGGCACTTAGAATAGAACACGTGGCATAAATTAATTCAGCTTCACCAGTCCCAAAATCAGGATGATTGATTAATCGGAACCTCGAGGACACTTGCTGTTGAAATATGACGGTTGGATACTTTTCATTTTTAGCCGTCCAATAAATAACAGTCAGATGATCAAAATAAGCCTAACCGTTCGTTGATGATACAACTAAACTGGAATCCATGCCGCTCATGCAATTTTTAATTGCGTATCATGCATCACACTCAGCCAGAGTATAAAAAATTTCCCCCGTATTATAGCGTTCGACCACCTAATTTTGTCTGTGCCACTGAGACGGGAATTGCGCTACGTGGGGCCCACGGAGGTGCCCGTAAGAAATCCACTCCGTCCATCAGTTTCTCAAGATGACAATAGGACAGATATCCGAAAATAATACAGATCCGAAACTCAGGTAGACCACGCCACACGAAAGGGAAGGGATTAAATGCCCACCATTGGAAATTGTGGGGCCACAGATGTTTTAGATCAGGATGATTTTTGTGGCTACAATTTATTCTATGGTAACAATGATGGCATATAAACATTATGATCGGCTTCAGGGGGGTTTCAACAGTGCACGTTTACATTTTCATTTTGTTTCCTTTCATGTGGCCCACCTAAGTCTTTGATCTACACTATTTTTGGAATACTGTTCTAATGTTATCTGGAAAAACAGATGGACGGCGTGGATTTATCACAGGCATCTCTGTGGGCCTAGCTTGAGCAAGGGTACAGGCCATTGGCGTCCAGTTCAAAGACGGATTGGAAAAGAGAAAAGGTTCGGTACTCTGACAGAGAGTGATTGTTTATACGCGGGCACTTTTAAATAGTAGAACGTGGCACATAATAACTCCAAATAAAGCTTCCAAATGGTGGGCCACAGTTTAGATGGATCTTTATCCAAAACAATTGGCTGACATTTAAAAGACAGTAGAAACAAAAATAAATAAACGGTCCAAATTCAACAAGAAAATGTCTACCCTCAGAAAATAAAAGTACTTATTTTATTTCGTTTAGATAGTACAACCTATTCCTGGTGGTCCCCATAATTTGGACGGCTCAGTGAGTAAATGCATTCCATGTATACGAATTATGAGTGGCTGCGTATCATCCATCTCTCTCTGCCAGAGTATCAAGTAACTCCAAACAGGGAAAAGGTAAAACCAAACAAAAGCCTGCAGCTCCTGAGGCTGTACGATTTGATGACGTCATCAAACGAAGTGCTTTTCTTTTTGGAGGGGTGCGTACTGTTTGCCTTCAAGCGCACTCTATCAGCTACATCCTCGCTTTCCCTTCTCCAATATCATTGCTAAGCCCAGTGCGGTTAGCCAAGCGAAAAGGTACTCGCACTTAGAGGGATGGTGAAGGGGCACGTCCTGGCACGTGCTGACTTGGCACATGTGTGATACATCTATTCCATTGTTCCAAGTGGGCCCCATATTAAAATTTTCATGTATCAGGTATTAATCTGGACCGCTAATTCTGACATGAGAAACCGACGGTAGATGAGAAAGAACAAACGGTTTAAAATTTGTGGCCCATTAAGTGATTTTAACAGCCCCGTTTTTCTTTCATGACATATTCATGGTTATCCTTGCCTGATTAATGTACTGGATATCTCACACGTGTTATTATTTAGCATGTGTGAAGCGAGGTACTTTTTCTATCCCACTCGCGCGAGTATAAGTTATAATCAAGTTCAGTTGCTCTTGCTGTACATCCCCTGGAGAAAGAACGTTGTACTGTGGCAGAGCTTGATGGTTCATACGCATGCACTAAAAAAATTGTACACGTGGCACACTTGTAACTAAAACCGTCTGATATTGGGTCCCACTTTACGTTGGTCACAAACCAAAACTTACACCGCACTGATTTCATAACTGAATAGCTGATGGACGGTTCTGGTGAATCATAGTCGACAGTATGTATTTGACAACGGTTGTCCATTAATCAACGGCTCAAAATATCTTAATCGATTTGATTCTTGGGTTATGACCTTTCTTCAGTGGGCCTCACAATCTGATCTCTCCGATTTGAGTTTCGTATATTTCAAGTAAGAAAAATCTAAGTGCATGAGTACGAACAGTCGCTCTATACCAGAGTATGAAATAACTCCCAATGAAACTGTGCGCAATGCGCACAGTCTACGTGTACCGTCTCCCTCCCATTTAATTGGTCGGCTCCACTTGAAGAAAAATGAACGCCGTGCAGTTGTCCTTGTTGCCGCCCAACGTGAAGGGGCGCAGTGCGCATACCCACGTGACATCCAATGTGGATTTATTTGATACTCTGGCTGCATTTGATGCTTGGTACTCTGGCACAGAACACGTGGCATTCTTATCTCAATTCAAACTGACTACATCATGCAACCCCTTGTTTGTCTCTAAGTTACAGACCAGATATCAGAGGTGGTCGAAGAATCATAACCTCTGATTTTTGGAATCTTGTCTTTTGAAAGGAAATCATTGTATGTTTTCCATTTTTAACCGTCCAATAAATGTCCAGCAATCTGATTATTACATACACTAATAAAAGTAGATTTTGGTTGATGATGAATCAAAACTAGCACCCTTAATTTGGACGCTTTTATTTTAAATTAATAATATGCCACGTATGCAATTTCTGAGTAATTTCTAACTGCCTGAGTATCATCTACCACTCTTCTAGAGTACCAAAGTATGTCCCTGATCGCGTACTGGTGTTTAAAATGCACGGCTACTCTTCAAGCGAAGACACCATTCGGTGGTCTTATTATCGTTGCACGTGACTCTGCGCAGATTAAAATACACGTGACCGTGCGCAGTACGCATACCCTCCCGCTCCAATTATAAGAGTTCGTTTTGCCTCCGTCGGGCGTCGCGACTCAGGATCCTGGCGTGTGTCGCTCCATTTGGCCCACATACTGAGACCTTCAGAAGATCCCAGCCGTCTACATTGTGGATGATCTTCTATATATATATATATATATATATATATCATTGAATTTTTCTTTCAATGGCTCACATTCAAACTCAGAGATCTAAGCGAATCGTCGTCGGAGAAGTGTGATCACTAAACCCTAGGTTAGTTACTCTATTACCAAGAACATGGACGTCTCATACACAGGACCATCGTAGAAACGTGGACTCCAAAGAGGCGACATATGATATCCTTCATGAATCGCATCATACACAAATCGAATTTCCCATTTAATTGGACGCGGATTCCGGTCTGCCTAGGCCTGTACACAGGTAGGGTTAGGGTGAGGTTGTGCCAATCGTAGCTTAACCTAAACATATTTTAAAGGCTGAGGCCGGATCCTCTGTTCGTACCTTTCTACCTCTTTCATTGGACCAATGAAAGAGGCCGCATGAGAGGTTCTCTGCTTGGTATTAACAGAGGATTCGAATTCTTAAAGGACTAGTTTGGTCAACCCTAACTCTACCCCAAGTTGCAAAAGGCTCAACCCTAACCCTACTTGACCCCATATGATGCTGAACCAGGTCAAGTTGGATTAGGATTGAGTTCACAAAATGGATGGACGAGTTGGATTTATCACAAACATCATGGTGGGCCCCACTTAGGTTCTCAGCGCAAGAACTTTCTACGAAAGGATTTGGTAGGAAATCACGTTTCATTTAAATGGACATAAATTATTCTAACTCCATGCAAAACTTTCATTTTCCTAGCATGTCTATAATTCATACAGTGAGAATGCATCGTTTGGTGATCCAAACCATTGAGATTGTGGTTCCAATCATCAATGGACCATGCCTAAAGAATCTCCTTGACCCAACATTTGAAACATTTCGACTCTTTGCATGCAAATCAATGGTCCGCATTTAATGAAGAGTACAAGAATGCTTACATCAGGGGCTTACAATCTTCCAATTGGAGACATTCTTTGGAAGGGTGATGGACTTATTATGGGGCATCATATCAATGGCTTCGATAACCCAAACATGGGTCCCAAATAAATGAACTAGAATTCCCTATTGAGCCTCATGAAAAAATACTCTCCACAATAAGGGCGGAAACAGCTAGGTGTGTTTACCACTTTACCATCTAAAGTTTCAATTTTCAAATACATTGAAGGAAGGCATGTTTGAAGGTATTTTTTTTAGAATACTCTAATAGAACTTGGGGCAATTCGGGTCAAGTGGAATGATTTAGGTATACATGTGTCGAGGTATGGGTCGGGTCGGTCGGGTTTGGCATGTATTCCAAGTCGTGCCTAGATTAAAAACAATTCAACTGCATTTACTTAGGACTGGACCCTTTTCTTTGCTAGGTTAGGGCGAATCAGGTTCCTACCAGTCAGATCGAGCAAGTCGGTCAGGTTAAACTGACATATCTGCAACCCTAAGTCTGCCCTTGCCTCGACGAACTCAGGCCAAGTAAAGGCTCTGTGTGGCCCACTGTGATGTATGTGTTTTATCCAAGTCATCCATCTATATTTTTAGATCATTTTAGATACGATCCAAAAAATACATAGAGGCTCAAGTGAACCACAAGGGATTGAATGCCCACCATTAAAAACTTCTTGGGAGTAGGCGAGCAAGCAAAAGTTTTGATAAGCTGATATTTGTATTTTCCCTTCATCCAGGTCTATGTGACCTTATGAACAGGTTGGATAGCAAGTAAATGTCATGATGGGCCCTAGGAATGTTTATAGGGTGGGCGTCATTATCACTACTATTTTTGTGGTGTGGTTCACTTAAGTGTTGTAATTGCCTCATTGTTTTTTGGCTCATACCCTACAATGATATGTAGAAATAGATGAATGGTGTGGATAAAACTCATACATCACGGCAAGTCCCACATAGCCTTTGTCTAGATCGATCGATCCATCCATGTAAGGGCAAGATGTGGAGCTGCACACGACCTGAACACAGAGTTTAGCTCGGCTCAGCCTACCCCAGCTTGAGTTTAGCTCGGATCAATCCTCGAGCTTGATGGGTTATCTTGGCTCAGTTTGATTAATAGCCTAGGCTAGGTCAAGCTGAATTCGAACTGAGTTTCAACTCGAGCCTTTGAGCTAAGTTTGAGTTTAAGCTTTCGAGTTGAGTTGAGCTCAAGCATTTTCTTTTTTATTTTTTTTTATGGAGTTTATATATATAAAAGTTATAACTCGAGTCAAGCTGAACCAAGTCGAGTTCAAGCCAAGCTTGGAGTCGAGCTCAGGTCAACTCGAGCTTGGCTCAAAAATTTTCCAAGCTCAAAAAATCAGCTTGACTCAACCCGATCCTTCAAGTCGAGCTGAGTTGAGTCCCGTTTAATTGGCTTGGAAGAAAAGAACACATTCCCAACTGTGATCCCAATCCACGTGGGAGCTACAATCAGTGATCAGGATCGTTCATCACGTGGGACCTTTATTGATGAGCCAAAGTGCAAAAATCACACTGGTCCACGTGTTAAAGACCAAAAAAGATTGGACTCAGTCGAGTCCAAGTAGACTCAGACCATGCAAATGGGTCAGGTTGGTCCAGCTAATCAATGGACTATAAATGATTCTGGATTTGAAAATGGCTACACCGGATTAAGTCAGGGTTCATACACTATCCAAATTGGGAGATTGGACTGGCTAGAAACCAATCAAAGTAAACCTAACCCAACTATTCCTGAACTGGACTTTTAAGTGGAACAGATACATATGGACCCCACCATAACCCGAATGATGGCAACATGGACCCGACAAATCTTAACCGTAGTTGGGATATTAACTGGAGTTTACTGCCAGTATGGCAAGATGGAAAAATCAATACCCTTGCCTAACTTTTTTTTAGCAGAAAAGGAGTAAAACTATTTTTAGAAAAACAAACAAAATAAAAATGACAAAAATTAGAAAAGTGGAAAAGAAATATTTTCTAGTCCTTATAGCTTTTGGAGAAAGAACAGGAGAAACAACACAATGATTTCTACGGGTCTTACTATAAAATAGATTCTCAAAACATTTTTTATTTATAAAAATAATAATAAAAGAATTTGCAAAAGTAAGGTAGGCGCCATCCTTTCGAGGCGCAGATTAGGTGTTACCAAGATAACAGTTTAGTGAGTGTTACCCTTAGGTAGGGCCCACCTTGATCATATATGTCTCATGTCCGCTCTGTCCATCTGTTTTTACAGACAATTTTAGAACACGGTTCCAAAAACTAACTAGCACATTCAAATTTCAGGTAGAACACACTACAAGAAATTGTGATGAAATTGTGATGATTGAACGCTCACCATAAAAACTTCCTAAGGCCAAGTGTAATAAAATTCATAATGTTTATTTGCCATCCAACCCATTGATAGGAGGAAAATACAAATATTAGCTTGATCCAAAACCTTCATGGCCTACAAAAAGCTTTTAATAATCATTCACCACTTTTTCCAATGGTGTGGTCTGCCAGATATTTGGACCTGATTAAGTTTTGGTATAACATCCTTAAATGAGCTGAAGAAACGGATGAGCAGCGTGGATGTGAAACAAATTCATCAAGGTGGGCCCCACACGGTAAGGATAACACCCACTGAGTTGGTACCTGGGTAACAGTTAATCCACTCGTCCTCTTATACTCTTAGAGATATCAATGGATAGCTTGAAAAGAGGGATTTGGTTTAATTATCTTGATATTGAGATTGTTGGTAGTTACAGGCATAATCGGTTTATCTGATCAAACCTACGAAGTTGTGAGCAATGCATCTCATGTTTTATTGGTTAATCACTAAGCTTTTAACATTTTAATGAAAAATGACATTGACTTACCATTATTGTCTTGTCTGCTAGCTCAGCTGGAAGACAGTTACCTGTATCAACAGTAGGTTTTAGGTTCGAGTGTTAAGGAGACAAACTAACCTCACTGGTCGGTGGGTGCATCATGTGACTAACAAAACTAAATTATTGAATCTTATACACAAATCAGAATATCGTTGCATTGTTTAAATACTTTTGAGCCTTTTGAATTTGGCTTCCGTGCTTTACACGCTTTTGAAAAGCCTGTATATATGCATGTGACAGCGAAGAGTGCCTGAAATACTTTTACCCATCACAACTACTTTTCTTTCACTAGTTTTCATTCTTAATAGACTCTGTTTCAAATTGAATTATTGTGGATATGTAAAGCAGCCGAAGCGCACCACCCCATTATATATCTAAATCGATCACAACTGTTTGTAAGGCCCATCAACATGCTTAATCTAAATATCCAACAGTCAGATCATCCAAACCATTGATCACAACTGTCTGAGCCAATTTAGATTAAACTCACGCCTATATCCTATTAGTCCAAACTCAACCCAATTCCAATTTAATACAAGGAATGATCACATACACAAATAGCATGCATTTGAGTTGTGTGGAGCCCACCATAATGTGGAAATGACATCCTACTATCTTTTAGGCATCGATCATAAAAATCCCACCTAATTTATAATTTGGGTGGGCCACACCAAAGGCAATAATGGGAGGGAGAGGCATGGTGATGGCTAGCTACCATAGAAACTTTCACAAGAAATGTGGAGTCAACATGTTGTGAATGTGACATTCTAACATATAGTCATCAGGTGCCATCCCATTGAGATAAAAAAGGGACACAACAGAACTTAGGGCATTCCTCAGGCGTGCCGGACCAAATGAATACCATAGGTTTTACGTGTGGCTGTGCAATATTACTCCTGTGGTGGGGCCATAGCTGAGTGTTGGGATCATGATGATTCATATAGCATGTATGGTGGACATGAAGATGCCACGTACCCCTCACGGGTGGGCCCCACAGCGGGGACGTGTGGTAGTTACTAGTGTAGTTGCACGGTGGGAGTTTGCTGAGCTCTACGTGCGGATGAATGGGTCGAAATGAAATAGTATCGACAGCCTGAGTGGCGTACTCGGATTGAAGATCTAGACTGTTGATCTGATGATATTCTTTTAGGATGGCTGTTGATGCCGTTAATGCCCGAAAATAGACATGGATACATTATAACAACGGTCCTTCCTCAATGGAATATGGACCGTTAGATCCCTTTAATATTCCAATCAAGGAGATTTAGGGGTTGTTTGGCACCATGGATTTGGGAGGATTTGAGGGGTTTCAAATCCCCTGTGTGTTTGGTACATAAAGTAATTGGGGGTTTCAAATCCAATGTGAATCACTTGACACAAGCACTTCCAAGAGTCACACCTGTAACATGTGTCACTAGGCTATTAATTTATTAGGAACATGGCCCACTAATATCCCTAAACAATTAAATTATCAACCGCATTATTAAAATTACTTTAATATGGTGATATGCGCCGTCCAAACATTATTCATGTAAATCAACGGTTAAAAATCGTTAGTTAGTCACTCAGATGTTATCTTGTGCTTGCGGCTCATCTGAGATTTAGAATTTCATCATTTTCAATGAGCTTATTACAATGCCAAACATTACATACATAAACTAATTAAAGATATTAAAGTTGATTTAGTAATTAAATTCAAGCCCCCTTGATATCATACTTTTGGATCACAGCGGATCCCAAACGTAACCAGGGGGATTCCGATCTGGAGCCCCTTGTACATTTCTTCATTATGTATGGCGGGGGAAAATGCTTATCCCATGCCATTTTCAAGCGCATGCGAATACAAACGCATCACATGTGCCAACGTGGCACATGATCGCGTAGGATTGTGAAATGCACAGGGTCCTCCCGATAATAAATGCTCCTTATACCAAAAATCTGCGATGTACATTTACACGGTGGGATACTCGTAATAATAAATGGACGGTTAGAAAATAATATGCGTACATTTCTCATCTCATGAGTGGGACAAACTAATTTTTTTTTTTTATAAAGTATGGAACCGAGGGATTAATCTAATGAACGTCCCAGATCCCACACAGACAGTCTGTGTTGGCACGCGTGATGCGTTTGTGTTCGGCGCTTGTGGTTGCGAGAATGAATAAGCAAAGTATGAAGGCTTCTATCCAATGAAAACGACGCCACGTGGCGAACTATACGTGTCGGTTTCAGACTCAGGTAAATCATCAGCGGTCACGTGTCTGAACTGGATGTGGGGCTGCTGGCGGCCCGACATCCACGGCCTCTGGTCTTCCCTTTCGGTCGGCCTGGAACCGGCTACCTATCCGTGTCTTGCCACGTGTCCAGAGGGATTGGAGGATCTTGACACGTGTAAAGCCTCTACTGGAGATTCCCCGAATCGGTTGGGTCTCTTTTTGGAACTATTTTATTTATCGGGGGAGGCGTTATTTGGTACTCGGGCTGCGTAGGACACTTGATATACAGGCACTTAGAAATGGTACACGTGGAATACATTAACTAAAAATAAGATGACTAAATTGCGGGACCTACTGCTTTTAAGTTGCAATACAAAAATTAGATTTATCTGAAGGATTCTGACCTCTGATTCGTGGACAATTGTTTGTGGGAATGAGACGTTGGATATCTTTTATTTTTAACCGTCCAAATGATGTCGACCAATCTGAGAGTCAGATGATCAAACGAGGTATAATTTTTTTATCATAATATATCTAAAATGGCATCTATGATTGGGAAGACTAATTCGAATTAATGTTTTCCACGTATGCAATTTCCAATTAATTTCTTAGTGCCTGCGTATCATCCCTCACATTCCGCCGGAGTATAAAAAAAAAAAAAAAACCTTTCAACTTTCTGGGAGTTGGAGACGCGACCAAGGCATATTTGGGGACTCGCGCGGGAGAAAGAACCTTCTGAGTAGGTGGCGATTTGGTGGTGGGCCCCACTCTCGTTCCAACAGCGAAATCGTTGGAATGCCAATCGAGCTCGCTTGATGCACAGATTGCACTCGCTTCACGTGGGAAACAAGGTACACGTGTGCAAGATCCCAGCCACTCGTTGAGTTCTCGAATGTGTATGTCATATCTGAAAACGTGGTCTACATTGATCAACAGGTGGGCCACAACTCTGAGGCTGACCGGAGTTTATTTAATGATCTCTAACGCATACTTATGATTGGCTAAAATTGATTTTGAATTAGATATCTAATACATAATTATAATTAATTAAAAGTAGATCTTAAGTCCAATTGGATGGACCACAAATACAGTCCAACCAGATAACATCAACCTATAGTGCATGTGATATCCAACCCCACTGATAGGTTGGTCCCATCATAAGATCATCTAATGCAAAAAAAAAAAAAAAAAAAAAAAATAAAATAAATAAATAAATAATCCCATCTGCTTATCAAGTGGGCCGCACCATATAAAATAATTTCTACCCATTAATAAATAGCAAAAGAGAAGTATGGTACACTCAATGAATAGATATTTTTTTTTTTTTAAAGGTGATCCTCATAATAAGGCCAATATATTGGGCAAGTTAGGTGTCACATGTACATAAAAGGTTTTGGAAGTTATTGGCTAAGTGGACCATAAGTTGTAGTCCAATTAGTTAGGATTGTGACCTTCTCATTAATCACAAGTGAATACATACAAACATATGCATCACGTTTATCTATACTTATCATCTATTATATCATTTTGCCTTTGGGTTCGAGACGGGTTGGGTCATGCGGACTAGCCCATTGATAAGCTATATGGGCAAGACAGGTTGAGTAGGGCTCAACCCTAGCTTGAGCTATTTACTTAATTAAGTTGCATTTTCCAACCCAGACTAATCAACTTGACCTATTACCACCCCTGCTTGTTTAAGTGTGAGGAGAGTTGAATTAACCACCTTCGAATAATCATGTTCATTGGTTCTCTTGTTAGAGTCCTGGTTCACTTGGTCCATCATGAATTTCCCTGTCGGACCCACATGCAAAGATGGTCTCACGATCAGAAGCATCCATCTTCTTAACATTGCTTTATTTGAGGTAGTGTTTAGAGTCGCTCTAAATGGATGGTTGTGAAGGTCTATCAATGGAATTTATTTTTAACCATTGATGATATTCAACGCCTCCGATAGATGATTATTAGCATTATTTAGAGTTGTTATAAGGAGATTTCGAGCTGCCCTTCAAATGTGAAGAAGTTCATTGGCCGAAGAGCTCAAGTACAAATTTTCGGTCCGAAGTGAGCTGAGGAGATGCGACGACGATCTTTTATTGACTTCGACAACTGCAATGAGCAGAGTAAGAACATAACCGAATCGTCGGCTATGGTCAAGGACTGATAACTTTATCATTAGCACTTCGCCCAAAAAGTGTACACTATCGAAAACCTTGTCTCGCCCAAGGAAAGTTAGTTCGAAACTGACCTCAAGTAAGAGAACTCAGATACCGAGCTCTCCAATGAAATTGTCTGACCACCTAATGGCGGTCCGAAATACTCTAAAAGCAGTCGAGATGCCTGCGAAGATCTGAATATTTCAAAATCTACTTATATTCCTAGTAATACCTCTTCGACACGATCAAAATGGAGAATCTTATTAAAATTGGGACTCTACTAACGTATCACAACAGGACTCAATTCTCCAATACCTACCTTCAAGACCTATGAATAGAACTGAATCTCTACCTTCAAGGTATGAAACAATCTTAGCCTTAAACCTATGATTCTTTCGATCCTGAGCCAGACTTAGGCATAAGAGAATTTTTTAGCCACCTAAAGGCACCTCCCCATTGTCTACTTGATCTCCCTCTTGGAGGTTCAAAGATTTAAGAAAATTCTCACGCGCGGGTGAAAGGCTCATGAGGCTGATCTCAACCATCCCTATCAGTTGTGCCAAATCCATGCAACGACAAGAGCTGATTTTTTCTCATGGCCCACCCACAGCATCCGCAACTCATCGACGGTTCCAATCATCCCAACATCTCTCTACACATGAGAGATAGACGAGCATTTAGAACCACTACATGATCTCCAATATGGTTGGAGAAGAGAACTAAGTTGGTGTCAGATTTAAAGCCATGCTCACTGCATCATCTAATAGCTGGCCCGACGATTCCACGATTTGACACACTTGATACACCATTTCCATCTATTGCTTGTGCATTGAATCTTGCAAATGAGTATTTTAGGTAATTGAGGCGGCCCTTGAGATGGATCTGTAGGAAGACTAAGAATAGTAAGGTTTTTGAAAGAATGCATGAATATTATGCCGAATTTTAGGCCATTCATCAAGTAGGGTACGTGCCGTGGACTAAAAATAATGTTGTTTACAGATCATACACGGTACAATGATATGGAAAAAGCAGGTAGTTAGGCACGAAATCGAATCGTCTAAGTTCAATGTACATGTGTGGCTGACTCGGAAAGGATAATACCATATTTTTTGGTACATGGCGTGTTCACAAAGACCACTATCTAATTGACTATCTAATGGATGGCTAAGATCTCTAACACGTCTGATGTCCAACTTGGAAACCAAGCCTTGCATTATGTGAAAAGATGGGCCATGAAGTAAGAATGAGGTCATTCTCAAATCAGCTTACTCTTAATCTCAATGGGAGATAAAATGATAGAGAGCAGATTAAGATGATATTGATCATGTGCAATAATAGATCAATGTCAACTTTACATGTTGAAAATGCATGGATGAATAATTAAGGGTTTGCTTGGTTTTTAATTACATTAGTAAATGGATGTAAATGGGTAATGATTATTTACTTTTGTAATTGCATTAGAGATCCTAGCATCAGTTTCAGGAATTATTTATGTAAATAATTATTACTTAATTCCTGCGGCATTTTCTATGTTGAATAGATTGGTATATTTGTGAAAAGATGCTCACTTGCAAAAATCGAGAAAAAAGGTGGAAAAAATTGAGAGGCCCACCGCCATTTTTGTGGCTTATTCATGCCCTCCATCTGATTTAACAGATCATAACTAAGATTGCATCATGTTTGCAATGTAACACTGCATGTAAAACGATGGGAATTGATGCCTACTGCTGATTTTTTTTTTAAGGACTATAGAAAATTTGGCTGAAGCTGAATTTTGTGTTTTAGCTTTATACACAACTGTGTGATCTTATGAGCGGGCTGAATGACAAATAAACACTACTGTGGGCCCTAATAGAGATTCAATTTTCAATGATGGACGTTATTGATAACATTGTTTCATGCGGTGTGGCCCACTTTAGGTTCGTATCTACATTGTTTTTGGGCTCATGTCCTAAAATGATCTCCTAAAAAATATGAATGATGTAGGTTAGAAGCAAACATTGTGTTGGAACTAATTAATCAAGCTTGCATAATTTCATTGGAGCCAACACTTTTCTCAAGAGGCATTTAAGGCTGAATTCACTTGATGAATTCTTTTTGCTTCAAACGGGTGGAAAAAAGTAATTATTGCCAATTTACCTCCATTTATAGTGGAGATCAAGAAAACAAACACACAAAAAATAAAAATAAAAATTGATAATTTTATAATTTGAAAATGTAAGTATTATATTGTACTTTACCTACTCTTTTTACAAGTGTATTTGGCTCTTGATTTCAGTGGCCTATAATTCCTGCCTTTTTTATTGGTTGCAATTACAAGTAGTTAAAGGTACGTAATAAGTAATAATTATTTACCATTGCATTATTTGACAAATGCCGCGTTCATATGAGAGTTTGAGATTGTGTGCGTGGAGTACCATGCTACATAGCAAAACTCTATGGGTTGCACCATGATTTACCAGTTTCATTCACACCATTCATTCATTTTGTCATATTATTTTAAGGTACACGCCCAAAAATGAATTAAATCCAAAGATCGAGTGGACTCCACTACATAAATCAGTGGATTTTTAAAATGAATAAAATGTGTGGATGTAACACACACATCATGGTTGGGCCCATAAGGTCTTGTTTTGATAAGAGGCTGAAATTTACATTATTTTTTAGGTGGAATTCCATTTCTCCCACATGTATAGCAAAAATCATTATTATGCTTTTACCTCCATTTACCTCTAATCAAACAGGCCCTAAACAAACACTCGAAAATGATAATTATAGCTCATTTACTTTACATTTCATAAAAAAATAGAATAAGATTCGTGAACCAAAGCCAAAGCGTAAGGGCTATGGGTTTAAGGGCCTGTTTGTTAATTCTAAAGTTTTAAGCCAGAATCTGAAATTCGAATCTAAAATTTGAATCTGAAGTCAGAAACCAAGTATTGAATCTAGAACAACCTGTTTGTTAATTAGCAACTGAAATGTTTTAAATATGTTAATTTGACACATTTGCCCTTGTCTCCAACCTGTCTTGATTGAATCCCTAATATTAAAAACTTCATGCATGGATTCCACATCTACCATTAAAACCTTCTTAGGGTCATAAAAGTTTGAGATCCATCTGATATATAGTTTTTCCCTTCATCCAGGTCTGTATGACCTTATGAATAGTTTGAATGGCAAACAAGCATCATGGTGGGCCTATGAATGTGTCAACGGTGGGAGTCATTTTTTCCACAACCTTTTGTGGTGTGACTCACTTGAGCTTCTGATATGACTTTCTTCTTGGACTCATGCTCTATATTTTTCTTGCCAAATAGATAAACGGTGTGGATATAACACATACATCATACTGGGGCCACGGAACTTTGTAATGTTAATCCAAAATGGAGGTTAGTTGCATGTGACACACCACACAAACTCTGTCCTCTTCAAATTCGGATGCTGATTTTCTAGGAAGCCTTCCAGGAAAAGTTCCTGCGCTGGATGCTAGGTGGGGCCCACCTTGATGTTTGTGAGAAATCCAGTCCATTCATCCATGTTTCAGGATCATTTTAGGACGTGAGACAAAAACTCTGGTGGATCCAAAACTAAAAGAGGCCACATGAGAAGGAAAACTAAAGAAAGAGTTTTTTACCATTAAAACCTTCCTGGCCACACCTTGATGTTTATGTCATCCAAACTGTTTATAAGGTCATTCCCTCTGGGATAAAGTGAAAAAATAAAGCACATTAACTTAATACGAGAATTTTGTGGCAATACAAATGTTCCAATGGTGGTCAGTTAATCCTCACTGTTTCCTCTTGTAGAGCTCACATGAGTTTTAGATCTGACTCATTTTTAGTACCACATCCTAAAATAAGCTCATAAAATGGATGGGCATTGTGGATGTCTCACACATATTATGGTGGGCCCCACCTTTTATTGCAGCGCATCCAATTCACGTGAAAAACTTCGCATGGGCAGACGGTGACTGGGTACTACCTCCACTCGGAACTAGTTGGAGAAGGACAGTCTTGTTAGGTGTTCCATGGGGCCTACGATGATATATATGTTTTATATACATCGTCCATCTATTTTCCTATATCATTTTAAGGAATAAGACAAAAAATTAGGGAGACCTATGGCTCAAGTGGGCCACACTATAGGAAATAGTGGAAATTGGGTGCCTGCCATTGAAAACTTTCTTAGGCCCACAGAAGAATCTGATCAAGTTGATATTTGTGTTTTCCCCTCATTTAGGTTTGTGCAACCATATGAAGAGGTTAAATGTCAAATAAACTTCACAGTGGACCCTAGGTAGGTTTTAATGGTAGTCATTCAATTCCCATTGCTTTTTTTTTGGTGTGGTCGACTTGAGCTTTGGATGTACCTCATTTATTGGGCTCATGCTATAAAATGATTTGCAAAAGTTGATGGACGGTGTGGATGTAACACAAATCATGGTAGGCATAGAGAAGATCCACACGTTAAAATCGATTAATGTATTGCGCAAAAGAGAAAATTGGTGTACAAAGGATAATTTTGGATTTTGAAAAAGAGTTGGCAGAGCACATTCTAGAATCCCCATTAAGCCAAGCCTCATTCGCCGAAAAAAATCAGGACAAAATTCCTAAGTGCTCTCGGAATTCAACAGTTAACAAATAACACTAAATACATTATGTGATTTCTTTAAGCATCTTGTGATTTCTTTCCACGCTAACAAACAGGCCCTAAGTCTCAATGAACCAAATCAACTCATCTAGCCTTGGGTCACATCGCAACGGCCAATTTAAAAATGAGTTGGTTTAAGTCTCAACGCCCTGAATCAACTAATCTAATCTTGGGTCGTTTTGCACCGGCCAATTTGAAAATGAGTTGGTTGAGTAGGACTATGTCACATCCTCCTTTCTCAAACCATAAGGACAAGATTGAAAAAAAAAAGAGTACATAAATAAAAATAAAAAATGACACCTAAGCTAACTTTAAGATGAAATCTAATTAATGCTGGACCTAGAAGTGTAATCAATGTCAACTGTAACATGTCAACTGTAAAATGCTAAATATCTATATGATTTATCTTTTAATAAAATATTTTTATCAGATAAATAATTTCTTGGAAGTCTCATAAATCATCTCTAGAGACTTAAATAACTTAGGTCTATGATCAGGAAAACAGAAAATAAAGAGAATTTAAACAATGCAAAATCATCCCAATTTGGATTGACTCGCTCGAGTAGAGCGAGTAGTCCGGGTCGCGACTCGAGCCAGTAGTTGAACTATGGCTGAGGCAAGGCTCTAATGATAATGATGACAATGTTGATGATGATGAGCAATTATAATAACACCATCTACTCTTTCAATTACTAAATATAGATTTTCCTTCTTTTTTAAGTTCCATGGAATTTGTTAAAGTGTGATTTGCTTTTGGCCCACTTTGACAGCTCTTCCTAGCCATTCATTTAAAAAATAAAAAATAAAGAAGAAGAAATTCAATTGTCTTGTCCAAATGGACCATGTGTGCATTGGATCCATCTCATACAGATCACTTTCCTAGGAAGTATTCTATCCAATATATTGTCTTTGTCTTGACATTTTTACATATTTTTATAATGTATTTGACCTTTTTTGGGGGCTGGTGTATGATATCATTCCTTACTTCATCAATGGGTGGTAGATGAGAGCCATGGAAAAGAAGCAACATACAGCTTCAGGTGCAGCTTCTCTTCTACCCAGTAATGCATGCACTCTGTCCCACCCTTGGATGATCCAAACCGTTCATATTGTCAACCACATGGCAGATGGGAGGTAACTTCAAAATGACCCCATATGTTGATCTTAATGGCCGGATTCAATCCTGGTTGAATCTGGACATTGGTTGCATTTGTCCTTTTTCCCATAAGGGCTAGGATCGTCTGATTGATGAGATATTATTAAGGTAGGGCCCACCAGATGGATCCCTTTTGTTAGAAAAATGGGGATCCACATGTGCCGTTGCTGGGTCAAATAGAAAAAGCATTGTTTCTGTTGATCCTGTACAACGTGGAAGCATCCTCAGCGTTTAAGTTCATGCATGTGGGGCCCATGTTTCAGTGATCTCTGCCAATCGTCTAGTTTTTGCTCCATCCAACCCGCCAATCTTGGGCATTTCCTCAGTTCAAGGTGGACCATTGCTGTATTTCTAATTTCCTGACCGTCTATTTCACAGGAATAAACCCAAAGGTTGTGGTCATCCGATCGACGATCTTTTTAACGCTTGGTCAATCACCATGGTGGCCCATCATATCAAAGGTCAAGATCATCCATCCATGGGCCCACTTGAAATAAAATGAAAACGCGAGTACACATTGCATGTTACACCTCCATGAGAAAAGACTCTGGTCCACATCCCTTTCAGGTCCCTTTGTTAATGGAAGCATTTGAGAGGCTGAGATGCAGGGAATCGCTCAAACCATCACTTTCTATGCCTAGAAATGTTAGTTGTAATTTTTGCAAAACGGCAAGGTTCTATGGCCACCCTATATTTCTACTTTTGGACGGTTATGATTTCACATCAAGTAGGGGGGGAATAATACAAAGAAGCTGTGATCATGACGATTCGAAAGGTGGGCCATCTACCTATAGTAAAACAATTAAATGAAACAAAAGAGGAGATTTGATACGCTGGCAGAGTTTGACGCTGGATACGCAGGCACTCAGAAAAGTGTCCACGTGGCATAATATAAATTGTGGGACCCACTGTAGTTAAATCACAGACCCAAAAGTAGATTTTTTAGACAAGTCTAACCGTTGATGAGCAGACAATTTGTTGAAATAGGACCGTTGGATATCTTTAACTTTTAACCGTCCAATAAATGTCCACCAATCAAGTAGTCAGGTATTCAAATTACTGTGAATTTTGGTTATTGATACACCTAAATTGGAACTCATAGTTTGGACGGTTCAATTTTAATTAATTGTACGCCAAGTATTTAATTTGTATTGTACGAGCGTATCATCCATTACACATTGCCAGAGTATCAAAGTTTTGTGTGGAAAAGAAACATGTGAATAGTGGGGGAGAAAGGAGTTTTTATGATCTTCGACAAGATGATAAGGACACCATACTCGGGCTTTTCGATTTAACAAATGGTGCTCCTCTATTGTAGATCTTAACCGTTGATCTTCTAGCCCTGATAATGGATGGGGTATTTTCTAAAAGTTTTCTCCAAAACAGGAATCTTATCCTTCAATTAGAGGCATTCAAATAGACGGTTAATAACAAAGATACAACAAGGGTGAAGATGAAGATCAGAAGTACACGAGATTCTTCGGTGGAATCTTCTGATCAGGGAGATTTCAAGGCGTGATACGTCTGGGATGTGGGCCAACAACCAACGGTCGGGATCATCGGAGCATACGCGAGTGTTCTGTGGATGTCCTTGGGTCGGGTATCGTACATTTCCTTATCGTGAGTGTGGGCGGCTTTATCGTGCGTGATAGACACGACAAAGTCCTTCAAGGAAAATTTTATTTATTGCAAACAAGTGGATGAGATCTAGTCCATTAAGCCAATCATAGCCGTTGATTTGAACCATTGGTTTTTTTTTTTTTTCTCTGCCTCGTTATCTCATAGAAATTGCTTTATCTTATCTTTAACATTGGATTGCCTGCCACCTCCGACCACAGGAAGTTCCTGCAGTCGGAAGCTAGGTGGGGCCCACCCTAATATTTGTGGGAAATCCACCCGTCCATCTGTTTTTCCAGCTCATGCTTGGACATGCTTCCTGATAAATGAGGCAGATCGAAAACTCTAGTGGGCCACGCACGGGAAAAATGGGGAGGGAAATGCATACCGTTTAAACTTTCCCTCTGGTCCCACCGTGATGTTTATATGCCATGTAAGCCGTTCATGAGCTCAAACCCTTTGGGATGAATTGAAAACAAAAAAAATATTAGCCTCTGTGGCCCGAAGAATGTTTTAACGGTGGAAGTTCAATCTCCGCTGTTTCTTGTCATGTGGCACACTTAAGTCTTGGAACTTTTTATTTTTTAGTTCACGTCCTAACATGAGTTGGCAAAACAGATAAATGGAATGGATTCCTCACAAATATAGGCAGTTGCTCCAGCTTAGCTTTTCCATGACAAGAACTTCATGAGGACAGGTCACAGTCAATCCCCATCCTATCATTAACATGGCACCATTTTTACACATTAGAGGGTACACTTGGTGTGGTTCGGAGCTGGGCTGTCAAAGGGTCAGGTTCTGTCGCTGTCCAAGCAGATTACTTCCCAGGCATTGCATACTGAGTAAACTCAGTGGAGGCCTGATCCAAAAAATGAAAGCATATTCAAAGCTCAAGTGGACCACACAAGAGGAAACAATGTGAATCGAACATATGTTGTTGAGATATCCGTGGGGGTAGTAGAAGTTTTGGGTCAAGCTGATATTTGTATTTTACCTTCATCCATGTATGTATGATCTTATAAACAGGTTGGATGACAAATAAAAGTCACTTTGGACATATGAAGGTTTCAACGTATTTACATTATTTCTGTGGTATGGTTCACATGGGCTTTGGATATATGCTTCAATTTTGGGCTCAACCCTTAAAATGAATAGGAAAAATGGATGGATGACATGGATAAACCACATACATGCATGGTGGGCCCGATAGGGTTTACTCGATATGCAATCTAATTTTATCTTATTCCTACCATCCATTTATTTTACTGGCTTATTTTAAGGTATGATCCTAAAACTGAAGTTAGTTCAAGTAGACAACACCATAGGTAGAGCTGTATGTGGTTCGAGTAAGCTCAAAATACTCACTCGACTCGGCTTGGATTGGAAGTGAGTTTGGGCCGAGTCAAGTCAAATTTAAATACCCCCTCAAATAAATAAATAATCATACTCTTTTCATTTGAAAAAAAAAAACGCCCGACTACCTCAGCACCCCTAACCCTAACCTCCGCCATCTAAAAAAAAAAATCTTAATCTCTCACCTGGTCTCACGGCCCACTCTAACATTCCCTCCCTCCTTCTCTCTTAAGAATCAAGTCTCCGCTCTATGCCAGCCACCCCCTAAGCTGCCCAGCTTGCCTGCTCGCTCGACGTCGGCCACCTCAACGCCGACAATCTCTTTTCCCCCTCCATTTTTTACATGGATTTTTAGTGAAAACTCAAACTCGAACTCAACTTGAAAGACTCAAACTCGGACGCGACTCAAACTCGGACGCAAATCGAACTCGCTCAGTTTGTTGATCGAGCAGGTCTATGCTCGACTCAGCTGAGTTGAGTCGAATACCGAGCAAGGGCTGGATGTTTTGAGCCGAGCAATAAGCAGGGCAAAGCTCGACTCAACTCATGTATGGCCGTAACCACAGGAAACAATGGGAATTGAACAACAACCGTTGAGAACTAGTTGAGGGACACAGAAGTTTTAGATGAAGTTCATAGTTGTTTTGTTTTATTATTATTATTATTATTTTGTCAGTGTGACCTTGTAAGTAGGTTGGGTGACAATTAAATATCACTGTAGGCTCAAGGAAGATTTCAAACGGTGGACGTCATTACCCGTGTTTCCCGTGGTATGGTCCAATTGAGCTTTGGATATGAGCTGTGTTTATGTCATCAGTGGGCCCCCGGAGAATTCACTGAAGGTATGGGTGCTGAGTTACTCAGCCCGCAATCCGCGTCCTGTCATGGAATAACCGTACCCACTAACGGCATTAAGGTCAACATAAATGTCGTTTGGATTTATGGTAGACGGTGAAAAATGCAGTTAAAAACTCAGCCGTAAAAGGCATAAATCTCAAAAGAAGTTACAGATGAATGTCTTTAGGTAAACGTTTTCACCTGAAAAGTTCAGGACAAAAGTTCAATCGGTTGTTAGCCTTTTTGAGGACTTTTTGCCTGAGAGTTTGAGATTGTAAACAGTTTTACAGTTTTATACGTAAGCTGAAGAGGTAATTTAAACTTAGAAAAATAATGCAGGGGATTTAAATATTTCATAATATAGCACCGGCCTACTCGCTAGTGTCAAAGCTTTGGGGGCCCACTATGATGTATGTGTTTTATCCACGTTTGTCCATCCATTTTTTCATCTTGTTTTATGAAATGAATCCAAAAATGAGAGGGATCCAAATATTAGGTAACTATTAGGTAGACCATATTATAGGAAACGGTGGGGATTAAACACTTACTAATGAAGACATTTTAAGGGCCATGGAAGTTTTGGATCAAGCTGATATTTGTGTTTTTGCTTCACCTAGGTCCGCATGACCTTATAAACAGGTTGGATGGCAAAGAAACATTATTGGTTCTTAGGAAATTTTCAATCAACGCTGCTTTCCCAAGGGTTTTGGATTTGCCTCATTTTTTGGGACGTGGTCAGCAGTTGGTGCCCCATGGGGCCCACCATGATGGACGTGATTTATTCATGTTATCTATCCATTTTTCTTAATCTAGAAAATAGGTAGATCTAAATCTCAGGTGGACCACACCACACAAGAACAGTAGTGATTGAATGTCCACCATTAAAAACCTCCTAGGGCCCACTGTAATGTTTATTTGACATCCAACCTGTTGATTAGGTCATACAAACTTGGATGAAGAAGTTTTTAATGATGGGTGTTCAATCAACACTGTATCCTACGATGTGGTCCACTTGAGATTTGGATCTACCTACTTCTCATCCTCGTATTATAAAATGGTCTTGGAAAAATGGATGGACAGCGTGAATGAAACAAATACATCATGGTAGGGCCCACAAAGCACCGATCACCGGCCATCAGGGTCACTAGCCGTCCATCCCATTTTTGAGTTCATGCCCTAAAATAAGTTGTCCAAATGAGTGAACGGCATGGATGAAAAACATACAACATGGTGGGCTCCACAGAACTGTGACATGTATAATGCATAACTATACATGAAACAAGATGTTTCTCAAAAGAAACAGTGTGCCCACCATAGACCTAGTTAAGTTGTCATTATTTCACACCAAAAATACTAAGCAAATAACCTCCAATATGTCATATCTGTGAGACATCTAGCCTATCCAATAGGTTAGCTGCAAATTGAAAATTGCCTGCCACAAAAAATCAACTCCTTATACTTGCCACGTGGACCACACTTGTATTTTGGTATTTATCAGCTATCAGCACTGATGCATTATTTTCAATGGTGTGGCCCACCTAAGTACATATGACATCCAACCCATCCAACAATGTTGTCCCATCATAAAAATAAGATATAAGATAGACCAAAAATCATGCCAATCTAGTCATCATAGGGCTACATGATGGGAAACAATGGGCGACCACCCAAAAACCTTAAAATTCACATGGTGGCCCACTTGATGAGTGGTTTGCAATGATTTTTGAGGTATCTCATTTTCATTGCAAGGAAACCACGTTAGGTTGGTTAAATGCAATACATACACCAGAGTGGCCCCATCCTCAACTAATTGCATTTACAACTAATTGTAGGTGAGACCTTCTCATATATGTGTACAATAGTTATTAATATTAATCTACAATGGTGGACCAATCCAACTCTTTTTTATTTTATTTTAACAAAAGTGGAGGTGGATTGGGGCTACTACCTCGCTTTTCTGAGCTCGGGACAGGTTGGGCTTTGAGGGTCCACTATGATGTATGAATTACATCGACACGGTCCATTCATTTTTTCATATTATTTTAGGCCATGAAATTAAAAATAAGGCAAGTCTAAGGCTCAAATAGACCACACCATAGGAAGTAGGGGCACTAATTATGCCTACCGTTGATACCTTCCTATGACCCACTGTGATGCTTTTCTGCCATCCAACCTGTCCATAAGGTCATATAGATGTCGATGAACGGACTATACAAATATCAACCTGATCCAAAACTTCCATGGCCACCAAGAAGTTTTCATAGTTAAGCATTTAATCCCCACCGTGTGTTCCACTTGAGCATTGGATCTACCTCCTTTTTTGTCTTATGACCTAAAATTGTATGGAAAAATGGATGGACAGTGTGGATTAGGGTTAGGTCCGTCAAGTAAGTGAAAAACCAAGTACAAGTACATGTTGGCACACTTGGCTATAGGTCCGCTTGCTCGACGGACGGTTCAGATTTCATCCACATTTACAACGTGTACAGTTCCACCAAGGGAAAGTTGTGATATTCTCAGATGGGACTTTTTTATCTAAATTTAGTAATGTACTTCTACTAAAGGAAATTGTATTTAATCATGATGTGAACTTAGAGAGGAAAGCTTTGGAATGCAATCATGCAATGGTTGTATTATCTGGCTTTGTTTTTATTTATTATTTAGGTGAAGTATAAATATAAAATTCCAATAATATGAGAGTTGACTAAAACTGGAAGAATTATGTATTAAATATTTACTATTTGAAGGAACAAACTTACACGTAAGAAGACTTTGTTAAAAGAGTAATATTTCTAATAATAATATGGTGGCCGGTGTCCTAAGTGAGCCCATGACATCACAACCGTCCAGTCCAAATCAAGCAGTTAGTAGGTGGGACGGCGCACCGACAACGCCCAGCCATCCAATCCTGATCATACACTAGTCCACGGCATGACGACTAGCTTTGGCTCAAAGTTAATCACGTGAAGGCCCACTTCCCCTTCTCTCCATGCCCTTGGATTAATCACAAATAAACTTATAAAAAAGGTGTTTGGGATGTGAGCTTTCCGTACGGGCTTGTCTGGCACCGTGGATTTGAGAGGAAGTGATGAGATGTAGATTCCATGAGATGAAATCTCATCAATTCTAGATTTTTTGTTTGGCAACCTAAATTTGGATAGAAGTCCGACGAGAGGGAATGGTATACTCACCTATACTTTGGATTTTGATCACATCATTCATCAATTTTTAAATTCATGCCGTCCATCCATTTTACAAATCATTTTATGCTAGGATCCAAAAAATAAAGTAGATCAACATCGTAGGTAGACCATAAAACAGGAAAAAGTGGAGAGTGAGCTTTTATGATGCACAAAAGTTTTGGATTAAACTGATACTTGTGTGGTCCCTTCATTTAGGTCTTTGTGACCTTATCAACAAGTTGGATGACAAATATACATCACGTTGGGTCTCACTATCAAGGATACATCACATAGGGTCTTATGTTAGGAGGATTTCTCATCAAATTCTACCTTTTTGGGAGAAATCAGAGAGGATCTAAAAGTACCTTTTTGAATTCTCATAAATTCTTATGAAATTCACTTCTTATCAAATCCTCTTCATGGCCAAACAGAAAAAAGTAAATAGTTTCTCATCATTTCTCATCAAATCCATGATGCCAAACGGGCCATAATGTTTGAAATAGTACTTGGATCTTTGGAAGTGGTTTCGCCAGTGACCCCAACACCAGCGAGCTAGCTGGTGTCGAAGCTCTATAGGCCCCACCATGATGTATATGTTTTATCCATGCTGTCCATCTATTTTCCAGATCATCTTAGGGCATGATCCAAAAAATGAGGCAGATTGAAATCTCCCATGGACCACAACACAGGAAACAATGGTGATTGAACTCCCACCATTAAAAAAGTCTACAATAATGTTTATTTGCTATCTAATCTGTTGATATGGTCACATAACCCTGGATGAAAGTAAAATACAATTATCAGCTTGAACCAAAACTTCAATAGCTCCCAAGAAATGTTCAACGGTAAGAATACAATTTGCACTGTTCCATGTGGTGTGGTCCACTTTAGCTTTGGATTTGCCTCATTTTTGAGCTCGTGACCTAAAATGCTTGAGCTGGAAAAATGGATGGACAGCGCGGATAAAACACATACATCATGATGGGCGCACATAGCTTTGACACCAACTAGCCGGCTGGTGTTGGGGTCATCAGCCAAACCTCGTCCTATATCTTTTGCCTAAAAAATCTGATAATTTCTCTTCAGGTGGGCCACACATGTATAAACTAAATATTTTGTTAGCTATTCATTTGTTTTGATACGTTGTGGCCCACTTGCCATGTGAGATGGTCTGATCTTTATGTCAGAACATCTAAAGAGTATATCTCACCAGGAAAGCCAAGATCTCCCACATGTGTGACATTGTGACTCACCTCGGTAGCACACGTGCCAAATAAGTAAACCTCGTTTCATGTCACGATCTTGTCAAGATCTTGTCAGCTTCTCATTTCATGTGTTTTTCTCTTTCTAGTGTGTTCTCTCTTTCTTGTACTGCCTCCTCCTGAACGTATGCAAGTCACGTGCCAGAATCTAGTGAGGAGAGGAGTTGCATGATCCTTAATATACTCAGGTTTTTAGGTTCATACACGTGAGGGCCATGACTGGGTGATCCCGACCATTGAATATTTCTCTCTCGCTGAGAAAACAATAGAAAAAGTAGGGGATGACTTTGATACTCTGGCAATGTGATTGCTGATACAGGGATACTTAGAAATTGTACACGTGTCATATGTACAAGGGAGTGGATTAGGTGCGCCTTGGCCTCTCCCAAGCCGGTGCGGCCCATACCTTGGAGCCCACCTTGATGTATGTAGTCTATATCCACACAGTCCATCCGTTTTGGCAGATCATTTTAGGGCATGAGCCCAAGAAGTAGATCTACTTCATGAGTGGACCATACCATAGGAAAGAGTGGTGATTGACCATTAATGGGCCATGAAAGTTTTGGGTCAAGCTGGTACTTGTTTTTATCCCTTCTTCTAGGTTTATGTGACCTTATCAATAGGTGGGATAGCAAATAAACATTGCAAAACAATTAAGGTAAGCCTAAGAAAGTTTTTAATAGTAGGGCATTCAATCACCACTGTTTCATGTAGTATGGTCCACCTGAGATTCAAATCTTCTTCATTTTTTAGGTTGTGCCCTAAAATGAACGAGCAAAACAGATGGACGGCATGGACTTAGAATACATAGATCAAGGTGGTGCACCCCGGCCTCTCCCAAGCTGGTGTGACCCTTACCTTGGGGCCCAGCTTGGATGTATGTAGTCTATATTCATGCCATCCATCTGTTTTGCCAGACCATTTTAGGCCATGAGCCCAAAAATGAAGTAGATTCAATTCTTGAGGAGACCATACCATAGGAAAGAGTGGTCAGTCCACAAAAGTTTTGGGTCAAGCTTATACTTGGTTAAGCTTATACTTGGTTTTCTCCACTCATCTAAGTTTATAGGACCTTATCAACAGGTTGGATAATAAATAAACATTGCAAAAACATTAAGGGAAGCCTCAGGAAGTTTTTAATGGTAGGGCATTCAATCACCACTGTTTCCATAGTATGGTTCACTTGAGATTCGGATCAGCTTATTTTTTAGATTGTGTCTTAAAATGGCCTAGCAAAACGGATGGAGGGCATGGACATAGAATACATACATCAAAGTGGTGCGCCCAAGCCGGTGTGACCCTTACCTTGGGGCCCACCTTAGATATATGTAATCTATATCCACGCCATCCATCTGTTTTGCCAGATCATTTTAGGGCATGAGCCCAAAAATGAAGTAGATCCAATTCTTGAGTGGACCATAACATAGGAAAGAGTGGTGATAGACCATTAACTGGTCTACAAAAGTTTTGGGTCAAGTTGATACTTGTTTTTCTCCTTTCATTTAGGTTTATGTGACCTTATCAACAGGTTAGATGGAAATAAACATTGCAAAAACATTAAGGTAGGCCTCAGGAGGTTTTTAATGGTAGGGCATTCAATCACCACTGTTTCCTATAGTATGGTCCACCTGAGATTTGGATCTTCTTCATTTTTGGGCTTGTGCCCTAAAATGACCTGGCAAAGCGGATGGACGGGGTGGATATAGAAAACATACATCAAGGTGGGCCCATTGTAAAGGTGAGGCTGGCCGCACTTAATCCGCTCCAGTGTACCATCTCAAACACATTGAACGGTAGAGATAGTCGAACGAGCTTTGGATTAGTTTGTAAAACAACTCTTTTATTCTCACGATGTGTTAATGGGCTGATTTATTGATATTTAATAGATGGTCAGGATTGGAAAATAATAAATGGTTTGTATTTTCATAAATCAGATATTATATTCATTTAATTATATTATTTTATGTTATAAACTATTTAAAGTTGGTTTTTTTTTTTTGGAAAGTATAACTTGATTTTAATATATATGGCACGTGTAAAATGCAAGTGCCTGTGCATCATCAGTGGTACTCTACCAGAGTATCAAATAACTCCTAAAATCAGAGAGGCCAGGGGTGCTGCCCCACAACTCTGTCCGGTGAGACATTGACCACTAACCCTCGGCTGAGAAAGCACCCTACAGATGAGCCGATTGTGGGTGGGTGTACGGTACGCCCATGAATGAATTCAAAATAATAATAATAATAATAATAATAATACAAGGAACCTGCACACGTGGTAAAAAACTCGAGGACTGGGACTCACACGTCCGGTCTCGAGTTGAGTCACCTGATCTAGTCCGAGTCGACTCAGTCAAGTCTGCCAACAACCTACTCTAGTGAGTAAAGATGGGAGAGAAAAATACTGAGAGTTTATAGATTGTATGAAAACCATTCAATTTGTGGGCCATAATATATTGTAAAGGAGGCCGGGATCGAATACAATGGCTTGTAGGTTAACGTTATTTTACAAATCCATTTATTTTGCATGTGTCATGGTTTTTGTTACATTCAAATTGTCCTGTCGCACCAATCCACATGAATATTCATTTGTTGTTAATATTTGTGGTGATCCAAATGTCATGTGAGCCACACCATAAGAAACAATATCCTCACCACCCATCAATTCTCAAAAGGGTAGATTTGTCATTTTTGAAAATATATAACAGACTCTCATTTGAATGCAAAATGACCTCCTTACACGCATGAGTCTAAAAGCTGCTGAAAGCTTTGTATGTCAAGAGGGTAATCACCTGTACTCCATGTTCTGTCACCATGTGGTGTCCACCATGATGTATGTGTTATATCCATGCTGGCCATTCATTTTTATAAATCATTTTAGGGTATAATACCAAACATGAGTTAGATCCAAGTGGCACTTGGCCCACAATGAGAATAATTACATTTACCATTGAAACCACTGTTATACGTGGTTTAGTCCACTTAATCTTGGGATAAGCCTAATATTTAGAATCATACCCTAAATTGATTTGGAAAGAGAAATTAATGGTGTCGATATAACACTTTTATTATGGTGGGGACCATAGAGTTTGGGTGTTAGAAGACATTGAAATTTGCACAATTCTTGATGTGCAATCTCATCTGTGCGTGGATTAGGTACTTCCCCTGCTTGTTTCTAACTCGGTACAGGCTCGGGCTTCGTGGGGCCACGTGATGTATGGTTTTCATCCACATCGTCCAACGCTTTTCCAATCAAATTCCAAGTTAGTAACCCAAATATTCTACAGATCCAAGGATCAAGTGAACAACAAAACGGCCTTAAATTTGTGTAGTGAAATCGTCTAGGATGGCGCGTAATTTTTGGATGAAGCTGATATTTGTTTTCTCCCATTATCCAGGTCTATATCACCTTAGGAACACAGTTGTGCTGTAAATAAACATCAAGGTGGGCCCTAGAAAAGTTTTAACGGTAGTATTCATTAATAACGACAGTTCATGTGGATGTGCCCCATTTGAATCTTATATCTGCCTCCTTTTTTTATCATAGCCTAAAGTGACATGGAGTAATGGATGAATGTTGTTGATAAAATATGCACATCATGGTGGCCCTTCACAACCCCAGGTTGTACCAATGTCACAACAGGCATGGAAGTAACCAATTCCACCCTTTTAAAAAGCGAAATTATCTTGTTTGTGTGGGGTGTGAATTAGTCTCCACTCAACATGATGCGACCCGTACTGTGGGCCCACATTGATGTATGTAAACTATATCCACACCGTTCGGACTTTATTTCATACCATTTCATATTTTATATTAAAAAACGAAGCAAATAAAATTATCAGGCGGATCAGTAGTAATTGATTCAATGTCCTACCATTAAAAAATCTTAGTGCGCACTTTAGTCTTTTCTGCATTTGTTATTTGAAATCCAATCTGTTGACAAGGTCAAATAATCTTTGATGAAGAATATGAACAAATATAAAATTGATCCAACACTCTTTATTGAAATAAAGATACATTATTACTCAATCATCCCTGCTTTCTATGGTTTGGTCTACCTGATAATTGGATTAGATTAAGTTTTTGTATAATGCCCAATATTGATCTGGAAAAATAGATGGACAAAGTGAATATATAATACTTAGATTAAGGTGGACCCCACTGGTAAGAGATGAACCATTTTAATATCATACGTGGTCACACCTAATCTACTCCTTAGATTAGGATCGGCCAATTCCGTTCCGGGGCTCGGATCGGCTTCTGATGTCCAGGTATACCGAGTTAGAATGGATTCAAATCGGACATCGATGCTACAAGAACATATCCCGACCCTTCAGAGAAGTTTCGCCTGATTTCGAGATCGTCTACTCCGATTCTTACCAGACTTGTCAATTTGGCCAACTAGTGTCCCGGGGCTTGAATCAGGCTTCTGATGTCCAGTATACCTAGTCCGAATGGGTTCAAATTGAATGTGGACGCTGTAAGAACCCATCCCGACACTCCGGACGAGTTTGGCCTGATTTCGGGATAGTCTGCTCTGATTCCTGCAAGACTCATCAATTCGGCCAATGGCGTCCAAGGGCTCAGATTGGCTTCTGATATTCACTATACCGAGTCTAAATGGGCTCGAATCAGATGTGGATGGTACAAGAACCTATCCCAACCCTCCGGAGAAGTTACGTCTGATTCGGCCAATTGCATCCACCGACTAGAATCGGCTTCTAATGTCTGGTATACCAAGTTCGAATGGGCTCAAATCAGACATGGACACTGCAAGAATCCATCTCGACACTCCGGACAAGTTTCGCCTGATTCCGGTCTCGTCTACTTCGATTCCTGCTGGAGTCGTCAATTCAGGTAACTACATCCTGGGGCTCGGATCGGCTTCTATTGTTTGGTATACCGAGTCCGAATAGGCTCGAATTGGACGTGGACTCTACAGGAACACATCCCGATCCTCTAGAGAAGTTTCGCCTAATTCCGGGATCGTCTGCTCCGATTCTTGCCGGAGTCGTCAATTCGGGAAACTGCATCCCGGGGCTAGGATTGGCTTTTGATGTCCAGTATACCAAGTCCGAATGAGGCCGAATTGGACGTGGACGCTGCAGGAACCTATCCTGACCCTCTGAAGAAGTTTCTCCTAATTTCGGGACCGTCTGCTCTGATTCCTACTGGAGTCGTCAATTCGGGCAACTGCGTCCCGGGGCTTGGATCGGCTTCTGTGTCAGGTATAACGAGTCCGAATGGGCACGAATCGGACGTGGACGATACAGGAACCCATCCCAACCCTCCAGAGAAGTTTTGCCTGATTCCGGGATCGTTTTCTTCAATTCCTGCCGGAGTCGTCAATTCGGGCAGCTGCGTCCCGTGGCTCAGATCGCCTTCTGATGTCCGGTATATCAAGTCTGAATGGGCCTGAATCAGACGTGGACGCTACAGGAACCCATCTCGACCTTCCGGAGAAGTTTCGCCTAATTCCGGGACCATCTGCTTCGATTCCTGCCGGAGTCGTTAATTCGGGCAACTACTCCCGGGGCTCGGATCGGCTTCTGATGTCTGGTATACCGAGTCTGAATGGGTCGGAATCGGACGTGGACACTGCAGGAACCCATCCCGACCCTCAAGATAATTTTTCCCTTATTCTAGGACCGTCTGCTCCGATTCCTGCCAGGACTTGTCAATTCGGACAACTGCGTCCCGGGGCTCGGATTGACTTCTGATGTCCGGCATACCGAGTCTGAATGGGCCCGAATCAAACATGGAAGCTACATGAACCTATCCCGACCCTCAAGAGAAGTTTCACCTGATTTTGGGACCGTCTACTCCGATTCCTGCCGAAGTTGTCAATTTGGACAACTACGTTCCGGGGCTTGAACCGGCTTCTGATGTTCGGTATACCGAGTCCAAATGGGCCCGAATCGAACGTGGATGCTGCAGGAATCCATCTTGACCCTTCGAAGAAATTTCATCTAATTCCAGGACCGTCTGCTCCGATTCTTGCCTAAGTCATCAATTCGGACAATTGCGTCCCGGGGCTCGGATCAACTTCTGATGTTCAGTATACCAAGTCCAAACTTATGAAAAATTGGAAAAATGAAATGAATTCATTTAATGGTCCAAACTTTTACACTTTTTGTTCCAAACTACTACTCGTGCATAACTAATTTATGCTCCAGTAACTAAAAAGGACATAAACAAAAAATTATCGTACTGTTGGGACTAACATACTACTTCATATATAACTTAGGTTTTCCTCCAGTGAGCAAAGAGGACAAGTAAAAACAGATGGAATACATAGATCAATGAAGTTGATGATGGTGGGCCCCATGAAGGTGGTGTCACATTAACCATCCAAAGGAAATTAACCACTGTTTAACAATGGGGTGGTACATATGATATTTTAAATAAATTAATCCTTGTTGTTGGGTCACAAAAGCAGATGGAAAAATGGACTGAATGTTTGGATTTACAGAAGATACATTTTGTAGGGATCATACTTGGTGAACGTCACAGAACTATGTAATAACAATTAAGCCACTGATCTAAAGGCATGTATGACCCACTGATATTTTTCCTATGATCCGTTCCGTCAATTCACCTCAAGCTATTTAATTAAGATATGACTAAAAATATTTGACATATCTAATCATTATTTGGACCACAATTGCGTGATTTCTTATCATTTTGTTTAACCATGCATAACTTATCCACTGTTTGGACCAACCTACTACGAATTTCCACCTCATTTTTTCCCCCACCTACCGAAAATGACACCAACAAACAGATGGACTGCGTAGATCGATGAAGTTGATGATGGTGGGCCCCATGAAGGTGGTGTCACAATAACCATCCAATGGTAATTAACGCCTGCTACCAGTGTTGTGGTCCACGTGATATTTCAAACTTCACTAAGGAAACTAAAGAATGGAGGACCAACTATAGAAAAATAGATGGACGGTTCTGATTTACAAAAATTACATACTGGAGGACCATGCATGATGAGGGTCACAATCAAAACTGGTGTCACCCAAATAACACTGGAACTAACACGATTACTGCCAAGTCACTAGTTCCAAGCCATGTATGGCCCACAGTTCTTAACAGTATGATTCGTGCCGTCCATTCAATTAAGAATATTTAAATAAGATATGTATAGAAAGAACGGAAGAATTACATGAAGAGGTGGGCCACATCTTCATTATTTCGTATCATTTCGTTTAAGGGTGAAAAAACAATCCACTGTTGGGAGAAAGATACTATTCATATCTACTTCATTTTTTTACCCATGAACAATAATGACACAAAGAACCGGATGGACGATGTTGATTACCGAACTTGATGATGGTGGGCCCAATTCACACACTATAAGGGGTAAAAGTGTAATAAAAACAATTGTCGGTGGCAATTATCCATTGCGTCTAAAATTGGCAGGGCTGCGAGTAGAAATTTCTTTATAGTGAAAAGACGGTTCTAACCTCTGTGTAGGATAAGCATATCCTACACTGCGTTGTAGTAGATCAGGCCTTAGATTAGAATGGGAGAATGGTTCAACGCTGTAACCCGACCAGTGGGTGGGTGCATCGTGTGACTAACTGAGTGGGTGCGTTGCCCAGCTATCAGGGTGGGTGCTTTGCATGACTAACAAAATAAATAAATAATAATAATGATAAGAATTCCAATGGCTGTTTGTTTTTTCAAGGGGCAAGTAGCTAATAATGACTTTTGGAGGATACTTGTTTAACAGGAAAATAACTACTAATTACTATAAAAAAAAAATAGCATCAAAGGTATGAAAGGAAAGAGGAATTGAGTACCGATAAAATCTGTGAGTCCTACAGTGACTGTATGTGTGTGATCCACGCTGTCCATCAGTCTTACCATCTCATTTTGGGACATGATCCTACAAATGAGGCAAATTGGAAGCTCAAGTGGACCACACCATTGGAAACATGGGGTTAATGACGTTCACCATTCAAAATTGAAACCTTCTTAGGGCCCATAGGGCTGTGTATTTAATCATCCAACCCGTTCATAAGACCACACTGACATATATGAAGGGTCTACATAAATATCATTTTGATCCAAAACTTCTGTGGCTCTCAAGAAGTTTTCAACTTTAAGTGTTCAATTCCCACCATTTCCTATGGTGTGGTCACTTGAGCTTCAGATCTGCCTCATTTTTGGACTCATCTATTAAAATGAGCAGGGCGGAATAGTTGGACAGCATGGATAAGATACATACATCATGGTAGCCCCACAACTTTTACATGTTTAAATTGTAGGAATGTAATCTAAGAAGTCCAAGCTGTGCAAACAAGCTCTATGTCAACATCAACCACGGGAGACTACTACTGTAAGTATATATAGATAAATAATCATTACTTATGTACCTTGAATTACACTGGCAAATAAAAATTCAAACGCCCTCTTAATGTATGAGACGTCGACGACAGGTTAAGTAAGATAAATGGTTTAGATTATTGAGCCATGGGCGTCATATATATACAATTTGAAAACTAGAGTACATTGCCGGGTCAATGAGTAGGGAATCATAAACTTCCATCTTATCCAACCAATATATAAATTATGAGTAATGTTGCAGTGATCCAAAAGAAGCTATTTGATCTAAAATGGAGCGAAAGGCTAAATATAGAGTTTTATTTTATTCAAAGTAAAAACTTTAGGTTTGTTTGAATTGTAGGAGAAAAAATTAAAATGTAATATATATATTTAATGATTTTTTTGAATTATCTTGAAATCGAGGAAAATCGGGATTCCACGAAAAAAAAAAAAAAAAAGAGACATTTTAATTAAGGGTGTGTTTCTTTTACCATTTCTCATGATAAATTTCAGTAAATTGGTAATAATTATTTATCATGGGAATTTAATGCAAGTTATGGTTTTGACGCAACAATTTCATCAAAATCTGAGGAGTAGAAGAATGAGATAGGTAAAATTTAGGGTTTATAATAATTTTGAATTAAGTTGGTATTTAAATTTTTATTCATTCATGTCTTTTTAACCTTTTGAATAGGTTGAATTACAGACAGACATCACCATGGCCCTAAATAAATTTACTCTTTTAATGGTGGACGTCACTTTCCCCTTGTTTCCCATGGCGTAGTTCATAGAGCTTACAATCTAAGTGATTTAGGGTTGATGACCTAAAATGAGCTGATAAAACAGCTAGACAATGTGAATAGACACATACATCACGATGGGACTCATAAATTTTACATACCTAATATGCAGTCTTGTCTTTCGAGACAGATTTATTGCTTGATTTCCATCTCTTTCCAAACAGCTATTAAAAGTAATCATAACCCATTTACCAATATTTATTGCGATAAATAGTTAAACAAACATGTCTTAGGATTTCCTAGCATAAAAAAACTAAATAACCATTACAAAAGGAAAATAAGATTTTTAATTAATAATCAAATAAGGCTTTTAAAAATGAGATTTATGAAAATTCATGTTTCAATTGTACTTTTGAAAATAATAATTAGATAATTATCATAATTTTTTTTCTTGCCTCACAACGAAGATAGTAGGTATTCATAAGATAGAATCCTCCCTGCTCCCAAATGGGTTTACCCACCTCTTTGCAAGAAGTACAGTGCATTGACTTGCGATGTGACTCTTTTTTTGCGCTAACATGTCACTGGCGTGAAATATTTGTACCATGAAAATAACAAGTCCCTCAATGGAAATTCTTTATTTCAAGGATTGTGGTCCAAATATCAGTTATGCCACAGCTGTAACTTTAGTTAGATTGTCAGAATTTAAATAAGTATGAATGAGTGACTCATTAAATGAATTTACCAGCCTGATTTTTATTCCATGTAGGGCCTGCTATTGGAATATATATATATATATATATATATATATATATATATATATATATATATATATATATATATATATATATTTGGTTGCAAGAAAGTCATGGTTTATGACAAGTGAGCCAGACATGTTCAGCTTTCTTTTCTACAAAGGCCAACATGGAGGCCGTACAAATGGTGGTCCACCTACTATCTAAATGATACAGATATCTTACAAACATGTTGTAATTGAAAGAAAATGGCGGTGTGTGACAAGCTAGCTAATGTGTACATCTTTCTTTTCTACAAAGGCTAGCATTCAAGCTATACAAATGGTGGCCCACCTACCATTTGAATGATACAGGTATCTTACATAGATGTCATGGTTGCGAGAAAATAGCGGTGTATGACAACTTAGCCAGATGTACTCAATGTTCTTTTCTACGAAGGCCAGCATCTAAGCTATACAAATCATGACCCACCTATCATTTGAATGATACAAATATCTTATACAAATGTCATGGTTGCAAGAAAATGGTGGTGCAGGACTTGCTAGCCCAATGTGTTCATCTTTCTTTTCTACAAAGGCTAGCATTCAAACCATACAAATGGTGGCCCACCTACCATTTAAATGATACAGGTATCTTATACAGATGTCATCATTGTGAGAAAATAGAGGTATATGACAACTTAGCCACATGCACTCAACTTTTTATTTCTACGAAGGCTAGCATCTAAGCTATATAAATCGTTACCTACCTATCATTTGTGCTCACCTACCATTTGAATGATACAAATGTCCTACACATATGTCATGGTTGCAAGAAAATGGTGGTGTATGACATGCTAAGCAGATGTGTTCGGCTTTCTTTTCTACAAAAGCTAACATCCAAGCCATATAATTGGTGACCCACCTACCATTTGAATAGTACATATATCTTACAATAATGTCATGGTTGCAAGAGAATGGTAGGTATATGACAAGCTAACTAAGTGCGTTTGGCTTTGTTTTCTACGAAGGCCAACATCTAGGCTGTACAAATGGTGGCCCACCTACCAGTTAAATGATATAGATGTCTTACACAAATGCCATGGTCGAAAGAAAATGGTGGTTTATGACAAGTTGGCCAGATGGGTTCAGCCTTCTTCTCTACAAAAGCCAACATCTAAGCCGTATAAATTGTGGCCCACCTACGATTTAAATGATTGAGATATTTTACACAAATGTTATGGTGGCATGATTTTGTTAGTTATGTAACACACTCATCTTGTTAGCTGTGCAGCGCATTCACACAGTTAATCACTCGATGCACCCACCTATTGGTTGGGCTAGTATGTATCCTCGGACATGAGACTTGGTGTTGAAATGCCTAGGCGTCTTCCAAACGGGCTAGAAGGTGAGACGTGGTATATGACAAGTTGGCCAAATGTTATCAGTTTTCTTTTCTACAGAAGGCAGCATTGAAGCGAAATGGTGGCCCACTTCATGAAGGTGCCGTACACATGGTGGCCCTTACCCACCTGGAGGGGGGAAAACAAGTGAAGAAAAGAAACTGAAACCATCAACTCATTAAGTGGTCCACACATGTTCATTTAATCGACCCATCGATTATCAATTGATTTGATGGTGCAGCAATGGGCCATACCTTCTTCTTTTTTTTTTTTACCCTCTAGTGATCTTTATAATGCATTAGGAAAGAAAGCTCTGCAAACCAATGATTCCCAACAGAAAGGAGATCCTCAGAGCTTAGATAGAAAATGGCAAGCAGAAAATCGAAGAGTTTCTGTAGTACGATCTGATGTAGTGTTTATCGTGGAGGAAAGATACAATACTCCTAGAGAGTATGAAAATGCATACCCACCCATCCTACCTATTGTACAGATGTCATATACGTAACTCAACTCAAGTGGTGGTTCACTGCCAATATGGACCGTCCAAAAGCCTCTATGTGATTGTAAAAGCATAAAAATCCAATTAGGAGAAGTTTTCTTCTTGACTTTGGACTTAGATATTTTATTTTTAGACATCAAATAATATGATACCTTAAATTATTCAATCCATTTAAATTTAAATATCAGTAATCTATTGTTATGTGGTCCATAATTTGAACGGTTTAGATTAATTATATTACCAATATACATGTCCATTGAATGAGTGCATGTATACGATACTCATAGTCAACCAGAGTGTCATGTATTTCCTGAAATCGTATTGCGTAGTGGGTAACCCAGTACGCTTTATCGCAGTGAGTAAACTCTGTTGGGCCCACCATGAATGTATGTGTCTTATCCACGCCGTCCATCCGTTTCGCCAGATCATTTTATGGGTTAATTCCAAAATTGAAGTATATCCAAAGCTCAAGTGGACTCCACCACAGGAAAGAGAGGAGATAATGATGTCCACCGTCGAAACCTTCCTAGGGACAACAGTGATGTTTATTTGTCATCTACACTGTTCATAAGGTCACAAAGACATATATTAAGGAAAATCAGAAATATCATCTTGATCCAAAACCTATGTTGCCCACATTAAGATTTCAATAGCAGGTGTTCAATTCACATTCTCCTATGTTGTGGTCTAGTTGAGCTTTGGATATGCTTCTATTTTGGGATCATAGACTAAAATAATCTGGAAACACGGATGGACGGGGTGGATAAGATACATAACTCATGGTGGGCCCCACATAGTTTACCCAATACGCAATCCGATTTTGTATGACTCATGGAGTATGTAAGATTTACCATACACATGCAATCACATCTGTACACGTGGAATAATATAACTCAAAATAAACCGTAAGAAATGTGGGTCCACTGTATATAGAACATAAACTCAAAATAAAAATTTATTCTGATTATAACTTAAGATTAATAGAAATTTATTTTCTAGAATCAAACGGTTGGATGGATATCTTAAACCTCCACTGAAAATTCAATTAATAATCTAAAAATTAAAATTTTAGTGTGGTTTTTAGCCTATGTACACTGGATTAAACTATTTGGACGGTTAGATTTAGTTAAATCTATGCCACGTGTCTAATTTATGAGAGAATGTGTATTTAACTTCATGCTCTGTCGGACTACCAAAAGTTTTCTTTAATTTATCAATGTTGGATTTTACCATACTCTCGCAGAGGATCACATGTATGGGCACATCTACACATACATGCGACAGACATAAATTCCATCCAAACTGTCTGAATTGTGGCCCACTTTTGGTGGGGCATACATAATAAGTAAAAAAAATTTTAAAAATCCAAACCATCCAATTATTTAATATTTTCCCATTAACGTTGAAAGTTTTATTTCTAGATGTCCAACAATAAAAATAATAAAAAATTAAATTATATTATTTTTTAATATATAAAACATTTAAATAATTTTAGACAAGTCTGACGGATTGGATTAAATTAATACATATATAAATATAGGAAGGTGTATGAAGTTACATACTCTTCCAGGGCAGAGTAGAAAAACCTCATTTATCTCGTCCGAGGTGGGACCGGAATCCCACTAACCCCAGGGAAAAATCATCAAATACGACTCTGAGTAGTTTGAAATCCGACAGTGAGAGAGAGAGCGCGCTGGTGCGGCTACTATTTAAGCTCAGAAGCTGTCTGGAGCAGGCATTTAGTGGAGAGAGAGAGAGAGAGAGGGGCGAAAAACCTAGGTCGTGACTCATTGTTATCAGATTTTCATTCTCTCTGTGTATTTTCGAAGATAGAATCTCTTCCAGTAGCCAGGTCGCTTCGTAGAGATCGGATTTTTTTTGCCATTTTTGGCGATTTTCTCGGTATAAGGGGCAGAGATAGGAGCCAATTCAAGGAGATCTTAGTCTCTGCAAGTCGAGGGTTCTTCGAAGCTTTGAAGGAGGCGAAATCGACAGATTTCGACGATCTTTTGAGGGAAAACGGTCGAAAAAGGGTAAGAACGCTGATTTCTTCGGTCATTTTTGTGTTTGATTTTTCTCAGATTTTAAGCTGATGTGGCAGCTGATTTCAGTAGGTTTTTTATGATTTTTCTTAGCAGAATGCTGGATTTTGTCGTTTCAGAAGGTGAGAAAGAGTAGAGCTTCTTTAAGTTACTCAGATCGTGATGGAAATTGAAAGGAAATTGCTGAGAGAGGTGGAAAATCTCTTTTCTTTTGTCTGAATGTTTTAAAATCGCTTAAGAAAGGGTTTGCGTTTTCCACAACGGCACTTCTCATTTCCTTTGGCGGGCAACAAGATCAAGACTGTGAGGATGTTGCCGTTTGAAAAGCGTGAGAGAGATTGCTTGTTTGAGATAATTTAAGGAATTCTGGTAATTTCACCTTAGAAGGTTTGGGTTTTGGATATTTAAAAGGAGTCTTTTGTGTTATATCTGGAAAAAAACTAACAAGAGAAGAAGATTGTTATATTCTCTTTCTTTCTTGTAAACGGGAAATTCATGGCAATTGTCTCAGAGAAACTTGAGTACATGGAGATATCTCTTGCTTTCAACCCCCTTTAACTCTTACCGTATAAAAAAAGACTGTTAAACAAAAGAACGCTGTTCATGAAAGCGGGTGAAGTGATGGGCTGTCTGCTACTTGGTTCAACGGGACCACCAATAAAACGGCGAGCGGGACTTCGTAGAAAGCAAGCTGGGCGAGGGTCATACAGAGGTAGCTAGTAGAGTGTTGTGTGTTGACTTGGTGATATCGTTTTCGACAGCGTTGGGCGTGTTTGGTTGGCTGTTTGTACTCTCAGCAGATGGGAAGTGCTACTACACTGAGGCAGTTGCTGAGAAGCCTTTGCCAAAATACGCAATGGAAATATGCAGTTTTTTGGAAGCTTAAGCATCGGAGCCGGATGTAAGTCGTTAACTGGCTATTTTGTTCTGTTGGGTGTTTCTCTATGTTGTTTTTCTTGCTATGTGTGCGTTCATGTACTATGACCCTCAATGCTGTGACTATGATGTAACCGCTGAGGTGCATTTTATAGGCTTCTAAAGATTAATGACAGCAATCAAACAACACTATTGGATTTCCGGTAGCTTCATAACCAACAGTGCTGTTCACCAGTCAAATCCCCATTCTTATATCTTTTATTTTATTTTTTATTTTATTTATTTATTTTTTTTGTGTGGCTCTGAGAAGGTTTGTGATGGCACTAATTTCTAAGTTCACTGGCAAGACTGTATTTGCGTTTTAGACCAGTGTTTTAAAGGTGGGAATGAACGTCAAACTGTTGTTGAGGTGGGTTTTGCATGCGATCTTCTATTTAATTCAAAATAATGATAATCCTAAGAAGTTCAATTTATTTAAACCCTGATGCAAACGTTAACACACAGGAATTCTCAGTATGATCTTTTTCAGATGTGCCATATTTTGAACTACATGCATGCAACTCTAGATTTCCTGATCTGTGCTGTCATTTCAATCATCCTTGTCAGGACAGAAATCAACGATAAAACTCTTATTTACCTTCTGCAGTACTATTCATTTATCTAATGCACGTATAGTTCTCTTGTTGTATTTTGTTTACTGTGGTAACTTATTTATAGTATTTTTATGTGACTTTAAATGTGTTACGTTTTCTGGTGTTGTTGTGTTTGGCACCCTGTCCTTGAGTTTTGTAGGCTTGAGGCTTTGGGTGTGGTCCTTATGTTGCTGCCTTTGATTTTGTTAGTCGTGGGAAGAGTTAGAGAATCGCACAGCTCTGTTATTTTGTCCTGATTCGCTTCTTGTGCCTTGTTATTTTGTGGGACTTAGATCATCTAATCCCTTCTTTATGCAGCTCACATGGGTATATGATACGTAATTTGTACAACGTGAATGTGTTGTCCTCTTGATGGCTGAAAAAAATGATGTCTCTTTTTCAATAAAAATAACTTGGAGTTTCCAATAGTACTTTTTCTGATAAATGCTTAAACATTTACGCCGGTCTTTTATGTTTGCTGGGGTTGGTTTCTTTCCATTGCAGGCTACTGACATGGGAGGATGCTTACTGTGATTATCCAAAACCGAGAGATACCGTGCAACATCTGCCTGACAATGTATGCTTCAATGATACAAGTTTTGGCTCTGAAATAGAGGAACACAGCTTAACATCTGCAGCATATTCAATTGGACTGGCGGTGGCAAACATGTCGTGCCTTCTATATGCACTTGGAGAAGGGTATGTTCATGTGCTTATCCATACATGCCCTTTCTTTCTGCGATCTTAAAGAAACAAATGTGCATTGTAATCCATCTACATGCTATCTACTTATCACTAAATTCTTATCTTTGTGTTCTCTCTTCCTTTTTGGAAAGGATAAACTGCTCTCTCTCTCTCTCTCTCTCTCTCTCTCTCTCTCTCTCTCTCTCTCTCTCTCCCCATGTGAGTTTAGCGATTCACTCAATCAATATCATTGCATTGCTTGAAACTGTAAATATATGTACAAACTTTGCCATTTGACACCATTCCAGTTGTTCATGCAATCTTATGCACAAATTCATAGGCTATTTCTGTCAGCCTCTGCACTCATTCTTCAGTGTTATAGTTACATTGTGCTGGATTTCAGCCTTCCAGGTTCTATTCTCACAGGAAAAAAATCCGCATCAACATGGGATTCAGCTTTATTATTTCCTTTATAATAGTGTGCTGTTTCAATGTCTGCTTCCCTCTATTTACAGTTAATAATAGTGCAGCAGAAGTAGATATACTCTTCAAATGAATAGGTATTTATTTCCCGGCGAGCTATGTAACTTGCCTAATATGCATTAACTCAGTTATAAAATGTGGCCGTGGTTCTGTTCTGAAGGACTTATTCATACTTTTATCAAGCAGGATTGTGGGTAAAGTTGCATTCAATGGGAGACATTCTTGGAATTTTGCTCATGAATTTAGCTTTAAATCGGTGCCTGAGGTGAGAAATTATTAGCCAGAAAAAAAATCGGCAAAGGTGTTTCAAATAAGAATCAGAACTGATGCAAATTTTGACCATTGCAGTATCCAGAAGAATGGCACCTTCAGTTTGCAGCTGGTATCAAGGTAACTTATTTCTGATTGATGATTTTTAATCTCACAGTGCCATGTTCTGGTACTTGGTCTTTTTTTTCTTCCTTGTTCTTTTTCCCTGTTGTGAGTATTTCAGTGGAGACAATGTTTCATTGTATTTTCAATGGTTTGCAGACTATTTTGCTTGTTCCTGTGGTTCCGCATGGGGTTGTGCAACTTGGCTCCTTAGAAACGGTGCGTGAATATTCAAGTCATAGTTGGTTTTTGGATATGTAGGAGTTCAATTCCATCTCTATTATGTGGTCCTTATAGAATATTTCAATTGAGATGTTTTCTTGCTCCAAGGTGTTCCATTTTGTGTAGTACTTCCCCATTTACTATATTCGTTAGACAGAACCTGGTATGTGTAGTACTGATTACTGAATATGGATATTGTAGTCTAGAACTGTTAAGGGCAGACTAGTTGCATGACTCTTTTAGCTTGGGACTCCTAGTTTAGTATCTCACGTGGTAACCTTGCAATTCCTAGCTTAGTTTCTACTTTTTTTTAGCTGCCTCTCCCTTGTACGGTCCTGCTTCCAATCACTTGTAACTGACAGCCGGACCATTTGAGGTATACTTAGGTCTGTGGTAAGGTATTCCATAACGGTAACAGCGGCTGTAACAGCCGCTGCTGTTGCTACTATGATATGGGCTGTAATGTCCGTTACGGATTTTTTTTTTTTTTTTGGTCCTTCAAAAAAACCTATGTTGGCCCTGTGATGGTTTGTTACGGGGCCATTACAGGCCAATTTTTCTGTAAAATCCGTTACAGCTGTTACATATCCATTTTGAATACCTTGCCTCTAGTACTAGGACCTACACATGTTTATGGTGTCTGCAGTGGTTCGGGCTCCTAAAGCCCATTTGCATGTGGTGTAAGCATCATTTGATTACACTGATGCAATCTACAGTCGTGATTAACCCATCGTTTTGGTTGTTTCTGTTGAAACTGCCTCGAATGTAAGAGTCATGAAGAGATCTTTCTCTGTATGTCTTTTCTTTTCCTTTTCTTTTTTTTCTTTTTGCAGTGTAGATATTGTTCAGCACACATGCATAAAATGACCTTCTTTTAGTCCCTGAAAAGCTTAGAAACCTCAAATATTTCATCTTATTTCATTCTCTTTGCGATCAGGTAGCAGAGGATCTGACACTGGTGGCCCATATCAAGGATTTATTCAATACCCTTCAAAATGCGTCTGGGGATTCTTCACCCTTCATTTCAAGTGGGGGCCATCTTTGTCCATCATCGTTTCCCTCTCCTCTCTTTGGGGAGTTTGCCGTACCATCAGCTATAGCCAGTAACCTGATGAATCCATTCGAACTGGAACTGTTAATGAGCAATGACCCAGTGATCCCTGATGTGGGTCCAATAACAGTGGACAGAATTTCATCTATAAATCCCAACCTTCCCCCATTCATCATGATTCAAGATAACCTTCAGGCCTCACAGAAAACCACACAGCATTTACTGGGAGCAGAGCCAAAAGGCAGAGGACATTATGTAGATGGAAATACAAGGGAGGCTATGCATGGTGTTCTGTCAGTAAACTCATCTGTAATACAATATTCTCAAAACCAGTTCATGAATCCCAACCATATGGAGATGACCGTTAATGACATTTCTGCCTTTCCTTGTTTTGAGGAAGCATTACAAATTGCCCCTCAATGTGATGCTCTTAACCCACAAATATCTTCTGAGCAACCTAGCATGTTGGAATCTTGTCAGAGGTATATGAAGGATCTGCAGAAGAGAAGCGGTCTGGATACGAACGCAAATTCAGCTAATGGATATGATTTTTGTTCTTTAGGACATATAGTGAATCGACCATTTGGAAACATGATTGCTGAGGAGATCAGCCATAAAACTGGAAGTGGCTTTTTAAGCTTCCCTGCTGACTCTGAACTACATGAAGCACTTGGGCCCACTTTCCGGAAGGGATACGATGTCTGTAATTGGGACCCTGATGTTTCAGGAGAAGATGGATGCAGCAGCTCGAGTCCGTTCTGCCAAGCTGTTATAACTGAAGGCTTCTGCCAAGCTGTTTTAACTGAAGGCTTCTGCCAAACTGTTGTAACTGAAGACATCGAGCCTTCAGCTGTGGAATCTGATGGATGGTTTTTGAGAGACCACCAGGATGAAGAGCATCTCTTGGATGCAGTGATTGCCAGTGTATGTGGTGCGTCAGATGAGAATGTGTCTAACCGACCCAATGACATCAGATCTCCTAGCAGCTCATCAGGACAGATTACCATCTCTTGCCAAACACAGAGCCGATCTGAAGGTGGTGTCTTGGTGGGAGACAATTCCAGTCCATGGAGCGTCATTAAGCCTGGATTTGCTGCTCGAGGTGATGGGTTCTCAGGTTCTCCAACTGGGTCATCATCGAGGGCCACAAGTGTACTGATCGATGATGGGCCACAAAAAATGGAACTGGGATCTGTGCAGTCTAGGAAGGGCATGAAGGCCTATCAAGGAAGCAAAAGAAAGGCCAGAGCTGGTGATTTTCAGAGGCCAAGGCCAAGGGACAGACAGATGATCCAAGACCGTGTTAAAGAGCTGCGTGAAATTGTCCCGAATGGTGCAAAGGTACGTACTCAATCACATGTTTCTTGCACACGCACATCACTTATGCACATGCATGCATGTGTTGGCTATATTCTAATATCTGTCGCTAGCATGCAATTCACTGTGGGATATCTGCTTTGATGATACAGTGTAGCATCGATGCGCTATTGGAACGGACCATAAAGCATATGCTGTTCTTACGGAACGTTACCAACCAAGCTGAGAAGTTGAAACAGTGCAGGCATCCAAGGGTATGGTAGATTCTGAGAACCTGATCATGCAATGTAGGTTTCTTTTTCCAGCTGTTTGTTACATGGTTTAAAGACTTGGCAACTCGACCCAACTTGTTCAGCCTTGAGTCGAGTCGGGCTGAGGGGTGGGGGGGTTTGACTTGGTCATATCGCATCGGACTCCATGGTTCCTCATTGCTTGTTCTCAGATTTTTCAGTTATTAAAAATATTGCATTATTATCACAATCATCATCATCATCATCATCATCATCATAACCTTGCCACAACTACGTGGGGCCGATCGATCTTATCTGAGGCCCTATCCTCTGTAAGTCAGCAGGCAAGCTTTCATATCTCTTCTCAGCACATCAACAACCACATTGCATCCCCTTTTCTGGCTCTTCAACCTTTTGTAATGTTGCCCTCTGTGATCTTTATTGCACTTGATGGAACCATCTTAATCTGCTATCCATCATTTCATCTCTTATTGTGACTCTACTAGTAGGCTGATTAGGATGATCTAATTGTTAATTCTACTACTTCCTAATCTTCTTACACATTGATCTCAACATCCTCATTTCTGCAACACTCAAATCTTCTGCTCATCCTGCATTTATATTGGGCAACACTCGTATAACTGAGCGGGTCAGATGGCAGTCTTACGAAAATTTCTCTTGGGTATCGTGGGCATGCAGAGAAATAAAATATCATGCTGTTTTATTTATCTAGAAAAAAATTACTATATTATTCAACCCTTTTTTTGGATTATCTGAGCTTGACTTTGATGCTCCCATGGAGCATGGGAAAGTTGGTGTGTGCAGCATCTCCCACCATTTAAATATGGTTATTGGTTGGTGGGAATCAATAAGCATTTGCAGTTTGAATTGTTCAAAGTCCAATCTCAGAATGTGTGTTAAGATTCGCACCACAAGTTCCCAGTTTTCCATATTTCTTTGAAGTCTTATCGTTTACATATTATTAATGCTCGTCTACGTCTTACTTTTAATTGCTTTATTTTTCATGATATTTTCCATAAGGTAAATGCTGCCATTCGGATGGAGTGGCTAAAGTTTTTTAAGTGAGCCGTGGCATGGCCATTCGTCAACCTTACTAGTTCATTCAATAAATCATGTTATTGGGATTTGGGGGGCAAATCACGGTGCAGAAATCACACCAATAAGATGATCTTAACCATACAATCAACAATATAGCATGGAAAATGGACAGTCAAGATAGAATGGGAAAACAAAAATAAGTCCAACCAACATGTTGAAACCCCATTCAATAGGGGTCCCACCAAAGATTCCTTATAACTCTAAAGCACTTTGGTTTGACGGCTTAACCGTATGATCTACGGCTGATTAGAAAAACAGGCGATTATAGTACCCACATTCCAAGGGTTGGGGTAATCTGATTAGTGTGATTTTTTTTCTTCCCCAACATGCCTTCCCCTCATATTATGAATGAATGGACAGTCCAGGCCGGCGATTGAACATGCCTTATGCCACTTAAAATTTTGTGCATGTAACCATTGCTAAAATTTGTTCTGCTTTTGTTTGTGTTTTAGTTTATGTTTTTCCTTGGCTTCTCAATCTACAATTTGTAATCTCCCTGTTGTTTTACTGACTGACGACTGACTGAAAACACCCAGCAGATTACTGGTGATGGGAAGGAAAATTCATCAGCGCCTACCCAAAGACAGCAGAATGATGGCACATGGGCCTTTGATTTGGGAAATCAATCTGGAATCTGTCCTATTATTGTCGAGAACCTGGACCAACCTGGGCACATGCTTGTGGAGGTGCTTCTTGATCCTGCAATTCATTAATGCTAATTGACTGTGCTGGTGCTGTTTCTAGTTGGAATTCTAATAACTGGTTTGAATTTTCTGCTTGTGACATTCACCACAGATGCTATGTGAGGAGCACGGACTCTTCTTGGAAATTGCCCAGGTCATCCGCCATTTGGAATTGACTATCCTGAAAGGAGTTATGGAGAGCCGTTCTGACAAGATATGGGCGCATTTCATCGTTGAGGTGCCCAACCCTCCCTATTTATTTTCAAATTTCATAAGAAAAAATAAGCAATCCATAACTGCCCACAAAACCTCCTACTTGCTCTAGGTGCATGCAAATCAGTGGGCCATTCGGCCACTTTGCCATGTGAATGTCAATCATGGGTCAATTTTTGCAACCAAATCCATTTCTATGTAACAGTGTGGCCCACCTGATGTGAACGCTACATTGGAACCTTATGGAGCGAGTAGGGTGGGTACGGATCAAAATATTCTCTTTGACATTTAACATTTTGTAACCTTTTAACGTGTTTGTTTTTTTGGTTCATGTGGAACAGGCATCTAGAGGCTTCCAGAGGATGGACATCCTTTGGCCCCTGATGCAGCTACTGCAACGCAACAGCAATCCCATCCCAAGCAAGTTCTGATAAGATTGATATTTCTTCTACATCTGTGACATTCTAGCGTGTGATTTAGAAAGATGAAATACTCATATTCCCATTTTTAACTGTTTTTTAACGTGTTTTGCATTATTTCTTAGAAGCGCATATCTAAGTTGCAGTGACGAAAAAACCAACTGAATTTGTATTAAAACTAGTGGATTTTACACAAGGTAGTACTCAGGGGGGGTTTACATATCATATCTCATTTCTACCTATTCCATATGCATTGTTGACACTTTGTGGTGTAGAACATCCAAACAGAACCAACCACAAAAGAATGATATGCATATGCATATGTGATTTGTAATAACACTAGGCTACATGTACATGGTTACATATAACATTGGGTACATGTATGTGTTCACATGTTGAGAGCTCTACAGACCCTATCAAAATTCTGGGGTGTGCCCACATGCCATACTGCCGCTTGTCCTCTTTTTTTGAGTTCAGATTCACGTGGGAGACTCAGCGAGAGCGAGCGTGTGCCACCACCCACAGGCAATATTTGTTGGCAGGACATTGTCGAGGGGAACCTGAGAAGGGATGTTCCGGTCAATCATGTCGCCAAGCCAAGCTGTTCATGTGTGGAAGTCAGAAAACATATTAGGATTGTAAAATTGGAAGGTAAAATGGGAAAGGAATTAAGTAATAGATCCAACCCATGGCTCAGTGGTGGATAAAGCACGTTTCAACAGTAAGATCGTGGGTTCGAGTGCCCATGTAGGGGGAGCGGATTAGGTGAGGCCCACCTTGATGTATGTATTCTGTATTCCAAAAATGAAGCAGATCCAATTATCAGGTGGACCATAACATAGGAAACTGTGGTGATTGACCATTAATGGGCCACAAGTTTTGGATCAAGCTGATGTTCGTCTTTTCCCGTCATTGAGGCTTGTGTGACCTTATCAACAGATTGGATGGTAAATAAACGCTATGGAAACATTCAGGTGTGCCCTAAGAAGATCTTAATGGTAGAGCGTTCAATCACAACTGTTTCCTATGGTAGTTCACCTGATTTCACCACTGTTGCCTATGGTAGTTCACCAGATTATTGGTTCCGCTTCATTTTTGGAATAATGTCCTACAATGATCCGGAAAAATGGATGGACGGTGTGGATACAGAATAAATACATCAAGTGGGCCTCATAGAAAGGGCCGCACTGTCTTGGGTGTGGCGGCAGTGTGACCTAGTCTTCGCCCCTGTAGGGTCTGTGTATGTGCAAAAAAAAATGAAGGAGAAGAAAAATAAAATATGTACCTGTCCGTACTAGTTCCATCCCCAGCAAAATACCTTCCCATCATCTGTAGGAGAATATCCACAAGCAAAAGTTAAAAAAAAAGGGGCATAGACTGATTACATGGGACTTGAGACTACCTAGGTGGGACTGGTGATTTCCTGAAAAGGTTTTACCAGATGGTATCATATTTCATTTGAATGTTTTTGCAGGTTTTGACTAATTGACTGACCCACCGCGCACAACCCATGCATCGAACTGGTCCCTGTGCTGTTGCAGTTATGCAGTGTCGTACGAATGTTTATGTGGGGCTTGCCTCCATTGATGTGGGTTCTAAATACTTTCCCAAAGATACTTTCCACAGCCAAGAATGCCACTTTAAAGCTCCGTTTTGTGACTCCATTCTCATTCTGTTATTCTCTCACTAAAGGCTTATAGTCTGAAACTGGTAAGCATCACCAGGCATGTGATATGTACGCAGTTGTATTGCCCTTTTGTCAGGACCGAAAATGCTCAAATATAAGGTGATATGGCGCCATGTCGGTGGTTAGCATTGGAGCAGATTAGCTGTTACCCGGGTAACAACGTAGTGGATGTTACCCTAACCGTATGGGGCCCACCATGATGTATTTCTTGTATATCCACACCGCCCATCTGTTTTCCAATCTCATTTAAGGACACGATCCCAAACCTTAAGAAGATTCAAATCTCAGGTGAACCATACCACTAGAAACAGTCATGAATGACCATTAGTAACTTCTTGACATTATCCTGGCAAATAAACATTGCGAGAATCTTAGTATGGGCCCTTTGGAATTTTTAAACAGATGGACGGCGTGGATATACAACAAATCATCAAGGTGGGCCCCATTTTGGTAAGGGTAACACCCACCAAGCTGTTTCCCGGGAAACACCTAATACGCTCCAGGTGAACTGTATGATACCCGGCCCATATCACGTATTTTAAACCTTGGTTCTTTTAGCTTTTCATATGCGCTAATACGTGAGAACTAGGCTTACATGTGCAGTGCAGAGAAAAATCAGGCTGCACCTCTCATAAGATGGACCCCACTTGGACATTGGTGTAGACTTTAGCCAAACTCTCTCTTCTTTTTTTTTCCTTGACATTGCCCACTGATTTGTGCTTCTCTGTCCTGCTTGATCTACAGATTTGCTTGATTTGGGGCTAGAGAGGATATCACTGGGGCCCTATCTGATATGCCAGCAGATATCACCCACGTGCCATGTCAGCACTGTGCGCCGACAGATCCCTAAGGATTTCTCTCATGGGGATCTAGAGGCTGTTGATAATGCAGGGTCCATTATTCTCTGTGTTTGAGTAGGCAATTTAATCCATCATTTTGATGATGGACCCTGTGGGTGTGGAGATTGCCTATAGATATGCAGCGTGCATGAAATTTGAATGGGAAATCTGAAAAAGTTCCTTTTCCAGGGAAATGTTCTAATATAGCGTCGTACAGATCTTCACAATCTGGGATTACGAATCCATAACCACCACAACAACTGGCGTCCCGCCTTCTCACTGCCCACTGATGAGACAGTATGGAATCTTTTCTAAGCCATGGTTCTAAGGGCCCGTTTACATTAAAGCAACATGCCTTCCGATCCTAAACTGATTTTCGGAATGATGCACCCTTTGTCACTTAGCAGAACCGACGACTGGAAAGTTCATTGCATTCTCTTTTTTTAAAGGGAAATCAGACAGAATATATCACGATTTAACTGATCCTCCTTTGTACTAAACGACGAGGACGCAAAATCAGCGGCTTCTTTGGCGGAAAATGTTGGTGATCGAAAAAGGTTCATATTCTCTTTCAATCACTTGAACGTAAACGGGTCACAAAAGTTTATTATCGCATCTGCACATTACTCGTACTTGATGAGGCAGTCCCAAGTCCGTTGACTTCAAATTCACCGCATGCATGATCCGCCAATCGTCGTAACGTTGCTTCTTAAAGTTTTTTCGAGTACTTGGATTTTTTTCTCTTTTTCGTTTCTTCATGTGGGGACCGTTAAAAAGGCTGATGCAACCTTAACTTAGGTGGGTTTTTTCAAGCATCTAATTCGTGCTTTAGCCTGACTTGAACATGACTAAATGCTCTAGTTTGGACATGATATAACAGAGGAAAATACCCACTGCTGAAGCCAGAGGTGAATCAGATGGATGGATTCTGATGAGCTAGAACAAGCTAGGCAGATAGGGGTGGCAATGGGTGGCCAGCCTGCCAGCCCAGCTATGAACTGAGCTTGGACCTATCAGCTTGGCTGGTGGTCTGGGCTTGGGCCTAGCATGTTTGTCAGGACATCTTGGCTCAAGTTGTTTTAGCATGGCCCAATCTGACTTCATATCTACTAGTATCATATCCTACAAATATGCCATTCCAATCATGTAGGCCATTGGTTACATTCAGCTTAAATGTCTATTTCTTTGTGTGTGTGCACAGCGCACTTAATCAATGGAAGGATTAGGAACATTCAAGTGGGAAATAGAAATTTGATCAATTTTGGTGCCAGGCACAACCAATTTTTTCAAGCTCAAGGCTTGGCCTGTTGTGCTAGGCCCATGCTGCACGCATGCCTTGGGTCTAATAGCGCTAGACCCATGCTGAGCACAGGCCTTGGTCTATAGTGCTAGGCCTAGCCTGGCCCGGCACATTGGCAGAGACATGCTAACTTTCCTACTAAGCATAAAAGATGGAAGGGCTCGCATGTGTTGGTTCCTTCACACTCACATGCTTTAAATGGATGGGCTTCTCTTGCCACTCCCAACAATCCAATGAAAGAGAATGCGAGGAGTTAAGGGAACAATTATCTAAACCAAAAATTACTGTCAGACCTCTTGTAGGAATCGCAAACACTGTGGGAAGTGTAGCTTGTGGTCAAAACAACTGGCTGGCATGATACAAAACATTCGTGGCCATACGAATGTTTCAACGGCTGTTGTTCAATCTCCACTGTTTCCTCTTGTGTTAGCTACTTAAGTCTTGGATCCATCTCATTTTTCTTTGCATGTCTTAAAATGAGCTCTCAGAATGGATGGACAGGGTAGATTTCTCACAAACATCACGGTGGGCCCAGCGCCGGAGCTTCCTCCAAAATGCTCTGACGGCAATAGATTATGCGGATTTGCATTGGCGATCCCCATATCCACGTGGATCGAGGCAGCTGTGATATATGTGTCCTACATGATCACCACCGTCCATCCATTTTGATAGCTTATTTTAGGGCGTGATCCAAAAAATGAAGCAGATCCAAATCTTAGGTGGACCATGACACAAGAAATAATCTCATTGAATTCCCACCGTTAGAGATTTCACGGAGGCCTGGAATGTTTATTTGCCATCCAACCTGTTGATAAGGTCACAAAGACCTGGATGAAGAGACCACACAAATATCAGCTTGATCCAAAAATTTTGTAGCCTACGAGAAGTTTTTAATGGTTGCTTATCACTGTTTATGGTCCACCTGAGATTTGGATCAGCTTCATTTTTTGGATTATGCCATAAGTAATTTTTCAAAACGGATGGATGGCGTGGATATAAGGAACCTACATCACAGTTGGGCCACGTTCATCAATATCACCCCTTGGTGGGGCGCCACTTGGGCTGAGACCCCCGAACCAGCGATGTGGGTGGGACCCTGAACCTAGGGCCCATCTGGAGGTATTCGTTGTAGATTCATGCCGTTAATCTTCTTTTTCAGATTATTTTGTACTATAATACCAAAATGAAGAAGATGAAAATTTTGGGTGGACTACAACATAAGAAACACTGGTTAATGACCATTAAAAACCTCTTGTGAGCCACAAAATTTTTATTAGCCTGATATTTGTTTTTTCTTTCATCTCTGTCTACGTGACCTTATCAACAGATTGGATGGTCAAAAAACATTACGGTGGACTCCAGGAAGTTTTTAGTGATCACGGTTGAATGATAACTGTTTCTTGGAGTGTGGTCCACCTAAGATTTGCATGTGTTTCATTTTTGAAAGTGCAACCTAAAATAATATGAGGAAATAGATGGACGGCATGGATCTACAAAGAATACATCCAGGGTAAGCCCTAGGTTCAGGGTCCCTCCCCCATCGCTGGTTCCGGGCTCTCATCTAAGTCGCGCCCCCCTTGTGGATCTTTGCATGGCATGCTACGTACCGTGAGCCATCATGATATATGTTATATCCAAGTTATTCGTTCATTTGACCAATCGTTTTAAGGGTTGAACCCAAAAATGAGATAGATCCAAAGTTCAAGTACACCACACTACATGAAGTAGTGGTGATTGGATGCTTACTGTTAAAAACTTCCCATGGCCACTGTAAGCGGATCTGTGCCATCCAACCCGTTTAGAAGGTCAACCAGAGATGATGGGAGCCTATAGAAAGCTTTTAATGCTCATTAACTACTTTTTCTACTGGTGTGCTCCACCGGACAATTTGATTTTCATAAGTTTTGGCATAACCTTTTAAAATTAGCTGTAAAGATGGATGGACGGCATGGATATACACCACAGTAATCAAGGTAGGCCCCATATGGTAAGGGTAACCGTACCATCTGATGCCTACTCTCCAAACACAAGATTTACTTACCTAAAAATTTATCCAGAGGATAGAACTATATATTATGTGGATCAGAAATGGAAGATTGAGAACATTAGTTCGTGATCCAGCTGTACACTAAAAGGAGTCACTAGATTCCTGGCTGAGATCTTTCTTTGCAAGGGCCAATAGATCAATGGTCTGGATCACTGGACCATGGAGTCCACGTGTACAAACACAAAATCCACTCATCTCCAGCATCTCTGACTCGTTGGACCGGGTTTGGACCTAAAAAAAAGTCCGTGGGCCCCAGTTCGGGTATAGATGCGTTCTATCCTCCAATTTACATGTTCGGCCCATTCGATAAACAGATGGTAGGAAAATTCAGAGGAGTGAGGATTCGACTAAATTTCGGTGGAGCCCGCTCAGCCCTAGCCCAACCAATTATTTAGGCCTTCTGTGCAAGCCTAACCGGTGCATGTAGATCTGGACCATCCATTTGATAGATCGATTCTAGGATGAGCCCTTTAATCTTTATAATTGCGCTGGTTTAATGATCTTTCAACCGTCTGATCAATGAACTTTTGGACTTTGCTCACCATTCAACCTGTTGATGAGTTTGCATAACCTGGATGGATGAAGACAAAAAAAAAAAAAAAAAAAATCAGCTTGATCCAACTGTTTCTTATGGTATGGTCCACCTGAGAATTGAATCTGCTTCATTTTTGGGCTCATTCCCTAAAATGAACAAGAAAAACGAATGGACGGTGTGGATATAGAATACAAACACCGATGTTGCCATTAGCTGATTTTTTAATGTTGAATGGATAGAAAAAAGTGTTGAAGTTCAATCAGGATTCTACTCTCTAAGATATAATTAAGTTGAATTAGTTCAGGACTCTCCTCTCTTATAAATAGTTGTGTTATAGACAATCTTTTTATTTCTCTTGTAAAGTAGTTGAGCTGCAAAAAAGATTCTCATTTCAATGAGTATATATTTCCTTCTCCCGTCTACCACGACGCATGTATTTTATCCACACCTTCACCTTTCATCCATTTTGAAAGATGATTTTTGGAAATGAGACCAAAAAGGAGACAAATCTAAGTCTTGAGTGGACCACACAGCAAGTAGTGGTGACCATGACGTCGACTGTTGAAATCTTCCTAGGCACATTCTCATGTATATTTTTAATCCAACAGGTTAATAATGTTGTGAAAACCAGCAGCGGAAGCGGAACGCCAAAATGCGCAAAGCAATTCGAGATCAAACGAGTAAACAAGATGCAATCAATCACACACAAGCATTCACCACAAGAGAATCCGAATTTACGTGGAAAAACCCCTCAACGGGTAAAAAACCACGGCACAAAACGATTCACTATGAATATCAAAAGATTACAAAGATTTGCAGCCCACTAGCAAGGAATAAACAGAGAAAACCCTAAGTTTTCTCTTACACACACCTCTCCCCTCTTCCTAACACGATTAGGAAACCTTAGACACCTTAGGATATCATCTAAGTCAGGATTACAACTCCTTAAATAGGTAAAACACCCGAAATAGAAACATCTTGCGTGCTACTGCGAGCTGCGCAAGAAATCCGCACGCACAGCCGACCGGTCGGCCAATACACAAAACAGTCCAAGGGAAATTCACGCTCGCCTCTGCCTCATAGCCGACCGGTCAGAGCCCTCTGCAGACCGGTCGCCCGACCGGTCTGGGCACACAAATCCGTCCAGTCTTCCGCGTGCATCTGGGCCAAACGGCTAGACCGGCTGCCCGATCGGTCTGAGCACCCAAACCATACACAATGTTCGAAGGCTCTCCAACAAATAAGGTGACCTGGATGAAGGGAAAACATAAATATCAGTTTGATACAAAAGTTTTGAAAAAATAAAATTCGTATCAACATGGGATTCAGCTTTGTTGCTTCATTTATAATAGTGTGCTGTTTCGATGTCTGCTTCCCTCTATTTACTGTTAATAATAGTGCAGCAGAAGTAGATATACTCTTCAAATGCATCGGTATTTATTTCCTGTTAACTTATGTAACTTGCCTAATAATATGTATTAACTCAGTTATAAAATGTGGTTGTGGTTCTGTTTTGAAGGATTTTTTCTAGATACAGCACTAATTCATATTTTATCAAGCAGGATTGTGGGTAAAGTGGCATTCAATGGGAGACATTCTTGGAATTTTGCTAATGAATTTAGCTCTAAATCGGTGCCTGAGGTGAGAAATTATTCGCCATATAAAGGGCAAACCTCTTTCAAATAAGAATCAGAATATGGATATTGTAGTGATCAGGAACCGTTAAGGGGCAGACTAGTTGCATGAGTCTTCGACCTTGGAATTCCTAGTTTAGTTTCTCACTTGCCAACCTTGCAATTCCTACTTCATAGCTTAGTTTCTACTCTTTTGCTGCCTCTCCCGTGTACACTCCTGCCTTCCAACTACTTGTAACTAACAGCCGGACCATTTTGAGATATACTTAGGCCTGTAGTCAAGGTATTCCATGACGGTAACTGTTACCGTTACAATATGGGCTGTAACGGCTGTTACAGATTTTTTATTTGAAAAAAAAAAAAAAACAACCTATTTCAGCCCTGTAATGGACTTTTATGGGGCTGTTGGAGGTCAATTTTTCCGTAATGCCCGTTGCTGCTGTTACAAAACCATTTTGAATACTTTACCTCTAGTACTAGGACCTGCACATTTTCATGGCGTCCATTGTGGTTTCTGCTCCTAAATCCCCTTTGTGTGTGGTGTAAGCATCATTTAGTTAACTGATGCAATCTACAGAAATGATTAACTCCTTCCTTTTGGTTGTTTCTGATGAAACTGCCTGGAATGTAAGAGTCATGAAGAGACCTTTCTGTCTGTCTTTGCTGCTTTCTTTTTTTCCTTTCTTCTTTTTTCTTTTCTGTAGTGTAAATATTGTTCAGCACGCGTCCATAAAATGTCCTTCTTTTACTCTCTGAAAAGTTTAGAAAACTGCAAATATGTCATCTTATTTTGTTATTTCCTTGTCTTTGGGATCAGGTAGTAGAGGATTTGTTGCTGGTGGCCCATATCAAGGATTTATTCAATATCCCTACAAATGCTCCTGGGGATTCTGATGTAGGACAAGAACCTCCTGATGAAGGGCATGGATCAAGTACATACCTATTGCACATGGACCGGACAAAGATCAAGGAAAAGTTTATAAAAATTGGCAAGATGTAGGATAAGAACCTACTGATGAAGGGCATGGATCAATCACATTCCTATTTCACATAGACCGGACAAAGATCAAGGAAAAGTCCATAAAAATCGGCAATTTTCTGACGTAGGACGAGAATCCTCTTGATGAAGGGCGAGGATCAAGCACATTCCTATTGCACATGAACCGGACAAAGATCAAGGAAAAGTCTATAAAAATCAGCAATTTTCGCATGGATGGACCAAAAGAAGGTGGACCATAAATCGACCATAACTTTTGGTTCGGGAGGAGTTACAAGACGCACATCGTATGGATTCCAACTGAAATTTCGTTTTGAGGTGAACCGACCCACATCTGTGGGTCGTGTCCAGTCCATTTTGCTAGAAAATGCTCAATTACAGCAGAAAAACGGGATTTTAAAAAAAAAAAAAAAAACTGTTATTTTTTATAATTCCGAATTTTAGTTTGTTTAGTTTTTAAGTTGATTAAATTATTTTTTATTTATTTCTATTTAAGTTGATTAAATTCGTTTTTGTAAGGAACTTTTTTATAATTTTCTTAATGAAATTTGAGTTTATACTCTTTATTCTTCGTGGAGTCGAGTTATTTCGTCGTGGATTCGACAAAGACAGGTTGAGGAGTCCCTGTAGATCCGTGGATTCGGATCAGTTATTCAGTGGGAGAGACGGTGCTCGATCCCACAATACGCCCCGCCCGCATTAGATTCTTCACCCTTCACTTCAAGCGGGGTCCTTCTTGGTCCATCATCGTTTCCCTCACCTCTCTTTGTGGACTTTGCCATACCATCAGCTGTAACCGGTAACCTGATGAATCCATCCCCATCGGAACTGTTAATGAGCAATGACCCGAATGATTCCTGATGTGGGTCGAATAACAGCAGACAGGATTTCAACTATCAATCCCAACCTTCCCCCATTCATCATGATTCAAGGTAATTAACCTTCAGGCCTCACAGAAAACCACACAGCATTTACTGGGAGCAGAGTCAAAAGGCAGAGGATATTGTATAGATGGAAATGCAAGGGAGGCTAGTATGGTGTTCTGTCAGCAAACTCATCCGGAATACCATACGCTCAAAGCCAGTTCTTGGATCCCAACCATATGGAGATGACTGTTAATGACATTTCTGCCTTTTCTTGTTTCAAGGAAGCATTACAAATTGCCCCTCAATGTGATGCTGTTAACCCACGAATATCTACTGAACAATCTAGCATGCTGGGATTCTTGTCAGAAGTATATGAAGGATCTGCAGAAGAGCAGCAGTCAGGATACGATAAAAAATTCAGCTAAATGATATGATTTTTGTTCTTTAGGACATATAGTAGATCTACCATTTGGAAATATGATTGCTGAGGAGACCAGCCATAAAACTGGAAGTGACTCTTTAAGCTCCCCTGCTGACTCTGAACTGCACGAAGCACTTGGGCCCACTTTCAGCAAGGGATATGATGTCTGTGATTGGGATGCTGCTGTTTTAGGGGAAGATGGATTCAGCAGCTCGAGTCTGTTCTGCCAAACTGTTGTAAGGCATCGAGCCTTCAGCTGTGGAATCTGATGGATGGTTTTTGAGAGACCACCATGACGAAGAGCATCTCTTGGATGCAGTGGTTGCCAGCCTATTTGGTGCATCGGATGAGAATGTGTTTAACAGATCCAATGACATCAGATCTCCTAGCAGCTCATCAGGACAGCTTCCCATCTCTTGCCAAACACACAGCAATCCGAAGGTGGTGTCTTGGCAGGAGACAATTCCAGTCCATGGAGCATAATTAATTATTTTTTTCAACAACATGCCTCCCCCTCAATGTTATGAATGAACGGACAGTCCAGGTTGGCGACTGAACATGCCTCGTGCCACTTAAAAAAGGCTTTGTGTATGTTGAACCCGTTGCTAGAGATGATGGAGAGCCAGATTTGTTACTTCAGTCCCACCTTGAGCCATTTTATGAAAATAATGCACAAAAATGAACTTGGAAAAGGAGGAGGAGGAAGAACGAAATACCAGTTCTGCTTTTGTTTTTTGTTTACATTTTTCCTCCTCGGCGTCTTAATTTACAAGTCGTGATCTCTCATTTAACATTGGAATATGACTGACCGAAAACACCCAGCAGGTTACTGGTGATGGGAATGAAAATTCATCAGTGCCTCCCCAAAGACAGCAGAATGATGGCATGTGGGCCCTTGAATTGGGAAGTCAATCTCGAATCTGCCCTATAATTGTTGAGAACCTGGACCAACCTGGGCACATGCTTGTCGAGGTGCTTCTTGATCCTGCAATGCATTAATGTGGGCCTTTGAATTGTAAGTCAATCTCGAATCTGCCCTATAATTGTCGAGAACGTGGACCAACCTGGGCACATGCTTGTCGAGGTGCTTCTTGATCCTGCAATGCATTAATGTTAATTGACCATATGCTGCTGCTATTTCCAGTTGGAATTCCTACCAACTGGTTGTTTGAATTTTCTGTTTGTGACATTCATAGCAGATGATATGTGAGGAGCACGGACTCTTCTTGGAAATTTCTTAGAAGAAAAAACCAACTGAACTTGTATTAAAACTAGTAGATTTTACACAAGGTAATACTCCGCCCGGGGGGGGGGGGGGATAATATAGGTGGCATTTTGTGGGGGTAGAACATCCAAACAGACCCAACCACAAAAGAATGATTGCATATGTGAATTGTAATACATTAGGCTATATTTACATGGTTACATATATGTCTAACATTGGGTACATGTATGTGTTCGCATGTTGAGAGTTCTCCAAACCCTATCAAAATTCTGGGGGCCGCTCTCATGCCATACTGCTGCTTGTCCTCAATTTTTCTTTTTCTTTTAGTTCACATTCACATGGGAGACTCAGCAAGAGCAAGCGTGTGCCACCACCCGCAGGTAACATTTGTTGGCAGGATATCGTTGAGTGGAACCTGAGAAGGGATGTTCCGGTCAATCATGTCACCCAAGCCAAGCTGTTCATGTGTGGAAGAAAGAAAACATGTTTAGGATTGTAAAGTTGGAAGATAAAATGGTAAAGGAATAAGTAGTATTTGTACTTGGGTTCCAACCCATGGCTTAGTGGTAGACAGAGCACGTTTCAACATTGAGATCATCGGTTCGAGTGCCCATGTAGGGGGAAGGGAATTGGGTGAGGCCCCAAACTCACTCAAGACTGTGTGACCCTTGCTGTGGGCCCATCTTTTTTCCAGATCATTTAAGGGCATTGTCTCAAAAATGAAGTAGATCCAGTTATCAAGTGAACCATACCATAGGAAACAGTGGTGATTGACCATTAATGGACCACAAGAGTCTGGGATCAAGCTTATATTTGTCTTTTCCCTTCAGGCTTATGCGACTTTATCAACAGACTGGAGGGAAAATAAACACTATGGAAATATTAAGGTGCGTCCTAAGAAGATTTTAACAGTAGAGCGTTCAATCACCACTGTTTCCTATGGTATGGTCTGCCTGATTATTGGATCTGCTTCGTTTTTTGGAACAATGTCCTAAAATGATCTGGAAAAATGGATGGATGGTGTGGATACAAAATAAATACATCAAGGTGGGCCACACAGTAAGGGACGCACTGTCATGGGTGAGGCCGAGTCTCACGTAATCCGCTCCCCATGTAGGGTATGTGTCTCTAAAAGAAGAAGACGAGAAGAAAATCTGTACCTGTCCGTACTTGTTCCATCCCCAGCAAAATACCTTCCCATCCCCTGTAGGAGAATATCCACAAGCAAAAGTTAAAAGAAGGCCATAGACAGATGATTACTTGGGACTTGACTACCTAGGTGGGACTGGTTGCTTTCCTGAAAAGGTTTCACCAGTTGGTATCATATTTTCATTGAATGTTTTTGCAGGCTGTGATTGCCTGACCCACCCACCGCGCACGACCCATTGCTGTTGCAGTTATGCAGTGGCGTACGATGTTGATGTGGGGCTTCGCTCTCCCAAAGATACCTCTATAGCCAAGGATGCCACTTTAAAACTCTGTTTTGGGACTTCTGTTCTCATTCTGTTATTCTCTCACTAAGGCTTATAGTCTGAAAAATGGTAAGCATTGCCTGATATGTGATATGTGATAGCACCGTCCATTAACTACGCACTTGTATTGCCCTTTTGTCAGGACCGAAAATGCCCGATATAGGGTGATATGGGGCCATGTCGGTGGTGAACAGGGTGGCGAATTAGCTGTTACCTGGGTGTTACCCTAATCGTGTGGGGCCCACCTTGATGTATTTCTTGTATAACCATCTGTTTTCCCATCTCATTTCAGGACACATCCCAAAACTTAAGAGGATCCAAATCTTAGGTGGACCACACCACTAGAAACAGTGATGAATGACCATTAATAACTTTTTATTGGCCGCAAAAGTTTTGGATGAAGCTAATCTTTTATATTCCCTTCATCCAGATCTTCTTGACATTATCAACAGGTTGGATGGAAAATAAACATTACGAGAACTTTACCATGGGCCCTTTGGAATTTTTAATGGCAAGACCCTCAATCACCACTTTTTCCTGTGGCATGGTCCACCTGAGATATGGATCTGCTTAGTTTTTGAGTCCCTGTCCTAAAATGGGCTGGAGAAACAGATGGACGGTGCAGATATACAACAAATCATCAAAGTGGGCCCCATGGAAAGGGTAACACCTAATTCGCTGCAGATGAACAGTATGATACCCAGCCCATTTCACCTATTTTAAACCTGTAGCTTTTCATGTGTGCTAATACGTGAGAACTAAGCCTACATGTGCAGTGCAACTTTAACTTAAGGGGACCGTTAAGAAGGCTGAGGCAACTTTAACTTAAGGGGGTTTTTTCAAGCATCTAATTTGTGCTTAGCCTGACTTGAACATGACTAAATGCTCTAGTTTGGACATGATACAGCAGAGGAAAATACCTACTGCGAAGCCAGAGGTGAATCAAATGGATGGGGGGTCAAAGGCGTACCTGTTACAATAGCACTGTGGCGAGCTCCACAGGAAACTGTTTTGGCATGCTTGTTTTCCAGACTAGGGGCATCCAGGAGCCTTGGGAGTGTCTGAAAATGAGAGATTCCATGGATAGCTACATAAATCTAATATGCTTTAAAGTGAATAGGAGAGTTTGTTATAAAGCACTGCAATGATGGGGAGGCCTTTCCCTTTCCTACTCTCCACTGGGCCATAGGTGAGATCTGAGCTGTTCATCAAGTGGCGGCCTATGTATGGAATTGATTTATTTAACTGCCACGCATTGCCGACCTGATAAACAGGCATGCTATTTTTTTAAGGCCACAACAAAGACAGTGGGCCCACCATATGAACAACCCGGATCTTGAACACGTGCCACATTGGCACAAGGGGGAGAGTGGGATGACTTGGAATCTTGCAACTCACGATAGCTTTTCTTGTTTTTTGCATACTTTCCTCCTTTTCCGTGGAAAAACAATTTTTGCAGTAAAACAGATTGGGTGATCTTAGGACGTACCTCGGCATGATCATCACCAGTCCCCAACTGCCCAAATTGATTCCCGCCAAAAGCATACACATCTCCATCGACAGAAATGCAAACCGTATGCCACAGCCCAGCTGCAATTCCCTGCATCCGAATGCCACAGAGCGACGATACGCAGGCAGGACTTAGCTCATCATCTGTATTTCCTTGCCCGCACTGGACAAAGAAAATGCCATGACAGAAAAACAATTCTTTATATCCTTGTGACGTGATCATGGTAACAGAATATAAAGGAAAAGATTTAAAAAAATAATAAAATAAATAAAACAATATCTCCTGTTTATAGCGAGCCTCATCTTGAACAATTTACGGTGCTTTTCTCCAACTTTTTCTACAATCCTACAAATTAAACCTGGAGAGTGGTTAATAGTTTGAAAGAAGCTTGAATGGACACAGTCGGAAAATATAGATCACAAAACATCGGAATCATTTCAGGGAGAAGAAAAATCTGTGCAGTAACCAGATTGCTCTTACCAAGGCATTTTCGAAGTGCCCACATGTCCTACTTTCAAAGCTTCAATTGTTAATGAATCAAAAGGTGTCAATAGCAAAGAGATGGGAAAGACAGGTGGGTAAAAACATGCCGGCATAGATTTTTTCATGTGGATGGCATTCCAATGCCTGTGAAAGCAAAGAGATCTAATTTGCACATTTGGTTTATCATATAAGAAGAAACTTCCGATGAAAAACTGATTTATCCACCTGCAAAAGTGAGTGTTCGGGGCGCCGAATATCTGAGAACGCTTTTTGGCCCCACAAATGATACATTAAACACATCCGATGAACAAGAATGAAGCATATGTTAATTGTTATTTATTCAAGCAAAGGTCGGATTAAGACTTTTTTCATTTGCTTCTTTGTGATTGTATAGCCATCATCTTAATGTATGTTGTGTACAAACCCAGCCTTAAAAACACTGCTCGAATGCATTATAAGCACTTCAGTATACTACGCCACGATTCCATGAAGGGCCAGATCATTTTTAGTCAGTTCTTAAGAGACTGCTATAGCTACAAGGTTTGAAAGCCCGTGTCCTGCCTTTGTAACTTGGAAGTGTTGACTCTGTTGGAAAACGGACACCTAAAATCATTGCACAGAAACCACCGACCGGTTGGTCACAATGGAGATCGAGGCAGCGTTGCTGCTGGACAATTTCTAGGCCATCCAACTGGTTGGCCGACCGGCCAGTAGGGGTGTCCAACCGGTCGGCAGTTTCCTTGTGTAACAAGGATTCTTGCGCGGTTTGCGCACAAGAGGTTTCTAAATCCGTTTTTCTTGCCTATTTAAGGGGTAATACGGGATTAGAGGTTTCTAAGGTTGCAAAGGGGATTGAGGGAGCTTCTAGGTGAGAGAAAGAGCTTGAAGAAGAGATTTTTCATCTTGGGTAAGCTTGGGATTTCTCTTGTGGGCTTGGGCTTTCGGTCTTGGGTTCCATCTCTTGTAACTTCTGATATTATAGTGGATTGGTGTCGCTTTGTGCCGTGGTTTTTTACCCGTGAGGGGTTTTCCACGTTAAATTCGGATTGTCTATGCGTAGGTGATTGCATGCATTGTGATTGCATTGTGTGGCTTGTTTGATTCAATTTGCTGTTTGTGTTCGGCTTTGCTTCCGCTGCCGACCCTCCGATCCCAACAACTGGTATCAGAGCGATCGTTAGGGTGTAGCAGAAATTCGAATCTAAGACAAAAGCATGGCATTAGGCATGAGGTTCGACATAGAGAAGTATTCGGGAAAAAATAATTTTAAACTTTGGAAGGTGAAGAAGAAAGGCCTTCTAATTCAGCCAGGATTGCAAGTTGCGCTCCTTGGAAAGCGACCAGAAGCTATGAAAGAAGAAGAGTGGAAGAAGATCAATGAAAAGGCCAATGTTTTAATCCAGTTGTGCCTGGCAGATGAGGTCCTGTATAACGTCATGAAACAGAAAACTGCGGCTAAAACATGGGCGAAGTTGGAGAATATCTACGCGAAGAAATCTCTGGGAAATCGCATATATTTGAAGCTTCAGTTGTACAATTTGAGGATGACGGAGGGGGCCAATATTGAGAGCCATATCAGCAATTTCAATAGGCTTATTTGCAAGTTGATGGATGTAAATGAGCCGATAAAGGAGAGGATCAAGCATTTATCCTGTTGAATTCTCTTCCAGAATCATATAAGGCGCTCAAGGACTCTTTGTGCGCAGGTAGGGAAACTATTGGCGTAGAAACCATTATCTTAGCCCTTCAGGCAAAGGCGATGAGAAGGAAAAGTGGCGGCATGGGGCCCTTTACTGATGAGGCACTGGTTATAAGGGGGATGAATTCTGAGCGGGGTGGAGGATCTCCTTCATCGGGATTTAAATCAAAGGGCAAGTAGAGGCACAAAGTGAGATGCTGGAATTGTGGAGAAGAAGAACATGTGAAGAGGGATTGTTCGAATCCCGAAAAAAGGCAAGAGAAATCTGGAGATTCTTCTAGGGAAGGAACCAATACCGTAGAGGACGGTGGTGACGGTTGTGATGTATTTACTGTATCCGGCATAGAGCCTCTTGATGGAGAGTGTGATGCAGGACAGCCCTAAATATGATGAATGCTCATGAACATAATTATCCAGCGGAAGTAAAAGCAATAATAATAGTAAAATTTAGCATCAAACATCATAAACTAAAAAAATCACAAAGGAAAAAAGCAATGGGACGGGCCATCATCACAACCATGGAATATGAGATTCAATTAGTGCATAGGTTGGATCCGACGAGGGATGGAACCTCCCGATCTTGCATGGCTATACCCGATCGATCAATGAAAATCACTAGTCCGAAGAATCAGGAAGTTCTCGGATTAGAGATTTGGGAATTTGGGATTTTAGGGTTTAGTTTGATTCCCAAAGTTTTGATCGAGGAAGGATTGGCAAAATAGAGTATAGAAAGAGGAAGGTAATTACCTAGAAGAACTTGGAAGGGCACAAGAAGAAATCAGAAGAAGAAGATCAAGGATAAGAGAAGAATCACCATGAGAGAGAGAGGAGGAAGGAAGAAGCTCAAAGAGGCTTTCATTAATCAATATCAAAGTTAATTTTCGTGTTTAGGGCCTAGCCCACTTAAATAAACAAAGAAAATAAGTAAAAAGTCCAAATTACCCCTAAAACTAAGCAAAAACGCGTAAATAAACAAAAGTGCGCGAAAGTTCGGGCGCTCGGTCGGGCGCCCAATCGTCCAAAAACGCCCAGAGAGTTTCGGGCGCTCGAAAGGCAAAACTCGGGCGCCCGAAGGCAATGGTCGGGCCCCCGAAGTCTTCAGTTCTTCGGCCCGTTTTCTCCATTCTTCCTTCACACGTGTCCTTCTTGGATGGGGTCTTCTATGTGTCTGATCACGTGTGGAGGGTCTTCAGCTCCTCAATAGTCGCCTAACCACAAGGACGGTGCTTGTGGTGGGCGCTTTCTTCGTTGGTACACTTGAAATGGTCTTGTGTCCTCATCAACTCCCCTCGGGTGAGAAAAACTCGGCTCCGACGAGTTAAAACTCTTGTAGCACTCTAATAGATCCGGATCAATACTCTGCAATGTGTCGCCCGACAACCACGTAGCTTCCAACAATGGTTTGTTCTTCCACTTGACAAGATACCTCTGGAAGCCTCCATCTCGCATAGAAACTATCTCATCATCCAAGATATCCTCAATTTCTTCTTTATGGACAATAAGTGGAGGGAGGGGTGGAAGGGGTTGTGAAGCAAAATCAGAATAGGGCCATGAATGAAATGATGGATCAATGGTAGGGTCAGGGGAACGGACTAGATCTTCTACATTGAAAGTCGGGTTAATGCCCATTTCAGAAGGAAGGTCGATCCGATACGCATTGGACCCAATTTTTTGCACTATCTTGAATGGTCCAGCACTACGCGCTTGTAATTTCTTAGCGGAACCCTATGAGAACCGCTCTGGCCTTACCCTCACCATTATATAGTCTCCTTCTTGAAAATCTTGCAGTCTACGATGAGAATCAGCTGAAATTTTATAATTATCATTACTCTTTACTTATCCGCTGTCTAATATGTGTATGCAATTCATGGATATGTCGTGCAAATGCGTCGGCTGATTCAGAAGACCTTTGGGTGACAGACATGGGTAAGAGATCTATTGGCATTCTACGTTTATACCCACTAACAACCTCAAATGGACTCATCCCTGTAGATCGATTTACTGACTTATTATAAGCAAATTCAGCAGTTGGTAAAATTAGGTCCCAAGTCTTAACATGTTCACCCACTAGACAACGTAGAAGATTTCCAAGACTACGGTTTACCACTTCAGTTTGACCGTCTGTTTATGGGTGGTAAGCAGTAGAGAATTGCAAACGAGTTCCCATAATGTGCCACAGTGTCTTCCAAAAATAGCTGGTAAATCGAACATCATGATCAGACACTATAGTTTTAGGTAACCCATGGAGACGCACCACACCATCAAAAAAGATACGAGCGACATGAGACGCATTCGACGTTTTCGAACATGGGAGGAAATGCGCCATTTTAGAAAAACGGTCCACCACGACAAAAATGGAATCGTGCTTTTTGATTGTCTTGGGAAGCCCAAGCACGAAGTCCATACTAATGTCCTGCCACGGAGCGTGTGGCACTGGCAATGGCGTATACAGCCTGGTATTTTTCTTTCTCTGCTTTGCCAGTTGACATGTACGACACTGCCCTAAAACTTTGGCTACATCTCGCTTGAGACTTGGCCAGTAGAAACGATCTTCCACAAGGGCAATGGTCTTGTCACGACCAAAATGGCCAGCTATCCCCCCTGAATGAAGCTCCCAGATGAGGAATTCACGAAGGGACATAAGGGGAATGCAAAGTCTGTCTCCCTTGAAAAGGAAGCCATCTTTAAGAACATATTCGCCCATAATACGCTGGTCACTAGAGAGCGACACGTAAGTACCCCCAAAATCAGGACATGTGGGGTATTCATCTTTCAGTTGCTCAAACCCGACTACCTCTACACTCAAGGAGTTGAGCAACGCCACTCTTCTACTAAGGGCATCCGCTGGTTTGTTTTCAACCCTGGCCTTATGTTTCAAAACAAACGAATATTCCTGAAGAAAAGCTACCCACTTGGCATGTCTTGGGTTGAGTTTCTTCTGAGAATGCAAATATCTCAAAGCCTCATGGTCAGAAAACAAGACGAATTCCTGCGGTAGGAGATAGTGTCGCCAATGTCTCAGGGATTGCACTACCGCATAAAATTCTTTGTCGTACGTGGAGTATTTTTGTTTTGCCTCATTCAGCTTCTCACTGAAATAGGCCACTGGGTGTCCTTCTTGACTCAACACTCCACCTATACGGACACCAGACGCATTACACGCTACTTCAAAGACTTTAGAAAAGTCATGTAGACGCATGACAGGAGCTTCTACCATTTTGCCCTTAATCTCCTTAAAAGCCTTAACTGCGGCTTTAGACCATACGAATTCTCCCTTTTTCATGCATTCTGTAATGGGAGCCATGATCGTGCTAAAACTTCTAATAAACCGACGATAGAAAGTTGCTAGGCCGTGAAAGCTTCGCACCTCATGAATGTTCCTCGATTCTGGCCACTCAACTATGGCTCTGACCTTTTCAGGGTCTGCACGCATTCCTTTAGATGACATTATGAATCCTAAGAACACAACTTGGCTAGACATGAATGTGCATTTCTTAAGATTAGCGTACAACTTTTCCTTCCTAAGGACGCTACAAACCTTCTCTAAATGTTCAAGGTGTGATTCCTTAGTGGTACTGTAAATAAGAATGTCGTCAAAGTACACCACTAGGAACTTTTCCATGAACGGCCTCAAAGCTTGTCATCACCCGCATGAACGTACTTGGTGCATTAGTCAAGCCGAAGGGCATGACCAACCACTCATACAACCCATCTTTTGTTTTAAACGCAGTTTTCCATTCATCCCCTGGGCGTATACGGATTTGGTGATATCCACTCTTGAGGTCTATCTTAGAGAATATAGTGGACCTGGCTATCATGTCAAGCATGTCATCAAGTCTAGGTATGGGAAACCTGTACTTGACAGTAATTTTGTTTATGGCACGGCTATCCACACACATGCGCCACATGCCGTCTTTCTTTGGCGTCAACAATGTTAGCACGGCACACGGGCTCATACTCTCTTGGATGAAACCCTTTTGCAGAAGCTCATCAACTTGCCTCTTCAATTCTGCATGTTTTGCAGGGTTCATCCTGTAGTGAGGAAGGTTCGGTAGAGTAGACCCTGGGACAAGATAATGGTATGCTGTATGTCCCTCATAGGTGGCAACTCATTCGGTAAATCTTCAGGAAATACATCACTGTATTCCTTCAGGACCGAAGTCACCTCACGGGGTAACTCTAATGGAACCTCAGGAGTAATCTTTCTAGCCACAAGGGCATACACCATAGAATCCTCCTTAGTCTCTTTTTCAAACTCTCTTGCATTTATTATATGTAGAGACTTAGGCTTGGATTTCCCCACTCCTTTATGCTCACTTGCCTTCTCATCCTTTTTCTTCCCTAGTGTGCTCTCAGGTGGCATAGGGTTAAGTTGATCTTTTTACCGTTATGCATGAAGGTACACGCATTGGAACGGCCAAAGATCGTGACATCATTATCGAACAGCCGCGATCTACCTAGGATAACATGTCCCACATTCATAGGTAAAACATCACACCACAGGGACTGCTTGTATGACCCAAACTCGATGGGGACTAGACATTGATGGGTGATAGGTAGGGATGTCTTGTCAACCCAGGAAACTTTATATGAGTCTGGATGAGGTGTAGGTTTCAGTTTCAAGCGCTCTAAGGTGTTAGTGGAAATCACATTCTGACAACTTCCACTGTCCACTATCACCTTACAATTCTTTTCACCACACTTGGCAATAGTGTAGAAGATAGTGCTTTGACGCCAGTCAGCACTACTTCTAGACTGAGCTAGCACACGCCTGACTACTGCAAGCGTTGCTTCTCCATCTAACTCTTCATCATCAATAAGTCCTCCTTCAGGGTGATACTCTTCAACTTCATAATCACCCTGGTCATCTCCACCCTCGTGGGACTCGTCTATAACTAAGGCTTTCCCACGGCTCTTCGTAGGACACTGATTAGCCATGTGGCCCAGATTGCCATACTCATAACACCTCACTTGGCTCATGTTGCTAAGACCGGCACCAAGAACCCCTTTGCCCTTGTCCTCCCTAGGTCTAGGCGGAATGGTCGCCTGTGCCCTAGGTTGACTACCAACATTAGGTCTAGTCCCCTGGGAACTAGATCTAGTACTGGAGTCTCGGGACTCGAAACGACGGACGACAGGAGTCTTTAGATATTGCTCTAACTCCTGCACGAGTTGATATGCTTCATCCAAGTCCGTTAAGGGCCGAGTCATAAGCTCGCGCTGAAGATCCGTACGAAGACCCGTCTTGAAACGCAAGAGCGTTACTAGAGGGTCTTCTTGGATATCACATCGCATCACATATTCTTCAAACCTAGCGATGTAGTCAGCGGCAGACATTGAGCCTTGGCGTAGAGATTGTCATTGGTCAAGGAGCTTCTGACGGTATGAGAGGGGAAGTTACTTCTCTTTCAACTTCTCTTTCATCTCATACCAATGTGTGATAGGGGCTATACCAACTCTTTCTATCCTACGCTCGGTGTTGGTCCAAAAGAGCTTGGCTTGACCCACAAGCTTCATCTTAGCAAACCGCATTTGACGGTTTTCTGATATGCCATACCACTCAAAGTAGTGGTCCATGTCAGCAACCCAATCAAGGAATGCCTTGGGGTCCAAGCGCCCATCAAAACTCGGGGCCTCGACTCTAACACTCTTCATTGCACGCTCATCTGGATCATAGCGGTCTTGATGATCATATGTGGCTTGTGCCTCTCGCACAACACCACGACCGTTACCACGATCCCCATCTTCACTACCTCCACGTGTGGCAGTGCGTTCCTCTATAATTCCTCCCACTTGGGAGTGCGCATCATCCCCAACAGCGGGGTTTTCCCTTTGGGACGCCTCTAGTTGCTCGACCTTGGTCCTGGTAATGGTGATCTGGTTCTCAAGGGGGGCAAAATCACGCTTGTGACTTGCCTCTAGGGCAGTTATCTTTTGTATCAATTGAGCAAGTTGCTCAGATAACTGCTCGTTACTCATGGTAGGCTGGAGACAGAAACCTCTACCTCTTCTCGTGGGCATACAAATAAGATTTGAACCAAAACTCTTCCTACTAGACCACTAGGTATTTTGACTCACAAGATGGATGTGATGAATGCAAACCTAATATGAACTGACACAAATAAATTAAAACAGAAAACGACTCAAATCTGGAAATTTTCCAAACTAGGAAACTTTCTAAAATTGGAAAGTTTCTAAAATTGAAAACTTTCTAAATCTGGACTTTCCTAAATTAAACCTAAAAATCAAAACCCTAATTTGATAACTCGATCTAGACACAAACCATGCAAGCCGAATCTCTGATACCAAAGTTGATGCAGGACAGCCCTAAATATGATGAATGCTCATGAACATAATTATCCAGCGGAAGTAAAAGCAATAATAATAGTAAAATCTAGCATCGAACATCATAAACTAAAAAAATCATAAAGGAAACAAGCAATGGGACGGGCCATCATCACAACCATGGAATATGGGATTCAATTAGTGCATAGGTTGGATCCGACGAGGGATGGAACCTCCCGATCTTGCATGGCTATACCCGATCGATCAATGAAAATCACTAATCCGAAGAATCAGGAAGTTCTCGGATTAGGTATTTGGGAATTTGGGGTTTTAGGGTTTAGTTTGATTCCCAAAGTTTTGATCGAGGAAGGATTGGCAAAATAGAGTATAGAAAGAGGAAGGTAATTACCTGGAAGAACTTGGAAGGGCACAAGAAGAAATCAGAAGAAGAAGATCAAGGATAAGAGAAGAATCACCATGAGAGAGAGAGGAGGAAGGAAGAAGCTCAAAGAGGCTTTCATTAATCAATATCAAAGTTAATTTTCGTGTTTAGGGCCTAGCCCACTTAAATAAACAAAGAAAATAAGTAAAAAGTCCAAATTACCCCTAAAACTAAGCAAAAACGTGTAAATAAACAAAAGTGCGAGAAAGTTCGAGCGCTCGGTCGGGCGCCCGAAGACGTCCAAAAACATCCAGAGAGTTTCGGGCGCTTGAAAGGCAAAACTCGGGCTCCCGAAGGCACCCGAAGACAGTGTTCAGGCGCCCGAAGTCTTCAGTTCTTCGGCCCGTTTTCTCCATTCTTCCTTCACACGTGTCCTTCCTGGATGGGGTCTTCTATGTGTCTGATCACGTGTGGAGGGTCTTCAGCTCCTCAATAGTCGCCTAACCACAAGGACGGTGCTTGTGGTGGGCGATTTCTTCGTTGATACACTTGAAATGGTCTTGTGTCCTCATCAGAGTGGCTCTTGGATTCAGGGGGCATCATGTCATGTATGTCCTGACCGAAGTTCATTCATGTCATACAAGGAGTATGATGGTGGATCGGTGTTTGTGGGCGATGGCTGTGCTCACAATGTGGTAGGGATTGGTTCGGTGCGCATTAGGATGTTCGATGGAGTCGAACGGATCCTTGAAAGTGTGAAGCATGTCCCTGAGATGAAGAGGAATGTGATCTCTTAGTGCACTCGAGGCGAAAGGGTGCAGGTTCATCGACTGCGATCGGTATTGTAAAGTGGTGAAGGGAGCACGCGTGATTATCAAGGCACGGAGGTGCGATAATCTTTACAAGGTGATCGGGAGCACAATTCATGGTGGAGGTACGGGATCGGCAACGGAATCTACGGTTGCTCATGTATGGCAAGAGAAAAAGGGCCACATGGGAAGAGCAACAAGGCGTGTGAAGAAGCAATGATAGAGTCGATGGGGCATGAGAAGCAACGGGACTATAATGATGACGAAGTAGAGGTGGAGATTGTGCGTGGCAAGGTAGTGCATGATGATTTGAGTCGTGGTGGAATTTGTTGGAAAACGGACGCCTAAAAATCATTGCACAGGGACCACCGACCGGTTGGTCACAATGGAGATCGAGGCAGCGTTGCTGCTGGACAGTTTCTAGGCCATCCGACCGGTCGACCGACCGGTTGGCAGTTTCCTTGTGTAACAAGGATTCTTGCGTGGTTTGCGCGCAAGAGGTTTCTAAATCCATTTTTCTTACCTATTTAAGGGGTAATACGGGATTAGAGGTTTCTAAAGTTGCATAGGGGATTAAGGGAGCTTCTAGGTGAGAGAGAGCTTGAAGAAGAGGGTTTTCTTCTTGGGTAAGCTTGGGATTTCTCTTGTAGGCTTGGGTTTTTGGTCTTGGGTTCCATCTCTTGTAACTTCTGATATTATAGTGGATTGGTGTCGTTTTGCGCCGTGGTTTTTAACCCGTGAGGGGTTTTTCCACGTTAAATTCGGATTGTCTATGTGTGGGTGATTGCATGCATTGTGATTGCATTGTGTGGCTTGTTTGATTCAATTTGCTGTTTGTGTTCGGCTTTGCTTCCGCCGCTGGCCCTCCTATCCCAACAAACTCCTCCTTAAAGACTTCATCGTGTTGCAGATTCTGGTGAGCTAGAACTAGCTAGGCAGATAGGGTAGCGATGGGTGGGTGGCCTGCCAGCCTAGCTATGGACCGAGCTTGGACCTATCAACTTGGTTGGTGGTCCAGGCTTGGGCCTAGCATGTTTGTCAGGACATCTTGGCTCAAGTTGTTTTAGCCTGGCCCAATCTGACTTCATATCTAGTTGTATCCTATCCTACAAATATGCCATTATGATCCTTGGTTAAGCAAGGCATGCATCTTGTATGTAGGCCATTGGTTACATTCCTCTTAAATGTCTAATCTTTGTGTGTGCGCAGCCCACTTAATCAATGGATGGATTAGGAACATTCATGTGGGAAATAGAAATTTGATCAATTTTGGGGCCAAGCACAACCAATTTTTTCAGGCTCAGGCTTGGCCTGTTGTGCTAGGCCCATGCTGCACGCATGCCTTGGGTTTAATAGTGCTAGGCCCATGCTGGGCGCAGGCCTTGGTCTTATAGTGCTAGGTCCATGCTGGGCGCAGGCCTTGGGCCTATAGTGCTAGGCCTAGCCCGGCCCAGCACATTGCCACCCTTATAGGTAGAGACGTGCCAACTTTCCTACTAAGCATAAAAGATGGAACGGGCTCACATGTGTTGGTTCCTTCACCCCACGTGCTTTAAATGGATGAGCTTCTCTTGCCACTCCCAAGAATCCAATGAAAGAGAATGCCAGCAGTTAAGGGAACAATTATCTAAACCAAAAATTATTGTTAGACCTCTTGTAGGAATCGCAAACACTGGGAAGTGTAGCTTGTGCTCAGCACAACTGGCTGGAAGTGTTGCTTATGAAATAGCCAATTGACATTATGAGTATTTCTCACCCAGGTCATCTATGGAGACCATGATTATTTCCAATATGTGGAGGAGCTAAGCAAAGCCACCTGGCAAAATGGTTCAGTGACGCAGATTTTTTTTTTTTTTCCATTTCCAAAATGAGAACCCTTAACTGAAGAAATAAAGAAATCAAGCAATATGATTATTGCATCATCTAAAGATCCGTAGGTGTGCTGTTGCCTGTCAACATTTCTATGGACCAACAATTCAGGGCTGTAGAAATTACCGAGCTGAATGTGAGATGGGTCACACAGGCGTACAAGACTCATATGCTGAGTCGGGATGCAATGTATGATAGACTAAGGGGACAAAAGTGACTGCTAGAGTCAAGACAAGCTATTGAATGAAGAAATCCTGGGATTACAATATCGAGTCAAGCTAGTGGCACGACTTAAAATTCAAATCAACATAGTTGGCGGACCATGATGGACGGCGATGATCTCGTGCGGCCCACCCACCTCACATGGAGATTATGGTTTTTATTGTTTCATATTAATATTTTCCTCGTTAGTCCTTAGAGGTGATGTGTTAGAATCAAGTTTAGGTTAATTAATCCTTAAAAGGAGATGAGGTGATGCGTTAGCCTCCCTCCCTCGATGGGTCTATCTAGTTAAGTATAATCTTCATGGCTAAGTGGAATGCTTATAGGCTCAGTTGCTCACTATTGGTACTCTCAAACTCTAGGAGTCGACTAGTTCAAGAAATTTTCTCGTGGTCAAACTTAACTCTATGAATGTAATCATTTCAGTTGACGTAAATTTAGATTAGCTCTTATACCAGCTTGATGTGAAGAAATCCTTTCTTCATGGGGAGCTTACCGAGGATTTATATGAAGCAACTGTCTAGCTTGGTTGCTCAAGGGGCATAAGACTAAAGTGTGCCATTTTAAGAAGCTGATTAATGGTCTGAATCATGCTCTGAGAGCTTGGTTCGACAAATTTATAATGCAGTGTTTGAATATGGAATAAAAGGAGTCAGGCTTACCACTTTGTCCCTTGTGAACCGAAGTGAGGCAAACACCATTATATTAATGATGTATGTGGATATCATTGTTGTGCAACCCGGTTATTGAGTCAATGAGATCTCGACATCCGAAACGAAAAGAAATGGACAAGAGTGCACCCATGAGAATAATGGAGTAGAGGGAGAAATAACTTAATTGATATTAAACTTCTTAAAGGAATAATCCTCAAAATCTTCAATCACATCTTCAAAACAGCCTCCATATCATCAATCTCATAACCTTGTATCTCCCGCAAATAGTAAATTGTAGATCTTGGCATTTAGGTCCTAGATCTAGAAATAAACAGTCCACAATCAGTACATGTTGGGCTTTATGATGGGGCTGCGGGCTTGCATCATTCTCCCCAGTGTGGAAAGAACTTAAAGACTCCGATGAGTTGGACGTTCATACTAGTAGAGGTTCGGGTCTAATCTTTTCAATTTTTTGTTTATATCCATGTGTGTTTTTTCATTTCACCAAGTATTGCTTGTATCAGCCCTTCTATCCCAGCATAGCAGTCACTCCTCTGAAGCACGAGGTGTAAGCAAAATAGCGTGTAATGTAAGCTACATACTACATTTTTAATTAGCAGTTGCACATAGTTGCACCAAATATCATGAAATTTCATGATATTTTCCACCAAAATTAGACTGCCTAATAATGAAATTTCATTATATCTAACCCAACCAAATGCAAACTAAAATAATACGAAAAATTGCGCAAAGAAAAACTATAATGATAAAGAAAGAGCAACAAAACTAGTTTCCTTTTATTATTTTACTAAAATCGCCGAAAAGATTAATTAATTTTTATTGAAAATAGAAAAATGTAATAAATCATTAAAAATATATATTTTTTTAGGCGATAATAAAATTTTATTGAAAAAGAGATTAGAGCTAAGACACAAGAACGAAAAGGAGAAAAGAAAAAAGAGAAGACAAAACTGTACGAAAGCTATACAACACTTCAAAAAGCTGACCACCAGTCAGGAACTTGGTCAAACTGTATAAAATTTGCCGCGACCGCCCAAGCTAAAACAAACTGTTTTGCCCTGATGAAATTTTCCTTCGGGCTACCCTTGCAATTTTTAAAACATCGATCATTCATCTCCATGCAAATGCTCCAGACCTGCCAATAAAGTTAAATGCCACAAACTATTTCAAAGATTCCTGCCGCCCCTTCCATGCCAAGCCCCATAAAAGAGATCCATTGAGCTCGGATTTGCCCATGATATCCCAAATAGGGAGAAAAACCCGTTCGAAATTGCGGTTTCGAAGGAGCAATGAATAAATAAATGGTTAACCGATTCCTCGTCTCTATAGCAAAGGAGGCACACATTAAAAATATTACTTAATTTTTATTTTAATGAAAAATAAGTTGTGTAAGCTACATAGCGGGTAGTATAGGTTATATAGAGTATAGCATAGTCAATTAGCATGTAGCGTAGGCTACATGCGACTTAAGTTATTTTCAAGAGCTACATAGCGTAAGCTACATGCTACATACACTAAGTTATTCAAAGCACTGATTTATACATAACAGCAATGATATCATATCATCTTGCACATCAAACACCTTGCCACAATACGCGAACAAATCCCACGTTGAAAGTCGACGAGATATCTAAGTCATCTAGCAACTCGATCACATAGGCATTGTACTCCAATTTCTTCTTGACTCAGCATGGACTGATATTTTTAAATTTGAGCTTATTGCAAGTTCTCCTTGGAAACCTTTCTTTGGAAGATAAACAATAAATAAGTCACCTTTTTTATATAATTTTTTTCCCGCCAATGTTCATTCGCAATGGCTCTTTCAATCTTCTTCTTCATTTGAGTTTGCAATTGCAAGTCTTCGATGTGCTTGGGGAAAGCATCAAAATCTTCACTCACTTGATCTTGTACCAGCAATGGTATTACGTCAAGTATATGACATGGACTTTCCCATTTATGATCTCAAATGGAGATTTTTTATGGTAGGATTTACAAAGCCGTTGCAGGAAACTCAACTTGGGCTAGAGCCAAGTGCCACTGAGATATGTTGTCGCCTACAATACTCCTCAGGAGGTTACCAAGGCTCCCATTGACTATCTCAATTCATAAACTTTGATTGCAGTCCGAAGTTATTGTTTTCGGTACCCCGTGAAGTCGCACAATTTTTGTAAAGAATATGTTGGCAATATGCATAACATCCATCTTCCTTTTGCATGGAATGAAGTGGGCCATCTTCAAAAAATAGTCCACTACAACCAAAATAAAATTTGCTCCCCTTCAAGTCTTAGGAAGACCCAAAATGAAGTCCATTGAGATGTCTGCCCATGATGCCCTTAGGGCTTGTTTATTTTGCATTTACACCATGTAAATACAAGTAAATGGGTAATGATTATTTACAATGTAATTACCTGCACGTTTTTCAAAGTTGACAATGATAGGTTGCTTTTTGTGCACTAAAAATAAAGAGGGTTCGAATTTCATCCACCGTGATACATGTGGCTTATCCACGCCTACCATCCATTTTTCGAGGTGATTTTAGGGCATGAAACCAAAATTGAGGCAAATCCAAAGCTCAAGTGGACCACGCCACACGAAACAGTGGGTTGAACGCCTACCGTTAAAAGCCTTTTACAACCACGATTTCCTATGGTGTGGGCCACTTGAACTTCAGATCTGCCTCATTTTTTGGCTCGTGCCCTAAAATATTCCGGTAAAATGGATGGACAGCATGGATATATCATAGACATCATAGTGGGGCCCATGAATGTACATCAATCCTTTTGAAAGGCTCTTTTACAAGGAGGAAATGCACGTTCTAACCAAACGGAGGTAAATGATAATAATTACCTACTTACTTTTTGTTTACATGCATTTACCTCCATTTACAGCAAAACAAAGAGGCCCTTAAGGAAAATGGATCCAAGATTGGGTTAGAGCATGCACTGTTCGAAGGGAGGACCACCTTCTTGCAAGAGACATGGTCTGACGGTCCCTATCTTCAATCTATGATTGTGCATATGGCACGATTCAAACTAACTAAGTTCGGCATCGAACATATACAAGACAAAACAATAGGCTCTCCCATGATCCCATCCCATGTGATTGAAATGGGAAGCGGTGTATAAAGGCCGGTATTCTGCACATTACCATTACATACTTGGAATTGATAGCATCATGCTATTAACCATTCAACGTCACGATGCATATGAGGTTAGTAATATTTTTTCCTCTACCATAGCCAATGTTTTATCTCTTCCAAAGTGTCCACCCAATACTCCTCCATGTAGCTCAGATAGGATTTTCTCTAACAGCGATTCTTCGAAAATGCATAAGCGAGAACCCTTAAGTAAATACCCATCATATGAGATAAATTAACACTTTGGATTTTAGCCATCCACACATTTGTCAAGCACTTTGCTAAAAATGGGGCCCTCCTTGGATTGTTCTTTTAATGACTGAAATCTCACGGCCTCCATAGAATCACCCCTAAGTCAAAGCATTTGCCGCTTTGTTATGACTACCGGCTTTGTGATGTAAAAGGAAAGTATATTCTTGTAGAAAAACCATCCACTTCACATGATGAGCATTCAACTTCATTTGGAAGTTGAGATATCTCAATTTTCAATGTTTCATGGTCCAAGTATAGAATGAATTTTTGATGAATCAGGCAATGCCTTCAATGTCATAGTGCCTAGACTACTGCATAGAACTCAAGATCATACGTGGAGTGATTCTTCCATGCATCATTAAGCTTCTTGCTTTATTAAGCTTCTTGCTAAAGAAAGTGATCGACTTTCCTTCCTGACTCAACACCACACCAATACCAACATTTGATGCGTTGCTTTCCATTTCAAAAACTTTATTAAAGTCCAAATGTGTAAGAACTAGACTTCTGTCATCTTCCTTTTTTATGGTATTGAAATTGAAGCTCTGATTCACTACTTTAGTCCATTCGAACTTGCCTCCGAGCATGTAATTGGTCACAGGTGCAATAATTATATCAAAATCTCAGATAAATCTCTGGTAAAATGTCATCAAGCCATGGAAAGAATGAACTCCAAAAGGGTTTGTGGGGTGGTGCACTCCACAATGGCCTTAATTTTCTCTTGGTCAACCTTGATCCCTTCTGTAGAAACAATAGACCTCAAAAGCACAACAATATTGACAAGGAATGAGCACTTTTACAAGTTAATAAACAGTAACTCCCTCCATAGTATATCAAGGGTAAATTAGGTATTTGCTATAAATGACCATGGTGAACAAATGAATCGAGACTAAAAATAAGAATATCACCAAAATAAACAACTAAGAGCTTTCCCATAAAGGGGTGTACCTTTGTCATCAATCTCATGAAAGTAGTCGACACATTTGAAATGTTGGATGGCATGACGAGCCATTAGTACAGCCTGTCACGAATTTTAAATGTGGCCTTGCACTCATTTCCGAGCCAGATATGCATCTAATGATATCAGCTCGCTAGGTCGATCTTTGATAAGACCTTCACTCCATGCAGCATGTTAAACATATGTCCAAGCAAGAAATAGGAAATTGATACTCAATAGTAATTTGGTTGATTGCACGACCATCCACAAATATCCTCCAAGATATTTTCTGGGGTTAATAATGCAAGAACAACACATGGTAACATGCTTTCCCAAATTAAACCCTTTCATAGCAACTTAATAACCTGCCTGTAGAGCTTGGCATGTTAGGTTGAACTCATTTGATATCATGCAAGATTCTGTAGACTAGAACCTAGTACTAAATCAATATGGTGTTGAATGTTCCTCATAGAAGGACATCCAACTAAGAGCTCTTCGGGCACTAACTCTTCGTATTCATGAAGGAGCTCGTATAGGAGGTAAAATATTTGATTGTTTTGTCATCTTTAGCAACTAAGACATAAATGATGCCGGTCTCTTTGCTTTCTTCTTCAAACTTTTCTACATTGAGCTGATTTCTAACCCTCATCTTTATTAGATTAGGATGTTGGAAGATATTTCATTAGGTGCAATGTGATATTAACACTATCCTTGACAAAAGAATAATTGTTAGCACAAGTCAAATGCACCATATTTCAGTCCCATAACTACAGTCTTTTTATCAAAATATGGCATGCATCCATGGAGACCACGCCGCAGTACACATCCTTGTACTTAGATCCAATAGAAATGAGGCGAAGCACCTAAAGTCAACAGAAACTTCTTCCCCTTTCTTAAACCAACAAATTTGGTACAGGCATAGATGTTTATGTTCTTTTAGTTTTAATATATCCAGTTATCCACCATTTCTTATGAGACAATGTTCTCACTACTCCTCTCGTCTACCAAAATGTGCTTATCTTCACACCATAAGTGTAAGTGGTGCGGAAGATATTGTGTGCAACCATCACCCTCATCAATCACCCAAGTCAATAGCATCGTTTGTTGGATAACCAACCACTGGCACCTATCGCCATACATATTCGCTACGTTTTTCATAACATGCGCCCCCCATCTTGTGAGTTTTAAATGTATCCACAATTTCTTGTGAGACAATGTTCTCACTGCTCCATCTACTAAAATTGTGCATATCTTCCCACCAAAATTGCAAGTGGTGCAGAAGATATTGTATGCAACCATCATCCTTCATCAATCACCCGAGGAGTCAATAACATCACTTGTTGGATAGCCAACCACTTGCCACTATCACCATACATATCCGAGTTAAGACCATTAAGATTTCATGAAATCTTTTGCTCTTCATACTCATGAGACACTTGCCGTGATGTCAATGTATTTATTAATTTGTTTCCATAATATAAATTGTGATATCTCTAATAAAGGTCATGGGCATAAGTTGTTGGTATGAACTTTCTTTTTAACTTCTTTTTCATCCTAAAAAATTTACTTTCTCCTTACCTTGACAGATTCGTTCAGTTTGGAAATCACCTCAGCATGTTAATGCTTGACCAAAAAATTTCATATCTACCAACTTGACCTTCCGATAGTTTGCAATTTTCTTGTACTCAAACACCTTTTCCACTTTAAGTAGCCAATCGATGAAGTCATCAACATGCAACCAACCATAGAATTCTAGAATTTATACCTTAATTTTGGACTCTCTGTCACGTTTTAACAATCAAATGATTCAATAATTGGTGTCTTCACAAACCCGAGTTGCCCATCGTTGGTTAGGACCTTGGTGGGGACCTTTCCTACATGTCCACATGCTCTGATTTCGATTTCCGAATTCTCCCCATACCGGATCTCTAGAGCTGGGCACTAGTTGGGTCAAACTCGATTGACTCGACTCGGCCGAACCGTTGAGACTTGATTCGGAACCGTTCGATGGTTTGAGTCAGCCCGGGTCGAGTATTGAACTCTGAATCCGAATTCTACTCGACTCAGTCTCGAATTACACTTAAACCCGACCCGACCCAGATTCGAACCGAAAGAGACCCGACCCAATCCGAAACCTGATCCGATTCGGTATTGGGTATATAACTTTGGAAAAAAAAAACCCTAAAATTTACCCTACCCGCCGGCATTTACCCATTTAGTATTTACCCTACCCGCGCGTTGTGCTGCTGCCCTACCCTACCTGACGATTGCTGCTACTACCCTAACCGATCGGCAGGCCGTCATCCTCCTCCTCATTCCTTCTACTCCTTCGGCCATCGTCGTCCGCACTCGAAAACTATAAGGTATGGATTTCTTTTCTTCTTTTTTTTTTTGTTGTTGATTATTGTTCTTTCTTATTTGTTTGTTGATTATTGTTCTAAAAAATTGGGAATTTTTGTTGATTATTGGTTAAATGATGAAATTTGGGAATTTTTTATTTTATAGATGAACTCGACCCAACTCGGCTCTTACTTGATCCAACTCGGTCCCTGTGACCGGGTCGGACACAAATCGGATTAGACCAGGCCATGAACGGTTCAGATCGGTTTAGGCCTGGCTGACTCAGTCCCGAGTCCGATCCGACTCGGTTGAAGCCTTTTTTCTTGGATGGATAAGATCGGGTCAGCCCAAACTCGGTCCGACTCGACTTGATGCCCACCTCTAGATCTCTCCCACTTGATTAGTGAGATTGCCTACTATATGCATGAGTTGATCTACTCACTCTGTGAGTATGCGGATCAATTGAGCTAAAAGCTCTTCCTGTGTCACCCCCTTTGACACCGTTACTAGATAATATAGAGTCGAAAATCCACAAAGATAACACACTCTAATATCAAAATGGTGTAACCCAATTATTGAATCAATGATATTGAATCAATGAGATCTCGACACCCGAAACGCAAAAAAAAAAAATGAAAAAGAGTACTCCCACAAGAATAATGGAGTAGAGGAAGAAATAACTTTATTGATATCAAACTTCTAACAAACTTAAGAAAAACTCACTTTGAAATTTTTGGAATGCTTACATCCTACCTCCCTTTTATAGACCATAAATGAATCTTTAATTAGACTCCTCAACTAAGATATTGATTTCAAATCAATCATAGCTGATTTCAAATCAATCTAATATACCTGAGATGGTAAAAGCCTAATAATAGTAAAAGCAAATCTAGGAAATAATCCATAATATCTTCAATCACACTTTTAAATCAGCCTCCATGTCATCAATCACATCCCACATATCCCTCACAAATAGTTAATTATAGCTCTTGATATTTGGGTCCCAAATCTATAACTAAAAAGTCGAAAATCAGCATATGTTGGGCCCTAGAGTAGGCTGTGGGCCTGCATCACATTGTCACTGGCAGCAATAGTGCGAGTATTGACGAGTTGGAAACAATTTCACAACACCTTTATACAAAGGACTTGAGCTATCTTCGTCACTTCTTAAGTACTGAGGTAGCAAGATCTAAGGTGGGATTCATTTGTGGCGACAAAAATATGTGACGGATTTATTGGCCAAGGCAGGTCTTTTGGGAACCAAACCAGTTGAAACTATTATAGACCCAAATTAGAAGCTTGGTGTGGATAAGAGAGAATTGATTGATGATTCAAGAGGATATCATAGTCAAGTTAGAAATTTAATTTATTTAACGACCACTCAACCTAAAATCACTTTTCCAATAAGTGTGGTTTAAGAGTTTATGCAAGCTTCCTAAGTTTCTCATATGAAGCCATGTTTCATATACTCAGATACTTAAAAGGGAGCTCCAGGTCATGGTATTCTATATAAGTGCAATGATTTAATGACCACTTGACCTAAAATCACTTTTCCTGTAAGTATTGATCCATCAGTTTATCTAGGCGAGTGTTTCTCATATGAAGTCATGTTTCATATACTCAATACTTAAAGGGAGCTTCTGGTCGTTGTATTCTATATAAGCACAACACACATCTTCAAGTATAAGGATATTTAGATGCAAACTAGGCTAGTTCTTCATCTGGCATATGAGCTACTATAGGCTATTGTACCTTTGTAAGAGGTAACCTAATTGATTGCATGGAGAAGTAAGAAGCAAAGTGTGGTGTCTTGTTCAAATGTAGGGATAGAGTACAAGGCAATGACTCGTGCTATGTGTGAGCTTGTTTAGTTGAAGATGTTGATGAGTTTGGCTTTATGGTTGATGTTCTCGTGAAGCTATATTATGACAATCAAGTGCTTTTCATATTGCCAACAATCTAGTTTATCATGATTCATGAGAGTACCAAGCACATCGAAGTTGATTGTTACATTATCAGAAGAAGAAAAAAATGTGAGTAGGAAAATTTACATGTCGTTTGTCAAGTCTCAAGATCAATTGGCAAATTTGTTCACTAGGGCTCTTAGTTGCACTCATTTGAATCATCTCTTCATCAAGATGGGTATTTATTATATATATGCTCCAACTTGAGGGGGAGTGTTGATAGATCATGATGGGCGATGATGATCTCACATGTGGCCCACCTCACACGGAAATTATAGTTTCCATTGTTGCATTTTATTATTTTCCTCTTTAGTTCTTAAAGGTGATGTGTTAGAATAGTATTTAAGTTAATAGGCTTTCATTTGTGTAATAACTTAAGCATAGGTGGCATTTTCTCATACATACTATGAATGATGTGTTAGAATATTATTTAAGTTAATAGGCTTTCATTTGTGTAATAACTTAAGCATAGGTGGCATTTTCTCATACATACTATGAAAGCCCTAATAAGGGAGAGGCTAGGGGCATCACCACCCTCTTAAGCCTTGTCTCTCTTTTTCTTGCTTCCTCTCATATTCTCTCTCTTTCTCCTTCTTAATCTCACCCAAGGAACAGACACATCAAGCCCTTCTATATAAAGGGAGTAAATAAGTGTAAAGTAGTTTTGGCAAGGGAGTAGCATACTAAAAACAAAATACATATAACAGTTTTATCAAAAGTAGAGCAAGAAAATGGCTACATGAGGAACTTATTTGGAGAAACTCACCTGTCCATGAAGTCCCCAACCAAAAGTAAGCACTACTCCCGCATCTGTTGATGCATAAAACAAAAGCATATATTTATATAAGCAACAGTCATAGTAATAAAATGCCTAAGTATTATTGTTATTCCTGACTCAAGGGGGGAGTGCTTCAGATGGAATAATTTTGTACTAGTACTATGTATCCCCAATAGTTGGGCCCAATTTTTACACATCAGTGGAATCTTTATGCCCCAAGGACTCCAGTAGTAATTTATTTGGTACCTCCGAAGGAACAGGAACTGCTATTCTAATCCTTCTCAGGGAATTCCATCCACAAACGCAAAGTTTTGGCTGACTGATATTGCTCGTCGTTATTTAGCTATTGCACTTTCTCATTGTTGATCATGTATACAAAACTAACTTTGGGATTGAGCACAATACTAAAGATCTTTTAGAAGCAAATACTCCCTCGTGGTCATAAGGGTCTTTGTGACAAAATCAATAACTGCATTAATTTTCATTAGAAGATTTGACACACAATTTTTACACATCAATGGAATCTTTATGCCCCAAAGCATGATTCCAGTAGTAATTTATTTGGTGCCTACTAAGGAACAATAACTTCCATTCTAACCCTTTTTGGGGATTCCATCCACAAATGTAAAATTTATGGCTGACCAATATTGCTCATCATCATTTAGCTATTGCATTATTTTTCTTCTTGTAGGTCATGTGTATAAACTAACTTCGGGATTGGCCACAATACGAAAGATCATTTAGAAGCACGTACTCTTCAAAGGGGGTTGATTGGATGTGGTCATCAATTTCTTTATGACAAAATCAATAATTCATTCATTTTCATTAAAGGATTTGACACACAAAATTCAAAGGAAAACAAAAACCAATATGAAACTACCTACTTGAGGATATTGGATTGTATTACTAGTAGAATCCGTTCAAATGCAAAGTTCAAACATAAAACATGATTCAGCCACATGATGAATTCAAACACATCGTGCAACTATATAAACTAGAAATATTACTTGAAAGGTAATTCAAAGAAGTTGCATGCTCTGCATCCATCACATTATCAACTAATCAAAGATATTATTTAGCAATGTCAACAACTTGGAAAGTAATATAGCCATCAAATGCTGACCTGTGATTACAGCACTATGCCGACCGCCACAAGCTATGGCCTTCACAAAATTTCCAAGCGCTTTGTGACACTGCCCCTCTGAACCCGTGCTTCCTCTAGGAGTAATTGAAGGTCCACCTTTACCATGAGAAGAGATCTCGATGCAAGGTATCAAATGAGGAGAGGACACCATACGGATACGAGAACCCAAACCTAGCTGCCCTTCCCCTCCATAGCCCCAACCCCACACCTGTCCTACATCTGAAATTTTGGGGAAAACAGGATGCATTAGTGTATTTGCCATGTGAGAGAGCTCTCTTAACTTGATTCTTCTGAATAATGCACAAAACAAAATGAGACATATGAAGCAGTGGACTTTAACATGGATCTACATCTGTAAGCTTGCCTTGTGCCAGTGACAAATGCAATGACTAGTGTCGTGATTTGGATCTCAATGTCCAACTCTCCCAACACATACCAATGTGGCAAATGTACAAGACACGGGTGGCTTATCAGGCGAGCCCTGCCAACTATGTCAAGTGGCCTGAAAATCAGTCCACACCAGTCATTGGGTGCGCGGCGTGCGCCATATTCATCAGAAAATGGACAGTTAGAAGAAAGTCACCAACTATCTGCATTCTAAATACATGTGTGGTCCACATAATAATCACACAGGCCTGATTTTCAATCCATGTTACATGCACTGTGCGCAACCTGGCTCTTGACATACTGCCACATCAGCACATGTGGGAAGAGTATGATTCAAGATCCTGCTATTGCAAGCAGCCATAACAGGGCTCTTGTATAGTAGTAATTCAGAAGAGAAAATACTGGATTTACCTGACAATGCTAATGTATGGCGTCCACCAGCAGCAACTGTGGCAATCCTAACCCCTGGACTCAATGTTACCAGGCATGGAAGTGCTGAAAGAGTCTCGTCACTCGATGTTAAGCTTTCAGGAGCCTGTTTAGACGACGATAGCCTTCTTCGCTTTGTAATTTCCCCACCCCCTTTACTGTCAGAACTAGATGCCCCTGCACTACTCGATTTCGAAATTTGTGACCTGGGGCTAACTGTAAAAGAGTCACCCTTCATTTAATTAGTCAGAAACAAGCTAAAGACCAACTTCCGTCACTGTCCCTGATAAACAAGGCATTTGATGAAATCACCTTGTTCACTCGACAACCCACTCTGTCTCTCCAGCGGTTCCTTTTCAAGGCTTTCCCCTGCCAATGCATCTCCAATGATCTTCCCGGACGGAATACACTCTTTCCAACCCCAAGTGTAGACTTCTCCACAGTCTGCAGTTAAAATGAGAGCAGTAAAAATATTTGATGAGTATAGATATTGATGTGACACCAGATAGTGAAAATAGTTGCAATATATTCTATAACTTGGACCTATCCCCTAGATACAAATACTACGGAACTTGCAACTTGATAATTTCCTCTCTATTGAACTGATTATTGTAATCTAATTCAATCACGTGCCCAAAGGCATCCTTAAAAGCCACCTTATGAAAACAAATTTCATGCATTACCAATCTTAGAGAGAACAAACACGGTACCTGTAACTGCAACACAATGGGCCCAACCTGCTGCAGCCTTCACTATGGAAGTTTCAGTTGGAAGAGGAAACGGTTCTGGAGTTTCCTAAATGAAACGAAAGAACAAGATGGAAAATTTGAGTGCAGAGAAGAATGAAACATTACTGTACACAAAGAGCGCCAAGCACCTCACTACCTCATGCTTCCCAGCAGTCAAATAGCTCTGACCCAGATCATCAGTCGAACCCCACGTGATCAGCTTTCCCGATTCTGCTCCATCATGGCAGAATTGCAAAATGAGATTTATTGATTGAGAGAGATTTCATCGGTGATGGAAACGATGTTCAAGATAAAGTTCTCAACCATTTTCAAAAACAAATTGACAAATAATTTTAAGCCTGCAATATCTGTGAAGCCTATGGGAGCCCCAAAAGGTGTCGGTGACCCAAAGAAAAGAAAAGCCCGACTTCTTTCTTAGAAAAGCTATGAGAACAACAGAGGGCACCAAAAAGGATCTCCAATACAATGTGTGAATTTATGTAGAAAATTCTCCACAGTATTGGGATGTATACAGAATCAATGATGTCGGCTCTTTCAACAGATAGGTAAAACATATGCTATGCTCAAACTTCCAAGAACTCTTGAGAATGTTTCTTTTCGTATGTGGATAAGCTAGGTAGTAATTGCTATAGCAAATCTCTAATGAGATTATAACAAATAGATAGCCCTTATAGAAGCTTACATGGCTTGATAAACGCAAGAGAAAATATACAAAAATACCCAAAAAACAATAATAAAGATAGGGAAAAAAAAGTAAAATAAAAAACGAAAGGTTATCATTCCAGCTACCAAAAAACAGAGGAAATTAAGATCATGTTCAATCCACAATAAAATCAATCCCGGGAATTATGTGCATATAAAGAGAGCCAAGTTATCAAAAAATAAATAAATAAATAAATAAATAAGAAAGAAAGAAAGAAAGAAAAAAGAAGCGAAGGATGGCTACCGTTGTGTTTGGATGAATAATTGGATTGAATTGCAATAATTAGTTCAACAGAGAGGGCATGTCCAACTCACGTTTACCTTAGTATTTATAATGACGAAAGCACTCCTCAAACTAACATTACACTTCCTTTCAAGTCCAGCTTCAAAGTAACGTAATTGCGATCTCCAGACTATTCCCTCAAACACAAACATGAAAGGGAATTGCAGTTTGGTCATTTCCATTCTATAGCATCTACTATTGCAATCCACTTTAATTTTGCATCCAAACCTAGCTTACCATTTTGTGAGAATCAGAATCCAGATAATTAACCAAAAATCCACAAAATGAACCAAAAAATCGTAAAAAAAATAATAATGCAAATCCATCCTAACTAACATGAAGCTTTTCTGTACCATTTCAATTCGAGAACTGGAAAACGGGTGTATAAGAATCAATCAGGGTGGGTGCAGATATCAATTCCCTCGAAAACGACATTGAAACGGCTACAAATCAAAGAGAAGGTTCCAGAACTCACCGGAAATGGCGGTGGCGAAACCACACCCTCCGCCGCAGACGTCCTTCCACGAATCTCCACCGTTGCATGCAGGAAGACGGACGGCGGACGGAGTGAGCAGCGGCGATCGCTGCGGAGAAACTCCGGGCAGGTATCCCCACATGAAGACTAGCTTCTCCTTGTTGTCTGCTTCCATCCGATTCTCTTCTTCTCCTCCTCCAGCATTCATGGCGGATTTCAAGAAAAGGAGAGGAAAATATCTCAGCCTCTGGTTTTTATTAGGGTTTTGAGGAGAGAAAATGGAGTTTTAATGTTTTTTTCGTTGTCTCTGCTTCTGGTTGTCATGCACTGATACTGTTGTCTTTAGTTGCGTGGGGAATATCATTTTCAGTGGAAGCGCAGCGCCACGTTGGATGATTACGTGGCTTAGTGTAGACACGTGGTTGCAAGGGAGCCGATAATGGTCTCGGCGATTCCTGGCCAGGAGTTGCCGCGAAGTTTCTGGAACAGTCGCTGCTTGCGGGTTTCTTTTGACTTTCTCTTTATCAGGCCGGTTACAATACAAAGCTTTGTAGATTAATCTCAATCTACAACACCATGTTTGGGGCCCACATTGATATTTAAATTCAATCTGATCCGTTCATCATATGAGAAAAAAAATTTCTATGTTTAATTAAATAATTAATATGATAAAAATCTCACAAAGGTCAACAACGAAAGAAATAGTTGGCGTGGGGTAGTCACCATTAAAACAAATCCAGATGTTTTAGGCCCGAAATTGTATTTTAAATATCATCTAACGCATTAAAAATATGTTATAAAAAATAATGAACTAAAATAAGAAAAAATTAATATATTTTAAAATTCATGTGGGACACACTAAGTTATTTTAGAGATTTTATATATTATTTATATGGTATGGATCATCTGAGTATTTTAATCGGCCTGATTTTTAGTATTTCCAAAGATTATAAAATAAAGAAAATTATGGACGGATCAGATTTTATTACGATTTCAAAATAATTCCACACGCTGGCGCTGTATTTTACGCTTACCTCCAGAGCTTTGTAGTGAATCCGGCCTCTCAGCCTATAGTGTAACCTTGAAAGCATAGGGCTCCGAGGGCCACCGTGATGTATGGATTTTATCCACACCGTCCATTCAGTATTCCATGTCATTTCATGTCATGAGCCCAAAAATGGGGAAGATCTAAGCTTAATTGGACCATTAAATAGGAATTAAAGGAAGACTGTTGAAAACTTCTTAGGTGCCACAGGAAGTTTTGGATCAAAATGATATTTGTTTTTTACCTTCATCCAGATATCTATGATCTTATGAACAGATTGGATGGAAAATAAACATCAAGGTGGGCCCTAGGAAGGTTTCAACGGTAAAAATCATTAACACCACTGCTTACTGTGGTGTGGCCTACTTAAACCTTAGATCTTCCTAATTTTTGGTATTATGTCATAAAATGACATGGAAAAATTCATGGACGGTGTGGATAAAATATATACATCACGGTGGCCCTCTGAGCGCTAGCCTGTCTCGAGCTCGGAACAGGCGGGGGAAGTACCTAATCCGCGCCCATGTTCGAGGTGGTGACGTGGATATTCAAGCAACTGACACGTGCCAAGTTCAAGATTGTTTTTCTAATCCTTGAGTGTGGCCACGCGTCGTAAAGAAAGGGGTGATGACGATGGAAAATACTGGTAGAATCGGGAGCACTAGAACAAGGTAGCTCCATCTCTCTACCGTATACGTGTTAGGTTTACATGTCAATCGTGACCGTCCATATAGTGGGCCTGATCGTGGATTGCTAGTTTTTAGTTAAAATTTCTAATAAAAAAATTATATCGGCCTTTTTCTTAATTTTTAAGCACTTGTTTTGACCATTGGTTCATTACCATAGTTTTTTTTTCTACCGTTGCATTTTCATGTCTATTGATTAGATATATAAGATAATTAAAATATATCTTTAAATATACACCGTTCAAGGTATGGTCCACTAGATGAAAGGTTTAGATTGATACATGGACCTGTAATCTGTTATCCTGGGAGATGGCTCTACCATACTCCGGTTCTTCGGGCCCCACCCCTACCGCAGAATCTCCTTGGGGAGCGGTTTAGCTGGATCCCCGGATCAACCGAGGTCGGTGGATCTATCTTCCTTACATCCACACCATCCATCCATTTTGACAGCTCATTTTAAGGCATTATTCCAAAAATGAAGGAGAAATCTTAGAAAACCATACCACATAAAACAGTCTTGATTGAATCCTCACCATTAAAAACTTAACGGGGCCACTAGAATATTTATTTGCTATCCAACCTGTTGATAAGGTCACAAAGACATAGATGAAGAGACCACACAAGTATCAGATTGATCCAAAGCTTTTGTGTCACATGATAACTCTTTAATGGTCGATTACCACTGTTTCTTGTATTATGGTCCACCTGAGATTTGAATCTGCTTCATTTTTAATATAATATAATAAAATGAGTTTTCAAAACAGATGCCTGGATGTAAGGAAAATACATCACGGTGGACCCACCTTCAGGGATTCACCCACCTCGGATCCACCGAATCCGCGCTCATCTCCTTGGCGCGGCGGTTCAATGGATGTGGGAGCGGATACGGTGTTACCCGGGTAACACCGTATTAGCTGTTTCCCTGGCCGTGGGCCCCATATTGACTTATGTTTTGTTTATCCATACCGTCCATCAGTTTTTCCAGATTATTTTAGGATACTCTCCAAAAAATGAAGCAGATTTAAATCTTAAGTGGACCATATGGTAGGGGTTTAATTTCCACCATTAAAAACTTCCTTAGGTGTTACAAAGGATTTGGACGAAGATGGTATTTGAGATTTCCCTTAATTCAGCTCTGCATGACTACGGAGGGTAAAAGAACTAACCAAACTGAAAAAACCGATCAAGCCGGACTCAACCAGTTGGTTCCAACCAATTTTTCATTTTATTTAGAGTCGGTTTAAATTTTTATTTTAAAAATTCATACGAATGCCGGCTTGTAAAAATTATAAATTATTTTCAAACGAACAGAACCAGCTATATATATATATATATATATATATATATATATATATATATATATATATATATATATATACACACACATTTGAATAATATTTATTATATATATGTTATCCTTATATATGACCCACCTTAATATCCATGTTGCCCGTTTGTTTTCTCAACCAATTTTAAAATATGTTTCAAAAAATTAATCAGATTTAAATTGTAAATGAATCACACCATATGAAATAGTGTTGATTAAGCGCTTACCATTAAAAATATCCAAGTAAACATCATGGTGGGCCCAAGGAAATTTTAATGGTGGAGGGTTTAGTGACCACGGCTGTCTGTGGTGTGGTTCACTTGAGATTTGGATTCACTTCATTTTTGGAACATTCCCTTAAAATGATATGGAAAATTTATTTTCGTCATGTGATTTAGAAAGAGTGGGTTTCCCAATTTAGTCGGTTTATCTTGAATTCAAATTTGGCACGTGTGAATGTTTTGGGCGCCTGCGTATCAAGTGTCATAGTCTATCAGCGTATCAAACAGCTACCTTTCTGAAAAGGTGAGGGTGCTTCGTGCGGTCATGTGTTCTGTTTCATCATGCAATCGACGCGCGTGCCCATGCAACGTGCTTCTTTTGGAAGTGGATTGCGTCCTTCCTCAGTATGGACACAAAGTGTCCAAACCGATCTGTGGAGGGGCCACCATGATGTATCTGTTTATCCACTCCGTCCATCCATTTTATAAGATCATAATAGGATATGAAACAAAAACTGAGACACATACAACGCTCAATTGGGCCACACCAAATAGTGATCTGAACCTCATACTATTTGGTGTGGCCCACTTGAGTGTTGGATCTTTCTTTTGTTTATCCTAATACCTTAAAATGATATTATAAAATGGATGGACGGAGTGGATAAACCGATACATCATGGTGGGCCCTCCACAGATCGGTTGGACGCTTTGCGTCCATACTGAGGAAGGACGCAATCCGACGTCCTGTTTTTTTCCTTCTTCTTTTCCTTGGTCCATGTAGCTGGGGCCCACCTAATATCTTGTGGTGGCGGCTTCTTACCACTCGTTTACAATATTTTATTGTCTAGGTTGCTGGACCTTTCGAGCTTGGCAAGAAAGCTTTTAGCCTTAGATGGTGGTGACTCGTCGACCGTCTACAAGGCATACAATTATGTCAATTCATACTGTAAGAATTGTGGGGCCCACCGTGGATGGTGCATAGATCGGAAATGGCGCCTACTTGAATAATCCTAACTGCAACCATCAAATGGATGGATAACAATAAAATCATTGCCGTCCAAAACTCGATGAGGGAAAATTGGATGGCTAAGATTGTCTGATCTTTGTGAGACCACCGTTCAGAAGGGAGCAGATTAAGGCCAAGACGGTGTGGCCCTTACCGTGAGGCCTACCTTGATGTATTTATTCTACATTCACACCGTCCATCTGTATTGGTGCATGATCTAAAAAAAATGAAGTAATCTCAGGTGGACCATATTATAGGAAACAATTGTTTATATATATATATATATAGCCTAATAATGATTGTAAAATACATACATCAAGGAGAGCATTATTGTCCACACGTGGCATCGGTGGATCCACAGAGGTAGGTGGGATCCTTGACAGACGGGCCCACCGTGATGCATGTGCCTTATATCTTTTAAAACTCATTTTAAGTCATGCTCCAAAAATGAAGCATGTGGTAATTGATCATTAAAAACTTCTCATGGGCTACAAATTTTTTGGATCAAGTTGATATTCGTGTGGTCTCTTCATCCATCCAACCTTATAAACAGGTTGGATGGCAAATAAACACTCAGATTCAAAACTGTTTCCTTTGGTATGGTCCACCTAAGATTTGGATACTGTCTTTTGGATGAGGCTGGGCTGCACCTAATCTGCTACCTATTCAGAAAACAGCCTTGGCCCGACCCTACCATCTATGGCCAGGGCAGGGCCTAACCTAGCCTAGCCCACCTGGTCCATTGCCACAATAAGCTGAGCTCTGCCTTATTGTGTTGTCCATTTATTTCTATTTTGCCAATCTTTTCATGGCTCTTAAATATTATAAGTATACTCACCTTAAGCTATGTGATTCAACAACACATGCGGACACTTGAACCCATGACCTCAGTGTTGAAATACACTCTGTCTACCCTTAAATCATGCGTTGAGACCTTATGCCTAAAGATACTTGGTTTTGAACAAAAACAATTTTGACTTACAGCCCCTTATGTCTGACGGCTTTGATTGCTCTTGGCTCATCTTCTCCTCATCTCTTTATCTGTTGTGCGCTAATAATAGAAAGCCCCACATGTTTGGATCATATGAAAGGGACCATGAATCTTCTATTATTTAAGGCTTTTAATTCTCCATTCTCATTGTAGAAGTCGTATTCGATTGGAATCTAATTTCTCATTTTAAATTAGTTTTTAATTGGATTTTATAATTGATTAGATTTAGATAATTTAGAGCCTAAGTTTTCTTAAAACACAAGTAAAGTCCACACCGGCACACCTACAAGCGTCCATGCATGTGCATAGGGGCTAAGACGGTACATATTCTAACAATGAACACACATTTGGGCACGTTTGGACCACCCAATACTGTCGCTGCAACGCACGTTTGAGCATGTTTGGGTCATTCATCTCTCTCTCTCTCTCATATTCATATGGGATTAGTGACAAGAGTGCATTAACTAAATGCATGTGCTCAGGTACAACATCTCATCAGTGTGATATAGGACATGCATTGGGAGAGCCTCCTCCAGGGCCTACTTCAGGCCCATAAATCCCAACAAGCTGTAGATGGAATTCTCCATCACCAAATGGACAGCCAGAAGGAGAAGAAGAACAGCTACTTTCAAATGCCTCTCCACTACCCAAGGTACACCAAGGAGGACTACCAACACATGCCTGAATGGAAGCTGGATAGGCTCTTAGCTGAGTATGGGTTGCCGGCGATCGGAGACCTCCCTTGCAAGAGAGAATTCGCCATGGGGGCCTTCATCTGGCCAGAAGTGGTGGGCCACCCCAAAAAATCTTGCAAGGATCCTTCGTTTGTGGCCTCTCTTAAGAAAGTGTAGTAGCGGTGGGAATTGTTCAAGAGATGTGTACATGTACATGACTGGTGGGATCTACTTCTGGAACTTGATCCTTTTATCTTTAGCCTACCATTATGTTGTAGTCAAGAAGTGCAAATGATAATATGAATTACCATTACAATCTCTTTCCCCTCGGGACTATTTGTAAGTCCCCCATGAAAATATGGGAGTATGGCCCACCAGATGCAGGGTCCATATTCAACAACAGCTCCAAGCAGCCTCTCAAAAATATCAGTCATTGGATTTATGTAATCAAATTTCACCTTCTTAACCTGTGAAATGAGTGAATCATTCACCCACAAATAGGCAACCTTGAAATTTGGTAACAAATTTCTAGCACAGAGATTTAGACCAACAACCGCGTTTCTGCTATGAGGATCGGCCTGTCTAATGGTATTAGATGAGGATCGGCTTGTCTAATGGTATTAGACACGGATCCACCGAGGTGGATGGATCCCTGACTGTGGGGCCCACCATGATGTATGTGCCTTACATTGATGTGGTCCATCCATTTTGACAGATCATTTATATTTATATAGCATGACCACAAAAATTAAGCAGATCCACATCTTAGGCGAACCACACAGCAGGAAACTGTGGTGATTGAATACACACCATTAAAACTTCTTGGGGGTCACCAGAATGTTTATTTTCCATCCAACCTGCTGATTAAGGTCACAAAGACCTAGATGAAGAGACCACACAAATATTAGCTTGATCCAAAACTTTTGTGTGTATTCGATCCCTTGCTTCCTGTGGTGTGGTCCACCTAAGATTTGGATATGCTTCATTTTTGGGGTCATACCCTAAAATGAGCTGCCAAAACGTATGGATCCATTGGATGTAAGGCACACGCATCAAGGTGGGCCCCACAGGGATCCACCGAAGCTACGCTTGATATTTCCAATATGTTTAAAAAAAAAAAAAAAAAAAATCTGCTTATCAGTCTATCGCAACGTATTAACTTTTAATAAAGAGAAATGCTCCAGTATTCTTGCATTGGGACACTTGGACTTGGATCCATTGATCTGAGCTGTCCATCTAAGTTCAGGACAAATTTCTGAGGCAATAATGCAATACTGATTGGAGGATCCAATCCACCCTTGATTTGGCCTTATTTTCTGTAGCCATTCTTTTTCCGAGCCATGGGTGGGATGAATAAGATTAGCTAACAAAATCAATGCTTTGGAATCATATGCAAGTAGATTGAATTGCTCAATGGACCTATTTTTGTGCAAGTTATCTTGACCATCCATTAAGGACCACCACTGATCTAATCACTAATATTTGTCAGATTGGTGGTCTGTTTTGCATGGTTGTCCATGAAATGTGCATTGGACCTAATGAATAGTCTAGATCAACGGATTAGAAAGTCCAAATGTCCTAAACAGTGCTCTGATAGCACTGGAGCATCCCTTCACTCAATATTGACTATTGAATTTCTTTTCTTTTACAACCGTCAGTTCGAAGGCTCACTGGTTAGATAGCTAGGATCATCCGATGGATGTGCCCTGCAACGGGTGCTCCAGATATCATGTACCCATCAGGAATTCCAATGGAGAATTACCAAAAGAAGAAATTCCCCCCTCAATAGCTCTAACCGGCAGACATTGGCATCCCACCAGGCCTTTAAAGGAACAGTCAAATGAAACAGACAATGCTCCAAATCCAATGGCCCAAATGCACCAAATCATCTGATCAGAAGAACAATTGGGTCACGGGCAGTTCGTAGTGGGACCCAGCAACTGAATGGTCCAACAATCAATGATCAAAACTGCTCACTCTCCAACATGACGACCTGCATCATACATAACATGAGTTGCACTGGATCATTCCTTGTATATTTATATATAGGTGAGAGAAGATTAGGGTTTTTATTTTCTTAAGGTACTAACGAAGAATCCAGTTGCAAAATCTAGCCATGTCTCCGCCAACGCCCTCAACAGTCACCTACACCCCCAAAGAAAATGAGAGGCACACGTGGGAAGCCCTTCACACATGCCACAAAGCAAAGGCCTTCTTGCCTGCCTGAGAGAGGGAGGAGAGTGGATGCATCTACTAACACTGCATGGGCAGAGAAGCTTCCTACACGTTCAGCTACAGCCGCCTCCGCAGACGCCTCCCGCTTGAATCCAGGCCGCCATCCACTAAATTGAGTCCAATGTTGCTGCTACCGCTCCTTTTCCTGCTCGGCATGCCCGCATCGTCATCCACCACCGCCACCGTCTCCAACAGCTCTGAAAGCAGCGACGGACATGTCTCTTCCAAGTAGCCAAATCCTTCAGACTGCATCACCACTGCAACAAGAATTTTAAGGGGGGGGGCGGGAGAACCAAAACTGACATCAGAATGCATTGCACTGAGAGTAATGTAGCTGATTTGCATAAGTTGGTAATTTTGATGAATGCAACAGGAGGGCATTATACCATGCTCGACAGCAATAGTCGTTATAGGTTGGGGCCAGCTTTGGGTACAGTTCAGGCCTATCCCTCATTCATCTGGTGGGGCACGCCATGCATGAACAGTGGACAGAAAATCACTTCCACCAGACAATCCCAGACATCTGATTCATGGACCATTCCACAGTGAATACCAAACATTGGTAATATCCACTTTTTCACCGTCCATTTTCAGGCCTTGAATAAGGTGGATGAGTATTTTCTTCTTCTTTTTCCCCCCTCATGCGGGTGAGCTTCCCAGGATTTCCCTCCCGCAATGGGACCAACAGATGAATGCTCTAGATTGCCATAAGGTGTGGCCCCTGTACACGATGCTGGCCAGAATGAGAACTGTAATTCCAGCTGCGCACTGCAGACTTCCTCGTGCAACACAGACAACTCCTACTGGTTGGATTTCCGAGTCCAAGACGTAGTTGTCCCTTCCACAACAAGAGAGAACTCTATGAAAACTTCTCATAGAAACTGTGTATAAACCATCTCTACTATCCAGTAGATGCACCATATCCATATCCCACAAATCTCACCAATCAAAAGATCCTAAACATCTGATCAACAGTTTTGCTGGACATCCAAAGGAAAGCAATTGATCAGATGTAAACATTCAAGGGTGTGATTATTGGCATAGGATCCAGCCCATACAAGACGTGACCAACTGGTTGGATGATCAGGATCAATGGGGACTTTGGGTATGTCCTAAACCTTTTTTTTAAAGAATTGCCAACAGATACAGTCCTTCCTCTTCCAGAAAATGTCAAAAGCACTTCAAAAGCATACTAGTGTAATTTATCAACTGAGTTCCAGTAAAAAAAAAAGGAAAGGTGTTTCCATCCATGCCTCAAAAAAGTAACAAACGGAAAAACAGATTTTAACTGTCATTCAGTGCCCCACGAGTTTCTATCGTTGACATCCCACTTTCTCTAAAATGGCCAAAACACCTACCACTTTTTTCTACAATGAGAACGCATAGCCACTACATTAATAATCTAGACTATTGGTTGATATTAAAATCATGTCCTTACGGGAAAAAAAAAAAATGGTATCCCTACAATCCTCAAACTGCTATCTTTCTGGAATCCATTTCCATTCCACGAAGATTTGAGATTTAAAAAGCCCCACCAAAATCACATGGATATTTCCTACAATCCTAAAAGCTTTCCCCAAGTCTACACAAATCAGAATTCAGCAAATCAGTCCATGACATCCATCCCACTTCAAAATCCATACAATAGTCCATTTGAAAGCTTATGATAACACATGTATGCAGATTTCCCTCAGCAGGCCTTCTTAAAGTAGACTTTCTCTAGGCTTACATTCATATTATTTCAATGATCTTTTAACTTCAACACCCATTATCATCCAATACATTTGAATTCACGTTTGATATTGCTAGATTTAACCATACCTTGAGTTATGGGGGTAGGTTCAGCACCTTGGGGACATACATAAGAGCAGGGAGAATGCTGTTCTGCCAAAAACTATACTATATATAACACGAGCAGGTTTTGGAAATTTTTGCCACAACAATTAGTTTTACTAGGGTGGAGAACTTTGAATGTTGAAAGAACATGAGAAGGCATTTTAAATCAACTCAAGGTATTTTGGTAACTAGAAAATGTAGTTGCTATCCATCTTACAAGCCAGATTTCATCCACAATAAGCCTTTGAACAGCTTAGCTTAGACTTTACCCGCAAAAGCAACAGCATGCAAGTAGCACACTCTCTTCTTCTTTGTGCGGCCCTCCTCAATGGTACTTCTAGGAAGCCTTACAACGAGGCTATGTAGGGCCCACCCTGATGACCATATGAAATCCACCTTGCACATCTATCATGCCGACACATGCTAGGACGTCAACTTGAAAACAAGACAGATCTAAAACTCAAATAAGTCACAGCATTGAAGAAAGTTGGGAATGGTTGGCCACCATTGCCATGTAGCCGCTTCCACTCCATATCTCTCCTTTTTTATCTCTCCCCACTCTCCCCCCACATGCATTACATGTGGGATATCCAGTTGAAAATATCATTTCGAGGACAGAAAATCATAGAACTGATAGCTTACCCATTCAAGTTTCGTTTCTCCTGATGCCCCTAACCTACAGACAGTTCAAGATGAAGTCAATCCATCGAAGTATTCAAGCAACCGCTGGTTAGAGGGTTTCTTTAAATACCCCCTAGAGCAAACACAATTGTTCATAGCTAGAAGATCTATCACAGAATACACTTGAGTTTTTCCTTCCAACCATAATTCCCAAGTTGGTGTAGAAAAGATGGGAGGATGCAATCTCTTGCAAGGACGAGGCCAAACGCTACCTGCAACTTACAATTCGTCGGTAGACATGCAATGCCTTTACTTGCTGCATCCTGTAATCCAAATTGAACAGAGGCCATAGCCCCGCTTATGGACAGCGCCAAAGTAACAGACCATGGTCACATCTAATACAAGCCCAAGCTTGATGTCTATACCACCTGATCAGTCTACTGACTACCTACCTTCTATGTGCGACCAAATAAAGACTGTCTGCAACTTAGATTCCTCAGAAGATGTGCAATGCCTTTATTTGTTGCATCCTGTAATCCACATTGACCTGCATCGCAGCCCCCAATAAGGGCAGTGCTATAGTAACAGACCATGGTTACATCTTATACAAACCCAGGCTTGATGCTATACCACCTGACAGTGCCAAAGTAACACCCATGGTCACATCCTATACAAGCCAAAGCTTTTTGTCTACCACCCGACCATTTGTCACATACTATACAAGCCCAAGCTTTGTCCTGCAATCCACATGGAACCCAAGTTGTAGCTATGCTTAAGTGCAGTGACAAAGTAACAGACCATGTTCACATCCTACACAAGCCCAAACTTTATGTCTATACCACCCAATTCCACACCAAAGGACATCACCACCCGATTCCAAGGCAAAGTAACAGATCATGGTCACATCCTATAGAATCCCAAGCTTCATGTCTAACACCAGATCCTTCTTCTTCTTCTCAAGCCCAAGCTGCATCCTGTAACCCACATTAGACCAACTCCATGCAGCCCAGGGCTCCCAAAGATGACCTGTCCTTTTTATCATTTCTTTGCATTTACAAAACACCAATAGCTACTAGCATTCCCTTGCCTCCTTCCATCAATTTCACCCTCAGCAGCAAATAGGTACCTTGAAAATAGTTTTCACTATATATTCCCTAACATCTTCCAGTATTATGCTTTCAAGTACTTCTCAAAACCAATCAATTTCTTGCAGTGCAGTACAAACTAGAAAGTCCATATTAGCCGAAAACTCATGCTCAAGAGTTTGGAGCCAATGCCCTCAAATCTGAATGGTGGCTTTCAACTACAACCATACAATCCTAGACAGAACATTGGAGCAACATGGTCAGAAGCTATACAAATAGGGCTACTTAAAAATTATTGAGATTTCTCGCCTGAACCCTACATTTTGTGGACCATACCTTTCATTTTTCAAGGAGAATAAATATTCTAAACATTTCTCAAATGAAAACAGTCACTAGCTAACTGATCAAAGCCCTGACAATTCCGCCTACTTTTTGCTCTCAATTTAATCAATTCCTATAAAAGGTAAAATCATGTTCGGTGAACACTGGTTTATCATAATTATGTATTAGAGAATCATATTTCTTTTTGAAAAGGATTAAGAGCAATCCTGATAACCAATCATCAGGATCTCTAGTACATAATTACAATTAAATGAAATGAGATAAACTCATTTTTAGGCACCTACCGAACAGGCCCTAAGGTGGTAAGTCCAGGATATTTCCACTATTACCAGATGCCAGGGGTGCAAGGGAAATGTCAAGGGTGTTTTAACAGAATTTTTTTAAGCTATAGAAGCAAAGCAGGTATTGAAGTCATTGCAACCTGGAAAATGCACCTCTCCGATTCTACGGACAAGACCCACCTCCCAAGTTTCCTGGAGATGCCGCAAACTTTAGGCAGACAGATTTCAACTGAGCACAATGATGTTGCTCCGCAAGGGCCAATGTTGTTGCCACCGTATCTGCACCAACTTCTTCACATAATTTTGCTTCACAAAGTAGTTTCAGCCGATCCAAACCGTAGCGATCTGCTGCAGCTAGCAGATGTTGAATCATGACCGTGGACGTGCACATCGAAATGAACCCGGTGAGTTCATGTACATCGGGGAGATCATCTGAGTACATGAACTGAAGCATGGCCTGCAGCACATAATTCATCTTAGTGAACAAATGAGGCAAAAATGAGGCAAAAATCAGAAGTAATAAGCATTAGTCATGCAAGCATGCTTGCATAGATACAGAGATTCACACATACATGTATGCAGACAATTATGAATTCAATATGGATGCATTCACCACTCCATTCTCAATCATACACATAGCTATCCATTCCCCCCATGATTCACCCATGTACAGATGCAGGTACAAATGATATCAAGCACATATTCAACGATCAGTTTTGACTTCATATTTCACAGTTTTACTGAGAGATTTGGATACTGGCATTACAAAAGAATGGCACTATCAGAACTTTGGCAAATGCCAGATTAATTCATTCCAATCAATACCAGTAGCAAGGAAAAAAACAACCAAGAACTTCATTGGTCAGTTGCAATTTCCGATAAAATATTTGCTCAGGTACAAACAAACCATTCTTCTATCAGACTTTATTAATTAATTCTAATTAATAACAGTAGCAAAGACAAGAAACAACCAAGAACTTCATTGGTCAGTTGCAATATCCATATTTTGTCAGTTTACATTCAAAGAATGGTTCTATCAGACTTCAAGAAGCATTTGTATTCACAATGCCTGTTGATTGATTCTAATCAATACCAAGTTATTAGCGTCTTTTTTTCTTTTTCTTTTTTTCTTTTCTTTTTTTTTTTTTTTTGGGGGGGGGGGGGGGGGGGGGGGGGGAGCGGGGGAATTATTTATCAAAGGCAAAAGGATAAGGATATCCTTCAAAGAAAATTTATCAAAGGCAAAAGGATAGCGTCTTTTTGCCTTTTTTTTAAGAAATTATTTATCAAGAGGAGAAGGTGAAGAAACCACCAAGAACTTCATTGGTCAGTTGCAATTTCTTCTTCTTCTTCTTTTTCTTAGAAAGAGAACTGAAATTTTATTAGTTAAAAGCAGGAAAAAAATACAAACCCGTAAAATTACATAAAGAAAGAAGAAAGATGTACAGACTTTGCTGCTTTAACATAAGCAGCCCATTCCAAAACATCAGTTGCAATATCTCCAATTCCATATTTGCTCAGTTTACAAACAAACGATTCTGCTATCAGACTTCATTAATTAATTCTAATCAATATCAATAGCAAAGACAAGAAACAACCATGAACCTCATTGACCAGCTGCAATTCCCATATTTGGTCCATTTACATTAAAAGAATTGTTCTATCAGACTTCAAGAAGTGTCTGTATTTACAATACCTGCTTGATCAATAGTCTTTTTTTTTTGAAATTATTTATCAGAGGCAAAAGGATAACGTCGTTTTTTTAAAGAAATTATTTATCAATTCTCATCCTCCTCCTCCCATAAACTACAACAAAAGAAAAAAGCCCAACGGCACTATGGACCATCCTCAGCACTACTCAGCAAAGATCCTCAATCTTCAACTCCAAAATACAAATTCCAGCATTCACGAGGGAATCCACCTCATTGGGTTCTCTAGGGATACCAACAAAAGAGAATGGATTCCCTTTACAGGTATCCCATGATCTATTTGATAATATCTGCCAGATGTCGTGGATACGCTGTGCCGTTGACCCAAGAAACAGTGTTTTTAGAATCTCCCTCGATGACAATGGGGAAGAGGTTAAAATCCTCCACCAGCTTGACCAGATGGAGGGCACCAGCTTCAACCTTGCTAGAGTCCAAAACGCCAAAAAGGATCAGAAAGTCTGGCAAGCACTCATCATGCTATCCCAGACCAAGCCACCCACCCCAACAAATGGAACAGCACTCTAAAAGTGGATCAAGGAGCCGATTAAGAGTGACCCCATCGTCACTCCCTCCCTAGCAAGGAAATCGGCAAGCTTGTTCGTGTATGTCATAACTTTCTTCTTTATGGACAAGTTGGGTCAAACCTTTGACCTCAACGTTTTCAAGTCTCTCAAAAAGTTATAAAATACAACTCCTAACTGAGAAGATAAAAGCATTAATATCGAAGATAACAAAAGCAAATTTCCATTATATTGGTTTCTCCAAAGAGGCGAAGACACCCACTAATGATGTTTAATGAAATCCATCCCAAGAAAGAAAGAAAAATGTCACATGGATCTCCTTCAGTTTATATTCAAACTACTGAATAACCATGAAACTGCCTATGGAAAAAGTTTCAAGCAGATTATTGATCATAAGGCACGAAGAAACAAGTCAAACAACAAAGCAGGAACAATGCCATGTTTTGTACACAGGTCAACGGGATCTTCAGTTATACAATGAGATGGCTGCCATGGTAATCTATAAAGTTTAGGAATTATGCTTCTTTTTTAGTGATGTTTCTAGAGGAGTTTGTGGGTTATAGTGATGAGGATATTTGGAGGGAATGGGGCAGGATATTGTTCTATTCTAACTGTAGGTGCCTCACCACTGATAGGCTGTATTTTTGCTTTATCGAGTACCGTGTGTTTGTCAGTGCATACGTGTGTCATCGTCATCGTCATTGTAGCCCAGAAACCAATGTGGAGATAAGGCTCATGCGATATCACCATCACCATCATCATCATCTAAGCCTAATCCCAACTGATTTGGGTCACTACACAAATCATGCTCCGCCACTCCACTCTATCAAGGAACATACCTCAATTAAACCATAGGTAATCAATTATTTTCTTACTACCTCCACCCACGTCCTTTTGGAATTCCCCTTGCCCTTTTAGAGCCTTCAACTTGAACCAACTTACTCCTAACGAGTGCAGTTCTTGGTCATCATTGCACATAGCCAAACCATCTAAGTCTACTTCCCCTCATCTTATTACCTATTGGTGTTTTTTTTTTTTAAGGATTATTACCTATTGGTGTTACTCACAAGTTCACTCCAATTCATTCATTTCTAATTTGATCCTTGTATTGACACTCATGCATCTCAACCTCCTTACTTCAACCATCCAACATTTTGTCCCATACAGCATGGCTGGTCTTATAGCTATCCTAAAAGATTTCCCCTTCAGTTTGATTGGTATCAGTGATCTATAAAACTCCAAAGGCACATCTCCACTTCATCCACCCAGCTATACTTCTATAAGTAACATCCTTCTCAATCTATCCATTCTCATGAAAAAATAAAAAAGAATAATCATCGACCCAAGATATTGAAAATGGTCATTTTGGAGTACTATGTCAGCAATCTTAACTAATTCCCCATGTCCATACCTATTGTTAATTTGTTATGCATGTATGAATGTGTGTGAGTGTGTCATTTCTAATTCTATCCTTCCTCATATTGCCACTCGTCCGTCTCAACATACTAATTTCAGCCACACTCATACTATGAACATGTTGGTCCTTGACTGCCCAACATTATGTCCCATAAACCATGGCTGGTCTTATATCTATCCTATGAAATTTCCTCTTCAGTTTGATAGGTATGCAGTGATCACATAAAACTCCAAAAGCACATCTCCACTTCATGCACCCAGCTATAATTCTATGACCAACATCCTCCTCAATCTCTTTGTTCTCATGAGTACTCGTTGACCCAAGATATCGAAATGGTCATTTTGGGGTACTTCGTCAGCAATTTTAAGTTTTAACTAACTCTAATTTGTATGTCTCTGTGTGTGTGAGTTTGCTTGCATGCATACGTACGTGTCTATCTGTATGTATGTATGCCTATATGTATGTTTTGTCAGTTGCCACTTATATTACATTATAAGCCAGGTTAGTAGTCAAACATTAGTAGTAGTGCAAAGTGAGGTCTGGAGAGTATATGTCAGCATGAAAGAAAAAGCAAAAAAAATTAAAATAAATATGTTTAGAAGGCTAGTGGGTCGGAAGAGAATCCTTACGGTAGATAACCTGCAGAGGAGATCCCTTATCCTCCCCAACATTTGCATTGTGTATGAAGGATGTGGCATCGATTGATCACCTTTTTCATTCACTATCAGTTCACTTCTAGAGCGTGGGAACATTTTTTGGGTTTCTTCAACACTGCTTGGGTGGGACAGAGTCGATGGCTGACTTCATCTGGGCATGGCATGCGAGGAAAGTTGGCAAGGCTGGTAAAGCTATGTGGAGATTTAACCATCATGACCATCTTACGGGCTATTTGGGGGTGCTTGGAATGGGTGTTGTTTCAGAAATGAGAAAACCAGTGTTGAAGAGGTTATTAGGAAAGTAGAGTTTCTGATTTCTAGTTGGCCTGTTTATGTTAATGTTTATTCCTGCCGCTAGTCATTTTGTTTAGGCTAGCTGTTTTTGGTTGTATTCTTGTCTCGCTTTTGCGAGCTTTCTAATAAAGTTTTTGTTCTCTCTCAATAAAAAAATAAAAAAAATAAAAAGTTCAAAAAAATTTGTTTCCTAGTTTCAGGACTCAACAACAATTTCCAAAAGATAAGTTCGCATTCATTGATGTTTCTTACAAATAAAAAGTTAATAATGAAGGGAAAATGACAGTCAATCTTCTGAAGAAATGTAGTGTCTTCAAACCACTACTGGTGTGCTCGAAAGACCACTAGGACTAGCACTGTCAACTGGCCAGGCCTAGGCCTGTATGCGATCCAGATTTTTTTTTTTTTTTTTTTTTTTTTTTTTTAACTGTTCAGGCTGGATTTTGAGCTTTTGATGGATCTGACCCCAGCTTGGCAGGCCCTAAATGGGTTCCATGTAACAATACGCTAAACATGGCAACTTCAAAAAACAAAAGGAGAAAGGTACATCATGAGATAAATACAGCACCAGCATAACACGATGTCATTTACATAAAAGACACACTGAAAATAAGGAAAATGGTTAAGTTCATATTTTCATGATAAACAGATCAATGATGTCTGAACTAAAGATTTTAGAAAGCACACTTGTCACAGACTGGTTTCATTGTCTTACAAATTATGAAAAGCATTTTTGAAATGGCTGCAAGAAATAATTTATCAAATAACCATTCAAAAATAATAATAATTGGTGAAATAGGATCAACAGATCTAGAGAAATAGATCAAGCCAAAAAATCAAGATATGGTCTTGCTTAAAGTCAAAAGATCATCCCTTCAGTGGGCAAGAGCAACAAAATATAATCAGGGATATTGATGGGGAAGCTTTGAGGGGACCTTGGGGTGTCTCAGCTCAGCTTTTCACAGGCTGATTGTTATTCTTTGTAATCTGTTTTCTTTGTTGGAATTTTTTTTCCAGAGCCCTTCCAAAAAAAAGGTGAAATAGAAGCAGTACCTTGAAAACTGGAGCCTCAATATCCTCCACTACCAATTTGTCCATGTTTGGGTTTCCAATCAGACCAAAGAATTGTGCCCTGTATACCGGAGAGCGAGCGGCAAGTATCAATTTATGAGCTTTGAATGTCTCGTCCCCGACCTCGAATGTAATGTCAGAACCAGTGCCAGATTCCAGCAACTCCTTGAGACACTGGCCCATGTCTGATGGTGGTATGGAAATTGTATACTGTTTAGGTCCCTCAATACGGGTTCTCACAACACCCACTGTGCAATGCATGGCAAGGCAATCATCCTTGAGGTAATCCGAGGTTTCTAAAGTTGTTCTTCTGAAGAAACGCTTATAACCCCTACAATCGTACAATACAAACTGGTTTAAACTGAAAGTGAAAGAGATGATAAATGCAATACAAGTATAGAAACAAAAAGATACTATATGATCCTCAGCCAAATGATATGCATGTTGTCGTCAGGCCCCAAATCTGTACAAGGGCAACCAATCCAGACTGTTCTGAGAGGCCCAATCATGGATGGGACATGTCCACGAAATCTTCTCAATGGAGTGATCCTAACCATTCAATGCCAGCTTGCAAATAGACTGTTAACAAAAAAATGTACAGCATTGGTCCACATTCAACAAAAAAGGCCAAGGATGGGATGGCTAGGATCTTTGGAACTGAGAGATTCCTGGAAAATTATGCATCCACTTCTGTTCCCATCGGATGAACGATCATGATAGCAAACTGTGGACTTCACCTCCAGTGACACAAGGTTTCAAGGACAACACACATACCTCCAGCCATACGGAACATATTATTCTCTTCAATCGTAAAAAGAAGTGGGGCCCATAGTTCAATGGTTTAGACTGTTTATACAATGGGCACCAACTGTATAAGGGTTACGAATGATCTCCGTGAACTTCACCTCCAGTGACACAAGGTTTCAAGGACAACACACATACCTCCAGCCATAAGGAACATATTATTCTCTTCAATCGTTAAAAGAAGTGGGGCCCATAGTTCAATGGTTCAGACTGTTGATCCAATGGGCACCAACTGTATAAGGATTACGAATGATCTCCGTGGATGGAATATCCAATCTTTGTCATTCCTTCTTCCATTGAATGTGAGTTGTCCACTGTCTTTTTTTTTTCCTTGACTGTCTATGAAGGCCTCCAATCAAATGTTTATAATTGTCAGTTGGAGAGGTTTTCAGGGCACCCCCCCCATCCCCCCCCCCCCCCCCCCCCCCCCCCATCCAGGGTGATGCCCATGGTCCATCAGATAATTGGTATGGATCACCCAACCATGAGCCCCACTAGTGCAAACTCAGCCTGACCGAGCATCATATATTTCTCTCCATGCATTCATCAATGAATAAATAAAAATATAAACAAAATTCTTGAACCGCACATCTCACTCCATCCCATTTTGACGCCAAATACAAGTGACACACATATTACTTTAACCACAATTCAATTCACCACTCCACATTTTAAAAAAGATGCTACATTTTAAACTAAAGAAGGCAAATTCATGCACAAGGGCTGTACGTACCACATACTCCCTCTGTACTTCAGAGTATAGGGCCCGCTCTCCAGTGCACGATCAAAGTGGCTGTGCACCTTGTGCTTCTCCTTCCCGCTCTGATCCAACAGCGTCAGTTCGAACAACGCCCTCACGTCCGTGCCATCGCTCGCTAGCGCAATAAACACCGACACGTACATTGAGCTGTCCTCCGGATTCTTCCCATCCGGGTAGAAGTAGATGGCCCACTGGTATCCCCCGACCATGAATGTGTCGCTCGATATATACTTCCCAGGCCCCATCCCCTTCGCCAGTGAGTATCCCTTGATCGTGTAATGGTGGGACCCATTCACCGTCTCGTTCACGGACTTGGAGCTTGAATCGTTCTGCGACGAGTTAGAGACCGTCTCGAACTTAGCCATTTCATCGAAATTCTGAAATCTCTCCCGCTCCAATCTGTAACCCTAGAACGAAGATAGAAGTACTGGAGAATGGAATCTGATGAGATCGATTCGAATTCGAAACGAATTCGATCAGGATTTGGGATATTCACCAGAGTTTTGGGATTTCTAGGGTTTGGAGGCAGAACGATGCCCTAACCCTAGTTCGGGAGGGGAGAAAATGCAGAGATTAGGAAGATGCGTTTGGGGGGCTTTTATACAGAGAGGGAGGGAGAGAGAGGATGCCGGACGTTTGACCGGAAAGTTACAGTCGGTCGGAGGTTGCAGATTTTCCGGGCCAAAACACGCCGGTGTGTCAGATTCCGGGAGGAAAGGGAGAGGGATTTCTTGAAAGGGGGAAAGCGAGTCGGATGTATCGGAACGTGTGGGCGTGTATCTTTTCCGCGTGCTGACTGGATTTTGTAGCCGAGGAAAGGCCGGTGCGCCTCCGGAGCACGTGAGTTGGTTGTGATCGGTACTGGTCGTTAGGTGGGCCCCACATGGATGGCCAGGAATGCTTTTGCGAAGAATGCCTGCCCATGAGGTGGGCCCATTTGTGTAGATGTTATGTTCGTAAAACCAGGACGATCTGTTCATTAGATGGCAGAGGGGTGTGTGGATTTTGGACTTTTTTCGTTTACCTGCATCTGCCCCCACTTAGTTTCAACCGTAGACGTGTCCATTCTCACTATTTCGCTTAGTGTGGCTCATATGAGTTTTAGATTTTTCTGATTTTTGGATTCCTGACCTATTGTAGTCTTAAAAATCTGATGGACGGAGTGGATTCGACATGGGCGTCTCTGTGGGCCCCACGGAGCTTCCGACTACAGTAACTTCTTGTGCCCGAGTCCCATTTTTGGACGAGAATTGTCTGCCACGCCTTCCCTGCCGTCGGAAGTTAGGTGGGGCCCACCGTGACGTTTGTGAGAAATCCACCGGTCCATTCGTTTTGCTAACTGTTTAACACATGGCCCAAAAAATAGGTGATCCAAAACTTAAGTAGGTCACACGATAGGAAAACGTGGGGAGGGAAATGGCTGTTGAAACCTTCCCGAGGTCCACTTTGATGTTTATATGCCATCCGAACCGTTCATAAGGTCACTCCCACTAAGATGAACTGAAAAAACAAAAACATTAGATTGATAATAAAAACTTCGGCGGCCCCACAAATGTTTCAACCATTGGTGTTCAATCCACACTTTTTCTTGTAGTGTGGCCCATTTGAGTTTTAGATCCACCTCATTTTTGGGATCATAGTCTAAAATGAGACGGCAAAACGGATGGACGGGTGGATTTCCCATCAACATTGTGGTAGGCCCCACTTAGTTTTCTACCGGATTACTTCGTCGGGTGGATTTCCTGACACTCCTTTTAAAAATGCCGCAAGATGGACGTACGCACCATGTAAATGTCAAGTTCCATCATCAACATTACCTGACAAAGAGAATCAGCCCAACTTTTGATCAGGTGGACCACGCATTTTATTTAACTAACAACCAATGGTCTACATTAAAGGTGCATTTGAACTTGATTAATCCCTAAACATGAGTGCGTGTGAAGATTAAAGGCTTTAATTATATGCGCTTTAACTCACTTTATGATATTGCACTAACAAAAGTGGGTAACAAAAGTGGGTGTGGCTTGTTGCATCTATCCAAGTTTATTAATCTTAACATAAGCTAGGAAGAGGTCCATTGATTTTTTAAGAACTTATTTATGACATATATCAGAAGGGATCAAATATCCATCAAGTAGTTTTATCATTAGGCCCAATACATGAAAGATTTTTAAAATGCTTTACAAATGTTTCAATCGTTATAATTTTATTTTGATTGTTAAAAGTGTTTTGATCGAACTTGGTAATAATTCGATGGTTTGGATTTAATAGTCCACTACTTAACCACCATGAGCATTAGATCTTTAATAAATGGCCATGGTAGTAGAGGAATTGGATGAGATGTACACGCATGGATAAGGCATGTTTATATGATTTCATTTGTCTGTGAAGATTAAAAAAAATTATAGGGTGTGAGGGTACCATAAGTCATGCACCCATGTAACCTTAATCCTTCTCAAGTAGACCTTAACACAAAAAGGAAGGGGACTGCCCAGAAGGCTAGAGAGAGAGAGTGTGTGTGTGTGGCTGTGTGGAGCTCACTCTCATTTTTATGAGATAGTTTGATGAGAGATTTCCTACATTCAATGGAGGTAGAAATTTGGCATTGGCAATAGTTTCTACATGTGCACAATTTTTGATTCAGATAAGATCTAAATTATTAATCATAGGGTTTAAAATTTTCTAAAAATATAAGGTTACCAAAGACAAAGACCCTCAAGTTTTTATCAATTAATTTAAAAATTTTCAAAACTTTAATTTCATTTTATTTCCAAAAATGTTTAAACAAATAGTGGAGAGAGTGTCACATCTCATAAAGCTGCTAGATTTTAAAAATTCACTTAGTCAACAACCATCATCTAGTAGGGCAATGATAGAGTATTGTACCTAATTTTATATCCAATCAACCTATATTTGGTAATCCAAAAAGGAGATCCACTAGGATAGCCCATTATGGATGTGTGGGGGCATTATTTGGTGACCTAAATAGTAGATCCACTGGGACCGTACTATGGATGTGTGATGCAATAAGCCAATAATAATCTTCTTGGATAGAAGAAATTAACCCTTCACTATTTAAACCATATGCCGTAAAAAAGCCGCCCACTAAATAGATTGCACTAATAATCTTATTGGCTAGAAGAAATTAACCCTTCACTATTTAAACCATATGCTGTAAAAAAAAGCAGCCCACTAGATAGATGGTGGTGTGGTGCGAAGGATAAACCCTACTTAAGGGGAGGCCTTGTACATTAGATCGAATCATGGGTCATTAATATGTAATGCCCAAAAAATCTCTTAATTTAGATTGCTGCTAAGCTAAATAAGCAATGGTCCACGTCGATCTATGGGTCATTAATATGTAATGCCCAAAAAAATCTCTTAATTTAGATTGCTGCTAAGCTAAATAAGCAATGGTCCACATTAACTGAAATGAGAACTAAGATTGTTGGCTAGTAGCCAATATGGGAGGTGTATGGATTGTGGTCCCTCATAGATTATGTGTGTTATACTCCCCTTTTTTAGTTATAAGTGGGCCATGATGTTTCAGTGATAGAAATCATTTATGTAGGTGGGCCTTAACGCAGAACCTACCATGTCCTAAAATCGTCGAATGTTGGAAGATGCGAGCCACCCATCTTCATCTTTTTCTAGTTGATGTGCACCGTTGTTGGGTATCTTCCTAATTGGTCATACACATGTAAAAAAATTAAGACTATAATTTTCAAATTCAAGTGGGCCTCAAGGATGGGCCATCTAGTTGGGTCCGATTGAGGTGTATAGTATATTCAACGATCTTGACCATTTATCTAATGAGCCCACATTTGATGAAGCGCATGTATGACTTCTATTAACTGGGCCCCATGAGCAATAGCTTGGATGATCTAATTGTTGGATGTTGAATTAGATTATGCATACCGTTTGACCTCATAATAATTATAACCAGTATTTTAATTGGACATAGACTCTCTGCTATGGAATTTCCTAAGGAAGGAGTATGGTGAATTGAACTACTTTAGAGAACCCATCTTCTACAAATAACACTCTTGTTCATTTCACCCTACAAAAAACTCAAGTTCCATTGAAAATTGTTTCTAGAAGGGTGTAAGGTGCAGAAAACTAAGTTCAATGAGAAACATTCCTGTCAATGCAAGGTATGGCTTCCAATTTAGGTATACATTTTAAATTCAGATTCAATTTTATAATCTATATGATTCATAAATGAACCTATATTCACAATATAATCTAACAACATATTTTGACACATTGAAGGTCATAGCCATTTGCACGCTTTTGTTAATTTCATTTCACCTATACAAGGGTCAGGAATGTCCCACGTGAAAGAGTTTTAGGGAATGGTTCGAAATTTTTTAGATGGAATCATCATATTGTGGGCACACTTATATTGCAAGTGTTGGAAGTAGGTGTTGAAAACAACTGACAAATATTAAAATTAAAATGAAAATTAAAATGGAAAATAAAGAACTTATTATTTTTTAAGAACACTGAGTCGAGGTGTGACGAGTCATTGGGCTTGAAACCAAATATGCCCTCCTTAGATCGCTTTCCAAATGCAACAGGAGTCACGAACAGTTGGCCTCCAAGATACAATGACTATCACCCTAGTCCCGGCTGTACACTTGTCGTACAGAGCTCGAACCAACAAGTACACCGTAAATTTGAAATGCAGTGACCCAGTGAGTCAGAGAAAACAGAAACAGAAAAATCGAGTCCAGAGGTTTAGCAAATGGATTTAAAACAGATTAATCAAATCATCTATATTGACTTGATTAGATACTTAATGCACCGTTTTGAATTGGGTTACGTCCGTTGGGTTTAAACCCAACTGATGCGACCGCCCGAACAGATGCGTCTCTGGATGTTTAAAACAAACGTTAGTGCGAGTACACTTTCAGTGTCCGTTGGAGTAAAATGAAGGTGTGCAAGTATACTCACAGTAGATCCAAACTCAAACCCAGACCTAAACCGAGACCGTCCCTACTCAGTTGGCGAGTGCTCGCGCGCTGTGTGGTTTTTGGCATAGTGTGGGTCAATGTGCATAACCTCCCACAAACCACAAAATTCACTTGCCCCTTGAGGGCCTAGCTCATGTGTAAAGCCTTTACTTATATACTTGCTTTTTTCCTCGGTTCTTTCCAATGTGGGACAAAGGAAATGCGTAAAACTCCAAAACCAAACTTGTGGAGGGAAACCTCTTTCAAAGGGAAATTTTGAAACAAAAATATTTTAAAATTTTTTAAAATACAACAATCCCCTACATATTTCAAATTTCAAAATATTTCGAGTTTAGAGTAGAACAGTTGTGTAATGGTGTTGATGTCTATCGGACTTTAATAAACATTTTGAGTAAGTAAAACATATTTACAGGAATTAGGTGACTGTCGGTCTTTAACCTAACCATTAAGCGTAAACAGCCATACATGCCACTCACACAACTATTCCGATACTGCTGGTTCTGTGGTTTGGTGCGTTTCGACCATGCACCTTTAGCTGAATTTTCATGAACGCTCTAGAGAATAGCCTAATATCTCATAAGAAGCGGCATCAACTTCCACACTCATATAGGTGAATTTCATCAAGTGTACACATCAAATGGATATACCACCAATCTTGGTTATAGGATTCATTAAGAGTTCAAACTCATCCTCCCAAACATTGCTAGTTTGCACTGCGTATATCTCAGGAAGGGGTAACTCACTACAGTACTTCCCAGTCTCCTAGTGTCTTGTTGTTTACCCATTGAACCTATCGCATGGGATCTCCACTTGTATAGGTTGGGTTGCCGACATTGGTAGCTCATAATGTCAGGCTCAACCACATTCCTTTCAATGTTACTATGACTAACCCTTTGGATAGTCCTTTGGTCAGAGGATCTGCCAAATTCTTTTCCGATCGTACGAAATCAATAATAATAACATCATCAGTCAGTAAGTGTCTAACAATATTATGTCGAAGTTTGATATGTCTACTTTTACCATTGTAGATCTTACTATTAGCCCTTGTTATAGCTGCCTAGCAATCACAATGAATAGATACAACTTATACAGGCTTTGGCCAAATAGGTATATCTGCTAAGAGATTTCTGAGTCATTCAGCTTCTGAACCTATCTTTTCCAGTACAATGAATTCTGACTCCATTGTCGATCTAACAATGCACGTTTGTTTTGTAGATTTTCAAGATACTGCTCCTCCACCAACTGTGAATACATATCCACTTGTGGATTTAGTTTCATCAGAATCAGTTATCTAATTGGCATCAGTATAACCTTTCAATACTAGTGGATAACCTGTATAACATATACCATATGTACCAGTATCTTTTAAATATCTTAATATTCTATTTAGAGCATTCCAGTGATCATAACTAGGGTTATATGTATATCTACTCAGTCTATTTACAGCAAAAGTAATATCTGATATTGTACAGTTCATCAGATACATTAAATTACCAATTACTTGAGAATAAGCATGTTGAGATACACTACTTCTTGTATTCTTCTTGAATTGCACAGAATGATCATATAGTGTACTGGCAGGTAAACAATCGAAGTATTCAAATGTTGAGCTCTGAATTGTGCATAATCTAACCCCAATTCATCGCACATTATGTATGGTTTTCATGATTTAAAGAATAATTTAATGCATGATTTGTGATTGTAGGAATGAGAGAGAGACCTTTTGAATCCAATGCTAAAAGACCGCTTTAGGACACCCTGAGGATCAAAGGAAGAAAGCCCAATAATGAAAGAAATAAGCTATGGAAGATGGAGTTGAAAAACAAAGAAAAACACTGAAGAAATCATGTTAAAAGACCTAGCAGGGTCAGAAAAACCAAAGTGCAGAGCTGCATGGCTATAAAAGTAAAATGCAGAAAGTTGCAGTTTCTGAAGATTGATATAGAGATTGATCCGTTGATTGATCGCTCAGCCTAAGCGATTGATCGACAGACTCGAGCGATTGATCGCTCACAGCAAAAATTGACAAATTTGTTGTTGAAGTGAAGTGAAGAATTGCGATTGATCGCTTAGCCTGAGCGATTGATTGCCCATCCTATAGATCAATGGCCAGTATGCAGATTTTTACCTACTTTAAAAGATAAGGGGATGGGGTGTTTGGCAAATGTATTAATAAGAGCTTATTTGCCTATTCTAAAAGAAAAAGCTTTTATTATGAAAATAGACCGTTTGGTAAAACTTTTATTTTAGAGCTTATTTTTTTAGAAACTAGCAAAAAAAACTCTTTAATAATAAGTGATAGGGAGATCACTTTTTCTTTAAGAGCTTATTTAGCTTAAGTGGGTAGACATTTTTAATTAATTTTTGGACAAGTTTGTCCTTAAACTTTTTAAGTAATTCTCATCTTGCCCTCTTTTCTTCTTTAGACCATCTCTAAGGTGGGCCCACATGATGAACAACTCATATTAAAGGTGGGTTTCCACATCAAGGTGGGCCCACGTAATGCATGGTCACATCAAAGGTGGACCCCACATGATGAACGCCCACATCAAAGGCGAAACCTACATGATAGATGAGGGACGTTGAAGGTGGGATCGCAATGGAAGGTTGACATCAAAGGTAGGCCCACATGATGAGTAACCCATATTGAAGGTTGGGCCCCACATGATTAAAGTGAACACCAAGCGTGGGTCCCACATGATGGATGACCCATATTAAAATGTGGCCCTCGCATGATGGATGGACTATCCACATCAAGTGGGCCCCATATGACGGACAATTCATAGCAAAGGTGGGACCCACATGATGGATGGTGGACATTGAATGTGGGACCACATGATGAAAGATTGACATTAAATGTGGGACCACATGATGAATGACCCATATTGAAGGTTGGGCCCCACATGATGGATGGTCCATAGCAAAGTTGGGACCTATATGATGGATGGTGGACATCAAAGGTGGATCCCAGATGATGGACTATCCACATCAAGTGGGCCTCACATGATAGATGGTCCACCACAAAGGTGAGACCACATGATGGATAATCTACATCAAAGGTAGGATCCAAGTGATGGATGGTGGATATTGAATGTGGGACCGCATGATGGAAGGTTGACATTAAAGGTGGGCCTACATGATGAATGACCCACATTGAAGGTTAGACCCCACATGATGGACAGTCCACAGCTAAGGTGGGACCTACATGATCGATGGTGGACATCAAAAGGGTCCCACATGATGGACTACCTACTTGATGTGGGCCCCACATGATAGTGGTCGGACCCACATGATGGATGGTGGACATTAAAGATGGGCCCCTCATAATGAATGACTCACATTGAAGTGGGGCCCCACATCAAGGTGGGCCCACGTAATGAAAAGTTCACATCAAAGGTAGGCCCCACATGATAGATGGCCCACATCAAAGTGTGGCCCAACATAACGGAACATGCACATCAAGTAGGTCCCATTTAAATGGCAGTCCACGTCAAAGGTGGGTCCACATGATGGATGATGGTCATTGAAGGTGGGCCCACATGATGGTTAGTTGATATCAAATATGGGCTCACATGATGAACAACCCATAATGAATGTGGGGCCCACAAAGAATGGTCCACATCAAGGAGGGCCCACATAATGGACGGAGTGGGCTTTACGTGATGGATGGGTCACATAAAAGTGTGGCCCCTCGTAATGGACAATTGACATCAAGTGGGCCCCACCTAATGGGCGGTCCACATCCAATGTCTCTCATGATGGATGATCCATATCCAAAGTGGGCTGTGTTATGGATGATTTATATAGAAGGTGCACCTCACATGATGAATGGTATATCAAAATTGGGCCCCACATGATGAACAATACACTTCAAAGGTAGGGCCCACACTATGGACACATCAAATGTGGAGTCGACGTGATGGTGATAGGTAATAGACATTGATAGGCCCCACATAAAGGACAATTAGCATTGATGCTGGCCCCACATGATGGACAGTCCACCCAAACTACCATTTGGATTGCTCTTATGTTTAAGTTGTTGTAATATTTTAAAATGACATCGACTACCCTTAAAAAAACTCTTGTTTAATAGTTTTACCAAACGTGCTTATTTTAAATAAGAGTTTTTTTTAAAAGATTTTACCAAACGGGCTTATTTAAAACAAGAGCTAGAATAAAAAGAGCTTATTGTAGTAGCTCTTATTCAAGAAGTTCTTATTGAATTAGAGTAGAGATGCCAAACGCTCTAAGGCTCTTATCTCTAAAGAATAGATCTTAAACCATAATAGCATTGTTAAAAATATCCAATTTAAAAAAAAACAACTTCACATTTTGGAAATAAGCAAATAATTTCTCATCAGTAGATATGTTAATAACTTCTATAGATGAAGAGATAAGGGGGCATCAATAAATATTATAAACACAGGGTGCAGATTGAAAAGTGAAACGCAAAAAAGAAAAAAGAAAAGAAAAAAAGGAAAAGTAAAAGAGAAAGGATCTGTAGTCCCTGCTAGCTGGCCCATGTGGATATGAAGCTTGACTAGCTTAGAGAGGTTAGGGCCCACCATGGCCCACCCCTTTTTTTTCCTATGATTTGGATGTAAACATCAACCACTCAACGATTTTACCTGTCCATGATTAAATGGCTAGGATTATTCGTGGCAATTTATCCTCTTGCATGGCCCACTCGCGAGTTGTGGATCATCCAATGGGTGGCAACGGTCCAGATTTGAGCCAAAATGTTAGCCAAAATATTCTTTTAGGTGGGCCTATTTGCAAAACGTGGGCTGGGCCGTCCATTTATTGATAGGGTCCAAATCTACCTGTTATACTCATTAGGAAGTCCACCCCCTCACTAAATCTATAAACGGTTTGAAGAAAAGCATTGCTAGTGGTACACATCGTTCACGTGTGGATCTTCTGATAGGTATACTGTTCTTATTTTTTTCAGTGCGATATATTCATTGTGGGCCCACCTTATGTACGGATCAGATTTTTAACGATCATCCTATTTTAGTATATCTTTGGCGCATGAATGTGAGTGTGGACAGAGGGTGCACGCATTGATGGCACTTGCCACTTGCCAGGCATCCCACTGATTCATCTTCATCCCATGCAACAAATCGAGTTCATCTTGCTCTGTCGCGACTACGGATACATTGTGTGTCGCAGCTTACTAGGGCCCAAATTCTAGTGGTCCGATGATCGTAACCGTTAAATTTGTGGAATCTATCTTTGCAGATCATCGAAAGAAATTTTTTGAAGGGAGAATTGTTATATAACTTTGTATAGAACGATTTCAAAACAGCGAAAGGAAAATCTTTGATTCGAATCAAAGGTTATGATCATCACTGAAGAGTGATTTTGTGAAATTAGATTATTCATGGAATTAAGTAGAATATGGACGGTTCGAATCATTGGACCATCTTATCATGTGGGCCAGTGGGCCGCGTCACACGGTGGACTCTCAGTCGCGCCAGAGGCAAAGAGAACTACACGACCAATCACTACTCCTGTCCTCCATCACACCACCTGAAAGCTACGGCGATTCGCACGAGGAGAAATTGTCGAGGTGATTCGGGCCCGAGTCTGCGAGATCTGGACCGCCCATTAGCTGGGGCCAACGTAGAAGACGCCTTGGTCGACAAACTAGACCGTCAATCTACTCATCAAGCCATCCTACGAGAGGGAAGTGGACGGCCAAAAAGTAGCCCAGCAACAGCCTAGATCCAACGCAGACGTGGGGCCCACCTGTTGAGTGGACCAAAACGGATATTGGGATTTACATCCACGCCCGGATCCACCGAGGTCGGTGGATCCCTGACCGTGGGGCCCACCCGGATGTATATGACTTACATCCACGCCGTCCACGTCTTGACATCTCGTTGTAGGGCATGTGTCCCAAAAAAATGAGCAGGATCCAGGAAACAGTGGTGATTGACGATTAAAAACTTCCTGTGAGCCACAAAAGTTTTGGATGAAGCTGATATTTTTGTGGTCCCTTCATCCAGGTCTTTGGGACTTTATCAACAGGTTGGATGGAAAATAAACATTCCAGTGGCCCCAAGAAGTTTTTAATGGTTGGTATTCAATCACCACTATTTCCTGAGGTACGGTCCATCTAAGATTTGGATCTGCTTTATCTTTTGGAGCATTTCCTAAAATGATATTTCAAAACGAATGGACGGTGTGGATGTAGGAAATACATCAAGGTGGGCCCCACAGTCAGGGATCCACAGAAGCCGCGCCCATTGGGACCCGGCACGTGCACGTTGGGTCCCACGGAACTCCCACACGCGCGCCATGTCGGCACGTTTGCCGTGATTCCCCTTCCCCGTTCCGAATCCCACTTCTCTTCTTCAGTCCTCTCCCTCACGCACAGACAGTAGAGAGAGAGAGAGAGGGAGAGAGATGAAAGCCCTCACCAGCCGCGAAATCCTGACCGTCCCTCTACTCGTAAAGATCTCCGTCTTCGCTCTCACATCCATCGCCTTCTTCTACCTTGGCAAGCACTGGTCAGAATCCGACGGCTTGCAGCCTCTCCCCTTCTTCAGCAGCCGCCCATCCCAACCGTCTATCTCCATCTCTCCAAATGCCAACAGGCAGTTCGACATCTCCTCCCTCATCTCCAACCAATCTGACCCTCCTCAGTCGTCCGATCCGACCCTCCTTCCCCCTCCTCCTCCCCCAGATCGATTCGGGATTGTCGATGAGAACGGCACGATGACCAACAACTTTGATGTCGGCGGCGTCGGCCCTGATCCGATCGAGAGTTCGGAGGATGGCAATTCGACGGCAGAGAATGAAGGAGACGGCAGCGAGGGTCCTAGGGTTAGGCTTGCAAGGTTCCAGCTTTGTAATGAGAGTATGCGGGAATATATTCCTTGTTTGGATAATGCGGAGGCGATCCAGAAGCTGAAATCGACGGAGAAGGGGGAGAAGTACGAGCGGCATTGCCCCGAAGAAGGGAAGGGTTTGGATTGCTTGGTCCCACCACCGAAGGATTACAAGACGCCGATCCCGTGGCCCCAAAGTAGGGATGAGGTAAATTTCTTTGTGTTGAGCATTGCAGTAGGGGCCCACCTTTCAGTGATCCGAACTGTTTGTCTGGTGATGCTGGACAGAATTGTTGCATTGGACGGTTGTAGCCATCCATCGAGCAGCTTGCAAATGGACAATTGACGAGAGAATGTGGTCAGCTGTCCATATGTAGCTTAAACAGAGCTGCAGATTGGACTGCTTGGATTGTTCGGTGGAAGTGGTTTTGGGTCCATTGGTTATTCACAGCATGGTTTGCAAGCTGAACAATCTCTATTGCCAATATACGGGCCCCAATTTGACTTGATAATATTTGTTTCTTTGCTGTCAATGCTGAATCGCTGATTGTTCAAAATGCAAGTTGCCTTCTTAGTAATAAATCATTCTTTAATTATAAAAAAAGATAGAAAGAAAGGTTGCTTTGATAATGAAACCATGCAATCATGCTCGGAGCATCACAGTCGTCGTCGTCATCTTCATCGTCGCTCATTGTCGTGACCATCACCTTGATCATCATAATCACCACCATAGTTGGCCTATCATATGAATGATCTTGATTGATTAAAGATGGATCCTGCCTGTCCAGAATATTGTAGGAATGAAAATGGCGGAAATTCGAGCTGAACTTTGTATAAGACCTTTTTTTGCACACAAATACCCTTGATCACTGAACTTCCCTGAAATTAACCCTCAGTTTACTTTCATTGAATAATGGGCTTGACGACAGACACGTTTCATACTTGGTAGAACTGTAGAATGTTCGTGAATGGGCTTGCAAGATGTTTGATTTGGTACTCTTCATTAGATTGAAATGTGATGGCCGGAGGTGACTTTTCAACAGTCACTAAGCGGGCTTCACCAGAAGGATTTCATTCCATGGGACTTATCCTTTGTATTTGATGAGATCTGGGTGTTAGCTTCCTCATTAAACATCTCGTCCAATCAAGTTGCCTGAGAAGATAAGTGCGAAAGCTGATTCCTTTGCGAAAGGAGTCACTAAGAGCTACTTGTAGGGTGTTTTCTTATGATGTACCTTTCTATTTATAATTCCTTGATTTCTGTCAGAAAATGCAAACACGTGTGAATTGACTAACATTTTTTAAAAAAAGATTTTAGGTAATTTATACAGTTTTGTTACGTTTTTTCAGAGAAAAAACTTAAAATAGTCTACAATCCTTCTCTTCTCTTTGATTCGATTTGGCTGTTTTATGATTCTACAATCCAGTCTGAATTTCAGATCATTGAATTAGACTATCTCATCGAGCTCTTGATGTATGAGTGCCTTCTTGAAATAGGATTAAGCATTTTACAGGTTGTATTCAATTTACAGCTAGCCATGTCTGTCCTGTACTGCTTTGTTGAAACTTAAAACTTTAGAGTGCTTACTCTCCCATGTCATTATGTACTTAAAAGAAAAGGGAAAAAAGAAAGAAAAGAGAAAAAGAATGACAGAATCTTTTAATTCTCACAGGTATGGTACAGCAATGTACCACATCCACGTTTGGTCGAAGATAAAGGAGGTCAGAATTGGATTTCAATAGACAAAGACAAATTTAAATTCCCAGGTGGCGGAACCCAGTTTATACATGGAGCAGATCAGTACTTGGATCAAATGTCTGAGGTTTACTGCTCATCCAAATCTCTATTGGATTAAGTGAGAAATGTTTTAAGATCTCCTAATCTAGTCCGTCTAACATTGATGTTTGATTTCTCATCGTCTGACCTGAACATGCAGATGGTACCGGACATTGCATTTGGTCATCATACAAGAGTTGTCTTGGATGTTGGATGTGGAGTAGCAAGCTTTGGTGCTTTTCTGGTTTTGCGGAACGTGACTGTTTTGTCTGTAGCCCCGAAAGATGTTCATGAGAACCAGATTCAATTTGCTCTTGAACGTGGTGTTCCAGCTATGGTGGCAGCTTTTGCAACACATCGTCTGTTGTATCCAAGCCAGGCTTTTGACTTGATTCATTGTTCAAGGTGTCGAATTAATTGGACTCGTGATGGTGAGTCTCAATTAGAAATTATACAGTCATTTTAAAATGAGAAGGTCTCAAGTCCAACCAGATTACTCTAGTTGTGGTCTACTCAGCGGATAACTTCCAACCTTTCATGTGTGTGACATCCTACTCGTCTAATATGTTTGCCCCATCATGAAGATCATGTTGTGCAAAAATCTGCCATATCCACTCATCAGGTGGACTACACTTGTATTGTGCTATTTTTCATGGTTTGGCCAACCTGATGAGTAGACATGGCTGATTTGCACTAGGTGATCCTCATGGTAGGGCCAACTTATTGGAAGAGTTCGATTGGACATGTACTTAACAGGTTGCAAGTTATCCGCTGAGTTACCATACCTTGTGGTCCAACCGATTGGACTACTGACCTTCTCTTTTAAAATATGTTGTAAAGTTGATCAAGTTGCATGGATCTCGTGCGATTTCCTTGGTTAACCATGACATCTCGCAAAAATGTAGTTTCTTGGCAGTATAATATATTGCAGTGGCCTTTTTTTGGTGAAACTTCATCGTTTTTTCTTTTTAATGGGAAAAAATCACTTTAATCATTTCTCCTTGTTCCTTGGGCATCCTGTTCATGGTTCAGAGGTTGGGTGTAGAAGTCTTATGGAGGCTGTCTATCTTTGATAGCGAGACGGGCTTGCTATGGTTGATTTTGAATTCAAATTCCACTCAACATGAAAAGTTGGGGGTTTGATCCTCATTGTTGATCATGATCCATGCCTGTCAGTAGTCAAGGTGAAACCCTATTCTAGTCCTAACCATCCATTCTAATCCCAACCATCTATTTTAAAAAACATTGATAATCATCATCATCATCATCATCATCTAAGACTTATACCAATTAATTGGGGTAGTCACATGAATCCTGTTTTGGCATTCCACTCTATCAAGGGCCATTACTTCAATTAGACCATAGGTCATTGAGTCTTCTCTTACTATCTCCATTCACGTCCTCTAAGGCCCTTCCCCTTGCCCTTTAGGCCTTCAACTTGTACCAACTCACTCCTGATTGGCGTGGTTTCTTGTATCTATTGCACATGATCAAACCATCCAAGTCTACTTTCCCTCATCTAACTTGTTGATTGTAATAACCTATGTAATAGACTATTAGATAAAGCTTGATTGTTGTTAACCCATGTAATAGTCTGTCACATTATGCCTGTGGGAGTTTTGCATTCTCATTGTTGGTCCCCAACCTGGATAAAGGAGGGTTGCATTAGGTTGGCAGTTGGTGTCGAGCTTATGCCATAACTTTCATCATGAATCCAAACAAATATGATATTTTAATAAAATATTGATGATGACTAAAATATCCTTAGACCCCATCACAACCATGCAGCCTGTTTGTCAGTTGTTTATCACTAAATTGTCGGAGGTGGAAGATCTTGCGTTTGTTTGCAAGCTAATTCAGTAGTCTCTCAAACAGGACCTGTTTTTTGTCATTCAGACGTCATTTTGTACCCAAAAAGTGGCTAGAAAAATAAGTGATAAAAATAAAGGTGCCTATGGACTGTTGCTAAATTATTGTCCATTTTCTATAAGAAAAAACTACTAAGCATGTGAAACCCTCCAATAGTGTGGAACATGCGGGCTCGGAGATCAATCAAACCATCATCTGTCATGTTTGAGAATTGATTGTTTAACATTATTAGAAGCTTTCATCTACTTAATTTATACAGATTTGTCAGAATTCTCTTGCAGAGATGGAATGTCAAATTTCTAATGTTGGATTGCTTTAATCTCTTTTATCTCTGTAGTACTAATCCCTTTCTTTTCTTTTCTTTTTTGTGTTTTTTTTTCATGGGTGAAGATGGAATTTTGCTTCTTGAGGTAAACAGGATGCTTAGGGCGGGAGGGTACTTTGCTTGGGCAGCACAGCCAGTTTATAAACACGAAGAGAGCCAAATAGAAGCATGGAAAGGTCAGTGCATAATTCTGTAATGCTAAATCTGTTTGCTCATTTTCCTCACCTTTTGGAATAGAATAGCCATTGCTAATCATCTTGGCATGCAGGCCTATGGGCCATTTGGTGCTGGATGACTTCTCATCCTCCATTCCCTTGCACTGCTTGCTTTGTAGCCTTGTTGTTTGGTTTATAATACATTGGTTGCTACCATTAAAGAAAGTAGTCACTGCCAATCAAGAGAGGGAAAGTAGAGTTCATGTATTGGGAATTCTCTCGTAGTTTACTGCATTCTTTGTTTCTCTTGTTGGCTTCTTTCACAGTTTGAACTAATCTTTTAGGAAAGTCTACTCAAAGGATCTTTTCTATGTTTTTATTTTTCTATTTTATCTTTTCTCTAGTTATAAAGCTAAATTAACAGATTTCTTTCCTCTTGTTGTCGATTCGATGCCCACTTGTCTCAATAGCAATCTTGAAATAGCTCTCTGCATTCGGTTCCTTGTTTTGGTGGATGCATGGGAGAATGTCTCAGAGATCGCATGAGAGTCAATTCTGATGTTTCTCAAATTGTTTTGCAGCATTCATAAAGAGGTTTTGTTGGTCGCCATATGATTCAACCTGTGAAATTCAATTTCCTCATTAATCTTTGATCAGTAAAGGCTTGTTGCTGCTGCTACATCATCTATTAGGGCTTTGAATGGGCTGGGCTGGGCTGTAGGGCTTGGCCTGCTTCAGGCCGGGCTTGGGCTGAATAATAGGTGAGGGCTGGACCTGGGCCTAACATTAAGCCCATTTATTAATCAGGCCGGGCTCGGGCTGTGTCTAAAAGCCTGTCAACCTGGCTTGAACCCAAACCATCCCACGCTGTACAATGTTTCAACAGCATTATTTTTTTCAATATCATGTGTGATTTTGCATGCCAAACCAACAGCCTAGATCTTTCACGGCTTGGTCTGGGCTTGGACCCAGGCCATGCACAATCATCATGGGCTGGGCTCAGCCCTCTTTGTTTTGTCCTGTCATGGGTCTGGGCTGGGTTTTACTTTGGGGCGGGCTTTGACAGGCCTTGGCCCAGCCTGAACCCGGTCTGTTGACAGCCCTTTGGTCCATCAAGTGATGGAATTTCTTTCAGATCCTTGTTAAAAGAGTTACAGAAATTGCTTTGAGAATGCTGCATTGTCTAACCAGAATGTAAAAAGGCTCCATTGATATGACAAGAACATCTATGGAATTTAGGAAACACTGATTACAAGAGTTGGTGCTCCACCCTCAATATTCCTTGCTAATATTTCTTCACACCAACGGGTTTAAGTGTCATCTTTATTTGTGTTTCTATTTCATGTTCTGAAGTGCTCTGGTTTCTGTACAGTGATGGAGAACCTTACTACTCGTATTTGCTGGAAGCTTGTGAAGAAAGAGGGATACATTGCCATATGGCAGAAGCCTTTAAACAACAGCTGTTACCTCAATCGTGATTCGGGATCCCAGCCGCCTCTATGTGATGCAGATGATGACCCGGACCGTGTTTGGTATTTACAGTACTTAGCACCTATTGGTTTTCATTACTGCTTAAGATTAACAGGAGAAAATTCTAAATTTCCATGATTGTTCTAGACAATTTGTGCTATCGGAGGCTCTGCTGTGTTATGTTTGGGGTTAGGAACGTAGAGTAGCTAATAGCATTGTTCTAAAACTTGCTAATTTGACTCGAAACTTAGCTGACTCAACTCGACTCTGTGAGAAGTTGAGCCCTGTCTCTGGGAAACTCAGTCTGGACTCAGTGAGACTCGGAGAGTCAACTCGAAAACGAGTCGGCGTGACTCAAACCAAGTCAATTGCCTTAAGTGGTGGGATTTGATTAAAAACTAAACATGTAAGGAGCGAGATTCAAACCTCCAACCTCAACTATGGAGACATTGACCTTAACCAATGAGGTATCTGTAATGTTGTTGCTTTTTGGTTATGTTTTATATTACTTATACGAGATCTATCTATTTTAAACATCTATCAACAATCTTAATATTTGCCATTTATAAATAATTAAATATCAAGTCGAGTTGGGTCGGGCGAGTCAACCCCACCCAGCTGAACATTGAGTCGAGTCGGGTTTTTGGGTTTTTGATCTATGACTAATAGAGAGCTGTGTGAGACAAGGCTTCGACATTATTTAATTTTTCTTTAATTGTTTTGTCCCAAACACATGGATCCTCCAGCGCCAAATTTGCACAACTGGGGCCCATGGGTCAGTGATCCAGGCCCGTTATCTGAAGAGGCTCATCATGGTAGACCATAACCCAGTGAGCTCCCCAATGGGATGATCGTGACCCTTCGATTGGGGGCCTGAAAATAGATGGCATCATCCATTCATGGTGGGAGCCATTAGATCAACAAACTGGATCAGGGAACCATGTGCCTGCTGTTACAAACAGCAGGCCGAGAATACTATTCATATCATCAGGCCGAGAATCACATAGTTCATCGCCCCAGAATACTATTCATATCATCAGGCCGAGAATCACATAGTTCCTTTGATAAATGGCTTTTATGCTGAAGGATTAGAGAGACCCTGGATACATGATTTCATTATTTGCACAAAACATTGGAAGTCTTCAGGTCCTGTTTGGAAGATGAGGAATCTTCAGTTGGAAATTGTTGAATATTTGGCAGTCGATCTGTCTGATTTCAGGAAGGGCATCTAGACAGTGGGATCCACCTGATGATGGTTTGGATCTCAAACACACTTGCCATGTAGCCACATTGGGCAGTGTGTAGATGCGCTCCCTATTGCACGTGTGTGGGCTCTAGCAAACCTATAATGTTTTTTTTATCCATCCATCTTTTCAAAGCTTTGGTTTCTCAATACAAAGATTGTAACTAGTTCGTGTCGTTCTTTTGCAGGTACGTTGATCTGAAACCATGCATCACCCGCCTTCCTGAGAAGGGATACGAAGCAAACATTACAACATGGCCTGCACGCCTGCATCATCCACCAGACAGGCTGCAGACTGTAGAGATGGATGCGTACATAGCAAAAAAGGAGCTCTTCAAAGCGGAATCGAAATTTTGGGATGACATTATAACAAGCTTTGTCCGCGCTTATCATTGGAAACAATTACAATTGCGGAATGTTATGGACATGAGGGCTGGGTTTGGAGGGTATTGCATTCTCACTCTTGTTGCTTCTCCCATTACTTATTACGTAATATCCCCAACCTGAGGATACCATACATTTCTATATTTCCTCGACCTGAGGATTTATATCCTCTAGTCGTCAGTTTTTATCGATGGGGCCCATTGTTCAGTAATTTTGATCCAAGGGCTCAATGAATCATGCTCCAAAGATCTCCTAATGAGATGGTCCTAAACCTCGATTGGTGTCCTTGAAATAGATGGTTATAAAAAAAATGCTGCAATGATCCACATTCTACGGAAAAAAACGTCCATGGGCGTGTTTGGATTGGGGGTAAACTAGGGGAAGGAAAGGGAAAGTGAAAATGTAATATAAGAGGATGGTAAATTGACATCAGCACTAAGGGAAGGAAATCCTTATCTTCTAGTCGTCAATTTTTATCAGTGGGGCCCATTGTTCAGTAATTTTGATCCGAGAGCTCCACTTTGGATGAACCATGCCCCAAAGATATCCTAATGAGACAGTCCTAACCCTTCGATTGGTGTCCTTCAAATGGATGGTTAGAAAAAAAATGCAGTAACGACCCACATTCTACGGAAAAAACATCCATGGGTGTGTTTGGATTGGGGTTAAACTAGGGGAAGGAAAGGGAAAATGAAAATATAATATAAGCGGATGGTAAATTGACATCATCACTTAGGGAAGGAAACCTTTTGCACTTGTTTGTTTTAATACAGAAAAGTCCTGAAAAATGCTTTATTTTATAATAATAATAATTATTATTATTTGCTTCTTCTAGTGTCAAAATGCTTTTCCTTTGCATATTCCAGTTTTATTTATTTATTTATTTATGACACACACCACATTGTGTACTCAAACCCATGACCTTTGTGTTGAAACTCTTGTGAGTCTGCCACTAAGCCATGAGTAGAGACCCCATTTTCCCATATTTGGGTTGCAATCTTCAAAGGAAAATGTCTTTCCTCTCCATTTCCATTTAAAATGTCGCATCATAGGTAAATCTCTTTTCCCACCAATTGACTTTTTGAAAGGGGGAAAAAAGGTTTTTCTCCCTTGCTGAAGAAATTTACTTCTCTTTTTATGTTTCTCAAATGGAAGAGATGTCACATCAAAGGAAAATTGTCTGCTTTCCTTAATGTTCTTTCGTTTACCTTCAATCCAAACACATAGATGTCTAGAATTTGGAAGGGTTTGGAGGCATTTCCTCCCAATATGGAACCCATCAAATCAACCATCTATATCACACTTTACCATGGGTCTCACTTGTATAAACTGAAAACCCGAGGATGATGTATACGCTTTCAGGTTGAGGATCATATAATTGTGCTGTGCTGTAGACACATTGTGAAATCACCAGCTGCAGATGTTCTTCTGTTCCTCGATGGATAAATACATATTCTATGACTCATGTTTCCCCTTCATTGCAGATTTGCAGCTGCATTAATTAATAATCATTTCGATGCCTGGGTGATGAATGTCGTTCCTACTAGTGGGCCCAACACCTTGCCTGTCATATATGACCGTGGGCTTATAGGAGTTACCCATGATTGGTATGTCCTACTTCTATACACCATCCTGTCTTTACCATTACATAAGGGTGCGCTTGGTTGAACCGAATATCATGAAATTTCATGATTAATCAGTCCAATTAGGTGCAAGTTTCTTGGCATTTCATGAAATTTGGTGCAACCAAACACGGCCTAATGCATGAAAAATCCATTCCGACCATTTCCTGCTTAGAACTAATTAGTCCATATGCGATTGGAAACATAATCAATTGAGACTATCTGTCGTTCGATTTTGTACACAAAATATAGATTTCTCCTTCATTTTGGCTTGTTTCCTCTGACATTTCCCCAGGTGTGAGCCGTTCGATACATATCCAAGAACTTATGACCTATTGCATGCATCGGGCCTCTTCTCCATAGAGCGGAAAAGGTAAGCTAGTCATGGAGCAAGGAACCATCAGTCTTGAAACTTGGCACGTGTATAGTTTGCTGATGTACATGATTCTTGCTCATGGAGCACATGGTTTTGTAGTCTAGATCAATGATCGAATGAGCCCCACCATGGATGAGGGATGGCCCAAAAGATCTTCCATATCGCAATATCTGAACCCTTTGGATGTGTCCTCCAAATAGAAGGTCATGGAGAAAATGGTCGAATGATTGTGATCTTCTCATATGGGAGACTCCCATCCATAGCGGGGTCCATAAGATCAATGCACTGGATCATATCCAATCACGACCCATCTACATGCATGGAATCTTGCACCTAGAGCTGCACACAAGCTAAGCTCAAGTAGAGCTTTACAAAGCTTGAACTTGGCTTGATTAGTGCCCCATTGAGCTTGAGCTTGGCTTGGCTTGAGCATCGAGCTCAAAACAGCCGCTCGAGCTTGGCTTGCTAGTCAAGCCGATCGAGCTTTGTTCGAGCCAAGCCGATCGAGTTCATCGAGCCAAGCCAAGCCAAGCCAAGCCGAGCTTTGTCCTTGTATATATATGAGCGTATAACTACAAACTAAAACAATTTGGCATTCTACCCTACCCAACCCAACCCAACCCACCCCACCCCACCCCACCCCACCCCTACCCTACCCTGGCAACCCACTCGACCCAAACCCTACCTACAAGACCCACCGACCTGACTCAACCCAACCGCTGACCCCAACCCAACCCAACCTAACCAGCTGACCCGACGGCCTCCCCAATCCAACCCAAAAGAAAAACCCTCCAAAAAAACCCCACATTTGGCATTCTCTATTTCAAAAAAAAAAAAAAAAAAAAACAAAAGAACAAAAGAAAAAAAGAAAAAAAAGAAGAAGAAAAAAAAGAAGCCTACCTGGTCCTTGTTAACGGCCTGGGGGGTGTGTCGCGTGTGTTCCATCCGCGTTCGCTGTTGCCTACTAGGTCGGGAGTCGGGACTCACTTGTTCGCCTGGTGCGGTGGGGACGTGGCGGGCTGGGGTCAAGTAAGGTTTTGAGAGTGAGAGTGAGAGGGAAATGACAAATGATCGGGCAGTGGGTTAGGTTAGGGTTTAGAATTTTAAGTTTTTATTTTATTTTATAACTTTATTATATATATATATATATATATATATATATAATGTACGAGCTCAAGCCGAGCCGAGCCGAGCCGAGCTTTATTCGTTTTCAAACAAGCTTCCTAAATCGAGCTTGAGCTTGAGCTTGGTTGAACTGGCCTACGAGCCAAGCCAAGCTGATCGAGCTTTTTGAGCTAGCTTGGCTTGTGTGCAGCTCTACTTGCACCCCAGCATAAGGTGGATCTATCGTGGAAAGTTCATTTTCACACCTTGTATATTCGACGAAATGGATTTTCCCTAACATTTTTTTTAATTGTTTGTCTGTCAATTCCAAACAGATGTAATATCACTAACATCTTGCTTGAGATGGATCGGATACTAAGACCCGGGGGGCATGCCTACATCCGCGACTCTGTATCAATCATCAGAGAAGTTAAGGAAATTGTAACGGCCATGGGGTGGAGGGCGACCATACACGACACATCTGAGGGCCCCTATGCAAGCCGAAGGGTGTTAAGGTGCGATAAGGAGCTTCTGCGTGCTTGAATTCAGCAAACTCTGAAAAGAAAAACCCCTCTTTTTTCTCCTTCCTTTTTTTGTGGGAAAGAAAGAAAAAAGAAATCAAGCAAAAGAGCAAAGCGCATCTTTGCAGAGTGTATCAATGGCAGTGCCGCTGATCAGGCATGTGTAGTATTTTTTTAATTTATTTTTGGCCAATGATGTATCATTTAATTTTCTATAGTTCGATGTCATGCTACTTTTTTCTTCATATAATTTGTGCTCATGAATTACATAATTAAGATTGATTGCTTAATAAGATTTAGATAGTCTTTTGCCATGATTTCATGATTTATTTAAATTTCAATTTGGTTGGGCTCGACCAGTACCTGACTGGTCCCACCTGATAGTTAGGTCGGCTTGCATCGAGTTGGGATGTGGTCGAGTTGGAAATCCTCAACCTGGTCCTAGGTTGGTTTGGGCTTGGGTTGAAGCCTCGGGCAATTAGATTCGGATCCCTGGGTGAGTTACATTTGACAATTTTACCTATGCAATTAGTTATGAGAAGGTTTAAAGTGACATGACAGCGAAGAGTGGATATCCGAATATATCCGGGGGTATTTTGGTCATTAGCAAGGTCTCCGCGCTTATAACCTACCGTTCAGATTTTACCTACTCCAGTAGCTTGCCATTTTCACTATTTTCTTGTGAGTAGCTTGCACCCTCTTTTTTGGACGTGAATTGGGTGCTACCCCCACCAGGACCTATCTATAGATGGATGGTCCTGGTAGGGGCTCTGTAGGGCCCACCATGATGTATGTGTTTTATCCATGATGTCCATCAATTTTGAGAGAGAATTTTAGCACGTGAGCCAAAAAAGGAGGCATATTGAAGATTCAAGTAGACCATACCAAAGGAAGCAGTGGGGATTGAACGCCCAATTTTGAGAGAGAATTTTAGTGCATGAGCTAAGAAAGGAGGCATATTGAAGACTCAAGTGGACCACAACGAGGGAAGCAGTGGGGATTGAACACCTACCTTTGAAAACCTCTCTGAGGCTATGGAAGTTTTGGAGCCACGGAAGTTTTGGATCAAGCTAATATTTATATTTTTCCTTCATCCAGGTCTGTGATAGGAATGAACAAGTTGGATGGCAAATAAACATCATGGTGGGCTTCATTATTGCCACTGCTTCCTTTGGTGCAGTCCACTTGAGCCTTAGATCTGCCTCCTTTTTGGGCTCATGCCCTGAAATGATCTATCAAAATGGATGGATGGTGAGGATAAAACACATACATTATGGTGGGCCCCACAAATCCCCTCCTAGGACCATCCTCTCTAGCTAGGTCCTGGTGGGGTAGTACCAAATCCACTTCCCTTCTCTCTCTCTCTCTTCTCTTTCTCTCTCTCTGTACTCCGCGTTCGTGAGCTTGCAGTGACTCATGCCGGTCCCGCCCTGGTCTGAGTTGACTCGAACGAGTAGGCAATCCATGTGAAAAGTGTTGTGGACTTGCCGCACGTGGATTGTTGAAAATCCCATGTTGGCATTTGTGTATAAAGAAGAAAACCAGATTATTGGATGTTCCCTTGAGCGGCATGATCGCTCATAGCGGCTCACTGAATCAATGGTTAGGATCTAGTGCTTTTCTACGGACAGTTGTCTATATGTAACTAGACGTGATTGTAGCCATACGTATGAGATATCCATCTCAGAAGTGGCTTGCTTAACTGGAAATGGGCCCTCTGTGGCTGCCATACATGTGGCTGTAGGGTCTGCAATCTCAACGATCCATGTCAGATGGGTCCTGCTGCAGGTGGGCCATGGCTCAAATGTAAATTAAAAAAAGAAAAAAGAAAAAAGAAGGGTTGGTAGCCCTGAAAATTGGCAGTTGCAAACGATCAACATTGACGGCTGTGGACATTTTGAACGGTACGTGTCTGATGGATGCTGGATCATCTATCTCACTTTTGTGTAGATAACTTCGGAGTCTAAACTGCATTATCCAGGCTTGCGACAGTTCGGGGAGAAGTTGCATTTGTTGAGAAATATCTCCGCTAGGATTTTGATAAAATCGAGGAAATCTCCTCTCTTTTGGACGTGCTTTGGGCCCACTATGAGGCATGTGTTTTATCCATGCCGTACATCCATTTTGCCGTATCATTTTAGAGCATGAGCTCAAAAATCAGGCAGATAAAAATCTCAGGTGGACCACACTACAGGAAACAGTGGTTATTGAATGACCACCATTAAAAACTTCTTGGGGGCCACAAAAGTTTTGGATAAAGCTGATATTTGTATTCTCCCTTCGTCCAGGTCTTTGTGATAGGTTGTATGACAAGTAAATATTAAAGTGGGCCTAGGAAGTTTTCAATGGTGAGCGTTCAATCACCACTGTTTTCTATTGTGTGGTCTACATGAGATCTGAATCTGTCTCATTTTTGGGCTCATGATTTAAAATAATGAATCAAAATAGATGGACGGCGTGGATAAAACAAATACACGATTGTGGGGCCCACATAGAACCGTCCAATAGCCATGTATCTACTAACAGTGTCAGTACGCAATTTTTAATGGTGAAGCATTCAATCACTACTGTCTCCTGTAGCGAATTAGGTGTTGCCCATCCTTAAAAGAACAGGGAGAAACGGATGAACGACATGGATATATATAAAATCATCAAGGTGGGCCACACGGTAGGGGTATCACCCACAAAGCTGTTACCTGGGTAACACCTAATTCGCTCCCTCGTTCCATGGAAGCATATTGCCGTACTGAGTAAACTCTATGGGTCCATCATGATTTATATATTTTATCTACTCTGTCCATCCATTTTACAAGATAATTTTAGGGCTTTAGGCAAAAAAAAAGAAGCATATCCAAAGCTCAAATGGACCACACCACGGAAGGCAGTGTGAATTGAACGGCTTTAAGCAAAAAATGAAGCATATCCAAAGCTCAAATGGACCACACCACATAGGCACTGTGAATTAAACATCAACCATTGAAAAATTCTTGGGGGCAACAGAAATTTTGGATCAAGCTCATATTTGTGTTTTCCCTTTATCCATGTGTGATCTTATGAACAGGTTGATGACAAATAAACATCACTGTGGGCCATAGCAAAGTTTCAACTGTGGAAATCATTCTTCCCATTGTTTCCTATGGTATGGTCCACTTGAGCTTTGGATATGCTTCAGTTTTTGGCTCAACTCCTAAAATGAGCTGTGAAAATGGATGTACGGCGTGGATAAACTACATACATTAACGGTGGGCCCACCAGAGTTTACCTTAGTAAGATAAAAGCGTAGTATGCAATCCTATTTGTCCTTGTACCACTAAATGAGTTAAATGGTGGAGATGAAGACATGCAACAAAAATTGTAAATGTTGGCCTAACCAAACAAGGCAAAGCCAGGCTCAACTTAGACAAGTAATCTGCATTTGAGCTTTTCACGCAACCAAACGGGCATCAACCAACGCCACCAGATCTGTGTGGGGCCACTGTGATGTATCTGTTTATCTACACCGTTCATCACTTTTTTAAGATTATGTTAAGGTATGGGCCCAAAAATGAGTCAGTACTCATCATGCAAACGGTCCTCATTACCAAACCACAGGTCCAATGGTCAGAATTGAAAACACGCGTTCAACTTGTAAGTAAATTCGTCGTGTATCATATTATTCCCTATCATAGGTTCATTTTGCCACGTGTCACAGCCCATAAGAGCCCACATGCTGAGTGGTTCAATGATCGGAACCGTCCACGTGGTGGAATCTACGACATTTGGTCCACTAGAAAAAAAAAAATTAAGGTGAACAGAAGATTGTGATCATCACTTTATTCACGCGTTCAGAGTTCAAATCTAAAAATCAACGGTGAAGATCATCACTAAAGAGTGATTATATGGCATCATCTTATTTATGTAAGTGAGAAGATTATTAACGGTTCAAAATAATTGGACCATCTCAGCATTTGGGCTCCAGTAGGTGAGCGACACACGCTGGATTCTCTGTCGCGACGGAGAGAAAAGGTAGTTCCATTTTCCCGATTGCTCTCCCCTCCTTCCCTCCTATTCGCTGTATTGTTCTCCTTGCATTTACACGAAGTTCTCAGTCTCCTTGCATTTGCAGCCGTCCGTTTCACATCCCAGCAAAAATCAAGGTATTTTCCCATCTGATTTTCTTCTTTCTGTTTGATTTTCTCGTTGGATGGTTTTTGTTTGGATCGTAAACGGATGAGATTCAATCTGCTCTAATTTAGGGTTTTTTGTTTTCACTGTAAAATCAGCGTCTAGGGTTTGTACGGAGATGAATATTTGGATCATCGACCCTAGGATAAGCCACCATACTCGTGTTTTCAGGTTGTACAAGTGGGGCCCATGGTTCTATGATCGAGATCCATTCTGTAGTCTTCATCTTCGATGGACTATTGCCCAAAAATCACCCAGATATGGAAGATCCTAGCCACCAATCGTGGGACTATTTCCGTTAAATGTGGACCGTTGCTTTACTGGGTTGTACCATCAGGGAGGTCACTTTTTTGGGCTCAGTCCATCCATGACAGGTTGCATCAGATGAACGATCTGGATCGCTGAACTGTGGGCCCCACGGCCACCTGCTTGTACGCAGCGAGGGCCTTGGCACACCATGCATGTCCTGGGGTTGAGGATCCTCGATTCCTCTTTTTTTTTTTTTTGGACATGATGTTTGCTTATTTTTCATATTACAAAAAATGCTTTGATTATTTCACATTTTAAAAATGCTTATACACTGTTGTTTTGTGATATGACTTGTAAATGGAGATAATGCATGAGCAATAATAATGCAAACCCCGGAAGGGGAAGCAAATAGATCAAAGAAAAGAAGAAAGAGATTGTGGGAAAAAACCCAACAATTCTCTAGCCGAATGCTAGAGACCGTGAATGCAAGACTGTTAGCAAGCTCAACAGTCCTTTAGTCTTAAACTAGAGATCACCCCCCCCTCCAACAACTGCCATATAGAAACAAGAGAATTTTCATAAAAGAGAATATTATTCAACTATCTTATTCCACGGGCCCAGGCCTAATTTATAATTAGTCCTTACAATCTACAATAAAAACTATGGAATCTAAAAATAAAATTCCTAGCTAGAAAAGATGCGAAAAATAGGAAACTACCTAAATAAGAAGAATCTAAGATTACTTCTAGCCTAATATAAAGATATAAAAGGAAATTACCTAATGTAGAAATTTAAAAGAAATGGAAAGTAAAAATATTTCCTAATTTAGAGATTTGCCTAAAAATGAAAAGTGGGCCATTTCTTGTGCACACGTGTGGAACGTGCATGTGTGGGATGATTGCATCAAATTATAGTAATTCACATAAGAAACCCTAATCTTATCGACTATTAGAGTTGATTGGTTTCATCTCCTTTTGAGGCTATTTATATACTTCTAAAACGCTAGTTTTGACCGCCCAGGAAACAAGACTCATCATTATCATCATTATAACCTCATCCCAACTGTTGGGCTCGGCTTTACAAATCGGTTTTTCACCAATAATTCCTATCAAAGCCTGTGTCCTCGTTATGTGCGTGAACGGGCCAGGCTGAGGTTTGTGGGCTAAATACTCGGACCCAGGTCTAGTCCATTTCGCTATCTTATTATTTAGGGCCTGGCCTGCTAGTCAAATGCCCCTGCCACATCATTATCATCATTATCTAGGCCTTATCCTAACTAATTCATTTGGCTACACGAATCTTGTTTCATCATTACTAGCTTGAAATGTCAGATTGTTGGGAGTCGTGTGAAAGCTGTGGCCAAAGTTTGATGCCAGCTGCCAACTTCACACAACCAAGGTTTAAAGTATTATCCGTAACTGGTACATGTCACCTGATATCTGCTGATATTGTGCATGAACAGAAGGGTATATCGGCCATGTATTGGCCTGAAACAGTTGGATACAGGGTGATACATAATGTAAACCTCCTTTATTTGTGCATGTGACCGGCCATGAGAGCACAAAACTCCCACTGCTGGTATTGCATATGAACGATAAGGGTATATCGGCCCTGTATCAGCCTGAAACAGTTGGATACAGGGCGATACATAATGTAACCCTCGTTTATTTGAGCGTGTGACCAGCCATGAGAGCGCAAAACTCCCATTGGTGGAGTTAGTCAAGTATGTCTGCTTCATATGTTAACTAAGGCAGGCTGGGCCAAATGGAGCTGTCCTCACAGGCCTTCATGCTTTCTCAAGCCCGTGCCTGACCCTATTGATTACCACACCTCAAAACCCATGCCCAGGTCCAACCTGTGGGGGGCCTTTATCCTCAACCAAAATCCATCCTAAAGCGGGTTGGATCTGGGCTGGGGATGGGTTATCCTGGCTCATTTTGCACTAGTAATCCTCGGGAGGTCCCCTCACCCACCCTTTTCGAGTCCTTCAACCCTAATAAAGTTCCCTGCCTTTTTGGGGCATTCCTTTCGCGTTTTACTGTCACCCATGTGCCACACAGTATGAAATGGAAATTGAGTTCGAATAGAAGAAAATTGAATCTGAAACTTCAGTAGCAGATTCTAGCGGAAAATCAATTTGCATGTCTCAATTCTCCTTGCAATGAAGGAAGATAAACAGTTGTTCAATGAGGCTTCAGTAGTTTTAGGGCATCATAAAGTATAGAACTAGGGTTGGGCATCATGCCACTAGTTTTTGGGAGTATCACATCCCACAATCCTTTTTTTTTTTAATAACAGTGTGTCCCCGCCCACGGGGAGGGGAATCGTACTCGTGTCTATGGGGAGCAAACTCACGACCGAAGCCGTTCGCCCAAACCGTGACGGGTTAAAAAAATCCCACAATCTTCACCCATTGCAATTTAAAAGAGAAAAAAAGGTCCTTGAAAAATCATGTCTTATACCATACATAGGAATATGATCTAGCATATAGCCCCTTTACCATCTAATCTGCTCTCCCTATCACTTAACCTTTGTTGCCAATCCCTCCCCCATGCCATGCTATTAAAAAAGCAAAAAAAAGGAAAAAAAAGAAGAAAAAAAGAAGAAGATGGAGCCTGACATCACCCAATTGTATTGAAAAAGAAAAAAAATGATCCCAAATCACTTTAGCATACAGTGTATGGCCAGATGGCCCACCAACTCCACATCGCTAAAACACTGAATGCTTACACCGGGATTATCATATTTCTTTTCTGCAAGTTGTCCACTATAAGCACTGTCTTCTTATCCACCAATGGGACAAATGCTATGACACTTGAGGGGCCTCTGTGATACCAAAACCTCTGCTGTTGGATTTTTCGACTCCCTTGCATTTGGCATCCCAGCCACCTTGTGGGACCGAGAAGTTCCTAGACTTTTCCCTTTTCCAAACACATGCATCGAGGGAAGAAGGATATGGCAATTGCCTTTTGAAGGATCTCCAGCAGCCAGATCATGTCCTCCACTTCGTTGTTTGAGAGGTTTCTTGGACAAGGAGGCATCCGGACCACTTGGTCATTGTACACCTTAAACCAATTCAAAACAAGGATCTCCTGACATGAATACCATCTTCTACTGAAAAAGCAACCCCTTGTGGTTTGCAAAGGAATCATGTATGCATAGATCGTGGAAATATGCCTATACATTGTTAAAACATGCTTCAAGATTTCCAGCTTTGAAACAGCTATGGTGGATTAGCACCCATGCTATGAAGTTTTGTCTGCACAGGAGTTTGGTAGCCCCATGCATGCCTTTATGAAATACCTGTGCCAACCTGGCAAGTAATGTAGACGTATGTACCTTATTGCATTCAATGTGGTGATGCATTCCAATAATATCTCTATATGGATGTGTGGTTAATGTAGAGTTCCAAGGTCCCATACGCCTAATGCTGACACATGTCCCTATTTCCAAGTTACATGGCTTCCCTGTTGTTATCACAGTTTAAAAACTTGAAACTTGACTTGATATCTAGCCAGGTCGAGTTGACTCGATTTGACTTGACTCGATATCCAGTTGGGTAGGGTTGACTCGAAGACTCGATTCAACTTGACTCGACTTAATATCCAGTGGGGTCAGGTTGACTTGAATACTCGATTTGAGTCGACTCGACTCAATATCGAGCTGGATTGGTTGACTCGAAGACTTGATTCGACTTGACTTAACTCGATGTCCAGTCAATTCAGGTTTAACTTGAAGGCTCTATTCAACTTGACTTGATATATAATTTTTTACCCTTATATATACTCATCGTACCATGGAATCCCCAAAATACACCTTTAAAAAAAAGCTTACTTTTACACCTGCATGTGCTTTTTTGGGTTTTTATTTTTTATTTTTTTAGGGATGAAGATGCCCCTTACCCTAGAAATCCTTAAAGTTATGTTTTGAAGCTTGTAGTTGGCTCATCCCCAAAATCCTTCATCTTTGAAAACCTCCAAAATCCTTTGCCCTTAACCGAAAAACTTTCATAATCGTCAGAAATCTCGTCCTCTACGGCAATGTTACTTCTAAACTGAAGTATCATGCAAGCCTCGTGGGGTGATTTGAAGGGTTTTTAGCTGTGTATTCCTCTTTGGCAAGTATTGAAGCATCATCTTCGTTCGTCAACTTTATTTAATCTTTTTTTTAATTGGTGTCCAATTTGAAGAGTATCTATTTTGAAACAAACACATGTATTGCGTAATCCTTGGAGCAGAAATTAGTACAAATTTGCCATCGTGAATGATAGAAATTCGCGATTGAGAAAAATACAAATAATACAAAAAATAGGTTGCAAACCTGAGAAAATAGATGAGGATAGAACAAAATCGCTATTGTGTACATGAAAAAATAGATAGAGGCCTATACAAATCCGCGATCGTGAACAATACGTAAAATAGATTGCAAACCTGAAAAAATAGATCGAGGAAAGTACAAAATAGCAATTGCGAGATTGAGGATAGTGCAAATTTGCGATAAAAAACTAAATCAAAGATAGTACGAATTTGCGATCAAAAATTGGAAAACAGATAAAGCACAATACAAATTTGCAATCGCAAATAGTACACAATCTCAATCGCAAATAGTGCAAATTTGTGTCGTGAAAAGTCCAGATTTGCAATCGCAAACAATACGAATTTGCAATCATGAACTGGAAAGAAGTAATTGAGGAGAATATAAATTCGTGATTCGCGACACCCATTGTTTTACTATTGATGCATAAATACACCCATTTTTTGTAGGTAAATTTGTTTAAAGGTAACATGGGCTCGAACCCAATTTTTGCAGGTAATACGACCATATTTGCAGTTAATGGCTCCAAATCCATCTTATGCTTTTATGATGGTGAGTGGGTATACAAAAATGAAAGATTCTCGTATAAGGGTGGGGCCTCAAAATTTATTATTGTGAGTAATGAAATTACATATCAGGAGCTCGTAACTAAAATGCACAAGATCACAAAGACAACACTAGAGGAATATGATATTAGAATCAAGGTCAATTATGCTTGCATTTCACTCCAATCACTCCCTCCAACCGATATCATAGACGACGAAGATTTGTTGTTGTTTTTCTTAGTACGCGAAGAGCACCCACGACTCTGCGTACCATTGTTTATAGAGAAAGTGAGGTGTATAGCTGTTGCCCAAGAGGGGAGCACTCCTCATGATGATGCTAGATTTGGCTACCATGAGAAGGAGCATGACGACGACGAAGACTTTTTTGACAGTAGGTTTGGCTTCCATGGGGAGGAGCATGACGAGCAGGCCAGTGATCTATCAAACGAACATGCCCCAACATTGGATACTAATTTGGGGCTGGGATGTGCCGACGCCGCCTCACCTATGCAAAAGAGAGAAACTAGGTCCCTATCTGAGTGCATCAACGGTCGCTTAAATTAATGTCATTTATCTCATAGTAACTTCACTGTTCTCATGTAGGGTTGATATCCTTGGCTCATCAACCTCTCCGCTGAGACATACTCAACTGGTCGAGCTGTCTGTGCCATCTAGCTGCCTGACGAATGAAGAATATGCATGTTTAGATAATGATGCAAATGTCAGTGTGGATCTGTCAGGACATTCAGATGTAGTGGACGACACTAATGAAATAGCCGTCGGACAAATGTTTGAGGATAAGAGTCGGTTACAGATTATTCTAAGCAAGTATGCAGTGTGAAACCACTTTCAATACAAGGTCTTGTTTTCATGCAACCGAAGGTACACAGTTAAGTGTCTTGATGAAAATTGCGGTTGGAGGGTCCACGCGGCGAGAGTGGATGAAGATGGAGTATTCAAAATAAAACATATAGGTCAGAACACACATGTAGCATGCCTTGTGTTGGGAGAGGTCATCGCCAAGCATCCGGTAAGTTAATTAGTGAGATTGTTGTTAGCCGTGCCAAGGCGCGTTTGAGATGTAGGCCAAAAGAGATTATGCATGAAATGCAGGAGAAATATGGAATTGAGGTCAGCTACAAGAAAGCAAGGATGGGTATGGAGGTTGCATTAAAACAGGTAATGGGATCTAACGAAGTTTATATTACGAATAAAGCATTGATGGGCAGGGAGGGCGGGAGTCCTTTGTTGTTATGCAAGTCCCTTCCCTCATATGCTGGTACCCCACAGTCCCCTAAGGGGTACTTATTAAATTTTCCTAAAGAATCAATTAACTCAATGAAGTTTATATTACAGATTTTGTGTCTTTGTTCCTATGAGAATTTATTCTACACATGAGTAATGCCACCTGTTTGTCTGACTTGTCAAGGACTGAAATAATCTAATATATGTTTCTTTGGACCCTTGCGTGAAATATTTATTCTTAATCCTATTTCCTATCCATTGCCAAGACTAGGGATGGTAGTGGGTCCTGTCTCAAGGCCCATTCTCAGGGTGAAGTCCATCTCGGTGAACCTCAAAATGGTCCCCAAGTCAATTTGGAGGTTATCACTGTGCCTCCAGAGAAGGTGGTGGGTCAGTTGAGAGAGAAATTTAAAATTGGAAGGAAGATTTAACAAATACCCAAAAACAGGATTCCCCAAACATTCTTTTCTAGGTTCCCATTTATCAAAATTTGTCTTCAGAAGCTTAGCAATCTGAAGAGAACACTTTGCTGATGTTTGGATGGGCATGTACTCCACAATGGGAGCAACCTCTCCCCACTTCACTGGTTCTCTCTCCAATCACTGCAAGCCATGGTAGTGAAATTATTAACAAAAATAAATAAACAAAGAAAATAAAAAACTAGTATTGTTCTTGTTTGTGAATTTTTTTTGTTTGCGATTGTGAATTTGTACTATGAGCGATCATGAATTTGGACTGTTCGCATTTGTGAATTTGTACTGTTAGTGATCGCGAATTTGTATATTGTGCTTGATTTATTTTTCAGTTTGCAATCGCGAATTTGTACTGTTTGCGAAAAATCATAGGTTCTCGCGTGATGTTTTCAGTTGATAGCAAATATTTCTCAGTCACGGTTTATTCTCGATTCAAGGTCCAGGGTTTAGTTTTTTTTTTTTTTCTCCATTTTCTTCAACATTCCTCCATTAAACTTTCAAACGTACAACATTATCATAAAAAAAAAATCTAAATATCTTCAAACCTACAACATCGTAACAAAAATAAAAAACTTTGTTCTCACTTGATTATGCGGACTTTCATCCACCGAACGAAGCTCTTCTGAGAGTGTGGTTGGAATGTAGGAGAGTTTGCCGGAGAGTAGTAGTAAAAGAAGGAAGGTACTTCCGGAGAGAGCAGTCGAAATGTAGGAGAGCTTATCGGAGAGAAGTTGTGAAAGAAGTTTGCCAGAGATGGTAGATTGAACAGAAGAGAGTATCACGGAAGATGTCCTTTTCCTTCCCAAAAGGCGTAAAATGCCATTTTGCCTTTGAAAACATTTTCGACGCGGATTGTGTAGTGAGGCACTCACCACCCTTTACCATGATATGAAGACTTTGTGGGGCTCACCATGATGTTTGTATCTTACCCACGCTGTCCATTGATTTTGCTAGCTAATTTTTGGGCATGAGTCCAAAATTGAAGCATATCCAAAGCTTAAGTGGACCAAACCACTAGAAATAGTGAGAATTGATTGTCTACCATTGAAAACTTCTTGGGGGCCAAAGAAGTTTTGGATCAAGCTGATGTTTGTATTTTCCCTTCATCCAGGTCTTTGTGCCCTTATGAACGGGTTGGATGACAAGTAGCTATCACCGTGGGCCTTAGGAAGGTTTCAACGGTGGATGTTATTATCCCCACTATTTCCTGTAGTGTGGTCCACGTTAGCTTTGGATATGCTTCAATTTTGGGCTTATGCCCCTAAAATGAGTTGGAAAAATGGATGGATGGCGTGCATAAGACAACCCACAGAGTTTACTCAACATGCTATAGCGTGCTGACCTGAGTTACTCAGAATGCAATTCGTGTCCAAATGTTTCAAGTCTCAATGTAGGGGCATTTTCATGCTGAAAAATAAAAGAAACCAAAAAACGTGCAGGTGCAGAAAGTAAGTTTTTTAATTTAAAAAAGGGTTATATTTTGGGGGTCCCATGGTATGGTGGGTGTTTATAGGGAAAAACTCTATAATAATTAAACTAGGATTTAATTAAGCTAATAATAGATACCTAAAATAGTATGAAGATATAAATATGCAGTTTAAAATACAGATCCTGTCCATAGTCAGCTGGTAAATGTTGTTTCCAGCTTAATTGAGGTCATGAGTTTGAATCACACCGCCTGCACTTTGATTCTACTGAGAAGGCAATGAATCGATGAGCCAAGTTAAGTCTGAACCGAGTCAGACTTCTCTGCGATTTTGAGTGACTTGGCTCGGTTTCTGGCCAATTTGAGTTGACTTGGCCGAGTTTTTAAGTTGAGCCACCGATTTTTAGAATTATGGTTGTTATAGGTGGCATGGAATAAAAGGATTTGCAATATCATGGTGGTCAAAGCTGCAGCTTTTTTTTTTCATATATAGATTCTTGATTGTAGTCTGGATAAGGGCAATATCATGGTGGTCAAAGCTGCAACTTCGATTAAGGGTAATGAGACATGCTTTTTCTCACTTTTGTATGTGTTTTTAAGACTAAAATTTGTCAGAGGTTTTAAAATTAGAGGCTGGTTCTTCTGCAAGTACTCATGCAATAAGCTACAGGTTATTCATCCTTTTTTAAAAGTTCTCCACTTCCCAATCCATATGAATATTTACCCTGTACGCTATAGCTTGTGTGGGTACCACCATGTCGTTTACATGCCATCCAACCCACGTATTGAGTCCCACCAAAATGATCGGATGCCTCTAAATTAGGCCAATCCAATCATTAGGTGGGCCACACCATTAGAAAACAATTGACTACCTCCCAAAAACCTCCAAATTCACGTGGTGGCCCACATGATGGTTGAGTCAGCCTGATTTTTTGGCATCCAACTTTCACGGTGGTGTGACTATGTTGGACAGATTGGATGCCAGACCCACACTGTGCTGGGCCCATGCACAACCCTTGTAGAATAACCTCCTAAAAATGATACTATTTATTAACTGTAACTGCTATGTTGGGAAGACACTTGTGCTTGCTGGGTCCAGTTCTGACATAAGTTATGGAGCCCATACTCTTCTAGCTGATTTAGTCCATTTCTCGTAATGCCCCAATGGTTCTAGTTCTTCCATCCATGCTTGTTGTTGTTAGATCTGAATGTTGGCTTTTTTGGTGGCCCCACACTCTCACTACTTAAAGTGAAACCTGATTTTTAATCATAAAAAAGGTTATGCAAGTCATCTCCTTGAATAAAAATTGCTGCGGACTCCTTTTAAATCTCAATTGATTATTTTGACGGTAGCTCTTATTAAACTCTTAAAACCAAGAAGTCGGTTGCACCTTCATTTTAGATTGAGCATGTTCATGTAGTCAACGGATCCAAAAATTTCCATAGCTTCCATCAATGTGTAAGCACCTCGCCCGTGCTATTCTTCTGACCAGGCGACCACTGGCCATCAGACTGTCACCGAGTATAAAAAGGTGCCCCATGTTTGGATGTGCGGGTCCTATCACTTGTATAAACCAATATCACTTGTATAAACCAATCAAATTGTGCATGCACACCTTTTTACCAATGCTCAAGTGAGATTGGCATTTTTTTTCCCAATTAAAAAAAGAAAGAAAAAAGATCAGCGTTTTTTCCAAGTTATTGAACCTAGTTCTATTTTTCTCATCTATGGTGCAGAATGACAGAGACACCATTTGTGCCGAGAGAGAGGCTTCTGAAGAAGCAGCAGCTCTTCCAGAGCATTCACAAGCACACGTACCTGAAAGGGCCATATGACAAGATCACCTCAGTTGCCATCCCCATTGCGTTGGCGGCTACCACTGGTTTCATGATTGTGAGTGTTTTTTTTTTTCTCATAAGAAAATCGAAGCCTCCATCTTTCCAAAGGCCACGTTTGGATGCACATCTGAACTGAATTGCCAATTCAGTTGAAGTGACCAAGTTGCCCTCAAGTTGCAGCTACTTTAATTTCCAGTCCAACTTGAAAGTAATGCAATTGCAATTTGGAGCCTAATCTCACAATATGATTGCTTTGGAGGGTAACTACAATTTGGTCATTTCAGAGTGTTTAAGTAATGATTGCAATTTGGTCATTTCATGGTGGTGAACTAATAATTGCAATTCAGTTCAATATTGCATCCAAACATGGCCTTAATACTGTCTTCTGCCTTTTACGGTATCATGTAACCGCATTGTTTATCCAGGCGCGTGGAATCTACAACATGTCTCATGGGATTGGGAAGAAGGAATGAGGGGGGTGTTCTTTGCAACCATGAAGAACGGGTTTGAATTTGGATGACTTTTTCTTCTTCTTCTTTCCCATTAGTTCTAATAATGGTTTGGTCTCAAATCTCAAATTCTGTTGGATTTAGATGCAATCTTTCCTTTCTTTCTTGTCAAGATTATTTTGGATTTCTTTCATGGATTGCAGACGCATTGAAATTGCATTACTTCTTTAGCTTTCCTCTCAGCCATGCCATCAATAATGTGTGGATTTTGCAAGTTCATTAGGTGGGCACCATCATGATGGGCCATAGCCCAGATAGCATGCTGAAAGAATGATCCTCGTTATCTAACTGTTGTCTCTTATGGGATGGGCCATAGTGAGGCACACGGGATAAGTTGTTCAGATCATCGCATGTCGGTGTGCCATCTACAGTTTATATGTGGCTGGCATGTCCTGTAATTTATTAGACTGGACCAGTGTAACATGACAGCAACAAAAATTTCATATGAATTTAAAGGCCTTGTTCAAGAGCACATATATGCTTATTATGAGGACAATTATTATGTTGACAGGATGAATTTCCAACTTTCCTTGTGGAACTCGTCTAATGGGCCTGTATCGAGCCCCCCATTATTGTGTCAAACCTGATATCTGCGGGACAATGTCAAGAAGTTGCATTTGTAGAACTGGACTTGCAGTCAGTGGCATTGCTTCCACCAAAGTAGAATCAAGTTGAGGCACCAAACACCAGCAAATAGAGCTATGAGATCATCCCTTCCCAATCAAGGGCCTCTGTTCTGATCAATGGAATTGAATACCCATCTAGTTTGATGATGAATCATTTAAAATCAGGGCTTGCTTGAGTGATTGATAGCATCGCCAGATTACACAGGGCCAGATCTATTTATTTTTAAAATTTTCATCAATCATTCAACTGTAGCTTTGTATCTGGCAAGATATACCAATGCATAAATGCTTGATTCAAGCAACTGCAAAAAAACTGGGCCATCGATCATCGCAGAGAGAGAGAGAGAGAGCAGTCTTGAAAACTTTCAAAAGCCAAAAGAGAATTTATTTCTGAGGTGTCCAAGGAACACTTCTAATATGAGACATCATGAAACAAGATATGAAAGAAGTGTATTTTTAACCAAAAGATTCTCCAAGTGCATGCAAGAGTATCATTTCAAGAAAAGAAAATAAGTTCCTTCTTTGATTACCTCACTAACACCGTTTGAAGTGTAAGGGCAGATATGTTAGTATACAGAAAGTTTATACAAGAAGAAAAGGAGAATTCCACCCCCATCCTATCACCATATCTCAGCAGTGAAATTTCCATTCTATCATCCGAATATACGTGTGCCATAGTAGGGTATGTTTTAACCAGAAATGAAAATGGAATATCAAGGCAGTGATAAATTCTCTAGAATCAGTTCTGCCATCTCTCAGTTTTTTGGTCTGCCGGATGGCGAGTAAACTCCAGCAGGTCTTTGTACTGAGACGGTGGAAGAAGTTGGATGGTTTTCAAGCTGCCAATCATGCTGAATACGATGTTGGTTTTCTGTGGTCGCTGAATTGGCCAACCACGGATGATGACTGACGTATCCTAGCATTGAACTGATATGTGGTCCAGCTAGATTTGCCATCTGAGAATTTCTGTCTCATGATGTGATTGAAGAAGAAAGCAGACGGTATGTTCTCTGAAATTCTTCAGATATCTGGATTAACTGGTTCGTGCCAACAGCCCTCGAAGAATGTTCTGGCTGATCAAAAGGATCTCCAATCTAACAAGCAGTGACATCCCTCCAGTAAGTGAAGTAGCAAACCAGAAAGATAGATCAATCTATACAGAAAGAATCGCTCACCTACAAGCAGTACTGCAGGAAGACATTCATGGTGTTTGCTTGGGGTGGGCCCCACCGCAATGCATTTCTCACAGGTGCGCTGCAGTAGAGAGACAGTGAACAGGGGGAAGAATGGAACTATGAGGTCGACCTCATGGGGAGGTCGAGTTATGTGGGCCCCACCGTGAAATGGATTGGACATTAATACCGTTCATTTTATGGGTCCCCTTTAGGTTATTGGATATCCAAAAATCAGACTTATACGGGACTCAGGTGGGCCATACCATCTAAAAACATATGAAGACATGCCTAAAACATCTAAAATCACTTGGTGGGGCCCACCTGAGTTTTGGATGCGGCTGAAACTTGGTCTGACCCATCATCCAATGGATAGGCTGGATTTGTGAACCACGTCTCGGTGAGCCCAATAAACGATCATGAAGGTTTTAATGGGTGGGTAACCCTCTTAACTGTTGTACGTGATGTGATGTGGCCCACCTAAGTCATGGATTGACCTGATTTCTAATCCCGTGGCCCACCATGGAATGGTGCATCTAATTGATCGGGTAGATGTCCAATCCATATCACGGTAGGGCACACACAGTTCGACCTTATATATATATATATATATATATATATATATATATATATATAAAAGATTTGATCATCTATGGTGTAGTTCGAAATGTCTGAGAGTAAGCCTGACCTCTGGATTCATCACCTTAGGAGAATCTTTGATCCCCAATCCCAAGTGCTCCGTTCCTCAGGTGGATCCAGTGTGAATGAAGCCCATTAGAAAAATCCGCTGGGTCAATTCCTCAGGTGACCTGTCTAAGAAATGGACGGTAAGAAAAAGGGTTATGCATGGTCAACATTCAACATACATATGCGGTCTGCTTGGAGTGGGCCCCACGTGATGTTTTTCTCACATCCGTGCCGACCATCAGATGTGTCACCCTATTTAAGACTAGACCCAAAAATCAGACCAATCTGTGATGAACAGGAGAGCCACACCGTAGGAAACAGTTAGGAGGCAGACGGCCACCCTTCATTTTCTGAGAGGCCCAACATGCTGTGCACAGCATGTTGTGGCATATATTCCAATCATCAGATGAGTCACCCCATTTTAGGTCCAAGGCCCAAAAATCATCCCCACCATTGATTCGGTGGGCCACACTAAGGGAAACAGTTGGAAGGGTGGACGTTCTCCTGTTCATTGTCTCTCCAGTGTGACGCACCTGAATCATAGATTTGGCTGATTTTTTGCCTTCGGTACTAAATTCATGGGATGCATCTGATGATTGGAACGGATGTGAGAAACACATCATGGTGGAGCCCACCCCAAGCAGACAGCTCTAATGCATTGATGTTGTACTACTCTTAGGTGAGCTAGCTATTCTAGTTTGCCACATCACTTACTGGAGGTTGTCACTGCTTGTTAGTTTGAAGATCCTTTTGATCATGCCAGCCAGATATCTGGAAGCATTTCAGAAAAACATACCCACTGCTTTCTTCTTTAATCACATCATCACACAGAAATTCTCTTATCGCAAATCTAGTTTGACCCCATTTCAGATCGAGGCACCGTTCGTCATCCATGGTTGGCCAATTCAGTGGCCATGCAAAACCAACATCGTATTCAGCATGATCGACGGCTTGAAAACCATCCAACTTCTTCCAACGTCTCAGTACAAAGACCTGCTGGAGTTTACTCGCCAGCCCGGCATGTACAAGTGGTGGAGACCAAGGAATTGAGAGATGGCAGAACTGATTCTAGAGAATTTATGTGGTCAGGTCTTCAATACTGCCTTGATATTCCATTTTCGTTTTTGGTTTGCAGCCTTTTTTCCAAGCTGAAAACATGCTTATTAGTATGGCACAAGTGTATTTCGATGATAGAATGAAAAGTTCTCTGCTGAGGTATGGTGACAGGATGGATGGAATTCTCCATTTCTTCCTGTATGTACTTCCTCTATAGTAACATTTCTGGCCTTACACTTCAACATGCGTTGCCTGATCGATGAGTCGACAAGCTTGTTTGTTGGTCTACAACACAAATTCACAATCAACAATCTGTTGAACCACCTGTACATAAATTCAGCCCTTAAGGTTCTTGGACAGATTCAAAAAATCTAAACAGATCCTCCATTGCCAATGCACTGTTGGCTCTGATACTAACTGTAAAACCTATATTGCATAATTAAAAGAACCGTCCAGTGCATCAGAGATGAGAGATCAATAAACCTAAACTGAAATTTGTACCTGGTTGGGACGCCATTGTTGTAAGTTGATTACCGGATCTTCCTCACTTTACACCCTGAAAGAAGCAACGTGTATGTATGCTTGGGACCAGATTAATCCAAATATAACTCTGTGCATGTAACGGAGATGTATCACACCACCCCTTACATAATTTTAGATCAACCACAACTTTAATGGGTCCACTAGTATGTCCAATCACATTATCCAGCCTTTAGAAAAATCTAGACAATTCATTAATTAGGCTCACCTTATAGAAATTCATACACCACCTGCATCATGTTGGCATAAGGTGGGTCAGGTGTAAGAACACAGAGAGCTAGTCAACAAAAGAAGACTACAGCTAGCCAACATTCAACATACAAGTTTGGCCTGTAGGATGAGTCAACCACTTGTTTGTTAGGCCACAGCACATTCATTTCATTGCAATCCAAATCCCTCTATACATTCTGTGGTACATTTACGATGGATATTACAGCCTCAGGATTGCAATCCGCCTCACGTTAGTCCCATTCTAAAGAAATCGAGGTGGCCCACCTTGATGTATGTATAAAATCCACCCAGACCACCGTGTGCATCACCCCAAGTTAGGTCTACGGTCCAGATCTCTCACCTATCCGTGATTCTATCAGACCACACGATTGAAAAGAGTATAGATCAACGCTTACCATCGAAACCTTATACATTCATGTGGCCCACCTGAACCATAGTTGGATGTGAATTTTTTTAAACTAGGCTTAATTTTTAGTGGGCCTTGTAATTTATGGATTAGATTTCTAATAATCTTCATAGTAGGCCACGTAAAAATCAAGGGTGGCCAGCTATCTTCCAAATGTTTCTGGTTTTTATGGCCCACCTGAATCAAGAATGATGCTTATTTTTTAGACATACGGTTAATTTGGGACGATTAAAGTGGTGGTCGGGATGGATCCCTTCCTAGACATGAAGTTGTGGCCCACCCAAGCAACGAGGCTCATGCTGGCTTCTGGTTTTTAAAATGTACAAAAAAAAAAAAAAAAAAGCTGAGCTCACCGTGACTTCAACCGCAGAGATGGCAGCAGATACAAGGAACAGAGACGGAGAGAAGAGCAGAGACGAGAGAGAGAGAGAGACACGTCAGCACCGGCGACGGCCTTCAGTCGCTCGGCAGTTAGAGGGAGAGTCGGAGAGAGGAGGTAAGGATATCAGAGAGAGAGCTTTAAAGGAGAAGCTTCCAACGGTTGGTGTATCGGTGGTAATGGGTCTTGCATTCACGCCGTCTGCCAAGGAATCCCAACTGCATCAGTCGATGTTTTGTTGTAATATTCGAAGCTTTCTACTATTTTTGGAAATTAATTAATTCAGACTAATAAATTGATTCTAGCTGGAAATCTTCTTTTGGAATTTTTCTGTTATTTTTCTTTTTTTGGTGTTTCCTCTCTCTCTCTCTCTCTCTCTCTCGTATTTACAAGAAAGCTGCAACTTTTCTTTTTTCATACATAGATTCCTGATTGTAGTTCGGATGTGAGCGGATTAGGTGAGGGTGCGGTTGGGTGGATCCCTGTGGGGCCCACTTTGATGTATGTGCCTTACATCCACACAGTCCATTCGGATGTGAGCGGATTAGGTGAGGGTGCGGTTGGGTGGATCCCTGTGGGGCCCACTTTGATGTATGTGCCTTACATCCACACAGTCCATCCATTTTGACATACCATTTTAGGGCATGGTCCCAAAAATGAAGCCTATCCATATCTTATGCGTACCATACCATAGGAAATAGTCATGATTGAATCCCTACCATTAAAAACTTCATGGGGCCACCGGAGAGCTATGTCGTTTTTGCCAATACACACTGATCATTGCCGATACTCATTGACCATTGCCGGCGGCATGTGTATCAACAATGGTCAATGTGTATCGATGAAAACGGTGATAACTCCCTCATTACATGTCTGATTTGAGTGATCTTGTACTTGTTGGAAAAGTAATTTGATGAACTTTCAGATGACTTTGGAATCACCTCATTTGGATACCATTTGATTTTCTAAAAGTGGGCCAAATTTATTATCATTCGTCGATACTCGCTGTTGTTTTGCAGATCCGACGAAAACGGTCATAACTCCCTCGTTACATGTCCAATTTGGCTGATCTCGTACTTGTTGAAAATGTAATTTGATGAACTTTCAAATGAATTTAGAATTAGTCTTCATTTGGACACCATTTAATTGCCCAAAAGTGGACCCATTTTCATGAGATCTACAACCCACATGGAGTTATGATAGTTATGACCGTTCATCCATTTCAACATTCTTCAACTACAACATTAATTCGTTATAATGTTAACCACATCCATCCTTTACAACATTCTTTCATTTTAAAATTCATTCATTACAACATTCTTTCATTATAAAATCCATCATCTTCACAAACTTTTATTAGTAAACCTCACAAAAGCATAGAGTATAATCAAACGATTAACACACGACAAGCAAGACAAGTCAAGCCAATCAATCACACAGAGAACACAATTTGTTTTACGTGAAAAATCCTTTCGGGAAAAACCACGGTACAAAGCAATCACTATTAATATCATAAGTACATGAGATGAACAACCTAAGAAGCAAAACCCAAGAGAAAACAAAACCCCAGTTCCCTCTCACCAAAACTCTCTCTCTTTCTCTCTCTCTCTCTCTCTCTCTCTCTCTCCCTCTCTCTCTCTCTCTCACCCCAAACACATTTTGTAACGTATTTGATACCCTAATACCTGATTACACCCATATTTATAAGGTAAAATAAAAAATAAAACAATTAGCGTAAATACGCGCAAAAACACTGACATAGTTGGTTGCCGGTTCGGGCGCTCGAGCCCCACGTCGGTAGCGCGACAGGCTCGAGTCGGCCGCCCGAACTGGCCCAAAAACGTTCAGAGAGTTTTGGCTAAAATTCGAAATATGGTTGGTCGCCCGAAGCCATGAGTTTGGTCACTTGAACTCACCAAAAATTGTCAAGAGACCAATCTGCCTTTTCTAGGGCAGGTTTGGTCCCCCGAACCCCCTTAACATGCAACAGATTGAAAGCTCATCCAACAATCTCCACCGATGCTTCAATCACTGATATTCCTCCTTGCTTCATATCATCTCATCTTCAATTATAGCTCTATCGCTTCTCGTGCACACCGCGTCTTTATTCCATCATCACCAATCCCAGAGAAGTTGTGCAGAACTTAAACTTCTCTACAATAACCACCTTGGTGAGAATGTCCGCCTGATTCACGCTTGAGTGAATCTTGTCTAGAGTTACATCTCCTTCCTCAAGTACATGTCAGATAAAATGGTGACACACATAAATGTATTTAGTACGAGAGTAATAAATAAAATTCTTAACCAAATTTATAGTATTAGAGCTATCACAATTAACCGACATGGCCTCTTGTTGAAGCCTTAACTGATTTATTATTCTCCTTAACCAATAAACCTCCTTGAAAGCTTCTGTCATCGCCATATACACCACTTCAGTAGTGAAAAGAGTCACCACCGACTGAAGCTTTGACATCCAACTAATCGCTCCACCCGCTAACACAAACGAGTACCCTGAAGTCGATCTCCTACAATCCACACTACATGCGTAATCTGAATCCACATATCCAATCAATTTGTCCTTGGACCTTTGGAATGTCAAAATGTAGTCCTGCGTACCACGGATATACCGAAGTAACTATTTCACAGCTTTCTAATGTTGCTTGTTGGGGTTAGACCTAAACCTGCTAACAACACTCATAGCCTGTGAAATATCCGGTCTTGTACAGACTATTGCATTCATCAAGTTGTCTACCACACTTGAATAAGGCACATGAGATATAACATGTTTTCCTTTATTAGTTTTAGGACATTGCTATGAAAAAAGCTTGAAGTGAGCCGCATAGGGAACGTTAATCGGCTTCGTCGTATCCATCACAAACTTCATCAATACCTTCCCAAGGTATTCAGCTTGAGATAACCAAAGCCTGCTCCTCTTCCTGTCTCTATGAATATTTATGCTGAGAACCCTTTTTTCAGCCCCCAGATCATTCATCTCAAATGTCCCTAAAAGCTGAGTCTTCAAAACATTGATGTTAAACATGCTATGACTGGCAATAAGCATGTCGTTGACGTATAACACCAGAATGAGAAACTTCCCATCACTCGGTGTCTTAAAATAGACAATGATTATACTCGCTCCTAGAAAAGCCATGACTCATTATGAAGGGATTAAATTTCTTGTACCACTGCCTAAGTGACTGTTTTAGGTCGTATAATGACCTCTTCAACGTGTGAACCTTGTTCTCAGCCCCTTACACTACATAACCTTCTGGCTGTGTCATGTAAATCTGTTCTTCCAATTCCCCATGCAGGAAAGCATTCTTTACATCCATTTGTTCTAGCACGAGGTCGTATTGGGCAATTAGAGCCAATACGAACCTGATAGATACTTGCTTCACAACTGGCACAAAAATCTCACTGAAATCTACATCTTCACACTGAGCATACCCCTTCGCTATCAATCTAACCTTGTACCTATCTTGTTTCTTTCGAAAAATCCATTTGCACCCGATCGATTTTTGGCCTACAGGAAGCTCTACTAGCTCCCATGTCTCATTCTTGTACAAAGAGTCCATTTCATCCTATATCGCTGTCTTTCACCTTTCAATATCAACATCATCAAATGCTACTTGAAAAGTAGACAGATCCCCCTCATCCGTAATGAGAGCAAATACAATGTTTGAGTCATCCCTATACCTTACTGGTAACCTGCGATCTTTAGGTGGGTTTCTTCACACAGGTGACTGCTCCGCCTAATCCTATACCTCTATCCGTGTCTCAATATCAGCTCTTATCTCATCTTTGTCAACTTAGACGTCAACAGCCTCTTATTTTTTCGGTTCCTTTAGGTCATTATTTCGAAATAAAGAGCCCTCATCAAATCTGACATCATGGCTAAGGGTGATTTTTCGTGTGACGAGGTCATACAACTGGTAATCCTTCACTCCATCACCATAGCCCACAAAGATCCATTTTCTAGACCTTTGGTCAAGCCTATCTTTCTTAACTGATGGTACACGAGAGTAAGCCTCATAACCAAACCCGCAAACACGAGTAGTCGGTCGAATGACCACTTCACACTTTTTCACGGATTTTACATTCAATTGTTGTCGAATGAGACAAATTTATCATATAACAAGCCGTGTTAACGGCCTCAGTCCATAGCTCGTTGCCCACCCCAACATTACTTAACACGGATTGGGCTCTCTCTAAGAGAGTCCGATTCATCCGCTCTGCCACATCATTCTTCTCTGGTGTGTAGCATACTATGTTATACCTCACGATCTATTTTTCTTTACAATATTTATTAAATTCCCTGGAAGTGAACTATCCACCATTATCGGTTCTCAATACTTTCAATTTCTACCCTGACTGATTATCCACCATAGCCTTCCAATGCTTGAAAGTGGTGAAGATATCAGATTTATTTTTCAGAAAATAAACTCAAACATTCCTACTATAGTCATCGATAAATGGTACGAACTACGATGACCCCCCAACAAAAACTGCGGACGACGACCCCCATATATTAGACTGAACATATTTAACTACCATTTTACATACATGTTTCCCCCATTTAAATAACAATTTAGGTTGTTTACCATATAAACAATGCTCGCATATACTAAAGTCTAGAGATTTAAAATAAAAAATAAAAAATGATTTGAGAGTAGCTTTATGCCCCGCTCGCTCATGTGGCCTAAACGGGTATGCCATATACGTGTAGACATGGAATCGGTTACGGTCGTTGCAACTCCACCCAATGAAGTGCTTCCAATTAACCTGTAAATATTGTCGTGCCTCTGTCCATTCATAATAATAAGGGCTCTGTTTGAAACTTTACAGAACCGGTCAAAATCAGTGAACTTGCACTCCATCACCTTAAGTACATCAAGAGAAATCAGATTCTTCTTCAACCTAGGAACGTGCCTCACTTCCGTCAAGATCCGTTTGATCCCATCAAACATCTTGATACGCACAGTTCTAATCCCTACAACCTTACAAGCGTAGTCATTGCCTAGAAATACTGAACCACCCTCATACTCCCTGTACGAAGTAAAGATGCTCTGATCCGAACACATATGATACGAAGCCCCGGAGACCATGATCCACTCATCATTGAGAGATCCCGTCTTCGACACCGTCAAGACCTTGTACACATCACTAACGCCCTCAAAATATTCAACGATATTGGCTTCCCTTGATAACTCTCTCATCTTCTCTTTCTTTCCTTCAAGATTTTTACAAGCCTTCTCCATATGTCCTGCGTTTCCACATACCCAATAGTTTAACTTGGCTTTGTCATTGCTCTTGGATTTGGATTTAAAACGCGACGATTCTTCACCCCGCTTCGAATTTCTTCATCTCATAATCAGTGCATTGAAGGAAAACCCAACGTCGCCGCTTTTCTGTCTCATAGCTTTCGATTGGAGGGCTGAGACGGCGGTCTCAACATTTATGGTTTCCCTACCTGCGCACAACGAGTCTCTGAGCAACTTATATGAACTAGGAAGCGAGTTCAGCAGGATGTAGACTTGATACTTATCCTTTGTCTGTTCTCCAATATCCAGCAACTTACAAATCAACCGATTGAACATGTTGATGTGATCATCCACATCGGTCCCCTCCGCCATCTTTAAGGTGAAAAGCTGCATCGTTAGATACATCCGGTTCATTAGTGATTTCTTCGCGAACACATTCATTAGCTTGGTCTATGTATTAGCTACGGTCTTTTCCCTTATGACATGATATATGACGTTATCAGTTAGGCACAATTGTATAGAGGTTCTGGCCTTCTTGTCTATCTAGGTCCACTCATCATCCTTCATAGATTTCGATCGCTTTCCAAGGGCGTGCTCGACCCCTTGCTGAATTAGGATGGCTTCCATCTTCACCTTCCATACTTTGAAATTGTTTTTGTAGGATAACTTCTCAATGTTGAACTTTGTGCTCGATGTTATATGTGATCGTCTTAGATTTGAATTTGCTACACCCAACAATAGCCTTGATACTACTTGTTGGGAACCTTGTGGAAGCACAGAGTATAATCAAATGATCAACACATGACAAGCAAACCAAGCCAATCAATCACAAAGATAATACAATCTGTTTGTACCGTGGTTTTATCCCGAAAGGATTTTTCCACGTAAAACGAGTTGTGTTCTCTATGTGATTGATTGACTTGGCTAGCTTGTCGTGTGTTAATCGTTTGTTTATACTTTCTGCTTTCGCGAGGTTTCCCAACAACTCTCACCTTTCATATATATATATATATATATATATATATATATATATATATATATATATATATATATATATATATATATATTAAATGGAAGCGCCACACCCTCTTTCCTCTCACAAACTCTAATCATTGGCCTAGCTATATTTGGCCGTCATAGCTTCTACGTTAGAGATTGTGACTAGAAATATTAAAAAACACTCAGAAGATCGTTGGAATGGAGAGAATGATGCCAGATGCAAGCCAGAAGCTCGTCAGAGTGGGTCCCACGAAGGTGGCAATGGTCCTAATGGCCAAATGACCTTTCTCGCGCAAGGGACGTATTTATTGAACCCATCCTCATCTTATGTGAAACCCACTGGATAATCTTGTAGCGGATCCAAGTCATCCACATGAATGATGTTTTAATTTCATGCAATCTGTCCAAGTTTAAGGGCAAAACTTATTACAAATGGACTACACCAGAGGAAACAGTTCGAAATTAACTCATAACGTTAATGCAGGTGTAGGCCACAAAAAGCTCCAATTTTTTTTTAAATGACCCGACTGTAGGTTCATGACTGTCCGATTAAAATGAGATCAGCTGAGGTGTGACCCTAATCATTGATTTAATTGGCCCACACACCCATTCTCAAAAGGTCGTACTGACTTTTGCGTTTTATTACTGTTGTACAACAGAACTACCAGTGATAGGGCATTTTTGTTCGAAAAAGGCTAAATAATACCCAAAAGGCTATAAAAAAAAAGGCCTATTACGAAAAGGCTAACATCGTAACAATGTCACTAATCAAGATCTTTATCAACTAATATCCCCCACGTGCACGTATTAAATGTTACACGGTCACAGCTTAGTAGGTATTATCCATACGTAGGACCCACCATGATGATATGTTGTATATCCACTCCGTCCATTTGTTTTATCAGTCCATTGTAGGAAGCAGCCCAAAAAATTAAGCATATCTAAATCTCAGTTGGGCCGTACCATAAGAATCAGTGATGATTGAACACTTACTGTTAAAAAAATCCAAAGGCCCACTGAAAGCAGATCCATAATGTTCATTTTCCATCCAACCCGTTGATAATGTCTACCAGAACTGAATGAAGGATATATATATATATATATATATATATATATATATATATATATATATATATATATATATATATATATAGTGTCCTATAAAACTCTTTTAATGGTCATTCATCACTTTTTCAAGTGGTGTGGTCCTCCATAGATTTGGACCTGTTAAGTTTCGGGATAACGTCCTTAAATGATCTTAGAAAACGGATGTGCAGTGTGGATATGAATCACATTCATCAAGGTGGGCCCTACATGGTAAGGGTAACACCCACTAAGGTGTTACCACCGGGTGTTACCCGGCGGGTAACAGCTAATCCGCTTCCCATACCCACACAGCAGTGTGGGGGTGTCAATGGGCCGGGCCTGAGCCTGAAATATCAGAATTTTGAATAGAGCCTGGCAAGTAGCGTAAAATCAGGGCCGGGAGGCCCGGCCCATTGACACCCCCACGGCAGTGGCCCGGAGCGAATCAGGTGTTACCCCGAGAACAGCTTAGTGGGGTGTTACCCCTACCGTGTGGCCGACATGGATGGTATTTTGTATATCCACTCCGTCCATCTGTTTCTCCAGCCCGTTTTAGGATGGGCTCCAAGAATTATACAAATCCAAATCTTAAGTGGACCATACCACTGGAAACAGTGATGATTGAGTGCCACACCATTAAAAATTCCAAAGAGCCAATGGGAGGGTTTTGGTAATGTTTATTTGCAATCCAAGCTCTCTTGATAATGTCAATAAGCTCTGGATGAAGGGAAAATTTAAAGATCAGATTAATCTAAAATTTTTAAGGCCTGAAAAATGTTTTTAATGATTAATCATCACTCTTTCTATTGGTATGGTCCACCTGAGATTTGGATCTTCTTATAATTTTGGATTGCGTCATAAAATTAGACAGAAAAACAGATGGATGGCGTAGATATACAAAAAATACATCAAGGTAGGCCCCACACGGTAGGGGTAACACCCACTAAGTTGTTACCAGGGTAGCACCTAATTCGCTCCCGCAGTGGCCCATGCACAACTCTGGTAGAATAACCTCCTCTAAAAATGATACTACTTATTAACTAATAACTAGTATGGTGGAAGGACAGTTGTGCTTGCTAGGTTCAGCTCTGACATCAGTTATGGAGCCCATAAGTCTTCTAGCTGATTTAGTCTCTTTCTAGCAATGCCCCAAAGGTTCTCCATCTTCCATCCTTGAATGTTGTTGTTATATCTGAATGTTTGCTTGTATATGGTGGGCCCACGCTCTCACTGTGTAAAAGCAAATCTTGAATTTTAATTTCTAATCCATCTTGGAAGTAAGCCAATTGCAATATGGAGCCTAATCTTGCAATATAATTGCTTTGGAAGGTAATTACAATTTGGTTATTTGGGAGCATTGAACTACTGACTGACTGTTGAGTCCTTATCCTTGCCTTGGTGGTAGACCCCCAAGAGTTTCAACACGATGTCTGGGATTCGATATCCATAGGTGATGAAATCCCACTATGGTGTGAGTGCAGGGGTGTGCGTGGGGTGCATGTGTTAAAAGAAAAAAAAATAATAATAATAATGATGACTGAAGTTTGGTCATTTATTGGTATTGAACTAATAATTGCAATTCAGTTCAATATTGAATCCAAACACGGGCTTAATACAGTCTTCCACCCTTCATGGTATCATGTAACTGAATTGTTTAAACAAGCGCGTGGAATCTACAATATGTCTCATTGGATTGGGAGGATGGAATGAAAAGGACATTCTCTATAACGATGAAGAATGGGAAGCACATGATAGACACATCGAATGTACCGTACACATTATGGTGGGCCTGCATATCACAAGTGTTTATCAACCAGAATGTTCTATTATGCCTAATGTCTTTCTAGGGCCTGTTTGGTTCCATGAAATAACACGGTAATGTGGTGTAGAGCTCACATCATTACTCATTGCAGCTAATTGGATGGGCGGAGGTTCAAAGACGTGGCCTAGTTTCGTGGGACCCACCATGATGTATGTGTATATCTACACTATCTATCCATCTTACACGAGCATTTTATTGAAAGAGACAAAAAATTGAAGCACATCCAAAGTAGAAATTAACCACACCACAAAAAGCAGTAGGGTTTGAACGCCTGCCATTAAAAACTTCTTACAACCCACAGAAGTGCGGGATGACGCTGATATTTGGAGTCGTGCCCTAAAATGATATTGCAAAATGGACGGACGGTATTAGGCAAGTTATATCCACATTTATCTAATCACAGTGAGTACCAAAAATTAAAGCTCGAGAGTGGCATTGATATTACATGTGGCTTTACTTTGGACTACATACGACTTTACTTTGGACTACCGTAGTAGCGATAATCATCACCCCTTTACAGCATATTACTGTAGTAATTGTTAAAACAAACAAGCCCTTAGTTGTAATGACTTTACTAGTAATCAGAAACATGTCTTTTTTGTCAGGTTTTAGATTTCAGCTTTTTTTTTTTTTTTTTGGGAGGGGGGGAGGGGTTAGTACAGTACACACACCCCACTGGTAGTCACACTGCAAGGTTAGCCACCCCCACAAGCTTGTGCTGGATTGCAGACGTATTGAAATCGCATTGCTTCTTTAGCTTTCCTCTCAGATTTTGCAATCTCATTAGGTGGGCACCATCATGATGGGCCATAGCCCAGATAGAATACTGATAGAATGATCCTAATCATCTGACTGTTGTCTTTAGTGGGAGGGGCTCCACCATAGTGAGGCCCACTGGATAAATTGTCAAGATCATTGCACGTCGGTGCCCCATCTACAGTTCATATGTGGCTGGCATGTCATATAATTTATTAGACTGGACCAGTGTAACATGACAGCAACAAAAGAAGATTTCATACACCTCCAGCTAGAATCAATTATTATAGAGTAAACTAATTAATTTCCAAAAATAGTGAAAAGCTTTAAAATATTGCAACAAAACATCAACTGATATAACAACAAAACATCAACTGCACTCTTGAAAGCTTTCAAAACCCAACAAAAGAACAAAAGCTAAAAAGAACAATATTTGTTTCCAATTTACAGGGGTCATGGTATCAACAAAACAAATTAAACTAAACCCTAACACATGAGAGTCTTGGGCAATAGTTTCTTCAAACACCAAGATATAACAAATCTTGTGATAGGAAATTTTAACAAGAAATCTTGGGTAGAAGCATGAGTGAGACCCTGTCTGCTCAACCAAAAGGAAATCTTGTTAAATCTTGTTATAGGGAGAAAGAAAAAGAAAAATGAAAAGAGAACTTTATGGAGAATATACGTTTGCATGCCTCATTTAGGGCCCGTTTGGATTGTAAGTTACTTAAGATAAGCTACTTATCAGATAAGTTACTTATCTTGGTTTTTACTTATTAAGCAGATAAGTATGTTTGGTAAACAACATACTTATCAGCCAATAAGTAAATAAGTATGTTTGGTAATAACACATTGATAAGTAACCTTTCGAAAGAAAATTTCAAATCTACATATAATAAGCAACATATTTACATGAAAAGAAAAAAGTAAGTGTTGAGGCAGTTTTCCTAACAGAATGAGCTTTTCTAATCCTCATGTAAATGCCATGCATGTGCTATATGGATGCCCTGGCACAAGAATCAGGTTGATACACTGCTCAGGTGGGCCACAGTCTGCAAAACAAATGTACGGCTCTAGAAGACTTGGCTGAAGTTTTCTAACCCATTCACTTGTTTCCAATAGTCCGTCCACATGGTGAGTGGACTAGAACAATGTTTGGGAAAGATGTAGAAGATCAGATCAACTTGATTGGTGGATTGGATCTTGCACCAATTAATGTAGGGCCCATTTTGATGTGGGCCTATCCACTGTGTGAGCCCCACCTTTGATGGGACAGTCCATCATGTGGGGCCTCCTTTGATATGGACAGTATGAGAGAGCAGTAATTGAGTGAACCATGAGAGAGAACTCTGATATGTAGGTGACCTGAGAGAGATAAGTAGAAAAGCCAAATTGGAGGGTGGTTAATTAACATTGGAGGGTGACTAACAGTGTGGGTGTGTACTAACAAAAAGAAAAAGAAAAAGAGCAAAAGCCTGACATGAGAGAGATAAGTAGAAAAGTCAAAAGTAAAAAAGCTAAAAAAAAATACTTATTAAGATAAGTAATTTTTAAGAGATAAGTTACTTTTCAATTATACTTACCAAACGAACTTAAGTGCCAAAAGTAACTTAACGACTTAAGTTCAATTGAAAAGTAACTTATTTGGTAGTATCCAAATGGGCCCTTAAAGTAAGTTACTTAAGCTAACTTATGCCTCAAGTAGCTTATATTGGTTTCTACTTATTATGCTGAAGTGATTAACTTTAAGTAAAAAAGTTACTCATAATTGATCTTAAACCAAACTTACTTATCTAAAATAAGTTACTTATATACTGCTGTAAGTTGAAAAAAGTAACTTATTTGGTGCTATCCAAATGGGCCCCAAATGTCGGCATGACAAAAACTGAAAAATTAGAGATGTACAAGTAACACTGCTAATATGAGACATCATGAAACAAGATATCGAAGAGGTGGATTTTTTACCAAAAGAGTCTACAAGTGCCTGCAAGAGTATCATTTCAAGAAAAGTAAGTTCTTACCTCACACCAGTTGAAGTGCTAAAGTGCAGAAATGTTACTATACAGGAAGAAAAACGAGAATTTCACCTATCCTATCACCATTCCTCGGCAGAGAACTTTTCATTCTATCATCCAAATATACTTGTGCCATTGTAGCAGGCATGTTTTCAGGTTGAACCAAAAAAAAAAAAAAAAACAAAGGATGCAAACCAGAAACAAAAATGGAATATCAAGGCAATGAGTACCTGGCCACAAATTCTCTAGGCCTGTTTGTTTACCTGTAAATGCATGTAACCGGTGGTAAAGAAGTAAACATGACTTGCTTCTGACAGGTAGTGTTCTTGAAAAAAGAGCTATACTGCCTCACCTAAACTCTGTGGCCCCACCATGATGTGTGTTTCATACACACCGTCCATTCGTTTTGTCAGATCATTTTAGGGCATGAGCCAAAAATTGAGGTAGATCCAAAACTTCTGTAGCCCCAATAAGTTTTCAATGTTAGACGTTCAATTTCACTGTTTTGATTGAGCTTTGGATCTGCCGCATCTTTGGGTTCATGCCCTAAAATGATCTGAAAAAATAAATGGACAATGGATGAAACACACACATAATGGTGGGGTCCACCTGTTAAAGGCTGAGTTTTGCTCGATTTCCGAGGTGAAATTCGGACTTAAAAGCAAACAGCAGACACCATAATTACTAATTTACCACTGTTTTGCATGCATTTACAGCTAACCAAAAAGGCCCTAGAATCAGTTCTGCCAGCTCTGAGTTCCTTGGTCTCCACCCTTCCAAAAAGGCCCTCGAATCAGTTCTGCCATCTCTCAGTTCCTTGGTCTCCACCCTTGTACATGCCGGGCTGGTGAGTAAACTCTAGCAGGTCTTTGTACCGACATGGTGGAAGAAGTTGGTCGGTTTTCAAGCCGCCGATCATGCTGAATACGATGTTGGTTTTGCGTGGTCACTGAATTGGCCAACCACGAAGGACGACCGATGCCTCCAAGCATTGAACTGATATGGGGTCGAACTAGATTTGCGATCAGAGAATTTCTGTCCGACGATGCACTTGAAAGCAGATGGTATGTTCGCTGAAATGCTTCAGATATCTGGATTAACTGGTTCGTGCCAACAGCCCTCGCAGCATTTTCTGGCTGCTCAAAAGGATCTTCAATCTAACAAGCAGTGACATCCTCCAGTAAGTGAAGTGGCAAACCAGAAGATAGATCTATCTATACAGAAAGAATCTCTCACCTACAAGCAGTACCACACGAAGGCATTCATGCTGTCTGCTTGGGGTGGACCCCACCGTGATGCCTTTCTCACATCCTTGCTGGCCATCAGATGCATCCCATGAATTTAGTCCCAGTCCAACATATCAGGCCAATCCATGAAACAAGTGCGCCACAGTAACACCCCAATCCATAGCTCAAGTGGTAGACTGAGTGAAAATAACCTCGTTTCAACACTAAGGTCTTGGTATCGATTCCCAAGCAGGGGGTGGCTAACATTGCAGTGTGACTAATAGTGGAGGTGGGTGTACTAACAGTGGGGTGTGCGTACTAAACAAAAAAAAAAAGTGTGCCACACTAGAGAGACAGTGAACAGGGGAACTTCCACCGTTCAACTGTTTCCCTTGGTGTGGTCCACCGAAACACTGGTGGGACTGATTTTTGGGCCTTGGGGTGAATCATCTGATAATTGGAGTAGACGTCACATGCACAGGATGATGGGCCTCACAGAAAATCAAGGGTGGGTGTCCGCCTCCCAACTGTTTCCTATCGTTCGGGCCACCTGAATGATGGATTCATCTGATTTTTCAATCCTATGTCTAACATGGTGTGACACATCTGATGGTTGGCACAGTTGTGAGGAAAACATCACGTTTCCTAGAGAGACAGTGAACAGGGGAACTTCCACTGTTCAACTGTTTCCCTTGGTGTGGTCCACCGAAACACTGGTGGGACTGATTTTTGGGCCTTGGGGTGAATCATCTAATAAGTGGAGTAGATGTCACATGCACAGGATGATGGGCCTCACAGTAAATCAAGGGTGGGTGTCTGCCTCCCAACTGTTTCCTATTGTTCGGCCCACCTGAATCACAGATTCGTCTGATTTTTCAGCCCTATGTCTAACATGGTGTGACGCATCTGATGGTTGTCACAGATGTGAGGAAAACATCATGTGGGGCCCGCCCAAACAGACATTGACCCACACAAGATATGAGCTTACAAATAGATTGTAGGTTTTCCGCATCCATTTGGCATGGCTCATTATGTATTCCCGTTGCCCGGTATATGTGCAAATTGTAAAATCCGTAGCAAGAACGTTGATTGTAGAAAACTGCACAGCAAACACCAAGGACGTACAGGTTAGGCATGGCAAACAAAAGAGAAAAATGGAAGAGAATGAAGGCAAGAATCAGACTTCCAGTACTCCTATAGAAACCCAAAATCCATATACAGGCATGAAAGGCTCCAAAATCCACACAATTCAAATCATTCATGCTGTATAGCAAAGTGATCAGCAGCAGCCACTGATACACTCTTTTTCTCTTTTTTAAGAGCCTGAGATGTTTCAGAGCTGATGACAAACATGCTCTACTTGCAGATGTGCATTTGAAAGCAGCTAGCACAAGCGTCCATGCGTGTGACAACATGATCCAAGCCGTTCACAGGTGGTTGCTGGTGAACGTTCTGTAACCCACCAAACAAGTTGGCTGACTCATCAGGCAGGCCAAACATGCATGTTGAATGTTTGACTGTACATAATCCTTGTTGACTCTGTTTTCTTACACAAGACCCACATAGTGCCAACATGATGCAGGTTGTTGTTTGCCAGGTTGATTGTGACTGTGTTGTAGCCCAACAAACAAGCTGGTTGACTCATTGGGCAGGCCATACATGCATGTTGAATGTTGACTGTATGTAATCCTTTTTACACTGTCCATTTTCTTAGACAGGATCACCTGGAGAATTGACCAGGCTGATTTTTCCAATGGGCAACATTCACATTGGATCCACCTGAGGAATAGCTCAGACCTTGCCCACATGTGGGGCACTTGGGATTGGTTATCAAAGATTCTCCGAGGAGACAAATCCAGAGGCCAGGCTTACTAGGAGTCTAGGACATTTTTAAATACACCATAGATGATGAGAAGATCTTACAGTTAGAAAGCACTCATGGACATGTATAATGAAGTACCTTATAATCATATACCTATGCTTAATGGCATCTAATAGTTTAGTAGGAACAACCATCATTCCATTGTAGATAATTTACAACTCCAACTTCCAAACATTTACATAAAATTGGAAAATACAATATGGATTTTGTATTTCTTATAAAGAACACATATTAAAAGAGAAAAGAGGATCATACACTGTCCATTAAGGCAATGGATGGCCATCAGCAATGTACGAGGATTCACTATACAATATGGATAAACTCTCGTCCCCATTTTGTAAGCCTTTATTTTGTCTTTTGCAAATGACAATATTTTGAGGTTTTGTTAGAACTTAGAAGAGCTTTGTTAAGCCACGTGTGCAATAAAGCTCATGTGCATGCCACATACGTGCCAACATGGCACGATAGATCCGAGATCCAATCAATCCATCACAAAGGCACCACTATAGTGATGCCCTACCCAAGAATCAGGTAGATTCACAAGTCAGGTCAGTTTGCAAAACAAATGTATAGCTCTAAAAACTCAGCTGAAGTTTTCTCACCAATCCACCTATTCCAATATTGGGGTCCACATACTGAGTGGACCAAGGTATCCCAAAATGGTTACGTATCGGCCGATACGTAATGGAAACGGTCATGACCGTTACGCATTACAGGGTCAAAACGGTCGTAACGGCCGTTACAGAAAAAATGGGCCGTAACGGCTCCGTATCGGACCGATACGGCCCCGTATCGGCATAACGGTCTTATAACAGTTTTTTTTTTAAAATTAAAAAGGGCCGTATCGTCCGATACGGGGTCCGTAACGGCCGTTACGGCCTGTATCGTAACGGTAACGGTGGTGGCCGTTACGGCCACCATTACCGTTATGGGACACCTTGGAGTGGACTAGATTCATCTTTGGGAAAACATGTAGGAGGTCAGAACAACCTGATGGATGGATAGGATCTCACACACCTATGTGTCATGCTAGCAAGTGTGGTGTTTTATTGCACACGCGCATGCGCTTAGCAAAGCTCTTATTAGAATATCCAGTTTATCATTTGTTTCGTTAATAGGATAGCGACCTAGGTGATGCTTTGCATATCATGTCATTGAGTTTCCTAGGTAACAAGATTTATCTAGAAAAGGTGCATTAGTAAACGTTGTAACCCTTTCATACATAGGAAATTTAAGTGTCCACTTTATTTCTAATATGAGGAATGTTATTTGCAGCTCACATCATACATGCGCCATGCAACTGCTACGGTACAAATCATCCACATTGTTGGCCCCATTATGTATGTGGGTTGTAGACCAAAAATCAAACTTAATGAACACTGTTGGCCCCATTATGTATGTGGGTTGTAGACCAAATATCAAACTTAATGAACATTCCTAAGCATTTGTTCCTCAATTATCAAATGAATAATAGAAAAGAAATAGTAAAGGATAAAAAATCAATATGGAAATATCCATTGTTTAGATAAGAAAGCTGTCCATGCGATCGAAATCATCCGCCAGGTGGACCCACTTTTGTAGGCCACCTAAGGCTCAGAATTGCCTTATTTTTAGCCAAAGTATATCTTTCAATGGACTTATTATCATAATTATCTAACATGTCGCACATATAATCCATTTTGGGATATTAAAAATGATTTACTTCATCATATTCATTACCCTGTGAGTAAATGGGAGCAATTAGAATGTGTTGGAATTTTTCAATATATTCACAGAAACATATGTAATATCCCAAATTAGTGTACACATGTGATGTTTGACAGAATGAATATTACAAGCCCATTGGAATATATACTTTAGCCAAAAATGAGGAAATTTCAAGCCTTGGGTGGGCCACAAATGCAAGGATCACAAAAAAGCAACTTGCCAACGTTTTTTAACCTTCCATTTAGATGGCCAACCTTTGGACGGTTTGGATCATTCTATTGGTGTGATTTTAGTAATGTAGCCTATAATTGCATTGTTTCGGAGTATCATAAATGTGCCACACATACAACGGACATGTGTGTAAGGACACCTTTGTTTACTCGTGCGACTCGCCAATGGAGCCCAAAAAGGTATTTCACCCATTTCCTTCCAAATCTCCTCTGGGAGATGATTTCATTTACATGCCTATTTACTCTTTAATTCATTTCATTTCCATGCATTTACTCTCATCCAAACACACATTGGAGGCCATTTTCCTCCATTTACTCCCAATTCCTTCCATTTACCTCAATTTACTCCCATCCGAACGACCCCTTGCATAATTCCTCTTTAACTAAAATTTAGAGTGCCAAACACAATTTTTTGGATTCCACGAGATTTCAATTCTAGGTTGCTAGACACAACTGAAGATTTGAAATCACTTGGATTTCAGATTTCAGTGGAATTTTAATTTGGATTCGATTGTATTCCAAATCCACGCTACCAAACAAACCCTATTGTTGTGGTTCTCTAATCTTTTAAGAGAGCAAATAATGTTATACCGTTTTTTAAGGTGATAATAAATTATTTTCAGTATTTTGTTCATCAATTACTTTTTTAAAAGGCTTATTTATCAATTACCTGTTATTTTTTATTACTAGTAATTGGTTTTTATAGGGACTTTGTGGATTTTCATTTCTAGGTTTTTAAATTCTTTTCTCATTTCCTTTGTTCTAATGTTTGTTCTAATGTTTGCATGATTTTACTTTATTTATAACAAAAAAGAAGAAGATTGTGTACAGATGTGCTACCATGCCTAGATTTTTGGAGTTTGGCTGACACTTGGCACCTTTGCCACATGCCCAAGTAATATTATTGGCAACACATGTAAGGGGCTCGAAGATAGACTGCGGCACATGTGGCACAATGGCACATGTGAGGCACACGAAGATGAATAGTGGCACATTGGCACATGTGAGGCAAATGGAGATTAATAGTGGTACATGGCAAATTGGCACATTGCCACATTGCCACATGTGGGGCATTGGGAATAGACGGTGGCACGTGTCGCACATTTGGCATATTGCCACATTGGAAATCATCTTTCCTACAAGCATGAGAAATGACGTAGGATGCCCTAATTATGATGCATGCTCATGAACACATATGAATCAACGGAAATAAAAGACAATAATAAAATAAAAATCTAGCATCAATCATCATAAACTAAGAAAATCACAAGGAGACATGCAATGAAGCGGGCCACTCATCACAACCACGAAGTGCGAAGTTCATTTAGTGCTAGGGTTGGATCCAACGATGAATGGAACCTCCCGATCTTGCATGGTCATCACCCAATTGCTTAATGGGAATCACTAATCCGAAAGATCAAAGGATTTCTCGGATGAGGGATTCGAAAATCTGAGGAACTAGGGTTTGGATCAATTCTCAGATTTTGGGTTGTGTGAAATAAACAAAATAGAGATTTAGAATGATGAGAAAAGAAGATAGATTACCTGGAAGGTTGGAGGGACAAAAGAAGAAGATCGGAGAAGAAGATGAAGTTCTGAGAGAAAGAGAGAGAGAGAGAGAGAGAGAGAGAGAGAGAGGCAACCAAAGGCTTGCTTTTCATTAATTAATCAACTAATTTCGTATTTAGGGCTTAACTCACTTAAATAGACACTTAGAAGAAAAATACCAAAATACCCTCAAAACTAAAGTAAAAAACAAACTAAAAAAATAGTTCACGCGATGGTCGGGCGCCCGGTGGAAGTGAAAAATGTTCAGCGACGAAAACAGCAAAACAGGTGAATTTCGGGAGCTCGGTGACACTTGGTTGGGCGCCCGACGATCCAGAAATGTCGGGATTGCCGACGGCCCAGAAGCGTCGAGAAAACCGTTGGGAATTTGGAATTTCTGTTTTTCTTACCGACGGCCCAAAAGCGTCGGGAAAACCGTCGGCAATCTGTCTTTTCTATTTTTCTTATTCCTCTTACACATTTCTTCCCATGGTGGGGTTTTCTCAAATGTCTTAAACCACATGTGTAAGATCTTCAATGCTCCTTTAATGGCCGCCAAGCCATAAGGAAGATGCTTGTGGCATGCGCTTTCTTCGTTGATAAACTTGGAAGGGTCTTGTGTCCTCATCAACTCCCATTGGGTGAGAAAAACTCGACTTCAACGAGTTAAAGTTCTTATGATGCTCTAGTTAATCAGGATCAACAAACTGCAATTCCACTTCAGTCAACCACGTAGATTCAGACGGTGGTTTATTCTTCCACTTGACAAGGTACCTCTGGAAACCTTCATCTTTCGTTGAAACTATCTCTTCATCCACAATTTTTTCAATCTCTTCCTTACAAATAATGGGTGGGGGAAGGGGTGGAGTAGGTTGTGAAGAAAATTCAGAGAATGGCCATGAGAGGGATGATGGAGCAATGGTATGGTTAAGGGACCGGACTGGATCTTCCACATTAAACGTTGGATTAATGCCCATTTCAGGTAGAAGGTCAATTCGATATGCGTTGGACCCAATTTTTTACAATATTTTGAATGGTCCAGCACTACGCGCTGTAATTTCTTAGCGGTGCCTTGTGAGAACCGCTCTGGCCTTATCCTCACCATTGCAGTCTCTTTCCTAAAAATCTTATAATCTACGATGAGAGTCAGCTGAATATTTATAGCTATCATTGCTCTTATTGATCCGTTATCTAATATGTGTATGCAATTCGTGAATGTGTCGTGCAAATGCATCGGTCGACTCTGAAGATCTCTGGGTGACAGACATGAGAAAAAGATCTATGGGCATTCTAGGTTTGTAACCACTGACAATTTCAAAAGGACTCATCCCTGTTGATCTATTAACTGACCCATTATAAGCAAATTCAGCGATAGGTAGAATTAAGTCCCAAGTTTTAACATGCTTACCCACTAGACAACGTAAAAGGTTTCCAAAATTACGATTTACCACCTCAGTTTGACCATCTGTTTGAGGATGGTATGCAGTAGAAAACTGTAAACGAGTACCCATCATTTGACATAATGTCTTCCAAAAGTAACTGGTAAATCTAACATCACGGTCAGACGCTATGGTCTTAGGCAACCCATGGAGACCCACCACACTATCAAAAAAGACACGAGCAATATGAGACGCATTCGACGTTTTCGAACATGAGAGAAAATGCGCTATTTTAAAGAAACGATCCACTACAACAAAGTTGGAATCATACTTTTTTTATCGTCTTGGGAAGTCCCAGCACGAAATCCATGCTAATGTCTTGCCACGGACCATATGGCACTGACAATGGCATATATAGCCCAGTATTTTACTTTCGTTATTTTGCTAGTTGACACGTACGACATTGCCATAAAATTTTGGCTACGTCTCGCTTGAGACTTGGACAATAAAAACGATCATCTACAAGGGCAATGGTTTTGTCTCGACCAAAGTGGCCAACTATCCCCCCTAAATGAAGCTCCCAGACGAGGAATACAAAGTCGGTCTTTTTTTAATAAGAAACCATCTTTAAGAACATAATCACCCGTGCTATACTGGTCACTAGAGAGTGACATATAAGTGTTCCCAAAATTAGGACATATGGGATACTCATCTTTCAATTGCTTGAATCCGACTACCTCTACACTCAAGGAGTTGAGCAACGCCACTCTTCTACTAAGGGCATCTAATGGTTTGTTTTCAACCCCGGCCTTATGTTTCAAAATAAATGAATATTCCTGAAAAAACACTACCCATTTTGCATGCCTTGGGTTGAGCTTCTTCTGAGAATGTAAATGTCTTAAGGCCTCATGGTCTGAAAACAAAACGAATTCTTGCGGTAGGAGATAGTGACGCCAATGTCTCAGGGATTACACTACCGCATAGAACTCCTTGTCATAAGTGGAGTATTTCTGTTTTGCCTCATTCAGTTTCTCACTGAAATAGGCTACTGGATGGCCTTCTTAGCTCAACACTCCACCTATACCAACACCTGACGCATCACACGCCACCTCAAAAACTTTAGAAAAGTCAGGTAGATGAATGATAGGAGCTTCTACCATCTTGCTCTTAATTTCTCTAAAAGCCTTGACCGTGGCTTTAGACCACACGAACTCTCCATTTTTCATGCATTCTGTAATTGAAGCCATAATCGTGCTAAATCCCCTAATGAACCGATGATAAAAAGTTGCTAAGCCGTGAAAGCTTCGCACCTCGTGAATGTTCTTCAGCTCTGGCCACTCAACTATGGCCCTGACCTTTTCAGGGTCTACTCGCATTCCTTCTGAAGATACTATAAAACCTAAGAACATGACTTGACTAGACATGAACGCGCACTTCTTAAGATTAGCGTACAACTTTTCAGTCCTAAGGACGCTGCAGACCTGCTTCAAATGTTCAAGGTGTTATTCCTTAGTGGTACTATAAATAAGAATGTCATCAAAGTACACCACTAGAAATTTACCTATGAATGGTCTCAAGACCTGTGTCATCACCCGCATAAAAGTACTGAGTGCATTAGTCAAGCCGAAGGGCATGACCATCCACTCTTACAACCCATCTTTCATTTTGAATGCAGTCTTCCACTTATCCCCTGGGCGTATGCTGATTTGGTGATATCCACTCTTGAGATCAATTTTGGAGAAAATGATGGACCTGGCCATCATGTCAAGCATATCATCAAGTCTAGGTATGGAAAACCTATCCTTGACAGTAACTTTGTTTATGGCACGACTGTCCACACACATGCGCCACGTGCCGTCTTTCTTTGGCGTCAACAATGCGAGCACGGCATACGGGCTCATACTCTCCTGGATGAAACCCTTTTGTAGAAGCTCATCAACTTACCTCTTCAACTCTGCATGCTCTGCAGGGTTCATCCTGTAGTGAGGAAAGTTCGGTACAATCGACCCCGGGACGAGATCAATGGCATGCTGGATGTCCCGCATAGGTGGCAACTCATTCGGTAAATCCTCAAGGAATACGTCACTGTATTCCTTCAAAACCGTTGTTACTTCATGGGGTAACTCTGATGGAACCTCAGGTGTAATCTCTCTTGCCACAAGGGCATTCACCATGAAATCCTCCTTAGTTTCTTTCTTAAATTCTCTCGCATTGATAATATAAAGAGACTTAGGTTTGGATTTCCCCACTTCCTTAGGCTCACTCGCCTTCTCATCATTTTTATTCCCTAATGTGCTTTCAGGTGGCATAGGGTTAAGTTTGATCTTTTTACCATTATGCATGAAGGTACACGCATTCGAACGGCCAAAGATCGTGACATCATTGTCGAATAGCCACTGTCTACCTAGGATAATATGTCCAACATCCATAGCCGTATTACATCACACCACAAGAACTCCTTGTATGACCCAAATTCGATAGGAACTAAACATTGATGGGTGACAGGAATGGATGTTTTGTTGACCCAAAAAACTTTGTATGGGTCAGGATGAGGTGTGGATTTCAACTTCAAACGATCCAAGGTGTTAACAGAGATCACATTTTGACAACTTCCACTGTCCACTATCACCTTGCAATTCTTCTCCCCAAACTTGGTGAGAGTAAAGAAGATCGTGTTTCGACGCCAATCAACACTACCCCTAGACTGAGCTAGCATACGCCTGACTACTGCAAGCGTTGCTTCTCCATCTACTTTGTCTTCATCAGTAAGACCTCCTTCAGGGTGATACTCTTCAACCTCATAATCCTCCTGGTCATCTACACCATCGTGGGACTCGCCTATAACTAAGGCTTTTCCACGGTTCTTCGTGGGACACTGATTGGACATGTGACCAAGATTTCCACACTCATAACATCTCACTTGGCTACCCCCACTAGGACCGGCACCAAGAACCCCTTTGCCCTTGTCATCCCTAGGCCTAAGCGGAATAGTCGCCTGGGCCGTGGGTTGATTGCCAACATTAGGTCTACTTCCCTGGGAACCAGATCTAGCGTTAGAGTCTCGGGACTCAAAACGTCGAATGACAGGAGTTCTCAAGTATTGCTCTAACTCCTGCACAACTTGATATGCTTCATCTAAGTCTGTTATGGGCCGAGTCATAAGCTCACGCTGAAGATCCGTTCGAAGGCTCGTCTTGAAACACGAAAGGGTTACTAGAGGGTCTTCTTGGACATCACATCGCATCATGAACTCCTCAAATTTGGCGATGTAGTCAACGACAAATATTAACCCTTGGCGTAAGGATTGCCATTGGTCAAGGAGTTTCTATTGGTATGAGATATTTCTCCTTCAACTTCTCTTTCATCTCATACCAATGTGTGATAAGGATTCTACCAATTCTTTCTGTCTTTCGCTCAATGTTGGTCCAAAATAATTTGGCTGGACCCACAAGTTTCATCTTTGCAAACTGCATTTGACGGTTTTCTAACATGCCATACCACTCGAAGTAGTGATCCATGTCAGCAACCCAGTCAAGGAATGCTTTGGGATCCAGACGCACATCAAAACTTGGGGCCTCAACTCTCACATTTTTTATCGCACGCTCATCTGGATCGTAGTGGTCTTGATGATCATATGTGGCTTGTGCCTCTCGCACAACACCACGATCTGTCTCATGATCTCTACCACCATTATCTCCACGTGTGAGAGTGCGTTCTTCAACAATTCCTCCCGTTTGGGAGTGCGCATCATCCCCAACAATGGGGTTCTCCCTTTAAGATGCCTCTAATTGTTCGACCTTGGTCATGGTGGCTGCGATTTGGTTGTCCATGCGAGCGAACTCTCACCTTTAGCTTATTTCTAAAGCGGTTATCTTTTGTATCAATTGAGCAAGTTGCTCAGATAACTACTCGTTATTCATGGTTGATTGAAGTCCGAAACCTCTACCTCTTCTCGTGGGCATGCAACTAAGACTTGAACCAAATTTTACCCAACTTGATCACTATGGTTTTATGACTCACAAGATGAATGCGATGGATTTAAACTACAATGAACTGACACTTAATTAATTCTAGATGATGCGACTCAAATCTTAAAATTTTCTAAATTAGGAAACTTTCTAAAATTGGAAAGTTTCTAAACTTGAAAACTTTCTAAATCTGAAACTTTCCTAAGACAAACCTACAATCAAAACCCTAATTTGATAACTCGATCTAAACACAACCATGCAAGCCTATTCTCTGATACCAAATTTGACGTAGGATGCCCTAAATATGATGCATGCTCATGAACACATATGAATCAGTGGAAACAAAAGATAATAATAATATAAAAACCTAGCATCAATCATCATAAACTAAGAAAATCACAAGGATACATGCAATGAAGTGGGCCACTCATCACAATCACGAAGTGTGAAGTTTAATTGGTGCTAGGGTTGGATCCGGCTAGGAATGGAACCTCCCGATCTTGCATGGTCATCACGCAATTGCTTAATGAGAATCACTAATCCGAAATATCAAAGGATTTCTCAGATGAGGGATTCGAAAATCTGAGGAACTAGGGTTTGGATCAATTCTCAGATTTTGGGTTGTGTGAAATAAACAAAATAGAGATTTAGAATGATGAGAAAAGAAGATAGATTGCCTGGAAGAAGGTTAGAGGGACAAAAGAAGAAAAGAGAAGAAGAAGATCGGAGAAGAAGATGCAGTTCCGAGAGAGAGAGAGAGGAGAGAGAGAGAGGGGGGGAGGGAGGCAACCAAAGACTTGCTTTTCATTAAAGCATCAACTAATTTCGTGTTTAGGGCTTAACCCACTTAAATAGACATTAAAAAAGAAAAATACAAAAATACCCTCAAAACTTAAGTAAAAAATAATAGTTCACGCAATGGTCGGGCGCCCGGTGGAAGTGAAAAATCTCCAGCAACGAAAATAGCTAAACAGATGAACTTCGGCCGCCCAGTGACACTTGGTCAGGCGCCTGACGGTCCGGAAACATCAGGATTGCCAACGGCCCAAAAGCGTCGGGAAAACCGTAGGAAATCTGGAATTTCTGCTTTTCTTGTCGACGGCCCAGAAGCGTCGGGAAAATCATCGGAAATCTGTCTTTTCTTGTTCCTCTTACACGTCTTCCCATGGTGGGGCCTTCTCAAATGTCTCAACCACATGTGTAAGGTCTTCAATGCTCCTTCAATGGCCGCCGAGCCACAAGGAAGATGCTTGTGGCGTGCGCTTTCTTCGTTGATAAACTTGGAAGGGTCTTACGTCCTCATTAAGGAATATAATTTTTTAGGAGAGGAGTTGAAAAAAATATATGAACCATTTTGGAGAAAAAATTTATTCTACGAGAAAATGCCTTCCCTACAAAAACCATAAAAAAAAGAAGTTGACATACAAAGGAAAGATAGTGATGCAGGAAATGAACATTCCACCAATCCAAATAGGCCCTAACTGTTCGACTGGTGGCAATCACATGGACGATTGTTAAATCCTAAACAATTAGCTGTCTAACTTCAAAATAAAATAAAAGAGATGATCATAAATCAGCAATAGCATTAGTCTAATTAATCTAAATTTGGGTTTATGCCTCATTAATAGCAAGTACCACGATTTAAACACTTTGCATTGAGGTATGTGTGATGTAGGATGAAATAACTTTATGTAATGAATGCAATAAAAATCAGATTTCAGATTAAATTGAACAATAAACACAAAAACATCAACTTTCTCATATAGATCCAAATCAAACCAAGAAACAATATAAGTGAACATCTAGGCTATTACATATTCGAAGAAGGAAACTATTAACATGTTAAAGGAAATAGGCCCAATGGAATTAAGAAATTCCATCAATAACATAGGAATAGGCTTTCATTCAAGAAGAATCACTTAGATCTAAGAGGAATTAGGATTTGGGTGACGAATTGGAGAGTTGGGGTTTTGGGTCAAAAAAGGAAGAAAATCAATTTGAGAATTTAGGGTTAGGGTTTGAGAGGGAGATAAGATGGGTTTTTGTGGTGGGGCTATAGACTACAAGAAAGGGAAAAGAAACCACACGTGTGAGCCGTATGTATGCATGTGCGTGCGTACATATGTGGGGCTCAGGATAGAGATAGGTTTGGAGAGGGTTGGCTTTGGGGAGAAAGTAAAAGAAGAAGGAGAAGAATAAATGAAGATGGAGAAGAAAATACTTACTTGAGGAAGAAGAGAAAGGGAGAAAGAGGGATAGATGTGGATTCACACCACGTAATAAACCTTCGGGTCGGTTCGAAGTAAGGCTTCACACTTTGGAGTTCTTCATTCATCAAGCATCAAGCAAGGAAGAAAGAAGAGAAGAGAAAATCGCAATCGCATTTCATTCCCCAATAGGTCACACGCCCAAGGCTATATAGCCTTTGGGTGCAAATTACATTATTGCCCTTTCCGTTTAAATATGTTCCAACTCTCTCATTTCATCTGTAATGAAAAACGTAGCGTACCAAAGCAAATAAACCCATAATAATGTGATCTAATACAATAGAAAAATCATTAAAAAAATCTAACACTAAAAAAAATGTTAACAACCAAAGATGGCCCATGATGGACGGTCTAATCAAATGATGAAGGTGATTCCAACGGTCCGATCACCACATTCGAGAAATCTAACGGTCAAAACTGCTCCACATGCATCCAAGTAGCAACCCATGTGCATTTCCCTAATGTAGGATCTTCATGACGCGCGTCCATGCTACGTGGGGTCTTCAAAACTCGTCATCTGGCCAAAGAGAGATGGGGACCCGCATCTCTGATACGTGCGTAGGGGAGGACATGTCCCGTTGCTTCCTTTAGTGAGAAGTTGATGGGGACATTACACGTCCACCCCTACGCACGTATCAGAGAAGGAGGTGGGTCCGAGACTCTCTTTAGCTAGATGACGAGTTTTGAAGACCCCACGTAGCATGGGCGCGCATTATGAGGACTCTACACTAGGGAGATATAAGTGGGTTGCTACTTGGATGCATGCGGAACAGTTTTGACCATTAGATTTCGCGGATGTGGTGATCGACCATTGGATCACCTTCATCATTCGATCAAACCGTCCATCATGGGTCATCTTTGGCCGTGGACATTTTTTGTGTTAGATTTTTGTATGATTTTTCTATTATTGTATATCACATTATTATGGGTTTATTTGCTTTGGTGCGCTACGTTTTTCATTACAGATAAAATGGGACATAGTTGGAACATATTTAAACTTAAAGGGCAATAATGTAAATTGCATCCCAAAAGGCTATATAGCCTTGGGCGTGTGACCCATTGGGGAATAAAATGCAATTGATATTTTGAGATTTTCTCTTATCTTCTTTCTTCCTTGCTTGATGCTTGATGAATGAAGAACTCTAAGGTATGAAGCCTTACTTCAGACCGATCCGAAGGTTTACTAGGTGATGTGAATCTACTCTATCCTTCTTTTTCCCTTTCTCTTCTTCCCCAAGTATTTTCTTCTCCATCTTCATCTATTCTTCTCCTTCTTCTTCTTTTACCTTCTCCCCAAACCCAAACCCATCGAAAGCCAACCCTCTCCAAACCTATCTCCATCCCGAGCCCCACACATGCACGCACACACGTGCACACATACGGCTCACACGTGTGAGCCCCCTACTTTTTCTATGGTTTCTTTCCCCTTTCTTGTAATCTATAGCCCCACCACAAAAACCCCTATTCTCCCCCTCTCAAACCCTAACCCTAAATTCCCAAATTGATTTTCCTCCTTTTTTAACCAAAACTCTTAACTCTCGAATTCGTCACCCAAACCCTATTTCCTCTTAGATCTAAATGATTCTTCTTGAATGAAAGCCTATTCCTATGTTATTGATGAAATTTCTTAATTCCATTGGGCCTATTTCCTTTAGCATGTTAATAGTTTCCTTCTTTGAACATGCAACAGCCTAGATTTTCGCTTATATTGTTGTTTGGTTTGATTTGGATCTACATGAGAAAGTTGATGTTTATGTGATTATTGTTCAATTTAATCTGAAATCTTATTTTTATTGCATCCATTACATAAAGTTATTTCATCCTACATCAATGTGTATGCCACACATTTACTGTGGTGTTGTGCATGTGCATACATAGTTATACGCTACCAGGCAGCATATCAAATGACTCTATCAATTTTTGAAAGGTCTATTAACTCGGCTTCACAGCTTCACCCAAAGTGACTCAAATGCCCCTCTAAACTATAGATAACTTCCAATGTCCACGTGCATGTTGAGGTTAGCATCAAGGTACTCAATAATGATAATAGTGGTCATTGCGGCCAGCCTTATGGCTGTTATAGTATGGACCTTTACAGTCGTTATAGGGTTATTATGGTCCTATAACGATAAAAAAAAAATTCAGAGGAAGAAAATGTAATAGATCGTTACAGGCCTTTTTTCTTTCAGAACAACCATTGCATCCTTGAATCACATAATGGCCCCACTACGTAACAGTAATTATGTAACCATTTTTAAATACCATTGTCAATAGATTTTAGATACTTAAATGTTTAATTGAGGGAGGTTTCTTGCCACTACTTGATGAGGACATCCGAGCACCATTCAGAGTATACCAGAGGAGGAGAGCTTTGGCCCCAGTTCCAACATCTCTATGGTTGGATGATCATTATATGGGGCCAGACCGAGTATGTAGCCACGTTGAAAGACCTCACATGCATGTTCATATATCTTTGAAGACCCCTCACTAGGAAGATGCATGCGGGTTGCATATAGGAGCTTATTGGACACATCTAGACCGTTGGATTGAGTGGACGTTTTCATCGGACCGTTGATCATTGAGCCATCTTGGTTGTAGGCATCATGGGACATTAGTTTAGACATCATGAGACATTAGTTTGGTTATTTCTTTAGTTATTTTATTTATTTTGTGGGTTGTTTTCTGTTTTAGTTGATTCAGGGGGGGTATTTTGGATATTTTAGAATCATAAGGGTGTTTCAATTAGTCTATAAAGGGGTGGGCAATTAGAATCATGGGGGTGTTTTAGTTCTTTTCTCTCTTGCTTTTGAGCAATAAAAAAACCTCATGTGAATGGAGATAGTGTGAAACCATGGAGTGATTTCACTTATCTTTCTCTCTTTCTCTTCTTCATCAAGGTATTTTTCTTTTCTTTTCTCTCTCTACTTCCCTCAATCTCTCTTCTTTTATTTTCCTTGTCTTCCTCGAAACCACACTTAACCAAACCCTAATCCATCCAAACATCAACCCAATCAAGCTCTAACCCATCCAACCCGAACCCAACCTACCTCGACCCAAGCCCGTGTCCGTACGGCTGTACGAACACACATGTACAATTGTCCATACAGACAGCCCCCTTATTCCGTGTCCCTCTTGCTTGACTCCTCTATATTCCTTGTCCTTCACTCCAATCCTAAACCTGAAAACCTAGTTCTCAAAACCCTAGTTCTCACAAACCTAGATCCCCAATCCCTAATTCCCAAAATCTAACACCCCAAACCTAAACCTAGTTTAGCCAAAGCCCTAAAACCAAGTGAATCCCTTGAATTAGGAATAATAGCTATACTAGATGGAAGTTCTACCTTCCATAGATCCTAATCGATTCATATTTTGTTAGATCTGCATTACGGGTTTACGTCTTTGAAACAAAACATGTTTTGTTACTTAGATTCATTAACTTTATGATAGAGAAATTTATTTTGTGTTTTGATTTCTTTAATTAATCTGTTATTTAGTTTTAGCACATCATTCTAAGTAAAATCAACCGTCCTGCATCACTATTCCATATGTCCTTTTCTATTAGTGAACATGTGGATAGAATGAACATGCCAGAAAAATAAGAATATAGGTTAGTTTTCTTTCCTAATAGTTTTACAAGATGGAAAATAAAGAAATAAATATATATATTGAACCATTGCATCGTAGTCTTCCAGGATGCAAGTTATGCTAATTGCATCAGTCTCAACTCATTGCAATAGAATTACCTTTTCAAAGAATGATATTAAAAGGTCAGACAGAGAGCTTCTGTTTACTTGTCTGAATCTAAACCTTCCTATGTTCACAGCACACGTTTCTTGTATACATCTCTCAACAACGGACCTCGTCCCTACAAAAACAAAAAGATGAGGGCAGGCTCACTATGTACTAAAAGCTAAATATTAAAATATATGGGTTTCTAATTTTAGACCTGCACTTTCAAGAAAATTTTATGGAACCATGAACATTTAGAACTTCTGTGGTAGTATTCCGATATGCACCTGTAAGATCATCGACAATATTTCCTGCATATATGTCCTTCAGTGGAGGTAAAATTGGAGGGGTGCATGTCTGCAACAAAGGATTAAGATCGAGTCGAAAAATAAATTTAAGACGTTCTTGACACTTCATTTAGTAACTAGCTGACATCAAGATTAGATTCAACAAATGTATCCAAGCCAAAGGCAATCCTTGAAAGAAATACAAAATAACACTAAATTGGCAAAAGAATCACCTGGAAATGGAAGATAACCAGCAAACAAAGAGAATATGAATTCAAAGTTCCAGTCTTCGGATCATTGATATGCTGTGCTTTGGCCCATTCCTTGATCTATATGCAAAAATCAAATGTAAACCACAAACATCTATGCACATAAAAAACAATTCATTTGTTAGCCAAACAGACCAGTAAAACCATATCACGGAATCGCTCGTCTATCTCAGTGATCCACAGCAGGATTTTGGACTTGATTTGACCAAGAAGATTACTGATTGAGATATCACATGAAATGAGCGGGTAGTTGTTCTGAAATATAAGTAGAGGAACCCTCGCATTTGGAATGAATTGCAAGTTATGACATCCACCTGAATTCAAGAGAAATATCCATGAATCTATTACAACAACAATCAAACATACATCAACTTGGGCTGAAAGAGAGCTCATTCAAAGAGTAGAATTTGTAAATCTATATTGAAAATACATAGACTGTGCCAGGTATATTCCTTTTCAAAATTAGTGCATGCTATCTATGAATTATATGAAGCTACTAGCATGTTATATTGTTCAACTATTTTACCTTGCAAAATGAAAAAAAAATAAAAAAAATTTAATTGTTCAGATTGCCAAGGATCCAACATCCCAATCATAGAGCTCTCCACAACACACACGCGCGCGCGCGCGCACACAAAAATTATCTTGGAATGCCATTTAAAGGAGATTTCATAATTCCTTTTCCATATTAATTCATGACAATTGATTCGGTAATGTAGCTTTCTTGTTTGCCTTGTAAAGAAGGAAGCCAATTAATGGAATTTTGTTCTATTTACTAGCAGGTTTTGTTTGCCTTGTGTGTGTGTGTGTGTGACAAAACCCGTAAGAAAATTGAACAAAATTCCATTAATCACATTCCTTCTTCACAAGGCAAACAAGAAAGATACATCACCAAATCAGTTGTCATGAATTAATATGGAAAAGGAATTATAAAATCTCCTTTAAATGGCAATCCAAGATAATTATCACATTCTATGCAAAACAAAGATTCTCATTCAACAAGTTAAAAGCCTTTACAATTTCGTAATTTGTGCACGGTCAACTTATGACTTTCTAGTTAACCGTTGTCTATCAGCAAGTTATCATGACATGCGAGCATGCCGATAAAGTGAAAATTCTATTATGTTTAGCAAGGACCAATCAACCGTTAACCATTTTTTATAACAAGGTACTATGATGTGCAGGCATGCCTACAGACTGCAAATTCTTTTATGCTCAGAAGAACCAACCAACCTTTAGAGAGAGAAGCACATCTAACACCCCTCTTTGAAAGCTTAAATTTCACATTATAAATCACAATTTGGTTCTACAAAACTTTGGTTCTTCTACCACACAACATAATTACCCAATTCTAAAGGCATTGTACCCAAATTTTCAGTTGTCATAGCAAAAGGGTCAATTGGGGATGAAGCTACTAGTGAACATTGGCAACTTACTTTATATCATTGTTCTGATGAAGGAAAAAATATTAAAAAGTGTCAATAGGCTACAGAGAACTCATGCACTGGGGAATGCAAAAAGTCACAAGTTTCAACTGGTAAAGCAGGAAGATGTGTATGTCCCTCAATCCCAAAGAGGAGGAATAAAACTTTTTAGGTACAATGAACCTTGCATCATTGGGGAAGTGGCTGTGGAATTTGACGATGGTGAAGAAGGTAAAAAAAAAATCATCATAAAATATGGAATCAAGAAAGGAAGGTGGTTTACAAAAGCGTCTTCTCTATATAGAACGTTGGGTGTTCTGAAAGCACTTTTTAGGAAGAGAGTTTCTCAAATGGCATGCTATTTGAATCCAGAATCAGATTTTGTGAGGACAACTGGCGCAATGTTGGACTATTGTGTCAAAGGTTTGCTTCACTATTTCCACTAGCTCGAGGTGATGATCTCATGGTGCTAGACAGTGTTAAGGGTGGTATTTAATGAGCCATGCATCATTGGGGAAGTGACTGTGGAATTTGAGGATGTTGAAGAAGGTTTTTGGGGGAAAAAAAAATCACCATCAAATATGGAATCAGGAAAGGAGGGTAGTTTACAAAAGTGTCTTCTCTGTATAGAGCATCAGGTGTTCTAAAAGCACTTTTTAGGAAGAGAGTTTCTCAAATGGCATGGTGTTTGATGTAAGGGATGAATCCAAGATCAGATTTTGTGAGAACAACTGGTGCAATGTTGGACTATTGTGTCAAAGGCTTGCTTCACTATTTCTGCCAGCTTGAGGTGATGATCTCACGGTGTTACATAGTGGTAAAGGGTGATGATCTCACTAGTTCCCCGCTATTTATTTTCCTATTTTTCTCAAAGTAAGCTTGAGCTTAGTGATTGAAACCCACCAATCACAACCATAGAAAAATATCCATCTTAGGGCAAGGGCATCCCTACTTGTTTGAGCGAGAGGAAAACAGATGCAGCAAAATTGTAAGCGTACACCATCCATTGAACAAGAACTACCCCTGCTGAGCAACTTATAAGACAAGAATATTGCAATCACTTTGGGATTTTGGGTGAAACTTTATCCAGCTGTGAGCTTTCCAACAGAGGCATGCTCTCATACCAAGCTTGAAGTATCAACAAGTAACCATGAATATTCTTGCAGTCAGAAAAAGGAAAAGATGATTTGATTTCTGATCAGGTTTGCCAAGGACCCCAACTCAATCACATCGTCTTCATTGGGCAGATGTCTTGACTATAGTAGGAATACCTAAATAGTTCAAGTCTCTACTTAATTAGCATGTTTTCCACTGCTAAAGGTGTAGGTAAAACTACACAAACAAGAAACAAAAGAAATAGAACTTTCTTTAAGAAAGGCAGAAAATCATGCAATGGTGATAAAAGACTCTGTTGTGCAAAAAGGATTAACAGACCTCAAATTAGGTTGATGGAAACCTATCAATATGAAACATTACCTGTTCTGCGTAGAGCTCTATATAGATCCCTTAGTAAATTCTGCTTACGTCTTTTACCAGCAGACGAAACAAGTGAACCATTGGGTAGCTCGATAGAAATATCCAAGTCCCCCCATTTTGTGTAAAGATTAGAAACAAAAGATCCAAACGGCTCAACAGTAGCACCTGCTTCCATCATATCCCATTTTAAACACCTAAGGCTGAAGGTACAAGTATGCTAGTATTTTTAATGTGTGAAAACAATAAGGAAATATCAAGAGAAGCAGTTGACATGTTAACTTCAATGGCATTGAAATTTTCCCATACCATATAAGAAGACAAGTTCCTTAAGCACCTCAATTCATGTTCTTCATGAATTCACCATGAATAAATGGATAGCCTGCACAATCGACTACATCATATTGTTGAATTGTGCGCGGGCCTCACCATTATGTGTGTCTAACATCCAATCCATGCATCAAGTGTGCCCCACCAGGAAAATAGGACAACTCTGTAATCAAGCCAATCCCTGATTTTGGGTTGGCTACTTTTAATGGAGGCCGTGCTAGTTGAAAGGTTTGGAAGTCATACACAAATCACAGCAGCCCCAAACTAAATTCGGAGCTTTCAGGTCATTGTCCATTGGTGTGGCCCTCCTGATGATCGGCCAGATTTTTGGGGCAGTCCCACCTAATGATGCAATCATTCCCATATGTGTTTGTGGGGGTGTGGACTCACGCAGTGTGTGCATGACACCCAGCCCATCCAATAGGTGTGCCCCACCACGATGGTCAAATGCCCCAACAATCAAGCTGATCTGGCCATTAGACAGGCCACACCACAGAAAATAATGTAAAACCTCCAAAATCAAGTGGTGTGTGCCTACTTGATGGTTAGATTGGCCTGATTTTTGGGCGGCCCATCATGGTGGGTTGATGCTGTTGGACAGTTGAATGTATGCCATACCACGTGAATTTGGAGGTCCACCTGATGATCGGTGCATCATCATGGTGGCCCCACCACTTGAATTTGGAGGTCCACGGTCCACCTGATGCTTGGTGCACTCACCACACATGAACACCACAATCAGTACCATTAACCCCCACCCCCCCCCCCTGGAGAAGAAAAAAATGATTCTGTAAATAATAAATTCATCACTATTACAGTATTACCTCTCAGGCTTTCCACAGATCCAACAACGGCTCTAAAATCATTGATGACATTATTTCGTCTAGCTTGATCCTCTTCCAATGGTTTGATCGCAGTAAGGATCTCCCTAATAGTTGAGTTAAATGCTCCACTGCGAGGACTGTAAGAGGCTGGAGAAAAGCGACGATGGTCCATTATACACCCAAACTACCTGCTCAAAGAAGAAATCCCGAAGCGGTTAATTAGAAAATCCTCCATTTTCCCCCCATCTATACTTATGCTACCCTAATTGACACATCAAGTCATCTGAATACTAAGCTACATTAGAACCCTATTCCAAAGTTACAATACAACAAAATCCATAGAGATCAAATGGCCTTTTGAATGAAGGAAATTAAAAAATTAAAAATAAAAAATAAAAAAAACCTTGGTACGCCCAGGCACGCCAACCAATAAAATTTCTAATCTGTTACCACAAGATGATGAGTGAAGAGTTGAGCTTGCATCTTTGAGCATATTTTGGAGCCACGGTGTCAACTGTCAAGACTTTCTTCCCTTGTAGTAATGGTGGCAAATAACACCTGAAAATCAAACGCAGTCAAGTACTTAGACCCTATGCTGTCAGAAATAACCAGATACAAAAACGGTATATTCTACACAAAGTTCACAAACCCCAAAAATTCGACTCGACTCAATATTTAATGATTAAAATGATAAGAATATTTGAGTGATGATAGATATTTGATACGTAATGAGTATAAAAATTGAAATACGCATAATTACAAGAAATGTAAATGGCTTGTGTTGGTGGAAGCACTTGGCTCCATAGTTGAGTTTGTGGATTCAAATCTCGCACTCTCCCCTTTAATTTTTACACTAAATAGCAATACCCAGCAAGTGACCCAGCTGAAGTCATGCCGAGTCGCATTGAGTTAGCGAGCTGACTTGATGAATCTAGCTAGGGCTGGTCATGAGCCGAGTCAGCTCGAGAAGCTCAATCGATTTGACTCGAAAAAACTCGCCTTGACTTAGTGAGACGAGTCAAGCCAACTTAATTTAGGAGCTCAAGTTAGAAATCAAGTCAAGTTCAAGCACTGGGTCACTCGACTTGATTTGAGCTCGACTCGGCTCAACTCGTTTCATATAAATATTTGTTAAAAAAAAAAACCCTAATCTTCTTATTTCTTGGTTCTCTCTCTCCCCCCACCCCCCTACACATTGGGGTCCAGGTTTAGGATATATAAAACCCTCACACGTTGGGGGGTTTCTTAATCTTACTATTTTGTTCAGGTAAGAACATTTCTTGTTGAGCATACCTGATGTATTGAGTAATTTCAAGTAGAAAACATGGTGAGCACACAGTGGTTGTGTGTTTTACACGCTGCACAAAACAAGTGCTACGATGAGACCACACACCATACACATCTACAAAATAGGGGCTATGGTAAGACCAAACACCATATGCAGCTATTGATTGCAATTTTATGAGGGAGGTGGTGCATCTGATCCATGAATCAAATGGGCCTCATCATGAAGATGGTCCGCACAATAATCAGGGGAGTCCATTCATGTGGTGAGCTATACATGTACTGTGTTAATCTATGGTTCGGAAAATGTTACTAGTGGTCTGCATTCAATGCGTGTGTGACCTGGCCAATGAAAAAACCGATCAGAGCTAGGCCATTTAAATGGTGAGGTCCCACCTGTAGAAATACTATTCTCCAGTGACTTCTTGAACTTAACGTTGTTGACTTTCAATTTCTATTTTATAGCAGAAAATATAATTAATTGAGGTGGGAGCAAGCTCGACTCGACTCGAGGTAAGCTCGCCTCAACTCGATCCACTAGCTCGCCTCGAAAGGTTTAGCAAGGCAAGCTCCAATGGTAAGCTCAAGCTTGAGCTCAAACTCAAGGAGAGCACGGACGAGTCAAGCCAAGCTTGGCCCACCTCGACTCGACTCGTCTCGATGTACAGCCCTAAATCTAGCTGAATCGAGCTCACCAGCGAGTTTCTAGGTTACTCATCTCGAAATCACATCTAGTTGAGTAGACCCAGCCAAGTTTGAAGTCAAGTCACTGAGTTTTAGAACTATGATTCTAAGTAGTAGATCAGGTAAATATTACTCTCAAAGAAAAAAACATTTTCAGAAATACAAACCATGTTGAGTGTGCAAAAGAAAACAGCCATGGGGCCGTGAAGGGGTATGGCCCAATAGGCTTGACTGGAGAAGTTCAAAACCTATGCCTAGCCTGTAGAAGAGGTTTTATATGCAAGCTAGCAATAGTACAGATGGGGTGCCCCCATCAGATGATCTTAGCCATCTAATGAAAAGGGACAAGTACAACCAAAGGCCCACACGTAGAATGCAGCAAATTGGACAGGTAGGATTACATGATGGATGAGATTTTGGCATTATTTTCCACCCACCATAGGCCCCCCAAACGAACAATTAGGATCACCAGAGAATGGATGGATCTCACAAGTGCAGAATATTGGACTAGAGTCCAGTGGAAAGAGATTTTGAGACCAAAACAAAATCAGAAGACGGATCCTGCGTAGGGCAGCACACAATTCAATTTAAGATCAATTTATCGAATCAAATTAGATCGTTCCCCAAGATCAATTCGATTCAATTTTTTTTTTCAATTCAATTTCAATTTTCGATTCCAATCGATCAAATCATTTTGTGTCAAATTGAATCGATTGATTGAATCGAATTGAACATATATATATATATATATATATATATATATATATATATATATATATATATATATATATATATATAGAGAGAGAGAGAGAGAGAGAGAGAGAGAGAGAGAGAGAGAAAGAGAGAGAGAGAGGAATGCTAACCTGTGCACCAGTTCCCACGAGAACTCGTGAGCACTTTTTGAGGGCTCATCATACGTGACGTGAAACCAAAATCTGAGCCATCCACGTGATGGAACACCCTAAAAAAACCTCAAGGCCCAACTTTCAACTTGGTCCAGAACTTTGGTGGGCCATAGCAGAGAGAGAGGAAAATCAAGGGTGCTGCATCATATGGACAGCTCCGATTTTGGGCTCACATCAAGTGTGATGAGCCCTCAAAAAGTGCTCACAAGTTCTCGTGAGAACTGATGCGCAGGATGGCATTCGAGTCCTTGCCTCATTTGCCTCGTTGGTAGACTATGTGGAGTTTCAACAAGAGGTCTTGGGTTCGAAACCCATAGGTGGTGAAATACCTAGCTAGGGAGTGAAAGTGTGGGTATGGGTGCGTGTGTAAAAAAAAAAAATTGGCGCTCTCTCTCTCTCTCTCTCTCTCTCTCTCTCTCTCTCTCTCTCTTATATATATATATATATATATATATATATATATATATATATATATATATATATATATATATATATATAAAGAGAGAGAGTACATTAGCATAATCAAATTACAACTTCTATGCTTGGTGCTTCAAGGATTTATTAGCATCTTCCTCAACCCTTGTTGACTTTTTTTCTTAGTTTGTCGTGTATCTATAGTATGAAGAATGATATCAAGAACATTCGGTCTAATAATAATACAATTTCTACTTGCACGATTTTGATAAAACATCATATAATGAGAAGTTATGAATAATAATAATAATAATCAAGATTAAAGAAGTCATGAAGAATGATATCAAGAAAATTCAATCTAGTAATTATACAATTTTTACTTGCGCAATTTTGATAAAAAGTTATATAATGAGAAATGCTCCGGTGCTCTCATAGCATTATAAGTTGCATTGGTTCTCTTGTATAGTTCAATTGATTGATTTGAACTATTCATTAAGTCCAGGATTAATCCCGATACTTATGATATTCAATTCGTAGTATGTAGAAAATCGAATCAAATCGAAAAATCCATCAATTCAATCTTATATCGATCCTAAAAAATTTGGGGTCAATTCAATATCAATTTCGAAAATTTTGGATCAATTCAATATCAATTTCATCCAAAATCGAATTGATCGAATCGATGTGCGGCCCTAATTCCTGCGAAGTGCCGAGATGGCTAATGAATTGACTTTGAAAATTTTACAGATAAAAAAAGCATGTAAATGGACAATAGCTAGTAAGAAACCTACAATGTGAATGAGCACCTTCTTTCCATCAATGAATCACATACATAGGACATCCTATCCATGCAAAAGATGGGCCACACCATGATGATCTCCTGGTGCCAAAATCCGGATGATCATTTGTTGGTCAGGACAGAACATCAAAATCAACAGCCCACTGATGTTACCACTCAACGTAAAGGTGTGGCCCACCCAGTGAGTGGATCAACCTGATTTTCCTGCCAATTGATCTTCACAGTGGTGCCCACCTTTTACAAGGGTCGGATTTCCTACAAACATAACACGTTGGCTGTAAAGAAAGCAGCAAATGTGGAAGTTCACGTACAGTGAGAGGTTATCCTTTCTCAGAAACGAAAACCTGATCAATTATCAAATTTCAGAAGAAAAATTACACTCTCTATTCAAGAAAACCGCCTTCAGATCCGTGTTTACTCCAATTACACAAAACCAAAACCCTTACAAGAATTCATGAGCGAACGCCCAAAAGGATCGGATCAAAGTAAAACCTCAGACATGAGAAGTGATAGAGGAAGATAGAGAGACACTGTAAAAATAAGCAAGTATGCATGCCAGGTTAGTGAGAAAATTCCTGAGAGAGATGGATTGTAAAAGAAACTTGTGTGCATGGCAGGTTACTGATGAAATGGCAATGAGAGAGAGAATTGTTACCAAAGGAAGGCAGCAGATCTGCCCCGAAGACAGGAATCGTGAGATGGATCCTCTTACATAAGAGAGTAGTTTCCTTCAAAGAGAAGAGACGAGAGGTGAGGTGGGGTTTTAGAGGGTTGAACTTTTAGAGCGTCAAGCACCAATGAAAATCCCGCCATGTGCGCAATGTACGACAGGCCAGGGCGGCAACATCATTTTGACCGTGGATTACACGTCGCACGGAAGCGGATTGCGTCCTGCCCCCGCTGGACAGAAGTCGGTCCAAGCATGGGCTCTGTGGGGCCCACCTTGATGTATGACATTTATCCACGCCATTCATCCATTTTTCTAGATCATTTTAGGTTATTATCCCAAAAATGAGGCATATCCAAGGCTCTAGTGGACTACATCACAGGAAGCAGCGGTGATAGTGACACCCACCGTTGAAACCTTCCTAGGCCCCACCGTGATGTTTACTTTCCATCCAACCTGTTCATAAGATCGAAAAAATCTGATGTAAGGAAAACTTTGAAAGTTTGAAATTCAACTTCTGTGGGCCCCCAAGAAGTTTTTAATGGCTGGTAGTTCAATCCCCACTGTGTGGCCCACTTGAACCTTGGATCTACTACATTTTTGGGCATATATCCGAAAATGATCTGGAAATTCTTTATGAAAGGAGTGGATATATCCAATGCATCACAGTGGGCCCCACAGAGGCCCTGACTGGACCGATTCCGTCCTGGCGGGGCAGAACGTAATCCGGTTCCACGGCGTAGACGCGCACGTGGCGGTTTTAACTGTACGTCGAGCGCCGGACGCAATCCGGGTTCGTGGAAAGAGGCCATGCGCACTCAGACGAGCGAGCGCAGAAGACAGGAAAAAGAAGTTTGCTCCGGTACATCCCGATGTATTATATACGATACGTCGTGACTCCATCTGTTGTAATTGTCGTTTTGTGGATAATCCAAACCGTCTATCTGATACTTACAACATTAGATTTTGACAAAATAAATATTATTAGTTTTTTCAATAATTTAATTATATAATTGTTAAGTGTTCGTTCATATTCAAAATAATAGATCCAAATAATCAAAAGGCTGAAATAATACAACTGATTGCTGTTATTTGTTTATTTTCCACCCTCCAAAGTGGGAAGTGTCATATAAACGGTTTGGATCATTGGAATATGACACAGATTCAAAAGTTAAAGTCGAGATGTATTGTATTTTTTTACATCGAGATGCATTCGAGGAAACCTCGACAAAAGCGAGAAAAAGCAAAGAAAAGAAAAGAAAAGAAAAGAAAAGAAGACTCAGACGAAGGGGCGGACGAGTTTCCTTTGGAGTTGTGATTCGGTGCAGAGCTGGTGGAATCTCAAATCGGTAGATCTCTCTCTTGACCGTACAGTTTTTATGATATTGTATCAATCTGTTCCGTACATATAGTGTGATCTGTCATTGATTCATGATTTCCATAGATCAGATGTATCTGATGATCTAATTGGAGGACTTAAAATCAACGGTTAAGAAATTGTTAAATGTCAACATCGGTTTGGACGTCAAGAGGAATGGTGGATGTAAATGTGGAATTTTTTCGATTTTCAAAACATGGCCCATCCACATTGGATCCACTAGATGGACTGTTGAGATTGACACATCAGCCTTTCATGTGTGATGTCGATTGATGGTTCTACCAAAATTCGTTTCTTCCTAGATCTACCATACCATTTCTTTCTTCCCCTAGCTTTTTTCTCGTAGGTTTGCTCGAATACATCCCAGATGTATTAAAATACGATACGTCGGTATTTTAGGCTTTGAATCTGGGTCATCTTTCAATGATCCAAACCGTTTATATCACAAATCTCACTTTTGAAGGTGGAAAAATGGATAAATTCTCTAATTTGAATTATTTCAATCCGTCAATTATTCGGCTCGTTTACTTTCAACATGAACGGCCTAAAATGTTCAATCTTAGAATTTTTCCGGCAACCGCGATCCAATGAGAGGACCCATAAAATAAACGGTCTGTATTATTGATAAAGGCTCAAATCTAATGTCCAGACTCGAGATGTTTCTTGTTGCATACATCGGATATACAGCTCACCTGCGTCCAAGCGTACGATTAGTTTGTGCCCCGATGATTTTTCGGGTTGAATCCAAACCGTCAATCTGGTGATCCTTCTCATGTTGACTGTATATTCCAAAAAAAATCCTTATCCAAAAAGGGCGCGGATTGGGTACTACCCCACCAGGAGCTAGCCAGAGACGGACGGTCCTGTCAGGGAATCTGTGGGGCCCACTGTGATGTGTGTGTTTTATCCACGCCATCCATCTATTTTGAAAAATAATTTTAGGTGTTGAGTCCGAAGATGAGGCAGATTGAATCCCCAAGTCGACCACACCAGAGGAATCAGTGGGCATTAAATGCCTACCGCTGAAAACCTCTTGGGGCCCACAGTAGTATTGGATCAAACTGATATTTATGTTTTCCCTTCATCCATGCCTACGTTACATTATCAACAGTTTGGATGGAAAATAAATATCATGGTGGGCCGTTGGTAGGTTTCAACGGTGGAGATCATTGTCACCACTGCCTCCTATGGTGTGGTCAGCTCGAGCCTTCGATCTACCCCATTTTTGAGCTCATCCCCTCAAATGATTTTTCAAAATGGGTGGGCGGCGTGGATAAAACTCATACATCACGGAGGGCCCCACAGAGCACCTGACAGGGCCGTTCATCTCTTGCTAGGTCCTGGTGCGTCTAAAAGCCTATATTCGCGTGTAGTCGCCCACCTGAGTTTTGAATGGCTCTTTTTTTCTTACCGTTCATCCTAGTGGGTCTCACCTGATGAGTGGTTTGGATGGAACATACAGGATACTGTAGGCCCATATTCCATCTGGAAGTTTCTATGGTGGGCTTCAACTTCCCCAGTGTCCCCCATTGTTCCCTTTGGTATTGACCAACTGAGCTATGGGCCGGGATCCATTTTGGGACGTTGGTGGGCGCACCCAATGGACGGGTTGGATGGAACTCACACGGACCCACACAAGTCCAACGTATGGCAATTTACCATACGTTCCTAACGTATGTGATGATTACCCGGGCGTCTCGTACAAGAGCCAAAGAAGATGAGAGCGGATTAGGTGAGACCGAACGGAGAGGGGAAGTACGGTACACGTGCCACCTGAAACACGTGTGGAAGATCAATCCTGGCTATTCGTCAGGTGATACCATTTGCGAACAGATGACGTGGACTTTTCTTCGAGTCATAAGGCGATTTCAGTGACGTGAACAGATAGATGTATATGCAACATCCAATCCGTTGATCGCCTGAGCCAGCTCATTTGAAGGGGCGCGGATTTCCTGCGAAAGCCTTGCGCAGGAATTTCCTGCGCTGGGAACCAAGGTGGGTCCACAGCAATGTTTTTTCCTAAATCCACACCGTTCATACGTTTTGGGAGCTCATTTTAGGATATGAAAAGAAAAATAAACCGGATCCAAGACTCAAGTGGGCCAAAAACGTGAGATTTGAACGTTCACAGTTGAAATATTTGTGGAGCCACAGGAGTTTCGAATCAGGATAATATTTGTTTTTCCAGTTCATCCCAGTAGTAGTGACGTTATGAACGGTATGGATGTCATATAAACATCACTGTGGACCCCAGGGATGTTTCAACGGTAGTAATTTACCTACCCACCTTTTCCTTTAGTGAGGCCCACTTGAGTCTTGGATCCGGTTCATTTTTTATCTCATGTCCTAAAATGAGCTCCCAAAACGGATGGACGGGGTGGATTTATGAAAAAACATCACTGTGGTCCCCACCTTGGTTCCCAGCGCAGTAAATTCCTGTGCAAGGCTTTCGCAGGAAATCCGCGACCTGAACAATGGAAGAGGTGCACCCAAAAATCGTGCCAATCCAAAACTCAAGTGAGCCACACCATAGGCAAACATTGGAGTAGAGACACCATTTAAAATCTTGGAGGCGCCTACTGCAATATTCATGTGCCCTCTAACCCATTCATAAGATGAGTATCGGTGTGGACACTCCACACAAAAATGATACAAAACTAATCTCAGACTTTGGCTAAGCTTCCATCCCTAGGTAATTAGATGGCCATTGAAAATTCAATTGAGCAAATGGGCTGACCCTCCACGTGTTGTGAGCGCAACCAGCGGATTTAATCATTATATCTAGGATTTGAACAATTAAATCTTAGCTGATCATATAGACTTTCCTAAAAATCCCATTTATGCCTTCTTTCAATAAAAGTTGTCTATGTTTGACTAGTAAAACATCTCAAATCTAAGGGGGTGTTTGGGGCATGGTATTAGATGGGATTGGGTGGGATGGAATTGCATTTGGTTCCGTGCAAATTCTATATGATGTTTGGAGAGGATGGGAGGCTTGGGATTAGGTGGGATGGAATTGCACTTGATCCCATGTGGGATTTTCGTGGGATTTCAAAATCCCACACACGTGAGCCCCACATTGATGCATGTGTTTTATCCATGCAGTCCATCAATGTAAGTCCTTTATACATGACACTATGGTTATATACAGGTACAAGTGACGGACATCCGTTATGAATTTGGTCCATTGATCGCAATTCCATGGTCCACCAAACGAGATTTTGCTTAATCCAATGGGAATCCCATGATAAGTATTTGATCCCAAACATGGGATTGGATATGAAAATACCATGGGATTACCGGACATGTAATCATTGTGCAATAAATGACGTTAATCCCACCTAATACCATTCCATCTCTTCTAATACCATGCGCCAAACACGCCCTAAATGAGTCAAATACTAAGGGTCCCAGCATCTCTCAAAAGCAATCTACGGACATCGATGAAATGAAAATAATAGGGTTCACCATGAGCCGACGATGACATCATCACCTTCATTCTCATTTTTCTTATCCAATAAGTGTCCAAGAACCCATTTTGTCGTCCCTATATAAAATTTTGGATACCAAAAATCAAAATAAAATGTTGATAGAATCTGGATGAAGCATATATCATAATCGCTGTCTTTAAAGCATGATTTACCCCTCTCTTCTCAAATTAGAGAATGTTGGTGGGTTGCAGGTGAATTGCTTCTAGGACACGACAAGCCATGTTTGGTCCTACATGTAGCAATCATGAAGAGACAACTGTAAAAACTTAGCTAACACAGTCACTGTCTCTAGCAGGCTCAATGATTTTTGTAACTATCTTAGTAAAAAAGGAAAGAAATTTTCATCTTGTTTATTTTTTTCTTTTAGACGAGAGCACTCGATTCTAGATTGCTTCTGATGTTCTAAACCCTGGATGAGTCCAGTCTATATATATAGATAGAGTGAGTGGATCGTTGCACCTGGATTGCTTCTGATGTTTTGGACCTGAATGGGTCTGATTTATATATAGATCTTGTTTATTTTTCTCTCACACTTCACACCTCTTGCACGGTGATCGCATAGGCTCGAGACAATTCGAATTAGGTCGCGAGGGAGCAACTATGTGAGCACGTGCGAAGAAGTGCAAACTACGCCACCTCTACAGCTACCCAGCCACACTGCCCTTGCCACACCCTCACCCATGCCAGCGCGAGTGAAAATGTCCACCGTTCAAACCATCCTGGAGCTGACAATGATGTTTATATGTCATCCAAACTGTTTATAAGGTTATTACCACTCAAATAAACTGTAGGCCCAAATATCACTCCGATACAAAAACTTTTGTCACCCCATACATTCAATCCCCACTATTTTGTGTGGTATGGCCCACCTGAGTTCTGGATCTATCTGACTTGTAGACTTCAATCCTATTGCATTCTTTTAAAAGAGATGGACGGAGTGGATTTGTCAAGAACATCTATGTGGGCCCTACACAGCCCCGAGCACAGAGATATCTTTGTGCCAGGGGTCACACGTAATCCGTTCCCCCAATATCTCAGTTTGAGCGGAACATGAGATTAGTAGTACAAGTGTGCATGAATGAGACCGTTCCTCAAGTTTGGGCCACATTTCACTAGCCCTGACCAAAAAGCAAGAGGATCCACTAATCAGGTGGGCCCCTTGTATAGAGGTGTGTTCATATGGTACCAGTAGCTTGTGATGGTACCAGGCACGATGTGTGCATTAGATCCACTTTGTTTATCTGTTTTGGCCTCCACATGCCCACCAATAGAACCCAAAAATCAGAATTATCTAAAAGTTAGGCAATCCACACCATAGGCAATAATATCCAAGAATGCCTTAAAACATCTAAATTCACATGGTGTGACCCACTTGAGTATTGGGATGTCGTGATTTCTGGTACGTTCCTTTGTCTTAGTGAGGTGAATCTGATGAATGGAATGGATTATGAACATACAACATGGTGGGCCTTGCAAATATTCTAAAAGGTTTTATTTGTCATTGTCCCTCCCAGCTGTTTTATCCTAAAATTGAAAGGAGAACATGATGGACTAAATGGATCTAGTGCACACATCACATTGGGCTATCTACACTGTTCCCTTCATGCTAGTTTCACATCGTCTCATCAGAACAAGCTTGACCAAAGGAACACATGAGATGCCAATTCATCTCATCCGAACAGATGCCATCAATTGTAGACTTGCTTGTGTTGGCCCCACCATTTCTGGCCCACTTTGTCATTCTCATGCGTTAATGTACCACCATCCATATTAAGCTCCCATGAACACTGCAATCCATCCTTCAACTCTATTCGAAAGGGCTTGACAAATAGAAAATCATAATAGCATGTGCACAAGCTAGTCCTAATAATATGTCCATGGATAGCTTGTTATAATGATTCTCTTATGAATGTGAACTTCCTTTGAGAACACTTTCACAAAAAGCTCCTGCTCTGGAAAGCTAGGTCGTGCCTATTATGACATTTGTGATAACTCGTTCATCTGTTTTGCCAACTCATTCTAGTACATCATATGAAAATGAGGCAGATCCAGTCCTGAGGGAGGCCACACAAGAGGGAAAAGCGGGGAAAGAAATGCCTACCGTTGAGACCTTCCTAAGTCTACCTCGATGTTTATATGCCATCCAAATCGTTTATAAGGTCATTACAACCGGGATGAATTGAAAACACAAAAAAACTTAGCTTGATATAAAACTTTGTGGTCATATAAATGTTTTGACTATGATCATTCAAATTCCATTGTTTCCTCTTATTTGTCTGGCTTGAGTTTTGGATTGGCCTCATTTTTTTATCATATGTCCTAAAAAGAGAAGACAAAATGGATGAAAATGGTATATTTATCGCAAACATCACAGTGGGCCTCACCTAACTTCCCAGTGAAGGAACTTTCCATGAAAGCCTTTCTTAGGCAATCCCGTCCTTCTCTCACCATGTGTGCGGTCAGAAAAATGCCTTCTTTAGCCAGGATTAACAAGTTGTAGTCATAAAAATCATATTATGGATGATTTCCTAAAATATGAACTTTAGCATGCTCTTTTCTTATGCTTTGGGCTAGCTGGTAGTATGCTTAGAATCACAGATTAGGGCTGAAAGTCGGGCCAGTTGGGTTAGGGTTAAGCACCAACCCGACCCAACCCAAGATTCCTATACTTCAACCCCAACCCAACCCAACCTCGAGTTGGGAATTATCAACCCAAGCCCAACCCAAGCGGGCTCGGTCGAGTTGGTCGGGTTGATACGTGCTAATATTTTCGTTATTACATTAGTCTATTATGTTTCAATACACGTCTTTTTTTTTTGTACCTATGGCTTTATTAATTATGTATGTAGTTATTTATTGTAAAGAACTTTACTTTTTTTAAACAAATAAACAAAAATATAGGATAATTACTTCTTTAACACACAAGCATATCAAATTTCAAACACTATGAGTTTACTTACTAAAGTAATATAAACTTATAAGTTTACTTAACTAAAGTATAATAAAATTATAAGTAACTTGTATATAGATTAAGTTCGGGTTGGGTTGGTGTTCGCTCGCCTCAAGTGCAAGGCTACTATGTAATAATAAATCTCGGTAAGACCGAGGTCGATCCACAGGGAATTAGAAAACAAATTCTAAACTATTCCAGCAACTAGGATTGCAATAATTAAGAGATTCAATTGAGAGAATTATCTTAAATAGTAATTTAGAAAAATCAGTAATTAAAAGAATTAAGGCTTTCAAGGATCCACTTATAACAATCCCATGTCAATCTAATCAATCCAAGCATAAAACACAACTAAATTTGAAGTTCTATTTCCCACCTAGTTGGAAGATAAAACATTAAAACACATTCGATCCCACTTAAGTTGAACTTCCAAGTTTTAGTCCCATTCAATCACATAGCATTCAAAATCATAGCCTTTGGAGTAACAGCCATGCCTATGGACTATGGAATGCTCAAGGGTTACCATAATTCGAATCTAATCAAGCAAAACATGATAATCTCAGAGAATTACAAGGAATCCATGTCCGAAGCACATGAACTCTCATAAAACTTTTAAAAATACCAACTTTATATAAACTAGAACATTCAAAATTCAAACTTAAAGTGAAATTACTTAAATTAAACTGAATTAAACATGAAATTAGCTACAAGCTTCACCTCTCAGCTCTAGCTGAGAGATTATAGCCAAGCATTATTATACTTCAACTAAAACTCAATAAAAAAACTAAAAAGCATAAAAACCCGAATTCGGGAGAGTTGCAGACGCTCCACGATGGCTCTCTTCACCTCCTATGAAGTTTCTCAGCTTCTATGATGCCTTAAGAAGAGACCTTAAGTGTCCTTTTATAGTTGGGAGGCTCTACCGCTTCGGAATCTTTCAGAATTGCGCAATACTTACGCACTGCGCAGAAAAATCGAGCTTCAAAATAGAAGGTTGCTGTTTACGCATGGCCGATCGGTCTTGAGCGGTCGGACCTGTTGGAGTGAAGTCCAGCGTGCACAGAGAGGGGCCCGACCTGTTGGCCGAACCAAACTGGTCCTTGGTCCAGCGTTCCAGAGAGGGGGACAGCAGGGTGGCCGACCGGTCATGACCGGTTGGACCTCTGTTTTCACAACTACTTTCTTTCTTTCCTCTTCTCTCTCTTCTACTTGCTTTCTTCTTTATATGGTCCTCCTTCAATCATCAATAGAAGTCCTCTAATTGGGTCTTTTAAAGCATCAATTGGGCGAAGTCGGTCTCATTCCTACAATCATAAAACAAGCATTAGATGGATCTTTTAAACATGCAAACCATGCATATAATGTGATGTAATGGGTTAGATCATGTATAAATTGGAGGTTCAATAGTTGGGCAACCCGAGACCTCAACCCAAGCTTTATCGGGTTGGTCTTCGCATAGCCCAAGCTAAAGATTCGGTTTTATACTTCCTGCCCAAGCCCAACCTAATGTCGGGTTGGTCACGAGTTGGTCGGGTTGAACCCGCCCAACTTTCAGCCATATCACAGATGCCCGCATGGTCCTATTCACCACTTCTATAAATCAACATGGGTATACATTAGACTAGTGGCCCTGTCCTAAGAGATTATGTTAGCCCATTGACGGATTCCATTCCTGATGTCATGCCCCTGATAGCATTTCTCGAAAAGAACTTGTCATTGGGTTGAACCTTGTATGTGTTCACAAACAGACTTTCAAATAGTATGGATCGTTTGTGTATTTGAAACATGTTGTTGTTACCAAGTTAGGAAGGGCCACTAGTCGAGGGAGATTACTCTAAATTGAATTACTTGTAGAATAGGTTGCTCGTAGATTAGATTGCTTGTGAACTAGACTGCTTATAAATTGAAATAATAATGGTCGAGCTAATCACGCATGTATGGCATTCGGACTTTATCGGGTGGTCGACATAAAACACGGGATTTCTCAGGTTGCTATGAGTGTACCTTAGAGTATTTTTTCAGGTGACTCTAAGTTATTAGCACGCATTGTCGTCCACTATGAGTGTCCTTCCATATGGATTTTACTTGGCGACCGATCACTATGAGCGTGCCTGAGTATATTATATTGAGTGATTAGTGTACTATAGATGTCCTTTCTGCATGGATTTTACTGGGTGGCTAGTCAGTATGAGTGTACCATTGTGTGCTTTACCGGCTAGCTAACTTACTATAGGCATCATTTTTAGTTGGATGTGCATCTCCAATCTAATTGCATTTCACACATTCATGTACTTAAACATGATAACTACGTATCTTTAAAATGCTTAGGAATTATGTGTGGGAATAACATGCTTATGATTTATATGTTTAGAGATAATGTGCTTAGGACTTATGTACTTAGAGACAATGTGCTTAGGACTTATGTACTTAGAGACAATGTGCTTAGGACTTATGTACTTAGAGACAATGTGCTTAGGATTTATATGTTACATGTCACATGCTTAGGAGTTGCATGCTTAAAGTACTTATAGTGAACCTATGGTAACTAACCCGTCAATGGTATAATCTTGGAGGTATTTCTTCACTATGTTGGCAACTAACACCATCTATTTGATATATGCAAATGACACACAACGATAGTTCATGAGGCGAGCCCAGTCGAGAGTATCCTTATAGGGTTTAATAAGGAGTCGGGCCACGGAGAGCTCGTTAAAAGTGTGATTGAGCTCTATGAGCTTAATCAGTAGTTGGCTAACTCTTTTCTTTTTTCGTAGTTGCATCCATACATTTAGTTATACTATAGTTTGTATATCCCTGATTGAGGGAATATGCGTTGTATATGTTGGACTCATGCCTATTGGATATTTACCTTGACATGCCACGTTGTAGTTACTTTTACTTCCCTCATAATACCCATTATGCCGATGCGTGTGACTTTAATTAGTAAATTGATTGAGTGTTAACCTGACTATGTGGACACATGGGAGATCTGCCTACATGTGTCCATTCCTTATTATGACACTTGGGTTCCCACTGCAAGGGTATTGAGCTTGGGCGGCTGAAATCAAGGTGTTACAGTACCATTTTGAAATATCCATTCACGTACAACTCATAAAACACACAAGGTGGTGCCAATTCTCGTAGGAGTTGAAGAATGATTGGGATGACATTGGAGAGTACACAAAGTAATGGAAATTTGAAGAAGTTCAAGGGTGATCGTCCTGACGATGTAATGAGCCCATCAATCGACAATGTGGCAGAGGCAATCAATCAACAACTCACAGATTTCAACAACAATTTTAGGCTCCTCTCCATTTGGATTTGTAGATACTTAACAACCTGCTAAAAATGACGACGTCGAAATATTCGTACATGTTTGTCGTTGTTATTGTTGTATTAGTAGCTTTAAAGATAACACAGATAGTGTGATGGCTACACATAGCTAACTTTCTGTCCACTTTAAAAGGAAACAAATCTCTTTTTACTTTCTTATTGCTACATATAGGTAATATTCAATTTGCTAGTAAAACTTTAATTATGTTGATTTTGACTCTTTTATGTGTAGTCACCTTAGTTGCTGAATCATGATTTTTTTTTTGACATAAATTGCTAGGAAGTTGTTTATACTGAAATATGGCAGATCCATATCAATGGTGCAGATCGAACCACGTGGCATGATTGATATTTTAGAATATACACTAAGTATACGAAGGACAAATCATATCTTCGGGAAGCCTTGACGTTTATGCTATCTCCGGATAATGATGAATAATCGTCAAGACCACGTCAGCACTGGAGCACATTATGGGCATTTGACAAAGGCTAAACCATGATTTAAAGAAGGTAACTGCTATTTTCCAACCGATTATATGCAAAGGTGCCACAAGGACAAGCGGTTATTTTCACACCTCTTCGGAGAAGGTTATAAACAACAAAGGCATATGCGAAGAGAGAAGTTTCCACGATCAACCCCAATCTAATCCAAATATTGTATTAACTATCAATCAACGCAATGTTGCTTATCTTAGCTTAGTTTACCACTTTCACCTCTCATCAGCTGCGATGTGCTTAGTCTTTAGGAGTAGTATAATCTAGTCTATCCCTACGAATACGTTGGATTGATTATTAACTGTAGTCGGTAGATGTAATTCCTTTGCATTTACACCTGCATGTTGGATTTAAAGGAAGACCTTAGTTTTAGGAGTCGTTCGCCTATACTCACATATGTTAGAGAGTCCTCAAAATCATGCAAAAGAGTGTCCACCGACCGGTCGGCCAGTGGACAGATTGTCACAGTGAGGGTTTGGACATTTTTCTGGGAGCCTCAGACCGGTCGGCCGACCGTTCTGCGAGGGGCTCCGACTGGTCGTATTTTTTAGGCTGAAAGACTGTTTTGGGAGCAAACTCGTTGCACGAATTTTGCAGGTCACCGGCCGATTGACGTGCGAAGCAAGTTTTTCTTATGCGATTTCGCGTTGCATGTTTCCAATTTGGGTTGGAGTCCTATTTAAACACCTCCTAATCGTGTTTGGAGGTATCATAAGTAATACTTAGGACTCTAAATATGAGTTTAGGGCTTGGGGGAGCGATGGTGAAGTTTGAAAGTGCCTTGTTCATCTTTAGGATCTACTTAAGGGTAGATTAGCTTTGTAATCATCTGATATTCATAGTGGAGGTGTCGCTTTGTGCCATGGTTTTTTCTTGAAAGGGTTTTCCACTTAAAAATGAATCATCTTTGCGTTGATTGCTTGTGTGGGGTGTGTTGATTGTTTGAATCTCTTCGGTGCTTCCACTGACGGGATTTCCAACAAGTGGTATCAGAGCTATCGTTGGAAGGTTGAAGAAGGGAAGTTTCTGAGACATTCTCATGGCTTCAAGTACGAAGTTCGACGTTGAGAAGTTTTTGGATGAAAACAACTTTGAGTTGTGGAAGGTGAAGATGAGGGTCATCCTAACTCAGCAAGGGGTCGTGAACGCCCTTGGAAAGCGACCGAAGGACGTGAAAGATGATGAGTTAACCAAGATGGATGAGAAGGTTATGGCCTCAATACAATTGTGCCTTGTAGATGACGTCCTCTATAACGTCATGAAAGAGAAGATCGTTGTAGAGACATGGACCAAACTAGAGAACGTGAATGCGAAGAAGTCTCTAGAAAACCACATGTATCTAATGATGCAGCTCTTCACTTTGAAGATTATGAAGGAGACGGATGTGGATGACCACATCAACACGTTCAACAAGTTGATTTGCAAGTTGCTTGATATTGGTGAATAGATGAAGGACGAGTATCCAGCCTTGATCCTGCTGAACTAGCTTCATAGTTCATATGAGTCTCTTAGGGATTCGTTGTGCGCGACTAGGGACACCATTAGTGTTAAGACCGTAGTCTCAGCCCTTCAGTTAAAGGCGATGAGATAGAAGAGCGGTGATGTTAATTCTTCATCCGATGCATTGATTATGAGAGGAAGGAATTCAGAGCGGGGTGAAGGATCGTCACATTTTCGATCCAAGTCGAACGACAAACGTAAAGCGAAGTTGAAGTGTTGGGGATGTAGCCAAGTTGGGCACATGAAGAAGGACTACAAAATGAAATTGCGGTTTTACCGCTTGTAGAGACACTTGGAGATATGTCTATGGACCTAGAGGGGGGGTGAATAGGACCTTTGAAATTCTTTTCGCCTACTTTCACAATGCAACAAAATAAGCTATGCAAGCAAGAACACCTCGGCTTCCAAGCCTAGGTGGGTCCAATCACAAGACTAGCAAAAGATATGCACTAAACAATCCTAGTCTAAGCATGCATAGGTAAGTAAATGATTGAACGAATTAAGCTTCTAACCTATGCATCTTGTGTAGACTTATGAGAGTGGATCAATGAGCTCAAGTCTATACAAGTAGTGAAGGTACATCTTGTGTGGGGATGTCTAAAAAGTGCCTAGCATACATTCCTATCAAACATGCATAATTAAGCAATTAAACTAACAATGTGAAGATATGAATGTGCTAAAGAACAATCACAAACACAAGGATGTATAGTGGTTCGACTACGTGTCTACTCCACTCCCGGTTCAAGTACTCAACGCCTTTGAGCACACTGGCATTCACTATCGGAGGTTTTAAATGAGGTTCACCTCTCAACCTTTACACGGAGGTTTTATCGGTTCACCTCTCAACCGTATCCGGAGTTTTAGACATAGGCTAACTCTCAACCTAATCGCACGTTTACTCCCGTGTCGGAGGCTCCCCCTTGGAGACTTAGTTTAGGCCCGGCTGACGGGCCAAGGAACGACTAACGTCCCTAGGTCGAGTTCGAAAAATAAACTCTAAAATGGACTCTCAAATAAGACAACCTACTTGTCGGATGAGCCCCTTGTTTAGTGCCGGATTGGGTTGCTTGATCTCCGCTCTCCCATGCTTCAATCAGCTTCTCTTGCTCCCACGATCATGCTGCCGTTGCGTCGCCAATGCCCCAGCCACATTCGATCAAACACCTTGCATGCGATGCCTTGAAATGCCCAAGGTGCTAGGAGGATAGGTTTAAGAGCTCTACAACTTAGTGGGGATGGGTTGCCTAGAGTCTCTTACCTACAACGATCTCATCTTCGAGTTTAGGACAAAGATTTGCCAATCAAGAAGCTTCCTAACTCTAGAGATCAAGAGGGGATGAAGGTTATTTTCTTCATAAGCTTGGAATGCTCTAATCTTGTGTTAAAGCACAAGGAAGATGCCTTGCATAGGTCAAGGAATGAGCCTAAAAAGATCTCCTTCAATGGTGACTTTTCTTCCTCAAAAATCCCTCTTGTCATGCCAAAAAATGGAGCCCCATATATATAGAAAAATGGCTCCAACGGTCATAAAACGGCTATGAGCCAACCTGTCCCGACCGGTCATGACCGGTCGGATCCCTTTGCTGAATGGACAGGCCAAACATACTGGCCGACCGGTCATGACCGGTCGGACCCCCTTGCTGGACAGGCCTAATGCATCAGGCCGATCGGTCATGACCAGTCGGACGCCCTCTCTGGATGACTGCAGATCTCCAGGCCGACCGGTCATGACCGGTCGACCCCCTTTGCTGATTCCCATCACTTGTGAAGGCCGACCGGTCATGACCGGTCGGCTGTCCATTTGCATAAGGCAGCAAGGCTGCTGGCCGATCGGTCGGACCAACCTGGTTCTCCCCACATATTTGCTGAACTCCACTTGTTTCAGCCTGTTCATTTAGTCCTAGGTAAGGGTGATCAATTGGGACACCTAGGGCCAATCTATGATGACAAAATGGTTCTAAATATGGTCAAGGTCATCAAGAGTACAAAGGGGATGAGTTTTGGTCAAAGTTAAGGCACCAAGGCATCACTTTTACCTGAGTCTTCTTTCCTTGATGCAGCCGGTCCGTCTTGAGTCTTCGGTCTTCGTCTTCATTGGGCTCAACCGACACTAGACTCACCGACGTAAATGATTGACAAACAAGGTACACTAGTATGCCACGGAAAAGTGCACTAACACAAAAGTCCTGAGAATAAGAAGGAGAAGTCAGGAGACTCCTCTAGGGAAGCCAATACTGCTAAAGCTGAAGAAGGTGGTAGTAATGTGTGCGAGGTCTTGATGGCATCAAAGATGAGATCTTTTTAACGATGAATGGATCATAAACTCCTGGGCTTCGTGCCACATGTGTTCGGATAGGAGCGTCTTTACTTCCTACAGGGAGTATGTTAGAGGCTCGGTATTTTTAGGCGATGACTACGCTTGCAAGGTTATGAGAATTTGTACAGTGCGCATCAAGATGTTCGATGGGATCGAACGGGCCTTGATGGAAGTAAGGTACGTTCTCAAGTTGTGGGAGAATCTGATTTCCCTTGGTGCACTCGAAACATTGGGGTGCAAGTTCACCAGTTTTGACCGATTCTGCAAAGTTTCAAAGGGGCCCTAGTAATTATGAAGGACAGATGCATGAAAATATTTACAGACTGATTGGGAGCACTTTAGTAAATGGAGCTGCAGCGATTGTAGCAGATTCCACATTTGCACGTATGTGGCATATACACTTAGGCTACATGAGCGAGCGGGGCATGAAGGTACTCTTTGAACGATATTTGATTCTTTCCTTTAAATCTGTAGACTTTAGTATATGTGAACATTGCATATATGGGAAACGGTCTAAATTGTCATTTAAAGGGGAAAACATGTATGTAAAAGGGTGCATGAGTATGTTCATTCTGATGTATGGGGGTCGTCGCCCGTTATTTCTGTTGGGGCGTCATCGTGGTTTGTGTCGTTTATCGATGATAATAGTATGAGGGTTTGGGTTTATTTTTTGAAAAATAAATCCGATGCCTTCATGACCTTCAAGTATTGGAAGGCGATGGTGGAGAATCAATCAGAGCAAAAACTGAAGGTTTTGAGAACTGGTAATGGAGGTGAGTTCACTTCTAGGAAATTTAATACATATTGTAAAGAGGAGGGGATTGTGAGGCACAACATAGCACGTCACACAGCATAGCAGAATAGCGTGGCAGAGTGGATGAATCAGACTCTTTTGGAGAGAGCCCGATCCATGATTAGTAATGCTAGTTTGAGAAAAGAGCTGTGAACTAAGGCCGTTAACACGGCTTGTTACTTGATAAATCGGTCACCTTCTATAATAATTGAATGTAAAATCCTTAAGGAAGTGTGGAGTGGTCGCACGTTAGACTACTCAAGTTTGCGGGTCTTTGGTTGTGAGTCTTACTCTTATGTACCGTCAGTTGAGAGAGATAAGCTAGAGCATAAGGCCAGAAAAGGAATCTTTATGGGTTATGGTGATGGTGTGAAGGGTTATTGTATATATGATCATGTCACACAGAAGATCACCCTGAGTCGAGATGTCAAGTTTGATGAGGGTTCTTTGTTTCGAAAGGATGCTATAAATGAACAAAAAAATCAGAGATTGTTGACAAATAAAATGACAAAGATGAGACACTGGTTGAGACTGAGATGCAGACAAAGGTACATGATCAGGTGGAGCAGCCACTGTTAGTGCACTTTTCTGTGGCATACTAGTGTACCTTGTTTGTCAATCACTTAGGTCAGTGAGTCTAGTGTCGGTTGAGCTTAATGAAGATGAAGACCGAAGACTCAAGTGGCCATGCTGCATCAAGGAAGAAGAAACAGATATAAGTGATGCCTTGGTATGCCTTAGCTTTGACCAAAACCATATCCCTTAACCTCTTGATGACTTTAACCATATTAGAAAACCCTTTAGTTATCATAGATTGGCCTTAGGTGTCCCAAAAGATCACAAAAAGATCGGCCTTTGAGGTTGCATGTGCTGTGAAATCCATGCCCAAACCCATCAGCACTGTGCATAGCCTGACCGACCGGTCACGACCGGTCGGCTGGATTGGACCGACCGGTCAAGACCAGTCGGATTGACCCCAGTCCAGACAGTGTTGCTGTTTGTGTGCAGGCCATTGGGCCGACCGGTCGTGACAGGTTGACAGGTCTGGTTCGACCGGTCTTGACCGATTGGACAGACCCCCCTCGAGACAGTGAACACTCTGTCTTATTTTGGCCTATCGCCGACTGGTCAAGACCGGTGAAGTACCCCTGGCCGACCGGTCGGGACAGGTCGACAACTAGCTTTTTTGCTCGTTTTATGACCATTGGAGCTCTTTAAATATAGAGCTCGGTTTTTGGGCATTTCGAGAGGGTTTTGAGAACCTATTACCCACACCTTTTATACATCATATGGGGCCTCAAAGAGGAGGAGTTTCAAGTCATATCCCTTGTGTTTAATCACAAGTGAGGGCATTCAAATGCAAACATAGAGATGACTTGATTCCTCTCTCAATTCTAGAGGTGAGACACTATACCGCATAGTTATATCTCTTATTCAAGACCTCTAGAAGACCCTTTAGATGAATCTCCTAGTTAGAACAAGCTACATATCCCATGTAAGAGACTAAACCATCCTCCTATTACCTTGGGCATCTTAAAGGCATCACAAGTAATGTGATTGATCAAGTGTAGTTGAGGCATTGGCGACGCAACGGCAACACGATCAGGGGAGCAAGGGAAGCTGATTGAAGCACGAGAGAGCGAAGATCAAGCAACTCGAACCGGCGCTGAACAAGGAGCTCATCCGACAAGTAAGGTTGTTTTTGTTGAGTGTCCATCCACTCAATTCCCTGTGGGAGTTGAGTGTAGAGTTTGTTTGTCAAACTCGAACTAGGGACGTTGGCCATTCATTGGCTTGTTTGTCAGCCTAAAGACTAGGGGTTGTTTGGCACTCCTTAGCTCGTTTTCCGGGCCTAAACAAAGTCTACGAGGGGGAGCCTCCGACGTGGGAGTGAATGTGCGTCGGGTTGAGAGTTAGCCTATGTTCAAAACTCCGTTTGGGTTGAGAGTTAGTCTTTTGTCTAAAACTCCGGTTATGGTTGAGAGGTGAACCGGTAAAACCTTCGTGTAAAGGTTGAGAGGTGAACCTCATTTAAAACCTCTAATAGTGAATGCCGGTGTGCTCAAAGGAATTGAATACTTGAACCGGGAGTGGAGTAGACCCAAAGTCGAACCACTATACATGCTTGTGATTGAATTGAGCACATTGATATCTTAGCATTGTATGTTTAATTGTTTAATTATGAATGCTTGATAGGAATGTATGCTAGGCACTAGATAAGCACATCCACACACATGATTTACTTTCACTAAGTAGTGTAGACTTGAGCTCATTGATCCATTCTCATAAGTCTACATAGGTTGTATAGATTAGAAGCTTGATTAGTTAAATCATCTGATTATCTATGCATGCTTCGACTAAGTTGTTTATTGCTTAAATCATATGCTAGTCTTGTGATTGGACCCACTTAGGCTTGAAAGCCGAAGTGTTCTTGTTGACTTAGTTTAATTTGTTAAATTGTGAAAGTAGGCGAAAAGAATTTCATAAGTTCCTAATCCCCCCCTTAAGACTTTACCATAATTCTAGTTGCTCTTTAAGCTTCCGCACATACGAAGGTATCGCGTTAGATTACTGACATAATTTTAGCCACTTGTGCGAATAAATCCACCTGTACGATTTAGTTGGGTACGTCGATTCTGATTATGCAGGTAGTGTGGATTGTAGGAAATTGACTTCAGGGTACTCGTTTGTTTTAGCGGGTGGAGCAATTGGTTGGATGTCTAAGCTTCAGTCTGTAGTGGCTCTTTTCACTACCTAAGATGAGTATATGATGATGACAAAAGCTTTCAATGAGGCTGTTTGGTTGAAAGGAATGATAAATCAGTTGGGGCTTCAGTAGGAAGCCGTGTCGGTTAATTGTGACAGCTCTAGTGCTATCAATTTGGCTAAAAATTTTGTTTATCACTCTCGTACTAAACACAATGATGTGCGTCACCATTTTATTCGACGGGTACTTAAAGAAGGAGATGTGACTCTGGATAAGATTCACACTAGCGTGAATTCAGCGGATATGCCGACCAAGGTGGTCCCAACAGAGAAGTTCAAGTTCTGCGTAACTTCTCCGGGATTGGCAAAGGCTTAGTGAAGACGCAGTGATGCATAAAAAGCGACGACACTATGTTTGATGAGGAGTTGATTTATGAAGAGAAGAGAAGATGGTTCGATGTTTTGAAGCCTCGATGGAGTTTGTTGGAAAGTCCTAAAAACTGTGCAAAACAGTGTCTACTGACCAATCGGCCAGTGGACAGATTGTCACAGCGAGGGTCTAGACATTTTTCTGAGAGCCTTAGACCGGTCTACAGGGAGCTCCGACTGGTCTTATTGTTGTGGCTGAAAGACTGTTTTGGAGCAAACTCGCTGGACGAATTTTGCAAGTCGTCGACCAGTCGGCCAACTGGTCGACTGACGTGTGGAACAAGTTTTTCTTAGGCGATTTCGCGTTGCATGTTTCCAATTTGGATTGGAGTCCTATTTAAACACCTCCTAATCGTGTTTGGAGGTATCCTAAGCAATACCTAGGAGCCCTATTACGAGTTTAGGGCTTGGGGGAGCGATGATGAGGTTTGAGAGTGCCTTGTTCATCTTTGGGATTTACTTGAGGGTAGATTAGCTTTGTAATCATCTGATATTTATAGTGGAGGTGTCGTTTTGTGCCGTGGTTTTTTCCGAAAGGGTTTTGCACTAAAAAACGGATCGTCTTTGCGTTGATTGCTTGTGTGGCATGTGTTGATTGTTTGAATCTCTTTGGTGCTTCCACTGACCGTATTTTCAACAATATACAGGGTTGACCAATAATTGTAAATTTCGGCACTGCTTTTGCCTCGCTCATTAATACGCTGCTCCATAAAGCACTTTGCTGCTCATATCTAGGACAATGATCCCATTATAGTGGTAAATTAAGCTCACTTCCACATCCATCTCTCATATATCCTTATTTGATCACACAATTGTTGCACCTTTTAAAGTCCTCAGTTTTTCAAGGTAAAAAAGAGCTCATTTGGAAGAAGAGTCCCAACCTCGCGCACTATACTGCTGGCTAAATAAATGGCTAGTCCACCCTCCATTCGACCAAGCACTGTTCTATCTCAACACCAAAACGGTGATTACGATTTGAATCAGATACAATCAACTCTGGCATGCCTGCACACCACACAAGTGTCTCACACAACCAAATTCATATCATCACTAATTGAAGTTGATAATTTTAATTTCTAAAGTAAATAATCTCATTACTATGATGACAAATTAACTACTCGGTTATATACAAAAGTTTTTAAATGGTAGGGATTTAATCACCATTGTAGTGGATGTAGTGAGAGAATGAGGGACATAGTTGAACGCCGGGCCCACAATGAGCCCTACTGTACGGGATCTCTGCTGGTAGGTTCAGTACCAGCCTGGCTTGCTGATTTCGGACGCAGATGAACTAGTGACCCTACATGGCAGGGGTGTCAATGGACTGGGCCGGGCCACGAAAATCAGAATTTTGAACAGGCCCGACCTAAAACAGTGGCCATTGACAGCCCTACTGCCATGTCTCCCATGGCTAGAGGTTGGTCCTCTATGGGCCCCACAATGAAGTATGTGTTTCATCCACACCGTCTATCCATTTTTACAGGACATTTTATGGAATGAGCCCAAAATGAGATAGATGCAAATCTCAAGTGAACTACACGGGAGACTGTTGATTGAACTCCCACCGCTGAGAACTTTTTTCGGGGCCATAATACTTTTGGATCTTGCTAATATTTGTTTTTTTTTGGCCCTTCATCTCCATCTGTGTGACGTAATCAACTGGTTGGATGTCATATAAACATTACAGTGGGCCTTTGGAGGCTTTTAACGGTGGACAGCCAGTCATCACGGTCTATTCGTGGCGCGGTCCACCTGAGATTCAGATCTGCCTATTTTTGTCATCAAGCCCTAACATGATTCGGAAAAATAGATGTACCGCATCGATAATACACATACATTCCTATAAGTGGGGCCCACATAGCACCGACTACTGGCCACCTGGCTAGTGGTGGAGTAACTGCCCAAACCGCGTCCGTTGATTTACCTGGATCTTGTAGTCATTTGGTGCATAAGCGTGCACATACATGTCAGTGAGTCATCGTGGGTAGCACACATGCACTCGACCATTTCTATACTCGACTGTCGTGCACGGAGATCACGGTCGTCTTTCCGCACCTGTATCCAATCCAGCGATGTGGGTGAGACCCTGAACCTAGGGCCCACCTTGATGTATTCGTTGTATATCCATGCCGTCCATCTGTTTCTTCAGCTTATTTTAGGATATGGTCCCAAAAATGAAGCAGATTCAAATTTTAGTTGGACCCCACCACAGGAAACAGTGCTCATTGAACGCCTACCATTAAAAACTTACACCTTAATGTTTTTTGACCATACAATCTGTTGATAAGGTAACGAAGACCGGGATGAAAGGTAAAAACAAATATCAGGCTTACATAAAACTTCTGTGGCCCACAAAAGGTTTTTAATGGTTATTAACCACTGTTTCTTATGGTGTGGTCCACCTGAAGTTTGCATCTGCTTCATTTCTGGGTATCATGGCCTAAAATAAGTTGAAAATAAGATGAACGGCATGGATATATTCATACATTGTTGTGGGCTCCCACAGCCAGGCTCCCATCCACATAGCTGGTTCCGGCTCTCACCCAGTCGCGCCCTAACAATGGACGACTGTCTGAGTAACACAAGCGCCACGTGTACCATGTGCAAGGGACGCGGATTAGCTACCGACAGGTTTGAGTAGCGAGAGACTCGCCACTGAAGTGACGTCACCATATTTTGTGGGACCCATCATGCCTTGATGTATCATCTCTGTATCCACATCGTTCATCCATTTGGGGAGATAGTTTTAGAGCATAAGATAAAGAATGACGCCTATGCAAAGCTTGAGTGGACCCCACCACATAAAACAGTGTGGAGAGTGACTCCCACCGTTGAAACCTTCCTATAGTCCACCATAATGTTTATTTGAGATCCAACTTGTTCATAAGGCAACACAGACATTGACGAAGGGAAAAAACAAATATAAGCTTGATCTAAAACTTCTGTGGCCCCTAGAAATCTTTAATGGTAGGCCTTCAATCTCCACTGCTTTCTGTAGTGGGGTCCACTCCAGCTTTGGATCTGACTCGTTCTTTAGCCCATGCCCTAAAATTATCTCTCCAAATGGATGGACGGTGTGGATACAATACATAAATTATGATGGGTCCCACAAAATATGGTGACATCACTTCGGTAGCCAGTCTCGCTACTCAACTTGTCAGTAGCCAATCCGCGATCCATGTGCAACCAGCGGTGAGACCTTGGAACCACCGATGTGGGTGAGACCCTGACTGTAGGGCCCATATCTACCCTTCCATCTGTTTTTCAGCTTATTTTAACATATGGTACCAAAAATGAAGCACATACAAGTTTCAGGTAAATCACACAACAGGAAACAGTGATCATTGAACTCCCACCATTAAAATCATTGTAATGTTAATTGGACATCTAGCATGTTGATAAGGTCAAACGGAGATCTGGATGAAAGGTAAAACGAGAAACCGGATCATCTGTTGGCTGCCGAATACGAAATCCGTGTTTGGGTATTGGTCCACGACATCACATAGTTCTGCAACCTGAGCACATCATTGGTACAACCTTATCACACCTCATTGCAACTTGATTATACTGACGTCATGTAGAGTGACATGGATTAATGAAAAAGCTCCAAATAGAAATTTCTGTTTGGCAGCTAACAGAAGATCCAGACTCGTAAAACAAATATCATTTGATCTATAACTTTTGTGTGCCACAAAAGGTTTTCAATGGTCATTAACCACTGTTTCCTGTGGTGCGGTCCACCTGAAAGTTGTATCTGCTTTATTTTTGGGTCCAATGCCTATAATAAGCTAGAAATACAGATGGATGGCGTGGATATACAATGAATGACTACATCGAGGTGGGCTCCTACGGTCAGGGTCTCACCCGCCTCGCTGGTGTCAGGGTCTCACCTAATATGCGTTCATGTGCAACAGCTTGGGTATCGATCATCCTATTTATCAGATATTTCTCAATCACGTACCTAACTAAGGCAATAGACGTGGCGTGGGGTGTTGTATCCAGCTGCAAGTTATTTTAAAAAAGCAGCAACAAGAGAAACGAATAAGAAACATCCAAATAAAGCGGATTACGCGGCCCGGTCTCACTCAAAATGGTGCGGCCTTACTGTGGGGCCCACCTTGATGTACTTATTATATATCCACTCCGTCCATCTGTTGTTTTGTATCATTTTAGTTAATGAGCCCAAAAATAAAGGAAATCTAATTCTCATTTGGACCATATTGTAGGAAAAAGTGGTGAGTGACCATTAATGCGTCACAAAAGTTTTTGGATAAAGCTGATATTTGTTTTTTCCCCTTCATCCAGGTTTATGTGATCTTTTCAACAGGTTGGATGGAAAATAAATGTTAGGGAAACATTAAGGTGGGCCCTAGAAATTTTTAATTGTAGGGTGTTGAATCACCATTGTTTCCTACAGTATGGTCCACCTGGGATTTTGATTTTCTTTATTTTTGGGCTTATGCCTTAAAAATATATGGAAAAAAGGAATGGACGGAGTGGATATAATACAAATACATAAATGTGGGCCCCAATTTTAGGGCCGAACGCTCTTTGGTGAGGCCGGGGCCGGACCAAATCCGCTCCCACATTCGATGTGATAAATATCGCTGGGATTTTAAAAATACCGCGTACCGCGATATGAAGTCGAAAATAGTAAAAACCTTTAAATTTTTTTATATATTTATTTGAATTATATATATATATATATATATATATATATGTATATGTATATATATATATATATATATATATATATATATATATGTATATATATATATATATATATATATATGTTAAATATTTTTATTTTTGGTAAGATTTACCTAATAATATTCCGAGAAAAATTAAAAATTTGAAAATATCCTGAGAAATTTCTGCGCCGAGAAAATGCCGAAAAAAGATACATCTAACCTACACCGAGGACCACGTGGTCCTGGGCCTCAAAAAGCCTCTGACAAAGACATTGTCCTGAGGCATCGAGACTGCATAAATGGAGCTCACAGCCTGGTGATCCAGTCCGTTGATCTGATGGGCCCTATCGTGGATTGGGCAGGTTCCAAGAGAACTCCATATCTGTGATTCATATCTCTTCAATTAGCCGGGCTTCAAATATACAGTTACACAGCAACGGTCTTAATCGAACGTGAAAAAGCCTGGTTTGTATGATTAGGATCTTCAACCAGAAAAGAGGAATGATGATGTATGTATGCATGCATTTTAATGTCAGCAGTGCCGTATGCATCAGTCTGCAGAAATGGTCCATGTTTCAGTGATCAAGACCATTGATTTTACGGGCCTTACTCGGGATGGTGGGATTCAACTGACTAGAATACTTCCTTACTCGGGACCGTTGATCTCCTGGAGCAGAAGTTCCTGACCCTTAGATCAGTGGCCTAAAGATGATTACAGGAAAATACTTCAACTGTCTAGGAAAGAAGTGACTACGATTTGAGAACAAGGATCTTCCAGTGTGGAAGAGTTTCTCCCTCCTCCCAATTCTGAGGATGCGTCCCATGATCAACGGCCTGAAATAATGGCCATCGGCCACCCTTCACTAAATGGATGCAATGAAAAATATTCACATTCTGATGCATAAAAAGGATTACAATTCCTCACAATACACCTTGATTACCATCGAATAAACGGTTCTGATCACCCACACATGGGCCCATTTGTACGGAATGAGAAGGTCAGTACACAGACTCAGTACCCTGGACGCCGACGCCTATTAGGTACTACCTGGGGATTAAACTCTCACCATTAAAAACTTACTGGGAGCTGTAGAAGTTTTGGATCTATCTGATATTTGATTTTTTCCTTCGGCCTAATCTATGTGACCTTATGAACACGTTGGATGGAAAAACATCAAAGTGGGCCCTATGAAGGTCTCAAAGGCGGACATCATAATCTCTACTGCTTCCTGTGGTGTGGTCCACTTGAACTTTGGACATACCGCATTTTTTGGATTTTATATTAATATCATATCGAAAAATGAATGGACGGTGTAGATAAGCCCATATATCATGGTGGGACCCTCAGAACCCCAATCTATCTGATCCGCGTCCTTTTTGGCTGCGGACGACGTGTTCTGATCTGGTATTTAAAAAGAGACTTTTACTGAAATAGCCTCCAAGTCTGCCCAATCCAACAAAGAGTTCAATTTCTTGTGAGGTGCATCCTTTTTAGTCCCCTATCCTAGAAATTGTAACCTTTTTAGTCAAAAATGCCCCTCTAGCCACTGCTGCACTGTAGATCCCCCCAGTATTCCCTTACTATTCCCTTACCATTCCCTCACCATGTGGATCTCCCTTAGCATTGTGGGCTCCTCTAAGCAATGTGGATCTCCCTTGGGGTTAGATCCCCTTGAGCAATATGGATCCCTCCCAGGCATGTGGGTCTCCCCCAAGCACTGTGGATCCCTCTAAGTACTGTGCTACAATGTGGTTGCATTTTGATTGAAAAGTTTGCAATTTCTTATGTGGGCCTAAAAAAGATAAGCCTTATGAGAAATTGAAATTTTTGTTGAATTGGGCAGAATGGAAGGCTATTGGAATAACAATCCAGTTACATTATACTCACGCTGCTGATGACGCTTGATACGCAGCATTCAGAAAATTGTGAACGTGGCGCATGTTAACTCAAATAAAACAGCCTATATTGTGCATCCCACAGTCTCCGAGTTACGATCTCAGGATCAGATTGTTTAAAGAATACTAACCTCGGATTCATGGACACTTGTTTGTGGAATTAGGACCGTTGGATATTTTCATTTTTAACCTTTGATTTATGGACACTTGTTTGTAGAATTAGGACCGTTGGATATTTTCATATTAACTCAAATAAAACACCCTATACTGTGCATTCCACTGTCTCCGATCTCAGGATCAGATTATTTAAAGAACACCAGCCTCTGTTTCACGGTGGAATTAGGACCGTTGGATATTTTCATTTTTAACCGTCCAATAAATGTTCGTCAATCTAATATTAAGATAATTAATTAAGATTAATATTTGGTTCATATTGAGTCGGAATCCTCTGTTGGCTTCCCCAGCAGACCTATGTGATGACGTGGTCCAATAAAAAGGCTGTAAGGAGGGTTTCTCTCCTTGGAGCCAACAGAGGATTCGGATTCATTTTTAAATATCCGCATCTCATACGTCACGCTCTACTGGAGCATCTGTTTTTTGGGCGAGAATTAGGTGTCATCATGGGAACAGCTTAGTGGGTGTTATCCTAACCGTGTGACGCCCCATCTTGATGTATTTGTTTATATATCTATGCCGTCTATATGTTTTTTAATATCATTTTAGGATGTGATCAAAAGATTAAGAAGATCCAAATCTCAGGTGGACCATAACACTAGAAATGAATAACCATTAAAAACGTTTCGTGGGTCAAAAATGTTTTCGATCAATCTGATCTCTATATTTTCCCTTCATCAAGACATTATTAACATTACCAAGAACTTGGATTGAAAATAAAAATATCAAAACCTTACAATAGGCTCTTTGGAATTTTTAATGGTGGAGCACTACTGTTTCTAGTGGTATGGTCCACTTGAGATTTAGATCTACATAATTTTCGGAGCATCATTCTAAAATGGTCTGTAGAAAAGGATGGACGGCGTGGATATACATAATATCATCCATGTGGGCCATACGGTAGGGTCACGCCCACTAAGCTGTTCCCAGGGTAACACCTAATTCGCGCCCCTGTTTTTCTCTTAAAAAGACCTTCTCGCCCGCGGTTTGGATGGATCCCCGGATCCACCGAGGTCGGTGGACGGGCCACTTCGATGTATGTTCCTTACATCTACACCGTCCAAACATTTTGAAAGCTTATTTTAGGGCATGATAAAAAAATGAAGCAGATCAAAATCTTAGGTGGACCATACCACATGAAACAGTAATGATTGAATCCACACCATTAAAATTTCATGGGGCCAATGGAATGTTTATTTTCCATCCAACCCGTTGAAAAGATAAATAACACATGGATGAAGATACAACACAAATATCATCTTGATTCAAAACTTTTGTGGCCCACAAGAAGTTTTTAATGGTTGAGTACCACTGTTTACTTATTATGGTCCATATGAGATTTTTATCTACTTTATTTTTTGAATCATGCTGTAAAATAATTTTTAAAAATGGTTGGATGGCATGGATTTAATACACACATCACACAGTGGAATCCAGGTGTACTGCAACAAGAGAGCCCTGCCATTTTCGTGTTCTTTCGGTTCTGCCTTATCATTTCCGAGAACATTTTAGGAAAAGAAGTCTCATGCTCTGTTTGGGATGCGAAATGCCTGTGCCTCTTGAACAATGGTAGTTCCTGTGGTAGGAAGTATGTGGGGCTTACGGAGATTCCCATGACAAATCCACTCCGTTCATCAGTTTCTAAATACCACAATAGGACAGAAATCTAAAAATAGACAGATTTCAAACTCAGGTGGGCCACACCACAGGAAACAGCAGGGATTGAACGCCCACCATTGGAAATTTTGTGGGAGCCACGGAAGTTTTCTATCAGGATGATATTAGTTCCTAGGTCTTTTCTGAGTTTCACAACTCTATGAACGGTTTGGATGGCATATAAACATCACGGTCGGCTCCAGGAAGGTTTCAACATTGGAAATTTTCGTTCTCACTGTTTCGTGTTGTGTGGCCCTCCTGAGTTTTCAATCCGCATGATTTTTGCATCTATGTCCTATTGTGATCTCTAGACACTGATGGACGGAGTGGATTTGTCACAAAAATCTCTGTGGGCCCCACATAGCTTCAGACCATAGGAAATTCCACTGGCCGGGGTGCAGGCAATTCGCCTCCCACTGTTTGACACCCTGCAGATGGGCCATCATTATAAAATCAGATCGATTGCGGTGCGCACTCTTAGTGAACATCCTTTTCTTGAATGTAAGCCGTTGGTTACTTTTCATTCCAACCGTCTATTAAATGTCCAACAATCGTCCAGCTAAAAACTTAAATCAGTGTCGATATTATTTTAATATCAATCTAAAAATAGGAATCACGATTTTGACGGGTTCGTTTTAGTTACCTTTTATGAAATGTGGACAATATCTCAGTTGGTGCGTATCAACTACCAAACTCCCGAGTATCAAACTTTTTTCTCTTTAAAAAACTGGAACGAAAAGAGAGTAAGAGAGATGAATCCAGATGGACTGTCTGTCACGGCCTTGAGCATTTCCAATGCTATAAGAGAACTCTCTCTCTCTCTCTCTCTCCGTATTCCATGGCTTCCATTGTAGAATCCGGTTGGCTGGTATGTCTTCATCTAATATCTCTCTCTCTGTCTCTGTCTCTTACTTCTGTCGTTTACTTGCAATCTCAGTGGTGGTATTGCATCTGTAGATTCGAGAACTTTTTTTTTATTTTCATTTTTGTGTTTGATTTCGATTTCTTGGATTCTTCGATTGGGAATGCAATGTTCCTGGATTTTCTTTTCCTTTTGCTTTTGACATTTTGGTTTTTGTAATGATTTTCATATAGTTTATTTATTTATTTTTATTATTTTAACCGTCTTGATTGAGTGATGCGTATTGGATTGGAGTAATAGATTGCATTTTTTCTTCTATTTTTTTTCGTTTTTTAACAGAATTAGAGGCATTGATAGCACTGATTGTTTTTCTATTCTGAAAACATCTTGTATATGTGAGGATTATGGTCCATGATCCGATTGCATTTTTTTCTTCTTCTATTTTTTTTCATTTTTTAACAGAATTAGAGGCATTGACGGCACGGATTGTTTTCTATTCTGAAATTATCTTGTATATGTGAGAATTATGGTCCATGATTCGATTGCATTTTTTTTTTTCTATTTTTTTTTCGTTTTTTAACAGAATTAGAGGCATTGACGCCACGGATTGTTTTTCTATTCTGAAATCATCTTGTCTATGTGAGAATTATGGTCCATGATCCGGAACATTCATCCTGCGGGTCCAGTTGTGGACCGGCCATGGTGGAAATCTCTCACTAATTGGATGATCCTAACTGTGTCACAAATGGATGCAAGGAAATATTATTGGTTCTTGAGCTCGATCAATTGGGTCGGTAGGATCAGCTGGTTTGTGATATTTGCTATCCCTTCCATGTTGGGACCACCATATGGACGGTCAGGATCATTGAATGTTATGCCACATGTCCAATTTGAGTGTCACGCCCCAGGTAAGGAAATTGGTGCGCTGCGCTCTGGTTAGATTTCTCTTTCTTTGGTAGCTCTGAATCTCTTTAGCTGTCTTAATTATATGTAATTTGTTTGAAAGTGACAGTAGTTTGGGTTCTTATGACAGTGGTTGCCTATAGCACCTGGAGCGCAAGTGGAACAGTCAAGCTGCGCATCATGTGGGACCCACCATGAAGATGACCCAGAAAATCAGGCCAGTCAACTCATCAGATGGGTTACGACCTTTGAAGAGAGTGGACAGTTTGTTAAAAGATTGCTGCTAATCCACATTCAATGTAGCTGAGCGGCCTGGCTGGTAATCCACATTCAATAGGCCGGCCTGATTTTCAGGCTGAATTATCTTCATGGTGGGTCCCACATGATGCACAGATTGGATGTCTCACAAAAAGTTGGTAAGTGCAACCATGTGTGGAAAGAAGGGTCCATTGGCTTAGTAGACCTGAAAGATAACATGCGATCATTTCCTGCTCAGGACTTTACATTTAGAAAATTTAGGCTGGTTTGGATGCACAAGCCCAAGTGAATTACAAGCTTTTGAGTTTGATCAAGTTGATGATGTCTTGCGGGATTCATAATCTGAAGCAGCCCTCAAATGCAGCTGTATTCCTTTCATGACCAATTTGTAAGCAATGTAACTGCAATTTGGAGCGGTGACTTTCAATATGGCCATTTAATAACTGCAATTCGAGCTGGATCCATTACAAAGCTTTGGTGTGTTAAGCTTGTGTACAAAATGCACGTAAGTGTGTCTATGTTCCTCTTAGTGCATTTTAAGTGGTTCTAAATGTGTCTAAGTGCATTGCAATTGATGAACTTAATCATACTGCATCATTTACTTGGACACACTTAGGTGAACATCATGCGCATAGATGAACATAGATGCAATTAGATGCCTTCTTTTACATAAGATACAATGCGTTGGATTGGATCTGGCGTCCAATTCCATATTCAACCAAATACACCCCTAGTGTCATCACTTTATTAATTTTGAGTAGAGGTGCTACTCGGGTGGGTTGGGCTGGGTTGAGGGTCAACCTGAGTCCAACCTGACCTCAAGAAGACCCAATTCGCAACCTGACCCAACTCGGATTCCAACCTGAGGTGCCCAATCCGAATCCAACCTGAAATCCGCTATACTCTACCCAACCCGAAGTCCTCTATACCTTTCCAACCCATGCCGACCTAAATACATGTGACTATTCTCAACCCAACCTAACCCCACCTGTATTTGCTCAACCTGAACCCAACCCGAATTCAAATCAGATTAGCATTTTCCAGCTCAAATCAAACATGGGGACCTTGATATCGGATTTGGTTCAGTTGGGTTTGGGTTGACCTGAACCCAAGTTGCAGCTCTGCTTTTGATGTCTTCTTGGAAAACGATGGTTGCTCTATTGGATTTGAGGATCTATGCAATTCGCTTTGTTAATTTGTTATCTATTTTTTCTTCTCCTCCAAGTGTCCTAGACAATTCTAGCAGTTCCAACAACTTCAGGTGTAAGTTGATGATGATGAGTGACTTTTGATCTTGGTTACTTGGACACTTTGAAATTAATGTTGTAACTTGTACCTATGTTTGATGGTGTAAATCTGTTATCAAGTCAATGCAATGTCGACATCCGAATTGCAAAGAAATGGACATCAAACTTCTTATCTTATAATACTTAAGAATATTTGAGTAGAGAGGGAGAAATTAATTTTATTGATATCAAACTTCTTCTCTTATAATACTCAAGAAAACTCACAACTCAAAAAATTTAAAATGCATTTAGCCCCCTAAAGACACTCCCCATGAATCTTTAATGATAATCCTCAACTATAAGATTGATTTCAAACAATCTAATTTGCTTATGATGGCAATAAGTCTAATAATAGTAAAAATATAATTAGGAAATAATCCTCCAAATCTTAAATCACATCTTTAAATCGGTATCCATATCTTCCACAAAAAGTAAATTGTACTTTCTATATTTAGGCCCTAAATCTACCAATAAACAGTTTAGCATCAACAGGTGTTGGGTCCTACGAGGGGTCGGGGGCCTATGCCATTCCCCTCTTCTCGACTCCAGCTAGTTGGACGCTTCATACAAATAGTAGAGGTCTGGATACAATCTTTTTAATTCGTCTCTCATGATCCATGTGCATTCAGAATAGGGCTTGTTCTTCCATTTTAGCTGGTAGTTCTTGTATTGGCTCCGTCAAGTGTTAGTATTCTTCATGCGCAACACTTGTTCAACTTCTTCCTTCGTTTTTGTTGGGAGCTGTTTAGCCATATCGTAATGATTTCATCTTGTACATTAGACACCTTGCCATGGTATTCAAACAAATCTGCCACATTGAAAGTCGACGAGATATCCGAGTCATCTGGCAACTCAATCTCATGGGCATTGTCGCCTAACTTCTTAGCTTGGCCTGGACCAATCTTTTGAGACTTGGTCTTGTTGCGAGTTCCCATTGGAAGCCTTTCTTTGTATGAGATAAACCATAACTAAGTCACCTTCTTCATATATCTTCTCCCGCCATTTTCATTTGCAGCTTTTCGGTGCCTCATGTTGCTCTCTTCAATCTTCTTTTTCATCTAAGCTTGCAAGTCTTTTATGTAATTGGCGAAAGCATCAACATCTTCGTTCACTTGATCTTGTATCAATAATGGTACTAACTACTAAGTTAAGTACATGATGTGAACTTCTCCCATTTACGATCTCAAATGGGAATTTTTGGCGGTATGATTTACTAAGTTGTTTTAGGCAAACTCGGTATGGGGTAGAGCTAAGTCCCATTGATATATATGGGGTATGTGTGTGTGGGCGGGCGTGCGTGCGTGCGTGTTTCTTTGGCTGAGTGATGTGTTCTTATTTATAGTTGTCCTAATTTGGAGAGTCATTGTCATCTTTTGCTTTAAAAACTGCTTTTTTTTTTCTTCCAAGATAATTGGGGCACTACCCTGGCTGTCTTACAGATGAATGAATTCCTCCATATCCTTCTAAATCACATGCTTGATATCTATGCCTTAATCATTGCATCAACTTCCTTCTTTACTATATTTCATGAAAGTAACAATCATCTGATCATATAATTTTCTGTTTCCTGTGATGCAGTATCTGATAACTCATTTCAGTGACTTTCAACTGGCTTCATTGGGCAGTTTCTTTCTTCATGAAAGTGTCTTTTTCTTGTCTGGGCTTCCGTTTATATTTCTCGAAAGGGCAGGACGCCTAAGCAAGTATAAGATCCAGGTATTCATCGTGGTACCATCCTGTTACGTATGATATCTGAAAATTACTTTCTTCTTATTAATGGTGGTTCTGATTGCACATAAATTTATAAATTCTTAAAAATCTGGATTTAGAATGGGTTTTGGTTTCTGTTTGCATTCAGAACTTATCTTTGGCAAGAGCTATAAAGACCAATGTTCAAAAAATTTCAGGTACACTTAGAAAATGTTCTGGAGATTCCCAAGTTCAGCTTGGCCAAGTTAATGAAAGATTTCGGCCAATTTTATAAATGCCCGACAAAGCCAACCTCAACCTTGATCATCAGCACTGTCATAGCCTTGTCCCAGCTATTTGGGTCAAGCTTATTTCTCATGGTAGCTTGTCAGAAGTTCAACCACTGGCCGCCTGCTTGACATCAACCCTCCTTGGGTTGGGGAGTGACTGATGCAGTTGGTAATAGGAAGAGTTCATGCAATCCCTGGCCTGCATATTTTTAATAAAGCTGTCAGTTCAGACTCAGTATTTGGACCCCAGAAGAACCGAGTTCACTTGAACAAATTTTGAGTCAATCAATGAGTTATTGAACACTGCAAATGACACTTCTTAATCTGCATTTGTGATGCGTTGCACCTGTGATTCAATCAGCTGCAGTAGTGTGCTATGGTAAACAGTACAACAGCATGCTACAACAATCATCTTCATCATCATGATCATCTAAACCTTATCCCAATTAATTGAAGTTGTCCAAGTCTTTTCTTACTATATCCACCCACGTCCTTTTGGGCCTACCCCTTGCCCTTTTAGAGCCTTCATGTTGTACTTGTACCAAATCACTCCTTTCCGGTGCAGTTCTTGCTCTCCATTGCAGATGACGAAACGATCTAAGGCTTCTTTCTCTCATCACATTACCTATTGGTGCTACTCTTAAGTTCTCTCGAATGCATTTCCTTCTCATTCTATCCTTCCTCATCTTGCCACTCATCCATTTCAACATCCTTATTTCAGCTATAGTGCTATACTCATCCTATGAACATGTTGTTCCTTAACTGCCCAACATTCCATCTTATAAAGCATGCCTGGTTTTATAGCTATCCTATAAAATTTTCCTTTTAGTTTGAGTGGTATGTGATGATCACATAAAAATCCAGAGGCACATCTCCATTTCTTCCACCCTGCTTGAATCCTATGGGGCAATATCCTTCTCATATCTCCACTCATGACTTATTGACCCAAGATATTGAAAATGGTCATTTTGGGGAACTTCTTGGTCAGCAATCTTAATTAATTCTTTGTTTGCACTACTATTGCTATTAAAATTGCACTGTTTTAGGCTAATGAATTTTAAATACTTTGGATTCTAAAGCACTCCTCCATAAATCTAGCTTTGTGCTTACACCCTCCCTTGTCTTGTCAATCGAAATTATGCCATCTGCAAACAACATATACCAAGGGATCTCTTCCTGCAAATGCCTCATTAACTCATCCTTAACCAATGCGAATTAAATACAAAACGTGCTACAGTAATATTACAGTAATTAGAATGGTATTTATATGTGCTATGCAATTTAATTAACAGTCATGACAGTTTTCTTTATGCAGTTGTACATTCTATAGAGGAGTAGAGTTGGTTTAGAAGTTCTAGTTGTTTCTTTGCTTCCTATTTTTATAGGAAACATCCAGATTGTTTAGCAGCAGGGGACTGTGATTAGAATTTCTATTAGTGAAGTGTTTACACCAATTAGAAAGAGTTTTGAGTGCCATATGGTTTCCTATGTACTATGGCTTATAGAAAGACATGTGGGCCATGAAGTAAAGAGAATTATTGGGCGTTTCCTTATGAGTCGATTCACTCCCTCCCTCCCTCCTCTCTCATGCTAGGTAAGAGGATTCAGTGGCTGGTTTTGGTATCAATTTTCTGCACAAAAATTTACAAACAAAATCTATCTTGTGATCAAGCATACATGGAAGTGACATTGGTATGATGTTGGATGGAATCACACTACAGAAGCAAATGAAAGGCCAAGCTAAAATGTCAACTTTTCAGCACAAAACTGGTATTACTACATCCATGAGGCAGGCATTTAAATACCAAGTTTAGGAAAATTGAGTGAGAACCAATGATAGAACTTCCAGATTCTGCTTTTATAAAGGTTGTCCAATTTAATGACAAAATTGTGTATAGGGGATCATCAACTAGGTTGAGTTTCTTTTTAACCTAAGAGGCTAAGAGTCAGTTATGGGGTCTGCGTGACTGTGCAGTTTGCATTTTGGGTACAAGACTTTATCTTGTCCAACAAAGAGTGGAAGCGTAGCTGCCATTATATGCTTTATTCTACCTCAATGGGTAAATTGCATCCCATATACATATCCTCATCTGTTCTATCTGGAAACATGGGACACCCTAACAGGCCCTAAAACACTGTGGCGTTTTGGAAGGTTGTGCCCAATCAAACCCATTTATTCTTTCAATCCTCAAACATGAGTCCTGATCCTTTTATATAGTGGTTCAAGACCATATCATCCACAGAGATGAATATATATTATAATCCTTCTGCCAATTACCTATCTAGGTTATTTTATTTTCTAAATCTCATTCATTTGCACATTGTCCTAATAATTGCTGCTGCTTTTCTTCCAACTCTCAAGTCTGATGAGTGGTTTATGGTTCTCTGCAGACAAAAAATAATACCCCCGCTGCTCAGGAGAAATGCATTACGCGCCTGTTGTTGTATCATCTCTGTGTGAACTTACCACTGATGATTCTCTCTTATCCTGTCTTCAGATATATGGGCTTGAGCAGCAGTCTCCCATTGCCGTCCTGGTATTTTCAGGTTTCTTTAGTTACTAAAGACTTTCTATTTCTAATATTATGTGAGAATCTTAGGCGTCATACTTTGGATGTATTTGTAATTCGTGGGTCGTCACATATGCCCTTTCACCTGGTCCTCAAATGTTTGGTGCAACCAAGAAATTGTGACATTGTTGGTCACATTGTTTGCACTGCACCCATATTCTGCCTCAATTACATATTGGATCAGCAAAGTTGTCAAAATCGTTATTGCATCACTACTCGTAATAGGAGTTGAATCGTATTGAATAATCGTAGGATTTTTTATTTATGATTTACTTAAAAAATGGAAAAAACATGAAAGCATATAAATAAATCAGAAAAAAAACTCATCAATCATCCTTTTGCCATCAATATGCACCAAGTAATACCATATATATATATATATATATATATATATATATTCTATGGTGTTTGTATGATATTTTGTCTGTACAGAAAGATTGTCTCACTATAAAAATAGGATGCACCAAAAATCAGGACGATCCAACCATGAAAATGTGATGCTCCATGTGAATGTGGAGTTTATAGGTGTTGTTTCATGGTTTCCTATGGTGTACCCCACCTAATAGTTGGATCAACCCGATTTTTGGGTCATCTCATTTTCGTGATGGGATAATCTTAATGGACGGGCAAGATATTGTACAAACACCATGGTGGGCCCCAAACGCTAACTAGTTGGACATACAACTAGTTGCACATGAGCATTACTCTATATATATGTGTGCGCGCGCGCATGTGTGTATATGTGAGCACCTTTGCGCACGTGTCATGGGCACAAAATCTGAACGGTCCATGTGATGAGGCACCCCATGAAACCCCTAGTGCCCAACTTTCAGCTTGATCCAAAACTTTGGTGGGCCATAGCAAAGAGAGAGGCAAATCAAGGGAGGAAACTATTTTCTTTTTCCATGGCCCAACAGAGTTTTGGATCAGGCTGAAAGTTTTGCATATATATATATATATATATATATATATATATATATATATATATATATATATATATATATATATATATATATATTCTTTCAAGAAATTTCCCTTAAAATCTATACAATGATCCTTTAATAATTTATGTTCTTATTACCTTTTCTTAATGTAGAACCGTGTTGGAAAAGTGGCATTTGATTCTACAGACGGATGAAAAAAGAAATTTTGATTTCTAAACATCATTCCACAATACATATAAGTCAACATGATCGTAACGATCCATAAAAACATTCCAAGTAAGTCATACATCAATTTGGTGTTTTGACCAATTAAGAAGTAAGAAATCATAAAATAAAATAATTATCTTTTCTAAATGATTCTTAAAGCCCCCTCCAATTTAAAAGCATAAAATGAAAGCCAAGTGAAACTTAAAATAGAAGAGATCAAGTATAATTTGAATCATAGATCAGGATTTGAATTGTAAATTGTAGGATTCAATCATTCAAATCAAAGAATCGCAGGATTCATGTAAAATAGAGTTAAGGTGGGTTTCAAATTGTTTTTGGCGTGGGCATAGGCAAAGTGAGATCGATCACCGTCTCTCTCATGGGATAACTACTTTGAATCCACGGAGCCTTCTGGGAATCCTCAATCGGAACTTCCTTGATCGCTCAAGGGGCACTCGAATTCACGAGTAAAACAGAGAAAAAATCTTAAGGAATTTGATAAAAACAATGAATAATCCTCAATCATGAATTAAAACAAGTTTAAATACTCTCTCTAACCTTAACTTACGCAATTAAGGAGTCCTAATTAAACTAGAAAAGAAAAGCAAGAGAAAACGGAAGTTGCGCGCGCCCAAACGACCGGTCGACCGATCCTGGCAACCGGTCACCAGGTACCCAAAACTGTCCAGTGAGTCATGCTGGGTTTTTCCTGAAATTCAACTGGTCGCCCGGTAGCTGCGACTGGTCGCCCGTGACTTGTTTTGGTCCAATGAGCAGAGAGCCTCTCAAATTGAAATTTGGCCGATCGCTGGGCAAATTCGATCGGTCGTGCGACCGATTGCCCAGTGTTAGAGGCCGGTCGACAGGGATTGTCGACTTGCGAATGTTTTGAATCTTTTGCTCTTTCTTTTAGTTATTCCTTTGGTCCATCTTCTCCATGTATAGCTCAGCAACCTCCTCTACATCAGTCCCTCCCACTTCAAAAGAACTCGACCCCGAGTTTTTGTTCATCACAGGCTCATGATACTCGAATAAATCGGCAACATTGAATGTACATGAGATCTTAAACTCTTCCGGTAGGTTGAAGGCATACGTGTTGTCATTGATCTTTCTTAGAATCGGCACGAGACCAATCTTCTTATGTTTCAGCTTGTTGTACGTGAAATTACACCTTTTAGATTGAAGGCGTATTAGTGCGGAAGCTTCAGGGAGCAACTAGAATTATGGCTAAGTCCTAGAGGGGGGGGGGGGGGATTAGGACCTTTTAACATTCTTTTTGCTTACTTGACAGTTTTATCAAATTAAACTAAGTATGCAAGAACACTTTGGCTTCCAAGCCTAAGTGGGTCCAATCACAAGACTAGCATATGGTTTAAGCAATAAGCTACCTAGTCTAAGCATGCATAGATAATCAAATGATTAAACAAATTAAGCTCCTAATCTATGCAACCTATGTAGACTATGAGAATGGATCAATGAGCTCAAGTCTACACTACTTAATGAAAGTACATCTTGTGTGTGGATGTGCCTATCTAGTGTCTAACATACATTCCTATCAAGCATTCATAATTAACAATTAAGCATGTAATGCTAAGATAACAATGTGCTCAATTCAATCACAAACATAAGCATGTATGGTAGTTCGACTTTGGGTTTACTCCATTCCCGGTTCAAGTACTCAACCCCATTAAACACATCGACATTTACTATCGGATGTTTTAAATGAGGTTCACCTCTCAACCTTTACACGGAGGTTTTACCGATTCACCTCTCAACCATAACAGAGTTTTGGACAAGGGCTAACTCTCAACTCGATGCACGTTCACTCCCGTGTCGAAGGTTCCCCCTTGGAGACTAATTTAGGCCTGGCAAATGTGCCAAGGAACGACAAACGTTCCTAAAGTTTAGGCCCAACAAACGTGCCAAGGATCGGTAAACGACCTTAGATCGAGTTTGACAAACAAATTCTACACTCAATTCCTAAAGGGAAAAGAGTGGATGGACTCTCAACAAATTGACAGCCTTACTTGTTGGACGAGCCCCTTGTTCAGCCCCGCTTTGGGTTGCTTGATCTCCGCTCTTCCGTGCTTCAATCAGCTCCCCTTTGCTCCCCCGATCGTGTTGCCGCTGCGTCGCCAATGCCTTAGCTACACTTGATCAATCACCTAGCAATTGATGCCTTTGAGATGCCCAAGGTGATAGGAGGGTAGGTTTGAGAACTCTACAACTAATGAGAATGGGTAGCCTAGAGTTGCTCACTTACAATGATCTCATCGTAGAGCTTTGGATAGAAATGTAACTATCAAGCTTGATCCAAACTCTAGAGATTAAAAGTGGGTGAAGGCTATCTTCTTGATGAGCTTGGAATGCTCCATTCTTGTGTTAAATCACAAGGAAGATACTTTGTAAAGGTTAGGAATTGAGCCTCTAATGATCTCCAACAATGGTGACTTCAATCCTCTCAAAATCCCTCTCCCTGGCCCTCAAATCGACCCAAGCCGTTTTATAGAAAAAGTCCAAACGGATTTAAAACAGTAAAAAAATGACTAGTTCCCGACCGGTCGGTCCTATCACCAACTGGTCGGGCGATTGATCGAATTACAGACCTGTGGACAAGAAATCTTGTTGTCTCAATCTGGTCGGTCGCCGACCGATCGAGCGACCAGTCGAATTTAGCACACAGACAGATTTTTCTTGCTGAAGTCGCTGCCCCTTTTTGGCCTGTTGCCGACCGGTCTTGGCATGTATTTCTGCTTCTTTTCATGTTTCGTTTTACAGCAGAACATGCAACCTCTTGGCCATTCTTTTGGTGATCTTTTGGGACACCTAAGGCCAATCTAAGATGACTAAGGGTATGCTTAATGGTCACGGTCATCTGGAGGTTATGGTTTTGGTTAGGTTTAAGGTTAAGGTTCACCAAAGCATCTCTTTTACCTGATTCTTCTTCCTTCATGCAGTAGGTCCGTCTTGAGTCTTCGGTCTTCGTCTTCATTAAGCTCAATCGACACTAGTCTCACTGACCTAAGTGATTGACAAACAAGGTGCACTAGTATGCCACAGAAAAGTGCACTAACAGTACGTACTGGCAGGGAAGCATTCTTTGCGCAAATGGACCATTACTTGATCCCTGACCTCGAACACTTTGCCCCGGCGATGCTTATCCGCTTCCCCTTTATACTTCTTATTTGATTCCAACAACTTGTTCCGTACTTCAACGTGCACCTCAGTGATCCTCTCGGCCATGTTCTTGGCGGCTATGCTCATTCTCGGGAACTTGGGCAAGGGAACCAAGTCAAGAGTGTGACGGGGAACTCGTCTGTAGACGATTTGGAATGACGACTTCCCTGTAGAATGATTCACCATATTATTGAAAGTGAACTCGGCTTGTGACAAGGCCAAGTCCCACTGTTTCGATTTGTTTTCGGATATGCATCGTATGAGATTGCCCAAAGTTCGATTCACCACTTCAGTCTGTCCATCAGTTTGTGGATGATACACGCTACTAAACTGAAGTTGTGTTCCAAATCGACTCCACAAAGTTCGCCAAAAATGACCAACAAACTTTGTATCACGATCAGATGTGATGGTCTTCGGAATATCATGCAGCCTTACAACCTCTCTAAAGAAGAGATTGGCCACGTTTGTTACATCATACGTTTTCTTACAAGGGATGAAGTGGGACGTCTTTGAGAACCTGTCTTCCACCACGAACACGGAGTCCATGCCATGTTGTGTCCGTGGGAGACCCAAAACGAAGTCTATAGAAATATCTTCCCAAGGGCCTTCCGGTACGGGTAACGGAGTGTTGAGTTTGGTATTTTGAGAGTGACCCTTTGAAGCTTGACATGTGTGACATCGTTGCACCATTCTTCCCATGTCTCGACCTAGATGAGGCCAATAGTAGCGTTCTTCCACAAGGGCCTTTGTCTTTTTACGGCCCAAGTGTCCTCCTAGCCTACCACCATGGAGTTCAAGTATCAACTTTTCCCGTAAGGAACACTGCGGGATACACAACCGATTCCCGTAAAATAGGAATCCCTCTTGAATATGAAAATCACTCCGGTGGCCTTTTTTGTTCCTCAGCCACGTGTCCTTAAAGTCTTCATCTTCAGTGTATAGGTTTTTTAGGCGTTCAAATCCAACAACCTCGGTACTCATAGTAACAAGAAGACTGGCTTAGCGACTAAGAGCATCAGCAACCTTATTTTGTTGGCCCGATTTGTGCTTCAATACAAATGTGAATTCCTGTAAAAATGAAATCCACCTAGCATGCACACAACTGACATTAGTTTGATTATTAATAAACTTTAGGGCCTGATGGTCTGTAAATAAAACAAACTCTCTCCGAATGAAGTAATTCCGCCAATGCCGTAAAGCTTGTACCACCGCGTACAGCTCGATTTCATATATGGACCATTTCTTCCTAACATCGCTGCGTTTCTCGCTATAGAAAGCGATGAGCTTGCCTTCCTGAGATAATACGACACTAATTCTCACATATGACGCATCACAATCTACTTCGAAAACCTTATCAAAGTTGGGTAATACCAAGATCGGAGTAGATGACAATTTATGCTTGATCTCAGCAAAACTTCGGTCAGCTTCCTCTGTCCACTGGAATTGTCCTTTATTCATGCAGTTCATGATAGGTGCCACTATGGTGCTAAAATTTCTGATGAAGCGATGATAGAAAGTGACCAAGGTGTTCCATAACGGTAATGGTGGTTGTAATGGCCACCACTGTTACCGTTACGATATGGGCCGTAACGGCCATTACAGGCCTTTTTTATTTTTTGAAAAAACCGTTATAGGACCGTTACGGCCATTTCAACCCTGTAACACGTAATGTTTATGACCGTTACCGTAACGTATCGGCCGATACGTAACCGTTTTTAGATACCTTGAAAGTGACCCAACCCATGAAAACTGCGTACTTCATGGCTGATGGTCGGGGTAGGCCATTCACGTATGGCCTGTACCTTGTCTTTGTCAACCCAAATGCCCGAGGATGACACAACGAACCCCAAAAACAGCAAGCGGTCGGTTATAAAATCACACTTCTTCAAATTCAAGTATAACCCGTTATCGTGAAGCACTTGAAGAACTTCTCTGAAATGCCCCATATGCTTAGATTCATTCTGACCATAAAAATATCATCGAAGTACACCACGACAAATCGGCCTATAAATGGTTTCAACACTTGATTCATGGCATAACCAGCCACTCATATAGTCCATCCTTGGTCTTGAAAGCTGTCTTCCACTCGTCACCAGGGCGGATACAGATTTGATGGTACCCGCTGTGTAGATCAAACTTGGAAAACACTATCGAACCCTCAAGCATATATAGCATATCATCTAGTCGGGGTATCGAAAATCTGTATTTTATGGTTATTTTATTTATCATCTGGCTGTCCCCACACATACGCCAACTCCCATCCTTCTTCGGCGTTAGTAGAGGCGGAACGGCACATGGGCTCATGCTCTCTCTCAATAACCCTTTCTTCAACAACTCTTCAATTGGCCCTTGGAGGATTTCACTCTCTTTGGGGCTCAACCGAGAATGCGGTTGGTTGGATGGGCTAGCCCTAGGAATGAAATTGATGTGATGTTGGATATCCCTCATCGAGGGTAATCCTTGAGGAAGATCGTCAGGCCAAGTCTCCCGAAACTCATTTAGTAAAGGCCGAAGGGTTGGGGGAATAACATTGTTCTCGAAATATTCTCCTGTGACCACCATGGCGTACATCTCGCCCATCTCTTTCGATTCCTCAACAAACTCTCTTATGACAAGGAGAGAGTTCCCCTCCACTATGGAAGTCTCAGGGCGGCTCTCCAGTGCCATAGAAGCTAATATCCGTTTCCTCCCATCCTTGACAAACATGTGAGTGTCGTCACGCCCACGATGGGTCACATCTCGGTCCGACTACCACGGTTGACCGAGAAGCATGTGGCATGTGTTCATATCGATCACATCACATAATACCTCATCCTTATAGCTCCTACCGATAGAAAATGAAACCAAACATTGTTCAATTACCTTGGTGTCGTTGACCTTCTTAATCCAACCAATGGAGTACGGGGTTGGATGCTTTGTTGTCTATAATAGGAGCTTGTTCACCATAATCCTAGACATGATGTTTTCATTGCTTCCGCTATCGATAATGACACCGCAAACTTTCTCGTTTACTGTGCAACAAGTGCAGAAGATATTGTGGCGCTGAGGGTGAGACTCTTGTCTAGTAGTGTAACATAATCGCCTCACGACCAAAGACTCGCCATGGTCGTCATTTAACTACTCAGTACCCTCGCCCACCTCTTCAACAGCCTGCTCATATTCTTCTTAGTCGAGCTCCCCCTCCACGAATTCTCCTTCAACTTCCCCTTCGTTGGTAGTTAAATTAGTGGTGGGACATTGAGGACATACATTGGACAAGTGGCCCGACTGGCCACATTACCAACAATGGCTCGGTCGAGGGTGAGCATACGGATTAAGAGTCCGACTTGGGCTTGTAGTGGAAGGTGCGGTACACTGGGGCCTTAATGGACTGCTCCCTGAATCTTGGTTCACGGTCGTTAGGGGTTGAACACGCCCACCAATAGGCTCCTTTCCCTTCGACAGGGATGTATCCTGAACGGCAACGGTTGTAGGAGCGTGAGGTGTAGGATAGGGGCGCACAGGAACTCTAGAGCGAGTTGAGTTTTAGCATGCGTGGCATGCTGTAAAGCCTCTTCTACCGTCCAGACGGAAAGCATCTGCACGCGATCCTGGATATTGGTTCTCAAACCACCGATAAACCTCGCAGCTCTCTGAGCGTCCGTCTTTGACAAATCGTTGCGCATCACTAACTGGTTGAACTCAGTTGCGTACTCATCGACGGTCTGGTTGTCAATTCTGATACCGCTGGAACAAGACTTGTTCGTAGTCGTGGGGTAGGAACCGTGAACGAAGAAGTCGCGTCATCCTTGGCCACGATCGGATGGGCAACTTATTCTGCCGGGTCCGGGAAACTTGTAATTGTTCCCACCACGCCGAGGCTCCCGACTTTAGTTTATAGGCTACTAGGTTCACCTTTTTCTCCTCCGGAACGTCCATGTAGTCAAAGAAATTCTCAACCTCCGCCAACCAGTCTTAAAATTCCTCAATGCGCAATAAACCATTGAAAGTGGGAAGTTCAACTTTACTTTTATACTCTTACTCGGCGCGATCTCCACGATCATTCCCGTGCATGTGTTGCTGAGCAAGGAGGGCCTCAACATCCTCATCACTGCCATCTGAATCCTCCGTGGTAGCTCGACGAGCTGTTGTAGGAAGTTCTTGACGGAACGTCAGATTGTTCCGTACTGTGATCACCAGCGATTGGACATCGCCCTGGGCTTGGCACGGGGCCAAGGACGCCGCAATCTGATCGAGAGATGCTTATAGCCGTTGCATAGACATCTCAAATGATCATTGGAGAGTTTCCATCTTCTCCGCGAAGTATTGAGTTCTCTGATCCACTGTCAGCGCGATTTTTGCCACGTCCATCGCTAGATGCCATCTTCTCGAGGTTGTTCCTCGCATTGATACCAACTTGGTGCGGGCGTAGACGAAGTGTGATTGATCACTGTCTCTCTCACGGGATAACTACTCCGAATCCACGGAGCCTTCCGGGAATCCTTAACCGGAACTTCCTTGATTACTCAAGGGGCACTCAAATCCACGAGTAAAACAGAGAAAAAAATATCAAGGAATTTGATAAAAACAATGAATAATCCCCAATCATGAATTAAAACAAATTTAAATACTCTCTCTAACCCTAACTTACGCAATTAAAGAGTCCCAATTAAACTAGGAAAGAAAAGCAAGAGAAAACAGAAGTTTCCGTTTTGAAAACGGAAGCTGCGTGCGCATAGAGTCGCCAGGTACCCGAAACTGTCCAGCGAGTTACGCTGGGTTTTTCCTGAAATTCGACCGGTCGCCCGTGACTTGTTTTGGTCCAATGAGCAGAGAGCCTCCCAACTTGAAATTCGGCCAGTGGCTGGGCAAATTCAACCGGTCGTGTGACCGGTTGCTCGATGCTAGAGATTGGTCGATAAGGACTGTTGACTTGTGAATGTTTTGAATCTTTTGCTCCTTCCTTTGGTCCTTCCTTTGGTCCATCTTCTCCATGTAGAGCTCAGCAACCTCCTCTACATCAGTTTTGCTTAGGATTCGACTCATATCACAAATCATAGGATCTTGACGACTATAATTGGATGATTTTATTTCTATTAGATATCCAATTTGTAAATTAGGCAGCTGGAAGCTGTCCCACGTGCATTTAGAGGTACATCCAAACTGCTGCTCAAGCCTTTATGCTGCTTATAAATGAGATCTATTCCTTCAAACTTTCTTCTAGTACTCCTTCCATAAATGCACATGGTTATTAAAATCCTGCGGTGCATGCTTTTGAAATTTATGGTTTTCCAGGAAAGTAATTCTGTCTCAAATACTCTTCTACTTCATCCTGGAGGATTTTGTGTTTTATTGGGGGCACAGGATCTTACATACAAAATGGTTGTATAAGCACGTCCACAGCGTTCATCACGAGTAAGTGAAAACATTTACTTTGCACAGGTATGCTCCCATTACAGACTTCTTGCAACAGTTATTTGGACGGGTTTCCATGGGGAGTGGAGTTGGAACACATGGCAGACCCTTCAGAATCAGGACTGCTCATCCACTGGGACCTGCCATATGTGGGGCATGGCCCCAAAGTCAGGCCAATCGGACTCCCAAGCAAAAAATAAGGCCACTGCCATTTTTGGGCCTTGTTCCAATCAAGCAGTAAGGATCTTCTGATCACCCTGATTTTTGGTTGTGGCCGATATGTGGGGCCGCTAACTAGTCTGGATCTTGTAGACATCCACTGTTTATCCCCACAGGAAAACATGTACAAAAATGAATGCAGAAGTTGTGTACAATTAGCATTCCTCCTAATAAAATGTATACTTTTGAAAGCTTGATTAGTTGCTTCGTTTAGATTTCTCATCAGCATAGTTTTGTCTAATGCAGATATGCTACACCATTTGGACTGACTTCTGAATATGCTCACCCTGCTGAGATATTGTTCCTTGGCTTTGCCACCATCATTGGTCCTGCTATCACCGGGCCTCATCTTTTGACTCTCTGGTTGTGGATGGTGTTAAGAGTCTTGGAGACAGTGGAGGCACATTGCGGATACCATTTCCCATGGAGTTTCTCGAATTTTTTCCCCCTGTATGGAGGGTGAGTTCTTCAGTGCACCTCATCTTGGTGGGAGCATATCTCTGTGGATCGATTTCAAACCCTTGATGCCTGATGGTTTTTGTTTTTGTAAAATTCATCAGTGCCGATTTTCATGATTATCACCACCGATTACTTTACACCAAGTCAGGGAACTACTCATCAACTTTCGTTTACATGGACTGGTAAGTTTCTGTACCCTCGATTGCAATTTTTGTTTTGTACCATGTAGATCTACAACCTGGATCTGTTATTGTCTCCATGCAATGGTGGCGTTGATGGAAATTGTTTTTATTAGAAGAATATATCGCTATACTGTTGTCTTCTTTGTGCATTGTCTTTTTTTTTTTTCCTTCTTTTCATTGGCTTGATTTTGGTGATGCATGTTTACTTCATTACCATGCATTTGAATAAAGTAATCATGTCTCTGCTGAGCGTTCTCTTGAGGAAGCAATGACTTAAAAATAGCAAATGTTTTCTTGGCAAATATCCATTAATGCTGTATGTTGCGATGAAACTGAAATCTAAGTTGCAGAGTGTTGGATAATCTATTAGTTTTTTTCTTTGTTTTAGTAAACCAATAAAAAGAGTACATTCTCAAAGAAAAGTATAATCATGGTAATCCATCAATGCCATATGTTGTGATGAAACTGAAATCTAAGTTGCAGTGTTGGATTATCTATTAGTTTTTTCTTTGTTTTAGTAAACCAATAAAAAGAGTACATTCTCGGAGAGAAGTACAAACATGGTAATATAAGGAGAGGTTAACACAGGTACGAGGATAGGCTAGCGCCTGTTTTTCCTCCTCCCATGTGCTAATTTTATAATCCCTCACCATTGAAACCAAGGAGCCCTTTGGAAAAGGGAGCAAATTGTAATTGCCCCTTTTAAACTGCTCCCACATATTGAACAGGGGCCCTCGTTTGGAATTTAAGGAAGGTGCAGACTGCATTGAGCAAAATGGAAGACTTGATGACCTAATGGTCTAACTGAAGTTATGGCCCTTGATAGAGTGGAATGTTGGAATAGGATTCGTGTAGCCAACCACAGCTAGTTGGGATAAGGCTTGGATGATGGTGATGATTGAGAAAAAAATGAAGAAAGTCATTCAAACCAGCTCCAAATGGCAATTTTGGCCAATGGCCATTCTGCTTAAATAGGGTAACCCCCAAACCTACACCAAGACACGAATGATCTCATTGAATGCCTTGTCAGTATGACATTGAAGCTCTAACTACGCAGTGCTCACACCTCTGGTGGCCCATTGAGGCACCGAGGGTAGCCTTCTGATGTTATGACATTGACTTAGAGGCACGAGAGGTAGACATGAAGGTCATCAAGATGCAGATTTGATTCCCTCACCATAGTTCTTGTCTCTATGGCAGACCTGTTTAGGATAACTAAACCTATAAAGAAACACGGAACACATCACCAGATCCATCTCTCGTGATGACTTACTATTTAAGTATTGTTATGAAAACCATTTTTTCATCCACTCTCTGAAATTATTATCATGAAAAATCTTAGGTCCATGAGCAATCTGGAAATTTTTGAAACCTGGAGGCCAGCCAGTAATAGATGAGAAGGCAATACCAATAATAGATGAGAAGGCAATAATGTTTGAACCTGGGAAGGACGATTGTCCTCCTTTCCTACTTCCTGAATTGTTTGTAAACGCTAGAATTCTTCTTGCAAACATCACTTTGGGAACTTGTCCATACACTCATGCCAGAGCACAATAAAGCAGCAACAAATAGAAACAGGTCTGCAAGGGCATATACCTTTCCTTACCCTCCTTGAAAGTTGTCGGCTAGATGATAGATCAGTCATAGAATTGAAATTCATCATGATAAACAAGGGTTTTTTAGGTTTACCCCCTTCCCCTGGGGAATATTTGCACCTCTTGAGTGTTAAACAAATCTGTAACTGTAGACACTGATATGCGTTCACAAAAAGTCTCAAAAGGACAATTGCAAGAGGGCAAAGATGAGCGCACATGGCTTTAGATGGCTTGATCTAGGTATTTTTTTTTGGTCCATTGGACTATAATGTCTAGGATATATAGAATCTGAAGGGATATAGAGTCCTTCCTAGAGAGACACTCTTGTGCCTCTTCAAAACAAACACACACCCCACTACAACTAGTCATTCTCCATGAATGGACCTGACTTTTGCTTTTGGTAATTATTTCTGTCTCGTTTGAACAAAGACAGTTTTAGAATAGTAAAAAATTATTGCAACATGACAACACATATAACTACTACCCAGATCCTAGTAAACCCAACTGTCACCACGTGTATGCCATGCAACATCGATGCCACGTGTACAACCCTGTGTCAGGCACACTCAACTAACACTATAGTTAGAACCTTAGACACCAGTGGATTAAACCTCTGCCTAGTCCTTGGTTGACTCCCTAAGTGCACCATGGTAGTGGATTAATGACGCAAGACATCCGACCAACTCACCAAAAGCTCCAGAGCCGATGGGGGAGGCACGGAATATCCTTTTATTTCATAGCCCAGGCTAAGCAGGCCCCGATCGAACCCTCCTTCGTGAACCACCCCACTTCGCATGGGCCCTGCTTTGCACGGTGTAGTTGCTTCACACGGTCTACCCCACCCCAAGTGTGCCCCCGCCTTACACAGGTTGCCCCACTCGAGCCTGTTGTGAAAATGCCCCTGCATTAATCACCCCCGGTGAGGAGTCTCGAACACGAGACCTCTCGCTCTGATACCAATTTGATGCAGGACATCTAACCTGCTCACCAAAAGTTCCAGAGCTAATGGGGAAGGCACGGAATATCGTTTTATCTCATAGCCTAGGCTAAGGCAGGCCTCGGTCAAACCCTCCTTCGTGAGCCGCCCCACTTCGCATGGTGTAGTCGCTTCGCACAGTCTACCCCACCCCAAGTGTGCCCTTGCCTCACATAGGCTGCCCCACTCGAGCCCGGTGTGAAAATGTCCCTGCATTAAATAAACCTCTGCGTGGACCCTGGTTCACTCCCTAAGTGCACCATGGCTCAAATGGGTTTGAACCACGTGCCAAAAAGATTAGGCTCTTTACGCTCCTTGCAACAATGTGAAGAGCAATGTGTGCCTAATAAAGCGCCAAAAGGAGCCCATGCAGCCCTACATCCCACGCCGTCCACGCATACGTGTGCACGGATGATGTGGGCACGGTCCTTGTGGAGATTTGAACCCAGGTTCATATGGAAAAACCCCCTCATCCTACCACTAATCCAATTAGATTTTTTAAGGAAGTTTTCATATGTAATATATTTATTTACTTTATAAAACTAAATACTTTATTTTTGAAATTTATTTTTCTTATAAAGCCACAACAGGAGAACCTCCACAACTACTTCCCTCTTTGCCCCACTCCGCCCTCATGTCAAGCTAAAAGAAGCTTGTTAATAGAAGTAGGCATCACCCGACAATACTTAATAAGTGCTAAAGAAATGCTCCCTAACCTCTTTGGCGAAGGCTGGCGAAAAAGATGATCAACAGACTTTGCATCTTGCATACAAATAACGCACATATTGGGACTCAGCAAAGGCCTTTTTTGGAGATTATCAATAGTTACCACCTTGTTCCCACCAACCAACCATGCAAAAGTTGCAACCTTGTAGCCTTATAAGACCAAATAAATTTTGTGGACTCATTGCAATCTCAGCTCATGGGAGCCCTGTAGAAGGACCTAATTGAAAACTTGCTGGATTTCTCCCATTTCTACACCGATGCACGCCTGTCACCTGTGGAGGGGGATTGGCACTGACAAAACAAGAGCAACTGGATAAACTTATCCAACTCCTTATCTCTGGGATTTCTATGACTAAGGGTGGACTGCACCAAGGACTTGCCCAACACTGAAAAGCATCGAGAAATGGGGAGATTCACCTCTGGAACTAATCTAACTAAATGTGGAAAGAGATCGATAATGGGTTTTCTCCACACCAAGCATCTCCCAAATCGAATGCGCAATCCGGCTCCCAACATGAAGCCAATGCCTTGAATTTGCTGGCCAGGTCGAAAATAGCCTTTCACAATGCTGACAAAATAAACAAGGGGGAATCCTTAGCAAACCAGTAAAACACCCTCCTATCCCAACTCCATTCTTACTCGAGATCACTTCTTTCCATAAGCCCACTTTTCCTTCTCAAATCTCCAAAGTCTTTTACCCAAAAGAGCTAAATACATCAAGTAGCGCACACTTGCATACACATGCTATGAAAATCATAGTTTGCAAACCCAGAACCAGCTCTAGATCCGTTTAGTTGTGGGGCTGGGTTGACCGATCGAGTCTTGGGTTGACTAAGAGGGTTAGAAAATAAGTATTTTATTATTTTTATAGTATATACCTACTCATCATGATCATCAAAACCTGATCCCAATTAATTGGGGTTGGCTACATGAATCCTACCACAATAATAAAAACATACGAGAAAAAATCTGAAAAAAAAAAAAAAAAAACTTTCCACTTTCTTCCTCTGAGAATAAATATAAATCCCCACTTTTTTGCTATTTCTTCTTAATAATTTGAAAATAAGTCAGAGAAAATGTTTCTAGTAGTCTTTGTAGAAAAAGCAGACAAATAGACAATAATACCCCTGAATACTTCATCCTCTTCTTCTTCTCTTCCTCGTTCTGGCTAACCTTGGGAAACCAAGCCTGAGTCTAATGCTAACTACGGGAGGCCTAGTTTTCCTGACCAAGTGACCAGGCTGGGTTGACTTAGCTGGGTCTTGAGCTGACCCACCTGGTTTGTAAACTATGATGGAAATACCCTTGAAAACCATGAATGTGAGGGCTAACGAGCTTTTAGAGACTGGCTGCATCCATCCTAATCCAGCTGCACACACTTGCCTAATTATTGCCTAATTGTTCTACTGAGCCAGGCCTGACTAACAAACAAGATTGCATTTGGCCCTCAGACCTGATATGCCAGCCCAAGCTCACGTCAAAGACAGCCAAGCCCAAAATCCTGGCGGGTCAGCCTGGCCCATTGACAGGCTAATGTGTTTAGGTATTTTACTGTAGTTCCGTGGTTAGGAATTGATAATCTATAATATATTTTCAAGGACTCATATGTTTAGGTATTTTACTATTGCACTGGATGCTATAGTATACTTTTTATCTCCAGTAAGCGCTTTAATAATTAATATTCTCAGGGTTTAAAATATGTTTGCCCATTAAAGCCCAGCCTACTCTTTTTCTTGTCATGAGTTTTTCTTGCACGTATTTTTGTCTATCTTTATATTTGTTTATAGACTACAGGTAGATTCGCTGGTTTGATACAGGGTCGCACACAGTAAAGTTTTGCTATTGGTGAATCTTATTTACCTTTCAATCAAAACTGAATGGTGATCAAAAGTGGGTGCTACTTGCTTTGACTTTTAAGATGGTCTTCCCTGCTTCCTGTCACTTCTGATCTTGATCAGCTTGTGAAGCAATTCAGCTGCAGCAAACCTTATGCCGGGAATTCCATAGCATTACTCCTCATTTTCATATTATGCCATTCTAGTATAATATCGTCCGTATAAATGAGCCTTGATATAAGATTTTTGGGGCTGTCATGGAACTCAATGTCATGTTCGTTGTCTGAAGTGTTGAAGTTACATTTCGCAGAACCATTGTCTGTTGGTTCAAGTGGGGCCCACAAAGCAGAAGCAACTGTTGACCAGATCACCGTCGACTTCTGAGGAATTGCAAAGGTGATTTGCATGAGGATGGATGGAAGAGGCAATTTGCAGCACATGTGGTAGCATGGGACGTGTGAGATCTTTGTCATTTATTAGCTGGATTCCTACCATGAACCTGCCCTGGCCCAAAAATCAGATCAGTCCACTCATCGGGTGGGTCACACATGTTTGATAAGAACGGTTGGGGAGAAAACGACTAACAGTCAGTACTCAATGCACGTCTGCCCCCCTTGATATGGCACGCCATCCTGATTTTTAACCCAGGGCACGTTCATTATTGGCACCAGATGATAAATGGTCCTGATCTTGCAAGTGCCGCGAATCTTCTCTTTGATCTTTCATGCAAATCTTAGCATCTCTCATAGAATCTTTACACACTGATGCACCCACCTGCTGTTAGTCTGCACTCTGCAATGTTATTCCATCCATTATATTCTGTAACCAGAACCTGGTTCTCGCAATAGTCAAATGGTTATTCTTTTATGTTGTCTGAGTTATCATTATGGAACTACCACTATGTTTGGATGCTCCATTAAATTGATTGCAATAATTCACTCCTCAAGAACCAAATTCTAATTACCTTCCTATCTTTCTGAAAAAAAAAGGTAAAGAAAAGAAAATTGTACTTACCTTCCTGACTTTGAATGCTAGGAACATAGCTACAATCCAGTCATTTAGGGGCCTGTTTGGATGGGCATCACGATCGATCCTATACATTTTGTTTTGGACTCCCATTCAGATAAAAATTCTAAAGAAACTGAGATTTACTCCTATGTGCAAACAGGTCCTTAGTGAACTGAATTTTCACAATTAATTTCAGTTTTGCTTCCAAACATATCAAAACGTGTTGAAAGTGACTGGCCTACATATTCTCTTATCTCAATTGGAATCTTTTCTATTCCAGGAATCCGATCCAGTCTGAACAATTCAATTCAGTTTTGCTTCCCAACTTATCAGGGCTGGTAACTGCTCTTATTTCAATTGGAATTTCCTATTCCAGGAATTCGATCCGGTTCACACCCGACCGGCATGGTCTATATAGATGCCAGCATCTTTCCCGTTTCTTTCTGATTCAGCTCCGATCCTAATTCATTTTGTCAATGATATGTTTTTGTGAGAATCACCACTGATTCCAATTCCAACTGGCACTAATGTGCTCGGAATCTGTTACTAACTCTTGCTGCTTTTCGTCACGGAACAGCATCTTCGGCACAGATAAAGGTTACCGGAAGCTGAAGGCGCTGAAGAGTGAAGTAGAAGCTAGCAAAAAGCAAATGTGAGGAAGAGGAGAATTTTTGGTGAAAAGGGGCTTGTTTGGTCGACATCAGGATCACATCTCGAAGGTTCTGACATGGTTCTCCTGTATTGTTTTTTGTCTATAGATAATGGTGAAAGTTGGTTTTGGTTGTGTGATAAAATGGAGTCTTTAGGAAGGTTTTGTCATGGACATTCCCCCTACATGAATGGAACCCTCTCTCTCAAACATACAAATGCATGTCGCTGTTGGGGGTTTTGATTGAGTGCGGCCACTGCATTACATCCACCATGTGGGGCCTCATTCCCACCATTGGGTGTCATGCATGAGAGATCAGGACAATTCATCAGGTAGTGTATATTGTCAACATGCCCTCAACTAAAAAATAATGTTGTCCCCCTGCTTAGGGTGATCACACTTGTATGATTAAAATGGCGGTTAGAGAAAAGGTCCCAACTGTCCGAATTCAAGATAATTTTATCACTCAGATGTGTGTAACCATGATTTCTATTATATGGCATGTTCACAATGTGCACTACCTAATCTGAATGGCCTAGACTGGTTGCATGTATCATCAACGGTGAGAATGGGCCTAGGTTGGCAGTGGTGATGTGGGGCTTGGCATTCTTCGGGTTGGAAGTTAAAGGAATGTAACGAGTGGAGGGGACTTGGTGGGTTTTCTTAGGGGCTGTTTGGGAGGGCAGGGAAACCTTGGAAGACAAATCAAAGCTATATAGAAATTTCCGTTTCCCCCCTTTTGAGATATCAAAATTGTAAGCTTGGCCGTCATTTCCATTACCAATGCCTTCCAAAAAAAGACTTGGATGTTGATTTCTTCAATAAATATATAACACATGTTAAGGGCCTGTTTGGATAGTGGGAAAAGAAAAGAAAATCTTAATAATTTTCCAATGATGATTTCCCAAGATTTCTATCAGCAGCATTGAAACATGAATTGCTAGGATTTAATTTTTGGGGGATCCTGTTTGGATAGCAAGTGTAAAATTCATATTGCTGTCGTGATTCTCATCTCGTATCTTGTGCGTGAGAATTTGACTGTGTTGCTTGGGCAATGACCGCTTTTTTGAAATTCAATTTTTGCTTAATTATTGAAACTTGGTGAAATTCCCATCATGGTAAACCCCCCCCCCCCCTGAGGCTATAAGGCTATAAATGTTGATTTCCTTAATTGGAAGCAACTACTCTTGTTGTTTGAATATTGACCTTTTAACATACTATGAACCGGTGTTCCAATTATTGGTGATATTATTCATAATATCACCGATGACATCAATATCACCGGGTCAGTGATACCAAAACCAAAATCCCAAGTAAATAGAATTTTTTTTAGAAATCATCAATCTTTTCAATCACACAGGTGATATTTGGCAATAATATTAACATTTATGATATTTTGCAATAATATTAAAATTTCTGATATTTGGCAACAATATCAGAAATGTTAACATTTCTGATATTTTCGCTCTAGCCCAGTATATATTTTTCTTGGTATCAATAATATCAGTGAAACCAATGATATTATCACCGATACCAGGGAAACCCCACGCAATATGATGGATTTGACATTGCTGATATTGCTGGAAAACCATCACAGTACGATGGATTTGACATCTCGGTTCGAGGGGGAAAAGCAAGCCAACTTCGACACGTAATACAAATGATGGATTTGCCCTGTCATGAGTTTAATACCATACAATTTAACCCTAAACAGGCGATCCAAACATGCCCCAAATTCACAAGAAAATTTCCAAAATTTCCAAAAATGAAAATTTTCATACTTTTTTTGTACGAATCTTTTGGGAAATTTGTTCTTTAGGTGACATCAACCACACCTTTTTGTTTATATTACTTGCATTGTAAGATATTTGAATGATATAAATTCATTCTGATTATAATTGAACTGATTTTTCCAACAACACGTGATGTATTATTGTATTATTATGTATTATATAATATTAAACAATATTATGTATTATTGTTTTTTGTGATACTTTGATTCCTAAATGTGTAAACATATGCTTTTTAACATCTTCTGAACTTTCACTGAAAACTTGTTCCTCTTTTCAAACATTATGTCCTCAGCAATATTTTTCCGGTATCAATGACTATATCGGCGATTTCCATAGATGTTTCCTCATCTTCAGTCCTTAGATACATGTAATGATATTGATACCCTGATCACTGCTATGAACAACAACACTCTGTATCAAACAATGGAATTACTGTTGGATTCATAGTTTGAAGTTTCTTAAGGATTTATAGGGTTTTTGTAAGTTCACAAAGATGGGGGGAGAGAGACACAAGAAAACTGCTCGGACCAAAAGATCTTGACTAGGAAATACCTGGCTTCCATTTCATGCATGATTTCTACTGTCTCCCCCCTTGCCATTTCTTGGTACCTGAGGTGTCTATTTTTTGAGGTTTTTGCAAATACCTACATAAAAAATAGGGTATTTATAATTACCCGCTTCAAAAAGTTGACTTTGCAAATAAGTACATCATTAATATATTGTTATTGCAACTATATAATTTTTTATTACTTTTTTGCTGACTACTGTTAACTATTGGGGCATCTCTTTTTTTTAAATTACAAATTTACCCGATTCTACAAAGAACCACTCGAAACCACCAGCTGTGGGGCCCATCCACGTGATACCCACCATCCATTGTAAGGCCCAACAGTCAATGGTAGATATCAAAAGAAAAAAAAAAATTCTTTATTTGTTATTTATAATTCATGCGAACTTGGCATTTAGCTTTTTATATATATGGAAATTAACGATGTAGTCATTTGCAAAATCAAAGTTGTTTACGTGGGTTTTTGCAAATATCTTATTATTAATGTGGGAATGTGCAAAACAATCTTTTTTTTTTAATCGTCCATTCAGCAAGCTAGGCTCCAATGCATGGTTATGATCACCTGATTAGACTTTGGTAGAAAACAAGGCGGACCAGACCGTACGGCATGATCATTTTTACAGGCATATGAAGATTTTGTTTGAATATTTTTATCACTATTGGGGACCTTCTTGTGTTTTTTTTTTTTTGGAGGGGGGGGGGGGGGGGGGGGGTATTCTACAGAAGCCGAAAAAGGGCTGGCGATGGATGGGGTTGATCCATGGATCAAATGGCCCAACCTGCTTCTAAGCCAGGTTTGGGTCAAGTCAGGTTGGACTCGGGCAAGAAAAGTGGTCCATTCTGATTAATATATTGGGATTGGGTTTCGGCCAATCTGACCCAACCCGTCCACATATTGAATTAATAAACCCGGCTAAGTGATCCAACCCATACACGTGTGATTGCTTGGATAGGATGAAACGTGCACGTGTCATTAAAATGCATAAGTCCCATCAGCGTATCACAATCACATCAGTGTAGATAATGGAGCTACAATCTCATCAGTGTATAATAATAGGGCGCGAATTAGTTGTTACCCCCACCGTATGGCCCACATGGATGATATTTTGTATATCCACGCCGTCCATCCGTTTCTACAGCCCATTTTAGGATGAGGTTACAAAAATTATGCAGATCCAAATCTCAAGTGGACCATAACACTAGAAACAGTGTGATTGAGTGCTCCACCATTAAAAATTCCAAAGAGCCCATCGTAAGGTTTTGGTAATGTTTATTTGCAATCCAAGCTCTTGATAAAGTCAATAAAGTCTTGATGAAGGAAAAATATAAAGATCAGATTGATCAAAAGCTTTTATGGCCCACAAACTGTTTTTAATGGTTATTCATCACTGTTTCTAGTGGTATGGTCCACCTAATATTTCGATCTTCTTAGGATTTTGGATCATATCCTAAAATGATATGGAAAAAGAGATAGACGGCGTTGATATATAAAAAATACATTAAGATGGCCCCACACGGTTAGGTTAACACCCACTAAGCTGTTCCCTGGGTAACACCTAATTCGCGCCCATAATAATCTCCGTACACATGGAAATTCCGAGAATTTCAAATATGTATAATTGCGTGGTGTGCCACACACACCACTGACCTCCGTGGTGTGTTGACGTCACCAAATTTCGTGGGTCCCACATGTATTATATCCACAACGGCAATCCATTTTAAGAGATCAATTTAGGGCACGGGCCCAAAAAGTAGGTGGATCAAAAGCTTATGTCGACTACACCACAGAAAGCAGTGAAGATTTAACGCGTGCCATTTAAAACTTCTTAGGGCCACAAAAGTGTCGGATCAAGCAGGTATTTTTGTTTTTCTTAAATCCGGGTCCGTGTAACCTTATGAACTGGTTGGATGACAAATAAATATCTTGGTGGCTCCTAGAAAGGTTTCAATGATGCCATCACTGTCCCATGGCTTTCCCGCACTTGAGCTTTGCCGTCTAATTTTTTATCCATGCCCTACAGTGTGGATATAACACATACATCATGGTGGGCCCCACCAAACTTGGTGACGTCAAACCACCATGGAAGTTGGTGGCACATCGCCCAATCCATCTATCTATTCTGCAAGATCATTCTGGGTCATAGGCCAGAAAAAATGAGGCAGATCCAGAGCTCAAGTGAGCAACACCTTGGAAAACAAAGTTTTGACAATGATGGGGTCTACCATGATGTTTATTTGCCATCCAACCTGTTTATAAGGTCATGTAGACCTGAATGGAATGAAAGGAAAACACAAATATTAGCTTAATCCAAAACATGTGTGACCCACAAGGTGTTTACAATGGTAGACGGTCAATCTCCATTACTTTATGTGGTGCAGTCCATTTAAGCTCTAGATCTACCTTATTTTTTAGCCCATGCTCTAAAGTGATATGGCAAAATGCATGGACAGTGGATATAACACATGCATCAGGGTGGGGCCTAAGAATTTGGTGATGTCAACATACTACCTATGACGGTGGTGTGCCACGCAATCCGCTTCCTCCCAAGATTGCAGTAAAATGGGTTAGGTCTGGTCATTTGGTAATGGGTAGCTAGTGACCTATTTATTAAATGGGTCCGGCGATACCCAAACCCAAACCATCGCCAGGCCTACGGAAACCCACCAGCTCTACTAAACCTACACGCGTTTACAAGGGATACAACAGTGATGTGGGTGAGACCCTGACCATAGATGCCTACTTAGATATATCATTGTATATCCACGCTGTTCATCTGTTTTTTCAGATTATTTTATGCTGCGTCCTCAAAATTAAAGCACATGCAAATTTTAGGTGGACCACATTACAGGAAATAGTGGTTATTGACCATTAAAAACCTTTTGTGGGCTACAAACCTTTTGGATCAAGCTAAATGCGTGATCTTATCAATAAGTTGGATGGTCAATAAAAATTAAGCTGAAAGATAGTCAGTTTTCAACGGTAAGCATTCAATGAACACTGTTTCCTATCATATGGTCCACTGAAAATTTTTATCTGCTTCATTTTTAGGACCATATCATAAAATAAGCTAAAAAAACAGATGGATATAAAATGAATACATCAAGATAGCCCTACGATCAAGGTCTCACCCACCTCGTCCGTCCAACGCATCAGACAATGTCAGACGACTGCAATATCTAAGCCGCCATCTGAATGGAAGATGGGAAGATGCCAACAATAGAACTAGTCCGCTTAATAGACATGCTAGCAAGTGTAGAGTTGATGTACAAATAATCTATAAAACACAAGAAAATGCCAACAATAGAGCTAGTCCGCTCAACAGACATGCTAGCAAGCGTAGAGTGTATGGACATAAATAATCTATAAAACACAAAAGAAAATGCCAAACAAAAATCTAAAATAGCCAAACGAAAACAAAAGACGAGACGAAATGATTTACATGAATAGACAATATGTACATTCTCCAAAAAAATAATAGAACTTTTTTTTATCCCCTTAAGAACAAAAGATAGAAATGCAAGGCTTAACTCTCTCACCTGTGCAAAGAATCTCGCACTAAAAAAAACTTCAAAAGATAAATTAATGGAATACCTCTCTTTAACTATAGCCCTTACTTTATATGAACCACCACGTTACAGAGCTAGCTTCAGCTTATGTGACCATGCACACAATTGTATGGATGTCTGCAAGAGTGTGTGTGTGTGAGAGAGAGAGAAGAGGAGTTAAACATGAGACAAATATAGAGCGCTCATCTCTCAATATTCTCAACCAAGCCTGATTTCAAGACGAGCCAAATCAATCTCAAGTCCAACATGGGCATGGTTGGAATTTTCTTCGAGCCAATAAAATAACTTCTTGTCGGCTTGACCAACGCTACCAATCAAGCTAAGCCTAACTTCATGTTTTCACTGCTGGTCCGCCATAATGTTTGCAAGAAGTCTATTCATTAATCTGTTTTGCCAATCATATTAGGACATGAGCACAAAAGTAAAGCAGAAATAAACCTCTAATGGGCACACTACATGAAAAAGTGGGCAGTAAATGCCCATCGTTGGAATGTCACTGGGCTCCACCGTGATGTTTATATGTCATCGATACTTCATCATGTCATTCCTACTGCGGTGAGGTGAAAGCACAAAAATATTAGCTTGATCCAAAACTTCTGTGACCCCACAAAATATTTCAACGGTGGACGTCCAATCTTTTTTTTTTTTTTTTTCCTGTTATTTGGCCCTCTTGAGTTTTGGATCTGCCTCCTTTTTGGGCCAATAACTTAACATGATCCGGTAAAACGGTGAGTTTTGGATCTGCCTCCTTTTTGGGCCAATAACCTAACATGATCCGGCAAAATGGATGAACGGAGTAGATTTCTCACAATCATCAGAGGAGGCCGCACGTAGCTCCCCATCGCAACCAACGTACGGCGTGTACAAGAGCAAACAGACTGCTGTTGCATTGTTGCAAGGGACGCGGATTGCGTACTGAGTAACTCCGCACGCTAGCGTGCGGAGTAAACTCTGTGGGGCCCACAGTGATTTACACATTTTATCCACTCCGTCCATCCATTGTAACAGAGCATTTTAGGTATGGTGCCAAAAAATGAAGCATATAAAAATCTAAAGTGGACCACACCACAAGAAAAGTGTGAACTGAATGTCTACCATTGAAAGATTCTTGGAGGACACAGAAGTTTTGGATCAAGCTGATTTTTTTTTTTCCCTTCATCCATATCTATGTGATCTTATGAACAGGTTGGATGACAAATAAACAATACTGTACGGCCTGGGAAGGTTTCAACGGTGGAAATCATTATTCCCACTGTTTCCCTTGGCATGATCCACTTGAGATTTGCATATGCTTAAATTTTGGGCTCAACCACTAAAATGAGCTGGAAAAAAATATGGACGGAATAGATGAAGCATATACATTCTATGTGGGCCCAACTGAGTTTACTCCAGAGCGTGCGGAGTTACTCCGCATGCAATCCGATTCCTGTTGCAAGCTTGTAGCAGAAAAATGAAAGGCGTCAAAGCGATCCGTGGAAGGAAGCTTAAGCAACAGGTGCCAGCCACGTGCAAGCAACAAGATCTCAGCCATTCGTCAGCTGGGCATACAGGATCATGGCCAACCTACAACTCATGTCGTACACGTGAAAATGTACATCCGTCAGATGCCCAGCAATCTTTGTGCTTCATACCCGACCGGCACACATGATGAGTGGGCCAGCCTGCTTTTATTCCCCGGTCACGTGCCTAACTCGTGCTCTACGGCCGCGGCTTTTGCAACCCTAAAAGGCCGCTTTTTTTCTCTTTTACCCCATAGGGTAGGGCTGTAAATGGGTCAGGGATCCGATGGGGTAACTAGACCCAACGCATTTAGACCCGCCCTAGACTAGACCCATTTGTTAAATCTTACAGGTCCAAGAACAAACCCACTTGCTAAACAGGTATAGGCCTGGTTTCTTTTATGTTAGGCGCAATTTAACCCAACAGTAACCCATTTAGCAAGTGGGCGGGTTTGGCTTATATTTTAAGGGAGCCGTCCAGCCCATATCCATCTAGACCTGATTTTAAACTGAGAAAAAATGCTTGCATGCTAAATCCAGACCCAAACACGTTAGACCTGGCTCATTTATAAATGGGTCTAGGTGGATCTCCCTCTACCAGACCCAGACCCATTTATAAATAGGTTTAATGGGTTGATTGACACCTGACCCTAATCTGCCCATTTAGTAAAAAGGTCTGGGTATAAAATTTGAACCAGAACTACTTAGTAAATGGGTGAGTCTGGTTTTCGCTAAACCCGCCCGAACCTGACCATTTACAGCCCTACCAGGGAGATAAGAGTCGTTTGATACTCTATTAGAGTAGATAGTCCACGTGCGGGAGCTCATAAGTCGGAACTTCTCTACGTGCAAGCATCAACTCGTGCTAAACCCTCCAAATGGTAGAGAACCCATGTACGCACTCCGAGTAAACCGTCCAAATTGTGGGTCCCACCGTGTGTGTGTTACTTAAAAATCAGATTCGTTAAAAAATCCTAACCACTGATTTGTTTGGTGGATTCAGGCACAATTGGCATTTCTTGATTTCACCATTCGGATATTTTTCTGCTGTAATCATTATATTCTTTTTTGGGCTTATACGGCCATCTAAACCGTGGCCCACATTTTGGACGGCTCAAATTGAGTCAACTTCCATGACAGATATCCAAGTAGTAAATGTGCGGACGCGGATTTCTATCCTGCGTTGGGAACCTAGGTGGGCCCACCGTGATGTTTGTGAGAAATCCACCCCGTGCATCCATTTTGTGAGATCATTTTAGGACATGCCAACAAAAATGAGCCGGACCCAATACTCAAGTGGGCCGCACTAAAGAAAAAGGTGGGTAGGGAAATTCCTACCATTGAAACCTTCCTGGGGTCCACAGTGATGTTTATATGCCATCCATACCGTTCATAAAGTCATTCCTATGGGATGAACTGAAAACACAAATATTAGCCTGATTCAAAACTTTTGTGACCGCCCGAATATTTCGACTGTGGAAGTTCAGCCCTCACGTTTTCGGCTCACTTTGGGTTTGGATCCGGTTCGTTTTTGGTCTCTTGCCCTCAAATGAGCTCTGAAAACGGGTGGACGGGGTGGATTTCTCACAAACATCACGGTAGGCCCCAACTAGGTTCCCACCGCAGGAAATCCGCGTGTGCAATCAATCACACCTGAAAAGTTAAGCTGTCCAGTCCCCCATCCAGCCCACTGATTTAAGGCCCAGCTGAGAAGAGTAGACCATGGCCCACTTTGAAAAATCTCCTGGATAACACAAAATCCCAACCGTCCAATGGATCAGTTTTTTTTTTTTTTTTTGGTTGTTTCTCAAGGGAAAAAAAAAAAAAAAAAAAACAGAATGCGATTTGTTTAGGACATGGCCCAAGAACTTGTGGGCCACCAGATCTGACGGTCCAAACCACCATACGATCTCTAATTGGAAGGAAACGAATCTACAACTTGAGAACAAAGGCGAAAATATTCCATTACATATACATATAAACTCCGTATATATTCCCTTGGGATTTTTCCTTACCAAATCCACAGTGTTGAGATTTGGTGGACCTTTCTACCCTCTACTCTACTTTTTCTTTTCCCAAACTACCCCTCCTCTTACTTACAGAGGAGAGTCACCAACCCAACCATTTTTTCCCCAAGAAAGGCAAAAAAAAAAAAAAAAAAAAAAAGGAGGTCCTGAAAAAGTGGAAAAAGCAATCCGTCCACGTGTCTTTACGTGTCCCTCCTGAGATCGACCACAACGATGCTCACGTTGTCCGTACTATGCCTGGCGAGGGCCAGCTTCGTGAGCAGGATAGCAGCGTCTGAGCAGGCCTTGTCCGGGCCACCGTCACCCCCGGCGTCTGTAAGCGGCGCGCCGGGAGCATGGCCTCGCAGGCACATGCGGGCGATATCGCAGGCCATTCTGTTGGAGACCACGTCCCACAGGCCGTCGCTGGCTAGGATGAGGCACTCGTCGTCCGGCAACCGGTCCGTCACCGTCACCTCCGGCTCCGAGCTGACGAACGGCTTCAGGTAGTTGTCGCCTGGAGAAAAGGGAAGGGCGTATGTTATTTGTAGGGAAACGGGGATATGATCTAACGTGTGCTGAGGGGGTTAGGGGTTAATCGTGCGCTTACCTATAGCCCTTGACATGGCCAGCACTCCGAGAACGCGCGGGCCGTCCCAGAAAATTACGCGGCCGCCGGCGGCTTGGATGCGCTGGAGCTCGTCCGGTCGGTCGGGCTGGCACATCAGAGATAACAGGGTCAGTGCATTTGGGCAGATCCGTCGATTCTAACTCGGAAGACTAGTACCACGCCGTCGAGCGGCGCATGTTAGCAAACAGCGCGGGAAGCGCACGTTAGCAAGTGGGTCGATGGATCGCCGTCGCACTGTGGTTGCTAACATGCGCTGGCAGCAGACGGTCGGCGCAACAAGAAGATCAGCATCCGCCGGCAAAGGAAACCGGAGCCGTGGGATTAGGTCAGCCTCTGCGCTAGCTGGCTGCCCTTACGCCGAGGCGTACATTAGCAAACGCGACCAAAGGAAGAAATGGCCTCACCTTATGATCGGAAGAGAGGGGGACCGGCTTCCCGTTCCGGCAGAGGACGGCCCTCGAATCACCGCAGTTGGCGACAACGATCTTATCGTGGCCCACCACCGCAACCACAGCCGTTGATCCCACCGCGTCGCAATCGGGCGTCTGTTTCTCGCAGCGGCAATGTGCCGCCACCGTCGGCTTGTTCTCGCCTCCCGCAACCTCCATGTCCATCCTCAAGAAGCTCCGCTCCATCACCTCCTTCCATTCGGTGGGCCCCACCCCTCCCCTACCAAGCTCCTCCACCAGCATACCATGCATCCGATCCTTGCAAGACATCGCAACCTGAGAGAGAGAGAGAGAGAGAGAGAGAGAGAGAGAGATCAGAAGATCTTATTTTGTTCAGCTCGACTCGGACAAGCTACTCATGGAATTGAGTGAGGGAAAAGAAAAGGATTTTACATGAGAGCATCCATGACCGTCGTACACGCCGAAGAAATGCAAATTCCCCAGGGTCTGACGCTCCTGCCGGAAAAATGACGGGTGGATCGAGACGGCATCTTCCATTTCTCTCCTCCGTCCGCAGACGGACGACATGCCGTGCTTCGGGCAATTGCCGAGGACCACCGATTCGGACGGCGTTGCGGAATTAGGCTTCTCCTCCCCTCCGGTGCCCTTCCTCTCTTCACTGCCAGAACTATCGACGGCGTTCTCGCATTCCCGCGTAGACAGCACAGGAGAGGGCGTCGCCTCCGTCTTCTGCCTCTTGTAGCACCCGGATTCCGTCGGGGCAGCGACGCCGCCGACGAATTTGAACCGTCGGATCTCCATCCTCCGGCGCCTCGCCGCTCGAGAGCTCAGCTCGCGCGGGACCGACGAATCGCTCTCATTGACCATACCGCAGCAGATCTCAGCCATCAAAACTCCGATTTACAATCTCAGATCTTCAAACTCCAGCGATCGGAGACGAGAGCAACACTCTCCGAACAATTCAGCTCAAGAAGAAACCCAAAAATCCTCGAGCTTCGTAACGTTTTTTTCTCCTTTCGAATTCCTCTAACGATAGAAAAACCCTAGAAAACGTTCTCCATAGGAGGCTTTTAACAGGGAGGAGAGCACGGGCAGCTGCCCATCACCGTCACGGGCAGGGCCCCCGACAACACAGTTGGTGTGACGTTGCGCTCTCCCGCCTACAAGAAAGCATCTGGGCCGTCCATTTCCGTACCGGTTTTCTCTCTCTCCTCGGATTCGGAACGCCTGGAGACAGGGCGTGACACGACGTGGACACGTGTTCCACTAAATGGCCCACACGAAGAGGGGCGGGCTTTTCCTTTCCTGACACGCATGTGGTCCCAAGACGCCTCACTCCTGCATTTCGCCATTTATGGGCCAGTACTTATTTTAAATGGCGACGCGTGTCAAGACGCCTACGCCGCTTGTTGTTAGTCGCGGCTGACTAAGATGCGTAGGAATTTAAGAAGGTGCACATGCTTCTGGCGGGGTTTACTACTAAATTAGCCTCTTTCTTTTTTCTTTTTATTTTATTTTATTTTATCTTTCTCTTTAGCTATAGAGTGTTTTCATTAAATTTTTTTTCTTTTTTTTTTTTTCACTTTGCCGCTCGTAAATTATACAGTATGGTAGTTGAGTGACACGTGAATTAAAGTTGATTTGGATCAAATTAATAGAATTAGTCTCAATAAAAAGTAAAAAAGAGAAAGGGTTTTTCATGCATGATAAGATCCGTTTATTTGATCTATCTACCATTGAAACTTTAGGTGGGACATTATCGAATTATTACACAGTTTCTCGGTGGCCTACAAAAGTACCAATAGCAATTTTAGTGTCGTTTCCTTAATTGTGAGTTTTGCCCTCAATTTTTTGTCAATGCCATGAAATTAAAATCCTATCCTCTGAATGTGGTGGATCTTCCTCTAGATTAATAAGTGGGCCACACAAAAGTCAACCAAGACAATTATAGGATGTGGGTCTTACCGCATCAGCTGCAAAAAGAGTTTTTTGTTTCATTTTGTCTTCTTCCAAGTAACAGACACCGACGACAGAGGGGGTGTCCCCCCACTAATCAAAGCCAGGGGGCGGTTTAATCGCTTTAAAAAAAGTGCATTACTAATCCATTATATTTCGATATTTTATGATTGAGCAGATTAGTTTGATCAAACTTAGCCAATCTGACTATATTGTAATAGAAGAGGGAGAGAGACAGTCATCAATGAGAGGGGGAGAGGAAGATGGTTTAGAGAGATCTATAGATAGCAGATGAATCGCAAGTGAGATCCATGGATTGCAGTTGGCGACATGGATCGCAGATGTGTGAAGTGAATCGTAGATCACAAGATATGGGGCCTGACGCATCCATCCAAAAAAGAGTTTTTTGTTTCCTTTTCTTTTTTCATTCTGTCTTCTTTCAAGTAACACACCCCGACGACAAGGGGGTGTCCCTCTACTAATTGGAGCAAGGGGGTTCGGGGGGTGTCCCTCCACTAATTGGAGCAAGGGGGTTCAGGGGGGAGTGGTCCAATCGTTATACAAAAAACGCATTACTGATATGTTATATTCCGATATTTTATGGTCGAGTAGATTAGTTCGATTGAACTTAGCCAATATGATCATCTTATGTTGTAATGGAAGGGGGAGAGGGACAATTATCAATGATAGGGGGAGAGGGAGATGATTTAGTGAGATTCATGGATCACAGATGAATCACAAGTGAGATCCATGGATCGCACATGTGTGAAGTGGACCGCAGATCAAATCATTTGCGATACACTTCACGCATACACGATCCACTTCACACATATGCGATCCACAGTTGTCGGTTGTAATCCACGTTGCCCAGCTGCAATTCATGGCTCCTAACTGCGATCCATGACTCTCATCTACGATCCGCTTCACACATTTATGATTCACAGTTGCTAGCTGTGATTCATGGCTCTCAGCTGCGATTCATGGTCCCCTAAGTTGGTGGTCTCGTATAACAACTTGGAAGAAGACAGAAGGAAGAAAATAAAATAAAATAAAAAAAGCTTTTTGGGCTAATGCGGTAGGCCCCACATCCCGTAAGTACCTTGATTGGCTTTTGTTTGGCCCACTGACTAGTATGGAGAAAGATCCACAACATCCAGAGGATGAGGGTTTTAATTTCATAACATGGGCCAAAATCGAGGGTGAAACTCAACACAAGTGGACTATAGTGAAGGAAACAATACCATAATTAATATAGACTGTCGGTACTTTTATGGGCCACCGAGGGGCTGCATGGTAATCCTATAAGGTCCCACCTGGGGTTTTAAGGGTAGCTGGTTCAAATGAACGGATCCAATCTTACATGAGATGCCCTTTCACTATTTATTAGGACACACTCCCTCAATTGTCTTGAAACCGACTTTAGCTTGCGGGTCACTTAACCACTATACTGTTTGAAAAAGTACGAGGGACAAAATGGTCCAAAAAACCTAATGAACAGTGCTCTATGGCCAAAGAGATATCTTCCTGCTATAGTAACGTGTTTTTAAAGGGCCAATTTAGTTGTTAACTCGCATTTAACATGCATCATGTACTACCCCCGCTCCTCAGAATTGGCTAGGCCTCTGACGGGCCCACCGTGACGTAAGGTTTATCAACACCGTCCATCCATTTTTTCCATATATATATATATATTTTAGGATGTAAGCCCCAAAATGAGGTAGATCCATAGCTTAAGTGGACCATACACTAGGGATCAAACTCCCACCATTAAAATCTTCTCAGGAGGCGCAAAAGTTTTGGATGAACTGATATTTGTTTTCTTCCTTCATCCATGTCCATGTGACCTTATGAGCAGGTTGGATGGTAAATAAACATTATGGTGAGCCTTACGAAGGTTTCAACGGTGGGTGTCATTATCACCGCTGCTTCCTGTGGTGTGGTCCACTTGAGCATTGTATATGCCTCACTTTTGGGTTTATATCCTAAAATGATACAGCAAAATGGATGGAAGGTGTTGATTAACCCATACATCATGGTGGGCTCCTCAGATCCCACATTTTTTCTGAACTTAGAACAGGCGGGAGTAGTACTTAATCCGCGTCAACATGCGTTGGCCCCAGTGGACAAATGGCCTAGGTTATCAGTGGGTCAATTCGAGTCATAGTGTACCTGTATCCGAATCCACTTGAAACATCACTTTCAGTTGTGCGTTCGAAATAGATTCGGGTCCATCCTATTCACCACAGGGTGTAACTTCTTTACCACGACAGAACCGGACCATGCGCCGATGCACATTGGATACGACCATTGAAATTGTGCACACCCTACTTTAATTATGCACTATCTAAAAAATGAGGAAGGAGGACATTATATGGGTGTTAATCACACACACTTTTAGTTAAAATGTATGTATTCATAAGTAACATTTTTTAGCAGCCCAAACTTCAAACGGCATCCCATGTCTCCATAGGAGGGGAGTAGATTAAGTGTGGCCCTGGCAGACGGTGCAGCCCTTACCTTGGGGCCCACCTTGATGTATGTATTCCATGCCGTCCATTCACCTTGTCAGATCATTTTAGGAAATGATCCCAAAAAACGAAGCAGATCGGATCATGCTGAGAAAATAGTGATGATTTACTAGTAATGGGCCGACAAAGTTTTGGATCGAGATGATATTTGCTTTTCTATTCATTAGGTTTTTGTAACTTTATCAATAAATTAGATGGAAAATAAACATTACAGAAACATGATGGCGGGCTATAGGAAGTTTTTAGTGGTAGTGTGTGTTTAATAACAACTGTTTCCTATTATGTGGTCCACCTGAGATTTAAATCTTTTTCATTTTTGTAATAACGCCCTAAAATGATTTGGAAAAAAGTATGGACGGCGTGGATATAAACTATATACATCAAGGTAGGCTCCAAGGTAAGTGTCGCACCATCTTGGATGAGGATGGGCCGCACTTGAGTCAAGTATCATTTTAAAACTTAAATACTTTCTTAAAACCTTGGCGAGTTAAATGGATCGGCATGTTCAATGTAAGAGATGACCCATATCTTAGATCTTTCACACATGTACGTAGCATCTACGTTTTAGAACTAATTTGGTTTTCCAATTTCCTATAAAATGTGGAGTAAATGAGCAAGGTGTTTGTCTAACCATGAATTATGGCTCAAAAAATGGGAGTTGAATATACTTGCAAATGAAGTAGGTATAGTAAATTGTAATCATTACATATTCACATTATAAAACTATCATTTCTACAACAATTGTGGGTGAAACAAATAATGTAATGAAAACATTGTAACAGAAAAAATACAAGTAATGTTACCACTGAATTACAAGAATAAATAATCATTATCCATTTACCATTATAGTTGGAAAACCAAACATACCTTGAGAAAAAATATAAAAATGGGAGTGCCCACAGAGAAATCACGCAACGTTTTAGAACATAAGGACTTACTTGGTCTTGGTTTTCCAATTACAAAGGTAAATGGTGATGATTATTTACTCTTGTAATTGTGTGGTGACATTACTTACATTCGACTGCAATGATAATTTTGTTTCATTGTTTGTTTTATTAAGAAATCATTGTAAAAATAGTAGTCTTATAAGATAAAAATGTAATGATTGTAATTTACTCTTACCTACTTTCTTAACAAGTGTATTTGACTTCCTATTTAAATAAATACCTCAAAATGACAATGATGGCTCATATATTTTGCATTTCATAGAAAATTAGAAAACCAAACAGGCTAGGGTTTTTCACTTTTGAGAGAAAACGAGAAGAATATTACAACAATATTCATGGACTTATTCGAAGGGCTCATTAATTTCTTTTATTTAAGGTTTATTTATTTATAGATTAAGCATTGGACTCCACATTAGCATGAGTTAAGCTCACAATACAATCATAAAAAATAACTTAAAATGATTATACATATATGCATGATAAATGACCTGAAAATAGATCCAGAAGGGTCCAATTTCTTAGGGTCAATTTGATGTCTATAACTTTTTGAGTTGTAAATAAGTTATGCATGAAAATGAGTTTTAGGTGTAAATGACTTATAGATAAAAGTGAAATTAGTGCTTTTTTCTTAGATTTCAAATACACCCAAAAGCTGTAAGTGATTTATGGCTTGTAACTCACAGATGAATTTTCCCTCAAACACTACTTGTGTAAGACCCGTTCCCTGAATTGCCCTCCGTACGTTTAGTTTCCGGTACCGGTACGTCCCGGACGGACCAGATTAGAGAGCCTTGATCGCGACCCTGATTTAGTACCGCAACGACCCAAGACTTGTACCCTTGCGACCGCGCGGGCGCCACGATTCCAACGCCGCGCGGCACGCCCCATTGCGATACCCGGTGTGTGAGATGCATACGTTCGTGCAATTCGAGGTGGGCCACGCAACGCGCGTGTGGCGTGGGCCCCACTTGCACAATTCCCAACAACATGTCAAATCTATCACATCACCCTTACCCATACCCCCATCATTATCTAGCCATCATCACCATACCCACCCCATCCTCTCTCACCAAAAGTCAACCACAACCCATACCTCTCATGCTCTCTCCCATCATCACCATCATCATCATGACATCATGCACCCCCCTCTTCCCATACAAGAGCCATACGTGGGGGGGGTGGCTTCTCAATTCCAAGGTTTGAGAGAGAGAGAGAGAGAGAGAGAGAGAGAGAGAGAGAGCAAGAAAAGGAGAGAGAAAGAGATTTGAGAAAGAGAGAGAAGAGAAAGAAGAGAGAGAAGTAGAGAGATTTGAGAGATTGAGTGAGTTTAGAGAGAGATTTAGAGGGAGATCAAGAGAGAAAGAGAGAGATTGAAGGTGAAGATCAAGCTTGGAGGACCCCGATCATCATCCGGACCGTCCGATCGGCAATCCGACCGTCCAACCATCATTGTGAGTGCATACCTTTCCCCCTTTTTCTCGTTTACTTTTCGTTTTCTTTCCTTGGTCCCACCTTGTGATGGGCAATGAGATGGATGGGCTGGATCGTCCATGAATGGGTCCCACCTTTTGATGGTGTGGATCCCACTTGGAGGCCTATTTTGTGGCATATATAGTGTGGCCAATAGACCACCATGATGTATGTTGTTCATCCACGCTGTCCACCATGTGGGCCCACCATGTGATGGCCCAGCTGGTGGATGGAGCGGATCTGCACATGTGGGCCCCACTTGAATTTATTAAAAAAAAAAAAAAAGGAGAGCTGGCCGCTGGACAGCCAGCGTCCAGAGGACGCTGCTGCCCAGCAGCGCTGGGACGTTGGGCATGACCGTGGGTCCCCACTCGTGGGACCCACCTTGATGTATGTATGTAATCCACGCCGTCCATTTGTTTCTACAGCCCATTTTAGGGCTGGACGCCAAAAATGAAGTAGATCCAGATCTCAGGTGGACCACACCATAGAAAACAGTAAAGGCAAGGATGCCTACTGTCGAAACTTCTTTGGCCCACCGTGATGTTTGTAGATGGAACCACCTGCCCAATATTGGGCTTATTAGGTCCCCAGCGAGCTGGGAAACCTGATGGACGGATTGGATCTTCCCTAAGTGGGCCCCACCTGAAATAATTAAGAAAACAAAAAAAAAAAGAAAAAAAAAAATATCACAACGTCCAGACGCTGGACGTTCACAGCGTCTGGGACGCTGGAACCGTCCAGCGTCAGGACGGCTGGAAGGGGTCCCCACTCGTGGGACCCACCTTGATGTTTATGTTCCATCCACACCGTCTGTCTGTTTTCCCATATCATTTTAGGGCCAAGGCCCAAATCTGGAGCCGATCTGAATTTTAAGTGGACCGCACCGTATGAAACAGTGGGGTGAATGATGTCCACTGTCGAAACTGCTTCGGCCCACACTGATGTTTGTAGACCCCGTAACATACCCAATATTGGGCTCTATGGGTTCCTCTTGAGACGGAGAACCTGATGAACGAAGTGGATCAGTCCCATGTGGGCCCCACATGATATGAGTGAAAGAAACAAAAAAAAAAGATAAGATGGAGGGGCTGACGCTGGGCGTACCAGCGTCCTTGGACGCTGGCTCGTCCCAGCTGGTGGCCCAGTTGTGGGTCCCACCATGATGCATGTGCTGTAATCCACACCGTTCATCCGTTTGGGGAGACCATTTTAGGGCATGACTCCAAGAATGAGACAGATCCAAATCTCCAGTGGACCCCACCACAGGAAACAGCAGGGACAATGACCCTACCATTGAAACCTACCTATGGCCCACCATGATGTTTATCTGAGATCCAACCTGTTCATAAGTTCACACATACATGGAGAAAGGAAAGACAAAAATATCAGATTGATCAAAAGCTTGTGGGCCCTACTTGAGGAGAGGATATAATAAATAAATGAATAAATAAATAAATAAATAAATAAAAGAAAAAAAAAGGAGAGCTGGCCACTGGACAGACAGCGTCCAGGGGACGCTGCTGCCCAGCGGCGCAGCCCTCTCTGGGCATGGCAATGGGCCCCACTCGTTGGGCCCACCTATAATGTATGTGCCTTATCTAATCCGCCCATATGTTTTTCCAACTCATTTTAGTGGCTGAGCCAAAATTGAAGCATATCCAAATGTCAAGTGGACCATGCCATGGGAACAGTGGGAATTATGATCTCCACCGTTGAAATCTTCCCAGCCCTACAGTGATGTTTATTTGTCATTTAACTTGTTCATAAGATCACATGGATATGGATGAAGGAGAAAACAAAGAAATATTAGTTTGATTCAAAATGCTTGGGGCCCATTTGGGTGTTACGCTCTATGGGTCCCACCACGATGTATCTGTTTTATGTATGCCGCCCATCTGTTTTTCTATATTATTTTAAGGCCATGGGCCCTCATATGAGGTAAATACAAGCCTCAAGTGGACCACATTGTAGGGAAACAGTGGTCATTGATGCCCACCTTTGAAACCTTCCTTGGGGCCATTGTAATATTTATTTTTCCATCTAACCAAAGGTGATGGGGCCCAGCTTTGGGTCCCACCTTGATGAATGTTGAGTATATCGTGCCATTCTTCTTGGCAGGGGTGTGGGCCCAGTTTTAGGTGGGCCACACGTAGAAAATAAGGGTGATTGAATGCCTACCATTAGAAACTTTACAGGACCCATCTGTTATGTTTAATTTGCCATCCTTCTTGTTCATAAGTCACCCAGCCATGGGTGGGGTTCCACACGTGTGGTGTGCGGGCCCCACCATGGTGTTTGTTTGCCATCTCACTTGATTCGTGGGGAAAGCACAAATATCGGATTGATCCCAAACTGTTGTAGCCCATTGATGTATGTGGCTCCCCCATTCCTTTGTACTGTTATACCCAACCACGGGTCCACCTTGTTATGCATGTGTTCTATCCACGTCAGCTATTGGCCTCCATGGTGCGATATGTATGTCGGCCATCCATTAGGACCGCCTTAATTTTGTGCTTAATCCAAACCATCCAAATGAATGAACCCTAGCATGTTATCTACAGGATGGCCCTTGGGACCACCTTAGTGTGCATATTCGAATGACTGCGTTGTCCATCCTATGGATCCACCTTGATGATTAGTTGTGTAAATCCTTATTGAAAGGTCATCCTTAGAGTTTGCTCGATCCAAGTCACAGGGCTACTTTCTTAAACTCACCCTGTTGAACCGTCTTGTTAATTCACCTTATTAACTCACCATGTTGACCCGTCTTGTCAACCTGCCTTATTGACTCACCTTGTTGACTCACCATGTTGATTGATCTTGTTAACTCAGCTTGTATACTCATATGACTCTCCCCTTCTACCCTTGTACCCAACTATTAAAGACTACTATATTGTGTATATCTCATCCACACCGTCCGTTTACCTATAGGACGAGTATGGGGCTCATCCTCGACATTCGTATGTCATCTAGGCCATCCATTATATGGAGCCTATCTTGTAGTATGAGGTTAGACCTGTCGTCTCTTTTGGACCTCATCGTATTGATCATCTGTCTCAGATTTCACTACCATTTATGATTCTCTGCCATGACCTGTCTATCTTGCAACCCGTTCTATGACATTCCTTCTACGGACCATTCATCGTGTTTATCTCAACTGTACTACAGGATTATGGGTCTCGGCATGATTTTGGGTATTCTACTCTTGCCGCTCAAGTAGGTTCTACCTTTGATGTGTCGGTAGTGTTTTCAATCATTTTCTTTCCATTGGGTTATCTGAATATTGAAGGTTAATCCACACCGTTCAGTTGTTGGACCATCTGTGTTGTTGTATACCATCCATTTAGAGTCTTATCTCTTTATGTTTCTTTGTATTATAAGTGAATTATCTTTTATGCTATTTTGAGTATGTCTGTTGCCACACGTAGTGTTGTTAGAATACTCATATATGATCTTTATACTATATGCTTCGACGATCACCATGCATGTGTAATGAGTATGCATCCCGAATCACCATTGTTAGTTGGGGACCACTAGGGCATAAACGCATTCATAAAGCATTCGAGATGTAGTTGCGCAAACGTAATTCATGTGCTCTCTATCGCAAACCTCTCCAATAGGTATGGGACTATTCGAGGACAGGAATCTATCATCCTGACTTACACTGTATGGTAGGAATAGCTTAGCATACCTTGTAGCCCTTGGTGCGAGATTCCCTGGCTAGCGACATCCCGCACTATGACTCGATCATTCATATGTGTCCCCTCATCTTAATCATATCTCAAATAGGTTGGACTAGATTGATTTATAGCCATCGTGGTAGATGAACTACTTGTTGGCACTCATACTGTATACTTGACTCATGCATCATGAATGCTTGGCTCATCTGATTGTCTTGTATCAACCGGCCATATCGGTCGTGATTGTCGTGCAATTCATTACCAGCTGACGGTGACATTGTGTTTGAGACCTTATAGTTTTATGGTGCTCTTTGGAGACTTGCACGGGCATGTCGTCCCACGTTTGTATGCATGGTTGCATTTCGCACCGTCTGCTTGTGCCGCATATAGCATGGTTACTACGTTGCAACCACAGCTCCATCGTGGTTTGCAGAACACCGGAAATATGTGATCTTTAAACTGGATGCCAAAGATGTCCCTGGGTGAAAGTCCCTGATCCCGTTGGTACCAAGGTGGGTGCTCCATTCAAGGACCGGGTGGTTTAATCATACACCAGTATGCCGAATACCAAACGGCGGTGTTATCCACTGCACGTGGTCAGTTTGGAAGGAGGTCTGACCTAACCTGCCGGAAGAGTGTTGGCAAAGGGGGTTGAGTTTGACCAGCTGTGAGTAGGTCCGCTATTGCACCAGATAGGCTTTGGCATTCTACTGGTGAGTAGTGAGGTCTGTGAGACCCCGGTGATGTTCCGTTTCAGAGATGGTATTGGTATCAGTGATGTGACTGATGTTCTGTATGGTGTGGGACGGACCTGATGTGGGCGGGTGTGATGTGGGCGAGGCTGTAAGCCTGGGCGAGCTACCACACTGGCGAGCTACCAGTTCCGAGTCCTGCATTGCTTACGTGATTGCGTTATGACTGTTCGTATCTGGACCACTGTACTGAGATGTGGTGATTTGCATACATGCATTGGATCATTGTATGTGACATTAGGCCCTATAGGCCATTGCATAGTAAGAGTATATAGCCTTGGTAGGCTGGTTACCTGTACTGCACGCTTGCATAGCCATGGTAGGCTAGTTAGCTGTATTGCATGCTTGCATAGCCGTGGTAGGCTAGTTATTCACATCACATGATCGTGTAGCCTAATTGGGCTAAGTTTTGGTTTAGTCTTCTCATCATGCTTTACTGCTTACTCTGATATTTATCATGTTTCTCATACGCATTGTGCACGCACACACGCACTCACGAAGCTTCGTTCGAAGCTTATGCGCGTTTGTTACGCTGCAGGTTCTACCAGAGTATATCAGCAACGTTGAGTTGGAGTTAGGGGTGCAGTAGCAGGAGGTGCCGGATTGTGCACAGTTTTTATATTTACGCATTGTGTATTTACTTTTCAGTACTGTATATAAACGAATGATTTAGTGGAAATATTGTGTTTGTCTTTGATGGTACTCATATTGTGATGCTCATGTTTTCAAAAAAAATTTTCGGACCCTAAAATCCTCCTTGTGGTATCCCAGGATCGGAACCTGACGTGTAGGGTTAGGATCCGAGATCGGGGTACTACGGAGGCTGCCACCTCTGAATTCGGGTTACCGCGAATGGACGTCGAGAACCGAATTTGGGGCGTGACAACTTGTGAGTTACCTATAAACCATTTACAACTAATAAACTTATAGGCATCCAAAGAACCTTTCAAGTACCCATTCACAGCACCACTAATGACCTATTGTACATGACCTTGCAATAAATGGATTTTACATATGAAATCGGTCTGCTACAATCGAATTTAGGTCCAAAACACCACCTCCACAATTAAGTGAGCAAATGGGTTAAGTGGTTGTTTGACATGGTATTAGAGCAAAATATCATGTGTTCAAAACTCGAAGGAGAAACAAAAATGCCTCCTGAAATTTATTCTCCTACAGGGGCCATTGTTTGAGGTTTTAAATCAAGTGGTTGTTTAACACCCTTGGATTTGATCTAGAAGCAACTATTAAAATGCATTGAACTAAAGTAATTAATACAATTGAAAAAAAAAAAAAAGGTTTTACTTTGATATCTTCATAAAATATGTATGCTCCTAGTATATTCAGAATTCTTTATTTCTTCAATAGATGATAAGGGTTTTTTTTTCTTAATCAGAATTCCTTAGATAGTACATTTTTTCTCTAATGAAGGTGGTTTGATCAATGAAACTAAGAAAGTACAAGTTATAAGGTAATTTTAAAAATATTATTCTATGTATAGACTCAATTCTAATAGGATTGTTTTAATTGGCCATCAACAAAAGCTAGAGGCATTATTTGTAATTGAAGGACAGGTTGAACTTTCAAAGTGCCGACCCCCTACAAACTAGATTAGAGATAAGTGGGGACTACATGTGTACAAAGTGATTGAGCTCTTTTTATAAAATGAAAGGCCCCCTTATGACATCTCCAATAAGGGACCTTGTCCCCACTTCGAATAGCATGCATGTCGGAGATCTATGTTATTTATTCGAGAATTCACGTTGTGAATTATCTTCCGTGCCAAAAATGAATGTAGTACACTCATGTAGCTACATATGTGGCTTGAATTTGAACCATTGGACTTTATCTAACCACCCATTTTCCTCGTACAAGTTTAACATACCTGATCAATGGGTTAATTTAATGTGGATCCGTACCATAGTTTGCAAACTAGGTGAGCCAACCTAGGAGGCGCATGAGTCAACTTTGTTGGATCACCGACCTAGCCATTTAGTTGGAAGAACTAGAAATGTATCGGGCTCAGGCATGGTTTCCTAAGTCAGCGAGTGACTTTGTCAAGTTGGCCTGAGTGAGCACTTGACTCTCCTCCTCTAGGTCTTAAAAAAGGGTGCAACTTGGGTGGGTTGGGTTAAGGGTCAAGTCGAGCCCGACCCGACCTGAAAAAGGACCTAACCCACAACTTGACTTGATCTGAATTTCAACCCAAGGTGCCCAACCTGAATCCAACCAGAATTCCTCATTACTTGACCTAACCTCATACAATTGGCCCGACCCAATGTAGACACCCCACTTTCGGCTACAAAGTTGGTTGAGATTGTAACGACTCGAGATTTTCGACTCTCATGTATAACATGACGGCCGAATTTAAATCATGGACTAATGAATTTGTTAAATAATGAAATATAGCATTCAAGCACAATGGCGGAAACAAATGTTCATCTTATTCTATCAAACTTACTACTTCATCATCAATGTTTAAATAAGGGAACCAACCAATATTTATATTAATCAATCAAAATACCAAACCATGTCTTCTCTGGAAGACTTATTACAATTTCTATAAATATAACCACTAATCAAAAGAAATGTCTAATAAATGAAAACATCAACTAAATTCCTTCAACGTCTTCATCCGTCATGTGATCGTACGAATCATTGAACTCTTCATCTTGAAAGTCAGGTTCAATACTTGGATCTTCACCTGCATTATCTAAATTGCGATTGGAATAGCGTTAAACGCTATTATAGTAGGGAATATTCCCTCAAAGACAATCAAGAATAATAATGTACAAAACTCAGAGTAACGTAACACAATAATATATTTATTCAAAACAAAACAATCAAGTGAAAATATTTGTTAATGAGATGCATGGAATGCATGCTCTGGCTAAGGCACCCTGACTAAACGAATGCGGGAAGCCCAAGTTGAGTCACCCCATACACACTCGTTAAACGAATGCGGGAAGCCCAAAGTTGAGACACCCCATACACACCCGTCAGTCACTGGTCACCAGAGTGAAATTAACTCAACTAATAGAAGCAGAAAACCCTCAATACACTTCCACTAGAAAGTGCATGGTAAGAAGTGGAACAAGTTCCTAAAACTTCATCCATGACACCTAGAGGAGCTGGCTCACCAAGTCGAGCCCTAGTGTATGCATGAGTTTGTTTCCCCTTTTATTAAATATTTTACATACAACCATTTTTTAGTAGCTCACTGGATACTATGGGGAGTCGCAAGCGACCTAGCATAGGCCGACAGCTCAGGCTTAGTGTCCATGGCACCAACCTCGGCTCATGAGAATTTGTATACCATTAATGTCCACTCATTGTCTCGTTTTATGATTTTATCATGTCTCAAGAAGCCAATGTTGTACATCATGACCAAATTCATTAAAATACTCATGTAATGTAAATGAGTTTAATCAAGCATCATGTACATGTAAGGATCCATTAACAAACAATCACTTCATTCTCTCAGTTAAGTCAAGATATATACTTCCATCATGGACACCTCTCATGGGTTCCATCTCTCTACATCGAATAATTTTACCAACTTAGGGACAAAGAGTATACACTAATGGAATGTCCATATGATGATCTTATACACATATTTCATATCACAATATGAAAACCAATGTTACTTATAAAACATAGATTAAGAAAATAAGTGCATAGATTTCACAAAAAAAAAAACAAATACGCATGCTTCTTAATAAAAAAAAATCTAAATAAGGAATCACGTCATTATATAATAATATTCACTACAAATCCTATATTAAACTTCATGTTATATGGATCAGCAATTCAAAACAAAATAACTTCACATGCCACAAAAGAAACTTATAATAATCGTGATATTATTAATGAAAGGCTTAAAGGAAAATTCTCACCTTAGGATGGACTTAGAAGATGGTTATAGAAGATACTAGCCGGTGGAAAAATATGAGAAATAACTCCCATCTTTTCTCTCTCTCTCTCTCTCTCTCTCTCTCTCTCTGAATGGATGGAGGTCCATATCCCCAAACCTTAAATCCAAACCCAGCCAAACTCACCCTTGCAAGCCCTAATCCATAGCTTAACTCAAGCCTGAACCCAATCGACTCACCCCTAAACCTCAACCTGAAAAACCTTTCATAAGAAAAACCAATCCAAAAATTCCGAAAAAGTCAAGCTTGGTGAGTCAATCCGCTGAGTCAAATCACCGAGTCAACTCACCGAGTCATTCCAGCCCTTGCACCCAGTCAAGTCACCTTGTCAATCCATCTTTCAAACCTAGTCAACTCACCGAGTTCCGAGCCACAACTTCAGAGCAGCTCTAAACCTCGAACCTTAGACTTTTCTACTTCAAGTTCAGGGGCCATACGCTCCGAAGCTGGAGCAGCCCAAACTTATTTACAGGAACTGCCATCCTCTGCAGCTATAAATACCCCCGTTCCCTCTCATTCACAGCATCTCTCAACCTCCAGAAAAATTCGAAGAATCCACTTCCCCTCTCTTTAGCTCGAGAGTTTCGAGTCCATCTCCACCCATTCAGTCCATTTCTCCACCAAAGAGAGTTCGAGTGAGAAGAGCCTAGCCCTGGTCCAGCTCAGCCTGACCCTAGTTCAAGCCTCTTAAGCTACCTAAGTCTTGATCTTAGTCACTCGAAGCCAACCCTTGTGATACCTCTGTCCATCCAGTTACTCTCATATCAGCATCGTTTCATTCGTATCTAGCATAAGTGCAACATCTACTATTCTTCCAACCCCTCTGCTTATCATTACACCACAAAGCACTTGATCAGGTCTTAGTGTCTGCTCTGAATTTCGCCGGTTCGCCTGGAACTTACTCATCAGAAACTCTAATCGATCAAATACACAATATGCATCTCGCATAAAGCACCTGTCAGTTTGAGCATATACTCTGGGCTTACCTGTTAGTGGAAACCTACCAATCAGAAACTCTTACTGTTTAGACCTACATTCATGCATCATATCATTCATAAGAGTGTACAAGGATTAAATCAGACTTTCAAGTATTAGTTTTATGAAATAAAGACCGTACCTCGGTATGGGCAGAGTAGGTACTTAACACATTCCCACCCTGTAACTGTGATCCTTTACCTTGAATCTCTGACCGCAGATCAAAATGAGTCATTTTAGAGGAAGAAATTTTCGGATTCTCTTTTCTAACGTTTCTTCGGGGTCTAGTCGACTGTAGATTCGAAGTAACTGGTTAGTGGCGACTCTGATCTTATACAAACTAATTCAGTTTAACTCAACAATAACACGACAATCAAAAAGCCCTCGAGAACGAGATGAGTCAGTGGCACAACGACGATTTGCGCAACCCCTTTTCAAAAGGGAGGGTCGAGAGCGCTAAAAGGCGAGCGTCCACACCCAAATACATTGTAATTGTTCCAACCCAACTTGAATTTGCTCAACCCAAATCCAACCTGATTTCAAAATCGAGTTGGTATTTTCCAACCGGAACCTGATCCAAGGACCTTGACAGATAGACCTAACCAACCTTGAACTTGGGTTGGGTTAATATGGTTCAGGTTGACCTAAACTCAAGTTGCAACCTTAGTCTTTAGTTAAAAAAATCCCCTCCCTTTTCTTTGAAGGAGGGGAAGAACAAGAAGAGAAGGTCATTTTTTCATAATTTTCTTAAATTCCTCCTCTTCTCTTAAAGGAAGAGAATACTGATTTTTTTTTTTCTTTCTACTTTTCCTATCATTTTCTTTTTACTTTTGTAAGAAGAAGAAACCATTTTTAGCTTTTAAATTATTCTTTGTGTAATTTAAATTTATTTTATAATATAAATTATAGAAAATCACCTCTTTAACCCACTCGGCAAACCGAATAACCAACCAAGGACAAGCGGAGCCCTGGTTGGAAAATTTTGCACCGAGCATGTTAGTACTATAACCCATTTGGTGAATGGCTTTTAAAATGCACCATACAAATTGAACGATGGGAAAGTATGATCACGTGGCGCCCACTTTTTATCAAAACCCATCAATTGCATGTTTTCTTACTTAAAATGATATAAACTTAAGATATTTGTAGCAAGATCCATAAAAGGAAGCCAGTATTAAATAACAAATTATAGAGTAGAACACCCCGATCGATATGGAGCACATGTCTAAGAGGTAAATTTAGTCATTGAGCAAGCTCAAGCTCTTAAGGAGATAGATGTAAGGCTGCCTTACAACTTTAAAGATTTTTGTAATTTTGACATTACCCCGTAAAAAAGCTTTACGTGCACCTGTAAAATAAAGTCTTAGTATAGAAAATAAAAACATCATGTCATGCACGGACTATTGCTTTTCATGATAGGGAAGGAAAATAAAAACATCTGTCACATTTGAGGCCGCATAAATTCGATTGCCGGCAATCCACGTCACAATGGGACCCAACCCTTTTCACACACAAATGGCAGAGTAGATATGATCTTTTGGTCAGGCTGGCAACTTTCTGACGAATAAACAAAAGGCTAGAAGTGAAATCAGACAATTTCTGCCCACTGTTGAATACATCCAACGCGTTGAATTAAAGGGCGATTGCTTTTTGTTGTTTGAATTTGGGTTATTATCGGTTAACGAAGTATTGTGGGCCACCTATCGAAGGGCCGAGATTTCTCTAATTGGGGGAGAGTTTGGATGGTGGAGATAGATGGTCCTTATCAAGGAAAGTTGATTGCAGGGTGATCGAATCGGATATGGTGGGATTTGATTGGTCACGTGCCGCTGGATGAGATGAGCCCGAATAAATTCTCAAACATGCTTCACATGGGCCACACTGTCTAACAGTGGCACATGGTCTATCTATGTCGGGTCTCAATGCAAGCAGATTGCCTGTGCCCCATTCCTATAATTAGAAACTATGTGGGGCCCACAAAAGATGCCTATGAGAAATCCAAGCCATCCATCACTATCTCAAGCTCACAATTGGACGTGAGTGTACAAAAATCGGGTAGATTCAAAACTCAGCCACATGCCATGAAACAGTGAGAACACAACCGTCCAAACCATCTTAGAGCTGGCCTTGATGTTTATATGCTTTCCCAACCGTTCTCAAGGTTATTTCCAGTGGGACAAACTGTAAGCACGAGTATCATCCTTCAATGGTTGGAGTTCAAGCTGATGTGGCCCACTTGAGTTTTGGACCACTGGTTTGAGAAACTGATGGACGGAATGGATTTCTCACGGCCATCTCTGTCGGCCCCACGTAACAAACGGCCAGGGAATTTCTCAATTCGCATCCCCAGGCAATCCGTTTCCGTTCTTAAGTGGGCGAGCGGCTTAGGTGCGTCCTAGACTCACTAAACACGGTGTGTCCCCGACTTTCGGGCCCACCTTGATGCATATGTACCACATCCACGCCGTTCATCTGTTTTACATATCGTTTTAGGCCATGACCCAAAAAATGAAGCACATCTAAATCCTAGTTGGACCACACTACGTGAAACAACGGCAGCAAATGACCATTAATAAGGTCTATGTAACCTTATTAATAAGTTGGATGACAAACAAATATTAAAGTAGGCCCTTGGGTTTTTTAATGGTGAGATTTCAATTCCCACTATTTCCAATAATGTAGTCCACCTGAGATTTGTATCTCCCGCGTTGGTTTACCTCTGTCCTACATTTGGCACCATGGATTTGAAGAGAAAGGAGGAGAAACTAGTTGCTTTACTTTATTTGACACCATGGATTTGAAGTGGATTTGGGAAGAATCTAAGAAAACTCAAAAAGGCACCTTTAGACCTTTTTCAAATCCTCAAAAAAAAGGTGGGCTTTGAGGAGAAATCCTTCCCAACTTGGGACCCACCGTAGTGTGTACCTAAGTATGGGACCTAACACGAGGTATGTTTTCCATCCAACTTGTTGATAAGGTCACAAGGACCTAGACGAAGGACTACACAAATTTCAGTTTAATCCAAAACTTTTGTGCATCATAAAGTCTAACTCTCCATTTTCTCTTGTTTTATGGACCACTTTAAAAGTAGTTTCTTGTTTTATGGACCACTTTAAAAGTAGATTTACTCCTTTTTTTTTTTTAGATCTTGGCATAAAATGATTTGTAAAAATAGGTAAATGGCATGTATTTAAAAACCAAGGCCAATAAGGTGGGATTAAAATTTACACAGTCCACTCCTTCATGTTTGATTTCTCTCTGAATCTTGGGGACTAAACAAAAAATCTAAAATTCATAAGAATTAGAATTGATGAGAATTCATATCATGGAATCCACTTCTCCTCACTTCTCCTCAAATCCATGGTGCCAAACGAGCCATAAAAATATCTAGTAAAACGGATGGACGGTGTGGATATACTAAAATAGCATCAAGGTGGGCCCCAGGGTCAGTGACGCACAGTATTTGGTATGACCGGGGCCGCATCTAATTCACCATATCATTAAGCGGACTCTCTTTCAGTACGGCAGTGATGGGAACGTGACCAAAGCTGGTCCCGCCTTCTTCGTTGAGTCGCTCTTTTATTCTGCTGGACTCCAGCTGTCCAATTAAAAGCGTCTACGTACGTGGAAGATTCGACACGTGTGGGCCCCGTGTCGATTCTTTGAGTCTTTTGGGAAGGAAAAAAAGTTCGATGCTCGGGCAGAGCGTGATAGATGATACGCATGTACTTAAAGTTCCTGAATAAATATTTGGTGTATATGCAATTCAAATTAAGCTTATAATAGCTGTATCATGAATTAAGCTTGAGGCTTATTTGATTATCTGAATATCGGATTGGTGGAATTGGACGGTTAAAAATGAAAACTACACCATAATCTTATTTTCACAAAAGATTAGGTTCCATGATTTAGTCGGTTTTGAGATTGGGGTTAAATAATTCAGTTGATTTTATTTGAGTTACTGTATGCCACGTCTGCAAATTTCTGAGCGCCTGTGTATCAACATAGGCTGCGGGAGCATCAAATAACTCTCGCTTGGGAAATATCTGAAATATCAGTGGGATCGAGTGACACGTATGCGCTTGCTGTCGTGTACGTCGCGGAGTTTGGGGGGTGCCGTTTACGTGCGGCTCCGACTCACCCAGGACGGTGCGGCACTAACTATGGAGCCAACTTTGATGTATGTACTGTATATCCACACCGTACATTCGTTTCAAAAAATTATTTTATAGAATGATCCTAAAAATGAAGCAGATATAAATCTCAAGTGGACCATCCTATAAGAAACAGTGTTAGTTGAAGCTCTACCATTAAAAATTCCATAGGGCCCACCATACTGTTTACATAATGTTTATTTTCCATCCAACTTGTTATAAGGTAAAAAAAATCTGGATGAAGGGAAAAAAGTAAACATCATCTTGATCCAGAGCTTTTGTGCGCCAAGAAGTTTTTAATGGCCAATATCCATTATTTTCTATTTGTTGGTCCAAATGAATTTGGATCTCCCTCAATTTTACGATCATCCTCTAAAATGTTCTGATAAAACGGATGGACGGTGACGATATACAAAGATACAGCAAGGTGGGCCCAACTGTAAGAGCCGCACCGTCTAGGGTAAGGCCTGGGACGCACCTGGTCGCTCCCGGTGTTTCGATATTCGTGCGAAAGTGTGTCAAAGCCGGTGGTTTTCCCGGCGAAATATCCTCGCCAGTCAGATGGAAGGGCCTTAAGACACGTGTGGTTGCGGCACAACGTGGATGGACGCGGATTAGGTGGTGTTGCCAACACAACCCCAGCGGTGATATGTCGGGCGATGTGGGCCCAACGTGATCGATATGTTTTATATCCACGCCGTCCATCCGTTTTGCCAGCTCAGTTTAGGGCACGAACGCAAAAATGAAGAGATCCAGAGATCAAGTGGACCACACCACAGGAAACAGTGGGAATTTATGACACCCACCGTTGAAACCTTTCTAGGGCCAACCGTAATGCTTGTTAGTCAATCAACCTGTTGATAAGGTCACTCGGACCTGGATGAAGGGAAAACACAAATATCAGCTTGTTCCAAAACTTTTATGGGCACCGAGAAGTTTTTAACGGTTGGCATTCAATCACCACTGTTTCCTTTGGTGTGGTGCACTTGAGCTTCAGATCTGAGCCATGTTTTGTTTCATTAACTAAAATGATGGGGGGAAACGGATGGACGGCGTGGATATAAAACACATACATCACGTTGGGCTCCATAGCGCCCAAAACATCGACACACTACCTGATCGCGTCCCTCGTGGATCTTGGATATCCGTCCATTTATCACTTGGCCAGCGCAATTTAGATGAAATGGACGGTTAAGATCAATTGACGGCCTACATACAACCACCTTACGAGTGTACAGGCCTGATTTTTACATACGACCTGTTATTAGACGTATCACATCTGATGCACGTCCTACGCACACGTGTCCCTATCGGATGCTCGATTGGTATTCAGGGACGGACGTATCTGGGGTAGCATTCATATGGGGCTTTAATAGACACGTGGCACGTAATGTTCCACTCTTCAGGTGGAGCCCACAAGGAACGGACGCTCATTAGTCATTTCCGTGCGCCAACCGCCCGCAGGAAGTTTCTGTAGTCGGAAGCTACGTGCGGCTCACGGAGACCGTCCATCAGTTTTTCAAGTACACATATGACGTTTAGCAGGCCTACGAAAATCAGGCAGTTCCAAAACTTAGGTGGACCACACCACAGAGAGAATTGAATGCCCACTGTTAAAAACTTCCACGTTTTGTAGCTACGATCAGGATGATGTTCTGTGCCTAGGGCTGTTCCACCTGAGTTTTAGATCTGCTTTTTTTTTTTTTTTTTTACCTCTGTACTATTGTGATATTCAGAAACTGATGAACGGCGTAGATTTCTCAGGGGCATCTCCGTTGGTCTTACATAGCTTCTGAAAATTCGGTCCACAAGGAGCGGCGCACACCCGTTGGTCAACCAAGGGTCAATGGAAATCAAGTCAACGGTTCAACTACCTAACGTTTGCTACACCCGTTCATCAGATCCACCTAATGTTTGAAATATGCAATCTACGCTGTTTGGATTGCTTGTGATGAGTGGGTTTGATGGTGCACACGTGTCATCGTAAATACGTGTAAGCAGTGGTTGTGCTCCACATCAATGTAGTGGTCCCAAGTACGACTCCCTCGGTATAGTGCTGATCGACTGATCGTGCTCCCAATAGGAGTTATTTGATACTCTGGCAGAGTATGACACTTGATAGGCAGGCACATAGAAATTGTATAAAAAAATCAGAATGTTGGAACAATCCTGAAGCCTGATTGATGGAACCTTTGAAACAGGGACATTGGATTATTTAATTTTTTTTTTATTTGGACCGTTTAATTAAGCCCATCAATCAGATGGTCAAATAAGCATAGTTTTGGGTCTATGAATTGGACAGTTGAATGTGAGTTACTTCTATTCCATGAATGCAATTGCTAAGTAATTTCTAATTGCCTGCGTATCATCCATCATACTCTGCCAGAGTATTTAAGCCTGGTAGAGTATGGAGATCCGTACTTATGCATGCAACTGTGGTAATTGCAACATGCATGTAATCAATCCTAACTGTTCAAGTAATGGGTCCCACTTACTATGAACCAATTACTATTTCTAGTTAATCAATTAATTAAAAGACCCCCAATGTCTTTGGGTTGCCTATCCATGATCGGTAGCCTGATTTAAACGGTCCGGATTAAGATGCGATAATTTTTACTGTGGCCACATGCATGGGAATCGGGTAATGTTGGTAGCGTATACCTGAAAGAAAAAGAGTTTGAGAGATGACTCTGACCTGGAAATGGAATGAAATCACATCTTTTACTGTGATTTAAAAAATGGAGCTTTTGGGATATTTCAGGGCATGTTTGATTTGCTTTGTTTATTTATGATTTGAAGGAATTTAGCATTTATTATTAGTAAAATTGGGCAGCTGTCAAATGTAAGATGTTGTCATCCTTAGATAGGGCTTGACTTGAGGTGGACCAGGTCTACGTGGCAGACCCAAGTGGGCCTCACCCAGATATATGTGCTTTATATGTACCGTCCATTCATTTTATCACATCATTTTAAGATATGAGCCTAAAATTGAGGTCAATCCAAGGCTCAAGTGAACTACACCATAAGAAGCAGTGGGAATAATGACATCCACAGTTGAAACCTAACCTGAATGAAGGAAAACTACGGTGGTAAACTCACAAGAGTTTCTACATGAGATCATGGGCTGGGCCTTACCCAAGATGGTGCGTCCCTTATCCTAGGGTTATCATAGGGACCACCTTGACATATATACTACGTATTGATCCGTCTATTCATTTTTTTCAAATCATTTTACGACATTATCCAAAAATGAAACATTTCCAACTATTAGGTGGACCATACCATAGGAAAAGAGTTGGTTGACCATTAATTGACTACAACAAGTTTGGATCAAGCTGATATTTGTTTTTTTTCCCTTTCATTCAGGCTTATGTGACCTCGTCAATAGATTGAATGGTTAATAAACACTACATAAACATTAAGAGCAGATGAAGGATGTGAATACATAGTACATAGATCAAGGTGGGCCCCACAGTAAGGGCCCCACTGTCTTGGGTGAGGCTGGTGTCTCACCTAATCCGTCACGGGTGGCAGTACGGTGAAATCCCACTGTAGAAGTGAGTGCCTGCGTGTAAACAAATAAATAAACAAATAATCTTACCTGGCCCAAAACTTTTTGTATCAACGGTAGGCATTCAATCCCCGCCGTTGTTGTATGGCGTGGTTGACTTGAGTTTTGGATCTGCTTCTTTTACGGCCATAAATGAATGGACGGCATTGGTATAACACATACAGCATGGAACACCTGTTATGATTTTGATGCGAAATACGGCCTTCTTTTCAAACCTTTCTATCATTCACATGAATTACAGCAAATCTAACAAACCTCCTACCCTCATTGATTCACACTCCCAATCTCTAACTCAGTTAATGCTCTGAGAATACTCTCTAAGTAACAGTCCCAAAATCAGATTGTTGAAGAGCTCTGGAAATCTGATTCATGAACACTTTTCTTTTGAAATGGGACCATCAGATATTAATCATTTCAACCATTCAATGAATGTCCACTAATCCAATGGTCAATAATCAAATTAGAGTTATTTTTGGTCCATGATACATCTAAACTAGGACTACATAATTTCAACGGTCTATTTGAATTACTAGTGTGAAGCGTAAGAATCTCTAATAAGTAATTTCTAGTTGCTGCGTGCCGGCATCATACTCCATCAAAGCATCAAATCTTTCCCGGTGACGTTGATTTCCAAGCCTTGGTAGTGAGTGCGTACTGAGGCATTTTGCGTCAGTAAGCACATCCCCTCAAGGCCGGAATCAGATTGCGTGGTGTGATGTACACTTCCTACATCTAGTGTGTTGACGTCATCAAGCTCTGTGGGTCCATCATGAAGTATGTGTTATATCCACGCCGGCAAATTATTTTATCAGATCATTTTAGGACGCGGATTGTGTCCATATTGAAAGCGTCCAAACTTAGCTGTGGAAGGCCCACCTTAATGTATCTGTTTATCCACTCTGTACATTCCTTATCTATGATCCGTCAGACAACATGAGACCAAGAATGAGGTTTTTCCAACCTTAGCATTGGATCTGCCTCATTCTTGGTCTCATGCCTTAAAATGATCTTAGAAAAGGAGTAGATAAATAGATACATCATGGTGGGCCCCTCCACAGCTTGATTTGGATGCCCTACTGAATTTGGATGCAATCCATGTCCATCATTTTAGGGCATAGGCAAAAAAAGAGGCAGAAGCTCAAATGGACCAGACCACATAAAGTAGTGGGAATTGAACACTTGCCTTGAAAATGAAGTTTTGGATCAAGATGATTTTTTTTCTTTTTTTCCCTTAGGGGGCGTTTGGGCAGCTACATTAGGGGGTTAAGGTGCAAGGAATTACAAAAGTTGTAATAAATATTGTCAGATATAGTCTACCGATTGAGTCTATCCCATGTTTTATAAAACCATGTTTGGAACTTGCAAGGGTACTTGTATTGTAATCCGGTCGCATTGAACCCAAATATGTTTGGTGCACAAAAGTTGGCCCTATAATCCAAACGTATTGTATACAAACATGTTTGGTACCGTGCGAAAAGCCATCCTGTATCATGCATGACTTCACCAACATTAGGTCACTGACTAGGTAGGGCCCATCGTGATGTATGTGAGAAATCCACCCCGTACATCCATTTTGTGAGATCGGCGTAGAAGGTGCGAGCAAAAATGAGCTGGATCCAAGGCTCAAGTAGGCCGCACTAAAGGAAAAGGTAGGTAAGAAAATTCCTACTGTTAAAACCTCCTTGGGTCAACATTGATGTTTACATGCCATCCATACCGTTCATAACGTCATTCCTACTAAGATGAACTGAAAACACAAATATTAGTGTGATTCATAACTTTTGTGGCCCCACGAATCTTTCAAATGTGAAAGTTCAATCCTCACATTTTCAGCCCACTTAATCTTGGATTCTACTTATTTTTGGGCTCATGTCCTAAAATGAGCTCACAAATCAAATGGATGGTGTGGATTTCTCACAAACATCATAGTGGGCCCCACTCAAGTTCTCAGAATCCCGCTTTTTCTATTATATATGGCTTGAATTAAACGCGGGATAGGTACTTTCACCAAAACGAGATTGGAAATCCCTCCCGCTGTCTCATAGTTTTTGGTGCAAACCATGAGATGGTTTATCTAGCAAATGGTTCACCTATCTTAATGTGCGCGCTCATTTTTATTAATGGGATCAATGGTGTAATTCCAATTAATACCAGCTAATACACCTGCCCCAACAAGCCCTTATATTCATTTAGGGCGTGTTTGCCGCACGGGATTAGGTGGGATTAAACAGGAGTGGGATTGCTTGAAAGTAATCATTACATGCCGTTAGGAGTTGTTGTGGGATTAAAAATTTTCATCCCATCCCATTCTACGACATACCATGTTTGGCTAGCAGCAGTGAAAACCCACCAGCGGCAGGTGGAGTAGGCGTGGATGAGATACCGGTTGGGATGAAGACACTATGTTTACATCACCAATTTGTGGGGCCCACAACAATGTATGTATTATATCCACACCGTCTATCTATTTTACGAGATCATTTTAGGGCATGGGCCAAAAAATGAGGCATATTTGAATGTCAAATTGACCGCACATCATAAAGCAGTGGAGTTTTAACCGTCTACCATTGAAAACTTCTTGAGGGCTATAGAAGTTTTGGATCAATATGATATTTGTTTTCCTACCTTCATCTATGTATGTGTGATCTCATGAACAACTTTGATGACAAATAACCATCATGATGGGCCTTGGGAGGGTTTCAACGGTAGTAGCCATTGTCCTTACTACTTTTGGTCCACGTAAGCTTTGGATTTGTGTCATTTTTGGGCTCATGGCCTAATATGATCTCGATAGACGGATGGACGGTATGGATATAATACATATATCATAGTGGGACCATAGAGCTTGGTGATGCACCGTTATATAATTTACTTCCGATTTCTTCTCCCTTTCAAGATTTGCTCCCACAATGGGTGGGATTGTGAGAATCCCGACATAATTTCCAAAGCGTAATCCATCACCAACAAAAATCACAACCAAATAAGGGGTAGATTTGAAAAAGTGATTTTTACCGTTCAATTCCAATGAATCCCACCAAATCCCGTGGGGCAAACACGCCCTTAGGTATGTGTGATCTTAGGAACGAATCCAGATGATTCAACAAGATTTTTCTGTTTGTTAATGCCTGGTCGGTCCAGCATGTGTTAGTACTGACTCCATTAAATGCAGTAGGGCTGGCAACATAGGTACTTAACTAGGCCAATCAGGTGGTAATGAACATCATGGTGTGCCTTAGGAAAGTTCTGCGGTGGCATCATTGTCCTAACTGCTTTTTGTGGTGTGGTCCACTTGAGCTATGGATCTGCCTCGTTATCATCATATGCCATAAAATGATCTCACAAAATGGCTGGACGGTGCCGATATAACACATAGATCATGGTGGGCCCACAGGACATACTGACGTCAACACACCACAGATGACGGTAGTGTAGCACACCACGCAATCCAAAGAGTGAAACTGCCATTCACACTTGTAATTGAAGATGTGAAATCTCACACACGTACCAACTCTAGGAACGTGATCGCCGGTCATGCAGAATTGGAACATGCTGTCATCAGGTGGGCTGCACTTTTTTTCGAGGAAAATGAGTGTTTATGGACGTGCTGTCATCAGGTGGGCTGTCATCATTGGTTTTCTATCCTTTCTTTTTAAAGCTAAACTCCATATAGAGTGGGACCCAAGGTTTGGACGGTTTAGATGGACGTACTTCTATGCTACGTGTAAAATGAATGTGTGCGTGCATATAGCCGTTTGGTGGAGTATCAAAGCAGATAACCCGGCATGCCAATGGTGTGGGGTCATCAATAACATGAAATTGTAGGGCCCACTATGAAATTACCCTTCTCGAAAATCTCGCAGATCCGCTCACTAGATGGGCCATACCTGTACGTTGATTGAGACCGTTGATTGCCCATTAATTGCGGCAGAGTGGCTATCTGATGAGCGGAACGGCCGGATTTTTGTCTGAGATGATCATCACGGTGGGGCCTGCCATTTTCGGACGCGGTTTCGCTACTGACCCCAACCCCAGCCAGCTAGCTGATGTCAAAGCTCTGTGGGCCGACCATGATGTATGTGTTTTATCCACGCCATCCATCCATTTTTTCATTTTATTTTAGGGCATGAGCCCAAAAATGAGACAGACCCAAATCACAGGTGGACCACAATACAGGAAAACAGTATTGATCGAATGTCCACAGTTAAAAAATTCCCAGGGTACACTAATATTTATTTGCCAACTAACATGTTAATAAGGTCACACCGACCAAAATGAAGGAAAAACACAAATATAAGCTTGATCCAAAACTTCTATGGCTCCAAAGAGTTTTCAACAATAAGCGTTCAATTGCCGCCGTTTCCTTTGGTGTGGTCGACCTAAGATTTGGATCTGCCTCATTTAAGAACACATGCCCTAAAATGATATGGAAAAATGGATAGACGGCGTGGATAAAACAAATACATCATGGTGGGGCCCACAGAGCTTTGACACCAGCTGGCTGGCTAGTGGTGAGGTCACTAGCCAAATCACGTCCGTCATTTTCATAGCAATGATTTCCTGCACAGGTGTCATTTTGGCGGGAAAGACGGTAGAGCATGACCATGATCACGGTCGGCTCACAAGATGAACGGTCAGATTATTTTACTCGTGTGCTAAGTCGGCACGTGTTACGCCAATCAGTTCTTCCATCTTCCCTTCCATGAATCGACTTTGATTGCTGATTGACATGTGTACGGAAACCTGCGCATTAGACAACGTGGACATTCGCGAGATTGGCGCCGATCCTGCTGTTATGAAATTACGGTACACGTGGGGACCATCAATGCAGCCAGTAACCACTGGGATGTCGCCACGTTTCAGTCGTCGCTGGCAAGCATCGACTCCCACATCACGTGATGCAGACCCGCTACCTTTCCCAAACTCGGGTCCGACCGCGGTTACTTTTTACCCAGCTATTGTTAAGTTACTATCATCGTGAACCCGACCCCCGTCTTGTAGTTCGCGGACTACCGAAGTCAATCCATAGTGCACTGTTTTGGCCACCCTTCTAAAAGATCAGAACCGTTAAAAGTGTAGATCCAGTCGTATTTATATTTCTAATGGAGTTTTATTTACCCAAAACAGTCCTTTCTATTAACATATAGTAATGGCCAACGTACTACATGAGAATTCCACTTTCACACAGGAATTATGAAAAGTGAGCCGTTAATGTCCTCTGCATGGTGGGGCATACATTACTCCGACCTACATTTCCAAGCTGGCGGACTATATTTCACTCAGCTGCCGAGGACTACACTTCTCCCACCAAAAATCATGGGAGAAAAAGTTAACCATGGCATAACATGGTATTCCCAAAGCTAATCCCATCGAATGAAATTCAATACCATTTAATCCAGCTGCCCAAATATTATGGCTGAAAGTTGGGCGGGTTCAACCCGACGGACCCGTGACCGGCCCGACATTGGGTTGTGCTTAGGCAAAAAATATCTAACTCAATTTCATGTTTGGGCTATGCAAACACCAACCCGATAAAGCTTGGGTTGAGCTTGGGTTGAGGGCTTGGGTCGTCCGACCCAACCCGAACCCGATCTATATACAAGTTACTTATAATTTTATTATACGTAAGTAAACTTATTAGTTTATATTACTTTAGTAAGTAAACTTATAACGTTTGAAATTTGATATACTTTTAGTATTAAAGGAGTAGTTATCCTAGCTAATTTGTTTGGAAAAAAGTGAAGTTCTTCATAATAAATAATTACATACATAATTGATAAAGTCATAGGTATGAAAAATAAGATATATATTGAAACATAATAGGCTAATATAATAACGAAGATATAAGCATTTATCAACCCGACCAACCCGATCAACCCAACCGAGCCTGCTTGGGTAGGGCTTGGGTTGAGAATTCCCAACCCGAGGTTGGGTTGGGTTGGGTTAGGGTTGAGGTATAGGAACCTTGGGTTGGGTTAGGGTTGAGCACCAACTCGACCTAACCCACCCGACTTTCAGCCCTACCAAATATGCCCTAAAAATACTTATATATTACCTACATGGCATACAAATAATTAAAGGCCCTTTTGGTTTCTCAGTTTCATATGTAATGCAAAATAAATAAGTCACTTAGGGCTGTCAATGGACAGGGTTGGCCTGACGGCCTTTCGAACTTGGCCCACCTTAGCCCGGGACTTCGACTAGCCTGTTTAAAATTTAAATTAAAATATTTTCTCTCCTTTCAAAATTTAAAACTTACATATATTTTTTCTAAAAATTCATCTCTCTACTAAAACTCCTTTTATTTTTTGATGTTAATAAATATTTTTTTTTCATGTATGGAAAAGTATGGGATTAAAGGATAATTTCTCTCTCAATGTGAAAGGTCGGGTTAGGGCTGGGGCTGGGGTCGGGTTCGAGTCAGACCCTGCATTTGTATCTTGGGCTAGGCTTGGGCTAGCCTATTGTGGCCTGTTCTGGGTTCGAGTTGAGTTTGGGCATATATTGAGAGAGGCGGGCCAGGCTTGGATAGAGCTTGGCCTGGCCCTAACCCAGCCCATTGACACCCCTAAAGCCACTATTACCCTTTCAAGATGTACTTGTGATGTATACACAATTGTACAAGTGCATACACATGTATTATAAAATCTCTAATATTAGAAGTTCACCTCTTACTTTTCCCTTTTTCTTGGTTGAATCTAATGGTAGAAGTTCACCTCTTACTTTTTACTTTTCTTATGGCCCGTTTGGGACCATGGATTTGAGGAGAAGTGAGGAGAAGTGGATTCCATGATATGAATTCTCATCAATTCCAATTCTTATAAATTCTAGATTTTCTGTTTGGCAGCCAAGATTTGGAGAGAAATCAAACATGAAGGAATGGACAGTGTAAGTTTTAATCCCACCATATGCCCACAGTATTAGCCTCAATTTTTAAATCCATGCCATTCATCCGTTTTTACATATCATTTTATGCCAAGATCCAAAAAATAAAGCAAATTCACATCTAAAGTGGACCATAAAACAAGAAAAAAATGGAGAGTGAGACCTTTATGATGCACAAAAGTTTTGGATTAAACTAAATTTGTGTGGTACCTTCATCCAGGTCTTTGTGACCTTATCAATAAGTTGGATGGAAAACATACATCATGTTGGGTCCCATAGTTACGGACACATTACGGTGGGTAACACGTTGGGAAGGATTTCTCCTCAAATCCTACCTTTTCGTGAGGATTTGAAAAAGGGCTAAAGGTGCCTTTTTGAGTTCTCCTAGATTCCTCTCAAATCCACTTCTCATCGAATCCATGGTGCCAAATAGAATAAAGCAACTAGTTTCTCCTCCTTTCTCCTCAAATCCATGGTGACAAACGGGCCATTAGTTGAATCTAATGGTTGTTCAATTTTCTTTATTAGTCGTTCATTTATTTTGCCCACCAATTAAAATATCAGGACCCTTCCAATTTAGAGGGTTTTCGGTGCATGACAATTAATCTTTGGATCTAACATTTAAACCCAAGCCATGATGCCCGTATATATATGGGGTAACATGAGGTGGTGCTTTTAATGGATGGGTTGGATCTTGTGAAAATATAATGTGGTCCCACAATAGTCTAGTACTACTGGAGCGCACCTCCTGCTGAGAATGTCCTTGAAAATAAGGCTCTTAACCTGTTAACTAAGCCCATTTATTGGTTAGTCTTTAAAATCGGATATAAGCCTGTAGTGGACCATGGGCATGAGATTACCAAGATAAGACCAAGGAGCCCGGTGGGAACGGCTAATATGACTCTTTTTGTTGACCGTGTTATCAAAATGTTTGTACTGTAGCAGAAAGATATCTGTTTTGCCCTTTAGCACTGTTCACTAAATGTTTCAGACCATTTTACCCGTATGTCTATTTTCAGACCGTACAACAGTTAGTTACCCACAAGCTAAAGTCCGTTTCAACGCAACCGAGGGATTGGTCCCAATGAAGAGTGAAAATGGCCTCCCATGCAAGATCAGATCCGTTCATTTGAATCGGTCACCTTTGGAACTCCAGGTGGGACCTTATTAGATTACCATGCAGCTCTTCGGTGGCTCACAAAAGTATCAACAGTCTACATTAATTCTGTTTCTGTTTTCTTCACTATGGTCCACCTGTGTTGATTTTCACCCTCAGTTTTTGGTCCATGCCATAAAATTAAAACCCCCATTCTCTAGATGTGGTGGATCTTCATCTGGACTAGCAAGTGGGCCACAAAAAAGCTAATCATGCAGTTACAGGAAGTGGGGCTTGCTGCATCAGTTCAAAAATGATTTTTTCATTTTTTATACGTCATTCTATCTTCTTCCCAAATACATATAAATTTGCACATAGCCATAGATGGGGCCACTGGCGGGAATCCTTCGGTTTTGTTTTGTTTCCTTCTATAGGATAGACCCTTAAGAAAGGTCGAAGACGGTTGAATTTAGTTCTACAGAACCACCACTCTTCAACCACTATGGATCACAAACGGCTTTGAAAGTACTTCATTTGGACACCATTTGATAGCTCAAAAGCATGTCTAAGTCATTGTGGATAGCAAATCGACATTTTGGATCGCTAATGATTACTATATCTCATTAAAACGATCATAACTCCCTCATTACATGTGTGATTTAGGTGATTAAGTACTTGTTGGAAAGATAATTGAATGAGCTTTCACATGGATTTGGAATCAACTCATATGGACACCATTTGATAGCTCAAAAGTAAGTCCAAGTCACCATGGATCGCAGATCAACACTGTAGATCACTAATAATCACTATATCCCACAAAAATGATCATAACTCCCTTGCTACATATCTAATTTGGGTGATCAAGTACTTGTTGGAAAGATAATTAAATGAGCTTTCAAATGACTTTGGAATCACCTCATTTGGATACCATTTAATAGCTCAAAAGCGGGTCTAAGTCACTATAGATTGCTAATGATCACTGTGTCCCACGTAAACGATTATAACTCCCTTGTTACATGTCTAATTTGGGTGATTAAGTACTTATTGAAAATTAAGTTAATTGAATAAGCTTTCAAATGGCTTTAGAATCACCTCATTTGGACATTATTTGATAGCTCAAAAGTGCTTCAAGTTGTTATGGATTGCTGATTAACATTGTGGATCGTTGATGATCATTGTCCCATGAAAATGGTCATAACTCCCACGTTACATATTCGATTTGGGTGATTAAGTACTTCTTGTAAAGATAATTGAATGTGATTTCAAATGGATTTAGAATAACCTCATTTGGACACCATTTGATAGCTCAAAAGTGGATCCAATTTATTGTGGATCGTAGATCCTTATTGTGGATTGAAGATGAGAGAGTTGGATCTCAGCAGGGTATTGTGGATTGTAGATGGGAGGTTGGATAAAAGATGAGTGAATTGGATCGCACTAGGGTGATGTGGATCGCAATAGGGTACTGTGAATCGTAGATGGGAGTCATGGATTGCAGATGTGTGAAGTGGATCGCAGATGTGTGAAGTGGATTGTTGATGCGAAAAGCCCCACATTTTGTAAGTTTCTTGGTTGGCTTTTGTGTAGCCTACTTGCTAGTTTGAAGGAAGATTCATCACATCTAGAGGATGGGGGTTTTAATTTCATAGCATGGGCAAAAACCTGAGGATGAAACTCAACAGTAATTGAACCACAGTGAAGAAAACAACACCAGAATTAATGTAGACTGTGAGTACCTTTTGGGGCCATTGAGGGGCTGCATGGTAATCTGATAAGGTCCCACCTGGGGTTCTAAGGTTGACCGACTCAAATAAATGGATCTGATCTTGTATGGGAGGTCCTTTCACTCTTCACTCCCTCAATTGAATTGAAATTAGGTTTAGTTTACGAGTAACTCAACCGCTGTACCATTTGAAAAAATGATAGAGGGCTTAAAAGGGACAAAGAGGCAAATTGATAAAAAAAAATTGATGAACATTGCTCTAAGGCCAAACAAATATCTTTTACAAAAGAGTGCTTTTGTTGACTTGGTCAACAAAAAAGTCACTTTAATCGTTAACCTTGGGCCAATGTGGTCCATTGCCAACCCATCTCACGTGCAAGAGTAAAATAAGGATGTCCACACATACATGATTCACCCAACTTCTCTTGCATTCATACATGGACCGGGGACCATGGACACGGATTGGGTACTACCTCGCCAGTCCCAAGATCGGAACAGGCTGGGGCTTTGATGGCCCATCGTGGTGTATGGATTTATCCACACCGTCCATCCATTTTTCGTATTATTTTAAGGAAGAAACCCAAGGCTCAAGCGGAACACACAGTGGGGATTAAACGCCCACCGTAAAAAACTTCTTGGGAGTGGCAGACGTTTTGGATCAAGCTGATATTTGTGTTTAGCCATCATCCAGAACTATATGACCTTATGAACAGGTTGGATAGAAAGTAAACATTAAGGTGAGCCCTAAGAAAGTTTCAACGGTGGGTATCATTATCACTGCTGCTTCCTGTAACGGTCCGCTTGAGCCTTGGAGCTAGCTCATTTTTAGGTTTACACGCTGAAATGATATGGCAAAATAGATGGACGGTGTGGATAAACCCATACATCACAGTGGGCCCCATAGAGCCCTAGCCTATTCCGTGCTAGAGAAATGTGTGGTGTGGCTCGTGATCGATCATATGGGGAATTTTTACTGTAATAGCCCTGAGGTGTGGCCATTTTTACTAGAAGTTCAATTTCTCATTTGGTTCATCTTTTTAACCTTTTGACGGGAAATTGAAAATTTATGGCCGAAAATGCCCCTCCGACTGATTCCCCCTATGTCATAGTGGATTCCCACTAAGCACATGGTGGACAGAGGGACATTTTCATATGCAAAAATTTCAATTTCTCTTCAAAACGCTAAAATAGATAAGAGCTAAAATAGATAAGCTAACGAGAAATTGAACATTTAGTAAAAATAGGCCCCCACCTAAAATCCCCCATATGATCGATCACGGGCGTGGCTACGGATCCACCTAGGTAAGTGAGAACCCTGATCGTGGGTGATGAATGTGCCTTATGTGTACGCCATCCATCCATTCTGAAAACCCATTTTAATGCATGAATCGAAAAATAGGAGCAGATCCAAATCTCAAGCGGACCATAATATAATAAACAGTCGTAATCCATCATTAAAAACTTTTTGTGATCCACAAAAGTTTAGGATCAAGCTGATATTTGTGTGGTCTCTTTATCCAGGTCTTTATAATCTTATCAATCGGTCTGATGGCAAATAAACATTCTGGTGCTCCCATGAAATATTTAATGGTGAGGATTTAATCACGGCTGTTTCCCGTGGTATGGTCCAGCTAAGATTTGGGTTTACTTCATTTTTTTTTTTTGTACCATGCCCTAAAATGATCTTTCAAAATAAGTGGACGGATTGGATGTTCGTCACATACATCACAGTGAGCCATACAGTTAAAGAATCCAGCCTAACCCACTTATCATCGATCAAACAATCACATTGGACGTGGGGTACCTTTCATATGTGCAAAGTGGAAAGTAGCTACGTGATCTATCCCAATGCATGTGGGCCCCTTTTTCATGGATGCACATGCACCGAGCCGTGCACTACCCATTCTCATCCTTGCAGGAGGAGTAAGTGAAACGTACGGGTCTGGAGCACATTGAAATGTGACATCTATTTCATGTGTGCTGCGCCAACCATGTGGCTTGCTTGTCGAGTGCAGGCTGTCAGTGCCGCGTGTCGTCAGAGAGAGAGAGAGAGAGAGAGCGCTACGTTTTAAGGGTGGGCCCACATCCAGTCTTTGCAAATCTGCTGTACAAATATTTCCCGTACAACGTCTATTGATAGAGGTACACTCACATGGTACTGGTACCACCACAACCTGTGGCTGGAATAGGCTTCTGTGGGGCGCGGATTTACTGCGAAAGCCTTGCACAGGAATTTCCTGCTCTGGGAACCACGTTGGGGCCCACGGTGATGGTTTTTGATAAATCCACCCCGTCCATCCGTTTTGGGAGCTCATTTTAGGACACTAAGACAAAAATGAACCGGATCCAAGACTCAAGTGGGCCTCACTAAAGGAAAAGGTGGGTAGGTAAATTAGTACCGTTGAAACCTCCCTGGGTCCACAGTGATGTTTATATGACATCCATACTGTTCATAACGTCACTACTACTGGGATGAACTGGAAAAACAAATATTATCCAGATTCGAAACTCCTGTGGGTCCACAAATATTTCAACTGTGGACGTTCAAATCTCACGTTTTCGGCCCACTTGAGTCTTGGATCCCGTTCATTTTTTGTCTTCACATCCTAAAATGAGCTCCCAAAACGGATGGACGGTGTGGATTTATCAAAAACCATCACTGTGGGCCCACCTTGGTTCCCAGCGCAGGAAATTCCTGCGCAATGCTTTCGCAGGAAATCCGCGCCCGCTTCTGTGAGGCCCACGTCAGCCTGTGCATGTGGTCCACCCTCTTCATTGGGGTGGAAGCGGATTAGGTGTTATCTGGGTAGCACTTTACTGGGTGTTACGTACGGCCCACCTTGATGATGTGTTGTATATCGACACGGTTCATCCGTTTCTCCGGTCCATTTTAGGACGTGGTCTGAAAAATTAATTAGGTCCATATCTCAAGTCCACAAATTAAAAACATTTTGAGGGCTACGGTAAGCAGATCCGTAATGTTTATTTGCCATCTAACCTACTGATCAGGTCGATCAGACTTGAATTCAGGTAATATGCAAAGATTATCTTGATCTAAAACTCTTTTATACTAAAAAAAGATTTTGATGGTCATTAGCTACTTTTTCAAGTGGTGTGGTCCACTGTAGATTGGGCTCTACTTAAGTTCTTGGACAACATCCTAGAATGAGCCGAGAAAACAGGTTGGTCACATGAATATATAACAGATTCATCAAGGTAGCCCCACATGGTAAAGGTAAGTGTTATTCATGTAACAACAAATCGGTTTTTGGTAGCAACGACCTATCTACTTCTATTCTGTATATAAATGAGCCCAATTGAGTACCCACCCAATTGAATACTCACCAAAATAATTCAAATACGCTTTGCTTGGGCCCATTTTCTAACAGCAACTGACCATTCAATCAAATCTTAGCATATGAGGTCAACAAAGAGTGCAAGCAATCCCTCTTTATTAGGTCAGTTTTGGTAGGGGTATTCAATCCGCTGCCCCCACCATGGATGTGGATGGTGACTTACATGGTAAGAGTTGATTAAGCCACGTGTTGCTGCTAGAGATGGCGACCACATGAAGCATGTTTTAAAGGGATGCAGATTATGTGGTGGCCTTAACACGACCTACCTTTGCAGTGAACCAATGTGGTGGGATTTAATTGGATCACATGGCTGATGGCTTTGTTATAGATGGAGCCCACGAAAAGCATGTTTCAAAGTCATTAAATCTAATACATACTCGACTTGGCCCATCTATAACAATAGCACATGGTCCAATCAAATCCTATCATGTTGGTTTATCACGTAAATGGGTGGTGTCATGGTCGACATGCAATTTACGATGGGCCCCTGTTTATGATAGCATCACGTCACCCAATCAAATCCTACCATGTTGAGTTATTACAAATGTTCATGGCTGTGGGGTCACCATGCAACTCATATCCCATTACAAGTGCATATCAATGTAAGCCCTAGGGACAGAAAACTGCCCAAACTGAATCTCAAGTAGACCACACCACAAGGAGTGATCGGATTGAATGCCCAACCAATAAAACCTTCTAAATTGTTTGAAGGGATCACAATGTTTTATATATGCTATCTCATCCATTCATCAGCTGCCCCCTAATGGGACGAAGGCCACTCAAATACCAGGCCATTCAAAAGCTAGGTGGGCCAAACCACATGAATCTAGAGGTCTGAGACATGGCTCTACGTTGTTTCATGCCTAAGTTTGGATTGGCCTGATTTTTGGTTTCTACGGTGATTATGAGTGACACGACAGAAGGGATGGATTAGATGCGAAGTTGACGTGGCCCCACAGAAAGCTGATAGTCTGTAGCACCACTTAAAGTGTATTAATTTGTTTTAGGTCTTGGGTCGGGTCAGGTCAGGTCTCTGGCCCAGCCCATGATCGACTACATGGGTGGGTCAGGTTGGGTAGGGTTCAAATCAAGCCCGACTTGTTAATCTAAATGGGCCTACATTTTCTAACCTGACCCTGACCTACAACCCATTTACCTTGGACCAGGCCCATCAAGAGAATGTGGGTCGGGCCAATTGATCCGTGGGCTGATGCGGCCATGGAGAGATCTTTATGATGGGTCCTAGACTCCTAGTTAACCTCCAAGTTCGAATTAGAGGTCCTGCTGGCATGGTTTGGCTGATCCAGACCATTGATCTGACAGCATACACAGCAGACAAGGGCTGCCACCAAAATATTTAGAATTGGAAGATTCTAACCCTTGGATCAATGGCCCAATAAAGACGGTCCACATATAAATGAAAGTAGTTCAATCATCAACGGTTGAAACATTCAAGTGTGGAGATTTTTTGGGTGCCCTCCCATCACTGGCCCTCACCGTACAAGCGGTCTTGATCTTTGAAATATGCTCCCTACGTGCATTATGGAATCTTGTGCGGTCATCAAACAGTACGTTGCTGACGAAGGCCTTCAACTTTGGACCTCATGTCCCACTTTCTCCTCAGCTCGAGTCATGCCGAGTCAGAACTAAGTCACGATTGCCAGCGAGTTGTTAGCATCTCAGTTCGAGATTTCATTAAGTGAGTTGACTCAGTCAAGTTTTCAAGTTGGGTCACCGAGTTTTAAAACCATGGTTCATAATTCAAAAACTCGCTGGTCATCCAGGTCGGCTTGACTCAAAGACTGTCTGGTTATCTCACTGAGGTTGTGAGTTGAGTCCTACTCAACTAGAGCTGTGACAGCTGTCGATGAGCCGGGCCTAGGTTGGCTTCTGTGCAGATTGTGAACTATTTGGGCCTGGACTGACGGGCTTAGCCTATTAAAAAAATTGATTTTACGTGGCCCATGCTCAGCACATTGACAGCCCTATACTCTATCCCTTCTAAAACCCAGCCTAAAAAGGTGACTCGGATCGAGTCACTGTGAGTGGCACTGAATTGTAGCAAGTCAACTCAATTATTCTTTCCAAGTCAAAGCTGAGTCACTCACATAAGCAAGTTTTCCCAATGACTCACCTTGAAATCTCTCTGAATCAAGCTGAGTTTTGAATCGACTCAGTGAGTTCTAGACACTATTTGCGTCATAAACAAGAATAGAGTTGCAACTGGGCCACACTCGACCAGACCCTGGTTTGATCTGGCCCAGACCATGAGCTACTGAATTGGGCCCCACACTTTGGTCCTTAACATATTAAATAATTAGAGCCGGATCACAATATCAGGCATCTAGGTGGCTGGGTCAAATGAGTTACTCCGTTGATCATCGCTTCATAAACACTTGATACAGAATCAATCCCTGCCGTTGAATCACAGATGGGCAAGATTGTTGTACGGCTATAAAATTGCATAGATAAGCTTTGAACGACATAGATCTATACTACCTTCTCTCAAGGCGATCTCTACCGTTTGAAAACATTTGATCAAGGGGCTGGCCCACTGGGCTTCACTCAACAGCGGGCAAGGGCTGCACATTGCCTTGGGTGATTTGGGCTGGGCTTATGTTAAAACCGGGATATGTTTCCATTAAGGGTCGATAAGACCCTGAATCGAGGCCCGTTTATAACTGTCATGGGTCTTCGCTGGGTCTAAATTTCAGACCTGCTGTCTCAGGGACTAGCCATAGGCCTGAAGTATAGATGGATGGGGCTCAGGCTTACAGGCGCTTTGGACAACTATAGACAAAAATCAATAGAATTGAGGGCCCACATTTCAACATGGCCCATATGTGTGAGACCCAAGTTGATCATTTGGCAGGCCCATCATGCGGATACCCCACCCATCAGTTCGGCCAACATGTATGTTGGACCTGATTATTGGAACTGATACCCTATTCTTATCTAATTGGAAGACTCTTCCTTAAATATTTACTTGATTCTTGAAAATATAATCAATTATCCCATGACATGTGGTACTGATAACTTATGAGAAGATGACATGTGACAACCATGAATAAGATGTCACCACAGGGTAAAGTGGCTCAATTAGATATGGATGATGGTAGGTCTATGAATTAGGAAGTACACATGTCACCGCAAGGGGTTCACTTTAGGCGGCTTCAAGGGACGCGGTTTGGTTGGTGACCCGAACGCTAGCCAGCCAGCTAATGTCAAAGCTCTGTAGGCCCACCTTGATGTATGTGTTTTATCCACACTGTACATCCATTTTTCCAGATAATTTTCAAACATAGGTTAAAAATGAGGCATATCCATAGCTCAGGTGGACCACAGCACATGGATTGAATACTTACTGTTGAAAACTTCTTAGGGACAAAGAAAGTTTTGTATCAGGATAATATTTGTTTTGATTTGTTTTTTTTTTTTTACCCTTCATCCAAGTCTGCTTGACCTTACTAACAGGTTGGATAACGAATAAATATCACTGTGGGCCCTCGGAAGGTTTCAATGGTAGACATCGGCTCATGTCCGAAAATTATCTCGAAAAATGGATGAATGGCGTGGATAAAACATATACATCATGGTGGGGCCCACAAAACTTTGACACCAGCTAGCTGGCTAGTGTTCAGGTCACCAGCCAAACTGCGTCCGGCTTCAACCACATTGCATATCAAGCCACATGAGTTTGAAGGACTAAGAGTCTGTTTATTTTTTAATTTAAATTGTAAATGTATTATAATTAAGTCATTATTACTTACACGTATAATTATATTAGTAACCTTGAAAGTTGCGGTTGATTGAAGGTAAATGAAAGTAAATTGTGCTAAAAGCATAATAATGACTTTTACCATCCTTTCACACAAAGAGATGAAATTCCACCTCAAAAATGATGTAAATTTCAACCTCTTTTCAAAGCAAAACTCTATAGGCCCCATCGTAATGTATGTGTGATATCCACACTGCTCGTTTATACTTTCAAATCATTTTAGGACGAGTTAAAAAATGAGACAAATCCAAAGATCAAGTGGACCACACCATATATAAAAGTTGGTTAAATGGTAAACATAATTATTCTGATTGTGGGCCACTTGAGCTTTGGATCTACCTCATTTTTGTATTTATAACCTAAAACGATTCAGAAAAATGACGGACAACGAGGATATAACACATATCTCATGGTGGGGCCCACACAATTTTGATAAATTTGCACCATACCCAATGTAAGACTTTATGGTACAATGTGCATTTCCAAAGAAATATGGAATCATTACTTACTTATCACCAATTACTTTCATTTATCAGCCATCAAATAGGCCGGTCAGAAGTGGGAAAATGAGGAGTGCTCAAAACCCATGGCGCCCACCGTGACGTATATTTTATATCCATGCCATCCATATGCTACGCCAACTCATTTTAGGGGATGAGCCCCATAAATGAAGCGGATCCTAAGCTCAAGTGAACCACACCACAGAAAAAGTAGGAGTTGAATGCGTACTAGTGATACCTTCTTGGGGGCCATGAAAGTTTTGGATCAAGCTAACATTTGTGTTGTACCTTTATCCATGTTTGTATGACGTTATGAACCGGTTAGATGGCAAATAAACATCACTCTGGGGCATAGGAAGGTTTCAACTTCATAGTTGGTGTTTTCAAGACCATTGTTTGGCATGGTGTGGTCCACTTGAGCGTTGGATTTGTTTCATTTATAGGTTCAAGCCCTAGAATGAACTAGAAAAATGAACTGACAACGTGGATATGACATATACATCATGGTGGTCCTCACAGTTTTTATCAGGATAGAAACACGAGGAAGTAAGAAGTAATTATTAGTCATCTACAAGAAATTACAAGGGAATTGTAAAAACCAAACAGGCTAACCATTGTATTAGAGTCTAAAATTCAAATGGTAAGTAGAAAATGTTCAACAATGGTCCAAATATAAAGGGTTAGAATCCTACAATACGAGAGATTCTAGAGGAGTACCCCATCTATGTTGGGGCCAAAAAAACAACGGTTTGGATCATGGAACTGCTAGGCATTATTGTTAGTCATATGGGTCCCATGTGTGGGGTTCTCCTTCAAAGACAATAGGTTCTGCTAGCTTTAGCTTTTGTTTTATGTATGAGGTGGGGACTCAACCCTTCACTTTTTCTTAGGCCGTTTATATTTAGATTTAGTCTGTTTTTACATTTTTATTTTAAGGGTAGAAATTACAACTGTGAGAAAAAGTTCTTAATAAGAAGAGTTTCCATCTCTTGCTCTCATAAAAACAAATGCTCAATCTATTAGTCAGATAATCAAATAAGCATAATAATGGGTTCATGAAATATTTAAACTGAGACCCAAAGACCCATAATCCAATGGTTTGATTTGAATTACTTGTGTTGGATCAATGGCCATGATGCCCTATTGGTCCTCATCATTCATGGTGGAGACCCAGGTAATCCCCACTTAATATTAAAATTACAAATGATATTTATAATATTAATATTATACCATTCAAATCAAAAGTTAATGTAAACTAGCATTCCGAAGCATTAGGAGGGCTTTTTATTTATTTATTTATTTATTTTTATTTTTGTTATGGGCTGGTGAAGATCTAGCAGTTAGGATGGTGAATTAGAGCCTATAAATGAGAATTAGCAACCTAATTGCAATGTGTTGGGGAAAATATAAGGAAAGTTCAAAAAGATCCCTACAGTTTGAAAGAGCATACCACCAAAGCAATTTCTAGTCTCTCAAACCTTATCTCCTCATTTTTTACACCAATCGCCGGTCTTGATCATAGAAAATTTCAACTTATATGCCATGTATTCAATTTTTAAGTGCTTGCATGTCATCCTCACCCTCCACCAAAGTATGAAAATTCTTCTTTAAATAATGCACGCTTGTCTTGATATCCATGGACACAACTATACATCTTATTTGAAATAATATATGAAGAACAAGACTTATGTATAATATTGACACTTACCAACATAACCAAGAGCTTTGATAATTCCACACATGCTCATCTAACATCGACACACATGTGACATCATGGCATGTTGGTCTAAGATCCAATCCATCCATCAGAAGGGCCCCACTATACTGATGCCCTAGCCCAAGAATCGGGTTGAACTTCTTATCAGGTGGGCTAAAATTTTCAAGTTCAATATGATGCTTCTGTTCTTGATGAAAGCTTCCTTGAATGAAGTTCTTTCTCCCCAATCTGTTTGTTCTCACCTTTGTCGCTGTGGAAATTCTGAATCTTTCTAACTTATCAAGTCTGGTTTAAAACAAACGTACGGATGTGGAAACTTGGCCGAAGTTTTCTAGCCTGTCTGGCCCAACTGCCGACTCGACCAGCCACAATGTCTGACGAGGAGTCGGGCTTTGTATGGGCTGGTCCGCTGGGGAAATATTCAGCCCACTAACGTTAAATAAATAGCTTTGGCTCGACCCTAGTTGCTGGGCCTCTAGATTGATGTTGGCCCTTGTCAGCCCAGTTCTCTATTGAGTCCGAACTTCAGATCCAATTCCAATCCATTGTTTGATGCTCAGCCCATCTGAAATCTGTTATAGAATAGGCTGGACCATAGTACAAAAACACCAAAGCTCAACTCGCTCAATATTCAGCCGAATTGGTTGACCCAAAGGCCTCATTTTACTCGACTCAATGCTTAATAATTAAAAAAAAATTTAAGAACAGTTTTATTTTTATAGACGAGAGGTGGGAGCCCACTACCTATTAAACAAGTTGGTGAGCCGAATGGACCCATCCTGTTGAGTCGGAACTGAGTCTCACTCCTCAGAGAGTTTCTCAATGACTCGGTTCAAAATTTCATCAAGGCAAATTGACTCGGCCAATTCACCGAGTTTTATATCTACGGGCTAGATGGACTGGTCTCTATGATACCTGAAATGGGAGATTGCATGATGTTATAACCATGCAACTGAATATGTTACAATCATAACCAATTGACTAGTCGAAGAAATTACAACCGCACATTTTCGGCCGTTCTCATCAGATGGAAAATACAGTTTACTTTATCTAGTAGGCTGCACATCGCCTGGCCTGCTGGATGAATGAACGGCTTGGAGCTTGTGTTGGAGTATTAAAGTCCTTGATATACATTGATACCCCATCCCCTAATCACTCGAGCTTTTAGAGAAAGTGGTTGTTTGATATGGTATTAGAGAAGAAAGTTAAGTACTGTTTGAATTTCAAAGATAGCAAATATGTCATTGGAATATATTAACCATCCTCTAATGCTAGAGCTTTTAGAGAAAGTGGTTGTTTGACATCTTGTACACATATGCCACATAAGCAGCTGGGACCGTGCAACAATTCACGTGCAATTAAAATTCAAAGAATGAGAAAGATATTCCAATTAATATTCTTTTGGAGAAGTCAAGTCGGGCTTTAACCATGTCTTTAAACAAAATTCTCTATTTACAATGGAATGGTTGAATTATTAAGATTTAAAAGTCAAAGAAATTCATCTAACGTCAAGTCATCTAATTCATTATATACTTGATATTGTTTATTAGAAAAGAGAAATGTTCACATTCAACGGTAAGATAATAAGTTATGATCTACCCAGTAGATAACTTTCAAAATGTTTGTGTGCCCACGGAGATCATTCACGCTCATCGAATAGGTTGGCCCCACCATGAGGATCACTTTGTACACAAATCAGCACCATCTCCTCACTAGGTGGACCACACGACAGACGTTAACGTATAGCAACCGATAAATAACAAAATACATGTGTGGTCTCATTTTTACACAAGGTGATCATCATTGTAATAGGGCCCACTCTTAATGGATGGGTTGGATTTGGCACACACAAGAACATGTTGAAAGTTATCCGTTGGGTGGACCGTAACTTATTTTCCAACTGATTGGTTGTGATTATCCCTAGTTTTAAAGAATTTTAATTTTTTAGTTTTTGTAATTTGTTTACCTTTGATGTTTCCATGCATTGCACTTACTTTGCAAGTCTTTTAGAACCTTCTTCATAGTCAATGGTAATATAATTCTTGATTAGTTTATATACTTAAAGAGAAATGATCTAAGTGCTCCCAAAGCATTTCAAGTTATAATGCTCCTAGTTTCATTGGGACATTTGGACAGTCTGATCAAGTGATCTGGGCTGTTCATTATGTCCAGGAAACATTTCATCGAATACCAGGTAAAAATCTCACCGATTGGACAATTCAAACTCTCAGATCAAGATCCTAAATAATGGGTGGTGAAGATCATTTGTGGAACATAGGCCTAATCAGAAATTAGAGGCATGTATTTGGTGGGTTCCATCATCTGTTGCTTAATTTTCATAAAATTGGTTTTATTAGTGAATCCTAATCATCCAATCCAGGGTTTGGATAATGGATGGCTATAAAGAAAGAAAGCTAACTTTTTGATGGACCAGACAATTGGACGGTGCGATTTTCACCATGTAACCCATATATTATGTGCTGGACCTAACTGACAGTCCGGATTGTTCGATTGGACCGTACAAGTGTCCTGATTGAACCAAGACGAGGAGGACTGTAATTTTTTCTTTAATTTTTTTTTTTTTTTTTTTTTTTAAGGATCAACCGAGGTAACTATCAGCTGATACATTATATTAATCGTCCACTTGATGAAATACTTTATACTTTAAAAGCTATGTGATCCTTGGCTTGAGGATACTTGGGGCATCGAATCAATACATTGGGCTTGTGTTTTAATGATCCAAACTGTTGATCAGACGGGACCCACACTGGATGGACCATGCCCCAAAAAATCTGCAAATCGGAAGATGAAACCCTCTGATGGCTGGCCTTCCTAATATTAAGTGTGGACCTTTCTTTTTAACTTTTTCTTCACCATATATTTGCTTCCAACCAATGGAAAGGTCAGGATCTTCGAGTCGGGAGAATAATTGGGTGCATAGTCACGGACATGGTGGGCCATCAGACCAACTGTCCAGATCATCTGACCATGGGCTCCACACCTTATTGGATTGTTTTAATTACCTTTTTAACCTGTCATGTCACGTTAGTTGCATTTTATAATAAAAAAAAGATAACTACAAACATTATAGAAATAAATAAGAGAAATGCTCCGGTGCTCCTAGAGCACTATTATAGTGCTCGTAGTTGATTGGGATCCTTAGACAGCCCAAACCATTGATCCAGACCATCCATTAGGTCCAACTCACATCTCATGGGCTATGATGCAAACATCACTTCAATCCAACTAATACTGAACATTCAATTAATGTACTAAAAAATGAACGGTCATGATTGTTTACAAAAAATACGTCAAATCAACCATTTGATCCATCTATTTGTTAGGCCCAATCACGGATTGCTTATGATTATAAAGAATCACTTTTTTTAGGCAATGGTAACCTTCCCATCCATGGTTTGAAAAAGGGATGGCTATAGAGAATAACTCAAAATCAAGGATGGATTGGATCATCTGATCAGTATTATCTTTCCATGGTAGTTCATGAAATGTGTTATGGACCTAATAGACAGTTCAGATCGATTGATTGTACTGTCCAAGTGAACTAATCCAACTGGGAGCACTGTAACTTATAGTCTCTAAGAGCACCGTAGCATTTCTCAATAAATAATACATATTTAGAGAACAATCTCAGTAATCAACCATCAGAAATTGTTACAAATGCTGTCTTTCTTTCATACTCTAAGATGCTTGTAACTATCTTAGCTTAACAAACCTATTAAAAAGAGTTATTACACAGTCCACCGGATGAGAGATTGTTCGGTTTGTAGAAGTGGGGTCCATTTCAAGTGATCCAAATCGTTGATGTTGTGACCCTCGATGGAAAGAGCCTAATAAACGGTTAAGAAAGAAAGTTTTAAGATATCAAATGGCATACAGTGATTTTTGGCTTATCCTATTACAATAGGGTATGATGTATTGTATCATTTCCGTATGTACTTGGATAAAGAGAACGGATCCCATACAATGATGTATGTTAGTTTAGAATATAAAATTTTATTTTTTGCGGATATGTCACTTTAGTTTAGCATCCGATCCGTTAAAAGGGTGGGCCAAACCATGATGATAGCCTGGATTGAAAATCAAGACAGTTCATTTGTCAGGCGATCTACATCGTTGAAATCAATGGACAACCGATGATCTGACTCAATGTACGTGTTTGGCCCACCTGAAGAGTGTATGGCTCGGATTTTTGCTGCAGGTGATATTTGTAGCGTGTTCCACCCTTCTCATACCTCGAATGTTTGACTATAGTTACACATCATGGAAAGTAAAAATGCCGTATGCTAACTAATATTAACATACAACCGTTGTATGGGATTATTTCTCTAAGGGGGTAATAGTTGAAAATAGACTTAATTGTAACGTCATTTTGGTTAGTGGCCTGTCCTAATGGGACCTATTATTTATTTATGTAGCCCCTTGTTACTGTAGCATTTTTCTCTAGATGAAAATGTCCCTCCACCACACCTTGCCACACTTCTTCTCTCAGGATAAGCAGTTTTTTTTTTTTTTTTTTTTTACAGAAGTTGAGAGGCCTTTTGAGAATTGGGTGTGGGCCCCACAAACTTGATTGTTGGGGCCTCCCCTACGGTTGATCTGATCTGTTCACTTTAATATAGTGACTTTAGGCTCACTTTTGGGCAATCAAGTGGAGTCCAAATGAGGTGATTCCAAAGCCATCTGAAAGTTCATCAAATTACCTTTCCAACAAGTATAAGATTACCCAAATTAGACATATAACGGGAGAGTTTTGACTGTTTTCACCGACAGACATTGACCATCGCTAATACTTAATGTCCATCGCTGATAATGCACTGCCAATCGCCGATACTAGCATTGTCAATCGCCGATACTCACTGTCAATCGCCGATACTACACTGCCAATCGTCGATACTGCACTTTCGATCGCCGATACTGCACTGTCGATCGCCGATATTACATTGACAATTGTCGATACTCACTGTCAATCGTCGATACTGCACTGTCAATCACCAATACTCATTGACAAATCGTCGATACTCACTTACCATCGTCGATACTCACTCACCAATAGCTGATGGCTAGTGTCTATTAGCAATGGTAGTCTCTATTGGTGAAAATGATCATAATTCCCTCATTACATGTCCGATTTTGGTGATCTTATACTTGTTGGAAAGATAATTTGATGAACTTTCAGAAGGCTTTGGAATCACCTCATTGGTAAACCACTTGATTTCCTAAAAGTGGGCCCAAAGTCATTATTATCGTCGATACTTTCGTCGTTCGCAGATCCTATGAAAACGGTCATAACTCCCTCATTACATAGTTCGATTTGGGTGATCTTATATTTGTTGAAATGTAATTTGATGAACTTTCATATGGATTTAGAATTATATCATTTGGAACCTACTTGATCGTCCAAAATTGGGCCCAAAATCACCATCGTTTGTCGATACTCCATCATTCGCAACTCTGATGAAAACGGTTAAACTCTCTTGTTGTATGTCCGATTTGGGTGATCTTATACTTGTTGGAAAGGTAATTTGATGATCTTTCACATGGATTCAGAATCACCTAATTTGGACACCATTTGACTACCTAAAAATGATTTCCATTTTCATGGGATCTGCAACCTGCATGGAGTCGTGACAGTTTAACTCCTAAAAAATACTTAGAAGCTTGCTGGAATGGAGGGAATGATGCCAGATACACGTCGAAACCTCGTCAGATTGGGTCCTACGGAGTTGGCAATGATCCCAACGGCCAAATGGTCCCCTCCCGAAAAAAAGAAAAGAAAAGAAAAGAAAAGAAAAGAAGGAAAATGTCAAATGGCCTTTCTCGTGCAAGGGACCCATATATTGAACACATCCCACGTCTTATGTGGGGTCCACTGAATATTCTTGGAGCAGATCTAAGCTGTCTACATGAAAGGGGTTTTAATTTCTTGCAATTTGTTCAAGTTTGAGGGTAAAATTTATCCCGGATAGACCACACCAGAGAAAATAGTTCGGAATTAACTCGCAAACTTAACGTAATTGTGGGCTACAGAAAGCTCTAATTTTTTTAAATGACCCTCCTGTGGGTTCACGGATGTCTGATTAAAGTGAATGGATCAGATCGGCCGAGGGGTGTCCTCAACAATCAATTTCGTGGGGACCACACTTAATTCTCAAAAGGTTCTCTCGACTTCCGCAAAAAGTTGTTGCTGTACAATAGGACGTGTGGCAGGGTGTGGCAGAGGGGCATTTTGTTCCAGCGAAAATCACTATAGTACCTTAATGAGCTACATAAATAATAGGTTTTTTACGAACAAGCTAATAACCAAAACGACATCATAATTCGGAGTTTTTTCAACTATTATCCCTCCTACAAGAGAGATGTGCCATGCTAAAAATGGACGGATTATGTAGTGAGGCGCTCAGCACCCTTTACTGTGGTGTGAAGACTTTATAGGGCCCATTTTGATGTATGTGCTTTATCCACGCCGTCCATCCATTTTTTGAACTCATTGTAGTGCATGAACCCAAAATTGAAACATATCCAAAGATCAACTAGACCACACTACAGAAAACAGTGGGTATAGTGATAGCCACCATTAAAACCTTCCTAGGGCTCACAGTGATGTTTACTTGTCATCCAACCTGTTCATAATGTCACACAGACTTGGATGAATTGAAAATACAAATATTAGCTTAATCCAAAACTTTTGTGGCCTTGAATAAATTTTCAACGGTAGGCATTTGATTCCCATTTTTTCCTTGGGTTTGATTTACTTAAGCTTTTGGATATATTTCAATTTTGGTTTCATACCATAAAATGAGTTAAAAAATGGATGGACAGCGTGGATAACATATATATCAAGGTATGCTTCACATTAAGGTAAAGGGTGGTGAGCGCCTCACTACATAATATGCGTCCCATCCAACCATGGAAGCGGATGTCATTTCGGGCAAAGAGATATACCTGTGCTTGAGGCTATATGTGGCCCACAAAAATGTCCATGACAAATCAACTCCATCCATATGTTTTGAAAGGCCACAGTAGGATAAGAATTTAAACATTAGGTAGAACCAAAATTTAGGTGGGCCACATGAAACGAAACAGTGGGAATGAAAACTTCCATTGTTGAAACCTTCTTGGAGCTGACCATGATATTTATAGGCCATCCAAACCTTTAATAGAGTGATTACCACTTAGATAAACTGTAAACTCTGTGGTAGATTCTCAAGAGTTTTAACACGAGGTCGGGGGGTTCGAGTCCCATAGGTGGTGACATCCCACTACGATGTGAGTGCGTGAATGGGCATGTGAAAAATAAATAAATAAACCGTAGTCACGAATATCATCCAGACAAAATCAATCCCCACTTTTTGTTGTGGTATGGCCTACATGAGTTTTGAATCTACCTATTTTTTAGATTCCTATTCTATTATGTTCTTGTAAAAAATATGGGCAGAGCCATCACTGTGGGTCCACACAGCCTCGATCACAGTACTATTTATGTGCAGGGGTCCACAGATAATCTGCTTCTGCCAACCATGATAATCGTAGTAATTTCCCTTTTGCTTTGCTGAGCATGATTTCTCATATACATGCACTTTGAATTGAACACTTGGCATACATGTAACTCAAATCAAACTGTTAAAATCATGGGACTACGATTTATTAGATGATCCAAACATATCATAAATGGCCATTTGTATGTGCAGCTGATGAACTTTTTCATTTAATTGTCCATTAGGTGTTTGGCAATTGGCAATTTAGGATATTAATTTTGTTGCTGGCAATTCAATCAAACATAAGGCCATACATGTGAGCGAGGGCCCATATTTAGATTTTGTGTGTGATTGTAATGTGCGCGGGTGTGCTAAAGTCGTACTTAACTCAATATTTGATTGAATGCTGATGTAACTCGTGTTGAGTTAGACTTATTTGAGATAGAACGTAGGATCCAACTATCCTCTTAACTACCGATTGTGATCAATGATTAGACGATTTGTAGAAGGGTAGGAGTTAGTCCTCTCCGATGAATTACTTTTACCTTACGACTTTAGGATTTTTCTTTCACTAGTAATTGCGACTCAATTTTTTCTCAAAAAATTGAAGATGGACCAGAAGGGTAGAAAATGCTGATTTTATTAATATTTGAATATGTGGCTTGTTACAATTGACAAAGTATCAAAATATATAAAAAAAAAAAAAAAAAGAAGAAGAGATAAATACCTGATTCATTTGTAAGAATGGATGATTGAGGTAAATGGTTACCAGGATGTAACCAAAGAGGTGTGATAGCCTAAGTAAGAACTCAATTGATTGAGATTTGACAACTTATGGTTATAGACATTTAATCTAATCCTACAATATTGTAGCACTAATGCTGGACAATAGTGATTTATGCTAGAAGTAGGTTAAGCTATGCTATGCTAATATAAGCGAAAAATAAATATAATATAATGAAGATAGATTTGTGTTTGATGTATGGAGCTTCGAGCTTTTCATCGCGTGCTCCTTTTATAGGTTGTTGAGGTGGCTAAACCTTAGCTAGGTTTCCTTGTTGATATTGGATCTTTCATAATTTATTCGACATGCATTTTGAATAGGAATGATTTTGGATTGATATGAAATTACTAACTTCTTGGATCTTCTTGTCATAATTGATCCTCTTTAGAAAATAACTACATCTAGATTTATGATCAATCATGGGAACCTCTACCACTGATCCCGAACCTCAAATTAATCATAGTCATGCATCTTGATGACTCGATCAAACCACTTCTTGTATATATCTTGAACTCTTTCCTCCTTTTGATCGGGGTTTTTGGAGGGGTTGATGGATTGGATCCACTTGATCTTGATCTATTATAGAACAAGTTAGATCAATTTTTTTTTTTATTGAGTTCTCCCATTCTTTTAATTATGGTTATTGTATGGATTGAGATTCAATTAGCTGATATGTGTTCATCCTCTCTTAATTTGGGTCCAAACTGTAATTGAATTTGCTTGGATATCAGTTCGATCTTCAGATATTTGGAATCTTTGTACTCTTCATAAATTCTTCGAATGTCTTTGAAAAAATCTTCAATTTTAGCAGGTGCTATAAGAGACGGCCTTACTGGATATATCATAACTAGATTTGTGAGAGATTTTAGCCTTAGTAGATCTTTATAGACATGGCAAGCACGCTGCCTCATTAAGTGGCATGTCAATTGTGGCCACGCAAGACTCAACAATCCGCTCTTTCAAACACATGTATAAGGGTTTATGACACTACATTAATAACAAAATGCGTATCATCGAAGGGAGATCCATCGAACGTATCTTTGAACACTTCCTTGAGTATCAAACCCATAGTGTCAACACGTGGCAACTTTCAATTGGTGCATGTCAGAGCCAAAATTGGATGTAAATAACTTAAATTATGTAATTTTTACATTATGATCCATCTAAATTGGGAGGTTTAATTTGACTTAATGCCCTTGTAAAATTTCTAAGTGCATGAGTATCGATCATCCAACTCTACTCGAGTATCATATCTTTTCTTATATTCATCTGGTCACTGAATGTCATGTCACGAGACTCAAAACCAGTAATATCCTAAATGCATAGTATAGGCTGGAAGTCATATTTTATTCCCGTGTTCCATTGTAAATTCACAATTTTGCTGATACATGAGGTTTTTTTAATATGGGACCAAGGTTATGTGATCCATACCAACGATCTGGTGGGCCCCACTTAAAATGGGGTTGCTTGAAAATGCTCCAGATAGGACAATCTTAATTCATTGAACTTTTGGCCAATTCTCTGCATGCTGAATATGGATGGTTCCTGTAGTTTCTACTTAACCATCTGTAATCTAACAGTTGGTGGATTCCAATGGCTAATTTTCAAGGCAAACTATATCAATGGTCACGGCCATCAAATAAACGGTTTGGATCACCCAACAACTAATGCCGGACTCCTGTAACAGTTCACCATCATTTTTGAAATGGTGGCTGACTCCCAACAAAATACATAAACATCTGATTTTGCACTTGGAATTTGGACCACTCATTATTTTACTCCTAACCATCTATCAATAGGGTGGTTAGAATTGCTGGATTATTAAAGGTTTCAGGGATGATCCATCCAAATCTACATGGTGGCCCACTATTTGGATGGTCTGAATATCTACATGAGTGCCATATATGAGGATGAGTCACCACCATTCTAAAAAAATGGTGATGAACTGTGTCATAGGAGTGTAGCCCAAGTAATGTAATGGCAGTTTGGTAATTTTGGCGTTGTAGCCCTCCTTATTTGTCTGATTCTTTGGACTGGATTGGTCATGCAAGCAATCGCATGATTCGTACAGCACAGCTACTGAAGTGATTGTTCTGCTGGAAATGAGGCTGTTTTTTGGGTCCTAGTAATATTTTTTTTTTTTCCAATTTTAAAATTAATTGTACGTCTATTTTTAGTTGGCTTTATTCCTCATGTGGGGCCATGGTTTCATGATCCAAACCGTTTATCTAGTGGGCCTCATCATGGATGAATGATGCCGGAAAATTTTATTTCGAAAATAGGTGGTTAAGAATAAAGCAAACCTAAATTTCATGATTAGGGGTGGGGACCACGACTGGACCTAGCGAGTCAATTCAAGTCGTGACTCACACGGCGTGGAATGAATGACTCGTCCAATTCGGACAAGAAGTCATGGTTTTTTTGGAGAAGTCATGGTTTTTTTGACTCAACGGCAGGCCAGGCCAGGCCGGTCAAGGGGTTGGGCCGTACGTCCTATTAGTACCATGCCTGGGCTACTTGGATTCAGGTCTTGCAAGGTCTAGTTCTTATACAGTTGGCTCTACGGATGGATTATTCAGTTGTGAGATATAGTCGACGTATGAAGAAATGGACGTATGAGCATGTATCTTTTCTCTCACTTTCAGAAATTACAAAAGTACCACCACATATGTCCAAGGCTTTAAAAATTTGAAAACAGGTCTGATCCATCAAATGCAAAAAAGTAATTCGATAAATTTATATAAAAAAAAAATGTAAGAATATTTATCACAATGATTTTTCGATGGGACATCTGTTGAATATGATGAAAAGTTTTAATAAACGGTCAGATGACTCCTTTACATCCTTTGGCTAAAGAAATTTATTTCATTGCTAGAATAAACAATATACATTAAATATATAATATATATCACCATTAAAACTAGTCAGTTCCTTCCTAATTTTAACTGGCTTGTAGTTGATGGACCTGACCCAAACCTGAATTTAACTAGGTCCAGAAAGTTGAGATCCGAACTTGGCCAAATTACTCGATGGGTGCAAAAAATCAGACCCGAACCTGTTAAAATCTAGACCATCTGGTATCCGTTGACAGCCATACTCAATGACTCAAATATATTGGCTTGATCCTAAGTCGCCAATTAAGGCAAAGTGGGGAACCTTGTGCTACATAACAGGATTGGACTCGATTGAGTCCGAGTCGACCCGGTGAGTCAGCAATTCAAGCCAAAGGTCCACGTCAAACACAAAAAGGCCCAAGGTTTAGACTGATAGGATGTTCCAATCTGAGTGAACTTTGCCGAATGGTCCATCCAAATTAGGACCCATCAAATCCATGGCTATGCCCCTCGAAACCTTGAGCCATGCACCATTGACCGAAATTCATGGTCAGCAAAAACTTACGGGAAATCATTTTGGTGGTCAAGATCATTCAATCAAATGGGCTTGTTTCGCTATGCCCCATCAAATTGTGCGGTCCAGATCAACCGATACACATACCGATGATCAACGGTTTTATTAATACACTAACACTTCAAGCTCTATAGCTTCTACCCTAGATCATTACTAGCAACTAATCCTACCATTAATTTCATTTTTTAAAGAGACCATGGACTCCTTGATTGGCCCCATACATTGACCTAATCTTGAATACGTGACTCAATGGATTCCAATCACATTCGCTAGGTAGACAAAGGTACCATTAATCAAGGTTGTTGTGTAGCATAAGTCACGCATTTTATTCATTTATTTTAACATACGTGTTTAGAATAAATGGACTGATTTGAACGTTTATTTGAAATATCTTACCTGTTGTCCATATGAGACATTGATTAAAAGACGATAGTCTTTTCGTATTATTTTAATCAAACTTTGAATTATTTTAATTAGTGTCCATGGTCTTGATCTTGTCCACGACAATACGCGCATGACGGTCGTTGGCCCGACTAATTAAAATTCGATCTACTGCTATACCTAATCACAAGTGTCAATATTTATATTTTGGTATTTTATTTTGAGTATTATTTTATTGCACTCTTGCTTAATTTTGCATCATTGAGAGATGGTCCAATGCTCTCAAAGCACAATAAATTATAGTGCTCTTAGTTGTATCGGAATGCTTTCACTGGCCGATTTGTTGATCCAGACTGTTCATCAGGTCCGACGCATTTTTCATGGGCTACCATGCAAAAATCAAACCATTTCACCAATTCTAAATATTTGATCAATGGCCTTTAATATGGATGGTCAGGATTGGTTGCAGAAAAATAGGCCTAATCAACAATCTGATCCATCTATTTGTTAGGGACCATCATGGATTACTTATTATTCTAAAGAATCACTTTTGTTAGGCAATCATAACCATCCATCCATGGCTTGGAAAGAAGGATGGATTGGATCATCTGATCGTAGCGCATGAAAATGTTCTGGACTTAATGGACAGTTCAGATTGATCGGTGGGCCACTATTTAGCTGGTCTATAGCCCAAAAATCACGTTGGTTCAGATGCCCATTTTCGGAGGTCCAGATAAGTTAGATGAGTGGGCCAGCCTGACTTTTTTCATATCATTTACATGGTCCAACCTACCTGATGGACGGACTGGATATGTCACCCATGGGTTGTGGCGTGTAGATGGGATGCAACCTCGATGTTATGTGTTGGATGGAAGCTGAATATCAGACGTGTCAGGTGGGATGATGGATCCAGACCATCCATCTAATGGCCCCTATCTGTGGCCTTTGGGTGGTCTTCGGTACAAAATCACAGATAACGGATAATCGGTCACACAAACAGGTGTCCCTTGAAATGGCTAGTAAAATGGTTAACGTCAACGCTCGAAAGGAAGAAAATAAAAACTAATGGCTAGGATTATCCTGCTAGTGTGATTTCCAAGGAGGAGCTATCCATGGATATGACCAACTAGACGGACGGTCTGGATTCACTTCTCTGCCTGCCACTTCTGCACTGAAGTCTTTTGTGCATATGAGAGAGAGACACAGAGAGCCATCAGTCAGGCCGTGACCGTGGATCCACACCGTCCATCTTGTAGCGAGCTCATTTTAGTCCATCGATCCAAAAAACGAAGCCGATCCAAATCTCAAGTGAACCACACCAAAGGAAACAATGGTGATTGAACGCCTACCATAAAATACTTTCTCTGGGGCTCACCGTAATCTTTATTAGCCATCCAACCCTTGATAAGGTCAAACAGACATGGATGAAGGGAAAAATATAAATATCAGCTTGATCCAAAACTTCTATGGCCCACAAGAGGTTTTTAATTGTCAATCACCACTGTTTTCTGTGGTTTGGTCTACCTGAGATTTGGATCGGTTTCATTTTTGTGTACATACACTAAGATGAGAACGGATAGACAGCGTAGATATACAACAGATACATCAAGGTGGGTCCCACGGTCCCGACCTGACCGAATCCGCGTCCAGCTATCTTGTGGCCACCTGTGATTTTCTTCTAAGTTCGAAATAATTCAATAGCTTAAAAGATGAGACTTAAAACGTCTCTCGATCCAGGTGTGCACAGTATAGTTCATACAAGTGGGGCCCATTTTTCAATGATCCAGATCATTGGTCCGTTGGACCCACCTTGATAGGCCATGATATTGGAAGATTCTTGAGCGTTTTCTCGGTCGATCATGGTTAGGCGCTGTGGGCCCACCGGTGATGTCTATGTTTTATATCCACGCCGTCCATCCGTTTCTCCAGCTCATTTTAGGTTATGAGCCAAAAAATGAAGCAGATCCGAAGCACAAGTGGACCACACCACAGGAAACAGTTCAGATCAGTGCTATTTTTGCATCTGAGCCGATAAAATGTGTTCTGAACTTAATGAACAGTTCAGATCGACCGATTGGATTCTCGAAGTTAACTGATTGGAGAATATAAATTATAGTGCTTGGAGAGCACGGGAGCATTTCCCTATCAAGTCCTCTTAAAATATTAGCTGATCGTGGCAGTTTTTGGTGTACCGTTAAAAAAAAAAGGTTAGCAATCTACATCTGCCATAGCGTGTGCTTTTCCAACAACCCCTGTTAACTTGTGGTGAGGGCCCACTTAACACCGACGTGTGAAATAGTTTTGACTAACCCTCACGACATAACGTGTGAATTGGTGGTGGCATATCCACCGTACACGTGGCATGGAATGGACCTCAATCTAGTCCACGAAGAAGACTGAAAACGCTCGTGCATGTTGCGAAAGGGCTGAGCTGGGTTGGGTCTGTTTAGTCTAAATAAATTACAGCTCTTAGTGCTATGAACTTGAAAGGGCTGAGCTGGGTTAGGTCTGTTTTGTCTAAATAAATTACAGCTCTTAGTGCTATGAACTTGGGCCTGATGTGGGCCCACCTTGTGGAAAAGGATGGGTCTGGCCTAGGCCCAGCCCATTTACTTAGTGGGCCTGAGTAAATAATCGTTCAAGAATGATTAGCAAGCTCCTAGGTGCAGCTAAGGTGCCGTTTAGTAAATTAAAAAATAAAGTCTGAAAATTAATTTAAGTGCTGAAAACTTAAAATACTGAATTTCAGTACTTATAAGTAATGAAAAATCTGTTTGGTAATTTGTTCGAAAAAATTTCTAATATTTGAAATTATGCAATTAAAAAAAAAAAAAACTGTTTAGTAAACACAAATCATAAATATTTGAAAATTGACAATTTGTCATATTTGCCCCTACTATTTCAATTTATATCTAGTATAGAGTATGAGACAAAGCTTGTGATTATTATGTCACCAAATTTGACACATTTATGCCTAATTCACTTATATTCTCTCAAACATAATTTTTCGATTGATGGACCATGTATTCTAGTATTTTTAATAGAATAATTATAATCCTTCAATTGGTGTCCTGAGGAACAACTAATAAGAGAACCTAAACAATATCTCACGTTTAATTTATAAAGGCTGATTTTTTGTCACGTGCTCTAAAATAAGTTGGAAAAATAGATGGACATAATCAATAAAACACATCATGGTGGGCCCCACAGAACACCGTTAGGTACAATCCATGTAACTTCCGTGAGTGTGTTCCATGGCCATTCCAAAAAATTAAATGAGATGGCCTACCTTGATGTCTATATAAAATCCATCTCCATATGCAATATGAGACCTGACATGCCCAATGACTGTGCGACCCCTACTATGGAGCTCACCTTGATGTGTGTATTTTGTATCAATGCCCTCCATCTGTTTTTCCATAGCATTTTAGGGCAGCATAAAAAATGAAGCATATCCACTTATCAGGTGGACCATGCCATAGGAAACAGTGGTGATTAAGCACCCTATCTTCCAAAACTTCTTAGAGCTACCTTAATGTTTAGGTAGTGTTTATTTTCCATCCAACCCATTGAAAAGGTAACATAGGCATGGATGAAGGGGAAAAAAACAAATATCAGCTTGATCCAAAACTTTTGTGGCCTGTTAATATTCAATAACCACCGGTTTCTACCTACCCTGATAATTAGATATGTTTTATGTTTTGTATAATGCACTAAAATAATATGAAAAAAATGGATGGACCAAGCTAATGTTTGTTGTTTTTCCCTTCATTCAAGCTTATGTGACCTTATCAACCTTATCAACAGATTGGATAATAAATAAACACAATGCAAGTATTAAGGTGCACCCTAAGAAGTAGTTTTTAATGGTAAGACGTTCAATCACCACTTTTTCTAAGAGTATGGTCTACCAGAGATTTCATTTTTGGTATCATGTCTTAAAATGATCCGGAAAAATAGATCGACAACACACACACACACACACACACATATATATATAGATACATCAAGGTGGGCCCCATGGTAAGGGCCGCACCATCTTAAGTGAGGCTATAGTCTCACCAAATCCACTTCGGACTGCCCGGAGTAAGGTGGCTGCTGGATAGTGATATGTAGGATCCATCACAATGCATGTGTTTTATCCATCCATGCCCTCCATTCATTTCTTTGGATAATTTTAGGGAATGAGCCCAAAATTGAGGTAGATCTAAGTTTCATGGGACCACACTACAAGAAAAAGTGGTGATTGAACGCTCACCATTAATAGTTTTTTGGGCCACCAAAGTTTTGGATAAAGTTAATATCTGTGTTTCTCTGCTCAGCTGTGTGTGACCTAATCAATAGATTGGATGGAAAATAAACATTGCATCAAGCCTTAGGAAGTTTTTAATGGTGGCCGTTCAATCATCACTTTTTTATTATGGTGTGGTCCCCTTGAGATTTGGATCTGTCTCATTTTTTAGCCCATACCCTAAAATGATATGGAAAAATAGATGGACGGCATGGGTAAAACTGCATGCATTATGGTGCGGCCCACATAGCATTGTCCAGTAGCCACCCTATGGTGACAACGTCCGTAGGCAATCCGAATTGGATTGCTTCCAAATCTGTTGACATGGCAAAGTCTTGTGAACCCCACCATAATGTATTTGTTAGATCCACACCATCTATTTATTTATTTAGATGATTTTAGTTTGTGATAAAAAAAAATGAGGCAGATTCAAAGCTCACGTGGACCACACCATAGAAAACACGGGGGCTTGATATCTACAATTGAAAACTTTTTCAGGGCCACAAAGGTTTTGGATCAAGCTGAAATTTTTGTTTCCTTTCATCCCGGTTAATATGACCTCATGAATAGATTTGATGGAAAATAAATAGCATGGTGGGTCTTAGGAAGTTTTCAACAGGGGCGTCATTATTCCCACTGCTTTTTATGGTGTGATCCACTTGAGCTTTGGGTTTAGCTCCTTTTTAGGCTTATGCCCCACAATGATCTAGAAAAACGGATGAATGGTATAAATATAACACATACATCATGATAAGCACAAAACTTTGCCACATCATTTGGGTGTCAACCCTCTTTCCTTAAAACTCATACAGCAAGTTATGAGGGTAAAATTGTCATTTAAAAAAATATTTAACTTTGAAATCACTTACCGCTTTTAGCGTTAGGCATTAAGCGAAAGGAAGATAGCAAAAAAAAAAAAAAAAAACAGATGTTTTTTAGTGAAATTTAAAATTAAGTGCTTAATATTTTAGATTTGCCAAACAATCCGAATTAGAAAAATCACTGAAAATAGCTATTTTTAGTGATAAGTACAGAAAATAAGTTTTACCAAACAGGCCCAAAGGCCAGTTTAAAACAAGCATGATCGATCTGATGGTTTGGATGGTTTGATTTTCTTAGGCCTGTGAGACTGACGGCTAGGTTTAAGTAGGACCACCACGTGTATGGTAGGATATGCTTTGCATCGGTACGTACAATTTTCTTGAGTCTGTACAACTGTGGCTCATGGTTCAGTGGTCCACACCATTATGTCTTGAAGGTCCCATCGTAGATAGACAATGTGCTGAGCTTCAATTTGGATGTGCTTCCACCACACGTGTGGTGAAATGTTTGATTTTAATTATGTGTGAGTATATATGAGCCAGGCATGCCAAGGTCGTAATCGACTCAAATCAAATCAAATGCCTTGTGACACCAGGCATCGAAATAACTAGATTAGGACTAGATCTATGACATCCCATAAATTTCCTTATAGAAAACCCGAATATGCACTCGGGCTATGTCGTCAAGATAGCTGTATAATCCGATTAGTCCAAATTTACATCTACAAATCCCTAATCTAAAGTAACTTAGACCGAAATGGTGTTTTTGCTAATCACATGGATGCCCAGTGATAGACTTGGCAAGTCTAGATCCTAATTACCCTACCCATCAAATCCCGACACCCAACCATTACAAATAGTTCCCTGAATACTTGAACAGTCAGTAGACCATTCGTTAGGGCATCGATAAATATGAAATTAAGGAAAAGCTTTCGTCTTAGTAGGCTTGATGACCTTCACTGGTCAGTGAGCCAATACAAGGTGCCGAAACGCACAACTTGGGTTCAAAGGGTTGACGAATGTGATGTGTGAGTTTGCCCAACATTGTCCAAGAAGTTAAATGATTTATGTCCTTTTAAACTTTCCCTAAGTTGTGAGGTTTGAACTGTTGAATTACTACAAGACCTAGGACCCTGTCCTTGAATAATTCCTCGTATAGAATCCTAAAGTCGCAGGTCCCAATCCATAATCGATGATCGTTGAATAGACAGCTCACTATATCCATTCATTGCCGCATTTGAATTACGATCGATCGTAACCATAGGTAGATCTCCTCGCAAAACATTCATTCTCTAGACTAGATGGACCTGAGCGGTCCTTGATGGGCTCCAAATGATAGAATCAACCTCCACTAGGGTCATATAACCAACAACTAGCACTTTAGGGCCATATTATCTCATCTGGTACTATAAATAGCTTGGATTTAGGGCATTTTTCTCCAAATCCAAATTTGGTATTCCTAGGAGAGAGAGAGAGAGAGAGAGAGAGAGAGAGAGAGAGGAAAATAAGAGAGTGGAAGGCATTGTGGGTGGTGGTTAATTGTGCAAGCTAGGATCCATCATCTATGAGTGTGAGATCTTCGCTCTAGCCTTCGATCCTTTGCCTATCATGATTTTCCTTGCGATCGGAGGTAAGATATGAATTCTACCTTCCGTTCGAAGTCATTCTATGGTTGAGTGTATGAATCTCACCCTAACCTTGTCTCATATATATAGACCTTGTTGGTTCCCATTAAACCCTAACTCTAGACGCTCGGACAACCGAGAAAACCCTAACCCTAAGGTACGGAGCTATATTTTTAGGTTTACATTTATCAACATTAGATGGTGCTAGAAAATGACTTGTATATGTAATTAGGATTTATGAAGTTTAAATACTTTTATCGCCTTATTTATTACAACCTGTTGACTTGCGCATTGTTAGGTAGTAAGCGTGTTCGATGAAATGCTTGAATGACTTAAATCTCACATGTTGGCATACAGTTGTAATTTGATTCTTACTTGAATTAGTAGAGTGTAAACTCTTGCTATTTATGCTTGAATGGTCATGTTTTGAAGGGTAGTTTAAATGCTTACGGAAATGCCCTATTTGCGCTAGTTGAGAGAAATTTTGGTAGGGAGAGATTAACAAATCAAATAAATATTTGGAGTAGCCCGGTTGGGTTGGCTACCTGAGATTTGGTTCGATTAATCGGGGGTGAATTCGGGCAATTGACAGTAGACGGACTACACAGGTTGCTTCGCGCCGAATGCTGGGCCGGTCTGCGTTTCCTATGTCAATCATATACGTCTAATGCATGGCTTATTTGATTGATAATCATTGTTGAATCACGTTCTATTAAATCCACAATACTACCATTGCTAGTGAAAATATGTCCACTTGTAATCACTAGTGCGATACGATCCCGCTAAAGTCTCATGGCCGTATGAGACACAGTGTTCGAGTTGTCGGCCCTACGTTGGAGTGACGAGCTTCCCCATAGTGTCCATTGAGCAACCGTGAGGGTGATGAGCCCTATTGGTGCTAACTGAAATGTCTGACGAGCCATTGACTATAAAAGGAGGAAATAAGGGAAATGTACATATTATGGTGGTTGGAGTAGGGATTCGTGGGCTACTGGCAATGATTGACGACGTAACATATGGAGTTAGATGGTCCAGTTTAGGACATGAGATATGATGGTAGTATCTCAGCTTCACAAATTCTTCTGAATGAGAAATTACCTATTAGTGGTCGAACAAATCATGCATGCATATCATGGGTGATCCAAGTAATTGTCTAACTATTAGAAAGGCCATTGTATTGAGGATCGACCCTCATGCCGCATTGTGGGTGCCTAGTCGACTGTTAGAAAGACCATTGCACCATTTGGTGATTTGTTGAACTTTGCCTGGGACATGTATTGTATACGATATCATGACATTCACGCATTAAGGTAACTAGCCTAGGAAATGTATGTTTTGTGTTTCGTCATTACCTAAGCCTAAATAAATTGAAAAAAATACCTAAATTAGAAATATGGTACCACTGAGATGATCACTCGCTCCTACATGGGACAATGTTTTAAAACACCAATCAAACCCGGTTATAGATGCAGGTACCCTCGATGAGGACGCTATACAGGACGAGTTCGAGGACTTTGCGAAGGATTTTTCATATTTTCAGTTCTCGGACGGTCAGGCATAGATTGAAGTTGGGCATCCTTGCTGTATTTTGGAGCCGTGGGCTTGGTAGTATAGACATTTTGTTACTTTATCCTTGACATGTATTTGTGGGGCTATCTACTGTATGGACCACTTATATTTTGATTGTTTAATGTATGAATTATAAATGTTAGGTTAGGTATAAACTTAATTTCAAGTCTTTACTTTATTGCTTATATTGACTGTAGACTCATGTCTTGATACCATTTAACCTTAATTTACTAATCACGCTTTCGCATAAGTATAAGTGACACCCGAAATCTAGCTCGATGATCGCGGGTTATATACTCGATTCTTGAAATTCGGGGCATTACAAGATCTAAGAAGATAGCTTGACTACTCAATCATTGATTGACAAGAAATCATGCAATTTATAAAGGAAAGGGTTATTCCTTGAGATGCGTTATTTTTTCCTTAAAGACGAGGACTTTTATCACAATAATATAGCTTGGTTGCATTCGATAACAAATAAATGTTAAGAGAAAAATAGAAAATAAAAGGCCAAGTGCCGATTTTATTAATTTGAATGTATATGCAATACAATCAACAGATAAATAAATAAAATAGAAACTTATCAATAGCGGTTCAAGTGGGCGAGATGGCCATGGACGATTAAAATTCTTCTAGACCTGAATGAACGTGAGACTAGAACGATCATGAGATGGTCTTGGTTTAGTTAGAATGCCGTAACTAAAAAAAAAAAAAAAAAGAAAAATACAAAGCAAGGACTTAGGGAATTAAGGGGTATCCAAAAATAAGGTTGTGAATGATAAATTAAACTAAGTTCAACTTGCTGCAACAATGCTTTGGACAGAAGTGGAGAAACTAAACTAAGCTACACTAATTGATCTGGACTTGCTCCGGTATAGGCGTTGAAGCCTGAAGATCTTTGTTCTATGATGTTTTTATATACTTAAAGAAGTGGTGGCCTTGCATATGGTCCATTGTCTTTTGGAATTAATGTTTCGATCAATTAACAAACCTTGGCTTGTCGTTCTTCTATGATATTGAGATGAGACCAATCAATTATGACATTTCCATGTGTGATTATGTTTATGTTTTTAGATGTCTTTCTCTTCTTGGTGCATTGTTTAAAGGTTTATAGCTGCATGTGGTCAATCAAATCCGACCATATGTCACTGGGCATCACCACCTTCGTATTGCGCTGAGTTATGTATACTTTGTGAGTGATCTGTGCATATGTAACTTATGCATTCTTATCATGTGTCTAGGTATCCAGGTCGTGCGTATGTCTTTAAGTATTCCAACAATTTTAGTGTGCCAAACATCTATTGTAGAGGTGTATTTGGTATACTTACAATATCTCTATTACATGTCATGTACATTTTTCTGGCATTCATACTACTGTGATGACACTTGGCAACATTTTACTTCATTCCATGAATGCCCTTTCTGGCATCATATGAGTGTGCGGACACATGATAACATTTTACTCGCATGATCTAGCTGTGATAGTTCGGGTGTAAAAATAATCTAAAAAAAAAAGAAAGTCTAAAAATTGGATTGTTATGATGTTTCAATACGAAGGATTTGGAACTGGTCCATGCACCTCATTCGCAGCTCAAAATTCCGAGTTTGTTGCCACCCACTGGGGCTACATGCTGAAATGGCCCAGTGATTTGAACCAAAAAAAAAAAAAAAAAAAAAAAAAAAAAAAACCATCCATTGTCTATTAACTACTATATCTCATATTCATGCTTCGGTCAGGATACTATCCTTCGGTTGAATGCTAGCCATCGAAAATTTTCTTACAGTTTTTTGAAATCGTCTATAGATAGTGCTTGTCAACATAAAGTCCATAACATGGACGGTTCCGATCATCGGACCACCTAAGCATGTGGGCCCCAGTGCGAGGCGACAGACGCTGCGGTTGATGGTCGCGCGAGGGACCGGAATCCTACACAAACACCTGTTTTCCACAACGTGTAAAACACACAAGCTTATGGGGTCCACCATTCTGTGTATTTAAAACCACTCCGTCCATCAGATTCTACCCTCGATTCTCGTACTGAGGAAAAAAAATATGTGGGATCCACAACTAAGGTAAGCCACAAAACAGTGAACAATTGAGATGGGATGACAACCGTAGGTTTGTATGTGGGCCTACCACGGTGTGTATCTTTCATCGAACCCGTTAATCAGGTGTAACACAGTAGGATGAAGTGAAATTACAAAAATAAGCCTGATTCAAATATCAGGAGTGCCACACTGCGTGAGCTTAGGAGGTTTTAGAAGAAGTTTTAAATTTTTTCCATTGATATGGCCCATCAGAGTTTCATATATGGATGATCTTCTGTATATAAATTTCAAGTAATGGACGGAGTGGATTTACATACAAAACATGGTGGACTCCACAGAGCTTGAGTGATTTACGGAGTTGCATAAAACAGCGTGTTGTGGACGATTAATCATATGACGCTGGACCCCAGGATATGCGGAGTATCCTTGGGCTTTCAGTTTGTACAAGTAGAGCTCATGGTTCAATGATCCAGACCATTGAACCCAAGGCTCCCACGGTGAATGTTACATGTACGAAACGATTACCTTGATGGATGACCAAATCCTTCGATAGTTGACTTGAAAATGGACGGTTCATAAAAGAAACACAGCTATTATCCATATTCGGCAGAAACGACCAAAGATTGGACGGGCAGGATTTTTCATTATTGGATATTTTCCGTCATGGTTCATGCATGGTGGTGCACATCATATCAAGGGTTTGGGTAATTGAACAGTCGTCCCTACCTGAAGAAAACCTTTATATACCCATGGTTTGGGGATTTACGGCCTGTTTGGATTTGAAAAAAGTGGGAAAGGAAATTATACTTCCTGAGAAACCTTATTTCCATATAGTGTAGGAAAGGAAATTCTATTTCTTACTTTGTTTATCAATTATATTTTCTTGAGAAAATTGTTGTCTATTTTCAAATAAATCATAGGTTTGGCGAAACAAAAATTTCTTAAGAATTTTTTTTTTTTTTTTTTTTTTTGAAACTTTAAGTCTCAAGGTACTTAGAATGCAATGCCAACCCCATTTTAAGGTACTTGATCAACGACTTAAATGAGATATTGGCATCCACATACGAACCTTTGTTAATCTTGTCCACACAATTTCTTGTGGACATGCTCATTTAAGTTATGAATCAGACTATTGTTTGTCCCAATGCGTGACACTGAAGCTAACCTAATGAAAGTTAGCTAGGCCCTTTATTTTGGTGAGCGCATTATGTGCATTCTTGTTCTTACTCAAGACGATGAAGCCCTTAGCATGGGGCCCACCTTATTATATGTATTCTGTATGCACTGCCGTCCATCCATTTGACCATATTATTTTTGGGCATGAGTGAAAAAATGAAACAGTTCCAGATATCAGGTGGACCATACCATAAGAAGCAGTGGTGAATGACCATTAAAAACTTCTTATGGGCTGGAATAGTTTTGGATCAAGCTAATATTTATTTTTTTCCTTTCATCTAAGTTTGTTTGACCTTATCCACAGGTTGGATGGAAAATAAACATTACATGGGCCGGATTTTAATGATATGACATTCAATCACCATTGTTTCTTTATAGTATGGTCTGCCTGAGATTTGGATATGCTTCATTTTTTGGTTTGCGCATTAAAATAATCTAAACAACCAGATGAATTGCATGGCTATAGGATACATACATCAAGGTGGGCCATGGTAAGGGCTGCACTGTCTTGGGTAACTCTTGTAAGCACCTAATCCACTCGAGAAAAAACAGGCGGGGATTGGGTGCTACCCACCGAAACCTAGCAAGATGGACGGTCCTGTTAAGTGTTCCGTGGGGCCACTGTGATGTATGTATTTTATCCATTCAATCCATCCATTTTGAAAAATCATTTTAGGTGATGATTCAAAAAATGAGGCAGATCGAATTCTCATCTGAACCACTAGTGGGATTGAATGCCTACTGCTAAAAACCTCTTTGGGCCAGCAAAAGTTTTAGATCAAGCTAATATTTATATTTTACCTTCATCCAGGTCTATGTGACCTTGTGAATAGATTGGATGGGAAATAAACATCACGGTGGACCTAGGAAGGCTTCAATGGTAAGGGCTATTGTCACCATTGCTTCCTGTAGTGTGGTCCACTCAAGCCTTCAATATGCCTCCTTTTTGGACTCATGTTTTAAAATGATCTTTCGAAATAGACAGATAGCTTGATAAAACAAAAATATCACGGTAGGCTCCATAGAGCCCTGATAGGACCGTTGGTCCCTAACTAAGTTTTGTGAGAGTTGTACCCAATTCGCGCCCCGAGAAAATGTGGGAAAGGAAACTTGATTTCTCATGGGTGTAGGTAAAAAAATATAAGTACTATTTTAGAGGAAAATTAACTGCATTGGAAATTAAATTTCCTTTCTTTTTTTGTCATTTTGATGTTTACAAACAGAAGAAAGGTGGTTTCTCAAGAAACCCTATTTCTTTTCTCACCTGGCCCTTATTGAAATCCTCATGCTTGAAAGTTAAAATAGAAATAAATTATAAGTGATAGTTCACCATTTGGTTGAAATCCTCAATTTCTCTATTTTTTTTTTCATGGTATCAGATAGTTGATAAGATTCCTGTAAGACTGCTATTAAGTAGGCCATACATGATTATCGATTTTGATTTGACCATTGGACTATTTAGCCTGAGTGATCTGATGGGCCCCACTACATTTTTTTATCATTTACAAATAAGTTCGGAGTAGAACGCTTGAATCATGGTCACCATACATGGTTATTCAGATGGATATAGAAACTATGTTGTGGAGACTCTAGAGGAAAGAAGTGTGATGGTTGAGCTTCTATGACCTTCTTTTCTACGAAGAAATATTGAATTCCTTTGTCAATATAGATAAAAAAAATCCTAGTTTCTATTGAGAGATTTTTTTTTTAATGGTGTAGGGTGCGAAAAATCAAGCATTGTTTCTCGACAACATCATAGCATCGAGAATATCTTTCCACACAAGTACACATTTAAGATTTCATATTGCAATTCCTATCATTGATGCATAGATGATTTGTTTATTCTGCCTAATAGGCTGCGAGTCATCCACCCTAATGAGACATATGAGTGATGTAGTTTAGACTAAGTACCGGCCCTCTGTAGAACATAGTGTGAAGATCACACTAAGTAGACAATCTTAACCCTATGATTGCTTCCATTGAATTTAGGCCCCCATAGATTTTATTTTAGACCGTCCATTTGACAGCAAAAAACCTACATGGAAGGAATCAACCAAGCACATTGATTTTCAAGCCAAGCTCCACCCACGGTCTCTACTTACTACTCAATGGGGTCTCTACTTACTACTCAATGGTAGACTCATAAGAGTTTCAACACAGAGGTCATGGGTTTGAGTACCCATTGTGGGGTGTGGGTGTGGAGGGGTGAACATAGAAGAAAAAGAAAGAAACAAAAAAAAAAAAACACGCTAAGCTCCACCCAACATACCGAACAATTTGGACACTCCAAACACCATCCATATATGCCATTGTCAAAAAGAGAATCGAAAAAAAAAAAAAAAAAACGAGAACCGGACACCTACAGGCAATGGTACCACAACTTATGGCACCATACCATCTATTTTTTTGTCAATATGACAATTACTCAGGAAATCAGTACCACTAAAACTATACACCCCACCATGAAGATCATTCATCTCAAGAAATAAATTGATCCTCCGACTTGTAGCAGAGGCAATGAGCTAGGCCTGGGCCAGCCTAAGGTTGGCCCTGGCCCTAGTCCGGCTCAGGTCCTAATAAGGCTAAAGAGGCCCACACAGTGGGGCTTGTAGAGTGGATTGCCTATGACCCCGGGCACGTCCTGGGGTTGTGTGGGGCTCATAGGGAGTCCCATGGCAAATTTACTCTGTACATCTATTTCGAAAGACCACGATAGGACAGGATTCTAAAAGTCAGGCAGATCCAAAACTCATGTGGCCATACCACATGAAACAGTGGGGATTGAAAGCATGGGGTTGACAGAAGGTTTTGTATCAGGAAGGTATTTGCTTCTACAGTTTATCTGAGTGGCAATAACCCTATGAATGGTTAATTTGGATGGCATATAAACATCATGGTCAACTTTAGGAAAATGTTTCAATGGTTGACGTTTCTGTTCCAACTATTTTGCTAGTGTGGCCCACCTGAGTTTTGGATCTGCTTGATTTTTAGGATCTGTCCTATTGTGCTCTTTCAAAGCAGAGGGATGAAGTGGTATATCTCTCTGTGCCCGGTCACGAGCAATCCACTTTCTATAGACTCATGACGCTAGCTTAACGACTATGGCAGCAGCGTCTTGAACCTCATCCCAATCAGTCTCCTCCCGTGGTATGCCCAATTCTCTAGATCAGTCATTTCCAATTTGATCTAAAATGGGAAGGTTCTAATAGCATAAAGAGACCACACCCATGGCCCTTTCCCTAAAGTGCCAGGTCAAGCTAGGAGTCTCAAAGATAAGGACACAATCAGGTTTGTTTAGGGTTGGTTCAGTAAGTTAAAGATAAGTTACACATATATTTTGAGATCGTCTTATAAATTAATTATCATACTCTTCCAAACTACTAATTTTTATTTTCATTTTTTTATTTTTAAATCATACACAGGTATCAATGCTCTTCCAAACTACTAATTTCTTTTATTTATAATTTTTTTAAATCATACACTGGTATAAAATACTATCATTTATATATCTTGCAATCATATACCGAACCGAATTATTGTCAGTATCCATGAATTTAAATGAGTGCATCAATGTAACTGCTCATCAACTATCCCACTTTACTAAAGTATTAAAATTCTTTGTATTACCATGTACACTAAGAATGCAATAAATATACTCTTAGGGTCCTTATCCTTGCCTCAGTGGACTCCCAGGAGTTTCAACTCGTGGTTTGGGTTCAAGTACCCATTGGCGGTGAAATCTATGTGAGTGCGGTCTGGGTGTGTGTGTGGGTGGGTGTCGGGTGCGTGTTAAAAAAAAAAAGAAGAAAAAAAGAAAAGAAAAAGAGTATCTCACTCTTAAATTACATTACTAATACTGTGTACAATGTAGTATACACAAGGGCAATGGGCCGGGCTATTCATCCCTGGCCCTAGCCGTGGCCCAGCTTGTAGGTTAGTTCTCTTCCAAAAATAACAGAGCACCTCAATCAACGGGCGGTTTCAATTTCTCAAGAGAGGATAAGCTTCCGAGTAATTGCCGATTAAACCCCTCATGCACTGTGCATTGCAGACAAGATACTTACCCAAAGCTAAAAACTAGTAAAATCGTCAAAGCTCAAATACCCACCTTTCAATAAAACTAGTAAAGTCGTCAAAACTCAAACACACCTACCTTCTCAGACATACTTCCAAGGGCAGCAATGAGACTTTTTCAGCTTAGACTCTTCTCTCCCTCTTAGATTCTCTACCATATATAGCTTCCAAAATCCTCTCCAACTTAGATACATATGTACTTCCTTTCCTCCTTTCACAACACCCAATATCCCTTGGTCCAGTTGATTGCACCCCAATGGATCACACCATGTATTGGATCTGGCCAAAAAGGAAATTGAGTGGTGGATCTCATGTCCAAGCTCCCTCCAACAATGAATCTTGGGAAGAACAGGCCTTTGCAGAAGACTCCGCAGCTGGTGCTTTGGGAGGTTGTATATGGCCTCCAAGGTCTTATTCATGTAGCTTTTGTGGAAGGGAGTTTAGATCAGCTCAAGCCCTAGGTGGGCACATGAATGTTCATAGGAGGGATAAAGCTAGGCTCAAACAATCTCCAAACACCCATCATGTCCCTTGCACCACATACCCAGCTCATGTATGCACCATGGCATACAACCCTAACCCTAACCCTAATGGTGCTGGGGAACCTCTCTCTCCTTGTAGGATTTCAGCCACATCAAACACTCAAGAGAATTATAGTGACCAGACCTTCTCACCCCTTCCAGGCGCTTTCAGTTCGAGATCTTGGTGTCTTGGGCTTGAAGCCTGGAAGAGAGAATTCGAGGATGGAGGAGATTGGGTGTAGGGCACAGACGGCAAGCATGGATTCGGCCATTAAGTCATCAGATTTGGTTGTGCCGCGGAGTCTAGAAATGGATGATGAGGAAGCAGCAATTGGTTCTAAACGACGGAAGAAAGATGAGGCGTTGCAGCTATTTGTGAAATTGGATATGGGCGAAAGACGTAGGAGTGATGAGTTGTGGCCGTTCTTCATCAAAACAAGTTTAAGTGAGAGACACCATCTTCAATCTGAGGTGATTGAGATCCGAGCTGGCCCCATGGATGACTTGGATCTTGAGCTTAGGCTCGGTGATCGGCCTAAGGTGAGGTAGAATTGTTTGATCCATGTGCTTGAATGAACATATTACATGTATTTTTATTTCTTTTTGTTCTTCCTTTTTTATCTTAGATCCCAGGCAAAAGCCTCTTCCCTTTGAGAAAGATGGCTTCTTTTTCTTTCTTGTGTTCTCTTTGATTTGGAGTTTGTAACAATAACAATATCAACTATCATATATAATAGAAATGGAAATATTAACTTATATGAATAGAAGAAATTATGGCAGTATCAATTTGTATAATTCATTTAATTACTTCTTAAAATGATAGAAGCCTTTTTTTTCTTCAATGTTTGATATCTGTTGCCATCCAATTATCAAACATTAAAATATGGAGGCAGATGAAATCCATGCCCTTAGATATGTAAAATGATGAAATTTATCAAAATAATTTGTGCTTGCATATAAAAAACTAGTTATCTGAATCTAAGATTAGGGTCTTCTAAGATGAACTAGATCAGACTAGTTGATAGTACTCTATGATTCAAAGCATGTTGATGGCCATGTCCTTGGATTGCAAGATCCGGTCAGTGGAATGCAAGTTGAAGAGTTCATCTTCGGCAGTGAGGATCGTCTGTACGTTTTCAATCTATAAGGGTGAATTGTATCTTTTTTTATTTTTTTATTTTTTTTTTATCCTTTTCCTTCATTTTGATATAGTGAAGTGAAATGTATCAAAAGAGGAAATGTCCTAAAGAACGATGGCGAGCCAAAACTCAAACTGCAAGAGCCAAAATCCGAAAACCTAAGGTCAACGGGGAATCATACGCTGGAGAAGGAAATAGGGTAGCAGACTTCTAGAGAGCATAATTGTAAATCTCAAGGGCTTAGTAGTTTCAATAAAGATTATGTCTTTATCTTCAGGTTCGATGACAGGTAAGTCAAAATCGTTAATACCTAATCAATACTTTTGCAAGCACTGATACGTAATTATCAGTTCGTCAAGCCCAAAGATTCTTGTGTCCGCTTTTATTTGTTCCTGTCTTCCATCAGAGAGAGAGAGAGAGAGAGAGAGAGGAGTGGATGGGCGATAATAAACATGGTTTTGAGGTGTGTGAGAGAGAATAATGGATGGGCGATAATAAACATGGTTTTAAGATGGGTGAGAGAGAATATTAGATGGTGATGGGAAACGTGGTTTTAAGATGCATGGGTGGGAGAGAATATTAGATGGTGATGGGAAACATGGTTTGTGTGTGTGTGTGTGTGTGTGTGTGTGTGTGTGTTCATAAACATGGTTTGATGTGCGTGTGTGCGTGCGTGTGCGTGCGTGTGCGTTCATAGACATGGTTTGAGAATGGATGTGTGTGCGTGCGTGTGTGTGTGTGTGTGAGAGAGAGAGAGAGAGAGAACAGAACGAGAGAGAGAGAGAGAGAGAGAGAGAGAGAGAGAGAGTGAACTTGCATGGAGTGCAGTGCATTTCCTTTCCAACTATGTGTCTGACTGACATTCTAGCAGTAGAACTAAACCAACGCATGTGACTTTGAAAGGACACGATCAAAAACACCAAAACATGGATTCCCTTTTCTCTTGTTACTTTAACATATATGACCAGATCTGCTACAGTCATCCGATTCAACAACAGTATCTTTCTATAAATCCATCCGCTTGTGTTCTCCTTCCTCTTTTCTCCCCCCTTCATAAACCTCCAAAACAACTACCAACTACATGGAATCATTTCATTTTAGTATTAACTCCAAAATTGATATTTAACGCACAAGGGAATATTATTGCAACACGGCCGTCAGTATTTTTTATACAACAAAATTTGGGTATTCTATTGGAGCATGACCATCCATGTGCATGCACATAACGATTTCATATCTGACATATATCAACATCGATCTAATCCGTCGAAGTTGTAGGGCCATCCTTAGATAGGTTATGGCCTAAAAATGAGATTGAGTAATCAATTGGAGACCAGTCCATGCTGATGCACACAGCTATTTCACACCTGGCATATATCTACATTGATCTAATCCGTCCAATTTGTATGGCACTCCTTAGATAAGTTATGGCCCAAAAATCAGATTGGTTGAACCATCTTATTTTCTTATTGATGGACATTCCTTTGTTTAATTTGGACCTATTGGATGGTTCCAATCATCTATTTGATATATTCTTTTTGGGTTATGACACATCTGTAGCGATCTTACTATTTGTCGCGTTTGAATTTGATACATGCATGCCACGTGTACAACAGCTATATGCATGAGTATAGGCTTCATACACTTCCAGCTGATCCAATAACTCCCGGTTTTAATATGGTCAGTTTTTGTTTCTTCTACTGTAAGCATTATCCGTCGATAAACCCTAGATGCCTAGAGATATCTAAAAAAACCCAACTGGTCATCTGCTTTCAAAACCCTAAAAAAGCCCTAACAACAGCCCTAGTTATAGCTGCCATAGCGGAAGGTTCAGTTGCTTGAAACATGCAGGATATAAGGCGATCTTTCAGTGTATTTCTTCGCAAGTAGAATCCATGTAATATCGTTTTTTTGACTTTATGGTTTGCAGGGGAAAAAAAAAATTCTTGGATTGCGAGGAATTATACCGTACTCCAGTATAGTACAGCTCGGTCATAACCATGCAAACATTTACCATACACATGGCATACATGAGTGTCGAATCAGCCTGTACTAGTGGACCCCACAGAGTTTTTGGGCACATGATCCTAGGCTTTTGGTGGGGGGCCATCAAATGGAAGGTTGTAAGGAAATATAATGGCCACATGCAAAATTGAACGGTTTGGATCGTCCAATCGGCGAGACATTAAGTGGGGCTTCCACTGGTACAATATTGATCGATGTACATGTACACCACATGGATGGCCAACATGTGCACACGTGTGATCCACATTGCACCGTACACTTGCACAGAGAATATGGTGTAATTCATCTGATGAAAGAATTTAATAGATGCCCCACAAATGGCGTTACCATTAAAGGAGTGGAACTGCAGATGGGTTTAATGATTTGGGGTTTTCTCAGGAGGATTTTAAAAGGTGGGAGGGCTCTAGATTGATGAAAGGCATGTGATAAATGGGGAAGAGAGAGTGAAAGGTGGGAGGGTCTTGATTGGTGTAAGGCAAGTGCTAAATGGGGAAGAGAGATGGCCATGTAATGGGTTGAATGAAGTTCCATATTATGTGTAGAGGGCTTTAAAGCGCATTGGTTGTCATTGTCTTGCATTGGGTTGTTGTTACTAGAAACCTAGTTCAGTTGGGTCGACTCAAAAACTCAGGTGAGTTTCTCGTCCTCTGGTTTTTTGGTATTATATTAAATATTTATAGGTATATAAATAATATAGAGAAATGCTCAAACACGACTTGTTGAAAGTGGAAGTTTTTGGGTGGTTGTTCATTATTTTTTTATGGTGTGGCCCAACTAATAATTGGATTGACCTAATTTTTTGGGCATTCCATTTTCATAGTGGGACTATCCTTGCTAGATAGGTTGGATGTTAGATGTACCTCACACATAACTAATTGGATGAACAACTAGTTGGGTGTGTACATTTCTCAATAATATATAAATAATGCTGAGTTGTGCCAAGTAGAGTTGGGATTTCTCGAATTTTGACCGAGTCATGACCAGATTGAGTTTTCTCATCACGGTGAAATCTGGTTGAGTCGAGACTACTTGGGCAAGTCAATTCAAGTTTTTTTTTTTATGTTTTTAAGATATGAGTTGTTGGTATACCGGGTTGAGGGCTTGATAGAGAAATGCTAATTGCACTCGTTCGAGTTGACACTGTACTCACATTTGGAAATATCACAAGTGTGCATGATGGACTCGTTTATCAGGTGGGCCACTTACATAGAATTTGAACTATCAATTTTTCTTGACCGTTTATTCATTTTGTACAGATGTTTTCTCACATGATGATCATGAAGGCATTGCTTTTTTTTTTTTTTCTTTTTTTTTTAGTGTGGAATCTACATTGTTGGAGTGGGCTCTGATCTTTCACTTGTGTGGTTCGTGTCTACGTGTGAGTCGAGTGCACTCGAGTAAGTGTAATTAGTAGGGCACGGTTGCAAGTGTAAACAGCTAGGTAGAGCTGAGGGAGTGGCAGTGGCCTAAGACAAACGAGCACATGGGCAGCCCATGTCGTTTCTCTATCAAAGCTATAGAATTCAGCAATGGAATGAGGACTTATTCTTGCTGGCGTGGCTTCCTTTGTTTAGGGCGTTTTGGAGGCCGTGATGATATTAAATAAATGCATTTGTAAGAGGAAGGTACTCCTCGGACTTCGGAATTGAAATCATAGTCCAGCAGGTCAGTGATGTAGGCCCACTTGGATGCAGGCCCGTCTGCCCCTTTAACAGTTCTGATCATCCATAAGATTGACAGCCCTACTTTGATTGCTTTCGCTGCGGGGGTCCTAACCCCAGCATGAGGCAATTGGGACTGCCTTTTAGGCCTATGAGATGGGCTTGGGCTTAGATATAAAAGCCCAAGAAATTTTGGGCCCTGCTTGGGCTAGCCACACCTACCTGATCGATCTAGCGCGTCCCATCATCTCTGATATATATTATTTATGTAGGTATAACATGTTATATATGTATGTAATAACTATGGGCTGATATGTGAGGTCTAAAGTGAAGGTGAGATAGATGCGTAGAGCGCGTTGCAAGTGGTCGCCTGAATATCAAAATGAGATTTTGGCCTTTTGGGTCATGTATGTACGTAGTAGTGGTTTAAGATGTATTCTTGAATTAGAATATAAACTTTTTTTTTAATTATTTGAATAATTTGAGATTTCTATTTGAGTTTTTAATATTTACTTTTTCTTTTACACATTTGGCATATACAAGTGGTTATTGGCTGGTCTGGGTTGGTCATTAGCATTTAAACTATCACATGGAGCTAGACATTGGCAGCGGTTTTTTTTTTTCTTTAATGGCCCAGACTTTATGCTAGCTAGCCTTGAAGATTTTGCGTTGGGATTGGATAGATGAACCCGGCGTAGCTCGCCCGTTGACAGCCCTACTTGGGCCTGTAGTTATAAAGATGCGGGCTAAGTTCATGAAAATCAAAATCACAACAATCATGATGCAGCCTAAGGTCACCTTGGGTCCAACCCCAACCCCAACCCCAACCCAAGTCTCTCTCTCTCTCTCTCTCTCTCTCTCTCTCTCTCTCTCTCCTTCCTAACAGTTCATACACACTCTCCCTCTCCCTCCTTTTATTGGTTAAATCCATCCATAAATAAAGCTTATAAAAGAAGAAAAGACGAAAAGTCTGTATTCCTCTTTTCTTTCTGTGAGGTCTTTGGATCCTCTTTGAAAATGAGTGAATTCTCTGTTGTATTCGGGTGGGTGAGCCCTCAAAACATTTATTGTATGTTGCTATCTCTATTTTCATTCAACCATCATTTTTTTCTTCTTCTTCTTTTCACTGTGCTACTTGCTTGAGTTTTTTTTTTTTTTTTTTACTTGTTGGATGAACAAGCAATTGGTATCAAACTAAGTCAATCTTCATAGTGTGAGGAAGTGGTCAGTCCCACGTATGGCTGCATTTGAAGATGTTCATAGACGCGCCAAATTTGAGGAATTGATTAGACAAGCCAACAACCATCTTTAACATATGATGGAGGAGGATTTGCATAGAGTCCCTGTTCAAAGCCCCATGAATAATCCAATGGAACTTCCTAGATGCACAGATCACCCATTCGATGCTCCTGGTATGTTTGATGAAGAAGTTCACTCTGATTCTTCAAGTTTTACTAGAGTTCCGTCTTGAAAAAATGTTCCTGACTTGGTGATGGAGCGACTTACACATGCTCTAAAACATGTTGAAAAGAACACACGTATGGATGTCCCTGACTCTAAAGGTAAATTCAACCTCAAATCTTATTGTGATTGGGCTTTATTCTTTATTTAATTTTTCAGCGGATGCAATTATTAGAAGAGAGAAAAGTTAAATTTCGTATAACAAAATTCAAAGTTCACACCTTAATTTGATGGAGATAATATCAAATAAGTCATAAGTGAAGAGAGAATCTACAAATTAACACTTTGTAGTTCCTTCTGCTCGATTATTCCAAACCTTTATACTAAAGGTTTTATCATCTTCGACAAAGGAGTGATCAAAGTGTGTCTGAATACATCAAAGTTTTCTTTTAATTATTTATAAATATTTAAGCTAAAAATTCATGCTCAATGGTAGCTAGATAATTGAGTAGGTTAAAATTATCTATTCACGATGAGATAGTTTATACTATTCAAGTAGTCCAGAAGAAGTCTACCAAATGGTCTTTAAGGTAGAAAACAAATAAAGTAGAGCCTCTTTCATGCCATTTGAGAAAACTTCTAATGTTAAATTTTTTCAAGATAGAAAGGTTGCTACGTGGTTTAATGAATGGCTCAATTCATGAGATGGGGTGGGAACAAAAGAACACATGGCTACCTCACGAGAGAGACACCATAATAGCCTAATTAAACAGATGTTTTTGATGTAGATAGAAATGATATTTAGTTAATGAATGTCCTCAAAATAAAGTTAGTCGGAGATTGAATATGAAAATAATGATGGGGTTGTCTATGATTTTGAAGATGACAATGAGATCAGTATGGAGATATATGAGCCCAATAGTGGTGTTGAAAGTCTTATGATAAACCTGAGTCATAACCACCCCTAACAGCTAAGAAAATGATGATTAACTATGAATCAACATTTTTTTTGTGTGACATATCAGTGAGTATTATGGTGAGCTTTTGTTGGATGCCTTACTTATAGATGTTTGTCACATATTATTTGGATGACCATGATATGATCGAGATGTTGGTCATGACTCCTTTAAAGAAAATCCCTCATCAAACCCTAAAGAGCAATATGTTAATTTTTTTGTCCTTAAGATAGTTTGAAGACATAAAGAGAAAAGAACCCTAGTATGCCCTTGCCCAAGGTATCCCTAAAGAAGACATGTGAACTCGACATGCATGGTGAAACTCTTAGAAGAGTTTTCTTATGTTACACCTAGAGAGCTTTTAGATGATTATTGCCCATGCATGACATCCAACATTGAATCAATTTGGTGTCAGATGCCACGTTACCGTACTTACCCTACGGTCGCATGAATTCTACGTAGCTTGTCAAAATCTATAGGCAAGTGGAAGAGTTGTTAAATAAAGATCTTATTTAAGAAACCATGTTTAGTGCCTACCGTCCTTTTTTTAAAAAAAATTTGGAAAAGGGAAATCTTATTGAACAGGAAAAAGGATGTACAACCTTTTAGGTGCGGTCCCACAAAAAGCCTGGGAGCCCACCTGTCGTGAAACCCAAAACATCACCAACAAACTAGCTACAAACAGAGAGAACAGCATGACAAAGCCACCCAAGAAGCAGAGAAGGGAGGAAAAGAAGGCACCATCTCAGCCCTCCTTACTCCTAAAAAGGATGAAACTTGAAGAATGTGTGGTAACGGTCGAGCCATCAATAAAATATTGTTTCTTAATTCTCCAACTTGATAACATGTTGAATGTGTTACATGATGCGTTTTTTACAAAAATTGACCTTAGAAGTGTATACAATCAAATTTGAATTCTACCAGGTGATGAGGGGATTGAAAACCGCTTTTAAAACATGAGATTACTTTTATGATGACTTGTCATGCCATTTGTATTACCAAATGCTCCATGTACCTTCAAGAACTTATAAATCAAGTTTTGAGGCTTTTTATTGAAAAATTTGTAGTTGTTTATTTTGATGATATTCTAATAAAGAGCATATTAAAACTAAGTATAGATGACCCATGCTTCTTATTAAGTAATTTCAACCCAACATAGTTGGCCCAACCTAACTATGCATGTTTTATGTCTTATAAATATGTGATCCCAATCCTTGGTTAGGCAACTGATTCATCTCGGATGAACATGATGTTGGTTTCATTTCTCTAAAATGTTTATTTCTTTTTACATGTGTGACTCACTTGATCAATAGATAAATTAGGAACATTCAAGTGGGAAATATGGATTTTATCATTTTTTTTGGGCTGAGCCTAGGCCCAACTAATTTTTGGGCTTGCACTTGCTATGCTAGGTCCATGCTTGGTTAGGCTCAAGTCGTTGGTCTTTGGTGTTGAATTTGTCACCTGTCTTATGGACATGAATTTCCTGTAACTCGGGGTTACGGAATACCCTACAACCCTAATCTCTGTGGGGCTATATATTGTGATGTCTGTGTTATGTCCACTTTCTCCATCCATTTCTCCAGCTCATTTTAGGATATGAGCTCTAAACTGAAGCAAATCTAAAACTCAAGTGGGCCATATCACACAGTGGGATGGAAATGCGCACCATTGAAACTTTCTTGGGGTCAACCGTGATATTGATATACCATTCAACTCATTAATTTATAAGGTGATGTTGGAGAGCCTTCAAACTGTGCACAGGTTGTGTGCTCAGACCGGTCAGGCAACCAGTTTGGCCGTTTGGCCCAGATGCATAGGAGGTTGCTGGACTGCTTTCTCTCACTCTAGGCCTGTCGGGCGACAGGTTTGCAGGGAGCTTAGACCGGTTGGGCAACAGGCCTGCAAGGGACTTAGACCGGTTGGGTGATAGGTCTAAGGTGAGGCAGATGTGCGATTTCTGTGTGATTTTCCTTTGGACTGTTTTGCGCCAAGTGCGACTGGTCGCAATGGTGGTGTTGTGCATGGTTACGCAGTTTTTCATAACATGTTTTTAATTCCGGGTTGCTTGCTATATATATGGCATGAATTTTGGATTAGGAGTAATCATAAGGTGTCTAAGGTTTCCTAATTGCATTAGTAAGAGGGGAGAGTGATTTGAGAGAAAGAGAGCTTGGGTTTTCTCTGGGTTTTCCTTGCTTGTGGGCTGTCAATCTCCGTAATCTTTTGGAATCATAGTGGATTGCATTGTGTCATGGTTTTTTACCCGTTGAGGGGTTTTTCCACGTAAAATCGGATTATCTCTTGTGGTTGAATGCTTGTGTGGTTTTGATTGCATTGTGTTTCTCGTTTGATCTAATATTCTGTTGTGTGTTGTTTGGCTTCCGCTGCCGGCATCCCTATTCCCAATAGGTGATTCCTATCAAGATGAAGAGAAAAAAGAAGTATCAACCTAATTGAAAACTTTTATGGCCACAGATATGCTTTCAAAGGGGCCTTCAATCTTATTGTTCCTTATGGTGTAGCTCACTTGAGTTATAGATTTGTGTGATTTTTTAGACCACATCCTAACATGAGCTAGTGCAACCAACCATGGTGTGCCCTATAGAGATTGGTGGAACAATTCTAACTTTTGATTAGGGGACATCTATTGAACAGGAGATCATATTTTTCATTTTAACCATCTAATAAATGTCCACCAATCTAATATTGGGATAATCGCATGATGTTAACCACCTTTGAATTTTTAACAATTGGAGAAGAATGCCTTCACCATCTCAACCCGTTGCAAGATTTGATTCTGGTTCGAGGAAAGAACCAAAGAAGGGTCCTTTAAGCTTCTTTGTGAGGACTATTCCTTTTGATTTTAGTCCCAATGACCTGGTTCAAGTTTCTCGATAAGGTGTAATTCATGTAAAACCCTCAGAGGGTGTTTGGATCGTAAGTTACTTTAGATAAGCTACTTACGCTACAAGAAGCCTATCTTGGTTCCTACTTATTCGGAGATAGGTATGCTTGGTAAACAACATTCTTACCAACAAAGAAGTAGAAAAGTATGATTGGTTTCCAACATCACAAGTACTTATCCCTCAAGTATGTTTGGCCCCCACATCCACCATCCATCACTGATGGGGTTTTCCTCCTCAGGAGTTGAGGGAAGATTGTGTAGAAATACGGTTTGTCGACCGATTACCCGACTAGTCGAATTTAGGCTCTAAGGAGCTCTACACGCTGGACCAAATATGGTCTGTCCAGACCAGTCGCGGACTGGTTTTAGGCCATCATTGACCGGTCGACCGACCGATCACATATTGGGTTTTCCCTCATGTTTCTCGTTGGATAGTTTTGGGTCATTCTTGACCGGGTCGACCACCTTGGCCGACTGGTCGACGGCTCACGCAGACTGCGATACACAATTTCCTATTTTGGCTTTATCTCTTGCATGATGCTATATATTAGCTTCCAATTCAAGATTAGGGTATTCCAATAAGTGTTCTACATGTCCAAGGTAAGAGAGAGAAAAAAAATAAGAAGAGAGAGAGAGAGAGAGAGAGAGAGAGAGGAAGCTTGTAGAGAATGGATTTTTGCTTGTGAAGATTGATCTACAGTGTAAATGACATCTCAGGTTCTTCTACGTCCTCAGATTTGGTGAAATCTCTTATTTTCTAGTTCCTTTTGATTGTTATCCATCCATGTGTGGGTGAAGAATATTGGATCCAAGATAGCTGTGCTTGTGATCACTGTGTAAACGTTACTTTATATAGTGGATTGTTGACTTGGACGAGGTCGAGGGTTTTCACATAAAAATCTCTTATGTTTGTGTGGTTGATAATTTGATTTATTTATTGCATTATCATATCACGTAATTCACGTAGTTGGGGTGAGAGATCCTGAAGTTTAGCGTAACATTCCCAACAAAAGTGGTATCAAAGCATCCAGGTTGTGTAAACGGGCAGTGGGATCAGTGTGAATTATAGAAAGTGGCTCATCTAGGATGATCAGCCTTAATGGGTCTAACTAACCCATCTAGAAGGCGAAGATAGAGGACCTATTGTATTATAAAGACTTGTATGTATCGATCATACGTATTACAGCAAAGATGAAGGATATGTCAGATGATGATTGGAAGAAGTTAGACTGGAAAGCGGTGTGGTTCATCAGATAGTGGTTGGATGATATGATTTTCCACCACGTGTCTACTGTAGACTTCAGCCGCTAGTCTATGGAAGAAGTTAGAAGGGTTGTATAAGAGGAAGACAACCAGCAACAAAATCTTCTGAATTAGAAGACTTGAAAATCTGAAGTGCAAGGAAAATGGTTTCATGGCTGAGCATATGTATGAAGTTAGCAGCATTGTGAACCAACTCTCCGATATGAAGATGGTCCTGGATGAGCTACGGGCCTTGCTATTGCTTAGCTTGTTGCTTGATAGTTGGGAGACATTGGTTGCGTCTCTAAGTAGCTTTGCGTTAAACGAAAAGGTGTCTATGGAATAAGCGACCAGTTGTCTCTTCAATGAGGAGATAAGGAAGAAGTCTCAGAATCGTCTCAGTAAGAGGTCATGGTGACACAAGAACAGGGTAGAGGAAAGAACAAGAGGGGTGGAAAAACCTGAGATAACTCTAGGTAAGTTGAGAACAAGAATAGATTTTGAGTGCTGGAATTGTGGCAAAACTACCGAAATGAATGTCACACAAAAAAGGAAGATAAGAAAGGAAAAGGGAATGAGAAGAAAGATTAAGAATTGGATTTTACTGTGGTCGTCTCAGATGGCAACGTTGTAGTTATACTCTCTATAGATCACGACGTTTGTCTTACTACTATGAGTTAGGACATTGATTGGGTGATAGACTCTGGAGCGCTATTTCACGTGACTCCACACAGGGATTTCTTCACCAGTTACAAGTCAAGCGACTTTAGCACGGTGAAGATGTGAAACTTTAAAATATCGAAGATCGTGGGTATTTCACGCGACTCCACGCAGGGATTTCTTCACCAGTTACAAGTCAGGCGACTTTAGCACGGTGAAGATGTGAAACTTTGAAATATCGAAGATCGTGGGAGTTGGTGATATTTGTGTGAAGATTGATATGGGCTGCACATTTGTACTGAAAGATGTGAGGCATATTCCTGACATTCGCCTCAACTTGATGTTGCTGGGAAGGTTGGATGATGATGGTTATGAAAGCTGGTTTGTTAGTGGATGTTGGAAGCTCATCAAGGGTTCGTTGATCGCGGCTAGAGGAAAGAAGTGTTGCACCTTGTACAAGACAAGTGTCAGCATATACAAGGGTGAGTTGAATACAACAAAAGATTCAGTGATGGACACGTGGCACAGGCAGCTTGGCCACATGAGCGAGAAAGGGCTTCAGCTATTAGCGAAAAAGCGACTCCTTCAAGAGATGACAGGGATACATCTCAAAATCTGTATTGACTGTTATTTGGGAAAGAACATAGAGTTTCTTTTGTTAAAACTGATTCTCACGTTAATAAAGTTTATGCATTAGATTTGGTTTATTTTGATGTGTGTGGTCCGATGATGACAAAATTCTTGGGTGGAGCTTTGTATTTTGTTACATTCATAGATGATACATTTATGAGGGTTTGGGCTTACGCATTAAAATCCAAGGACGAGGTCTTTGGTGTGTTTAAGATGTTTCATGCCATGGGAGAGAGAGAGAGAGAGAGAGAGAGAGAGAGAGAGAGAGGTAGACAATTGAAGTTCATCCGCACTGACAATGGAGGTAAATACATTGGGGCATTTCACGAATACTTAAGACCCTAGGTATATGACATGAACAGATGGTGCTTAAGACCCCCTAGCACAATGGTGTAGTAGAGTGAATGAATCACACTATCGTGGAGAGAATCAGATGCATGTTATCCTATGCGAAGTTGCCTAAGACGTTCTGGGGAGAAGCAATGCATACGGCGGTGTATTTGATAAACAGGTCTCCATCAGCCCTGTTGAATGGAGAAGTAGACGAGCAGATATAGATTTGACATGATGCTTCACATAGTCATCTCAGGGTGTTTGGATGCCGAGCATCCGTTCATGTATCTAGGAACGAGAGGTCCAAGCTCGATACGAAGATTAGGTAATACGTGTTCCTAAGGTATGATGACGAGAAATTGGTTGCAGATTATAGGATCAGATTGAGAAGAAGCGTGTCAGGAGCAGCGATATGGTGTTCTTTGAAGATCAATGTATAGAAGACATTGGAAAGCCAAAGAAGACCCAGCCCAGTTCAGGTGAGTTAGAAGATATGGATCTGATCACTCCTCCCGTGGTGCCTGATGACGAAGGAGTGCAGTAAGGTGCAGGGGATGAGGGTCTTCCTATAATAGATGAACCAAGGGAGCAACCCCCACTTGATCCACCTGATGATTTATAGGTGAGGACGTCATCTAGGGATAGACACCCGTTTAAGAGGTACACGTTGCATGAGTACATTATGCTTACCGATGGAGGAGAGTCAGATGACTACCCTGAGGCCTTATTCGACGTGCATAAGGAGTGGTTGAAAACTATGTAAGAGGAGATAAAATACTTGCATAAGAACTAGAGGTAGGTAACGATCAGGGCCGAGTTAGCCCTAGTTTGGTTTGGCTTGTTTTGTGCCACCTCGGTTTGTGGATCAGCCTGGTTTGGATTTCAGGCCGACCCATGTGACCTGAGTTTGGTTTGCTCCAAAAAATCTGGTTCGAGTTGGGATCGGTTTGGTCAAAAATTTCAAATCCGGTCGGGCTAAGTTGGAACAGGTGGTGGCTCTTTTTTTTTTTGTTTAAATAGAAAAAAATTTAAGAAGTTAGAAAAAATAATAAAAAATACAAAAGTATGTTATTACATAATGTTTAACATCCTCTAAAGGAGGAGTGCAACTTCAAAATAGACATGTGAGAGCTTTTTCTAAATAAAAGTACATTAATAGAATTTTACAAGTGCAAGAAATAGTGTGCATTCATGTATATGTATTATGTATTATCCATGTCATCATGTATATGTATTATCCACTCCGTCCATCCATGTTTTTACATATAATTTTAGGACATGATCCTAACATGGAATCATATCCAAAGCTCAAGTGGATTACACCGCAAGAAACAATGTGCTTACAATTTACGAGCTGAGTCAAGCCGAGCTTGGTTTAATTTTTCAAACGAGCTTGACTCTGAGGCTTAGTTTGGTTTGAACTTCTATTCGAACCAATCCAAGCCAAGCTTTTTCAAACCAATCCGAGTTGAGCTGGCTTGGTTTGTGCCTAGCTCTAATAAGAATCACACCTATGATCTGGTGAAATTGCTTATGGGCAAGAAGACTCTGAGCAACAAGTGGATATTCAGAAAGAAGGTTGAGCAGAATAATTTACAGGCGAGGTTCAAGGCCAAACTTGTTATGACGCGGTTTGGTCAGAATAAAGGAATCGACTTCGACAAGATATTCTCAACAATGGTGAAGATGACGTCCATTCGGATGTTGCTTGGGTTGGTTGCAATTATGATTTAAAGATAGAGCAATTAAACGTTAAAACTGTCTTTCCCATGGTGACCTAGAAGAAGAGATCTATATGCACTCACCAGAGGGGTTTGAGGTTAAGGGAAAGGAGCATACGATGTGTAGGCTTAGGAAGAGCTTATATGGGCTGAAGCAAGCTCTGAGGCAATGGTACAAGAATTTTGACTTGTTCATGTTAAATCATGGGTATGATAGAACGAAGTTGGACCACTGTGTGTTTACACGCAAGTTCTCAGATGGTGATTTCATAGTTCTGTTATTCTATGTTGATGACATGCTCATCATAGGAAAAACATCAAGAAGATTGACATGATGAAATATGAGTTGGGCAAGTCCTTTACGATGAAAGACTTAGGCCTAACTAGACATATCCTAGGAATGGAGATTACCCGTGATAGAAGAAACATGAAGCATTGGCTGTCACAATTTTTACTTATAAAGATTGATCCACAGTGTAGACGACATCTCAGGTTCTTCTACGTCCTCGGATATGGTGAGATCTCTTATTTTCTAGTTCATTTTGATTGTTATCCATCCGTATGTGGGTAAAGAAGATTGGATCCAAGCGAGTTATGCTTGTGATTGCTGTGTAAACATTACTTTACATTGTAGATTGTTGATCTGGACGAGGTCTCGTAATTTTTACCTCTGTTGAGGGTTTTCCAAGTAAAAATCTCATGTTTGTGTGGTGGATGATTTGATTGTGTTTATTGCATTATCATATCATGTAATTCATGTAGTTGGGGTGCTAGATTCTGAAGTTTAGTGCAACGCTCCCAACATTGGGGCCAACTTTTGATATGGATCATTCATTGTGTGGGCCACACCTTTAACATGGATCGTTCATCATGCGGTGCCCATCTTAGGAGTGGGTCATTCATCATTAGGGGCTGACCTTTAATGTGCACAGTCCATTATGTAGGGCTCACCTTTAATGTTGGTCATCCATCACATGGGGCTCACCATCAATGTAATTATCCATCTGTGAGGCCCACCTTCAATAACCACTACTCATCATATGGATCCCACTTTTAATGTGTACACCCATCATATGGGCCCCACCTCTGATGTGGGTTGTCCATTATGCAGGCCCGGGCCCACCTTGGATATGGGTCACTCATCATTACGGCCGACCTATGACGTGGACCATCTATCATGTGGGGCTTACCTTGATGTGGATCATCCATCATGTGGGTCCCACTATTATTAATTTCCCATCATGTGGAGCCCACCTTCCGTGTGGACTATCCATCATGTTGGCTCCACCTTCCACGTGGATTGCCCATCATGAGGTGCTTGCCTTGGATGCGGGGCCATTTATCATTAGGCCCCAACCTTTGATGTGGACCGTCCATCATATGGGGCTACCTTGATGTGGGTCATCCATCATGTGGGGCCAGCTTCAATGTGCATTACCCATCATGTAGACCATCCATCTTATGGCCGTACCTTTGAAGTGGGTCATCCATCAAACTCGCCCATTTTGAATGTGGAATATTTATCATTATGGGCTGACCTTTGATGCAGACCATCGATTATGTGGGCCATGTTAATATGGGTGATCCATCATTTGGGGCCCACCTTTGATCTAGATCGTCTATCTTCGACACCACCTTCAACGTAGATAGTCCATCAAGTGGGGCCTCCTTTGATACACACACACACACACACACACACACACACGAGAGAGAGAGAGAGAGAGAGAGAGAGAGAGAGAGAAGTTAAAAAGCTAACTTAAGTGAAAAAAGTAACTTATTGACTTAACACAAGTTAAAAGGTAACTTATTTGGTGGTGTCCAAATGGGCCCTTAATGTAAATTCAAGGATTAGATGGATCTCAATAAATATAAGAGGCCATTTGTACACCTGCAAATGTTAAATAGTTTATATCTTGTAATTGAATATTTACATCCGAAATAGTTTAGATAAGTAATTCATTAAGAAAACATTTATATTGTATATTAGAGTGGATTTTAAAGTTGATTATTAGGTTAAGCTTATCTCACTAAAGCTTAGGGTTGATCTTGATAGAAAACCAATCATTAGGTGAGTCATTGAAGTAGGCCTCATGAATTCAAATGCTCGTCGGAAAAGGAGCTAATACAAAGTAGAGAAGGAAGTGCGTCTCTCTTTTATAGCAATGACTTTAAAAAAGACTTGTTAAAATTGTAAATGATTTGCTAGTAAATGAAATCCTTTCTTTTTTACTAGTAAATGAAAAGAGGCAAAGACTGTAAATCATTTTTAGCCCTTCTGCAAATGATCATTTACAACAAATCAGTTGGTATCAAAGCATCAGGTTTCTGATAACATTTGGACGAGACATTTACAATTTGCCTCATTTACAAGCATCAAACAACCCCTAATGCTTATATGGTATGAGAACATCAGGTTTGTGATAACCTTTGAATAAGATATGATTTGGGCCATTGAACTATGGTTTTAGCGGCTTAGATTGCTTTTCTTGTTTGTGGTGGCCCCAGATGCACCATGGCCTGTGAGTGGCTGACTAGAATTGAGATGGCCCACCGTTTCACATTCAATGAATAAAAGTAATTGGATAACTAGGACTTTCTGAGCTGTCTAAGGTAGGCTAATCTAAGTTCTGATTAGAAGGCCTGGTCAATCAAAGGCCCAATCTATTCCTGGAATTCAGATCTGCACAGAACCCATGTATTGACATTCCCTAAAATACAGGCCCGGACTTGATCGTGGAATCGATTATGGGCCTTAGCCAGGCCTCTATATAGAAATTGTTGAACCTGGCTTTTGCCCATTTAGCTGTTCGACCTAACTATGAGCCCAAGACTGACCCATGGACCTCTGCATGTGCACGCGGCACATGTCCCAGACAGCCCTGCCGTGTATGCAGTCCAATGAGCCATAAAAAAGTGCTATTGGTTGGACCACATTTTGCAGTCCACCCAGTTGATTTCTCTAAACCTCTTAAGTGCTTGTGACATCCAATCCTCCTAGTAGGTTGGACCTACCATGAGGATCTTTTAATGCAAAAATCAGCCCTATCTGATCATTATGTGAGCTACAATATAGAAAATAATGTATAGCCATTGATTAATAGCAAAATTTTAGTGTGGTACACTAGGTTAGTGGATGAAGTTGATTTTTGTATGAATTGTTTCCTCATAGTGGGGCCAATCCATTAGGAGGATTGGATGTCACAAGAACTTAACAGATGGGGAGTATGAATTGTTCCTCATGGTGGTCCAACCGGTTGGACTTGAGAGTGCCCCCTCTCTCACTCTCTCTCTCTCTCTCTATCTATATATATATATATATATATATATATATGTGTGTGTGTGTGTGTGTGTGTGTGTGTGTGTGTGGGTTGTTAGTCCACACACCCTATTGTTAGTACACACACCCCTATTAGTCACATCACAATGTTAGCCACCACCACTATGGGAGTGGATACCATGACCTCAGTGTTGAAACAAGGCTATCTTCACTCACTCTGCCACTTGAGCTATGGATCTGAGTACTTACAATTATCTTTTATATGGCGTGGACTTAGGGTTGGCAACGGGCCTTGTGGCTCACCAAGCCTGTCGAGTCTAGCCCAGATTTGGGTCTAGTAGCTTGGATATGTGGGGCCTCTTTTGATATGGACCATCCATTACATGGAGAAAAAGAGTAAAGAAACTGCAATATGATAGAGGTAACGTAACTTAGAACTCTCTCTCTCTCTCTCTCTCCATGTGATGGATGGTCCACTAAATCAATGGATGAATTCGGAACATTCACGCATGAATAGATATTTAATGGTTTTTCGGACCGAGTAAGGACCGGGGCCAACCAATCTTTTTGGGTTCCAGCTTGGACCTGCTGTGATCGGGCTGGGCGAGGCCTAGAGTCTTACTGCGGGCCAGCCGGCCTGCCCTGGCCCATCCCAATCCCGGCGACACGTGGAAACTGCGGACGTTCTACAAAAACCTACATTCTACAAAATCTTTCATTTTAAACACCGTCGATTATATCCGTACACGTGTGGCCCACCAATGATCCCCCGCCTAGAGTTTCTCGCAGAGTCGCATGGCTCTGCTGCCTTACGCACAACCCAATTGGCACGTGAGCACGTGTGTAGTGGGAATCCTGGGCTAGCAAGCTTCCAACATTCCACATCAACTGGATAATTCACGGACTGATACGTCCATCGTTCGTGACCTTTTGGATCATGGTCCATCGAAAGTGGGGTTCACCAAATGGACGGTTCAGATCGTCCGCTTGCTAGGCCGTCCACATCGTTTTACACGACAACGACCTTGCCTCCCGAAAAGAGAAAAATAATAATAATTATAAACAAGAGATTTTCTATTTCCACATGCAGAGTGTAGCACTACCTTTCCACACGCAGGCACCTTATTAATGTATAATAATTATGTCAGATCTGAGCCGTCCATCTGGTTAGATACATTTCTTAAATCTTCTTCACCAGAGAACATTCGTTCAATCCTCAGGTGGACCACTATAAAAATTAGACTGACGGTTAGAGCATTTTTATGGCCCACCTGAGGTATGAATGGACTGATTTTTAAGCTAGAAGATCTAATAACTGTACCCCACCTAAAGGAAAGCTCAGATATATTCACACGTGCACCATATTAGGACGTGGCCCACGTGTCGAGGGGCAGGGATCCCACACGCGTGTCGACTTAGAAAACCTCTACAAGAACTCGTAGTGGCAACTGGCAACTGTCTTGACGTACGTGTTAATATGACCAAAATAACCTTGGAAATGACTGAAATACCCCTACTTGATGATTGAGAAAGTCAAGAGCGAGTGGCTGCGAGGACGGCTAAAATTGCTGGAAAAAACACGTGGCTGTATCAGAATCGTCCAACGACGGTTTCGCTTCGAGATTTTCTTTCCACAATAACGACATCGAGATGCGCCAAAATGCCTGAAAAGCCCGTCTCGTTTGATTGGGTCCACATCTCTAATAGAAGGGCATTTTAGGGAAAACGACCGAAATCTCCCACATGACCCAAATGGCGAAAATGACCCTTTACCTTCGGCGCTAAGGAATAGAGTATTGCATATATGGACACGAATTTAGACCGTCCAAATCATGGGCCACAGGATGGATGGATGGAATATCTTTCCATTGACGTTTTGAATGAAGTATAAATAGTATTCTTGTGGAGATCAGACGGACGGTTTGGATTGACGTAATGCATGCCTTTACTGGGATGAATTGGGGCTCAATGGCGCCCTCCTCACCTTTTACTGTGTTGTGAAGGCTCTGTGGGGCCCACTATTTAGCTTGATCCAAAACTTCTATGGCCCATCCAAAGGTTTACAATGGTAGGCATCCAATTTCCATATATTTTTTAAAATTTATGATAAAGTAATATGAGCGGACCATCATAATTATTTTTCAATATCAGTTTAAATGAGTATAACATCACATAAATTAAGAGTCAAATGATTTAGTAATCAAGATAATTATATTTGTAATAATGGATGGCTTATGTTATAAAATTTCAATCCTTATAATTTTACATAAGGCTTGCTTGATTTTTCATTTTTCAAATAAATGCAATGTAAATGTATAATAATTATTTCCTAGGTATTTACTACCTCTTTCCTAATGTATGATTTAACTCTCCACTTTTCTATTGCTAAAATCGAGGAGAATAGTGAAATATAGGTAGGGCCTATCGTGATGTATGTGGCTTATCCACACCATTCATTTGTTTTGCCAAATGAACATAGGGCATGGACAAAAAAAATGAGTTAAATCCAATGCTTAGGTGGACTACACCTCAAGAAAAAGGGAATCCAACACTTATCATTAAAAACTTCTTGCTGCCACTGTTTCTTATGGTGTGGGCTACTTGAATGTTGGATCAGCCTCGTTTTTTGGCTCATGTGTATCAAAATATTGAATTAAAACTAATGGACGTAGCGGATATATCATATATATCATGGTGGGGCCGATAATTTCAAATTGCTTCTTTTGGATCAGTTTTCAAAGTAAGAATTACATCGAATTTCAAACCGGGTAAAGAAGTAATAATGGGTTATTTCTAGGGTAGTTCTATTATAGCGGGCCGCACAAGCAAAGCAAATTATAATCATTGCTAATTTCTTTTCATTTAATGATGTAATTGAAAAAACATGTACACTAGGGTGGTCTTGTAGTGCATTCACACCTGGTAAAATATGTGTATGGGGTGCTATCCCTGCTGATCCCTAGCTAGGAGCCATCACAATATATGAATTTTATCCACACCATTTAACAACAGCGTCATATCATTTTAAGGTACAAGTCCAAAAATGATGCAATTCCAAGGCATAAATAGACAGCACAACCCAAAAATAATGCAATTCTAAGGCTCAATTAGACAATACCACATGAAGCTAAAAAAATAACCTAGATCCAAGGCTTAAGTGGACAACACTCATTTTTGAAACCTTGCTAGGGCCCATTGTGATGGTTAATTGCCATCCAACCTATTCATAAGGTTAAATAGATCTCGAGGAAGGGACAACAAAAATATTAGCTTGTTCAAAACTTACTTAGGTTTTAAAAAGTTTTCAACAATAAATGCTTAATGCCTTCTATGTGGCCCATTTGAGCCTTAGTACTGCTTTATTTATTTATTTTTATCTTATACCTAGAACGATATGGAAAAATAAATGGACGGTTTGGATAAAACCCATACGTAGGGTTAACCTTCAAGGCCCCTGTACGTTACTAGGTAGGGAGGGGTCGGGTGGTACCCATTCCGTCTTCCACGGTAAATAGCTGTGAAGTCGTCGTAAGTGGACGCGGATTGCACGCTATAAAGGCTTCCTCAGGAAGATCCTCGCGGAGAAGCTATGTAGGGCCCTCATTTATGTCTGTGAGGAATCCATTCCGTTCATCCAATTTTCAAGATCATTTTTACTCCTTAGGACGAAAATGAGGCAGATCCAAAACTCTATTGGACGACGCGAGAAGAAACAGTAGTAATTGAATGACAACCATTGAAGCATTCATATGGCTGCGAAAGTTTTATATCTGACTAAAATTTTCATGTTTTCAGTTCATCACAGTGGGGATGACCTTACAAACGGTTTGGATGGCATATAAACATCAAGGTGGACCTCGGAAAGGTTTCAATGGTAGGAATTTCTTTCCCCACTTTTACTTATGGTGTGACCTACTTGAGTTTGGATCAACCTCGATTTTTTTGCGATACGTCCTAAAATGAGCGGAAAAAGGGATGGATAGATTAGATTGATAACAAACATCATGGTGGGCCCCACCTAGCTTTCCCGCGCAGAACTTGCTGCGAAAGCCTTTCCAGGGAATCCGCGTCCGTTGTAAGTCGAGTAACATTTAGTAAATGGTACGCACCCTACAAGCAGTTGATTGTTCCGGTTGAGCCATGGAACTGTACCGTGGAATTTGTTGATCGGTTCTTTTATGAGCCGTGGATAAAAAATTGGTCCCGATCGGAAGGTCATAAATATCACATCCATCATCTTCTTTTTGACGATGAATAAAAGCTTAGAGAGATTATCTGAAGGTATTCCCTAGATCGAATGGCTAGAAACAACCAGATACTGGAATTTTGATCACTGGCCGATGCATTAGGTGATCGTCAGTTGTTCAGTCTGGATTGGTTCACCAATCTCTCTTATCAGGACCTAGATTGGGCTAAGGAGATGCTGACCATTCGTCTGCTTCTCTGCCCCAATATCACAGTGTACGGAAAATCCTAACGGTCAATTTGGCTAAGAATCACCGAAAGCAGATAAGATTAGGACAGTGGACGGCTATAATGTTGCTGCAACTTTAAATGTAAAAGATATACATAAGCAAGTAAAAAATATTTTTTGATTTCGGTCTACACTGTGCGTTTGGTACAACTTACTAAATTATTGCAACTCCCTACCCACCACATCTGCTCCTTGCATATCCGTCAATCCAATTCAAGGTCACCACCGTGAATGAAGCATCGGATGGTTAAGATCATCCGATTGTGCTCTTTTTTGGGTGATGCTACATTCAAAATGGAGCCCACAATTCAGATGGTCGAGATTAATTTAAATTCTTTAATGTATACGGCAGATGAGTGGCCACACTTTTAGTTAATTGTAGCAAGCACACTGTTGTCATGGCTCGACCTATTCTGGGTTATACACAGAAATTTAGTGTATCAACGTCTCCGTCATCCATACTATAGACGTGCACATCAATCTGGGCAATTCAATCCTTATTTGTCCTTTTTAATTTTATCCTATGGCCAGTTGGACGGTTCAGATCGATTCTAATTATTGAGTGTACGGAGACCGGACGCGGATTAGGTGGTGTGGTGATGTGTTCGGCGCTGTGGGGCCCACCCTGATTTATGCATTTTATATCCACGCCGTCTATCCATTTTTCCAGCTCATTTTAGTGCAACCCAAAAATGAAGTAGATCCGAAGCTCAAGTGGACCATACCACAGGAATCAGTGGGGATAACGATACCCACCGTTGAAATCTTCCTAGGGACCACCATAATGTTTATTTTCCATCTAACCTGTTCACATAGTCACACAGACATGGATGAAAGTTAAGCACAAATATCATCTTAATCCAAAATTTCTGTCGCCCCAGTAAGTTTTAATGGTGTTCGTTTAATCACAACTTTTTCCTGTGGTGTGGTCCACTTGAGCTACGGATATGCTCCAAATTTTTTATTTACCTATAAAATGAGCTGGGAAAACTGATGGACGGCGTGGATATAAAACACATAGATCACGGTGGGCCCCACAGCGCCTAACACATCACCACACCATCTCATCCGCGTGCATGGGGACCTTAGAATCTTCGTACCCTATAATTTGGTATATATTCTTAAGCATGCTTTCCGGGCCGTACACTCATATGGGCAACTACACCCAGCTGTATGCTTACTTAGTACACACCCATATCTTTGCGTCCAATAGTTCACATATCTGGGACATCCGGACCATATAAATTGTGGGCCCCACCATATAAGTTATCTGTGTCAAAGATCTGGATGTCTGGTCCACTCATTAGGCAAAGCGGCCGTGTATCCTGAGTCAGATCATCGGCCATCCACTGATTTTGATTCAGCGGCTTGCCTGATGAGTGGATTCGCCCTAGTTTTTTTCACTGAAAGATGATCTTCATGTGAGTCCCACAGTTTTCATGGATAAGATATATCCTCTAAGCCATTTGCAGGATAGATGGGGGCACAGCCGGTTGTAAAAAATGCTGTTGGGGACCCATCCTCGCATTTGGTGGTCCATTGCCAATTTTTAAGAGTTCGTTTCAGGTCAACAACAACATATGTTAATCTATAGCTTAGAAGCCCATCCATGATAGGCCCACAAGACACTCTGATTACGACCGTCCGGATTTTCACCGTTGAGCAGATGTGCTATGATCCAAAAATGAAACTGATTGGACGGCCCTGATTATCTGATCGATTGAAAAGGAAAAGGTCATCTAGTCAATCAGCAATCAGAAGTCCGCCAATCAGATGGTTACTATTCCCCCTTTGACATTAAGGAAATATCACATGCATTCCATGAGTTCCAGCTGTGTAGGGTGGTCCACCGTGATGTTTGGGTGCCATCCAACCCGTCCATTAGACGCCCTTCTCAAAATCCATCTTGATCCATACCTTAGTAGGGACACGTCAAAAGGGAATATCGGGGAGGAGGATGCCGACCATAGAACTTTCTAGATGGAATGTGGGGTCCATCATGTTGTGTTTATACCATCCAGACCATTCATCAGGTGCGTCTCACCAGGATGAAGTAATATACCAGAAACCAGGTCATTCTAAAACTCAAGTGGGCACACCACGTGGATATATAAATTTTACGCGTGTTTTCGCTTCTGCCCACCTGATTTTTTTGATCGGGATGATTCTGAAGATGTACGGTGAATATGAGGACACATACCAGATGCACGATCTGGATTCCATATACACGACACGGATAGGCCCACCAAACTCGAATGTATCGTAATTGTCGTATGTCGCAATGCATGTGATCTTTTCTCATTTTCCTTTCGGTGCCCAATCCAGATGGGGCCCAGGAGAAAGACCACGAAGATCATCCGACTGTGCAGCCACGTGGACGGAGGCGACCTGCGATTGACCCATCTCGTTTGACCGGAAACGACCTCATGCATCATGCTACAGGCCAGACTTTAGCTGGCCTTTCTCGGACCACAGAAATTACAATTGTACGCAATCCATATCTTTGCACGGTATACGTGTTTTCAATCTTGACCATTGGGCCCCACTTTTCGATGATCCAGACCATGATCTATTGCGTCCCATAGAAAATGGAGTATCCCTCAAAAATTACACTCGATATAATGATTTTAACCTTTAATTTCGTGGACTTCATATAGACGGTTATGAAGAAAGAGACTACAACGGTCCACATTCGAAGAAACCGAAAAATTCCTAATATCTGTTCACTGAAAGCTTTTGATCTTATTCGACGGTGAGAAACAATGGATCAGTGATTTGGATTATTATAACATGGGGCCCACCTGAAACAATTAAAAACCCGCGTAAGCTGACCATTGACGCGGGTCGAGTACATACAATTCTTCATTCGTCAAAGGGTACGTTTGTCATTTAACAGACAACAGCACATTGCCAGATAATTCTCTCCGGGGAGATTTGCTAAGCGCACACGTGTCGGCAATAGAGCTCATGTACACGTTACACGTGTAAATTTATGGAACGTTAGATCCAAGATCAAACCCATCCATCAGAACAAAAGAAACCTTCTAATTCTGTATTCAAAGAATCAGTTTATTATACTTTCCAGATGGTCCACATTTAGCAGAACAAACGGACGGTTAGGAAATAATGTCTAAGGTTTCTAATCCAACCATCTGTTTCCCGCATTGGAGTTCACATGATGAGTGGACTAGATTTACTATTGTGGAGAGATGTACATTTATGAACCAAAATGATGGATGGATTGGATCTCACACCTATGTACCATGCTGGCACGTGTGGCATGTACATGAGATTTATCAAACGCGCGTGTGCGCTAGCAAAGCTCTTCGTTCCCGGGTCTTTTTATATGGACTAATCGTGTATTTTCTCAGTTTACCCTTACAAAACAAGCCATCTCTCTCTCTCTCTCTCTCTCTCTCTCTCTCTCTCTCTCTCTTCTCTGTCTCTCTCTCTTTCATGCAATCGTTGTTGCAGATGGAGACCGATCCTCCCAGGTTGGAGAATCCGGAACAGGTGGGTTGCACCACAGACGATCGTGGCTCGAGCCATGTTCGGTCCTACGACTGCACCTTCTGCAAGAAAGGCTTCTCTAATGCTCAGGCACTCGGGGGCCACATGAACATCCATCGAAGAGATCGATCAAGGTCCAAACAACCATCCAAAGACAACCAACTTCCTTTCGATGTAACCACCAAGAAAATTCCCTCATATCAACCAGTTCCTATGTTACGATCGGAGTCTGCCGAGATCAAGTGGCCATGGTCTCTCCCAAGAGAAGAAGGTGTCTCCATGGATGGAACCCATGAAGTGGGACTTCGGCAGCTTCCGTTGTTCGTCGATACACCAGCTGCCGATGATAGTCGTCGATCAGTGCGCCACGGTACACACGATGAGATGTTGACACAGTCGAGCCATGGTTCTAGCAGTGGCGAGCAGTTGGACCTCGAGCTCCGACTGGGGCCGGAGCCTCAAGACACGTCCATGAGTCTCAAGGAGTTTCTTTGATTAGGGTTTCATGGGCTTATTTGGATTTGCGAGAAAAGGTGTTGTTCTTATTCTTCTCCTTTCCTTGTTATATGATGATGCATTTGCATACCAAAAGACAATATGTTTTTTTTTCTTTTATTATCTTGTTGAATTATAGCTGTTGTGTGAAAAAAAAAGAAGGAAGGTTTCTAATCCTTGATATGTGTATTTTGGTGCTTTTTGTTTATAATGAACATGTTTGTTTGTTTGGATACTGATTTTAATAAATACCAATGTTTATATGTTTATTTTCTGCCATTTTTTTTTCTTTTTTGACTCCATGTCCTTTGAGCTACACCACTATCACTTCAAACGGGTGTGTTTGGATGCACTCTTTCACAGAATTGCAATAATTAGTACATTAATGTGAAAATTGTTTGGATATCCATGGATGTATTCAAAGAAGACCTATCGAAGGACTCTTCTTCTATCACGTGGAAAGATTTTTCCCATTTGAATCTTTCCGGCGACTCCGCCCATGGGTTGGACCACACCACAGGCAGAAGTCCTTCAACTACAGGAGAAGGGCAGCGTCTCTTGTCGAACCGGAACAAGAGACGGGAGCCTTGTATACCTTTACCAGAGTGTAGCATTCATAAAAAGGGATGAAACTCCAAATCGCAATTACATTACTTTCAAGTCGGAATCAAAGGTATGTAACTGTAATCTTAAGTTATATATAAGGAAATGTCATTAGCTTAAGTCTCTTTATTGTTGGTTAAGACTGATATATAGTTCACAATTCGACTGGCATGTGCATCCAAACACAGTCTAATTTAAAGATCCCTATATTCTTTGAGCTTCTCTCCATGAACTAGAGAAATAGCCATGATTATGGTATGAAATGTTGAACTCCCACCACATGAATTAACATAAAACAATTTACTGAATTTCAATCTCGACCTCACTATCTGTCATCCATCTGATTATCTTCCGGATCATTAGAGAATCATTTAAATTAGAAAATGTAGGTAGGAGTATCATATACTTGCTTAATTTAGTGTGTGAAAATCTTTATTATGGCATGTGTTACAATCTTTGTTATTTTAGTGAGGAATCTATCACCATCAAACAACTTATTTATGTCTTTTCAAGGCTTAATGGACCTTGAGTGTCAGTCAACTTTATCATAATCTTTGAGTATATTCCTACTCTAATCGTTCTACCTATCATTCCTTCCTTGAAAGGCTACATAGGTTTTGTACACAACAGGAAATATAACTACTACAGTGGGGAGAGAGAGAGAGATTCTTTCTCCCTATCATTCCTTCCTTGAAAGGATACGTAGGTTTTGGACACAATGAGAAAAGCTAGTACTGGGTGGAAGTTCAGTAACATACAAGAAATCTCTCTCTCTCTCTCTCTCTCTCTCTCTCTCTCTCGCTCGCTCGCTCGCTCTAGTGGGGTCCACTATAGAATGTAGGATCATAGATATGCATTGTTCTTTAATAAATTTTCAAGGGAATTAATGAGACTTTTGCGTACAATGATCTTTAGCTCTTGAAACTAGAAGAAGCCCATATTACCTTTACCCTTGCTTTCATGTTAGGGCTAGGGTCAGGGTTTAATTATGATTCTTTAGATAAGGTTAGTGTATGTTAGGGGAGATCATGGTTAGTGTTAGCATCTATTTATAAGTTTTTGGTACAATCACTCCATAACAGCATACGTATTTCTGGCTTCCATTAATGGTTGCATGTGTGTAAATGGTGCACATTGTTCATGATAGAATTGTAGGTCCACATCTGAGGAAATACTGCAAAGTGGAAGATTCTTTGTTTCTTTTCCTTTTTTTTTTTCAGGAAAGTATGAGCAAAGCACCTGTAACTCTGTTAAATAGAAGAAAACATTGGGTGGGCCCACAAAAGAAAATAGGCCTCGCCTATCATATAGGCAGCCTAGCTATTTTGGACAAGAAAAAAATAGAAATAAAAAAATGCAGCCCAAACAGCTAGAGGTTCGCAAAATCGAATAGATCCAAACCGTATATACACCCACAAAATAACCAAACCCCATCCAACCCCAGGAACAAACAACCAACCACAGCGCCAGACCACCAGCTCAGCCCACAGCGAAATAGCTGAAAGGGAGCGGAGGCTTCAAAGTGGAATATGCTTGTCATATAATAGTTGGCTTTTTCTGGTTGTATTTGAACCAAGTGTACCATTGTTTTATTTCGTTCTTGTTGATGCGAGTAACGACTTGTACGGATAGGTTTTTTTCCATCTAGGAGATCTTGGCGCATGGGTCATCTTGAAAGGGGCCATAGCATCAGTGGTTAGGGTCACTGAACCATGGATCTATTCTCATTTTACCAACTGAAAGCCCCACAATTGTGTCCAAAGTCTTGTTCAAAGATTGTACAATGTGGAGAATGAGAATATTTATAAAATGTGGAGAATGAGAATATGTTGAAACTCTCACACACATTCTCTGGTGAGCAGATTGTATGAAATTGTATTAAGTTAAAAAAAAATCATTTAGGGTCTACATTTTCCACTTAGTTTTTTATTTATTTTTATTTTTATTTTTTTAAAGGATACCTTTTACACTTAGTTTGATGATGATTTCTCATTGGCATGTGTGTGTGCGTGCATACTATATACGTGCACATTTGTAGCTAATATAGATATATATTCCCGAATAGTTGTAGTCTCTATTAGAATCTCTTGCTGACTAGGCCAGGCCGAATTGGGCCACCATGTCGGGATGGGGATGGCTCAGCCCATTTGCATAATTTGATAAAAGCACTCCAGTCACCTCCTTGAAGTGGGTTGTCAACCACCGGACCATAGCTCCTCACCAAATGCCCTTGGGTTGGGGAAACACAACACACGAGTAGTCTCAAGCACATGATACCAGCCGAGATGGAGCTAGGAGGCAACCTATACTTTCCTTGGGCTTGCCTTGCCCCATCATATAAATAGATGGGTGGGCATGGAAAAGGAACCAGCCTAACCTCTTCCAGAAAGCTTAATTTGCTAGGTTGGCACCGCCTACTCATTCGAACAATAATAAGATAAGGACTACAATCTCTACATATAGATCAAACTTTCAAGAGATGAGGACTAAATTATCGACAATTACGTTTGTGTTGTCATCCACTATTCCCTCTCAAGCTAATGATTACAATAAAGCAAAAAGACTGAAATTTCAAGAGATGAGGACCGAATAATCAACAGCCACCTTTGTGTTATCATCTAACATTCCACCTCAAGCTGACCATCCGATCAACAATGGTTTGTTAAAAGTATTTCAAAAAGTACAAGGAAAAAAAAAAAAAAAAGAACAAAAAGGGACCTTGCATTTGTATGTCTTTTTTCCATGTGCAAGTAGTTCATATCAGATAGAGGAGAAAGAAAAGTGCTTATAAAGCACTCGCTCTAAAGCCTTTTGAATTGATGTGTCATTATGCATTGGCCTGAACATATGTCCAAGGGCGGCTTTATGGTAAAACTGGCTCATGAACTAGTTAACTGGGTGTGGGTGCATGAATACTCATAGACAGTAGGAAGGGTGGTGGGGATTTGGCCCTCGACGGGCTTCATCGGAACCCTTTATGAGGGTCTATGTTTTAATCATCGCCTTTGGATGTGGCTTTCTTACTAAGGCCATTTTCATTGTAATAAACAGGCCTCTTAAATCAGGCGCATCTCAACGATGTAACATTTTTCAACATGACATGCATGTTTCTTAATTGAGTCTTCCAATGGGGTACGTTTCTTAATCACATAGGGCTTTTTCGGCTTAGCATTTCATAACTTTGCAAAATGCAATCTCTCTCTCTCTCTCTCTCTCTCTCTCTCTATTCTTCTCTCTCTCTATTCTTCTCGAGTTTTTTCTCTTCTCTTTTAGACAGGACGAAGGTGAGTGGTGTTTTCTTTAGTGAGTTGGTGTCGAGATCTCTCCACAAATTGTGTATACTATGAGAGTTCATTCACTAGGTTGTCGTATCTTGGGGATAATGCATGGAGAGCCTTCTAAACCATTTCCTCACACCAATGGACGCAAACCATCATAAAGATGGCGACATCATATGTGAATCAACCTAGTACTGACTCTATGTTGTCTGCATTATTTCTGAAATCAGAGATCTATATCACAGGTATGAAGTTCCTTTATCATACAGATATATTTGTTTTCATTTGTATTTTTCTATAGAAATTGTTTGAGATTCAACAAACTTGTCATGTAGTACACAAAAACAATTGATACTCAACCCTTGCATGAAGTAGCTGATTAGCAAGCATATATGAGTAATTAATTACCTTCTCTGCCATGGCTTGCTTGCATCTCAGGTATATGGAATGACTTTGCCCGCATCTTTGACATGAAATTAGTGCAATGCCAGCCCATTCAACAGAGGATTCAACATTGGTCCAGCAAGGCTGGAAAATCCTCCAGGTTTTTTAATGCTTCGAGGTTTTGCCCCATACTTCATAGTGTGGGTGTTATACCTGGAATGGAGCATTAGAAGATTTGAGGGCAATGTTAATTCAGCGGGTACATTTCAAAAATTTCTAGATGGCTCATGTCAGTTTGGGGTCGTTTGCCGGGTGATGGTGGTCACTCGCTATTTGAAAAAATTGGTTTGAAGATCTTGGACCTCCATGGTTCAAGATGAGGGGGTGGGCTATCTTTCGAGTTGGTGAGATGGATTAGGCCGGAGCCAGACTGGTTGAAATTGAATGTGGATGGGTCCTCTCAAGGCAGCCCTGAAGAGAATGGAGAGGGCGGTGTATGCAGGGATATCTCGGGCACTATCATCTTTACCTTACATTATTCCTATGGTAGGGTCTCCAACATGGTTGCTGATGCCCAGGCATTCCTAGACGAGGTGAGAGGATTTGTGAAGACTTAGGCTTGAATAATATTATCATCAGTTTGACTCCCAGATTACTATAGAAGCAATCTTTAGGCCCCTTGCTCCAATCCGTTGGTTGATCTGGTATTGACTGGGGCCTATTGCTCTCTTGAAATTGATCGGTAATCAATTTTAGAACTGCTAATACCCTGGGAGAAGGGAATATTGTGGTGGATGACATTGCTAGGCTAGCTAGGGAGATCCTGAGAGATGTAGAGAGGTGCTCCTGAGAGAAATGCGGGGCTGGGTATCCTTGGATTGCATTAGGCTGGGTGCGATTAGAAAGAAATATGTCCCTCCCTAGACTTAGCTGAGCCGGTTTGGTGTTTAGGCCCTTGCCTAAAGGGTACTTAGGTTTGTGGTTTTTATTTGCTTGTTTTTCGTATGTTGATTGTAATGAGCCCATATGATAGGCAGGGCCTTGTGACGCAGGAAGAGCGTGGTTAGGTCGATCACTGTCTGCCTAATCGGATAAGTACCATGAGTCTACTAGGCCTCCGAAAATCGTCTACCGGACTTCCTCGAATCCACGAGGGAAAGCAAGAGAAAACAGAAAATAAATCCAAATAAATTCGTAATAATTGATTACATGAAATTTAATATGACTACAATTCTTTAAATAAAAAACTAAACCCTATTAGAAGTTTCAGACATCAACTCCAACTAAAATACCTAAAAACACACAACTTACTATAAATAGTAAACTTACTATTTATAGAAGTCTCTCAATCATACTAGAACTCATAGTTTTCGGCAAAAAATAGAAAGTTTTCAAACGGGCCCAACCACGTTGTTCTACTAATTATTCTAAGCCCTTTTCATGTTGGGCACAAACTATGAAGCCCTACGGATCAAAAGTTATGATTGAAATAAAACTTACTATAAATAGTAACATTGAAATTAAACTAGCCTAATGACCATGGATCTGGTTCAATCTCATGATTCTAGCATGGGCAACCCGGCGTAGCGGGGTTGGCTGGCTAAAGTAGCTCAAGCTATCCCAAACTCATCCTGGATTGCGAGATAACGACCGTTTTATAGTCCTAATGGTTCTGATCGCTTCCGGCCCCAACCGGTCTTCTTTTAGTCCATCTGGATCATGTAATAGTTGGTGACCCGTTCTACATCACCTTGCCTTTTTGCTTGTCACCCCGCCTAAAAGTTTGTAAAGCTATATTTTCTGAGCAACAAAGTTTTAACTGGTGTGCTCCTGCCTAATGGGAAAAAAAAAGTAGCAATAATTAAGGTTATCACACTGAAAGATTGATGGATTGTAGAAAAGTTCCGGGATTACGCAGTAGAGACTGGACTCATACAATTTCAACAGCAGTGTTAGCCAGATCATGGTATTCTCATTTAGGACTTGAGCAAGCAACAGTCACTTGTTTCTGTGAGCTCCGGTTCAAAAAACACATAATAGCCACTGGTAGAACATTGACCATCAAGATTTCAATCTTGTCAACATTAGAATATGCGTCGGGTTGAAAGGAAGATGAATGGAATGAATGAAAGCTGTCCTCGCTAGATTATGTATAAACAGCAAAGATCAAGACTGAATGAGAGTTGTCCTCACTAGATAACATAGTCTATATACATTTATAACATATTATAGTATTTAGGTCTAGTGATTGTTAGGCATTGAAGAACACCAACAAAACTGCACTACTTAATAGACCTGGGAATATTAGTATGTAGAATGCTGTGATAATGTAGATGCAACACAAGTACTATATACTTTAGTCTTATATATATATATATATATATATATATATATATATATATATATATATATATATATATATATATATATATATATATATATATATATATATATATTGTATGAAAGTGGTGTTATGTAGAAGACTTTTCTCCTTGTATTTCAGAATACAATGGAGATTGGCTTTCCTGGTACAACGGCCGTTTTATAATCCAAACAGCTTCGAAATGATTCTTAATTAATATGTATGTTTGAGAATATCAACAGTATATTTGCTTTCCCATAAGAGGATATATACCATCAGTTGTGGAATTTGCCTCCATGTCAAGGAAGTAGTGTAATGGTCCAAGACCTCTTATTGCAAACTCAAAGCAAGGGCTCATAAGAGTAACTTTTAAATCATATCCATTGCTTCTTGTCATGTTCTTGATACACACACCATGAAGAAGACAATAGAACTGGGCAGGCACGGAACACGCAGAGATGAATCAGCACTGGAACCCAAACTCCAACTCAATGGGATAATTAGTAAGTTGTTGAAACTAATCCTGTGATGCTTGCTTATGTCTAAAGAGAGGATTGTAAAGCTTGCACACGTGAGATAAAGTGTTGATCAAGAAACCCAAGAGATAGATACATATAAGCATTCTCTTATAATATGTCATGCTGGAAGACGTTCTTTTCACATCCAATTGTTTAATATTAGTCCATCGATTGGAATGCTTGTGGGCTTCATTATTGAACTAGAGTTCTTATCATAGTCCAAAACCTTCTCATTAATTCCTTTCGTGACACTCCGGGAAATCTGAACCTTATATTTTATCATTTGTTTCATATTCAATTGATGCATTGTCAATTGTTTTTTAGTTTAGAAACCTACTTGGAATTTATAATGTTCATATAAAATGTAGGTAAACCAATGACTATATGTTATTCTTAGTAAGGGCATTTTAGTCATCTACAACTTAGCGGGTGTGTGGATGAAAGAGAAGAGATCACCATCTTCTTATTAAAAATAGCCCTTGAATCCATAAGTAGAGAAATATCTCTCGAGGAATAAAAGTGATATAGTAGGTCAAAAGTGCTTCTTACAAAGTATCTAATGACCTTATAAAAATAAAAGAAACTCTAAAATTTAATTTAACTCGAAACAAGATACTTTCTTAAAATAGTAAAAATTACCAAAAAATAATAAAAAGATATCTAATCCTATCAAAATTCATAAAAATTCTTAGATAACTAAAATAAGGACTTTGGATCATAATTGGACTCTTGAAACCCTAAAGATAGAAAAAAATGGAATTGCCTAGAAATTGTAAGTTTTAACTTAAAACCTTGTCTTTGTTGGAGTTGCTGCAATTAATATACACATAAAAAAAGAGTACAAGAATCACTTAGAAATTCTTTGAACTAAATGAATTTGTTAATTTTTCATACATACTTAAAACATAATTAAGTCATTTTTTATAGACGACATTGCTAACTAACCACTAACAACTTAAGAGATTTTTGCTAACAACTCAACCACTTAATCACACCTAGTATTGACCTTTTTAAATCAGTTACAGCAAATAGAGAGAATGAAGGAAGACTCAAATATCTAACTACATTTTGAATTAAGTTCGACATGCCCTCTTAATTCAAATGACTTTAACTCCGAGCAACTCTCTCATCTTAATGAATTTTCGCAGTGAAATGCCTTAGTGAAAATGTCCTTCGGTTTGATCCTCTGTGTTGCAATATTAATCCAACTTGATTTCTCCCTTTGCCACGAGTTCTCTAATGAAGTGATGACAAACTTCTATATGCTTGGTTCTCCCATAAAATGCTAGATTTTTTTGTCATTGCATAGGTGGATTTGTTGTCGCAGTACATCACTGTTGCTTCTTCCTACTTTACATTTAAAGCCAACAAGATCATTCTATGCCATACAGTTTGGGAAGCAATCACTTGTGGTAGCAATGTATTCGGCTTTTGAACTTGATAATGCAATAGTTTGTTGCTTCTTAATTGCCCATGATATCATTCCGGATTCAAGTGCAAGTGCAAATCTTGAGATGATTTTTTTGTCATATGCACAACCAACTTAATCATTGTCAATATAAGAGACAAGGATAAAAACACTCACTTTGCAACACCTTTTTCAAAATTTCAATATGCCACGAATATATCATAAGACTCTCTTGGCTACACCCATATGTTGTTTACTTGGATTTTGCATGATCTGGATAGAAGGCTTTACTGTAAATATCGTATCTGGTCTTGTGTGAGTGAGATAAATCAGTCCTCCAACCAAGCTTCTGTACTCCTTTCTATGACTTCGTCTACCCCATCTTCTATAGTAAGCTTTTCATTTGTATTCATGGAGTTTTTTTGGTAGGATTGCAATTATAAAAACAAAATCCTTTTAACAAATTCCAAGCATCCTTTTCATGACAAGGCCAATCATTTCAAATTTAGACATCATTTCTTCCCTAGAATTCTTTCATCAAACTTATAGAACTATATGTATATATATCATATTGTCAACATACAAATAAATTATAAGAATTTTCATACCTTGGATTTTCACATAAAGAGTCAGTTCACTTCCATTCCTCTTGAAATTCCGTTGGCTGCTCGCTTACTCTACATACATTTTCCTATAACTCTCTATTTTTTTTTTCGAACTGAGTTTCAATTGAACCTAAAGGGAGAATATACATCATTTAGCTAGAACAGGGACTAAAACCTCCCTAGGCTGGCTATCATAAGACCCAATAACTATATGGACCACATGAACACTATGGATCCAACGTCCGCTCTCTAATGCAACCCAATCCCACTTTATCTAGGAAGAGGATTACCTCAAATATCGCACGACGAAGGTTGGCGGTAGACTCAATGTAGTGCAAAGATTGGCCCGAACTTCCCCATCTAGCTAGACTATCCGCCACTTGGTTCGCTTCCCTGCACACATGGGTGATTTTGATCTGTATCTTTTGCTTGAGCTCTCTAATTCTAGCTCGAACAAACCATTCTAGCCAGGACATGTTCTCCCCTTTATTGAACATGTCCGCTACCATTTTGGAGTTTGTTTCCATAAGGATGTTGGAAAATCCAAGGGACACGCATAAGAAAAGGCCATCGACTAAGGCCCTGGCTTCCACTCTTTTATTGCTCCCTGATCCATATCCCTTGGCGAAAGAAAAGATGAAGTCACATGTGCAGTCCTTGCAAACTCCTCCCCCACCTGACAACCTCGGATTCCCGTGAGACTATCCATCAACACTAACTTTAACCCATCCGGCTTCTAGTTTCTTCCATTTCATGACCGAACTTACTTTATTCCGTTGGGGCTTACCTAGAACCAAAAGGTGGTGCATCGCCATCTTCCTAGCTAAGATTGAATCTGGCATGGAGGAAAGGAGAGGTGTGATGAGACGCACCCAGCTGTCGATACGATTGATTGCTTTCCCCACTTTCAACCTTTGGTCTTCGAATCTGCACCCGTTTCTAGCACACCAGATCTCCCAAAGAATGAGACACGAAATGATTCCGTTTCTAGACACCCGTTCTTGTAACTCTCTATTTGAAAAGGTTGATTTAACATCAAATTGACAAACTTATCATCCTTCTTATATAGAGTCAGTCATATGATAAGCGTGGCCCGTTCTTTTTTGTGGGCCTGCCCAAATCCCTTTGTTCCCTCTTTTCCTTTTCAATAAATTTGGTGACCTTGCCTTGCCTTTTCCAAAAAAAAAAAAAAAAAAAAAAAAAAAAAAAAAATCATCCTTCTTGAGTTGCAAAGCTAAAACTATTTTGATGGTTTCTAATCGAGCAACAAGAGAGAACATTTCAAAAAAATCAACACCTAGAATTTGAGCATAAGCTTTTGTGAGCAAACAAGCTTTGTACCTTTGCAAGGATCCATTAGTGTTAAATTTGGGTTTATAAATCCCCTTGAGTCCAATGACTTCTTTTCTTAGGGGCAAATCAACCAATTTTCATATTTTGTTTTTTAAATGACATTAATTTCCTCCTTCATTATATCGTACTACTCTTCCTTCGTTACTACATCTTTTTTCTTCATAAAGGTGGGAGAACACCACCTATGACTTTGTTAATTGAAAGTATAAGATGTACATCTAAAGGAGTGGGCACCAACAAAAAATATCGGGCCTCAACTCAAATAAAAGCAACTGCTCTAAAGGAAAAACCTTACCATATGAACGGTGAAAGGTCCACTCGAAGGGACCAATGGCATGGCTACCATTGAAAACAGAATAGGCTAAAAAAAAGAGAAACCTAGCCATCCCCTTGAAACAAGTCCTACAGGAGAAAAGAAACAGCCTCTGAAAGCAACTACACAACCCAACACCCCAAGTCACATTCATAACGAAGACAGGCATGCCACAAAACTACCTCAAAAACACTAATAACAGCATCTACAATCTCAAGCAGCATACCTAAAGTATAAAGACATTTGTGCAAATCACAAAGCACTATAGTGGACACCCATACCTTATAGCTTAAAATTTGGCTTATGATGCAATAGGGCTACAGACAACAAGATAGGAGCAAAGGACCGGAAGCCACTGCACCCTGCAAAGAAAACTTGCCTGGTACCCCCAAACAAATAAACCATGGCTAAACATATCATCCTTACCTCTACTTCAACACACACATAATTTTAAACATTGAGGCACCCCTTTCTTTTTTGGAAGCAGATGGAGCTAATCCATTAGGGCTATCACATTTAAGGCTTAAAGAGAAAACATAGGTTGCTACCTCTGCACCGAACTGTACCATAAAGCATACATAGAGAAAAAGGTAGAATCTGCATCTTCCAATCACTTGAGCCAAACAAAGTGTAATACCTTTAGAATTTTCGACTCTCGTAGACAACACGATGAGTCAAGTTCTCAGGTATTAACTTGAATATGTTAATGATACAATCCCACATATTCCTTTCATTTACACACATTTTACATTCTCATGGCATTCATAGTATAAATGATGAAAAATAATTTTTTATTCCATACGATTTCTACTCTAAGTTTTCAATCATAAAGTCTTTAAACAAATCAAATAATAAAGTCCAAACCAAACTAGTCCTAATAAATAAAATAAATAAAGAAGATAAAATAGAAATTTTCTTTAAGCTGCTCAAGTTTCATCATCCGCCACTTGTCGCCACGAGCTACTATAATTCTCACATTGAAGCTCTGGCTCATTAGATTGATCATTACTTGCATCAACTGGGTTTGTTTGGATAATGTTAATCATTATCATAATAAGTTATATCCCTCTAAGATTATCTCAAGGGTAATCAAGTCAATTCATGTGCATAAACCAATTAAAACACCCACAAAACATCTTGATTAATGTGATGCATGATATGCATACTCTGATGAAGGTACCCAACTATGTGAAATAAGAATTGTCACACTTTTTCCAAACAAATCCCCAAACTTTGGCGAAATGGCCATTACCATGCTTTTACATAATCACTAGTCATCAGAGGTTTTGAGCCTTATGCTCATAGAAACCCAACTAATAAAACGGAAATTTCTAACACTTTCATTAGATAGGTACAACTATAGTAGTAGTCATGACCACTCCTCTAAGAACGAGATACCTACACTTTTTAAGGAAATGAGAATAGACAGTACTTATCCTATTGTAACACCTAGCGGGGTTGATCCACCAATTTGGATCCTAGTGAATGTATGAAATTAATTCAATTCTTTAATTAATTCAATTTAAACAACCATGTTAAGAAAGTTCAAAGTCATTATGGGGGGCTCGTCACTCAGCATAGGTCGACAGCTCGAGCATAATGTCCCATACCACCATGCATGGCTCATAAGACTTAGCATCCAGCCAGTTTAATAATGCCCACATTCTCAAAGTAGTACTACATCCACCACATTCCATCATTCATGGCCATACAACCAACACACTTGTCCATATATGGATTCATAATTCAACACAAACATCCACTCATTGATCCACAATGTAACACCATTGTCCAAATATATATAGACGCACAATTCAATACAATTATCCACATATGGATCCATAACAAGCGATAATCCAACCACTTGGATCCTCCATAATCATCATAATCCAAACCATATGGATTCCACATAGCCATATCCATCATGCTTTGATTATTCATGGATGGATGGTTCCTTAAGATGTGGTATTGCTATAATATGTGTGTACAATCACGACACCATCATACATGCATAATACGTACGTCCAGTATCATGTGTTTCCCCATCATGAAGCATATATATATTCTTAACATATATAGGTTCATTTACCACATGAAACTATTCTAAAACCTATGTTCATTTGTTCTCATACATAAAAACCCTATAACACACAAAAATTCTAGCTATATATCCATACATAAATATCTTAATAATCATCATCAAACAACTTACAAGTGTATCCCAAAGTAGGATAATACAAACTATATTATATAGGGTCCATTCAAGTTAGACTATTGGGGCTTTGAGTCAACTTAGTGGGTTAACTCATCACAACGAGTTAGCTCATTGATCTATACATCCCCGCATGATTTTCCATCATAGAACATCATGCACATCTTAATAAACCCACACGTGCACAAGCTTTGTAGTTTCCAACATCATATAATCATGAAACATGAACCCACATACATTTAGTTTGATCCTTAAATCTAACCGTGTTCAATGTCGAACCCAAACGCAATTATTCATGTAATTCATCAGTTCAACCTATGATTCATAGCATACGATTATCACAAATAAGAAATTTAAAATAAAGAATTTAAGTCCAACTAGTCAACACATCAAGCAGAGGAAACATCACACAAACAACATGAAACCAAGTTAATATTGAAGAAAAGCTAGGAAGGATTCATTACCTTTACCTAATAGAGATTCTATGTTGAAGTAGAAGAGAGGAAGCATTGTCTACACGTTCTAGGGTTGTTGAAGAAGTCCCACGTCCAAAGTGGAAGAAGGGGAGACATCCAAGGTTGGTGACATCTAAGGTGGGAGTACTCTCTCTCTCTCTCTCTCTCTCTCTCTCTCTCTCAGGTGTGGAGGTTAGTGTTGGGCATGCGCACTAAGGTAGAGAGGAGGGGGCGTGAGATCCTTATGTGTATAAGGTTGGTAGTGTGTAACATCCTACTCAAGTTAGGTTTTTCAAATCTTAATGTTTGGGCGATCTTTATCCATATTTAATCTGTTCATCACGTTAGATACGAAAAGTAGAGTCGGGATATCTAATTTTCTTAGTGATCCATAACCTAGATTGACCGATCTTTAAAAATGGCTTGGCGGGTGTCAAAACGGGTTTGATCTTAATTAACGATCCATGCTTAATGATCAGGATCTAAAATTAAGAGAAATATATAGTCATGATAGGCAAACGATTGAAAAAAATTTGGTAATTGATCAATAGTGAAATATGTCTAGATATGAAAATCTAATTTTAGCGAAAAATGAAGGGGTTGGCTTTATGGTTCGACAGTATAGGATTGTAGATTGGAGTCTAAATTTTGTGTAATCTCATAGTCATATGAGGCCAGGGTCAGGTCCAAATTCGAGTTGTGATTGACTATGTGAAGTAGGTTAATTGAAAGGTCCATATTTGGTAACTCAGTTATTTCCTAAATTGAGATAACTTCAGCATAGACTTATTAAGGTGAGGAACTCAAATCATACTATTGATCCATAATGTAGACAATCTAAGTCACTCACATGAAGGAAAATATTCGACTATGAGTACTCATCCATTTTCCTTACTCGATGACATTAAAATCAAGTGTTAAGGGACTGATTTGCTAATTGGGACACTTATACAATGATCTCAGAGCTGAAATTAAACGTGTACGGCTCATTTATGATGAATAGATATAGAATAAAATTTGAAGTTATACGGATCATGAGAACCTTGTGATCTAGAATTCAAGGGTCTAAGCTAGTGGCATTTTCGTAATTATTTCTAATCTGAAAACTTTACAAAATATAATGCTTCCACGTGGTCCCAGGCATGTTTCTAAGTAATTCTTACAAAATCACCTATATCTAATTCATCACAGATAAATAGTTATTTATAAAATAAGTTAAAATTCACATTAATTACACATAATAGGCAATATGATGAACTTAAGTTAACACAGAAAAATCCTAGGGTGTTACATAGAGTAGCTGAGAAATATGAGCATTTCTATACTGAACCTAGTTAATTCGATTGAGAGGAGCTTATGCTTACTGGAAAAGGCTCATACAAGTCTACATTGAATATTGCATATGCCTGCAAACTTCATGGGTAAAATGTCTCTCGTCTCTCTCGGGAAGTCGTCTCTATTTGTAAACAAAACATTTACGTTAGCCAAGCTTCCAATTCTGGTTAAACTATCCAAAGAGGAGTTCACTTCCCTGAAAATGTGATTGGTTTTGTGATTTATCTTGAACAATTTGCCTTGAATCTCTCCAATCAGATGCCAAATGTGCCATGAGGGAGGAAAGGATGGATGCACAAGGATGTCTATGAGGGATTTAGAGTCGAATTCAATTATAACATTTTGGATACCGAGATTGATACAGTGCTTCAGACCATCGAGGAGGGCCCTATTTTCTGCCATTATGTTTGTAGATTGACCATAGGAATGGTGGAATGCGAATATAACATAGCTTTCATGATTCCTACACAGGCCACCTTTATCAGGGTTCCCTCTAGAAGAGCCATTAATGTTTAACTTGACTCACCCTGCTTCAGGCTTTCGTCAATATAGGATTTGTTCAACCATTCTCCTCTTCGACATAAAGGAATTCCTATCTTCTCAAGCTTTACTTTCTCTAAGAAGGAAACATTAAAGTCCCCTGGCATACAACTAGCTATATCTTTGATCCAATAGATCACTTTCTTGATAATTCCATGAGAGTTGCACTTAACCCCTTCAAATCTGCTTACATTTCAACTGAGCCAAATTTCCCATAGAATAAGGCACTACATGATCCCTAAAATCCTTTTATACCTAGAGAAATTCCTGGTAGTACTTTACTACTGTTGAATTCTCTAATAAGTACGAATGATCAGTCCTTATACTAACATTAAACATGCGACTAAAGTGCACCCACACTTTGGTGGCCAAGTTTCCATAACAGAACAAGTGATCCAAGTCCTTCACATAGCAAGCGCAACACTCACATGTTAATGCCAGTTACACTCCAAACTTTTGAACTGCACCATCGACGGGGACTACCCCATTCATAATTTTTCATGTGAAGATAGGAATTTGGAGGGATCCATTTGTTCTAGATCTACTTCGCCCATGGTTTGGAGCCTTTCCTGACTCGATTAAGGTTCCAAGCACTTTTGGAAGAGAAATTTCTTGAAGAGGATGCTGTGCAAACAAGTCGGTCTTCCTTATTAGCTAGAGATGGAAATTCCCAAGTTTCCCAGCTGCGCAATGAGGTTACTCAGCACGTAACCAATATCTTTTAAAATTACAGCCCTATTGGCTTGACTAAAAGGATGAGATTGATGCATCTTTAGAGTCTTCCGTATAACATGTGGGTTTTGAAGAAAAGAAAGCAAAGTCACATGATTGATAAACATCAGCAAGCCTTCTTACCTTTCTTTGATGAGATTATGAGGATTCACTTTTCGGCGAAGGTGATGGTTGTAACACAGTTGGCGGTGCAAAAGAGATGCCTTTTTCATTATCAACAAGCAAATGACTATTTTCTAGATTGCTTTCTCAATTTCAAGAATCATTTTCATTGAAAATAACATCTCAATTGATATTTTTTTCTCTTATCATCTATATAAAAAAATATTTTTTGCTCTTATAATCTAATTTATGCTTTTTGTTTTTTTAAAACGAATATGAGCATATATTCGCTATTGAACTAAATACCTTAAGATGGCTTTCATTTGGTTTTTTCACATACCAATCTTCATATGGGGTTTTTGCATTGACAAGTGGAAGGTGATGCTAAAAGCCGTCTCCATGGACTCAGCCATACAGAAAATGGGCATAAGCCTAGCATCTAAACATGAATGTTGTGAAGAGTTGAGCCATAACTCTGCAAATGATGTCCAGCTTGGAGGGCCGGCTGAAAATCTCCCCACCTATACTAGCGATGTTATTTATCCCCACCCTCAAGCTGCTCAACAGGTCTTCCGGCAACTTCTTCTCTCTGTCAGCCATCCCTGCCCTCCTTGGCAAGATCCTCTTCGGAGCCTGCCTCCCAATATGGGACCCAGAGACACACGCACGCCCAAGACTGCTCCCAATCTGCCCAGACTGAAGACCTGGATCACCTTCTATGTCAGAGCAGGACATCGACTGAGGTATGGGCCTACTTTTCATCCTTGTTTGATATGCCTCAGACCCAGGCTCATTCCATTGATCAGAGAGTGATCAAATGGACCGGGAAGGTAAGTAACTCTTCCAGATTCCTATACCTTCGAGGAGTGGCCCCTTTTGTTATCATTCGGGAGCTTTGGATTAGCCGGAATGCAGCTAGATTTGATAATAGTAGAATGCAATTGGATAAAATCATTACAAACACTCTTCGTTGGCTGAAGGAGATTAGAGAAAACCTTCAAGAGGTTAACAGGAATTCGATGTTGGTAAGGATAGCTCTTCAGGGTATGGGGTTTAAAGATATGTCTTCTAGCAACGAGGCTAGCGTTGAAGTTTTTAAATGGTGTAGGCCACCTAAGGGTAGATTAAAACCGAATGTTGACGGTTCCGCAAGGGGGAACCCGGGAATGTGGGTTGGGAGAGGCATTTGGGCTGAGTCATATTCGCTTCCACAATAATTATGGCACGGTCTCTAATACTATAGCGGAGGTGCAGGTGATGCTTAATGGTCTTCAGATTTCTGAGAACCTTGGGTTGACAAATATTGATGTAGAGACTGATTCCTCTATCATTGCATATGTTGTGGCTAATCCTCATGCCTCGAGCCCATGGTCCATTTAGTATAGAATCTTTTCCTTACGCCACAAACAGGTTTCATTGAACCTTAGAGTCTCGCATATTCTGCATGAGGGGAACGCTGTGGCAGATAGTCTTGCGAAGCAGTCCAGCCATTGAGCCCCATACCAAATTTTTAGAGGTCGTGGGGAGTTGCCTCCTTCCATGAGGGGCAAGGTTGCCTTAGACAATGCAGCTATAGGCTTTCTTAGGAAGAAGACTAGAAAGGAAGAGGGCTAAAGAGGTCTTTCGTTTTGGGTTGTATAGTTCTTGATGTCCTGGTGTTGTTGGAGGTCTCGATTGTTTAATCAACAACATGTTTCTTTAGTTCCCTTGATTAAGGTTGAGGTATTACGATAGGTGTGGCCTAGTGCTTTTGTTGGGCCCTCTCGAATGGTTTTATAGCTTTGTTTTATCTTATTAATATAATATAGCTAAGTGTTAAAAAAAAAAAAAAAAAAATTTGTAGAAAACTAGTTCAATAAATAAATTGAAGTAGTGATGTAGGCCCAATTCAAGGGGAAAGCCCAACCCATCAACTAAGCCCAAGCCTTGGTATTCAACCATTATTTCTAACCCAAGTGCATTCATGATTCATGGCTTTGAGAATATGTTGCATGCTTGGAAAATGGAAGAGTTTAAAATTGAAGTATGTTTTGAGAATGACTTTGGCATTATTTTGGAAGTTGTTTTGTTATTTTGGAAATATGTAGTAATACATTGAAAACACAATGTTATTATTAATGTATTTATGAGGCGTGGTTGTAGTTGCTCTATAAAATGACCTATTTTATAATGAAAAGGAATCCAATCTTTGAGTTATTTTCTACAAGCTTTGTATTTATGAGTTGAGTGATTCCTCTCTTGTTAGGTGAGTGATTCCCTAACCCCTTAGGTGAGTGAGTCCCCAATCTATCCCCTTGAAGCTTCATCAAAGTGGCCAGAGCTACATCAAGTAGCCATTGCTTCAAACTAAAGTCTTTGAAAATCCTATTTTCGTTCAGCATATATGCACCTTGCAGATTCAACAATTGTGATGTTTGTCGCTTTGCAACCTTGTTTTACTATGGGGTAAAGCTAGCTCGTTGTGAACTTTTTGCATGCGTATTTGTACACTTTTACATATCATTAAAAAAAAAAAAAAAGATGTAAATTCACCACCCTAGTTAGTACACAATATTTTCATAGAATAATCGCTTTGCTTTTCAACAAAAGGCTAAAATTGTAGAAAAAATGAAAAAAATTTCTTAGGAAAATACACCCAAGGCATTCTTGTAAAATCATCAAAAATTATATATATATATATATCTTCTTGCACTAAAAGAGAGTGTACACATTGGACCACATATATCAACATTCACAAGCATCAAAGCTTCTCTTTCCCTCTAAGATTTACCCACTTGAAATGGACTTCAATGATGTTTTCCATCGACGCAAGCTTCACATAACTTCCCATCATTTTAAACCAAGAGAAAACCAGCAACAATTGTATTTTTATGCAATAAATTCAACCCACCAAAGTTTAGATGCCCATATCTCTTGTGCTATTGCCAAGAATCATCATTGGATTCAACACTAAATGCATTAATAGTGAGCTCAAAAAATTTAAGAAGAAACACTCTAGTATCAATCATTTTTTACTGAAACTAACAACTCCTTATTCCTCTCATCAAATATTATGCATCGTTTTTCAGTAAAAATGGCATAAAGTCCTTTTTTTATCAACCATCGCAACTTAATTAAATTTTAAGCATATCTGGTACATACATGAATTCATGAATAAGCTTCTTACCAGATTTGGTGACAATGGAAAGAGTACCCTTGCCTTGCACTTTAACTTGATTATCAACTACCATTTGGACATGAGACCTTCTAGTTTCATCCATCTCAATAAATAAAGATTTATCATCTGTCATTTGATTATTGCAAACACTATCTAAATACCAAATATATTTATTGAATGCACTAAAACATGAAAGAAATAAGATTTGTTCATCTGTTTTCTCATCATTTCTTTTTTCTTCTTGAAAAGTTGCTCTATTTTTCATCTTGTACTAACAATCTTTTTTAACATGCCCAAATCTCTTACAAATCGAGGAGTGAGGTACATTTGAATCTTTATTCTTATACCAATAATCTTTTTCAATATGCCATTTCTTTTTACAATTATAGCATTGAATCGAACGGTTACTTTGATTGGAGAGTTTTGCGCTTTTGCTGTAGCGACTTTTTTACTTTCCCTTTAAGTGCTAGCTTTGAACGAGTTCCACCACTATCCCTTTTCTTACGACTGAGTCGTTGCACTTTCACTCGAGCTTTCCTTCAAGTTGACTTTTCTTTGCAAGGCCTGTTCAACATGATTTTTTGTATCTTTTTGTAGCCTCTCCTCATCAGCTTAGAGAAATCCCATTAATTAAATTAAAGGCAAGGTATTGAGATCTTAAGATTCCTTTGTTGTAGGAACAATGGAATCAAATTTTGAATAAAGACTCCTAAGCACTTTTTAATAAGTTTTTGTTCAAATAGGTTTTCACCAAGATCCCTACCTTGATTCACTATTGAAGCGACTAGTGTGAAAAAATTTTAAATAGATTCTCAATTCTCCATCAACAAGTTTTCAAATTTACAATGTAGAAATTGCAATCTTACAATGATTACCTTACTTGGCCCTTGAAATTCATTTCGAAGCAACTTCCATGCTTCTTTTAATGTTTTAGCTCCCATTATTGATAGGAATATTGTGTCATCTAGAGCCCGTTGAATGAATGACAAGGCCTTTATATCTTTTTTTCTATTTTATTTCATCTTCGTCATCTGAGCTACATTCACTTTTCCTTCTTGATCATTATATTCTATAAATCCATTCTCAACCAATTCCCATAAGTCAAGAGAAATAAACAAGGTTTTCATTTTAATAACCTAAAATGGATAATTTTCTCCTTTGAAAATGGGATCAGAATGTTGATTAACACTTACAATGTTGTTAGTAGTTGCCATTACCTTCTTCCCTTTTGTCCTCTCTTCCCCTTTTTGCATTTTTATTTCTTTTCCACCTTCTGCCCAGCTTGCTATCGAACACAACTCTGATACAAAAAAAATTGTTGGTGTGGCTTCAATATAGACACAAAATAACTAGTACAAGAATAACTTAAAAATACTTCGGTTTAATTGAATTTGTTAGTTTTTTCTCAAATAATTACATCATAATTAAGTCATTTTATATAAACATGACATTGCTAACTACCCACTAATAACTTGAGAGATTTTCAGTATAAACTAAACCACTTGATGACACTTGGCACTGACTTTTTCAAACTAGCTAACAGAGAGAATGAATGAAGACTTATTCAAACATCTAACTACAGGTGGTACATTGCAAGTTTGAATTAAGTTTAACAAATTTCACCCTTGAAATGATTAGATTTTATAAATCAATTTTTGGGGTCAACAAACCTTGGGTGGTTAGCAAGGGTGAAGAGCTTGTCGATAGCTTTTACACATAAAACAGAAAATCAATAGCAAAGTAATGGCTATCAAGGGTAGAGTGTGCATTTAAGCTGTTTTCCCCAATCATGGTCATTTCGCCCCAAATTTGTGCGATTTTGTCCCTCCATTGAGTCATCCCTTATCCTACATTAATCTACCATTGACATTCATTAATATGAGGGTATGTTTTGGCTTCATTGAAACAAGAGGTCCAACATAATGCAACCGGGGTGGGTTGTGAGATCTAGCATTGTCTTTCCCATGGACAACTAATCCAAATCTACGGATCTATTAGGACTCATCAACCAGTCTTCGCTAAATCCACGAGTTTGTCTTTGAATCCACGAAGAAGAACAAAGTATAAACTCAAATTTCATTAATAATTTATTAAAAATTATTACAAAATTAACGTGTTTAAGGGAAGTATTTATAAAGAAACTAAACCCTAAAACCTAACTTACGTGCTAAAAAAAGAATCCTAGGAGGAATAGGAAAGAAAATCAGCAATTTCTCGGGTAATCTATGCGTCTGACGACCGATTGGCCAAGGGTCATGACTGGTTGTGGATGGTCTGCAATTGTCCAGTGAGTTTGCTGGTTTCTTCCACGAAATTCGACTAACCAGGGGCCTGGTCGGACAACCGGTCCTAGAGCTTGCATGACCGGTTGTCAGGTGACGAAAATCCAGTTTTCTCTTGTTCTTCTCCCGGTCCATCTCCTCCATGAAGATTGTCAATCCCCACCCTGGATCGTGGAATTCTCTCCCTACATCACAACATCAGTTGAGTTTTTAAAAAGTGAAGTAGTGAAGAGCATGTAACAAACGAGAAGAAGATCAATGTCTTCTCCAACCAATCAAAACCTTGAATCCACAAGGGTAGTTCTTGAGTCTACGAGAAATAAGAGAGAAAATTTGGGCAATTTTATTGAATAATGTGTGTATGATTTCTCGATTACGCAACTAATAGAGAAAACCCAAACCCTAATACGAAATTACCCAAAATAGTAAAATTTTTTCTCCAAAGTCGAATTTATCTAAAATAGAAATGTCCAAATAAACCTTACTAGAGTATTCCTAGCATTATTACAAGCAATTTCTAAAAAAGAGAAAAATCATAAAACTACAAAAATAAGGAGATACAACGAAAACATAATTTTTTTAAAATGGTAAATTTTTTGTAAAATTGCAGTGTTGAAACCAAAAGGGTGTATTTTCTAGCGAAATGGATAAATTTGGTCCGCATAGTAGGCCGGTTACCCTGAAGGATTATTACATAAAGATTGATAGGTAGTGCATTTCGTAATGATACCTGGATCAAAAGTTACAGTTGATTTACGGTCCACACTTCAAATATCATTTTCTCTCTATCCATAATGACTTTCTTCAAATCAAACACACTTAGGGCCCAATTACATCATGAACTACGTAGGACTGGACCCGGATTTGACAGACTACTTCCGTTTCTATTCAGGCTTCTTTTGGTCTAGCTATGTTAAGAATGCGTCCGTGGTCCACTCTACATAAAAAAGAATGTTATTGTGGATTGAATGACAAGAGGATGAAAAAAAATATGGGAATTTTGGGTCCCATGTTTAATTAGAGCAAGTTACCAATGGATGAGGAATGGTGATAGACAGCTCAAGTGATAGATTGAGTGAAGATAACCTCATTTCAACACCGAGGTCTTGGTATTGATTCCCAAGTGGGGGTGGCTAACATTGAGGTGTCACCAATGGTGGGGTATGTGTACTAACCGGGAAAAAAAGAAAAAAAGAAAAAAGAAAAAAAGGAATGGTGATAGACGTAGAGATTGGCAAACCAAATGATGGTGGAGACTCTAGCAATGCAAAATGAACATAGACACCGATACCTGGTGGAAAAGCTGGTGCGGATGAAGGAATAGGTGGGACTTGACAAGAAATATTAGAAGGATGGGCAGTAGAAATGGTGGTGTTTCTCTGAGGGATTTTCTTGCTTTATAGAGTACAAGAGAACAAATCTGTTGGCTTGGGGCATGGAGTTGAATGTATGACTGGAGGTGCGCCTATAGGTGTGTATAGGTGGGAGTGTATAGGTTGTGACTTGGAGTTACAGAATAATTACTGCTTTGAGAAGGACGTCCTGCAGATGGAAAAGCGAATTCATCGTTCGATCAGTTTCCATATGGAGACATTTTTACCAGTATTTATCACTATATCCATGAAAAGACATTGGACTGAGATGTATATGCTGAGATTGTGAAGATGTACTGAGATGAACTGAGATGTATCCCAGGAAAATACATTGCCTGGTTTGAGGCCCGGAGGCTGACTGCCCATGATGGGTCTTGCTTTGTTTTGTATAGTTTCTAATTGGGGCATGGTTGTGCCCTTCATTGGTGTGTGTTCGCATTCTGTTCAGTCGGTCCCTTTTTTGGGGATTTTGCACTCAGACATGATCTGTATAGAGTAGTTTTGGGTGGGGTAGGTGTTGCCTATTCACCCTTCTAGGTGTGTTTGGAAGTAGTTTGGTTTCCATATGTACACATGCTTACGCACGCATATACATAGATATGTGTGTGTGCATATATAAGTATATGTATATGTATATGCCGGCCCCCTTTTTGGGGATTTTGCACTCAGTCATGGTCTGTATAGAGGAGTTTTGGGGGAGGTAGGTGTCTGCCTATTTGGGCGTCTAGGTGTGTTTAGAAGCAGTCCGGATCTCCCAAGAGAAGTGAGGGGGTGCTTGGCTCTGGACAAGACGAGCATCGGCAGTGAGGGGTCAAAGCTTCTTTCCTTCCTACATCGGGGGCTGAACTTCGTAGGCCAGTTGTCCTTGTTGAAAGCCTGTCCAGGGGCAGCTAGGGCGGAGCATAAATTGAAGTGGGATAGCTGTTTTGTGTGGACTATTATCTGGGTTGGGCGGCTAGGATCTTTGCAAGCCTTTCGTCTGCCAAGTGCGTGGTTGCCAATACTCAGGTGCTTTTCTAGTCTAGCCCAGTGAGGTTGGCTTCTTCATTGCAGCATACCAAGTTGAGGGTTGCCTTCCATTCTGGTGTGGAGTTTGCTGTCTGTAGCTTGCTGAGATTGCTGCAATTGTGATATCTGGATCTGGATCATAGCTGAGATTGGTGGGATGTTCTTTATTGTAGTAAAGAAGAAGAATTTTGCGGGCTTAGAAGGAAAAAAAAGAGCTGCTAAAGATGTCTCAGGTTCACAATGGGTGAGTAGTGTCCTGAGTGTTTGCTGCTTGATGTCCTATTTGGGCTGGTTTGGTGTTGGTCTTACAGTGTTTTGAATGCAAGTGTTGTTGTTGTGATTTTCTGCTGCTGAAGTGGATGTTGCGGTTCTACTCTATCAACGATAGATATTCTGTTGGTTTTGAGGGGTGTGGGTTCTTTTCGTTTTCCACCCACTCAACTTGAAAAATAAAATTACAGGTGGTGTGCTCCCACCATTCTGCCAAAAAATATAGAAAAAAAGAACCCACCACTGGTGCAAGCACATTCAGCGAGAGATGAAAATAACCGATTGAGTAGAAGTTGACCTTGCCTCTGCCATGCAACATACGCTGGATTAATTGAAGTCATGGGGTTTATTGATGTGATCGACAAAATACTTGTAAAAAACGCTGGAGAGATCCATCCACATAGCCAAATCCTGGAAAGAACTAAGATCAATATACTAGATAGCTGTTGCAATCTGGCTTGTTGTAAAGAGGTGCATATGAATGGATTAAGGAATATGGTGCACGTTGAATGACAGAGATTTGTTTAAAAAAAAAAAAAAAATTTAACGGTGCAGATGATGGAGCCATCTTCATGGGAGAAAATAAACGGAAGGGTGGAGGTAAAATAAAAAAAAAAAAATGAAAATATGCTGAAACTCTCACTCATGTTCTTTTGTAACGATATTGTATTTAAAAAGGATACTATTTGCATTATACACTCATTGGATGAGGATTTCTGTTTTGCATATAATTATAAGGATCACAACTAAAAATAAAGATCAAACTCTCAGGACATGAGGACCGAATTATAATGCTTTGAAAGTGCGTTCTTTTGCAATTGTGTGACTCTAGTTTTATGTGTTGTGTCGGTCATCACTAATATGATAAATCGATACCTATTCATATATCAAAGAAAAATCACAAGGAAAAAAAATAATAGCACATTTTTTTTTTTACTCATTTAATCTTTATAAATCTCACGTTGAAAGTAAACAAGCGCCATAAATGCTCACATGGAACGACTTTCATGAGAACTCCTGAGCACATTTTGACTAGTGAAGGCACAAAACAAGAACAGTCTACTAAACTAGTCACCTCGATTTTTGGATCAGGCTAACTTTTGTGCTGTTTGATTTTATGAGGTGATTTGTTAGTAGACTTTCCGATTTTATGCTCACATCCAGTGTCAAAATGTTAAACTCGGACACAACCAGCGAGGTAACAGGTTGTTGATATACACACTAAGAGAGAATGTCTCAACAGATAACTTCTAACTTGCTAAGTACATGGGACATCCAACCCAGGTAATAGATTTTCCCACCATAATGAATGCTTCATTGCAAAAATCAGCCCCATCCACTGATCAAGTGGATGACACTTGTCAAAAAAATAAAATAAAAAAGTGGATGACACTTGTATTTTTCTATTTATCAATGGTTGTACTATGTTTCCTATGTTATGGCTCACTTGATAATTACATAACAAATTAGATTATTTATCTATTTATTTCATGTTGTAATCCTCCATTTCATGCTTCTCGAGGAGTGTGAAACTTCCATTTCAATAAATAAATTTAAAAAAAAAAATCTCTTCAAGTACACTCATTACATCTTCCTTTGTTCATTAAATGCATCTCATAAGACAAAATGTAGCACGATTACAACAGATGCACTCCATTAATACATCTTATCAGGAAACGGAGTATCCTTCAAACAGATGCACTCCATTTATCTATTATGAAGTAGATTTACTTAATTAATAACTGTTTTCACATCTTAGGGTGCATTTGGTTGCACCAAATATCATGATATTTCATGATTAATCAGTCTAATTTGTACAAATTTTCATGAAATTCTTTGCAACAAAACACAACCTTAATTATGGATTTTTACTGCAAAAATGCTCAAGATTTCTTATTTGCCTGCACAAGGCCATGAAGTCCCAAAACAATCACGAGCATAGTGACAAATGTCGTTCAAGGAAATTTCTCAAAAGATTTTCAACTTTGAGGTTTTTCCTAGGATAATATTGCAAAAATTAAAAATAAAATATAATAAAAACTCACTAAAAATAAATTTTGAAATATTTCTTTACAAATTAATAAATAATATTGGAAATTTAATATATATATATATATATATATATATATATATATATATATATATATATATATAGAGAGAGAGAGAGAATTTTTTTTTAAAAAATTACGTTAACATAGGGATATTTTTGTGAAAATTTAGCCAAACATTCAAAATTGTCAATATTTTGAAAATCACACAGTAATATCAAAAAAATATCATCCCATTTATTTCTTACAAAAATATCAAAATCCGGCAGCATTCACTATGCTTTCCAATAGTGAAATGACTGAAATATCTTCTTTTAGTAAAAATATAATTTCCATATATTCCTTTATTAGGAATCCTTGAATAGATATTCTTTATTTGTTGAAATTTTATTAATCTGTAATCATTTTTGGATAGATTTAATTTGATTCTTTTTTTATTGTGAACTTCCTTATCTGGGACAAGCCCTCTTATATAATTAAAGACCTATCTCTATGAGCAATGAAACACTAGTAATTCTTCCATCTCCAATTTTTACAAGCATTGTGGGGCACACATGGTGTGTCTATGACATGAGTTCTTTACTTGATACTTTGTTTCTTTTGATTTATTTTAGAAGTAGAAGTTTCCAATTCCATTATAATACAATTAAATCAATTTGTAACATATGTTCTTTTGTTGTTAGGTTAGGATTTCGTTAAAGTCCCACTAGATCACTTAAAAAATGAAATTATACATTATCCAATTAAAAGACATAGAAATTACAAATTAGAACTATCCTTTTTTTCTTCATGTTTTAATCTGCTCATGTATCCTTTTCCTTTAAATAAAATGCTTGCATGACTGTGCATACGTAGTCACACAGGGTGTGCATGGCTATCCACTAATGTAGATGGGCGACTTCACGGTCCATCGGGTGCTTCACCCTATGTTAGGCCTTGTCTCGAATATCACACTTCATGTGGATGAGATCCACCCATCCATCAGGTGCGCCACCCTATGTTAGGCCTTGTCCCAAATATCACTCCAACCCAGAATTTAGGTGGCCGGCGCTTTATATAGGAACTAAAACCTCTAAATTCACATGGTGTGGTCCACCTGCGTTAATTACTTGTTTGATGCATATCTTGTAAGTTTATAAGGTACTTTAGATCGCCTTAGACAAATAGAAGTGTTGTTAACTTATAAATATTTGCATGTTGACGAGGGCTGTACGTGGAGTAGCAGAGCTATTAAGTAATGCTTCTTGGAGAGTAAAAATGAGAACTGACCACCGAAATGCCCCATCATTAATGAATTCAAGGGCTAAAACGCCCTGTACCACTCTTTCTGGTGTAAAAATATGTACCTGATCATTTTACTAGAAAAAAATAGGAGGTTGTGACTAGGGTTTTCGCCAAACATGCAAAGCTTACCATTCTGCACCATGACAACATATCGTATGTGTGTCACATCGGCCGGCCGTGCAAAGGGTGGGTACGATTATCTGACAATGGAATATTGAGACTGATTCAGTCATCAAGTGGGCCATAAAAGTATGTGATCAGATCATTTCTAGTCCTTCGATCTCAATGGCATTGCTGACTTAGATGAGTAGATTGGCCTGATTTTGCACCCGGTGATCTTCACGGTGCATCCACATTTGGCATTGGCTTTGAAATCCTACATAAGTTACAAATTGGCAGGAGATGGGCCAATGTGGTCAAAATACGAGTTTTAGACGGACCACATTTCTTAGATCATCTGGTACAAAAATCATCTACTTCTCTAAGCTAGATTTACATAGCGTTGTTGATGAGCCTGGCCCACCCATGGATTTTGGGTTGTGCAGATATTTGGGTTTGATTTTGGGCATGCCTTTTAGGCCCTTGGGACGGGTTTGGGATTATGTGTATGTGAAATCCAATCTGATCATCGTGATGTGTGGCCAACTCACTATGGTTGGGCTACCCTTGGCCCAGCCTGAGCCCACATATAAGGGAGTGGAATGCCCGCCTTTGATTTTTACAGGGCCCACCATGATGTGCCTGTCAAATCCAACCGTCCCACACGAGGCCCAGGTCCCAACCATGATTTAGGTGGGTCACACCCAAGGAGTCGGGAGAGGGACACCCAACGGTGGATTTTTTTACAGGCCCACCGTGATGTATAAGTGAAAAACCACTCCAACCATAATGATTCATAATAAGATAGGCGAAGGGCACTAAAATGGGGAAGGTCTGGAATTATGGTGGACCACACCGAGGGAAACAATTTGGAGCGTGGGTGTCCCCCTATTCTGATTATGTGGCCCACCTGAGTCATGGAAGTGGTTTATTTTTGAGTGTTGGGTAACATGGGCCGACGCATTTATTTCACGTACACATCACGGTGGGGCTCACCCCTATTTTGCTGGCATCGCTGGAAGGATCGAGAACATTTCCCTACACACAAACATACACACATAACAATATGAGATGTGCTACAGCTCTCCTAGAGCACTTTAAGTTATTGGGCTCCTAGTTGCATTGGGACACTTAGACAATGCAATGTTGATGTAGACTGCACATTAGGTTCAACAAACATTTTTCATGGGCTACCATGCAAACCTCATGTCCGTCTGATAAATATGAACCATTTTATCAATGTTCTTTAACATGGACGGTGAAGATAGATTATATAAAAATAAGTCCACTCAACAATTTGATCCATTTATTTGTTAGGGCACATCCTGGCTTGCTTATGATTCTAGAGAATCACTTTTACTGGGCCCACCGTGATGTATAATTAGTGAAATCCACTCAAACCATTATGATCCATAACACGTTGTGCCCAAGGCCCAAAAATCAAGCAGGTCCAAGAATAAGGTGGGCCACACCAAGAAAAACAGTTTGGAGGGTGGGTGTCCTCTATACACTGTTTCCGATCATGTGGCCTATCCGAGTTATGGATATGGCTTATTTTTAGCTTGGGCCTGGGCTGACGCATTTAATGATTGGAGTGATCAATTTCATGTACACTTCACCTGAGCTCACCCCACTTTGCTAGCATTACGCTGAAAGGAGACCATTTTCCTGCACAGACAAACGTATGTATCTATGTAACATGAGATATGCTCCAGTGCTCTTAGAGCACTATAAGTTATAGTGCTCCATGTTGCATTGGAACACATAGACAATGCATTCCATTGATCTAGACTACTTATCAAGTTCGATGAACATTTGTGGGCTACAATGCAAATCCCATGTCCATCTAATAAATACGAACCATTTGATCGATGGTCTTTAATAAGGACAGCCAAGATAGAATATTACACGAAAGAGGTCCAATCAATAATTTGATCCATGTATTTGTTTGTTAGGGCATATCATGGATTGCTTGTGATTCCAAAGAATCAGTTTTGCTAGGCAATTTTAACTTATCCATGCATGGCCTAAACAATGAATTGCCATATAGAATAAGGCCAAATCAAAGATGAATCGTATCATCTAATCAATATCATTTTTCTACTATAGGCTACGAAATGTATTCTCAACTTAAAATATAGTTTAGATCGATCAAATGGATTGTCCAAGTGAATAGTGTTGCTAAGCTATTCGTCGGCCACGCGTGTGATGTGTGTGCGGGCGTGCCAGAATCGAATTTCATGGCTCAATTTCAACTGAACAACGATGACCCCAGGCTCCAAGAAAGGCAGATACGTCATGATCGACCATATATGACCAATATCTGTAGAGATCAATCACTTAATTAGTCACTCGCTCGGTTGCTTAATAATAATGATCAGACGATGTTTGGAGGGTGTGATTCATCCTCCAAAAATGGGTTGCACCTTTACCTTCCAAGCGAAAGGACTTCTTACGATGTAAAATCAAAGGAATGAAGAGAAGAACTTACAGTTGACCATGTGGACGATCGTCACTTCTTCTTTACCAATAAGAGATGTAATTATAAAAAAGGAACTTTACTGATTATAAAACTTCTTGCTAACAGACTTACTACTAAGGAATGTAATCTTAAGGGCTAGAATACGGAACATAAAAACTGTGATTATACTAAGGAAAGTAAAGAAAACTTATTACGCTAAGGAACGTAAACAACGAGATAAGAAACATGATAAGTTTGAAAATGAAATGTAGGTTTGATTTGGTTGGTGCCGGACCTGTTACACTAAGAAACATAAAGAACTTGGAATGTAAAAATAGACTAATTACACTAAGAAATGTAGAAGACTTGGTAAATTGGAAAGATGGATTGATTTGATTTGTTGTTGTTTGGTGCTAGGACCATTTGCTCTGTCTCTCTCCTTAACTATTTATGGACTCCATTCACCATCTAGATACTTCCCTTGATAGACGATTATAGCAACTGTCTAAATACACTACCAACTTTTTAGAGAGTATTTTGCTTTCTTCCATTGACAAGTGTCCTTCTAACTGCTTGTGGGACCTACCCACTCTTCCATGTTTTGACGATTTCATTTACGTTCAACCTTTCCAGAGACTTCTTTCTTCTTTCTCTACATAACATCTATCTTGGTAGTTGTTAGCAAATTAAGCTTGAACACAAGATATGATCAGCCACTGTCTAAGGTACATACCTAAATCGGCTACTTTCCTTATCATTGCTAAACATTAATCAGCTAATTTTCGTGTCCAGTTGAGATGCAAAACTACAATTGGTTGCATTCGGCCTCTTTTTCCAAACATAAGATGTAATTGACCACTATCTTACTTCTTAGAATGCAATCGGCTAACGAAATCGGCCGATATCCTAGTTGCATAATGCAATCAGCCAACGAAATCGGTCGATATTATAGTTGCATACGACAATCGACCAATTTTCACGAACGCAAATGGAAATCGGCCACTCCTTTTAGACGTTTCTGACAAAGCCTATCAGAAACTGGGTACAACAAATAGTTGCAATTAGGAGCACTATATAACTTCATGTTCCCTGGCATTTCTCATATTGTAAGATATAGGATATGAATTACTGATTTCCCCATAAAATTTTGAAATAGTTCATAGGTTGACCTAATGTCCCCCTAAACTTTTGAAATAGTTCACAGGTTGACCTATTGTGGACTTAAATCATTCATTAACGAATAACATAATTTTGATTATGCGTATGCGAGTATGTATATGTCAGGCGTGCTAGAGTAATATTCAACTCTTTTTTAACTAAATGCCTTGTGACCGAAATAACTGGATTAGGACAAGATCTATGAAGATTGACCTAACTACTCAACTATCAATTGACAAGATGATCAGGCGATTTACGAAGGCAGGTTGGTCCTTCAGATAAATTCTTTTTTCCTTAAAAATAAGTACTTTTTTTTCAATAATGATGGCTTGGCCGCGTTTATCCACAAAAATAACATGAGAAAGTAAAATAAAAATTTTAAAGGCTTTAATGTCAATTTTATTAATATAAATAATGATTTAATACAAACGACATATAAAAGTAAATAAAGCAAAAAAAGTTACCATGGCAATTCAAGTGGGCGAGGATGAAAAGATTTAAGTTGAAAAAGGTTTATTGATTTAGATTAGCGAGGGCCAGAACTCCTTTCTGTGCTAACTTTTATAAACTAAGGGAGGCGGTGGCTTTGCGTATAGCTCTTCGGCTTTTGAAATCGGTGTTCGATAAGTTAGTGGCATTATCTTGATATGTTTTTTTTTCTAAGATGTAACCAGTTACACAATATACCTCTGTGTACACGTGTACTTTTGATTCTAAACAATTTTCTTCTCTTTACACCATCTTTGTGATCTTCGGGGGTGTGGCTAATCGTATATGGACATGTGTCTTTAGGTGTCATCACGATGTCAAATACACTTCTGAAAACACGATGCGTATGCTTTTTTTTTTTTTTTTATGCTCGCTTGCCACATGTCTTTGAGAGAATGATTGCCTCTGGGTTTCGGTTGTGCATATATCTCTCAGTATCTTAGTTTGGTGTGACATACATCTCTAAGAGAGAAGTATTTGAAATCTTCACGACCTGCTTCACAAGTACCTCTTCTGCATCGTATGAGTTTACCAACACATGATGGCATCATAATTGTCGGTTCACAAGTGTGCCAATACTTGGTGGCATCAAATAAAAGTACTAGTTTAAAATCTTAAGAAATATAAAGTGGGATCTATCCACTAATTGTTTCAAAATAATGATTAGACATATTTTTCTTCTCTAATCCTTCTTAACTATCTATTTTCATGTTATTGATTGGAAGCTTTGGGGAGACATGCATCTCCAAGGGAGAAGCATTCGAAATCTTCACAATCCCCGTTTCGTGCTTCAGAAGTAACCCTTCTATGCCTAACGAGTGTGCTGACACATGGGGGCATCATGCTCGTTGGTTTGTGAGTGTGCTGACACATGGTGTCATCAAATAAAAGTATTACTTTAAAATCATAAAAAATATAAAGTGAGATCTATCCACTAGTTGTTTCGAAATAATGTTTAGATATATTTTGTTTCTCTACTCAATCTTAGCTGTCTATTTTCATGCTATGGATTAGAAGCTTTGGATTCACCCAATTGGCATGTTTTTGCACCATGGCTTGCTCTTATTTCTATAAATGAATGAACGGTTTGGATTGACAATAATTCATCTCATGTTTTATTTAAAAGATTTAGGGACATTAGGGTTGCACATCTGCCCCGTTAACCCGCCCAACCCGCCCGACCCGACCCAGTAGAAACTCGATCCGTCCCGACCCAGTTGAGAAAACGGTCCGGTTTCGAGTAGATGCGGCTGTACCGTTTTTAATTTAGGTACGGTTTAGGGTACATGCCAAACCCGCCCGACCCGACCCGTGTATCCCGACCCGTTCCACCCGACCCAAACCGCCCCGTTTATACTAGTTTATTGCTTTTAGAAATTTCTATATAGCATTATCAATAGGTTGAATGGTAAATAAACATTAGGATGGACTCTAGAATCTTTTAATGGTGGGAGTTCAATGACCACTGATTTTTGTGGTGTGGTTTACCTAAAGCTTTTATCTGCTTCCTTTTTGGGACTATGTCTTATAATAATTTGTAAACGTAGATGGACGGCATGGATTTACAATATATACATCGAGGTGAGCTTCATGGTTAGGGTCTCACCCACATGGCTGGTTCCGGGTCTCATCGACTCTCACCCAAGCTGTGCTCATCTCACACTCATAAGGAGCGGATTAGGTGACATCGGGATACAAACGTAGTCCTAACCCGGCCCGACCTGACCCGGTTTAGCATATAGGGTAGGGTAGGGTTAGGGTTAACCCTTTTACAAGTAGGGTAGGGTTAGGGTTGGGTCAGCCCAACCTGGTCACGACCCGGACCGAAACCTGGACCTTTAAATATATTTAGGTTCGGTCCAGGGTTGGGCCCAACCCAACCCTAACCTAACCCGTGTGCAGGCCTAGGGGACATTGCTAACATCAAACGAAAAGATGGGGTATTAAAAAAAACCCTTACATAGTATGTTATATTATATACATAATTAGAAGAGGATTATATGTAAGTTCTTGCCAACCGTTCAATTGTTAGATAGATGCTTGGAGCCCGCTGAAACATACGTGTGAGTAATCGAATAGACCGGGCATGGGCAATGATTTGGAACTTATTTTGAACTTGAGCTGGCTGAGAGGATTTTGGGCTGGGATTGCGCAGGATCAGACCTGGCCCAACGTGGCCGGTTGACAGCCCTCGGATTGCGTGAAATAAACAAGTCTAAATGATCTTTTTCTAGCTATTCATTTGTTTTGTACATCATGTCCCACGTGTACAAACATGTGTTACATGTGCTGGCGTGTACACAAGAACGGCTGTACATGCGTGCGGGCTTATCATCCAACGATCCTCCTGATTTCACACTCTGTTAGCGACTTAGGTGCGACCCTGACTGTGAGGCGGTCTTGGTGTATGTAATGTATATCCAAGCCGTCCATCCAATTTTTCAGATCCTTTTATTGCATGGATCCAAAATTGGAGGATATCTAAATCTCAGGTGGACCACACCACAGGAAAGAGTGGTGATTGACCATGAAAAACATGTTATGAGCCACAAAAGTTATGGATGAATCTAATATTTGTTTTTTTTATTTTTTATTTTTCCTTCATTCAGTTTTGTGTGAACTTATTAACAGGCTGGATGGAAAATAAACACTACGGTAGGCCGTAGGAATGTTTTAATGTTGAGCGTTCAACCACCACTGTTTCCAATGGTATGCTCCACGTGAGATTTTGATCTACTTATTTTTCAGGCTCGTAGGCGAAAATGATATGAGAAAATAGATGGATGGTGTGGATACACAATGCATACATCAAAGTGGGCCCCAAGTTCAGGGCCGTACCGTGTTGGGTGAGAAGGGGGCCGCACCTAGTCCACTTCTCGTAACGCTGCAGCATTTTCCAATCCTTACGTCATGTGTTAGGCAATAAAGTGCACGTACGTGGCAATAGACAACAGCCTCTGATCAAACCCAACAGCTGTGGACAACATCTGAACCGTGCAAATGAGAACCAGACAGGTCCACTCATCAGTCGAGCCACTCCTGAACTTGAAAGGAACAGTTTGGATATCGTACCAACCATCCAAATTTAGTGAACACGTACGGGTCGCTTGATGAGGGAGCGGATTAGGTACAACCTGAGCCAGTCCTGAGCTCAGGACAGGCCGACATGACACATACCTATCACATTTGTATGGGTGTAGGTCACGTTATCAGAGGTGACCTGCCACGTCAGCGAGCCTAACACAGTCATGTCACATCTCATTTCCCCATGCCCACACGCCCGCGAGCTAATCCGGGGCACGGATTTCCATCAAAAGCTTGCGTAGGAAGTTCCTGGGCGTTGGGAACTAAGGTGGGGCCCATAGGGATGTGTTTAGATAAATCCACCCTGTCCATCCGTCTTGGGAGCGCATTTTAGGACATGAGAACAAAAATAATAGACTCAAGTGGGGTGAAAACGTGAGGATTGAACGTCCTCAGTTGAAATATTTGCGGAGCCACAGGAGTTTCCAATCATGATAATATTTGTGTTTCCAGTTCATCCCAGTAGTAGTGACGTTATGAACAGCATGTATAAACATCACTGTGGACCCTAGGGAGGTTTCAACGGTAGTAATTTACCTACCCACCTTTTCCTTTAGTGAGGCCTGCTTGAGTCTTGGATTCGGTTCATTTTTGTTCTCATGTCCTAAAATGAGCTCCCAAAACGGATGGACGGGGTGGATTTATCAAAACACATCACTGTGGGCCCCACCTTGGTTCCCAGTGTAGGAACTTCCTGCGCAAGGCTTTTGCAGGAAATCCGCGCCCGCTCTTGATGAGGGCACCGACCTTATTCTCTTTCCTAATCATCTTCACGTTAGGCCCATGTCATACAAGGTTAAAGATACGTGTAGGACAAGAAAACCTCCAAAGGAACTAGAGGTGGACAACGATCCAATTCGAGTCGAACATGGGTCAGATTGGATTGTTCGGCTACTTGAGTGGGTGTGTTCGAACAATGTTCGAACAAACATTCGAATAGGATGGCTCTGTTCGAACTCAATTTGGTTTAGCCCAATCATGTTCGAACATGTGGGTTTCGAACAATTTTTACAAGTTTGAACAATTTCACTTTTTTCGCTTAAAAATATTTTTTCTACTACTGAATAGTAAATACCAATTTGTTTAAAAATTACATATCACAAAGTTTGAAGTTTTAACTAACTAATAAAAAACCATTAACATTTAATGTTCATACTTTTGCTAACCTGAAGAAGGAAGAGTGAAGACTAAAGCGAACCCTTGACTGTTTAATATCCTTCATATGATGACTTGATGAGTGCCTTACTTCCAAAAAAAATAAAATAAAAAATGAAATAGTCAATCAATCCATGGAAGCAAACATCCGATCAACATAACAATTCAATATTGTAAAATAAAATAATATAACTAACATATCAACTGATTTGGTTAATCAATGTAAACACGGAACTCTTCAAAATTCTCACTTAAAATTACATTGAAAATAACAAAATTAATATTCAACTGTCAAGTTTCAAGAACACAATACTAAAACAAAAAGTCACCTAGTCATGCAATTGTAGTCTCGCCTTGAGTCTCTCAATCATCATCTTACTCATCCTCATCAAAACTACTGCCTCCCCAAACTGGATGCAACCAATCTTGTACTCATATCAGGGCTTCAATTGTTTTCGGCATAAGTGAGCTTTGGTGCTTACTAACAACCCTACTTCCCGTGCTAAAGACAGATTCTGATGCCACGGTCGAAATTGGAATTGACAAGATATCTTATGGCATCATCGCTAATGTTGAGTATTTTGTTTCAATTTGTTTCATTTTCCACTAATTCAACACATTAAAATCTGCAGAAAGATACTTGATAATCGGTCTTTTAAGATAAATTTCTAATTCTGATTCCATTGTTTGATCATTTGTTTCTTCTTGTTCTACGAAGGACATAAAATCATCATGCTCATCTTTGGAATTAGAACTCGAACCAATTTGAGATGCAGCTTTATTGTTTTGGTTTCTATTTTCATCCAAAATACCAATATAAATATCGTACAGCTCACAAACTACCTCACGAACATTGAAAATCTCTGCTCTTGCCCGTTTTGAAGAATAAATCTTAAGAAAACGGTATCTAACCAGTGTCATCTTGTAACGTGGAGCAAGGACAACTGCAATGGCCATCAATAAATGGCATTCAGACCAATACTTATCAAATTTTGACCTCATTTGTGATGCCATTTGTTGGAAATATTCTGAACTATTATAAACTCTTTTTTCTATAGCTTTTTTTTATCTTTCAAACTTTCGGAAGAGATAAATTTGTTGTAGGATATTTGTTCCCAGAAAATATCTTAGTGCATTGATAAAAAACTTTAAGGAATTGTACCTCTTCCGCCTTTAACCAATCATCATCTGTAGGCAACCATTGATAAATTCTTTCATGTTCCGTAAAATGAGGGAATGCTTGTCTTAGGTCTAGAGCTGTGTCCAACATCTCATATGTTGCATTCCAGCGCGTGTATATATCTAATTAAACATCTACCAACCTTTATGACATAAATATCATAAAGGGTGTATGTTTCTCTCTCAACAGTTTCCTTTGATGTGGCTCACATGTATCATAAATCAACCTTATCTTTTAGACTTGAGCCTAAAGTGGAAGGGCCCTTAATCATGGCTAAGTGGTAGACTCACAAGGTCATGTGTGGGTGTGTGTCATAAAAAAAGAAAAAAGAAAAAAGAAAAAAAAACCTAGAGTGGTATTACAAATCTAATGATGGGAGTGAATTTCACATACAACAATACACTAATGAATTTCACAAAAATCAGGACCATTGATGATCAAGTGGGCTACACCAAGGGAAACAATTTGGAGAGTGAACGTCACCGCGTATACTCTTTAAAACCATGTGGTCCACTTGAATCACTGATGGGACCGATTTTTTGTTCCCCAGCCTAATACCTGATGATGCACCTAGTGGTCGGGATGGATTTTAGGGTGGAGCCCACCCCAACCACAGACCCCAAGAAAGGAATCCACATCTTTTGGTAGGCAGGAACTTTGAAATTATATAGCAATTTTCTACATGTGGTGTACAAGTACTAAAATTGATCAGTCCAAATTATTGTACCCAGTGTAGATGTATCATGAATAAAAAAATTAAGTTTATTTGATTATTGGATTGGTGGACATTGAATGGACAGTAAAAAATGAAAATTACCCAACAACCCTCGTCCCACGAATAAGAGTCCACATATCACTCAGAGGTTAGGATTGTTAAAAAAAAAAAACTGATATGTGGCTTGTAACTCGAAATAGTAGCATACGCCACGTGTATAATTCTGAACGTTGCGTATCAGGGACGCGGATTGGCCAATGACCGTGCCACGAGCCATTGGCTACTGGTCGGTGCTCTATGGGCCTCACCATGATGTATGTGTTTCATCCACGCCATCCATCCATATTTCCATGTCATTTTATGGAATGAGACAAAAAATGAGATAGATCCAAATATCAAGTGGACCACATTACAGAAAACAGTGGTGATTGAGCGCCCACCATTAAAAACTTTATGGGGACCATAAAAGTTTGGATCAATCTGATATTTGTTTTTTCCCTTCATCCAGGTTTGTATGACCTAATCAACAGGTTGGATGTCAAATAAACATTACAATGAGCCCTAAGATGTTTTTAATGGTGGACATTCAATCTCTACTGTTTTCCTATGGTGTGGTCCACCTGAGATTTAGATCTGCCTCATTTTTTGTATCATGCCCTAAAATGATCTGGAAAAATGGATGGACAGCATGGATAAAATAAATATCAGCATGGACCACACAGTGGGGATTAAACATCTACCATTGAAAACTTTTTGGGGGTCACTGAAGTTTTCGATCAACCTGATATTTGTGTTTTCCATTCATCTAGGTCTATGTGACCTTATGAACAGCAGGGACGCACACCACTGACCAGCCCCCAATGGAATCATTCGCTCCACACGCACATCATGGGTGGGTCTCATGTCCAACGGATGGATGGCTGCCCTTCGTGGTCAGCCCCACAAGCACACAGGAGCCCCATGATCAGTGGGCTCCACAGGGCCACACATATAAAAAAAAAAGAATGGAAAGAGGGGGGGAGGAAGAGGAGGGAACAGGAGGCGTATCCTCACCTTAGGCGCACCTAGCGGATGGAGGGCTGGGGATGAGCTCGAGGGAGAGGGAGAGGGAGAGAGCATGAGAGAGAGGGAGTGCGAGTGTTGAATGAGGGTTTTAGAAACCCTTGACAATTTTTTTTTTTCAAATCCGTGTGCATTTTACACCGGATAAGGTTGAGCTGCCACGTGTTCTGCAAGCCCCACCTTGATGTAAGTGTTCTATCCACTTCGTCCATTAATTTTTAAATATTATTTTAGCGTTATATCCTAAAAATTATTCACATCTAAATCTCCAGTGAACCACACCACAGGAATGACATTATCATGGCATATAAACATCAATGTGGACTCCAGGGATGTTTCAATGGCAGGAATTTCCCTACCGCCTTTTCCTTCAGTAGGGCCCACTTGAATCTTGGATCTAGATCATTTTTGGTCTGACATCCTAAAATGATCTTACAAAACGGATGGACGACGTGGATTTCTCACAAACATGATGGTGGGCCCAACCCAGATTTTCAGAGTGAGTTGGACCTTGGACGTGAATGCGGGTTGGCTAGTAACGCCAACACCTGCCAGCAAGCTGGAGTGCGGTGTCAATTGTCACCGTTCTGTGGGTCCCACCATGACGTATTTGTTTTATCCACTCCATCCATCCATTTGTACAGCTTATTTTAAGGCATTAAATAAGAAATGAGGCAGATACAAAACTCAAATGGACCACGCCACAGGAAACAGTGAGGAGAATGATGCCCACCATTGAAACCTTCTTGGGCTCACAGTCACGTTTATTTGTCATCCACCCTTCTTCTTCTTCTTCTTCTTCTATATATATATATATATATATATATATATATATAATCGAGTCGAATGAACGAGTCGAGTCGATCAATATTCGAGTCGAGTTTGAGTTCGAGTCGAGTCGAACAGGACTGTGTTTGAAATTGAATTGAATTTTTTTTCGAACACACCATGTGTGTTCGAACAAAGTTCGAACAATAAGACTTTCTGTTCGAACAGGGTTTTACCGAGTCGATCCGAGTCAATCCAAACGGTTAAACTCAGTTCTTGTCCAGCTCTAAAAGGAACGCGTTTCTTTCCAAATTTAATGTGTCCACCAGTCTGGGCCACTGATCGGATGATCAGGATCACTCATCGAAATAAATTTCTCCACACATGATCAATGGATAACGAGTCTGCAAGATGAGTATGAGGCATTTCCTCTTCCGTTTGAAATGTGTCCCTTGGTGATAGACATCTTCGTTTACTAAGATTTTATTGTGTGGAACTTCTACTGATCATTGCAAAGATCTCATTTCAACCATCTAATATTATAGTATTAAGTTAGTGTAACCCAGAGTCATTGTCATTAGCACCTCTACTACATTAGTAAGAGGTGCTAAGGATATCTTTAGCCATGCAATTAATTTTAAAGTAGTCTACCTTTAGGATTTTACAACATTAAAAAGGATTTTTAATTTAAATTAAAATATTTTTATAATTTTAAAAATCTATATGCTCATAAATGGATGACTTGGATTTTACCTGCTCTAAATAAACTCCTCTCGTCTCTCTTTAGACTCACATATAATTTGCAAGATAAGCACATCCAACAAATGCTAAGAAATGGCCAGCATCATGACAACTTAACATATATCTATATTTCTACTCCTTCAAGTTAATACATCAACCTAACAAGAGGCACATCTAAATCTCCAATGAGAATATATATATATATATATATATATATATATATATATATATATATATATATATATATATATATATATATATATATATATATAAGGAAAAAGGAAACAGCTCTTCTACAACCATCCCTTGTTTTGCATAATTCTCTCTCTTCCTCTTCTTTCTCTTCCGCGAAGAGTTGTAGATTCATCCTACGCAGAGGTAAGGATATACGTGATTCATCTTATGTAGAGGTAGATCTTGATAGAGTCAGGATTCTGCTCAATTACAGTAAGGATATACATTATAACTACCCCTCTATGCCATGATCTAAGGTACGCAAAAATACAACAATATAGAGAATTATTCTCCTTCATTATCCTACAGTTACTGACTTAGGCATTGGAGGGCTATCAGTCGGAACCACCGGTGGCCATCCTAACCTTTGGTGGTAGTTGCAGGTCTCCCAATCTTCGGATCCACATCATCATCCTTCAAATCTAACGGCAGAGGCTCAAGTTGATCCCTGACTAACATCTGGTGACAAGATTCAACTTCAACAATATATATCAATGGTTCAAGTCCTTAAAACAAATTTGTTATCATGGACAGTAATTACAAAAGAATAAAGTTAACAAATTATCTTCAAGATATAATAAATTTATAGATCTGAAATTCAACATGAAGATTTGCACCTCTTAATATTAAACCGATCTCCAAGTACACACACACACACACTCTAATATAATTGCACAAAAAGATCTAAAAAGGCCAATTGCAAGAACACATAGATGAGTACACATGGCCTTATATGGCCTTACATGGCGAGAATATATACACACACACACACTAAGGGAAGACGAAGTCCTTGAAGGCACACCCACACCTTTGGGATATTAAAATGTTTAAGAAAGTTTTTATATATAATATATATTTATTTACTTTTTAAAAAATAAATATTTTTTATTTTTGAAATTCATTTTTTCGCATAAAACCATATGATCTAGAGCTTAGGCGGGCAACATCATGAGGACCATAGGAAAGAAAGATGCCCACCATTGAAACTTTCATGATCCCACCATCATATCCAACCAATTCATAAGGTAAACCGTGTAAGGACAAAGGAAATAATCCAAACTGCCTCAGCAAAGTTTCGACGGTCAGAATTGTCGTCCTCACCTTTCCCTGTGATATGGCCCACTTGAGTTTTACATTGGCTTTATTCCACACGCCATCACGAGTGGATGCTATGCACAAAAATAAGAAAAGGCCCCACATATCCTTTTGTTGCATGGGGCTCGTTACCAAATGAAATTGTGATCCACCAAATTCATCATGGACATTGTCACGTACTCCCTCAACGCCACTTCACGACATGTGCACAATTATTGCAGTGGTTGAACTAGTGGGCCACTACAAAATTGACCATAGCACCAATTGATGTGAGCCCTGGAATAAAGCCACGGACTACCGTACGATTTTTTTCTACTCTTCTCAATAATCGATTTTTCCATATTCCTGGTTGATTGATAACCGTCCAAGAAAGTCCTTATTGATTGATTGGGATATTTTCTGGGATATGATCTATAGACTCAATTTTCCTCCCACAATGAACGGTTCTGATTACCGCACACTGACTCCACGCTAATCCCCTTTCAGTGTGCATCTTCAAGGGACAAGACGCAGTAGAGCCGGTAGCACCTTAACATGGTACCCTATCTACGGCTAACCATAATTCAATCAGTTGGCCCCACTGGGTGCATGAAAAATATGTGAAAAATGATGGAAACGTTTTTCAGATGAATGATATTTCACCGGTTTTGTATGTACCTTACGGCTGGAAAAGGTACTCTCATTCTTGAGAAGTTTTATTTTATTTTATTTTATTTTTTTAATTTTATTTTATTTTTTTTTCTGAAAAATGGTAATTAAAAGTTCTCACCACAAAACCCAACTTAGACCAACTCATCGGCTTTGGAGTCACAAGAGGCTGTGGCTTCTTGAATCGGAGACAACTCCAACGGGTCACAAGATGCCGTGGCTTCTTGATATTTCATTTTTCTTATTCAAGTATTTTTCTGTCATTTTCTTCATAACAAAAACGCTTTTCAAATTGTGACGATGACAATGCATGGTCTTAGTGATTAGACGTTTTCTAGTATAAATGATAAATAGTCAATTTTTTTGTCTAATTTTTATGAGAGATGGCCGTGGACACGAGGACAGTACATAATGGGCTGCAAAATCAATAATTAAACCATCTGTAGTAAATTAATATGGACTATCTTTTCTTCCCACCATTTGATCAAATGAAACAGTGTGAAGAGAAAAGAAAAAACATAACATGTGCTAGCGCAGCATTAGGTGGACTATCCATCCATCCATACAAGTGGTATATCCATCAGCCCATTGAGTAAGTCTAACTCTAGAAGGTGGGGACCAGAATCCTCTACAAGACCTGTTTTAGAGGGCCTGTAAAACGCCTAATCTCTTTTAGGTGTCCACAATTTTATATATATACATTAAATCCACTCCCACCGCCAGGTGTGCTCCTCAAGGTGTGGAGGAAGAAAAAGACAGCCAGATCAACAACCTAGGTGGGTCACACCATAAGGAACAATGGAAAGGGACACCAACCATAAATTTGTGGGTGGGGATACTATAGCGTGTATCTTTCATCGAATGCAAATGTAAAAGAAGGTACAAAAATCAGCTTGATCCAAAACTAGGGCAGTCCACAATTCCTAAAATGGTTAAGTTACAATTTTACATTATTCTTGTGAGGCAAACCTGAATGTTTTATCAGGCTGGTCTCTCTTGTATGTCAAGTGGACATAATATCACATGTGGACCAGAGGGTATTTCACAAATAGAACATGGTGGCTCTAGAAAGCTCGGGTGTTTTATGTGCAGGGTATTGTAGACGATAAATGTCCGTGAATGTTCTAGACAGTTGCCTTTTGGTTGCCAATTTCATCCAACGCCTGTTTCAGGAAACCCATGCAATACAGAGTTCTCATGATCCAGCTATGTTCATCTCAAAAACTACTAAAGGCAGGGCCGTTCTATTACTTTATGTTGATGATATGATCATCTCTGTGATGATTACATTACTATTAGTCTCATAAAGCAACATCTCGAACATCTGTTTGAGATAAAAGATTTGGGATTCTTATGCTATTTTTTGGAATTGGAAACTGCTTATTCCAATCGTGGCTATTTACTCTCTCAGATGAAGTATGCCACTGAACTTGTTTCTCAAGCTCGACTAACAGATGATACAAAACCAGTTGATACTCTTACAGAGTTGAATGTGAAGCTTAGTCCAATAGATGGAGAACTTCAAAACCCAACCTTTTATCGCCAACTTGTTGGTGGGCTCATTTATCTCACCATCTCTAGACCTAACATTGCATTTGTTGATCATCTGGTTAATTTTTAAGTGAACCTCGCTCTATTCACTTAGCAGCAGTCATGGGAATTCTTTGGTCCATTCATGGTTCATAAGGCTTTTTTCTTCTTTGTGTCTTCTTCACTAGAGTTACGTGCATACTCCAACTTTGATTTTGCTGGCTCTAACTCTGACTGAAAGTCTACTATAGGCTTTTGCATTTTTCTGGGTGATTCTCTATTCTCATGGAAAAGCCAAAAAGCAACAGCGACTTTTGAAAAGAAGAATACCTTCCTTGAATTCCCACGGCCCAATTGCTTCTCCTGTCTGACATAACTCAACTAGCCGCTGCAACTTGGAATGAGTTTGAACTTCTTCCTTAATCGGGACGAGCCATCTTGGAATAGGCTGAGTAATAGCAGAAATTTCTCCTCCCTCATCTTGTCGAGATAGCGCATCTGCCGCCTTATTGTCGCACCCCTTTTTGTATTCAATTACAAAGTCGTAGCCCATTACTTGTGTGAGCCAACGCTTGCTGAGATGAAGTGGTAATTCTCTGCTCCCAAAGATATTTAAGATTTTTTTTTATCAGTCCTTACTACAAATCGTTAGCCTAATAGGTAAGGGCGCCACTTTTGAATTGCCAATACCAATGCTAACATTTCCTTGTCATAAGTTGAAAGAGCTAAATTCTTCCCCTTCAAAGCTTGGCTAAAATATGCAATGGGTCGCCCTTCTTGCATTAGTACTGCTCCAACTCCAACCCCTGAAGCATCACATTCGATGATGAAAGCTTTAGTAAAATCAGGTAGGGACAGAACCGGTGATTGTGTCATGGCCATCTTGAGTCGAACGAATGCTTCATCTGATTCGCGGCTCCACTGGAACGCGTCCCTTTTTAGCATCATGGGGGGGGGGGGGGGGGGGGGGTCACAATTTTGCCATAATAACGAACAAATTTTCTGTAGTATCCGGACAGCCCTAAGAATCCTCTGAGAGCCTTTAAAGTTGTTGGTTTGGGCCAATCCACCATTGCCGACACCTTGTCTGGATCAACAGCCACTCCATCTCTGGAGATGATGTGGCCCAAATACTTGACCTGTACCTGACCGAATTGACACTTTTCTTCTTTTTTTTTTTCAAACAATTGGTGAGATCTCAAAAGGGAAAGAGTGATTCTCACATGACATAAATGCTCTTCCCAAGTTTTACTATAAATTAATATATCATAAAAAAAAAACTAAAATAAACTTACGAAGATAATTTTTGAAGATCTCATTTATCAATGATTGGAAAGTTGAAGGAGCATTAGTGAGCCCAAAAGGCATCATCAAGAACTTATAGTGGCCTTGGTGGGTCCGGAACGCGGTCTTGTGGATGTCTCCTTCATACATCCGTATTTGATGGTAGTCGGATCTCAAATCAAGCTTAGAAAAAAAGCGTGCTCCATGAAGTTCATCCAAAAGTTCATCAATCACAGGTATGGGAAATTTGTCCTTCACCGTGAACTTGTTAAGAGCCCTATAATCGATGCATAAACGCCACGAGCCATCGTGTTTCTTCACGAGTAGGACAGGCGAGGAATAGGGACTGTGACTAGGACGTATGATTCCGATAGAGAGCATATCAACCACTACTTTTTCAATTTCAGTCTTTTGATAATATGGGTATCGATAGGGCCGTACACATACCGGCCCACTTTCCAGTAGCAAGGGTATTCGGTGGTCATGGGATCTTGGCGAAGGTAGGCATTTAGGCTCAGTAAAAACATCATTGAAACTGTTAAGGAATACCTGAAGCTTGGGTTCTAGTTGATTAGGATACGCTGGAAATTCTTCTGCTTCCAGTGATAATAATTGTAAGAAGACCCCTTGGCCGCTTTTCTTTGCTTCTTTGCTAATTTTGAACTCATCCATCAGCTCGTCTTTTGGAATGAATAACCCCTGTAGTTCCACCTCCCTATTGTCGATGTTAAACCTCATTTGTAATTTTGAGAAGTCCCATACGATAGGCTCCAAGGTTCTGAGCCATTGGGCTCCTAGGACAGCATCATATCCCTGCAAGGGTAAGAGGTAGAGATCGACTATAATAGGTATGCCTTGAAGTGTCATCTTTACATTGTTGCACTTTCCCCCACTAGTGATCTTATCACCATTGGCAACCATGACAACAAACTGGCTGTCATTCTTGGCTTGAAGACCCACCTTCTTGGCAACCTAATCTGTCACGCCCCAAAATTCGAGACTCGAGTACAACAACCCAAAGCCCAAGTTCCAAGGTGTGAATCGAAAATTCGAGCATAGCTTCCCTGAGATTCCATCCCACACATTATATACCTAAAATAAATCCCCAAATATAAAATTTCTTTTCTACTGATGTCTTATTACATTGAATTTTACAAGATAAAATAGATCAACTATAATTGGCGTTTGAGTAACACGTGACCATCTGAATACTCTGCTCTGTCTACGTCTTTTCCTTCCTGAAAACCTGTAAGAACTGTGATAATTTTGGTGAGCTAAGAGCCCAGTGAGGTCATTTCCATCACAGGTAATATTCTAGTTAATAATAAATAAGATGCGAATCATCAACGGATAGAATTGTATGAAATATACGAGGATGAGGTTATGATTGATATACTTTATGATTTATTATCAATGAAATATGATTATCATAATGTCATGTATGTCATAATACGTGTGAGAGCAATAAACGTCTAGGAACTCGCTACCACTGAACATTAGGAACCTGTCGCAAATCAACCATGCTCACCTAACCGGTACAGCGAGGCGGCAAATCAACCATACACGCCAGTGGGCAAATCAACCATGCACCACTGATCCAACCGAGCAAATCAACCATGCTCAATAAGTGAAACGACCAGAACTCGCTGCCACTGAACATTAGGAACCTGTCGCAAATCAACCATGCTCACCTAACCGGTACAGCGAGGCGGCAAATCAACCATGCATGCCAGGAGTCAAATCAACCATGCTCCTGTTCTGTCGTAGTGTATAAATGTATGTATATGTCATGAGTTATGGAAGCACTAATCAAGCATGCAATGCATATCGAATTCAAGTCCAATCACGCCATGTATGTTATCTTCGTTCAAATAATTCATTATCTAAATATTTATCATAAATTAATAAAGTTGAGAAAGATGTACATCGTTTAAGGTTTGTATCAACGCCTAAGTTATGTTTATCTAGGCTCTTACCTTGGCAGTCCTGGGAAGACAATTTCTAGAGAAAAGCATTCAACCTATGTAAAACCTCTACATAGAGTTATGTGGAGAAGTAAAGAAAAATATAGAATAAGGCCAAGGAATCTGGACGTGGAATTTGAGAATACGAACAAGTAGTGAATCCTATACTTAGGATAAAAAGGAATAAGGACTGGAAAGTAAATTGACATAGGAAAACTTAAACCTTAGATTGAAGAACAACTAAAAGGAATAATTTGAGAAGATTAACAGGAAATTCATATGAAGAATCACTCACTGGATATGAAAGCCTTCAAGTCCAATGGGAAACAAATTCGGATTTGAGTCGGCTCAGCGAGTTGACTCAATGAGTTATCTCGGCAGAAAATCTTATCTTCTTCCCTTTCTTCTTCTTCTTCTTCTTCTTCTTCTTCTGACTGGGATGCTGCCCCAACAACAGCAGCAACAGCAACGGCGTGGAAGCTGCTCTCTCTCTCCCGTTAACTCTCTCTCCTCTCTCTCTCACACACATTTTCTCTCTCCCTCTCTCTCTCTCTCTCTTTCTCTCTCTCTCTCTCTAACTTTCTTTCTTTCTTCTTCCTTCTTCTTCTTTCTCTCTCTTTCTTTCTTTCTTCTATCTCTTGGCCTGGAACTGCTACCCTAGCATCAACAGCAGCAGCACTTGCTCTCTCTCTCTCTCTCTCTCTCTCTCTCTCTCTCTCTCTCTCTCTTCTCTCTCTCTCTCTAATAGCTCTCTTCCCCACTCTCTCTCTCTCTCTAACAGCTCTCTCTCTAGAGTTTTCTTAGAGAGAAAAGAGAGCCTACAGCGATTTATATACACTCACTGCTGGATGGACGGTCGACGCTTGCGGACGCATTCCCGGACGCGTATCCGAGTTGAAGAATGAAACCTCCCTCCAGCTGTTCTTGGCCAACATGGACCGTTGGCGTCCCAGGTGAGGTCCACACGAAGGTCCAGGATGAATACGGTCCGTCCATGCAGAATGGATTGGTAGATCTTGGTTCCTCGGGCTTTAAACGATGATCTGAGGAGGTCCGTACGGTCAGCAGATGATCAAAAGCTTTTCAACGGACGATGGACGCGTGGCGGAAAACATGATGGATGGTTTAGATCGCTTGATGGGGCCACCATGAGGGATGGTGTGAATCGTGCACAGCGGCAGCGGCAGTGCTGTCGCTGCACAGTTGGAGAAGAAGACGGATTTTCGTCCGTTTCATGCAACGCACGCGGTCAAACGCGTGTTGACCGGACGCCCTTCAGTGCACGTTGTGCACGTGGGTCCCACCCTGATGTATATACAAAATCTACTCCAATCATCAGGTAGGCCACATGATTTTAGGCTATGACACCAAAAATGAGACAGTTCCAAAGTTAGATGGCCCACTTATGGCCCGATTTCTGATTAGGGTACTTGTAGGGTGATCGGAGGATTGAAATTTGACGTGTATGGTTAGATCGTGTCCTAGAACTAGTATATAAAGTTTTGTATGAAAATGATCTCCAGAAATCATGATACTTGAAAATGTCATGTAACTTAAGTTTAATTAATGACCTCTTTTTCTTAATTATTGTAAATCTATGTGAAATCTTACACTTCTACTTTTTTCTAGTGCTCAAGTTGAGCAATTCTAATATAGGGGCCATACTATAACTTCTTACAGATTATTTAATATTAATTTATCAATGTTAAAGTTATTTAATTTATTAAATAACTAACTAATCTATAATTTAAATTATTCTAAAATCCTAGGGTGTTACAAATACACCCGAGCAGATTCATAGGGTCGAGAACTTGCTGGTCTAAGCATATGCCCGGTGACGGACATGATGTACGAATCAGATTTATAGACAGACATGTGTACAGGACGATGTACGGCGGTTGACATTGCTCGCGAAATTTAAAATCATAATGGAAGGTTAGATCTTCCGGTCTAGTAACGATAGATCCTTTTGACGGTCAGTTTGTTGACTTAGTTAAGTATACTGAGTTTTCAAAGGCCTTAAAAAGTGTTGGAACGCAGTATAAGTACATACGTGTGTGTATGCGAGTGAACAACACGGCCTAGAATTTAAGTTCTCACGTTTGGACATGCACCCGTGTACTTACTCGTGTGTTCAAATTTTCGGGGCATTACACGATCACTTAAGAAGTTATGGGTACTACCCGAGTCCACCAATATAGTGATAGGTTGTCGGCCCATTTGGCCCTTAACCCGCATGGTTTGTGGGGCATAGGCTCTAGAGATGGCGTGAAGTGATATCTCTGGTGTTTTAAGATTTTCATCGTCCTTCTCTGTACTATCTCCTTCTTCATCGTCATTTTCCTCATCAGGCCAACACCCTTCGATGAGAAACAGTTTCTTGCATCTATGTCCAGTCCCAAACTTTTCATCGCAATTGAAGCATAATCCCTTTTCCCTCCTTTCTCTAAGCTTGAATCTCTTGGTGGGTGGTGCGGTCGAATTCCTGGTGTGAATCTCTTGGTGGGTGGTGCGGTCGAATTCCTCATGAATGGAGTTGATATAGATGGAGACTTCTTCATGACTTCAGGTTGAGGGAAGCGACGTTGAGATTGCATCTTGGACTCATAGAGGCGAGCAAGGCCCACGACTGCAAAGAGTGTGGTGGGTCTAGCCACAAGCACATCTGCTCTTATGCTATCCTTGAGACCACTGATAAAGCAGCTGGCTTGCTAGTTCGGTGTTATTTTCTCTACTCGGCTTAACAGCCTCTCAAAATGACTTTAGTATTCTCTAATGGTTCCAACCTGCTTCAGTTTTGTTAAGTCACCAAAGAAATCATCAAATTGAGTGGGACCATACCTTACATGAAGCCCATCTTTGAATGCCTCCTATGTGATAACGTGCTGCTCACTCTTGAGGAGCTGGTACCACAACTGTGCTTCTCCTTCCAAGTGGAAAGAAGCCAGTGGAGCTCTTTCTTCTTCAGGTGTTCGGTGGAAGTCAAAAAATTGGTCTGCTCGACAGATCCAGCTTGATGGATCCTCGCTTCCATTGAAGTGGGGAAAATCAAGTTTCACGAACTTTGGTTGGTAGGAACTCAAGGTGCCGGATTGAGCCCCAACATTGGTCAAGTTCACACGCCCACTTCCCATGCGGTTTTGGTTGTGCGAACTCTCGCCATGCTCACGTGGTTGACCATTAGAGAGCTGGTCAATACGAGAGTTAATTGCTGAAAACATCTCATGAATTTCCTTGAGTATCCTCTCCTGTGTAGAGCCAAGGGACTCCACTTCTGCCTCCAGACGGCCAACCCTATCATCAGCCATGCCTGGCTCTGATACCAAATTGATACAACCAACCTGGTTATTACGACCTCTTCCTCGGCCTCTGGCTCATGGAGCTATGATGGCTGCGTTAAGAAGGCAAGTTAGAGAGAATTTTTAGGAAATAAAGGAAAATATGGTTTTACTTCGAGGGAAAACCGTCCTCCACAAGGTGAGTAATAAAAATAATCTTCTTACCTTTATTCATTATCTCTTCTAATTTATAGCATTCACCTAACATCCAAGTAAACTAAGAAATAGGATGAAATCCCTACAAAATAGCAACTGCTACTACATATCCCCTATAAGATAGCAACTGCACAACCTCACGACTAGTTCTACATAAAAACTAACTCCTACTTGGACTCTAACAACCCTTAGTGCTTTTATTGATGCCACGTGGGCTTACAAGTAGTGGATTATCCCGTACACAACAGAGACCTTCTAGTTTCATCCATCTCAATAAATAAAGATCTATCATCTGTCATATTATTATTGCAAACACTATCTAAATACCAAACATATTTATTGAATGCTCTAAAACATGAAAGAAATAAGATTTGTTCATCTGTTTTCTCATCATTTCTTTTTTCTTCATGAAAAGTTGCTCTATTTTTCATCTTGTACTAACAATCTTTTTCAACATGCCCAAATCTCTTACAAATCGAGCAGTGAGGTACATTTGAATCCTTATTCTTACACCATAATCTTTTTCAATATGCCATTAATTTCTTTTTACAATTATAGCATTGAATCGATTGGTTACTTTGATTGGAGAGTTTTGCACTTTTGTTGTATCGACTTTTTTTCCTTTCCCTTTAAGTGCTTGCTTTGAACAAGTTCCACCACTATCCCTTTTCTTATGACTGAGTTGTTGCACTTTCACTCGAGCTTTCCTTCAAGTTGACTTTTCTTTGCAAGGCTTGTTCAACATAATTTTTTGTATCTTTTTGTAGCCTCTCCTCATCAGCTTAGAGAGATGCCATGAATTAAATTAAAGGCAAGGTATTGAGATCTTAAGATTCCTTTGTTGTAGGAACAATGGAATCAAATTTTGAATCAAGACTCCTAAACATTTTTCAACAATTTTTTGTTCAAATAGGTCTTCACCAAGATCCCTAGCTTGATTCACTATTGAAGTGACTGGTGTGAAAAAAATTTAAATAGATTCTCAATTCTCCATCAACAAGTTTTCAAATTTACAATGTAGAAATTGCTATCTTACAATGATTACCTTACTTGACCCTTGAAATTCATTTTGAAGCAACTTCCGTGCTTCTTTTAATGTTTTAGCTCCCATTATTGATGGGAATATTGTGTCATCTACAGCCCGTTGAATGTATGACAAGGCCTTTGTATCTTTTTTTCTATTTTATTTCATCTATGTCATCTGAGCTACAGTCACTTTTCCTTCTTGATCATTATATTCTGTAAATCCATTCTCAACAATTCCCATAAGTCATGAGAAATAAACAAGGTTTTCATTTTAATAACCTAAAATGGATAATTTTCTCCTTTGAAAATGGGATCAAAATGTTGATTAACACTTACAATGTTGTTAGTAGTTGCCATTACCTTCTTCCCTTTTGTCCTCTCTTCCCCTTTTTGCATTTTTATTTCTTTTCCACCTTCTGCCCAGCTTGCTATCGAACACAACTCTGATACAAAAAATTTGTTGGTGTGGCTACAATACAGACACAAAATAACTAGTACAAGAATAACTTAAAAATACTTTGGATTAATTGAATTTGTTAGTTTTTTTCCACAAATAATTACATCATAATTAAGTCATTTTATATAAACATGACATTGCTAACTAACCACTAATAACATGAGAGATTTTCGGTAAAAACTAAACCACTTGATGACACTTGGTACGACTTTTTCAAACTAGCTAACAGAGAGAATGAATGAAGACTTATTCAAACATCTAACTACAGGTGGTACATTGCAAGTTTGAATTAAGTTTAACAAATTTCACCCTTGAATTGATTAAATTTTATAAATCCATTTTTGGGGCCAACAAACCTTGGGTGGTTAGCAAGGGTGAAGAGCTTTTCGATAGCTTTTACACATAAAACAGAAAATCAATAGCAAAGTTATGGCTATCAAGAGTAGAGTGTGCATTTAAGCTATTTTCCCCAATCAAGGTCATTTTGCCCCAAATTTGTGCGATTTTGTCCCTCCATTGAGTCATCCCTTACTTATCCTACATTAATCTACCATTGACATTCATTAATATGAGGGTATGTTTTGGCTTCATTGAAACAGGAGGTCTAACATAATGCAACCGGGGCGGGTTGTGAGATCGAGCATTGTCTTCCCATGGATAACTAATCCAAATCTACGGATCTACTAGGACTCATCAACCAGTCTTCGCTGAATCCACGAGTTTGTCTTTGAATCCATGAAGAAGAACAAAGTATAAACTCAAATTTCAGTAATAATTTATCAAAAGTTATTACAAAACGTGTTTAAGGGAAGTATTTATAAAGAAACTAAACCCTAAAACCTAACTTACGTGCTAAGAAAAGAATCCTAGGAGGAATAAGAAAGAAAATTGGCAATTTCTCCCTCAGTCTACGCGTCTGACAACCAGTTGGCCATGGGTCATGACCGGTTGTGGATGGTCTGTAATTGTCCAGCGAGTTTGCTGGTTTCTTCCACGAAATTCGACCAACCAGGGGACTGGTAGGACAACCGGTCCTAGAGCTTGCACGACCAGTCGCCGACCGATCGTCAAGTGACGAACATTTGGTTTTCTCTTGTTTTTCTCCCGGTCCATCTCCTCCATGAAGATTGTCAATCGCCACCCTTGATCGTGGAATTCTCTCCCTACATCACAACATTAGTTGAGATTTTAGAAAGTGAAGAGCGTGTAACAAACGAGAAGAAGATCAATGTCTTCTCCAACCAATCAAAACCTTGAATCCACAAGGGTAGTTCTTGAGTCTACGAGAAATAAGAGAGAAAATTTGGATAATTTTATTAAATAATGTGTGTAAGATTTCTCGATTACGCAACTAATAGAGAAAACCCAAACCTTAATTCGAAATTACCAAAAATAGTAAAAATATCTCCAAAGTCAAATTTATCTAAAATAGAAATGTCCAAATAAACTTTACTAGAGTATTCCCAGCATTATTACAAGCAATTTCTAAAAAAAGATAAAAATCATAAAACTACAAAAATAAGGAGAAACAAAAAAAACATATTTTTTAAAAAATGGTAAATTTTCCCTAAAATCGCAATGTTGAACCAAAAGGGTGCATTTTCTAGCGAAATGGATGAATTTGGTCCGCATAGTAGGCCAGTTGCCCCAGAAGCATTATTACATAAAGATTGATAGGTAGTGCATTTCGTAATGATGCCCGGATTAAAAGTTACAGTTGATTTATGGTCCACACTTTAAACATCATTTTCTCTCTATCCATAATGAATTTCTTCAAATCAGACACACATAGGGCCCAATTACATCATGACCTATGTAGGACTGGACCCGGATTTAACAGACTACTTCCATTTCTATTCAGGCTTCTTTTAGTCTAGCTATGTTAAGAATGCGTCCATGGTCCGCTCTACATAAAAAAGAATGTTATTGTGGATTGAATGACAAGAGGATGAAAAAAAAATGGGAATTTTGGGTCCCATGTTTAATTAGAGCAAGTTACGAATGGATGAGGAATGGTGATAGATAGCTCAAGTGATAGACTGAGTGAAGATAACCTTGTTTTAACACTGAGGTCTTGGTATTGATTCCCAAGTGGGGGTGGCTAACATTGAGGTGTCAACAATAGTGGGGTATGTGTACTAACCACAAAAAAAGGGAGGGGGGGGGGGGGGGGGGGGGGGGGGGGGGGGAATGGTGATAGATGTAGAGATTGGCAAACCAAATGATGGTGGAGACTCTAGCAATGCAAAATGAACATAGACACCAATACCTGGTGGAAAAGCTGGTGCAGATGAAGGAATAGGTGGGACTTGACAAGAAATATTAGAAGGATGGGCAGTAGAAATGGTGGTGTTTCTCTAAGGGATTTTCTTGCTTTATAGAGTACATGAGAACAATTCTATTTTTTTTTTTTTTTTTCAAAAGAGGCACTCAGGCCTGAGATATGTTCATGAATAAATAGAGGACACAAAGACAGATAGAACCCGACAAAATCCAATCGGGCCTCGCCAAAGGAACAAAAACAGAAACTACCCGGCAATGAACAGGGGAAGGAAAGAAAGGGGCAGCTAAAAAGGAGAAGGCTCAGCCTGAAAATTGAGCAGGGCCCACCTCAGCAAAGAAAACGCCGACTACTCTGCCAAATACACTACCTGGCCCGAATTCGGGGGCAACCCAAACCAACCTTATCTAGGAAAAGATGACCTCTCATCCAGCGGGGGAGCTCACTTGCAGCAGCAAAAGAGCGATTTGTTTGGGACAAGCTGCCCCATTTGGCAAGATCATCCGCTACACTGTTAGCCTCCCTCAGAGTATGAGTGATCACAACCGAAATCTCTTACCTAACAAACTTGACTCTTGCCCACCAGTACCAAGAGGCCCACGATTTGGCTCCCTGGCATTAAGAAGGAGTACCACTACCATTGAGTCGCAATTAACCTCCACCTGCTCAAGGCCTGTAATGGCGCACAACGACAGGCTTTCTACCACTGCCCTTGCTTTGGCATGCATGTTCGATCCGATACCGTACCTCGAAGAGAAAGCGAAGAGGACTTTACCTTTATGATCTCGACAGACACCTCCACACCCGGAGTAGCCTGGGTTCTCCCTAGCTGAACCATCAACGTTGAGCTTAACCCATCCTTCCTTGGGAGGGATCCATTTAATAATCTCGACTGAACCTCTTGAAGGTTTCTTATGGACCAAACCAAGCACACCGAAAGCTCCTAAACTGGGAGATAAATCCTCAGCAGGCACTGGTAGGAAGGGGCTGATCTTGCGCATCCTATTCTTCACCTTGCTGATAATCATGGAAGCTTGCATATGGACATTTTCCATCCTAGCTGCATTTCTGGCGATCCAGATTTCCCACAGCACAATCCCGGGAATGATACCTCTGAACTTAGACGCCAGGTCTAACTGGGAGGCCGAAGCCCACCAGGTAGAGATCCTGGTTAAGGAAGAAGACGAGGGAGGGCATTTGACGAGTAATAGAGTTTCAAAAAAATTCCACACAAGCAGCGCTATCTCACCATTGGAGAAGAGATGGTCAATCGTTTCTATTTGTGGGACATTAGAACTCTCATGGGCACAACACTCACATTTAGAGGCAATATGAACGCCACGATTCTGAATTCGAGAGTCTACCGAAACTGCTTTATAGATGAGTCTCCAAGAGAAGAGGGCAATTTTGTGTGGGATCTTTGAGTTCCACACCCATTTGGCCCAAAGCTTTCTGTCGCCCATCTCCCTGTAGCATTTAGATGCCGATTTCACCGAGAATTCTCCAGACATTGACTCTGTCCAGATACTTTTATCCACCATGTCGTTGATACAGAAACCCTCTTCATGAATGTAATCCAAAACCACCTGAGGAAGAAGATTTCGAAGGTTTTGAACTACTCGCATACCTTGATGGTCCATCAGCCGATCCACCATTACATTCTACAAATGATCCGGAGGAGGAGCGATCCGCCATTCTTCTAAAGGGCCCAGCCCTGTCCAATTGTCGCGCCAAAAGTTAATGTGTCCTTTACCTAGCAACCAGCGCACTCTCTCTGAAATGACAGGAATCAAACGTCTGATACGTCTCCATAAAGGAGAAGCCCCATAGGAAGTAAATCCGTCAGAATCCTTCTCTAAATCCTTTCTATACTTAGACCTCATAAAGATCCCCAACAAGAAGAGGAGGCTCTGTACTTCACCGTCCTGGCCATCTTGAGGCGAAAGGACTTCATCACCGAATTCAACTTCCTCACCCCTAACCCACCTTCAGCTTTAGGCAGACAGATCCGCTTCCAAGAAAGCCAGTGACATTTCTTCTTATCCCCATCCCAGCCCCAGAAGAAATCCCTGAACCATTTCTCTAAATCATGAAGAGTATCCATAAGAATCTCAACCGCGACATCACGTGCAGGGGCACGCTGGTCAGCACATGGTTAATAAGGGTGAGCCTTCCTGCCTGAGCCAAAAGCCTACCTTTCCAACCTGCAATGCGATTCTGAATTTTCTGAACTATAGGCTGGAAAAAGTTACGTCTTGCTCTGCCGCGAAAAATGGGGATGCCCAAATAGATAAACGGGTCCTCGCCTTTGTGGAAACCGAGAATAGTTTTCGCTGTTTTATTCCGCGTTGTAGAGAGATATTTTGACATGATAAAGAAGCTTTTGCTTTGGCTGATTTTCTGCCCAGACACCCTCTCATACTTGGCCAAGAAGGATGCAATAATCTTCAAAGAGTGACTTCCACCGTTAGCAAATAGAATTGTGTCATCCGCATAGAGAAGATGGGAGACCAGCGAACAGTCCCTGTGGGTTTTGAAAGGAAGACAAGTACCCCATTCGAAAATGCCTTTGAAACCTCTACTAAGAGCTTCTGCCGCCAAAATGAAGAGACTAGGAGAAATCGGATCCCCTTATCTTAAACCCCTCGAAGATTTAAAGAAACCACAGCTTTCTCCGTTAATGAGGATTGAGAACCAACTGTTCTTCCAACAATTTTCAACCAAGCTAACCCACTGCGAATTAAAACCAAATTTGAGGAGAACCGCCTTCAAGAAATTCCAATCTAGCCTGTCATAGGCCTTTTCCATATCAAGCTTTATCAAAATGTTTCCACCCCTGACCTTCTTAGCTATATCTCGAAACATCTCCTGGGCTAATGCACAGCTATCTGCTATCGTCCTCCCTTGAATAAAGGCCCCTTGTTGAACCGAGATGATGGAAGGGAGGATAGTACCCAGCCTTTGAGCAATCAATTTAGAGAAAATCTTATAAACACAGTTGCATAGGCTTATAGGGCGGTAGTCAGAAAGTTTGGCTGGAGCATTTGTTTTGGGGATGAGGCACAATAGGGTTGCAGAGAAGGCCCTGGGAATTTCACACCCAGCAAAGAAGGAACAAACCGTTGCTATCAAATCTTCTTTGATCGTATCCCAGCAACCTTGAAAGAAAGCCCCAGAGAATCCATCTGGGCCCGGGGCACCATCAATTGGGAGAGAAAACACCGCACTATGCCCCTCCTCCTGTTGAAGGTTCCGACAAAAGAAAGCTGTTATCAGTTGGGGAGACCTACTGAGGAATGAGATCCAAAAAATCACCCACTCGATCCGTGGATTCTTCACTAAGCAGAGAGGAGAAGAAAGCAATCACTGCTTGGCATCTTCGTCTGTAACAACCTCACCCGAATCCAGATGAATTTCCTTGATTGTAGCCCTCCTAGCTTTTTTTTTTATTTTTTTTTAATTTAAAGGAAGAAGGATATATTGAGCCAAGGGGAATTTACAGAGCATACAGATTCGGGTAGCACCACGGAACATTGCCCAGAGGCTACCTATCGTGAGCTCCCAAAGGCCGAGAAACAAAAGAAAAGAACTAGAGGGGACCTATATCCCTTCTAATGGAGCCCAAACTCGTTTTTTCTAACACAATATTACCTATAATAAGAGGAGGAAGATCACTGACTGAAAAGAAGCGGGAGCAACATTGAAGGTCACTGCCCATCTTAGCCAAACCGTCCGCGACCTTGTTGGCTTCTCTGAAGGCATGTACGATTTTGACATCCTGCAATTGCTTTCAAGGTTTCGAATTTGGCCAGCCAAAACCTCATCTGCCACGGTCGAGGGAAACCGTTCTCAAACATGTTTGCCACGAATCGGGAATCTATTTCTATAACTATTTTAGAGAGGCAACCTTCCACGCAGGTGGTTAATCCTTCCACCAAGGCTCTGACTTTTGCAATGGAATTAGTCCCCGTGCTGTATCCGCTGTAGAAAGCGCTGATGAAATTGCCATTTGAGTCTCTACAAACTCCACCACTGCCTATCTAGCTCGGGTTGCCAATGGAGGATCCATCTACATTGAGTTTTACCCAGCCGGCCTCAGGCCTGATCCACTTAACCACCTCAAATGTGGAGTTCTTGTCTTCCTGAAATCAGATCTGAAGAGAGGTGATGGCAAGCATTTTGGATAATGTGGTGTAACGAGGGGAGGGGAGGTTAGCACTGATGATCCTCATCCACGCTCGGACATGCACGAGGACACTACCCACGTTGACAGTCACCCCATCAAAGCGGCATCTATTCCTCTCTTTCCAAATCTCCCAGATAATGATGTTTGGCAGCAGGCCTCTCAGAAGCAGAAAACTGTCCGAAGTTGTGGCTAGAATGCCACCATTGCTGGAGTCTGGCTATCAGCGATTGGACTTCCAAGATGTGGACGTTGAAAAGAGCGCTGAACGTGGCCCACACCCTATTGGCAAGGAAACTGGAGGCAAACAGATGGTCGATGGTCTCAGAGGACGGACTCACCTGCGATGGACTCACCTGCGAATGACAGCAATTGCATCTGGAAGCAAGGGAGATGCCTCTGCTCTGAACTCTGGTGTCGACCGGAATACCTGAATGGATCACCTTCCAAACAAAAACTGAAAGCTTTGGAGGCATTTTTTCATGCCACACCCACCTGGCCCAGCTTTTTCTGCTCAAAGGCTGCCGGCCCAGGGCCCACGCTGATCTAACCGAGAAGCCGCCCGAAGATTCGAATGGCCACACCCGATCATCGTCAAACTGATGAAGGAACATACCATCCGACCTGATTTTGGATACCACTTCCTCCGGTAGAAGGAACAGAGCTGGAGAATTCGAAAGGAGATCGTCAGTCCCAAGAATGTCTTTAACTTGAAGATTTAGCAAGGAAGGGGGAATAGGATGTGAGGTCCTACTGGCAAGAGGGCCCAAATTAACAAGTCCAATTATCAGTCCACAGGCCACATTCTCCTTTACCCACCACCCAGCGGGAATTTTCAGAAATCACCGGGAGCAACTTCTCAATTCTTCTCCATAACGGAGAGACTGCCGATAGCGATCTATGGTTAATGGAGGTTCATGACGATAGGTATTTAGCTCTGATGAACTCTCCCCAAACTGAATTGCGTGAGTCATTGCTAACAATCCAAGCCATCTTCAGGCTGCAAACTCTGCATTACTTCTTTCAGTCTCTTGACACCGATGCCCCCTTCTGATTTGGGCACTGAAATGGACTTCCATTTGATCCAGTGCTGTTTTTTCCTCCCCTCCACCCAACCCCAAAAGAAATCTGCAAACATCTTCTCCAGGTCATAGAGAACCTGATTGGGGACCACCGTCGCGGCCATGGAGTGAATAGGGATGTTGCTGAGCACGTGGTTAATTAGGACTGCTCTGGCAGCTTGACTGAGGAATTTGCTTGTCCAGTCGAGTGATCTTGCCTTGCACTCTGTCCAACAGCGGTTGGAAGTGGAGCCTTCTAATTCTTCCACGAATAATAGGAGCACCCAAGTACTTCAAGATTTTGGATGCATTCTGAATACCCGATTGGTTTTGAATGGACCTGATTCTGGAGGAAGGAAGCTTGCTTGAGCAGTGGAATTCGCTTTTTGCTAAGTTGATTTTCTGACCTGAGGCCTGCTGAAATTGTTCTAGAAATTGTTTAATGACGGAGAGAGACGTCGATCCCCCGTTAGTGAATATAATAGTATCGTCAGCATATAACAGGTGCGTCACCATAGGGCAGCCTCGTTTGGAGATGAAAGGCTGGCAACGTCCAGATTCCGTCAGCTTCTTCAGCCCTCTGCTTAGAACTTCCGAAACCAGGATGAAAAGGGCATGCGACAGGGGATCACCTTGGCGGAGGCCCCTAGAAGACTTGAAGAAGCCACACGGCTCTCCATTGAGCATTACTAGAGAACCAGCTTGAGCTCCAGCACTGTTCGACCAATGCCACCCAAGCGTTGTTAAAGCCTAATCTGAGGAGGACTGCTTTCAAGAAGGGCCAGGCTACCCTGTCGTAGGCCTTCTCCATGTCGAGCTTGAATATTACGTTCCCTCCTCTAACTTTTCTGTCAAGGTCTCTAAAAAGCTCTTGGGTAAGGGCTATGCTCTCCGCCATCGATCGTCCTTGGACAAAGGCCCCCTGTTCTGGAGAGATTAACTTCGGCAGAAGGAGATTAAGACGGCAAGTTATGAGTTTGGCGAAAATCTTGTATACATAGTTGCAGAGGCTGATTGGGCGTTAATGGGAAAATTGCTTGGGAGATGATGTTTTAGGAATGAGGCAGATCAGAGTGGCTGTGAAGGCACGAGGAAGCGATCCACCCTTGAGAAGAAACGTGGTTGCATCAAGCAGATCTTGCCCTACAATCTCCCAGCAGCCTGAGAAGAAGGCACTGGAGAATCCATCAGGGCCTGGTGCTCCATCTTTTGGAATCGAATCCACCACCTGCTTAAGCTCCTCCATAGTAGGATCTCCAAGAAGGTAATCATTATCTGCTGGGGAGATATCCGACGGTAAGAGATCAAGTAACTCTAATGGGGGACTGACCTCTTGAGAAGATATGAGGTTCGTGAAGAAGGATACAGCCTCTTCTTTGATTCTAGCATGGTCTGAGATGACCTCCCCATTGTCTAGCCGGATGGTCTGAATGGACGCTCTTCTCTTGCAATCCTTGATCGAAAGGTGGAAAAACTTCGTATTTCTATCGCCCTCTTCAAGCCAATTGTTCCAAGATTTTTGTTTCCAGAACACTTCCTCATACTATTCTGCAGTCTGAAGCTTAGACTTGGCTGCCTGAAGGAGGGTCGAGAAGTCTTCGTTGGGTCGACTTTGCCAAAGCTCCTCAATGGAAGAGACCTGGTTTTCAGCTTCCTTAACCCTCTGAAACACATTCCCAAAAACTTCCTTGTTCCACCCCTTCAAAATTCGTTTAACATTCTTCATTTTGCGCACCAGATTGAAGAGTGGGTTATCAGGCCCCACTATGTTCCAAGCTTCCTTGATCTGAAGAAGGAAGTTGTCATGGAGAAGTCCACATACGTTGGAATCGGAACGACCTGGGAGAGGACGGGGGGGGGGGGGGGGGGGGGGGGGGGGAGGGCAGGCTAGAGGCAGAGGGGCATGATCAGAACCCCCTCTTTGAAGGTGCTCCACCTTAAACTGAGGAAAACAGTCAAACCAGACTGAATTGCAAAGTGCTCTATCGAGCCTAGCCATGAACCTGGAAGTCCCCCCCTGATTGTTACACCACTGTGAAACGATTGCCGGAGAAACCAGCATCTTGCAGATTTGCCAGGTTGATGGCATTAATAAACTCAGCAGAGCTTTGCAGATCTTCATTTCTGTATCCTAGCCGCTCGGACTGAACTGCCGTAACATTGAAGTCTCCACAAACAAGCCAGGCCCCTGCGTTGCTGTTAGCCACCGACGCGAGATCGTCCCAAAGTTACCGCCGGAGCTGTCTGGAACATTTCGCATTGACAAAAGATAAGAGGATGTGATCGGCAGTATCTCTTCTCCTGGCTTTCATAGTAAGCAACTGATTAGTGGATTGTTCTTTCTCTGCTTCCAGATGACCTTTAAAAAAGACCCAGACTTTCCCCCCACTGTCTGCGTTGGAATACGAAGAATGAAATCCCAGCTTGAGCCCAGTGCTAATCCTTTTTTCGTCTCTAAGCATGGGTTCCAACAGAACCACTATCGCCGGGTTGAAATTTCGAATAAGCCTTCTGACTGATCTAATGGAGGCTTCATTGTCGATCCCTCGGACATTCCAGATTAAGATTTTATCCATCTGTCAAACAACCTGAATCCACAGCCCTCTTCTGTGAATTTCTAAGTCTACCATTCCATTCTGCTGATCCAATGCCCCTCACTAGACAATTCATTGTTTTTCCTCCTAGCTGTCTATTACTTTTCTCGGCCAACGTTACCTGTGGGGGGCAGATGGGAACACTTCCCTCGCTCGATTCTTATCGAAAAGACTCCCTGATTTCAGGGCCAGGTAGTGGTTTTGGCTGATTCCTCTCCCCTTCCCTAAACGGAGATGGCGAGTGGACCTATTCAAGAAGAGGAGGAGAGGCCGCTGACGGATGTAGCTGGTCCCTGATGTTATCTGCATCATTGAAGAAGGGGGATAGGTCGACCACTAATAAGGGATCATAGGTGGAGTGATCCTCCCTGTTCTTAGGTTCCTTGCTTATCTAAGGGGATGGTTCTGAGTTGGGAATCTGGAACTTGAGACGGAGATTCCTTAGCTTCGTTAGCAGTTAATGTCCCCCCTTCCCCTATTGGTGAAGGGGCTGAAATCGAGGATGTTGAAGGAGCCGTTGCCTACTGAGCGAGCCTTCTTCCTACCCCATATTTTTGCTGGCCTAAGAGAAGGGATGAAGTCTTTCTGCCTGAGAGTACATGCCTAATGCTGCTCCGAGAGGGAAGTATGTGGAGGACGTTGGTTCTGAATTTCCCTGTGAGAAGATTTCTCACCTCGAGCTTCCTCTGTTCTATTACTGGTAGGGAGAGGTAGAGTGGCTCCTATTTCTTGCGTTTTGGGAGTGTCTGCTATTCCGTCACTGTCTACGATCTGAAGGTCTAGCTGAGCTTCCGAATACATGTTGTGAAGAACTCTGATCTGCTGCACTTGCATCTCTAATTGAGCCAGCTTCTTAGCATTGGTCGGGATTTGAGGTTCCTCTTGACCAGTGAACTAAGATGTCATAGTTGCCTTCTTTGGAGAACTTCCCTCTATTGATCGGTCGCCACGGTCCTCTGAAACTGGGAGCACACTGTGTGAATCCTCTGTTGCACACTACGTGAAAAAGCGCTAAATTCTACTCTGTCATTCGACGGTCCCCAACCGTCGAATTTACTCGACGGTCCTGAACCGTCGAATATAACACGCGAAAAAATTCGACGGTCCAGACCCGTCGAATTAAGGACCTAAATTCGACTGTTACTGACAGTCGAATTAGCTCAGTCGAAATTAACATGCAAAAAAAATTCGACGGTCTAAAGACGTCGAATTTAAGGCATTAAATTCCACGGTTAAGGACCGTCGAATTCGCACAGTCGGAATTAGCGCGCGAAAAAATTCGTTTACGCGCGAAAAAAAGCGACGCTTTAAAGCCGTCGAATATGGCGCCTTTAAAATTTCGACGGTCTAGAACCGTCGAATGCTTGAAAATCCAACATTGAAAAAAAATTATGATTTTGAAAAAAAAATAGCTAACGTTAAAAAAAACAGAAAACTAGGATTTTGAAAAAAGAAAATGGGTGATATTTGAGAAAAATTGAAATTTAAAAAGTCGCTGGGGTTTTGACACAAAAATTAACATTTTGAATAAGAAAATTAAATATTTTAAAAAATTTTGATTTTGAGAAAAGAAAAAGTTTAAAAGTTCGGAAATTATTTGGCAATGTTAGGAAAAAAATAGATTTTGAAAAAAAATAATTGAAATTTTTAAAAAAAACATATTAAAAAATTACATCTACAAAAATTGATATATTTAAATAGAATTGATAAATTTGAAAAAAAACGTTTTATGATAAGTTTGAAAAAGTTCAAAAGTTTGGAAAAAAAAAACAATTGGGATTTTAAAAAAGACTGAGATTTTGAAAAAAAAATAAGCTTTTTAACAAAATTGAAATGTTTGACAAAAAAAATATTAAAAAATATTTTTTGAGATTGAAAAAAATTAAGAAATTTGAAATGAGTGGACAAAATTTACTAGTGGACATTTATTGAATGGTTGAAAATAAAAAATTACAGTCATTGAGTTTATCATATTGGTTTATGCATACCCACAAGTTAATTCACTTGTACAAAAAATGAGGGCCTAAGTATAATGATGTGTAATTACAAGAATAACTTATAATGATGAGATTGATTAAATTCTATAATCAGGTAATCGTAAAGTTGATCTGAACGGTCAAATATATTTGGAACGTGCTGAATAGGTTATAGAACAAAATTTAGCCCAATCTGACATGAAATGAATTAGATCCATCCAAAACACTCTTTAAATGGGCACGATCAGTTTTTCTAGATCTAGACAGATTTTGGACAATCTGATCGGTCAAGATTGAATAGTAAATGACTTCAGACGTTTAGATTAAATTTTAGTCAAATCTAACTCTTGGATTGTAAGATATGACCCATCATATTGTTGATCAATTTTATCCGCCTAATATCTTTCTCATTCGAAATCCGATCAAGGTGAGTAGTGACTAATCAAATTGAAAATATTGATGAGTAGAATACAAGAACTGGATCATAATTCTAAATTGATCCAAATGTTTTGTTCAAAATTGCATTGGGACTTGCTGACCTCATGAAAATCCAAGAAATGTGCCGTCATTGGACCCTAAACTCTAATTTAGTTGTTGAGATTTAGATTTTAAGTCTTGAGATTTGGTATGGCATCATAAAATGATATTTAAAAATAGATGAATGGGATATAATATACATAAAATATATCAACTTGGTCTCACACGGTTGAAGTAGTGTGTATGGATTGGCTAGTGACCCTGACTAGCCACTAGTTAGTACTGATCGATGCTCTATGGGCCCTACCATGATGTATGTGTTTCATCTACACCATCCATACATTTTTTCAAATTATTTTATGGTATGAGCCCAAAAATTGAGATAGATCCAAATCTAAAGTGGACCACATCATAAGAAATAATGGTAATTTAGCGCCTCACCATTAAAAATTCCAAATTGCCTATCTCAAGTGTACCATTTTTGTGGTTCCACCATGATGTACGTGTTTCATTCACGTCATCCATACATTTTCCCAGATCATTTTATGGTATGAGTCCAAAACTCAAGTAGATCTAAATCTCGATCAGATGGACTCAATCACAAGAAATAATGTTAATCAAATGTCCACCATTAAAAGCTTCTTAGGGGCAATGGAAGTTTTGGATGAAGCTGATATTTGTTTTTGCCCTACATCCAGGTCTGTATGACCTAATTAAGAGGTTGGATGTCAAATAAACATTACAGTGAGCCCTATGAGGTTTTCAATAGTGGACATTCAATCACTAATGTTTTCTCGTGGTGTGGTCCACTTGGGATTTAGATCTGCCTCATTTTTGAATTTTAGCCTAAAATAATTTTTAGTAAATTAATAGACAGTATGGATGAAACAAATACACCCTGGTGGAGTCCATGACATGTGGCATCGCCACTAGCCAAATACAAGTGTGTGGAAAACGCAGGAGAGTGAATTAAGTGTTACCCTTGTAACATCTTAGTGTGTGTATGTTACCCCTACAATATGGGGCTTACCTTGATATATTTTTTGTATATCCATCTTGTCCATTTGTTTTTCGGTATAAGTTTAGGACGTGATCCAAAATGATAAGAAGATCCAAATCTCAGGTGGAGCATACCAACAGAAAGAGTGATGAATAATCATTAAAAACATTTTGTGGACCACAAAAGTTTTAGATCAAGCTTATCTTTAAATTTTCGCTTCATCCAAACCTTATTTACATTATCAAGAGATTGGATTGCAAACAAACATTACCAAAACCTTATGATGGACTCTTTGGAATTTTTAATGGTGTGGCACTCAATCAGAACTCTTTCTAGTGGTATGGTCCACTTGATATTTGGATTTTCATAATTTTTGGACAACCTTGACTGCTGGATCTGAGGAGAAATGAAAAATCAAAGAAATCAAGCAACGGGTGGTCCACACTCAGTGCTCGATGGATACCATACAATGCATAAACATTGATCTTGCTGCGATGGGGCAGAGATGGAACCTTGCCAAAATAGAGACCCACCTATGATCGCAGTGGACCATACGATAGGAGCATTGCATTTGGCCCCATCATCACCCTGGTTTGATGATCATAGCCATTTGAATAAACACTACAATTGGAAGGTCAGGCCATTTTTATTCCTACCTTCAATTTGTAGGCCCTCGTTCGAATGGCTGTGATCGCCCAAATGGCATAAGTTTTAGACTACATTCCCAGCGTGAAATCCTCCTATCTAAAGGTTCATTGTGATCATAGATGGACCCATTTAGGTATTTGCAGCATAATAAGGTACAAAGAGTTGTTACTGGATCATAGCTCATTACATCTAAATATGAAGGTTGCTAATTCCATATATACTAGTGTAGATCCAAGCCGTCAACGAGGGATTGGATTGCGTACAAGTAACTTAGTGCGCTTTTATCATACTGAGTAAACTCTGTTGGGCCCACCTTGAATGCATTTGGTATATCCATGCGTTCTATCTACTTTTTGAGATTATTTTAGTGGTTGATCCCAAGATTTAAGAATATCTAAAGCTCAAGTGGACCACACCACAGGAAACAGTGGGACGAATGATTTCCACCGTTGAAACCTTCGTAGGGCCCGCAGTGATGTTTATTTGTCATCCAACATGTTCATGAGATCACATGGATATGGATGAAGGAAAAACATAAATATCAGCTTAATTCAAAACTTGTGTAACCCTTAAGAAGTTTTCAATGGTAGACGTTCAATTCACATGCTTCCTGTGGTGTGGTCCACTTGAAGTTTGGCTATGATTGATTTTTGGGATCAATCCATAAAATTACCTTGTAAAATGAATGGACGGAGTGGATAAATTACATAAATCACTGTGGGGCCCACAGAGTTTACTCAGTACGCAATCCGTTTCTCCAGCCCATTTTAGAATGGGTTCCCAAATATTAAGCAGATCCACATCTCAGGTGGACCACACCGTTCATGTCATCACATGTGCGAGACAACGGCATGTCATCACATGTGCGAGATCCATGTGCGAGCCCCTCCACATGTCATCACATGTGCGAGATCCAAGCTGTCAACGGCCTAATTAAAGAACTATTTTCAGCCGTTCATGTCTTCATATTTTCAGCCGTTCATGTCTTCATATCCAAGCTGTCAACGGCCTAATTTATGGGACAACGCATCTACATGGTGAGGCCCACCTCGAAGTTAGAAATACAATGATCGTCTCAGATCCCTCACACGTGTCCCAAAAATCCAACCCTGGCCGCGAGTACACAAAACTTGTACTCGCTGTACTTTGTCTAAAAAAACGTAAGAGGGAGTTTTTACTTCTTTCCTTCTCCCTCTCAAAACCGCCCTCTTTCCCCTATTTCATTCTCTCCCTCCCTCTCTCTCTCTCTCGTCGGGGCGCCGATAGTCATCGGTCCAAATCTCTCTTTCTCTCTCTCGTCGGGGCGCCGATTGTCGGGGCACCAGATCTCCCAAGGTATTTTATTCTCTTCATCTCTGTTTTTTTCTTTTCTTTTTCATTTATTTATTTATGTGAAATCTTGAGGAAGATCTTTGCTGTGGACCCGTGTTGAGGTGACGTGTCTTGAACATTGTAGTGACACGTGGCATGGAGTGGGTCCCGGATTTGGTGCTTCTGGGGTCGGTATATGTGTATCCGGAATTCGGGTGGGCGATGGCTGTGGGTTTGTGATGTACCATTTGGAGCTCACATACACGGGGAGAATGTATATGCGCCGGATTGATGTGTATTACCATGTTTTGATGAGGTTGATTCCCGTTTGGTGGGGTTTGGGAAGGGTCGGTGGATGGGTTGGATTGAGTCTGGCATTTATGTTACCTGGCCTGTTTGGATTCCTCATTGAGATATTTAGATTTTGGGTGGGCCATTAGCTGTAGCTTTTTCTCTCCATCTATTGCCATTTGTACATGTTTGGATGGTATGGTTTTTTCTTGATGATTTTTAATGGATATTGGTTGGCCTGAATTATGATAAACCCGTTTTTGTGTATTCCAGTGGATCTAATCTCTCTCTGGTGGGCCATCCAAAATGGGCCCACCAGACTTTTTTGTTTATTTATTTCGGGAAATTTAAAAAAACTACCTAATTATTATTAAGTTTACATTTTAGAATATATTTTTTTAAAGAGGCTTTCAAAAAGTTTACTCATTGATCCATATAATTATCATTCCACTGTAGTGTGGGCCCCACTTGAACAAACTGAAGGGAAACTGTCAGAAGCATCCATCTTTATGACCATTGATTGGGTGGTTATGATAATCCCATTGAGAAGGACGGGCAATCAAATGCGGGCCTATGAGATGTAAGGTCCATCAATGACTCTTCCTAGCCTAATCAATATGGACCGTCCAATTTGTAGGTCATCCGTTGGATGGTTAGCATAATTTGATCAAATTAATTTTTGATAGGGATGTGCATTAAAAGTGGGCCAAGTCTTTCATTTTGTACAAAGAAGAAAATATAAATTGTTAGGTGATCCAAGCTGCTGGCATCATGACCTCATTGTGGCTGTCCTGTGCTTCTGTTGGTGGAGCCCACTCAACGTGGAGGTTATAGTTAGGAGCACTGATAGGACACAACATGATGACCACATGTTATGAAAAATCAGACTGAGCCACTCATTGGCTGGGCATTTCTGATGAATGTGGACCATTGTTACACTGATTGACCCCCAATCAAACGAGGACCTGAATGGGATCCTTAGAACTTTAGTTGGATCGACTAAGCCTTCAAAGTCTCTGTTCTCGAGTGCATTGCTCAGCCGTTGTTGAGCCTGAAAGATAAATTGGCATTTCTTCAATACCTTTCTTTATTTTGGAATTTTCATCTCACTACCAATAAGAAAATTAAAACCCACATGATTTTAAAGGTGTGTTTGGACTTTGGACACCTTATATTACAATATTTTGTTTGTGATGTTTCAATGTGGGAGGTTTGCCAGGCCCCACATGCACCCTTTATGCCTAGAAAGATTGTTGGAGATTTGAGTAGTACATGAGGTGGATCCCATCCCACTGTAAAGAATGAATAAAGTACAATGGTTAGTGGAGGTTTCTTCATATTGGGCCATGTGGGCCCAGTTATTTTGTTATTGTTTTTTCTTTTTTGATCTTTGATTATAAAACTGATACTCTATGTTTTATATTCTGGATTTTGTAGGACAGGGCCATCTGTATGGAAAATGAACAAATTTAAGGAGATCACCAATGACCTGCATACAGTCTTTCCCATGTAGGTGATTTATGAAAATTGAGTGTCCATTGCTATTGCTAGATACTAATTCCATGTGGGTCAAGCTCAAATGGCCTTGTCGGTAAGCGATGAACGGTACTGATCTCTTGTCCTGCAGATCGGATTGCATCTTCGGACTTTGGACTCTTGGAGTCGTCGATCGGTGATTGAAGAGAAACCCAAGAATAAGGTGACTATACATGGTTCATTGAATTAGTGGATTGGATTAAAGATCTATTGAGGTGCTTGATTTTTTATTTATTGAGGTTACCATGCAAAAATTAGATTGATAGATGATCCAATCCATCCTTTGAATGGTCTTACTTTTTGTAGCCATCCTTTTTCCGAGCTATGGATAGGATAGTTAGGGTTGCCCACAAAAGTGATTCTTCATGATTGTAAGCAACCCATGAAGGTTGATTGAACTATTTTTGTGTAAACAATCTTAACTGTCCATATTAAAGGCTACTAATAAGATGATTATGATTTTCAGGTTATTGTGATATTTACATGGTTGTCCATGAAATATATGTTGAACCAATCGACAGTCTAGATCAATTGATCGGACTGTCTGCTGCAATACAACTAGGAGCACTGGAGCATTAACCTTTCTTAAATTATTCAATCCTATGTATATTGTCAACATGTCACGAGCGCACTTGTATTTCCCTTAAAACAGTACCCTCATTCATAGTTTCAGAATTTTGTGACTTTTTTTGTTACCCACACTCCAGACACTCACACACCCACCCACGCCACATGGGCACTTGATCCCTGGTCTCAGTGTTGAAACAGAAGTCTGTCTACCACTAAGCCATGGAGCCAGACCCAAAATTTTGTGACTTGACTTGTAATTTGACCAAGTCAAGTAACTCGGCAGATTTTGGGTCAGGTTGTAATGTAGACCCAGAATGTACAAGACCTGGCCCTCAACTCGGTGGTGTTGATTCAGTTGACTCAAATCACTTTTTTTGGCTAAAATGTTTTGCGAGAGAAGATGTCTAACCAGTAGACTACAAGTTGTTGTCATGTTGCTTCTAGCCTGTATATACAGTTGAAGTACATATAACTAATTTATTAATTTTATTTACTGAATATTAAGTCAAGTAAAGTGAAAGCTTGTCTGATCTTTATGTCGACTTGACCTTGCTAGACATTGAGTTGAGTCTGAGTTTTGAGTTTTCAACTACGCCCTAATACGAGTTAGCTAATTCATATAGGATAAGAAATGATCAGATTCAGTGGCTGTATACATGTTGCAGGTGCTAATGCAGTAGAATTCATTATCAACCACGCTGAGGTCTCGATAGCTTTCGTTCAAGAGAATAAGATTGAAGCTGTATGCCAATTCTTCTTCTATCCTTACAAGTGTTGTTTAGGATCGCAGATTGTTACCTCAATTTATGATGTCTCATGATATTTTTACATTAGAAATTCTTGTAATACCCATTGCCTCTGAGTTTAATTGACTTCATTAAAGCTCTTTCAAACAATTCCCATCTTAAGTTGTAATCCTTTGTATTAGTTGTAAGAAGGATCTGTAAAATTGCAGTTACGTTTGTTTCAAGTGTTGCTTGAAAGTAACATGATTGTAATTTGGAGCACAGTCCCTCAATATGAATAATGCAAAAAGGTAATTCCGGTTTGGTTATTTAAACTTAATATAAGGGTGCGTTTGGTTGCACTAAATATCTTGAAAGATGCAACCAAATGTTCCCTAAACCAATCATTGCAATTTTAATTTTTGAATGCATTCAAACACCCCCTAAATAGTCATTACTGCTAAAGGACCACTCTTTGGTGGAATTTAAGCAGAGAAATTATTGAAACCAACAGTCTAAATGAGAGCATAGTCGAAAGTATTTTCATTGTTGTTATGAACTGAATGCATACAGAGATCTGACCATTTCCTGTTTCTTTTAGGGAAGTGAAACTTGTAAGCTGCGTCCAAAAGAGAAGACTGATATCTGCACAATCATGTATACAAGTGGAACAACCGGGGATCCAAAGGGTATTCTACTAACTAATGGTGCTATCATGGCGGAGGTCACGACAATAGATCAACTACTCCTAGAAACAGATAAAGCGGTAATAAGCTAACTCAACCTTTACAAGAACCTTTTTCAGATTCATTATCTTCTCCTTACATAATTCACTTAAATAGAAGACTGTAGAGCTTAAGCTCCAATTTTGTTGTTCCCAATTTCTCATTCATAATGCTCGAGTTTTGCAAATTAGAATATTTTCACTCACAGGTGACAGAAGAAGACATATTTTTCGTTCCTTCCATTGGCCCATGTATTTGATCAGATAATCGAGACCTATTGCATCAGCAAGGGTGCATCTATTGGATTTTGGCGAGGGGTATGATTATTCATTTCTTGTCTTGAGTTGCTTTTTATTGGATCTTTCTTATACATGGTTTCAGGATCTGCATTAATTGAAGCCTTTAACCAACTAGGAAGTGATAAGCCTTTGATGATGGGATTGTACTTGTATATTGTGTTAGTAAATGTTGTAGTTTTCTAAATTATTTATGAATTACAGATTTACAGGATGTATTGGAGCACAACCCTCATTAAATCAGGTTATTTTTATTCACGCAGACATAAATTCAATTGGTTGATGGTATATTGTAAGTTGATTCTACTCTTTGGTATATGTGGAGAATGTGGTTGTGGATTGTTTGTACTTGAGGAGGATTGTGGGTGTGGAGGATTGTGGTTGCGGAGGTTTGTGGTTGTGGAGGATTGTGGTTGCGGAGGAGGATTTGTGAGTTGTGGAGGATTGTGGTTGTATTGTGTTGGTTATGTAATGTGATTGTGGAGGATTGTAGTTGTATTGTGTTGGTTATGTAATGTGATTGTGGAGGATTGTGGATGTATGTGTTATGTATGTGGAGGATTGTACTTGTATATTGTGTAAGTAAATGTTGTAGTTTTCTAAATTATTTACGAATTACAGAGTTTACAGGATGTATTGGGGCACTACCCCTACCAAAATACAGGTTATTTTTTTTTCCGTGTAGACAAAATTCGACGGTCGAGGACCGTCGAAATTTTCTATAATTTTTACCAGAACGGTGGCTTACGACCGTCGAATTTATTCCTCGACTGTCAGGACCGTCGAAATTTCCTACAATTTTCCCAGAAAGACGGTCGAATTTTTTCCGACGGCTAGTAGCCGTCGAAATATGCTATGATATTCGAAACCACAGACGACGGTTATAGACCGTCGAATTTTTTTCGACGGTTTACAACCGCCGTTTATGCAAATATAAGTTCGACGGATGTGGACCGTCGAAATTTTTCGAGTGTCACGGGCCGTCGAAATATTTCGACTGTCATGGACCGTCGAATATTAACCGACGGGTAGAAACCGTCGAATTTTAAATGACGGTTAAGGACCGTCGAATATTAACCGACGGTTAAGGACCGTCGAATTTTTTCTACACTGGCTGATCTACGACGGCTTTTTTCGAAGGCGCGGACCGTCGAATTTAGCGCTTTTTCATGTAGTGGCATTTCTACAAACATCTGTGGGGGAAGAGCTTGGTGGTCCCGCAGGCGACCTCACTGGAGGAACTGGGTGGCGAAAAATCCTTTCCACCCATTGTCTGGTGTTTTCCCCCTGAAGAGGAGCTTCCGATCCATCCTCGGTGTAGTCTAAGGGGTTATCTCCTGATTCTGCGAGCTCAATGCATGCCCAGATGGAGAAAGCCTTACTTGCAACTTTGAGAGTCTTGATTGAATGGACATCTGCCCCTGTCTTAAGGAGAACTTTGACCCTTGCTACCACCTTGGTGAAGCCTAACATCGAACATCTGTCAACTTCCACTACCTGACCATATGTCTCCCCCAATCCTCTGAAAATTGACTGAAGCCATGCGTGAGTTGGGATCCCGTACAGTCTGATCCAGGAACCTCCTCTGCTCATCATGGCCTCCGGAGACCAAGGCTCCACTCGATTGAGGCCCATACGTTTGTGCAGGGAGTAGTCCTTGTAGAAAGACAGCAGCTCCATTTTGGATTTAAAAACTAGCAGGAATAGGTCAGGGGCTATTCTAGAGACATCAATGGACGAGGACACGTACCTGGATGCTCTTAGACATTCTATCAAACGGATGATAGGAACTGTCGGGTTCTCGACCTCTCCAACCAGGGCAAGATCCAATTCCTTTTTCTTCCGTGAAACTTCTGTTGGCTCTGCTCTGAAATTATATTGAAGAGATGTCTGTGGAGTGGTTGTTTTCCTCTAGGGCTGCTTTGCCTTCCTTGCGGCGTTCAGGAAGGGTTTGCTGGGGTCTTCTATCCTTGCTCCCGAAGATTGCGTTAGGGCATCTGGTCCTACTGGGGGGAACAGAACGAAGGCGGGTTGGTAGACGTCAGAGTGGCGGTCCGTTGTCGGTTAGGGTTTGCTACTGAAACCGTGACTGCCCTGCCGTTAATCTTTCTACCATGAAGGGCATCAATTGCCTTGAAGGCGTCTGCCCCATAGAGGAAACCGACAAAGGCAAAACCCTTATGACGATTATGCGGCTGGTCCCAAGGGATGTAGGTGTCCATGATCTTCCCATACTTCCCAAAGATGCGTCGGAGATCCTCAATGTTGGTATCATAGGTGATGTTGCCGACGAAAATACTGAAGAAATCCAAGGTTGATGTGTTGGAAATTCTTTTTTTCCTCACCCGATTCCACCCTTGGTCGTAGAAAGGTTCCCTTCCGTTGGAAGTCCCTTTCCCTGCCATGTCTCAGCACTATATTGCAGGTACCCAGATTGTAGCCCTCCTAGCTCTATCCGAAGTAATGGCATGGAAATATCTGGTATTTCTATCTCCCTCAAGCAGCCAATTATTTCTAGATTTTTGTTTCCAAAAGATTTCTTCCGCTAGCTCCATACGAGATAGCTTGTCTCTAGCCTCTTTGGGACGAGTTAAGGCCCCCGGGGTAGCATCATTCTGCACCTCGAAATCTGCCCGAAGAAGCTCTTCCTCTGCAGATCTAAGGTTTTGAAAAACATTGCCAAAGGCCTCTTTGTTCCAGACCTTAAGAGTTGTCTTGAGATTTTTCAACTTTCTCTGAAGCACGATCATGGGCTGCCTTGCTATATCAGAGACCCAATTGTCCCTCGCATGTTGCTGAAAAGAGCTATCCAGCAACCACATTCGCTGGAATCTAAACTGCTTGGGGAAAGCCATGTTGTCCGAACGACAGGAGAGAAGGAGAGGGGAGTGATCAGACTCTGTTCTTGGGAGGTGGTCGACCTGAAAGGTTGGGAATTGATCAAGCCAACTTCTATTGCAGCATATTCTGTCCAGTCGTGCCCACTTTCTGGAGTAGCCAACTTGATTGTTGCACCAAGTAAAGCGATCTCCCCGGAAACCTGCATCCACAAGACCTGCATTCTGAAGAGCATCAGCAAATTCAGAAGAACTGTTCATATCAACTGCGTTACCACCCAGTCTTTCCGTTGGAAGTAGAACCTCATTAAAGTCACCTCCTACCATCCAGGGGTCAGCAGTCGTAGCAGCAATTTGACCGATTTGATCCCATAGATGTCTCCGCAATACTCGGGAACACTTGGCATAAACGAGGGAGATGACCACCTTCGCTGGACTGCCTTGGGTCCCCACTGAAACTGAGAGCATCTGACTGGAGCTTTTCAGAACTTCAAACAATAGGAAAGGTCTGAAAAAAATCCAAATCTTACCCCCCTCATCTGAATTAGATAGGGAGAGGTGGAAGCCTAACTTGAGACTAGAGCGCAATCTTTTAGAATCTCGAAGCATATGCTCAAGAATAGCCACCATGGCAGGATTGTATTTCCTGATCATCCGTTTCAAAGAACGGGTGGTTGGGTTGTTTCCTACCCCATAGGCATTCCATAGAAGCATACAGTCCATTAGACACAGTCAGTAGTGTACCCAACCCGTCTCTTCATAACTCTCATCCTATCAGTCCATTCTTCTGGATTTTCCGTGGTTTCAGAAGTAGCTTTTTGAGCATCTCTTCCTTCTCGCCTCCGGTATTTTAGAAGAAAAGGACTGCCAGCCTTGGGAGAGGGATCCCCTACCCCAAGAGGTACCCCTATTTTATCTCTGTACGAGGCCATCTGCTGAAGACGGCGCGGAGTCTGTTGGCTTGGGGCATGGACTCTATTACTCGTCTCTGTCCGAGGCCAACATGAGAACAATTCTATTGGCTTGGGGCATGGAGTTGAATGTATGACTGGAGGTGCGCCTAGAGGAGTGTATAGGTGGGAGTGTATAGGTTGTGACTTGGAGTTACAGAATTAATTACTGCTTTGAGAAGGACGTCCTGCAGATGGAAAGGTGAATTCATCGTTCGATCAGTTTCCATATGGAGACATTTTTACCAGTGTTTATCACTATATCCATGAAAAGACATTGGACTGAGATGTATATGCTGTGATTGTGAAGATGTACTGAGATGAACTCAGATATATCCCAGGAAAATACATTGCCTGGTTTGAGGCTCGGGGGCTGGCTGCCCATGATGGGTCTTGCTTTGTTTTGTATAGTTTCTAATTGGGGCATGGTTGCCCTTCATTGGTGTGTGTTCGCATTCTGTTCAGTCGGTCCCTTTTTTGGGGATTTTGCACTCAGTCATGATCTGTATAGAGTAGTTTTGGGTGGGGTAGGTGTTGCCTATTCACCCTTCTAGGTGTGTTTGGAAGTAGTTTGGTTTCCATATGTACACATGCGTACGCACGCATATACATAGATATGTGTGTGTGCATATATATGTATATGTATATGTATATGTATATGCCAGCCCCCTTTTTGGGGATTTTGCACTCAGTCATGGTCTGTATAGAGGAGTTTTGGGGGAGGAAGGTGTCTGCCTATTTGGGCGTCTAGGTGTGTTTAGAAGCAGTCCGGATTTCCCAAGAGAAGTGAGGGGGTGCTTGGCTCTAGACAAGACGAGCATCGGCAGTGAGGGGAAAAGCTTCTTTCCTTCCTACATCGGGGGCTGAACTTTGTAGGCCAGTTGTCCTTGTTGAAAGCCTGTCCAGGGGCAGCTAGGGCGGAGCATAAATTGAAGTGGGATAGCTGTTTTGCGTGGACTATTATCTGGGTTGGGCGGCTAGGATCTTTGCAAGCCTTTCGTCTGCCAAGTGCATGGTTGCCAATACTCAGGTGCTTGTGCTTCTAGTCTAGCCCAGTGAGGTTGGCTTCTTCATTGCAGCATACCGAGTTGAGGGCTGCCTTCCATTCTGGTACCGTGAAGTTTGCCGTCTGTAGCTTGCTGAGATTGCTACAACTGTGATATCTGGATCTGGATCATAGCTGAGATTTGTTATATTTTTAAGTTATTTTAAAAATAAATTAGTGTTTCAAAATTTCCGTCAGGCCGGGCCATGGCCATGGCCGCAGGTGTGTGCATGCGTGCACAGGCGAACGTGTCTTTTCATGTAAGTCCAAAGGGTTGCATCCCTTCACTTTTTGTTTTGAAAGGTTGTGTTTTTTCAATCTCAAGAGATGCACTAATTGGGTTTAAACCCAACCGTCACAACCCTTTATGAAAGGGTGTCTCTACACCCTTAAGGGTGTCCACTCAAAGTCTATAAATAGACTTTCTTTATCAACTTTTAAAAGTATGGAAAAATTTGCTTTAAAAATTAAACCCAACCGTCACAACCCTTTATGAAAGGGTGTCTCTACACCCTTAAGGGTGTCCACTCAAAGTCTATAAATAGACTTTCTTTATCAACTTTTAAAAGCATGGAAAAATTTGCTTTAAAAATTAGTTTAAGTGTCTTGTCTTTTGGGTTAAGACTACAAATGGTTCGAGCCCGTGTACAGTGAGTGCACCGCTGGGACCGGGTGATAGTCGTTGTATCCTGGAGGTCGATTGCCCAAAAATTCCTGTTGCACTTGGGACGCGGTCCAAGGAGGGCAAATTCGATTTCAAGCCTAGTGATTCCAAATCACGCCTCGACTTCTACAAATCGATAAGTTTTCTCATTTCCTTATTTTAATTTTATTTATAATCCAGATAGTTTTTCAAACTTTAATTTCCAACAATCTTGAAATCGAATATTTTTGTTTGGAAAACTATTTGGAAATATGATAATATAGGACTCACATGTCATATGGATAGGACTGTCCGTAGATTCCATTCGTTTCAAGTTCCGTAACATGTGTGTGCATCAATACACACATATATACACTTCCTGAGGACACATGGTAAACCTGATTTGTGAGCCATGGTCCATATTATATGGAATCGTAATATACCATCTAATGGTTATGATTTTGCACATATTTGTTGCACATATTCTCTGAACCACCTGTGCAAAATCATGTAAAAGGCTTTCATGTACATATTTGTTGCACATATGTACAAATGATCAGGGTATGACGGATCAGACAATGTAAAATTTATCTTTTGGTATGTCATTCCTGTTCACTCGTAAGTAAGGTTACATTTGGCCCATAGTAATTTTTTTTTTCAAAAATCGTGACATGGAAACAGAGTCTTTTCTTTTTAGATCCCAAAAATTGCAAATTGTTTTTCTCATGGCAAAAGAGGTCAAACTGTGGCACCACATCGAATGGGATATACACTAATCTCCAATATCCATATATAATGAGGATCAATCCAATAATGCTTTTTACAATGGGATTTTGTGTTGGGATTTCCACCATATCAGGAATTCTTCTTTGTAGACCACCATGCATGATTAAAAAGAAAACATTGGAAATGTGAAAGAAAAGAAACTCCTGAATGTTATCTTCCAAAGCATCCTAGCAGAACGTGACCTGTTAGTTCAATGGTGTACGGTCGCTATCCCATGAGCCCACTAGTTCCTCACATGCGGATGTGCTTAGCATTCCCAATGCAGTCAATCAAATGAAGGGTCTAAATCTATCATGTGCCAGGGATAGAATTCCCAGTCTTGGAAATGCAGTTGTTGATGGTGCACCCCATGTAAAGGGTTTTACTTAATAAGGAAGGAGGCCCTGGCAGTTATGACTGTTACATCAGAACTTGGCATGTTGCGGGAGAGCAACTGCTATTTCCATCTCACACGCTTTACAAAATGCTCCCCATGGCTTTGCACAAGCAGAGACCATGTCCTTAATCCAGTCCATTGGTCTGATGGATGTCAAATGGGACGGCCTGTTTTGACAATTTCCTGAATATTTCAATCTTAATCTATCCATCATGATCTATCTCTAATCTCAAATCAGACGGTTGAAAAGAGAAATTTAGCAATGGTCCACAATAATTTAAAAAAATAAAAATAAAATAAAATAAAATAAAAGGGCTCAAATGAACTCTGTAGGATTTTCATATTGGAAATGTTTTGGCTGTCTTATCCATGATAAGATGTTTTAAACAACGATCTCATGTCAATGGAGGTCTTCATGAGGAGTGAGATTAATGAGCAATGAGATCGTTGAAAGGGCATTTTGAGGAGATGATATAACTTCCAAACGGTGTTTTGGTGGCTTTGAGAAGAATTCTGGTCTTTTTAGTATTTTTTTTTTTAATGGACGTTTTGAAACCACTCCGTTGACTTGTAAATACTTGGCCTGATTTGGTGGGTAGCCGGACTACCAAATTACGTGGTTCCCATCTTTTATTGGAATCATCAATCCATGGGAACCCAATCTCTATTGTCCGTTGGCTACTATTATATGCTCATAGTCTGCAAATTGAATAATTTGTGTGGATTATTGAAAAAGTTCAGATGTGGGTCCCACAATGAGTGGGTCCACTAATCCATGTGACCCTCTGGTGAGCCCTACCGAAATGTATGCTTTGATGGTGAATTGGTACAATATGAATGATGTGAGTGTCACAATATTTCTTTTCTTAAACAATCTTGTCCAACTTGTGGATCACAAATGGATGGTCCGTCCAAGGATCTACTTTATGGCTAAGAAATTCTGATGAAAAATTCTGGGAAGATAACTGATGGGGCACTGATGGGGGGCAGCACAAGAGTGCATGGTCTAATCATGAAAAGATGGGCTTACCATACTATTGGTGGTAGAACAGGATACATCATTTTTTTAACTACATGTTGTGGAGTTGTCTTTTGTGTGACTGATGTGCATAAAATGAATAACTGTGTTGATGTTCATCTTTAGAAACCCAGTGGGATGTATCCTTACATACTAAGGTATCACTCCACACATGTTTGAAGTATAGGTTGTTTAAATTATAAGGTGGGTTAGTCATGGGTATGGCTCGTCTCTATTATAATGTGTGCACATAAAGAGTATTGGAAAAGTTTCTGGATTACACATGCTATCGTGGTGCACGTATCTTGGCCATCTACCAAGTGGGGCTGTATAGTGGGCTCTGTCTGAAAGTCAGACAGGGATGTCCATCACGTGAGCACTCTGTGTCTGTTGAAGGTAGCCATTCTCTTATAAGTCTGGTCAAATGATGAGTGCATTGGCCTACTTTATGGGACAAGGTATTATGTATGATCAAATGCATGTATTGCTTGAACTGGATCTCACACACGTGTGCTGCAAGTCGCGTAAATGAAGGCATATCATTTCCATTGTTGGAATAATTTTCTGTCACATGATTTCATGATTACTTGGAACTATAACATGCCTATCATCTTTGTGTCATAGACATAGTGTCAACCTATCAGACATATGTTAGTTCTAAGATAACACATGTTAGTTCTAAGGTATCTATAGTGTCTACTCATGGAAAATACATATATTATGGGTATTAACATAATGGACCATGGTCAATACTAGCCGTTCAAGTTGAGGATGTTTTAAAGAAATTGATGTATAGCTAGTGACACTTCAGTTTAACGCTTCTTATGCGTTTGTTTTTCTTCAAATATCCTCTGAAGAAATGATTAGGACTGTATTATTGCATATGAATTATGGTCTCTGATCCATCTGACCTCTATTTGAATCTTATATTCATGTGCGACATTTACAAAATATAGTCAACCAATTATAACATGGAAACATTAGGCTATGAACTTTGAAAAAAAAAAATCAAATCAAATCATATTCCTAGTTATACAGATTTGAAATTGTGGGGATTTTGTACTTAGATGCATTTAGAGATCCATACACATGCTACGGTAGCCCTTGTGGGATGTTGTAACTGTTTTAATGGTCTTATCAGTGCATGTCAAATGAATTATGGTTAGAAAGAAAATGGTTAGTGGTCTGAATTTAACAAATGATTGTTCGATCAATATGATTTTCAGGCTATTCTCATTATAAGCTAGATTTGGACATTTGATTTTGGTGTTCATGTGTGCAGCTATAAGTTCATTTGATCATTTGATGAACTATATTGTCTTGCCCATGATTAACAAATATATAGGTTTCTAATGGGAAAACTTCTATACTTATTGGGCCCATTGTTCAGTGACCATACCGTTGGTTAAGATACTTGATATGAATTGAAAATGAAGGATTTGGACTTTTCTCCTCCATATTCAATTGCTGAAAATTCATTGATTATATTGAATTCTAGTCACTAGTCGATAAACCAACAAGCCTTCATGTGGTAGGATTATGGTGCATGCAATTACATGGAGATGATACTTTAGTTTAGTTTTGATATGTGTATGCATGATGAATTGCTTCAACATTTGCATTATAGATTTGATATGCTCGCTTGGCTTTGCGGCCAGTTGGTTGAAGGTAAGATTATATTTATAGCTGGGGATACAACCGCTACCAAAATAAAAGTGATGGACAGTAACAACATTGAAATATTTGTTACATGATGAAGTCATAGTTATTAACTCTGTGATGTTAGAAAAGACTTAATATATGTTGGCTTGAGATATGAGTCGTTGAAGAGGTTGCAACTAATCGTTGACTCTTTAATATTGTAAAGTGAAGGTATGTTAATGATGGTCCTGATCGTCGGCTAGATCTGTCGGCTACTAATACCTTACAGGTTGATGGTCAAAATGTAGAGGGCATTCCGAGAAGGATGTTCAACCATGTGGGGGATTGTTATGATTAGTAGCTGGTCCAAAAGGATGTTTAACCATACTGGGACTGAGACAAGGGCCAGACCCCTACAAGAGGACAATGAATAATAAAAATAAAAAAAAAAAAAAATTTGCAATGGACAAAAGCCAAACAAAGCATGCCCGTGGAGGACTGGAGGTAAAAGACTCACAGGTCGTGAACTTCTTTTCCCTAAAGAAGAAGTAAGGACGATATCTGGTTCTTCTGACCAAAGGACTATCTAAAGGATTAGTCATGGAAACATCGAAAGGAATGGGGTTGAGCCTAACAATATGAGCTACCAGTGTCGGCAACCCAACCTATACAAGTAGAGATCCCATGCAATAGGTTCAATGGGTAAACAACAAGACACTAGGAGACTGGAAAGCACTGCAGAGAGTTACCCCTTCCTGAGATGTATGCAGTGCAAATGGCAACGTTTGGGAGGATGAGTTTGAACTCTTAATGAATCCATAACCAGGATTGGTGGTGTATCCAGTTGCTGTGTACACTTGATGGAATTCACCTATATGAGTGTGGGAGTGGAGGCTGCTTCCTATGAGATATTTAGGCTATTCTCTAGAGCGCTCATGAAAATCCAGGTAAAGGTGCATGGTCGAAACGCACCAAATCGCAGAACCAGCTGTAGCGGAAAAGTTGTGTGAGTGGCATGTATAGCCGTTTACACTTCAAGGGTCAGGTTAAAGACCGATAGTCACCTGATTCCTGTAAACCTATCTTGCTTACTCTGAATGTCGATTAAAGTCGGATAGACATCGACACTATTACACAACTCTTCTATCTTAACCCGAAATGTCTTGAATTTTGAAACATGTGGGGGATTGTTATATTTTTAAGTTATTTTAAAAATAAATTAGTGTTTCAAAATTTCCGTCGGGCCGGGCCATGGCCATGGCCGCAGGTGTGTGCATGCGTGCACAGGCGAACGTGTCTTTTCATGTAAGTCCAAAGGGTTGCATCCCTTCACTTTTTGTTTTGAAAGATTGTGTTTTTTCAATCTCAAGAGATGCACTAATTGGGTTTAAACCCAACCGTCACAACCCTTTATGAAAGGGTGTCTCTACACCCTTAAGGGTGTCCACTCAAAGTCTATAAATAGACTTTCTTTATCAACTTTTAAAAGTATGGAAAAATTTGCTTTAAAAATTAGTTTAAGTGTCTTGTCTTTTGGGTTAAGACTACAAATGGTTCGAGCCCGTGTACAGTGAATGCACAGCTGGGACCAGGTGATAGTCGTTATATCCTGGAGGTCGATTGCCCAAAAATTCCTGTTGCACTTGGGACGCGGTCCAAGGAGGGCAAATTCGATTTCAAGCCCAGTGATTCCAAATCACGCCTCGACTTCTACAAATCGATAAGTTTTCTCATTTCCTTATTTTAATTTTATTTATAATTCAGATAGTTTTTCAAACTTTAATTTCCAACAAGATTGGTGGGATGTTCTTTATGGTAGTAAAGAAGAAGAATTTGCGGGCTTAAAAGTTAGAAAAAAAGAGCTGCTAAAGATGTCTCAGGTTCACAATGAGCGAGTAATGTCCTGCGTGCTTGCTGCTTGATATCCTATTTGGGCTGGTTTGGTGCTGGTTTTACAGTGTTTTGAATGCAGGTGTTGTTGTTGTGATTTTCTGCTGCTGAAGTGGATGTTGTGGTTCTACTCTATCAACGATAGATGTTCTGTTGTTTTTGAGGGGTGTGGGTTCTTTTCATTTTCCACCCACTCAACTTGAAAAATAAAATTGCAGGTGGTTTGCTCCCACCTTTCTGCCAAAAAATATAAAAAAATAACCCACCACTGATGCAAGCACACTCAGCGAGAGATGAAAATAGCCGATTGAGTAGAAGTTGATCTTGCCACTGCCATGCAACATACGCTGGATTAATTGGAGTCATGGGGTTTATTGCTGTGATCGAGAAAATACTTGTAAAAAAACGCTGGAGAGATCCATCCACATAGCCAAAACCTGGAAAGAGCTAAGATCACCATACTAGATAGTTGTTGCAATCTGGCTTGATGTAAAGAGGTGCATATGAACGGATTAAGGAATATGGTGCTCGTTGAATGACAGAGATTTGTTTAAAAAAATTAACGGTGCAGATGATGGAGCCATTCTTCATGGGAGAAAAAAACGAAAGGGTGGAGGTAAAATAATTAAAAAAAAAAAGATGAAAATATGCTGAAACTCTCACTCATGTTCTTTGGTAACGATATTGTATGAGATTGTATTTAAAAAGGATACTATTTGCATTATACACTTCATTTGGATGAGGATTTCTGTTTTGCATATAATTGTAAGGATCACAACTAAAAATAAAGATCAAACTCTCAGGATATGAGGATGAGGACCGAATTATAATGCTTTGTGTGAACATGTACAAGTGCGTTCTTTTGCATTTGTATCTCTAGTTTTGTGTTGTGTCGGTCATCACTAGTACGATAAATCGATACCTAATCATATATCAAAGAAAAATCAAAAGGAAAAAGAATAATAGTACATTTTCTTTTTACTCATTTAATCCTTATAAATCTCACTTCGAAAGTAAACAAGCACCATAAATGCTCACATGTAACAACTTTCATGAGAACTCATGAGCACTTTTAGACCCTTGAAGCAGGCATAAAACAAGAATGGTCCACTAAACAAGTCACCTCATAAAATGTTTTGGGCACAAAAGTTAGCCTAGTCCAAAAATCTGGTGGGCATAGCAAAGTAGGAGGCAAATCAAGGAAGCAAATTCTCTCTTATTTTGCTATAGCCCACCAATTTTTTTTATCAAGCTAACTTTTGGGCCGTGTGATTTTATGAGGTGATTTATTTAGTAGACTTTCCAATTTTATGCTCACATCCAGTGTCAAAATGTTTTGATGAGTTCCCATTAGAACCTGGTTCCATGTTAGCATTTCTACATACACACTGAGAGAGAACTTTTTTTTTTTTACCCGACTCTACCCATACCGTGACCCATACCCGACCATGCCCATAGCACCCAGAGGTGCTATCATGGTGTCTCGAACCTAAGACCTGCTGGTTGTCAAACTCGGACACAACCAGGTTAGAAAGAACGTCTCAGCTAATAACTTCTAACTTGCTAAGTGCATGGGACATCCAACCCAGGTAATAGATTTTCCCACCACGAGGAATACTTCATGAAAACATCAGCCCCATCCACTGAACAAGTAGATGACACTTGTATTTTTCTATTTATCAATCGTTGTATTATGTTTCCTATGTTATGGCTCACTTGATAATTACATTATAAATTAGATTTATCTATTTATTTCATGTTCTAATCCGCCATTTCATGCTTCTCTAAGAGTGTGAAACTTCCATTTCAATAAATAAATTAAAAAAAAAAAATCTCTTCAAGTACAGTCATTACATCTTCCTTTATTCATTAAATGCATCTCATAAGACAAAATGTAGCACGATTACAACAGATGCACTCCATTAATACATCTTATCAGGAAACGTAGTATCCTTCAAACAGATGCACTCCATTTATCTATTATGAAGTAGATTTACTTAATTAATAACTGTTCTCACATCTTAGGGTGCATTTGGTTGCACCAAATATCATAATATTTCATGATTAATCAGTCTAATTTGTACAAATTTTCATGAAATTCTTTGCAACAAAACACAACCTTAATTATGGATTTTTACTCCAAAAATGCTCGAGATTTCTTATTTGCCTTAATAAGGCCATGAAGTCCCAAAACAATCTCGAGCATAGTGACAAATGTCGTTCAAGGAAATTTCTCAAAAGATTTTCAAGTTTGAGGTTTTTCCTAGGATATTATTGCCAAAAAAAAAAAATCCCTAAAAATAAATTTTGAAATATTTCTTTACAAATTAATAAATAATATTCGAAATTTAATATATATAGAATTTTTTTTGAAAATTACGTTAACATTGGGATATTTTTGTGAAAATTTTGCGAAACATTCAAAATTGTCAATATTTTGAAAATCACACAGTAATATCAAAAAAATATCATCCCATTTATTTCTTACAAAAATATCAAAATCCGGCAGCATTCACTATGCTTTCCAGGAGTGAAATGACTGAAATATCTTCTTTAGTAAAAATATAATTTCCATATATTCCTTTATTATGAATCCTTGAATACATATTCCTTATTTTTTGAAATTTTATTAAGCTGTAATCATTTTAGTATAGATTTAATTTGATTCTTTTTTTATTGTAAACTTCCTTATCTGGGACAAGCCCTCCTATAGAATTAAAGACCTATCTCTATGAGCATTGAAACACTAGTAGCTCTTCCATCTCCAATTTTTACAAGCATTGTGGGGCACACATGGTGTGTCTATGACATGAGTTCTTTACTTGATACTTTGTTTCCATTGATTTACTTTAGAAGTAGAAGTTTCCAATTCCATTATAATACAATTAAATCAATTTGTAACATATGTTCTTCTGTTGTTAGGTTAGGATTTGATTAAAGTCCCACTAGATCACTTAAAAAATGAACTTATACATTATCCAATTAGAAGACATAGAAATTACAAATTAGAATTATCCTTTTTTTCTTCATGTTTTAATCTGCTCATGTATCATTTTCCTCTAAATAAAATGCTTGCATGACTGTGCATACCTAGTCACACAGGGTGTGCATGGCTATCCACTAATGTAGATGGGCGACTTCACGGTCCATCGGGTGCTTCACCCTATGTTAGGCCTTGTCTCGAATATCACACTTCATGTGGATCAGATCCACCCATCCATCAGGTGCGCCACCCTATGTTAGGCCTTGTCCCAAATATCACTCCAACCCAGAATTTAGGTGGCCGGCCCTTTATATAGGAACTAAAACCTCTAAATTCACATGGTGTGGTCCACCTGCGTTAATTACTTGTTTGATGCATATCTTGTAAGTTTATAAGGTACTTTAGATCGCCTTAGACAAATAGAAGTGTTGTTAACTTATAAATATTTGCATGTTGACGAGGGCTGTACGTGGAGTAGCAGAGCTATTAAGTAATGCTTCTTGGAGAGTAAAAATGAGAACTGACCACCGAAATGCCCCATCATTAATGAATTCAAGGGCTAAAACGCCCTGTACCACTCTTTCTGGTGTAAAAATATGTACCTGATCATTTTACTAGAAAAAAATAGGAGGTTGTGACTAGGGTTTTCGCCAAACATGCAAGGCTTACCATTCTGCACCATGACAACATATCGTATGTGTGTCACATCGGCCGGCCGTGCAAAGGGTGGGTACGATTATCTGACAATGGAATATTGAGACTGATTCAGTCATCAAGTGGGCCATAAAAGTATGTGATCAGATCATTTCTGGTCCTTCGATCTCAATGGCATTGCTGACTTAGATGAGTAGATTGGCCTGATTTTGCACCCGGTGATCTTCACGGTGCATCCACATTTGGCATTGGCTTTGAAATCCTACATAAGTTACACATTGGCAGGAGATGGGCCAATGTGGTCAAAATACGAGTTTTAGACGGACCACATTTCTTAGATCATCTGGTACAAAAATCATCTACTTCTCTAAGCTAGATTTACATAGCGTTGTTGATGAGCCTGGCCCACCCACGAAATCCAATCTGATCATCATGATGTGTGGCCAACTCACTATGGTTGGGCTACCCTTGGCCCAGCCTGAGCCCACATATAAGGGAGTGGAATGCCCGCCTTTGATTTTTACAGGACCCACCATGATGTGCCTGTCAAATCCAACCGTCCCACACGAGGCCCAGGTCCCAACCATGATTTAGGTGGGTCACACCCAAGGAGTCGGGAGAGGGACACCCAACGGTGGATTTTTTACAGGCCCACCGTGATGTATAAGTGAAAAACCACTCCAACCATAATGATTCATAATAAGATAGGCGAAGGGCACTAAAATGGGGAAGGTCTGGAATTAAGGTGGACCACACCGAGGGAAACAATTTGGAGCGTGGGTGTCCCCCTATTCTGATTATGTGGCCCACCTGAGTCATGGAAGTGGTTTATTTTTGAGTGTTGGGTAACATGGGCCGACGCATTTATTTCACGTACACATCACGGTGGGGCTCACCCCTATTTTGCTGGCATCGCTGGAAGGATCGAGAACATTTCCCTACACACAAACATACATACATAACAATATGAGATGTGCTACAGCTCTCCTAGAGCACTTTAAGTTATTGGGCTCCTAGTTGCATTGGGACACTTAGACAATGCAATGTTGATGTAGACTGCACATTAGGTTCAACAAACATTTTTCATGGGCTACCATGCAAACCTCATGTCCGTCTGATAAATATGAACCATTTTATCAATGTTCTTTAACATGGACGGTGAAGATAGATTATATAAAAATAAGTCCACTCAACAATTTGATCCATTTATTCGTTATGGCATATCATGGCTTGCTCCCACCGTGATGTATAATTAGTGAAATCCACTTCAACCATTATGATCCATAACACGTTGTGCCCAAGGCCCAAAAATCAAGCAGGTCCAAGAATAAGGTGGGCCACACCAAGAGAAACAGTTTGGAGGGTGGGTGTCCTCTATACACTGTTTCCGATCATGTGGCCTATCCGAGTTATGGATATGGCTTATTTTTAGCTTGGGCCTGGGCTGACGCATTTAATGATTGGAGTGATCAATTTCATGTACACTTCACCTGAGCTCACCCCACTTTGCTAGCATTACGCTGAAAGGAGACCATTTCCCTACACAGACAAACGTATGTATCTATGTAACATGAGATATGCTCCAGTGCTCTTAGAGCACTATAAGTTATAGTGCTCCATGTTGCATTGGAACACATAGACAATGCATTCCATTGATCTAGACTACTTATCAAGTTCGATGAACATTTGTGGGCTACAATGCAAATCCCATGTCCATCTAATAAATACGAACCATTTGATCGATGGTCTTTAATAAGGACAGCCAAGATAGAATATTACACGAAAGAGGTCCAATCAATAATTTGATCCATGTATTTGTTCGTTAGGGCATATCATGGATTGCTTGTGATTCCAAAGAATCAGTTTTGCTAGGCAATTTTAACTTATCCATGCATGGCCTAAACAATGAATTGCCATATAGAATAAGGCCAAATCAAAGATGAATCGTATCATCTGATCAATATCATTTTTCTACTATAGGCTACGAAATGTATTCTCAACTTAAAATATAGTTTAGATCGATCAAATGGATTGTCCAAGTGAATAGTGTTGCTAAGCTATTTGTCGGCCACGCGTGTGATGTGTGTGCGGGCTTGCCAGAATCAAATTTCATGGCTCAATTTCAACCGAACAACGATGACCCCAGGCTCCAAGAAAGGCAGATACGTCATGATCGACCATATATGACCAATATCTGTAAAGATCAATCACTTAATTAGTCATTCGCTCGGTTGCTTAATAATAATGATCAGACGATGTTTGGAGGGTGTGATTCATCCTCCAAAAATGGGTTGCACCTTTGCCTTCCAAGCGAAAGGACTTCTTACGATGTAAAATCAAAGGGATGAAGAGAAGAACTTACAGTTGACCATGTGGACGATCGTCACTTCTTCTTTACCAATAAGAGATGTAATTATAAAAAAGGAACTTTACTGATTATAAAATTTCTTGCTAACAGACTTACTACTAAGGAATGTAATCTTAAGGGCTAGAATACGGAACATAAAAAGTGTGATTATGCTAAGGAAAGTAAAGAAAACTTATTACTCTAAGGAACGTAAACAACGAGATAAGAAACATGATAAGTTTGAAAATGAAATGTAGGTTTGATTTGGTTGGTGCCGGACCTGTTACACTAAGAAACATAAAGAACTTGGAATGTAAAAATAGACTAATTACACTAAGAAATGTAAAAGACTTGGTAAATTGGAAAGATGGATTGATTTGATTTGTTGTTGTTTGGTGCTAGGACCATTTGCTCTGTCTCTCTCCTTAACTATTTATAGACTCCATTCACCATCTAGATACTTCCCTTGATAGACGATTATAGCAACTATCTAAATACACTACCAACTTTTTAGAGAGTATTTTGCTTTCTTCCATTGACAAGTGTCCTTCTAACTGCTTGTGGGACCTACCCACTCTTCCATGTTTTGACGATTTCATTTACGTTCAACCTTTCCAGAGACTTCTTTCTTCTTTCTCTACATAACATCTATCTTGGTAGTTGTTAGCAAATTAAGCTTGAACACAAGATATGATCAGCCACTGTCTAAGGTACATACCTAAATCGGCTACTTTCCTTGTCATTGCTAAACATTAATCAGCCAATTTTCGTGTCCAGTTGAGATGCAAAACTACAATTGGTTGCATTCGGCCTCTTTTTCCAAACATAAGATGTAATTGACCACTATCTTACTCCTTAGAATGCAATCGGCTAACGAAATCGGCCGATATCCTAGTTGCATAATGCAATCTGCCAACGAAATCGGTCGATATTATAGTTGCATACGACAATCGACCAATTTTCACGAACGCAAATGGCAATCGGCCACTCCTTTTAGACGTTTCTGACAAAGCCTATCAGAAACTGGGTACTACAACAAATAGTTGCAACCAGGAGCACTATATAACTTCATGTGCCCTGGCATTTCTCATATTGTAAGATATAGGATATGAATTACTAATGTCCCCATAAAATTTTGAAATAGTTCATAGGTTGACCTAATGTCCCCCTAAACTTTTGAAATAGTTCACAGGTTGACCTATTGTGGACTTAAATCATTCATTAATGAATAACATAATTTTGATTATGCGTATGCGAGTATGTATATGTCAGGCGTGCTAGAGTAATATTCAACTCTTTTTGAACTAAATGCCTTGTGATCGAAATAATTGGATTAGGACAAGATCTATGAAGATTGACCTAACTACTCAACTATCAATTGACAAGATGATCAGGCGATTTACGAAGGCAGGTTGGTCCTTCAGATAAATTCTTTTTTCCTTAAAAATAAGTACTTTTTTTTTTCAATAATGATGGCTTGGCCGCGTTTATCCACAAAAATAACATGAGAAAGTAAAATAAAAATTTTAAAGGCTTTAATGTCAATTTTATTAATATAAATAATGATTTGATACAAACGACATATAAAAGTAAATAAAGCAAAAAAAGTTACCATGGCAATTCAAGTGGGCGAGGATGAAAAGATTTAAGTTGAAAAAGGTTTATTGATTTAGATTAGCGAGGGCCAGAGCTCCTTTCTGTGCTAACTTTTATAAACTAAGGGAGGCGGTGGCTTTGCGTATAGCTCTTAGGCTTTTGAAATCGGTGTTCGATAAGTTAGTGGCATTAGCTTGATATGTTTTTTTTCTAAGATGTAACCAGTTACACAATATACCTCTGTGTACACGTGTACTTTCGATTCTAAACAATTTTCTTCTCTTTACACCCTCTTTGTGATCTTCGAGGGTGTGGCTAATCGTATATGGACATGTGTCTTTAGGTGTCATCACGATGTCAAATACACTTCTGAAAACACGATGCGTATGCTTTTTTTTATGCTCGCTTGCCACATGTCTTTGAGAGAATGATTGCCTCTGGGTTTCGGTTGTGCATATATCTCTCAGTATCTTAGTTTGGTGTGACATACATCTCCAAGAGAGAAGTATTTGAAATCTTCACGACCTGCTTCACAAGTACCTCTTCTGCATCGTATGAGTTTACCAACACATGATGGCATCATACTTGTCGGTTCACAAGTGTGCCAATACTTGGTGGCATCAAATAGAAGTACTAGTTTAAAATCTTAAGAAATATAAAGTGGGATCTATCCACTACTTGTTTCAAAATAATGATTAGACATATTTTTCTTCTCTAATCCTTCTTAACTATCTATTTTCATGTTATTGATTGGAAGCTTCGGGGAGACATGCATCTCCAAGGGAGAAGCATTCGAAATCTTCACAATCCCCGTTTCGTGCTTCAGAAGTAACCCTTCTATGCCTAACGAGTGTGCTGACACATGGGGGCATCATGCTCGTTGGTTTGTGAGTGTGCTGACACATGGTGTCATCAAATAAAAGTATCACTTTAAAATCATAAAAAATATAAAGTGAGATCTATCCACTAGTTGTTTCGAAATAATGTTAGATATATTTTGTTTCTCTACTCAATCTTAGCTGTCTATTTTCATGCTATGGATTAGAAGCTTTGGATTCACCCAATTGGCATGTTTTTGCACCATGGCTTGCTCTTAGTTCTATAACTGAATGAACGGTTTGGATTGACAATAATTCATCTCATGTTTTATTTAAAAGATCTAGGGACATTAGGGTTGCACATCTGCCCCGTTAACCCGCCCAACCCGCCCGACCCGACCCAGTAGAAACTCGATCCGTCCCGACCCAGTTGAGAAAACGGTCCGGTCCCGAGTAGATGCGGCTGGACCGTTTTTAATTTAGGTACGGTTTAGGGTACATGCCAAACCCGCCCGACCCGACCCATGTATCCCGACCCGTTCCACCCGACCCGAACCGTCCCGTTTATACTAATTTATTGCTTTTAGAAATTTCTATATAGCATTATCAATAGGTTGAATGGTAAATAAACATTAGGATGGACTCTAGAATCTTTTAATGGTGGGAGTTCAATGACCACTGATTTTTGTGGTGTGGTCTACCTAAAGCTTTTATCTGCTTCCTTTTTGGGACTATGTCCTATAATAATCTGTAAACGTAGATGGACAGCATGGATTTACAATATATACATCGAGGTGAGCCTCATGGTTAGGGTCTCACCCACATGGCTGGTTCCGGGTCTCATCGACTCTCACCCAAGCTGTGCTCATCTCACACTCATAGGGAGCGGATTAGGTGACATCGGGGTACAAACGTAGTCCTAACCCGGCCCGACCTGACCCGGTTTAGCATATAGGGTAGGGTAGGGTAGGGTAGGGTTAGGGTTAACCCTTTTACAAGTAGGGTAGGGTTAGGGTTGGGTCAGCCCAACCCGGTCACGACCCGGACCGAAACCTGGACCTTTAAATATGTTTAGGTTCGATCCAGGGTTGGGCCCAACCCAACCCTAACCTAACCCGTGTGCAGGCCTAAGGGACATTGCTAACATCAAACAAAAAGATGGGGTATTAAAAAAAACCCTTACATAGTAAGTTATATTATATACATAATTAGAAGAGGATTATATGTAAGTTCTTGCCAACCGTTCAATTGTTAGATAGATGCTTGGAGCCCGCTGAAACATGCATGTGAGTAATCGAATAGACCGGGCATGGGCAATGATTTGGAACTTATTCTGAACTTGAGCGGCCGAGAGGATTTTGGGCTGGGATTGCGCAGCATCAGACCTGGCCCAACATGGCCGGTTGACAGCCCTGGGATTGCGTGAAATAAACAAGCCTAAATGATCTTTTTCTAGCTATTCATTTGTTTTGTACATCATGTCCCACGTGTACAAACATGTGTTACATGTGCTGGCGTGCACACAAGAACGGCTGTACATGCGTGCGGGCTTATTATCCAACGATCCTCCTGATTTCACACTCTGTTATCGACTTAGGTGCGACCCTGACTGTGAGGCGGTCTTGGTGTATGTAATGTATATCCAAGCCGTCCATCCAATTTTTCAGATCCTTTTATTGCATGGATCCAAAATCGGAGGATATCTAAATCTCAGGTGGACCACACCACAGGAAAGAGTGGTGATTGACCATGAAAAACATGTTATGAGCCACAAAAGTTATGGATGAATCTAATATTTGTTTTTTTTATTTTTTATTTTTCCTTCATTCAGTTTTGTGTGAACTTATTAACAGGCTGGATGGAAAATAAACACTACGGTAGGCCGTAGGAATGTTTTAATGTTGAGCGTTCAACCACCACTGTTTCCAATGGTATGCTCCACGTGAGATTTTGATCTACTTATTTTTCAGGCTCGTAGGCGAAAATGATATGAGAAAATAGATGGATGATGTGGATACACAATACATACATCAAAGTGGGCCCCAAGTTCAGGGCCGTACCGTGTTGGGTGAGAAGGGGGCCGCACCTAATCCACTTCTCGTAACGCTGCAGCATTTACCAATCCTTACGTCATGTGTTAGGCAATAAAGTGCACGTACGTGGCAATAGACAACAGCCTCTGATCAAACCCAACAACTGTGGACAACATCTGAACCGTGCAAATGAGAACCAGACAGGTCCACTCATCAGTCGAGCCACTCCTGGACTTTGAAAGGAGCAGTTTGGATATCGTACCAACCATCCAAATTTAGTGAACACGTACGTGTCGCTTGATGAGTGAGCGGATTAGGTACAACCCGAGCCAGTCCTGAGCTCAGGATAGGCCCGACATGACACATACCTATCACATTTGTATTGGTGTAGGGCACATTTTCAGAAGTAACCTGCCACGTCAGCAAGCCTGACATGACTTCGGATTTCCTGCAAAAGCCTGCGCAGGAAGTTCCTGCACGTTGTTAGGACATGAGAACAAAAATGATAGACTCAAGTGGGCTGAAAACGGGAGGATTTGACGTCCTCAGTTGAAATATTTGCGGAGCCACGGGAGTTTCCAATCATGATAATATTTGTGTTTCCCGTTCATCCCAGTAGTAGTGACGTTATGAACAGCATGGATGTCATATAAACATCACCGTGGACCCTAGGGAGGTTTCAACGGTAGTTATTTACTTACCCACCTTTTCCTTTAGTGAGGCCTGCTTGAGTCTTGGATTCGGTTCATTTTTGTTCTCATGTCCTAAAATGAGCTCCTAAAACGGATGGACGGGGTGGATTTATCAAAACTCATCACTGTGGGCCCCACCTTGGTTCCCAGTGCAGGAACTTCCTGCACAAGGCTTTTGCAAGAATTCCGCGCCCGCTCTTGATGAGGGCACCGACCTTATTCTCTTTCCTAATCATCTTCACGTTAGGCCCATGTCATACAAGGTTAAAGATACGTGTAGGACAAGAAAACCTCCAAAGGAACTAGAGGTGGACAACGATCCAATCCGAGTCGAACACGGGTTAGATTGGATTGTTCGGCTACTTGAGTGGGTGTGTTCGAACAATGTTCGAACAAACATTCGAATAGGATGGCTCTGTTCGAACTCAATTTGGTTTAGCCCAATCATGTTCGAACATGTGGGTTTCGAACAATTTTTACAAGTTTGAACAATTTCACTTTTTTCGCTTAAAAATATTTTTTTTACTACTAAATAGTAAATACGAATTTGTTTAAAAATTACATATCACAAATGACAAATCACAAGGTTTAAAGTTTTTAACTAACTAATAAAAACCATTAACATAAATAGTTAATGTTCATACTTTTGCTAACCTGAAGAAGGAAGAGTGAAGACTAAAGCGAACCCTTGACTGTTTAATATCCTTCATATGATGACTTGATGAGTGCCTTACTTCCAAAAAAAAAAAAAAATGAAATAGTCAATCAATCCATGGAAGCAAACATCCAATCAACATAACAATTCAATATTGTAAAATAAAATAATATAACTAACATAGCAACTGATTTGGTGAATCAATGTAAACACGAAACTCTTCAAAATTCAAACTATCACTTAAAATTACATTGAAAATAACAAAATTAATATTCAACTGTCAAGTTTCAGGAACACAATATTAAAACAAAAAGTCACCTAGTCATGCAATTGTAGTCTCGCCTTGAGTCTCTCAATCATCATCTTACTCATCCTCATCAAAACTACTGCCTCCCCAAACTGGATGCAACCAATCTTGTACGCATATCAGGGCTTCAATTGTTTTCGGCATAAGTGAGCTTTGGTGCTTACTAACAACCCTACTTCTCGTGCTAAAGACAGATTCTGATGCCACGGTCGAAATTGGAATTGACAAGATATCTTGTGGCATCATCGCTAATGTTGAGTATTTTGTTTCAATTTGTTTCATTTTCCACTAATTCAACACATTAAAATCTGCAGAAAGATACTTGATAATCAGTTTTTTAAGATAAATTTCTAATTCTGATTTCGTTGTTTGATCATTTATTTCTTCTTGTTCTACGAAGGACATAAAATCATCATGCTCATCTTTGGAATTAGAACTCGAACCAATTTGAGATGCAGCTTCATTGTTTTGGTTTCTATTTTCATCCAAAATACCAATATAAATATCGTACAGCTCACAAACTACCTCACGAACATTGAAAATCTCTGCTCTTGCCCGTTTTGAAGAATAAATCTTAGGAAAACGGTATCTAACCAGTGTCATCTTGTAACGTGGATCAAGGACAACTGCAATGGCCATCAATAAATGGCATTCAGACCAATACTTATCAAATTTTGACCTCATTTGTGATGCCATTTGTTGAAAATATTCTGAACTATTATAAACTCTTTTTTCTAAAGCTTCTTTTATCTTTCAAACCTCCGGAAGAAATAAATTTGTTGTAGGATATTTGTTCCCAGAAAATATCTTAGTGCATTGATAAAAAAACTTTAAGGAATTTGTGTACCTCTTCCGCCTTTAACCAATCATCATCTAATTAAATTTGTCTAGAGCTGTGTCCAACATCTCATATGTTGCATTCCAGCGCGTATATATATCTAATTAAACATCTACCAACCTTTATGACATAAATATCATAAAGGGTGTATGTTTCTCTCTCAACAGTTTCCTTTGATGTGGCTCACATGTATCATAAATCAACCATATCTTTTAGACTTGAGCCTAAAGTGGAAGGGCCCTTAATCATGGCTAAGTGGTAGACTCACAAGGTCATGTGTGGGTGTGTGTCATAAAAAAAGAAAAAAAAAACCCTAGAGTGGTATTACAAATCTAATGATGGGAGTGAATTTCACATACACCAATACACTAATGAATTTCACAAAAATCAGGACCATTGATGATCAAGTGGGCTACACCAACGGAAACAATTTGGAGAGTGAACGTCACCACGTATACTCTTTAAAACCATGTGGTCCACTTGAATCACTGATGGGACCATTTTTTTGTTCCCCAGCCTAATACCTGATGATGCACCTAGTGGTCGGGATGGATTTTAGGGTGGAGCCCACCCCAACCACAGACCCCAAGAAAGGAATCCACATCTTTTGGTAGGCAGGAACTTTGAAATTATATAGCAATTTTCTACATGTGGTGTACAAGTACTAAAATTGATCAGTCCAAATTATTGTACCCAGTGTAGATGTATCATGAATAAAAAAATTAAGTTTATTTGATTATTTGACTATTGGATTGGTGGACATTGAATGGAGAGTAAAAAATGAAAATTACCCAACAACCCTGTTCCCACGAATAAGAGTCCACATATCACTCAGAGGTTAGGATTGTTAAAAAAAAAAAAAAAAAAACTGATATGTGGCTTGTAACTCGGAATAGTAGCATACGCCACGTGTATAATTCTAAACGTTGCGTATCAGGGACGCGGATTGGCCAGTGACCGTGCCACGAGCCATTGGCTAGTGGTCGGTGCTCTATGGGCCTCACCATGATGTATGTGTTTCATCCACGCCATCCATCCATATTTCCATGTCATTTTATGGAATGAGACAAAAAATGAGATAGATCCAAATATCGAGTGGACCACATTACAGAAAACAGTGGTGATTGAGCGCCCACCATTAAAAACTTCATGGGGGCCATAAAAGTTTGGATCAATCTGATATTTGTTTTTTCCCTTCATCCAGGTTTGTATGACCTAATCAACAGGTTGGATGTCAAATAAACATTACAATGAGCCCTAGGATGTTTTTAATGGTGGACATTCAATCTCTACTGTTTTCCTATGGTGTGGTCCACCTGAGATTTAGATCTGCCTCATTTTTTGTATCATGCCCTAAATTGATATGGAAAAATGGATGGACAGCATGGATAAAATAAATATCAGCATGGACCACACAGTGGGGATTAAACATCTACCATTGAAAACTTTTTGGGGGTCACTGAAGTTTTCGATCAACCTGATATTTGTGTTTTCCATTCATCTAGGTCTATGTGACCTTATGAACAGCAGGGACCCACACCACTGACCAGCCCCCAATGGAATCATTCACTCCACACACACATCATGGGTGGGTCTCATGTCCAACGGATGGATGGCTGCCCTTCGTGGTCAGCCCCACAAGCACACAGGAGCCCCACGATCAGTGGGCTCCACAGGGCCACACATATAAAAAAAAAAAAAAAAAAGAATGGAAAGAGTGGGGGAGGAAGAGGAGGGAACAAGAGGCATATCCTCACCTTAGGCGTACCGAGCGGATGGAGGGCTGGGGATGACCTCGAGGGAGAGGGAGAGGGAGAGAGCATGAGAGAGAGGGAGTGCGAGTGTTGAATGAGGGTTTTGGAAACCCTTAACAAATTTTTTTTTTCAAATCCGTGTGCATTTTACACCGGATAAGGTTGAGCTGCCACGTGTTCTGCAAGCCCCACCTTGATGTAAGTGTTCTATCCACTTCGTCCATTAATTTTTAAATATTATTTTAGCGTTATATCCTAAAAATTATTCACATCTAAATCTCCAGTGAACCACACCACAGGAATGACATTATGATGGCATATAAACATCAATGTGGACTCCAGGGAAGTTTCAATGGCAGGAATTTCCCTACCGCCTTTTCCTTCAGTAGGGCCCACTTGAATCTTGGATCTAGATCATTTTTGGTCTGACATCCTAAAATGATCTCACAAAACGGATGGACGACGTGGATTTCTCACAAACATGATGGTGGGCCCAACCCAGATTTTCAGAGTGAGTTGGACCTTGGACGTGAACGCGGGTTGGCTAGTAACGCCAACACCTGCCAACAAGCTGGAGTGCGGTGTCAATTGTTACCGTTCTGTGGGTCCCACCATGACGTATTTGTTTTACCCACTCCATCCATCCATTTGTACAGCTTATTTTAAGGCATTAAATAAGAAATGAGGCAGATACAAAACTCAAATGGACCACGCCACAGGAAACAGTGAGGAGAATGATGCCCACCATTGAAACCTTCCTGGGCTCACAGTTACGTTTATTTGTCATCCACCCTTCTTCTGCTTTTTCTATATATATATATATATATATATATATATATATATATATATATATATATATATATAATCGAGTCGAATGAACGAGTCGAGTCGATCAATATTCGAGTCGAGTTCGAGTTCGAGTCGAGTCGAACAGGACTGTGTTTGAAATTGAATTGAATTTTTTTTCGAACACACCATGTGTGTTCGAACAGGGTTTTACCGAGTCGATCCGAGTCGATCCAAACGGTTAAACTCGGTTCTTGTCCAGCTCTAAAAGGAACGCGTTTCTTTCCAAATTTAAACGTGTCCACCAGTCTGGGCCACTGATCGGATGATCAGGATCACTCATCGAAATAAATTTCTCCACACATGATCAATGGATAACGAGTCTGCAAGATGAGTATGAGGCATTTCCTCTTCCGTTTGAAATGTGTCCCTTGGTGATAGACATCCTCGTTTACTAAGATTTTATTGTGTGGAACTTCTACTGATCATTGCAAAGATCTCATTTCAACCATCTAATATTATCGTATTAAGTTAGTGTAACCCAGAGTCATTGTCATTAGCACCTCTACTACATTAGTAAGAGGTGCTAAGGATATCTTTAGCCATGCAATTAATTTTAAAGTAGTCTACCTTTAGGATTTTACAACATTAAATAGGATTTTTAATTTAAATTAAAATATTTTTATAATTTTAAAAATCTATATGCTTGTGGACCCTCGCCGTTTCCGCGCTCCCACACGACGACGTTCTCGTCCCTTCCCCTTTCGGGAAAAGAAGGAGAGGAGGATGCGTGAGTGCGAAATCGCCGTTTGTGCCACTGGCTTGCCTCGTTCTTGAGGGCTTTGTTTGGTTGTCGTGTTTAAGCTGGATGTGTTTAAATGAGTTTATATAAGACCAGAGTCGCCACTAGCCAATTACTTCGAATCTACAGTCGGCTAGACCTCGTAGAAACGTTAGAGAAGGGGATCCGAAGATTCCTTCTTCTAAAATGACTCATTTTGATCTGCGGCCAGAGATTTAAGGTAAGGGATCACGGTTACAGGGTGGGAAGAGGTTAAGCACCCCACACACTGCCCGTACCGAAGTACGGTCTCTACTTCACAGAATCGAACTAATACTTGAAAGTCTGTTTCAATCCTCATACATTCTCATAGATGACATGATGCATGAATGTGGGTCTGAACAGTAAGAGTTTCTGATGGGCAGGTTCCAACAACGGGCAAGCCTAGAGCATACGCTCGAACTGACAGGTGCTTAATATAAGACGTATGCAGTGTGCTTGAATAATCAAGGTGCTTTATAGTGAAGCAGGGGGGTTGGAAGAAAAGTAAATGTTGCACTTATGCTAGATGCAAATGAGATGATGCTGGAAAAAGAGTAGCTGGATGGACGGAGGTGTCGCAAGGGTTGGCTTCGAGTGGCTGGATCAAGACTTGGATGGCTTGGGAGACTTGGACCAGTGGTCAGGCTGGGCTGGACCAGGGCTAGGCTCTCCTCACTCGGGCTCTCCTTGGTGGGAAAATGGGCTAAGGGGTGGAGAGGAACTCAGACGGACGGTCACTGGACTGGGCGGATTGTTGTGTTGAAATGAGAAGGGGAGGGGGGTATTTATAGCAGCGGGCAGTGGCAGGGCTCGTAAATAATTTTGGGCCGCCCGCTGTGGGCCGCCCGTACGGCCGTTCCTCGGTTTCCAGCGAGGTACGGTCGCTCCCTCGGCACTGCTGTTTGGCTCGGTGGGTTGACTCAGTGAGTTGACTCAGCGGGTCGACTCGGTGACTTGACTCAGCGGGTTGACTCGATGGTTTGACTTGGTGTTTTGACTCGACGAGTTGACTCAGCGGGTTGACTCAGCGGGTTGACTCAGTGAGTTTGACTTTTTAAGGATTTTTTGACTGGCTTTTCTTATGGGGGGTTTTTCAGGCTAATGTTTAGGACTGGGTTGATAAACTACTGCTCGTCTCTCTTTAACCTTCACATGCTCATAAATGGATGACTTGATTTTATCTGCTCTAAATAAACTCCTCTCGTCTCTCTTTACACTCACATATAATTTGCAAGATAAGCAAATCCAACAAATGCCAAGAAATGGCCAGCATCATGACAACTTAACATATATCTATATTTCTACTCCTTTAAGTTAATACATAAGTTAATACATCAACCTAACAGAGGCACATCTAAATCTCCAACGAGAATATATATATATAATATATATAATATAGTATATATATATATAGATATATAATATATATATATATATATATATATATATAAGGAAAAAGGAACAGCTCTTCTACAACCATCCCTTGTTTTGCATAATTCTCTCTCTTCCTCTTCTTTCTCCTCCGCGAAGAGTTGTAGATTCATCCTATGCAGAGGTAAGGATATACGTGATTCATCTTACGTAGAGGTAGATCTTGACAGAGTCAGGATTCTGCTCAATTACAATAAGGATATACATTATAACTACCCCTCTATGCCATGATCTAAGGTACGCAAAAATACAACAATATAGAGAATTATTCTCCTTCATTATCCTACAATTACTGACTTAGGCATTGGAGGGCTATCAGTCGGAACCACCGGTGGCCATCCTAACCTTTGATGGTAGTTGCAAGTCTCCCAATCTTCGGATCCACATCATCATCTTTCAAATCTAACGGTAGAGGCTCAAGTTGATCCCTGACTAACATCTGGTGACAAGATTTAACTTCAACAATATATATCAATGGTTCAAGTCCTTAAAACAAATTTGTTATCATGGACAGTAATTACAAAAGAATAGAGTTAACAAATTATCTTCAAGATATAATAAATTTATAGATATGAAATTCAACATGAAGATTTACACCTCTTAATATTAAACCGATCTCCAAGTACACACACACACTCTGATATAATTGCACAAAAAGATCTAAAAAGGCCAATTGCAAGAACACATAGATGAGTACACATGGCCTTATATGGCCTTACATGGCGAGAATATATATACACACACACACACTAAGGGAAGACGAAGTCCTTGAAGGCACACCCACACCTTTGGGATATTAAAATGTTTAAGAAAGTTTTTATATATAATATATATTTATTTACTTTTTAAAAAATAAATATTTTTTATTTTGAAATTCAATTTTTCGCATAAAACCATATGATCTAGAGCTTAGGCGGGCAACATCATGAGGACCATAGGAAAGAAAGATGCCCACCATTGAAACTTTCATGATCCCACCATCATATCCAACCAATTCATAAGGTAAGTCGTGTAAGGACAAAGGAAATAATCCAAACGGCCTAGGAAAAGTTTCGACGGTCCGAATTGTCGTCCTCACATTTCCCTGTGATATGGCACACTTGAGTTTTACATTGGCTTTATTCCTGAGCTCACATGCTATCACGAGTGGATGCTATGCACAAAAATAAGAAAAGGCCCCACAGATCCTTTTGTTGCATGGGGGCTCGTTACCAAATGAAATTGTGATCCACCAAATTCATCATGGACATTGTCACGTACTCCCTCAACCCCACTTCACACGACATGTGCACAATTATTGCAGTGGTTGAACTAGTGGGCCACTACAAAATTGACCATAATACCAATTGATGTGAGCCCTGGGATAAAGCCACGGACTACCGTACGATTTTTTTTTTCTACTTTTCTCAATAATCGATTTTTCCATATTCCTGATTGATTGATAACCGTCCAAGAAAGTCCTTATTGATTGATTGGGATATTTTCTGGGATATGATCTATAGACTCAATTTTCATCCCACAATGAACGGTTCTGACTACCGCACACTGACTCCACGCTAATCTCCTTTCAGTGTGCATCTTCAAGGGCAAGACGCAGTAGAGCCGGTAGCACCTGAATATGGTACCCTATCTACGGCTAACCATAATCCAATCAGTGGGCCCCACTGCGTGCATGAAAAATATGTGAAAAATGATGGAAACGTTTTTCAAATGAATGATATTTCACCGGTTTTGTATGTACCTTACGACTGGAAAAGGTACTCTCATTCTCGAGAAGTTTTTCTTTCTTTTTTTTTTCTGAAAAATGGTAATTAAAAGTTCTCACCACAAAACCCAACTTGGACCAACTCATCGGCTTTTGAGCCACAAGACGCTGTGGCTTCTTGAATCGGAGACAACTCCAACGGGTCACAAGATGCCGTGGCTTCTTGATATTTCATTTTTCTTATCCAAGTAATTTTCTGTCATTTTCTTCGTAACAAAAACGTTTTTCAAATTGTGACGATCACAATGCATGGTCTTAGTGATTAGACGTTTTCTAGTATAAATGATAAATAGTCAATTTTTTTGTCTAATTTTTATGAGAGATGGCCGTGGACGCGAGGACAGTACATTATGGGCCGCAAAATCAATAATTAAATCATTTGTAGTAAATTAATATGGACCATCAAAAGAAACAGTGTGAAGAGAAAAGAGAAAACATGACATGTGCTAGTGCAGCATTAGGTGGACTATCCATCCATCCATACAAGTGGTATATCCATCAGCCCGTTGAGTAAGTCTAACTGTAGAAGGTTGGGACCAGAATCCTCTACAAGACCTGTTTTAGAGGGCCTGTAAAACGCGTAATCTCTTTTAGGTGTCCACAATTTTATATATATACATGAAATCCACTCCCACCGCCTGGTGTGCTCCTCAAGGTGTGGAGGAAGAAAAAGACTGCCAGATCAACAACCTAGGTGGGTCACACCATAAGGAACAATGGGATGGGACACCAACCATAAATTTGTGGGTGGGGCTACTATAGCGTGTATGTTTCATCGAACGCAAATGTAAAAGAAGGTACAAAAATCAGCTTGATCCAAAACTAGGGCAGTCCACTGTTGCGCAGTACGCCAACAACACCAGTGAACTGAGATCCAATCCCCGGTCTCACCCACAAACGATAAACAAGAAGAAATAATAACTAGAAGTAGAATTCACATAAACCAACCATCCACAAGAAGAACGAAGTTACAAGCAATACACTTACCTTCTCCTATACTCCCATGCACAGAGATGACCCTTTTGCTAATCCTCTCGCCTCTTTCTCACCTTGGACGTATAGAAACCCTAATCCCATAGCCTAATCCCGGATTACACTCCTTTATATAACAAAATCGAAAATTACAACTCAAAATAGAAAACCCCACACTTAAGCTCGCGGCAGGTCAGGCGCCTGGTCATACTGGGTCGGGCACCCGCCCATTAAAAAAAACGTCCAGCAAGAAATAGCATAAATCAAGTCATTATCAGGCGCCCGACCGTTCACAGAACAGTCCAGTGATATGTGTCTCATAATATATGAATATCGGGCACGCCCGGTCATCAGACCGTCCGGGCGCCTGACCACATAATCATGTGATTGGATCCACGTCTTAACAATCTCCCACTTAGAGACACATCACCATATTCTTTCGTCTTCTATATCTGGAGTGCACCACCTCCCAGTCTTAAAGCTTGAAGACCAATCAAAGCTTAACAAAGCTTCAACTTCTCCCGTATGACCGCCTTAGTCAACATATCTGCAGGATTCTCACTTGTATGAATCTTCTCCAAAGCAATCAATCCATCTTCCAGTAACAAACGTATGAAGTGATATCTGATGTCAACATGCTTTGTCCTCGAATGAAAGGCTGAATTCTTAGCCAAGAGTATTACACTCTGACTATCACTGTACAGCTTGCAATCTGCTTACTTCTTCCCCAACTCTTCCTTAAAACCTTGCATCCATACCATTTTCTTGCACGCTTCTGTAGCTGCAACATATTCTGCTTCCATTGTACTGATGGATATTATCTTCTGTAACTGAGAGACCCAACTGACTGCAGCACTACCCAGGGTAAAGACATACCTTGTAGTGCTCCTTCTACTATCGATATCCCCTGCCAAATCTAAATCGACGTAGCCTTGTTGCTTGATTTTCGATCCTCCATAACACAGTCCTACATCCACAATACCTACTAGGTATTTGAGGATCCACTTCACATCTTTCCAATGTTCCTTCCTAGGGTTGTTCATGAACCTGCTAACAATTCCCACTGCTTGAGCAATATCTGGCCTCGTGCTAACCATAGCGTACATGAGGCTCCCTATAGCTGACGCATAAGGGACTTTAGCCATGTAGTCCCGTTCCTCCTGTGTCTTAGCTCCTTGCTTCTTAGAAAGCTTGAAGTAGTTGGCTAATGGAGTGCTAACCGGCTTCGCACCTCCCATGCTGAATCGATCAAGTACCTTAGCTATATACTCTGCCTGTGACAAAACTAGCTTCTTGTTTTCCTTGTCACGCTTTATTCTCATGCCTAGGATTTGTTTTGCAACTCCTTAATCCTTCATGGCAAACTCTCTAGATAGCTTGTCTTTTGAGATCTGAGATGTCCTTCAAGCATATCATCAACATACAGAAGAAGGATGAAGTATGACGTATCAAACTTCTTCAAGTAGCAACAGTGGTCTGCATGACATCTCCTGTACCCGTTTCCCGATATGAAACTGTCGAACTTCTTGTACCACTGCCTCGGGGCCTGCTTCAGGCCATATAGACTCTTCTTCAGTCTACACACCTTATTCTCCTTTCCTTGTGCCACGTATCCTGTCGGCAGATGCATGTATATCTTTTCTTCAAGGTCTCCATGAAGAAAGGTTGTCTTAACATTTAGCTGCTTTAGATATAAGTCATCTGTAGCCACTATACTTAAGACCATGCGAATCATAGACATCTTCACCATAGGTGAAAATATTTCTGTGAAATCGATACCTGCCTTTTGTTGGAACCCTTTCACAACCAGTCTAGCCTAGTACCATTTCGAACCATCGTACTCCTCCTTCAGTCTGTAAACCCACTTGTTATGAAGAGCTTTCTTACCCTTAGGTAGAGTGACTAGCCCCCATGTACGATTGGACTCAAGAAAGTCCATCTCGTCATCCATGGCCTGCTCCCACTTAACCCGCATATCTGACCTTAACGCCTCTTCAAAACATTCTGGCTCACCATTATCTGTCAACAGTAGATAATGTAAGGAGGGTGAGCATCGGACCTTGGGTCTCCTCTCCCGAGTAGACCTCCTCACAATCGGTGTCTGCGGCTCTGCCTCATCATGCTCCTGTGCATGCTCATCATATGGCACTGTAACACCCGTGTTCAGTAACTCTTCCAACTCTACGAATTCTTTCTCATCGGCCTTATTCTGCTTTTAGTGCAAATTGTCTTTATGCATCACTTTTTCATTGAAAACTACATCCTTACTTCTGATAAATTTTTAATTCTCTGTGTCCCAAACTGATAACCAAAATCATCTTGCCCGTAGGCCTATAAATGTGCACCTTTTGAACTTCGCATCCAGCTTGTTTCTGTACTCTGCATCAATGTGAACATAAGAAGTACAACCAAACACTCTGAGATATGCAAGGTTCAACTCATTTTCAGTCCACGTTTCTTCTGGTAGCCCACCGTCCAATGGTGCTGAGGGCTATTTATGAGACATACAACAGTATTCAAAGCATCTGCCCAAAAGGTCTTGGGCAACCCTATATGTAGCCTCATGCTCCTAACGCGCTCAAGGATGGTCCTGTTAATGCGCTCAGCCACACCGTTTTCCTGCGATGTCCCTAGAATAATTTTCTAATGTTTGATCCCATTTACTACACAATACTCCTCAAACCTCTTATCACAATACTCTCCCCCATTATCCGATCTGAGACACTTCACAGTTTTACCGGTCTCATTTTCTACCATAACTTTCTACTTCTTAAATGCATCAAATACATCAGACTTGTGCTTTAAGAAATAAACACATAGTTTTCTACTAGCATCATCTATGAAAGAAACAAAATAGCGTGAACCACTAAGAGATGATACCTATGCCAGTCCCTACACATCAGTGTGTACAAGCTCCAACATATGTGTCTTTGGAGCGCGTCCTATCTTCTTGAAACTTACTCTCTTCTGCTCACCATACACACAATCCTCATAGAATTCCAAATCGATTGCCTTCAACCCTGGTAGCTTCCCCTTTGACAAATCACTTTCATCAATTTCTCACTTATATGTCCAAACCTTTGATGTTATAACTGTCTGTTCACTCCAGTTGATGCGACTGCAAGTGAACTATACAATCCGGAAGTCATGTACAAGGTACCTTTCTTCTTGCCTCGAGATATTACCAAGACAACTTATGTGACCTTCTATGCATCACTTGTGAATGTCGTCACATATCCGGTATCGGTTAACTGCCCCACTGAGATCAAATTTCGTCTCAAACTCGGTACATGTCTGACATCCTTCAACTTCAAGAATGTTTCGTGTTTCTGACTTAAGTGAACGTCTCCATTGCCAACAATATTGCATGGCTCATCATCACCTAGGTAGACTCTTCCGAAGTCACCTGACACATAATCACGAAGAACTTCTTTTGACGAAGTGGCATGAAACGAAGCACCCGACTCTATAACCCAAGACCCATTACGCGCATCAAGAGACAAGATCAACGCCTCTGTGTCACTCTTCTCAGATAAATTCACTGAATCATTCCCACCTTGAGAGCTTCCTTCTTATTTCTTAAGCTCTCTGCAATCACACTTCATATGACCCTTCTTCCCGCAATGCCAACACCCGTCCTTGTCTTTTAGGTCCCTTGGACTTATTCCTCAACTTAGAACGATCATGTTTATTGCCTCATTTGTTCGAAGATCTTCCTCTTCCTTCAACATTTAGAGCATTTCCTGAATCCCCTGAAGCTCCCGATGCCTTCCTTCTAGATTCTTTGCTTAGAATTAGACCGGTCACATCATCGAATTTTAACTTCGTAGACCCTGAGGAATTGCTCACGACAATCACTAAATCATCCCAACTGTTTGGCACACTGGACAAGATCAATAGTGCCCTGACCTCATCATCAAAAGTGATGTCAACGGATTTCAATTGGCTCGTGACTATAGTGAACTCGTTTAGATGTTCAGTCACGCCCCCACCATCTGACATCTTCATGTTGAATAGTTGTTTCAGTAAGATGAACCTTATTAGATGCCGAGGGTTTCTCATACATCGTAGCCAAAGCCTGCATTAATTCTTTTGTGATCTTTACTTTGGATATATTGAAAGTGACGTACTTAGACAAAGAAAGTCGGATCGTTCCTAAATCCTTCCGATCCACTAAAGCCAATTCATCATCTGTCATCTTCTCTGGTTTCTTCTCTTTTCCTCCTAGAGGAATGTAGAGGTCCTTCTGATACAGATAATCCTCCATCTGTATCTTCCAGAAGGTAAAGTTTGAACCATCAAACTTCTCAATTCTAATTTTCCCTTCTTTCACTATCGCTCCCACTTGAACTAAACCAATAACTTTGATATCAGTTGTTGTGCAGCAGCCAACAAAGCTGATGAACCGAGATCCAATCTCTAGTCTCACCCACAAACGATAAACAGGAAGAAACCATAACTAGAAGTAGAATTCACATAAACCAACAATCCATAAGACATATTTTACTTGGAAAAACCCCAAACAATGATAAAAAATCACGGTGCAAAACTCCACTATCAAGAAGAACGAAGTTACAAGCAATACACTTACCTTCTCCTATGCTCCCATGCATAGAGATGGCCCTTTTGCTAATCCTCTCGCCTCTTTCTCACCTTGGACGTATAGAAACCCTAATCTCATAACCTAATCCCGGATTACACCCCTTTATATACCAAAATCAGAAATTATAAATCAAAATAGGAAACCCCACACTTAAGCTCGCGACCGGTCGGGCGCCTAGTCATACTGGGTCGGGCACCCGCCCATTACAAAAAACGTCCAGCAAGAAACAGCATAAATCAGGTCATTATTGGGCGCCCAGTCACTTTGACCGTCGGGCGCCCAACCGCACAAAACAATCCTATGATATGTGTCTGATAACATATGAATATCGGGTGCCCGATCATCAGACCGTCCAAGCACCTGACCACATAATCATGTGATTGAATCCACATCTTAACATCCACAATTCCTAAAAAGGTTAAGTTACAATTTTACATTATTCTTGTGTAGCAAACCTGAATCTTTTATCAGGCTGGTCTCTCTTGTATGTGCAGTGGACATAATATCACATGTGGACCAGAGGGTATTTCACAAATAGAACATGGTGGCTCTAGAAAGCTTGGGTGTTTTATGTGCAGGGTATTGTAGATGATACATGTCCGTTGCCTTTTGGTTGCCAATTTCATCCATTGCCTGTTTCAGGAAACCCATGCAATAAAGTTGTCTGGAATGCTTATATGTGACATCACTCCATCTTATCCGACACCACCCAATCTATCGATTGTGTCAGCACAAGCTAGGACGTGATTCAACAAAAAATTTCAAGTAGATTCAGAACTCAAGTAAGCCACAGCATAGGAAACAATGTGGACAAGGCATTGATGGGCATAATGTCTTAGTGGGCTCCACCACATTTAACGTGTGATGGAAGCGAAATTTAACGGTTAGGTAACAGGCAGCCCACTTTAATGAAGTTATAGCAACTGTCATTATTCATCTTTATAAAATGAGAAGGCTAAGAGAGTTTGAGGTAGATCATAATCCACATGATTTGCTGTGTGAAATTTCAAGTCGGAGAAGAGAATTTCTGGTAAAGTCATCTTTCACTTGTAAAGCAAGCAAATCTATTATTCCAACGACGTGAGACATACCCAGTAAGATTTGACAGATCTTCCACTACCTTCCGCTGTGGGTGGATTGAAGATTTGCCAACCATCGAATCTAACACATTCCATCATTGATGTTGAGAATCATTGATAAGTCCTAATTTAATAAGGATATTTAGTTATTAAATAAGTTTTAGTTAAGTCAAATTTTTAAAAATGATAACTTAGAAATTTTCTTTTTAAAACTGTAGTGTTAGTAAGAGTTGTTGGGGAGTCTTCAAACGATGCACGAATTGGGTGCTCCGACCGGCCGGACGGCCTGACCTAGATGCAGTTGGAGAGCCCCCCCCCCCCCCCCCCCCCCCCCCCATGAACAGTTTTGTGCCCAGACCGGTCGTCGACCGGTCGGCTATGAGGCAGAGACGTGTGATGTTCTCCCTGGACTGTTTTTGTGAAGGCCGACCGGCCGGCTGTGCGCGCGGATTTCTTGTGCAGTCTGCAGTACTGCACAAGGTGTTTCTATTTTCGGATTTTTACCTATTTAAGGTGTTGTAATCCGACCTAGAGAGGTATCCTAAGGTGTCCAAGGTTTTCTATTCGTACTAGGAAGAGGGGAGAGGTATGTGTGAGAGAAAACTTAGGTTTTTTCTGTGTTTCCTTGCTTTGTGGGCTGTCAATCTCTGTAATCTTCTGATATTCATAGTGGATCGTTTGTGCCGTGGTTTTTTACCCGTTTTGGGGTTTTTCCACGTAAAAATTTGGAGTCTCTTGTGGTGTGCTTGTGTGTGATTGATTGCATCTTGTTACTCGTTTGATTTTGCATTCACGGTTTCGGCGTTCCGCTTCCGCTGTTGGCTTTTATCCCAACAAGAGTAACAAATAAGGAGCCCTCCTCTACATAAGGGTTAGATAGTACCTACACAACATATATATAAAAGCTCTCTCATAGAGTAGTTTTTATTCTCTCTCTCTCTCTCTCTCTCTCTCTCTCTCTCTTTCATCTTATTTTATCTCTAAATTCTTTCTTTTGTGAATCCATGCCCTCCATGATGATCCTCATGAGATCGAGGACAAAAGTGATCAAAATCACATTAAAGGGTTGAAGATTGATGGTCCATCACATTGACTGAATGAGAACCATCAATGAGATAAAACCCATCATCATTGCTCATGCAAACCTAATTCAATTATTCCAAAACCATTAATCACAAGGCAATGAAAAACTATGTATCATACACAAAGAGACCTAAAACAACCCACATACATAACTTTAAAACATCCACTTGAAAAATCGAATCCATTTGAATGCATGCGAACATATTAACTTAAATAGGCCGAAACTCCCAATTCAAAATTTTGATCAACGTGAAATAAAATAGCAGGATCCACAAGCAGAATACTATGCTCTAGGCAGTTCTCAATGAGAAAGGATGTCGATAGAATTTCTAAAAAAAAAAAAAAAATAAAAAATCGATGGTATATGTCAAAAGGGACCGCTTTAAAACCACTCTGATAGCATTTCACGGAGAATGCAATGGAATTCAATACAAATCACATCATCCAGATATTCATGTATATTTAATCCGGTGGTACAGAATTTGTTGAAGCGAATGTAGATCCTCCAGGCTAGGAGGTTTCTCCCCAATCTATCCTAGTACTGGAAAAATCAAGCAAGCCCAAAGCCACTCCTCTAGTAGGTGCCAAGGATTGTTCCAAGCCATTACAAAAGTAGACCACATGGGGGAAGTTGGTGTGGAGGAAGAAGTAATGGTGTTCTCCTTCATCTGCTCGCTCTCTCTCTCTCTCTCTCTCTACACACACACTCTCCCTTCACTCTGCTCCCACGCCCATGGGGTGGACATCTAGGGCTTCTCTGTACAATCTCTTCTAGGATAATTTTTATAAATGAAAAGGAGGTTAGGGTTACAAGCGAGTTGATGATCTTCCCACTTGATGCAAGTTAACGGTCATCCTGCGCGTGTGTAGCCTGTGTTGCGTGTGTATATCCTGTATAGCTGTAACACTGATCCTTAGCATTATAGTTTTTCCTATTATGTTACTGTACAGCTGTACATACATTTTAGGGTGCAGTGCACAGTATCCGAATTCAGAGCCAACATCATCCACTTTTTTCACATCATTTTAGGGTATAAGCTAAGAAAATGAGGCAAATCCAATGATAAAGTGGAAAACTCCATGGTACATCTGTTGGAAATCCAATCAGCGGAAGCATCGAAGAGAATCAAACAAGGAACGCAAAGATGATCTGTTTTTACGTGGAAAACCCTTGCGGAAAAAAACCACGGCACAAAGCGACACCTCCACTATGAATATCAGATGATTACGAAGCTAATCTATCCACAAGTAGATTCCAAAGATAAACGAGGCACTCTCAAACCTCACAATCACTCCCCCAAGCCCTAAACTTGTATTAAGACTCCTAGGTATTGCTTAGGATACCTCCAAACATGATTAGGAGGTATTTAAATAGGACTCCAACTCAAATTGGAAACATGCAACGCGAAATCACATGAGAAATTAATACTTTCTCTGCACATTAGCGGACTGGTCGGCGACATGCAAAATTTGTCCAACGAGTTTGCTCCCAAAATCAGCCTTGCTGCCTCAACTACGACCAGTCAGAGCCCCTTGCAGACCGGTCGGCCGACTAATCTAAGGCTCTAGAAAATTGTCCCATCCTCGCTGTAACAATCTGTCCACTGGACGACCTGTACACTATTTTTTTTTTTTTTTCGCAATTTTGAGGACTTTCCAATGACATCCACCGTTGTAACCTTCCTAGGGCCCACCATCATGTTTATTTGCCATCCAACCTTTTCATAAGGTCGCATAAACCTGGACGAAGGGAAAACACAGATGTCAGCTTCATCCAAAACTTCTGCTCCCAAGAAGATTTTAATGGTGGGCGTTTAATTCCCACTTTGCGGTCCACTTAATTAAGCCTTGCATCTGCCTCGTTTTTTTGGAATATACCCTAAAATGGTAAGGAAAAATGGATGAACGGTGTGGATAAATCCATACAACAAAGTGGGACCCCTCAGAGCCCCCAGCCTGTTCCAGCACTGGACTGGCGGAATAGTACCCAATCCGCGTCCGTCCATGTGAAGTCCGCCTACCTTCTATTTTAGTTTCGAGTTCATGCATCATCTAAAGTGGGGCCCACGATTGGGACCGCTTAATTTAAGCAACGTTTTATTCGTTTAAAATTTCTGTGCGGATGACTATGAAGTCAGGTACCCAAGTTAGAAAACGATGGGGGTAAAGAGGCTGATTGCCTGGAAGCTATGTGGGGCCCACAGAGATGTCCTTATGGAATCCACTCCGTCCATCAGTTTCTACAGAAAATAATATGATTGGATTCCAAAAATCAGGCATATCCAAAACTTTTGTGGGCTACACCACACGAAGAATCTGGGATTGAATGCTCACCAATGGAAACTTTGTGGAGGCCACATAAGTTTAGCATCAGGATGATATTTTTCCTACAGTTTATCAGAGTGTCAACAACCCTATGAACGGTTAGGATGGCAAATAAATATCATGGTCGGCTCAGGAAGGCTTCAGTTGTTCCGTGTGGGGTGGCCCCTAAGCTCTGGACTGCCTATTGTTGGACTCCTGCCCTACTCTGGCCTCTAGAAACTGATGGACTGAGTGGATTTTTCATGGGCATATCTTTCGGCCCCACATAGCTTCCAACGACGTGAACTTCCGGTGGCCGGGGCACAGGCAATTCGCCTCCAATATTGTAGAGTCGTAAGATGATTATCAATCGGGACCGTCCAACTAATGTGACCTACCATGGGTGGCTGATTTCTCTGAAATAATACTTGAGATAGCCCTAACTACAACTTTCCTACGCTTTCTCTGCTCAATAGTGTAAAGTTAATAATCCTTTCTGTTTTCCACCGTCGGATTGAAGGCCACGGATCAGATGGCTAGGATTATCCAATTTTTATAAACTTTCAACCCTGTCTAGGTCCGTGTTAGGCGACGGTAAGATGGACAGTCTCAAATGATAAGCTATCTGCCACGTGTGTTCTCTGGACAGACGGGTATGCCATAGTCCAGATCTACTACTGTAGGACGCGGATTGGGTACTACCCTACCCCCACCCGACCTATCTCGAGATGGACGGTCTTGTCAGCAGCTATGTGGGTCCACCTGGTTGCGTTGGTTACTTTTGGTTACTTAGTGACCTGGGTGTCTCTCTTGTTCATCCTATGCCCTCGCATTGCAACAATAAGAGTGCCATCCACATCGCCCGCAACCATACCAAGCATATTGATATAGCTACATCTTTGTATCCTACATGTATTTATACCCAATTTATCAATAGATTTTTATAGTATTTTTCACCAAGCTTTCACATCCAACCCAAGTAAATTGACGGTCGTCTTACTTATTGCATTTATTTGCATCGTTCATTAATTGCATGTACATAGCATTGACGCATTCATACATTTTTGTGCACATTTAATTGTTTTCCTAGTTATTTTGTATTCTTATTGTTTTTGTGTACTATTTAATTTTAATGTGCATGATCCATGCTAGTTTTGCTCATTAGGCTTGGCCAGCTTATGTTTGTGGATGAACACAAATGTGATCGAAGCCGAACCCTTGGCACAAGAATCGGAGAATGCGACTGGTGAATGATCCATGGAAAATGTGGTCACTAATGATGAACTCGCTGCTTTAGAATGATTATTGAATTCTAGTGAATCTGTTTTTGGACAAGTTGTCATTTATTGATATTGGAATACATTTTCAGTTAGTGAGATGTTTTATAATTATGTCATTGTTTACAATTTTAGTTAATTTGGTTGAATATGAACCTTTATTTGGTTATTTCTAGTTATTTATGGATAAGGTTCCAAATGGGTTGACCGTGTTGATTTAATAGATGGTTTCTAGTGAATGAAGTTAGGTGATATGTGAATGTTGAAAATGTGTGGAAATTGGTGTTGAATGATTGTGTGTGAATATTCAATAGATGTATCTAAATGGAACTTAGAATGCATATAAGCAGTCCTATGGACTAAACTATATAATTGGCTGGTTTTAATATACTTAGTGTATGAATCATGATCCATGAGTTTGAGGGTGCATGCACAGTATCCGAATTCAGAGCCAACATCATCCACTTTTTTTATATCATTTTAGGGTATAAGCTAAGAAAATGAGGCAAATCCAGTATAAAGTGGAAAACTTCATGGTACATATGTTGGAAATCCGATCAGCGGAAGCACCAAAGAGAATCAAATAATCAACACATGCAATCAACGCAAAGACGATCTGTTTTTACGTGGAAAACCCTTGCGGAAAAAAATCACAGCACAAAGCGACACCTCCACTATGAATATCAGATGATTACGAAGCTAATCTACCCTCCAGTAAATCCCAGAGATGAATATGGCACTCTTAAACCTCACAATCAGTCCCCCAAGCCCTAAACTCATATTAGGACTCCTAGGTATTGCTTAGGATACTTCCAAACACGATTATGAGGTGTTTAAATAGAACTCCAACCCAAATTGAAAACATGCAATGCGAAATCACGTGAGAAATTAATACTTGCTCAGCACGTTAGCCGATTGGTCGGCGACATGCAAAATTTGTCCAACGAGTTTGCTCCCAAAATCAGCCTTGCTACCTCAACTATGACCAGTCAGAGCCCCTTGCAAACCGGTCGGCTATGGCTCCCAGAAAACTATCCAGTCCTGGCTGTAACAATTTGTCCACTGGGCGACTGGTACACTATTTTTCTTTCACAATTTTGAGGACTCTCCACTAACATCCACCGTTGTAACCTTCCTAGGGCCCACCATCATGTTTATTTACCATCCAACCTTTTCATAAGGTCCCATAAACTTGGATGAAGGGAAAACACAGATGTCAGCTTCATCCAAAACTTCTGCTCCCAAGAAGATTTTAATGGTAAGCGTTTAATTCCCACTTTGTGGTCCACTTAATTAAGCCTTGCATCTGCCTCATTTTTTTGGATTATACCCTAAAATGATAAGGAAAAATGGATGGACGGTGTGGATAAATCCATACAATACTGTGGGGCCCCTCAGAGATCCAGCCTGTTCCAGCACTGGCCTGGCGGGTTGGTACCCAATGCACGTCCGTCCATGTGAAGTCTGCCTACCTTCTATTTTAGTTTTTAGTTCATGCATTATCTAAAGTGGGGCCACGATTGGGACCGCTTAATTTAAGCAACGTTTTATTCGTTTAAAATTTCTGTGCGCATGACTACGAAGTGGGGTACCCAAAAGTAGAAAACAATGGGGTAAAGAGGCTGATTGCCTGGAAGCTATGTGGGGCCCACAGAGATGTCCTTATGGAATCCACTCCGTCCATCAGTTTCTACAGAAAATAATATGATTGGATTCCAAAAATCTGGCATATCCAATACTTATGTGGGCCACACCACACGAAGAATCTGGGATTGAATGCTCACCAATGGAAATTTTGTGGAGGCCACATAAGTTTGGTATCAGGATGATATTTTTCCTACAGTTTATCAGAGTGTCAAAAACCTTATGAACGGTTTGGATGGCATATAAACATCATGGTCGGCTCAGGAAGTCTTCAATTGTTTGGTGTGGTGTGGACCCTAAGCTCTGGACTGCCTATTGTTGGACTACTGCCCTATTCTGGCCTCTAGAAACTGATGTACTGAGTGGATTTATCATGGGCATCTCTGTGGGCCCCACCTAGCTTCCAACGACGTGAACTTCCAGTGGCCGGGGCACAGGCAATTCGCCTCCAATATTGTAGAGTCGTAAGATGATTATCAATCGGGACCGTCCAACTAATGTGACCTACCATGGGTGGCTGATTTCTCCGAAATAATACTTGAGATAGCCAATCTACAACTTTCCTTCGCTTTCTCTGCTCAATAGTGTAAAGTTAATAATCCTTTCTGTTTTCCACCGTCGGATTGAAGGCCACGGATCAGATGGCTAGGATTATCCAATTTTTATAAACTTTCAACCACGTCTAGGTCCGTGTTAGGCAACGGTAAGATGAACAGTCTCAAATGATAAGCTATCTGCCACGTGTGTTTTGGACAGACGGCCATGCCATAGTCCAGATCTACTGACTGTAGGGCGCGGATTGGGTACTACCGTACCCCCACCCGGACCTATCTCAAGATGGACGGTCCCGTCAGCAGCTATGTGGGGTCCACCGTGATATAGATTTTATCCAAGCCGTCCATGGCATGAGCCCAAAAAGAAGGTAGATTGAAGGCTCGAGTAGACCACACCACATAAAGCAGTGGGGATTGAACTCCTACCGTTGAAAACTTCTTAGGGCCGGCGGTGATTTTCCATTCAACCTGCTTATAAGGTTATAGACCTGGACGAAGGTAAAAGATAAATATTCAAAAGCTCGGAGACCCGCCAAGAATTTTTCAATGATAGGCTTTCAATTCCACCTCATTTTTTGGGCTCATTCCTAAATTGGTCTTTCCAACGTAAATGAACTGCGCGGATAAAAGATATACTTCACAATGGGTCACGCAGAACCCCTGACAGGACCGTCCGTCTCAAGCTAGGTCCTAGTGGGGCGCAGGTGTGTGGGAAGGGCTTATATCCATGCCGTCCATGCATTTTAAAAACCTATTTTACAGTACGAACCTAAAAATAAGGCAGATCCAGCTCCCACGTGGTCCGAAACAGTTGTAATCGGCCATTAAAAAATTTTTGTTGGCTACAAAAGTCTTGGATCATCGAGGTCGAGGTCTTTTTTACGCTATCGATAGCTTGGATGGAAAATAAAAACCCCATAAAGTTTCTAATGGTGGAGATTGAATCAAAACTGTTTCCTGTGATATGGTCCAATTAAGATTTTGATATGCTTCATTTCATGCATGATGCCCTAAAATTAGCTGTCAAAATGGACGGACGGTATGAATGTAAAACACATACATCACAGTTACGGTTACCTCGGTGGATCCGGGGATCCAACCAATTCGCGTCCGTGACTGTACGGTATTATCCCCAGGGGCGCGGATTTCCTTTGCGCAGGAAGTTACTGCGCTGGGAACCAAAGTGGGGTACACAGTAATGTTTTTTGATAAATCCACCCCGTCCATCCTCACATTTTCGGCTCACTTGAGTCTTGGATTCAATCCCCCCCCTCCCTCCGGGTGCGAATTAGGTGTTACCCTAGAACAGCTTAGTGGGTGTTACTCCTATCGAATGGCCCACGTGGATGATATTATGTATATCCACTCTGTCCATACGTTTATACAGCCCATTTTAGGATAAGGTTCCAAAATTTATGCAGATCCAAATCACAAGTGGACCATACCACTAGAAACAGTGTGATTAAGTGCCCCACTATTAAAAATTCCAAGGATCCCTTGGTAAGGTTTTGGTAATGTTTATTTGCAATCCAAGCTCTTGATAATGTCAATAAGATTTTGATGAAGGGAAAATATAAATATCAGATTGATCCAAAACTTTTGTGGCCCACAAAATGTTTTTAATGGTTATTCATCACAGTTTCTAGTGGTATGGTCCACCTAAGATTTGGATCTTCTTAATGTTTTGGATCATATCCTAAAATGATATGAGAAAACAGATAGACGGCATAGATATATAAAATATACATCAAGATGGGCGCCACACGATAGGGGTAACACCCACTAAGGTGTTACCAGGGTAACATCTAATTCGCTCCAAATCCCCACGTTTTAACTGTGGCCCAACCAAACCCAGAAAAGTCGACAGATGATCAAATCATACAAAACACATGGACGGCAGCCATGAGCAACTGACCAAGATCGGTCCAACACGACTGACCGTCGAGGGTCTCTATATATACGCAGCATCGCTATGCTGTAATTCATACTTGTGTTTGGGTTTCCGATTTCTCTTCCAATTTCTGAGAAGAAAGCTTTAAAAAAAAAGGTGGCTGCTGAGATACGATATTTTAGTCGTTTCTCGTCTGAATTTCTCATCCCTTCTAATCTCATTTTCTCTTTCCTTCCAAATCATCTTTTTTTTTTCCAATCTATTTTTAATTTGAATTTCCATTTTATTTAGGATTATGTCATTTTTCTGGTCTGGAAATTGAGGGTTTTGGAATTTTATTCTATTTTAAATTCTCGAATTTCTCGCGATATTTTGAACAAAATTTCAGTTATTTTAGTTATGAGCGCACGGTGATCACTGAGAGTGGGTGCGCACATATCTGAAGCATTTCATAATCTACCCGTCCGTCTGGGATGGCGGAAGATATGCGCACACCGTATCTTTTTTTTATTATGTGCGCACACCGTCTCTTATTAGTTTCTCTATGATAGTTCACCACCAGTTCCACAACTCCTCAACCGTGCACGCGGTATCCAGACCGTCCAAATCGCTGACCCAAATTGGGTTAATGTGTTACCCAAAAATCAAGCTAAGGCGATGATGGTAACCATCTGAATGTGGCCTTAGAATTTGGATCACTCACAGTTTTAAATTAGACCATCCGTTTGATAGTTATCAATTGGACGGTTGGAATACTCTATTGATGTAATTTTAGAGTATGCCCCACAATTTAGATGGTCTGGATGTGTTGGGATCGTACGCACGCAACGTGTACAAGGGTCAAGGGTGGCAGTAGTCGGGTTGGGTTGGCCATATGGTGTTGGACCAGGCCTGGTCTGACACTATTAGGCCCGAGGCCAAACTTTCAAACATAGGTTGGGCTCATACCCAACATGGCTCACCAGCTAGGCCAGGCTTGTTGGGCTAGGTGGGCCCAATGACTGGAACATGGTCCGGACCCACATCTGCTGGTGTCTAAACTGGTTCAGTCCAATGCTTCTTTCATCCTCACCGAGAAGGTCTCAAGTCCAACCGGTTGGAAAACAAGGTTCAGGTAGCTTCCAACCTGTTGAATCTATGTGAAATCCAACCCTTCCAATGGATTGGCCCCATCATAGGGATCACCTACTGTAAAAATCCACCCTATCTACTCATTAGGTGGATCACACCATGAAAAAAATAGATGGCCCTTGAAAAATAGCAAAATACAAGTTTGGTGCTCTCAATGAGCTGATATGCCTGATTTTACATAAGTCATCCTGATGATGTGGCCAACCTATTGAACGGTTTAGATGTCTCACACACATGAAACATTGGTAGTTATCCACCAGGTGGACCGTAACTTATAATCCAACCGGCTGGACTTGAGACCTTCTCATCCTATCCACTCACTGCTATCTAGATCTCATCTTTCCACTTTCATCCCACTCATCTGATTGGTCCATTCGTAACAAAATTTAGGCTGATCGTACACACAGAGTGGCCCACTTGATGAACGGTTTGGAGGACGTTGATGCCGTCTCATTCAATAAAAAATCTTTTCCTTTTTTAATTTTATTCCAAAAGCTAATCAAAATGCATTATTAATTTCTTTAATTAATAAAAATATTAAAAAATAACAATTTTATTTAATCTAATTCCATAAAATTCCAGAGAGAAGAAATGGCGAAATACGAAGACGCGATTGCAACACTGAACAAAAATTTCAGGTAAAGAAACCTCCACCCCTTCAATTTTTTTTTTTCATTTATTTATTTATTTATTTATTATTATTATTTGAAATTGCAGCGAGAAGGCGGAGCTTGGACCGCCCGACATGGACCCGGTCGAGAGGATGAGAACCGGGTTCGAGTTCTTCAAGAGGGAGAAGTTCGAGTAAGCATTCTCGAACCCGGTCCACCCTTTTTATGAATAAAATTACATGATTGCCATTCCAGAAGCGAGGTGTATGCTATGGTTTGTAATGCTCATGCTTTGGCATATGTGGGGCTTTGGTTGGATGATCTAAACCGTTGATCTAATATGAAGTACGATCCATAGGGGCTGATTAAATAATCTTTGAGATTGGACGGTTTTGGAACTGTGGGATAGTCATCAGTGGGCCCCAAAATTTAATAGACAGTCCTACTCACGCCACACGTGTCATTTTGGCATGTGTGTGCATGATGGTCAGAAAGAAAAGACCAATGGTCTGGATTGCTGCCAGTCTCACAAAGTGCAGAGATGGGCCATGATCATTACTTGGGTTTGTAACTTCATAACGTATTCTTGCAGCAAGAATCCAGAGCTGTTCTGCCAACTTGCGCAAGGCCAGAGTCCCAAGGTAAGACCGTAATTTCCACAACAATGTAAGGAATTTTATTTCAGCCATCCATTTGTCGCTGCAGCCCACCTCAGTAGTTGAAAGGACTGATCTTATTCTATTAGTGGACTAGACATAATGGACGGTCCTGATTGGTGAGGTAGATGCCAAAAAGTCCAAATGCAACTATTTGCCCATTAGATCACTTCTCGAAGATAATTAGCTAATTAATTTTATTATCTGTATAAATCTTTTTTATTTTTTGTAATCTGCAGTTTATGGTGTTTGCATGCTGTGATTCCCGCGTGTGCCCTTCCCATGTACTGAATTTCCAGCTAGGAGAGGCGTTCATGTTTCGGAACATCGCTAACCTGGTTCCACCCTTCGACCCAGTATGTGGACGGTCATGATTAATCACTGGATAATCCATCACTAATTGGTATTTAACGAAACGTGTGGACTTTTATTGTGTGCATTTGCAGGTTAGATATTCTGGAGTTGGAGCTGCCATTGAATATGCAGTGTTGCATCTTGAGGTAATTAGAACTTGTAGAGATTTTGCTAGTCCTACACGCGGCCACACATGCCAGGCTGGAACATGTGTATGGCATCCAAGCAGAGTATTTTGGTGGGGCCCACAGTGTACATCATCTCACCGAAAACCAGTGCCAATTGCACATATCAGGTAGACCGCAAGTGAACGAAATCAATGGATGGTAGAAAGGAACTTTCATGCATTGTTTCAGTATGTCTGTGGCCTACCTGAGAGTTCAGTAGCCTGGCTCTTTCTTTATACATGCTTTTTGCACTAATGAGTCTACCGAGCGAGGAGTATGTTTTACAAATGAGGAGATTTTGGGCAGGTTGAGAATATTGTAGTAATCGGGCACAGCCGTTGTGGAGGGATCAAAGGGCTCATGTCTCTGCCGGATGATCTATCCACCACCACGTATGTAGCATCATTTTCTTTATTCACTTTCTTACTTCCAAACTTCTTTTCATACCTCTATCACTCTCTCCATTATTCACTGAATAGTCATGAACTTCTCGATCAAATCAAGACCATCCATCTTGATCAAATCTGAGGATCGTGTCCACACACAAACTGGGGTGTCCATATGTAGCCCTGTCAACGTAAACACTAGTGCTGAAACACTAGTATCCCAGATACGTCCAAAATCCAGCAGTCCAATTCAGATGGACCATACTCAGTATCATGATCTGAGACGTATAAATCCATCATAGATGGTACAAATGTACATTAACCATAACCATCCAAATAGTAGGCCATGGTGCATGACGAATGACCGTCTTCGGCCAGGCCGAGCCGGGCGCTCGAACCCAGTGACCAAACCCAGCCTGTTGGGCTAAAACCCAGGCCCAAGAATGTGAAACATAGCCCCTATACACACCAACACACATGCCAAACTGGTGGAACATTGGCTGTGGGAGCTGAGTCAGCAAATCCATCCATATATATATAGCTCAAAGCTCAAAATCAAACTGGTCCACTCATCAGGTTATTCAGAATGCAAGAAATAAATGGACAACTTATAAAAGAGCAGCCATTTTTTGTCCGCCGTCCATATTTTTAGTACAGAGTGAGCCCACCTGATGAGATGGGCCAGCCTGATCTTTGGTCCATGGCATCAACACCGAGGGACTAATCTGATGTGCGGCTTAGATCTTGCACCCAAGTGCCAGATTGGCACGTGCGTCTATCCTGGGCCAATCTAAGGAGCCTTTTGTTGGAAGCATTGAGTCCCAGGTCATTTCTCTCACGTGTGCATTATTTATTTATTTTTATTTTTTTGCAGTGATTTCATAGAAGACTGGGTAAAAATCGCTTTACCAGCCAGGGACAAGGTGATAGCAGAATTTGGGGATTTGCCTTTCGAAGAGCAATTGGCCAAGTGCGAAAGGGTGAGAGAATTTTTGCCACCTGTTCATTCGTATGCGAGATCTGAACCGTTCATTACGGGAGGCACAATAGGATCACGGCCCAGCCCAGAAATAATGCTGATCGACTCATTAGGTGGCCCACGTGTGCTCGTAATATGGTCCATTGGTCAATCTTTTCTCCGTTCAAGTTCTCTCCGACACGTGCACACGGTGTGGTCCAGCACGTTCTGCATTGGGTTCAGATGAGCATCAGGGCCGTTGATTGTCTGTGCCTCAGTTTGGGGCTGACAATGAATTGGGCTTCACATGTTCCCGCATCTGTCCAGAGACCCGAGAAGTGGGCCCGAGGATTTTTCCTGTGGGCCTCATTTCAGCCCAGTTCCTTCGGGCTCCACCGTTAATTGGCTCCAATTGGACTATCTGAACCATCTAACAAATAGACCCTTACTCACCGAATGTGGGCCGTTGCTTTTTTTAATATATGGCCCATTACAATTTGTCCAAAGAAATGAACGGTTTTGATCTAATCCATGTGTTTTCCATGTGAATCGACATGGAAACACGTCTCCATTACCACCCAAGATCCAGAAGCTAGAGTCCCGACGTATCGTATTTCTATACGTCGGGATGTATTGAATCAAAACCTCTACAAAAAGACTTTATAAATGTTTTTTTCGCACGTGTGCAGGAGGCGGTAAACGTGTCGCTGGGTAACCTGCTGACGTACCCGTACGTGAAAGACGCGGTGGAAAACCACAAACTCCGATTGCACGGCGGATATTACGACTTCGTTATCGGATGCTACGAGATGTGGGGCCCCCCCGTCGAAATCGCACCATTCATCACAGCATGATCTTTCAGGTGGGGCCCACCTAATAATCCATGTATCCAGACTTACCTATCCTATCCCTCGTGTGATGTACGGTGTAGATCCTCTGATGGATGATTATAAAAAAAAAAAATAGCAATAAAGCATAGAGAGAGATGCTCTCTCCTTCTCTAAGTATGGATTTCTCTTTTGTTAGACGGTGGGCCCAACCGTTGGATGTGTGGGGCCCACCAAAGAAGTATGTGAACTCCTAATGATAATAACATGGAATTCCGAACCGGATGTTTACCGAGAGCCCTAATGAACGGCTCAGGTAGTTCCAAACTTTCATACGAACGGTGACGATTGAAAAATGACATGGGTCGGATGGGTGTCCTTAACCTACATGTATCGTGAATGAGAATAGCTCACAAGTGTCTTTAAACCGTCCTATTCTGTTTTACAACGATGGCCCACTTGATGATCAGACTGGACCGGGTCGCAGCCTTCATGCTGGCCTGGGCCTGACTCAGCTCAGATACTGGGCCGAGTTTCAACCCTGGCCCATCTCTCAGGCCAGGTTTAGGGGCCAAGATGATCGGGCCGCCCGCTCAATTGCCACCCAATTACGAGCAATATCAGTCCACCTAGTTGCATATCAACACGGAGACACTTCAACTAGTTGACATGGACCGTCCATAAGTCCATCTCGCAGTTTGTGGATTATTCTGCACAAATAACATGGATTGGATGATTCTAACCATCTGATCAGATGATTCGTCCATGTGATCTAGATTCACGGACTTGTTCTGGTCGAACCATCTCGACCATCCAACTGTACATGTGGTCCGTTCTCACTGACCCACCTGTCAGGGCTTGGGCCGGCCTTGGAGCCCACCACAAACATCTATCCACTACTCAGGTGGTCCATGAATTTTTGGACCATTGATCACTTTTTCTGACCACCTACTCTTCACGCATGGCCCTCATGACAAGTGGGCCACACCAGGGCGCGTGTGCGGTGTGTTTCACACATGTTTGATTCGTGAGAGTCTCATACCATTTAATTCCACCTAAAAAGAGGCAAGCATCTCATCAGAACACGACATGCCTTTATTAATGAAAGTGGCTCACCTTGAATTTCTCAAAGTCCTTTTTGTCGTAGTTGAATTTTCCAAGTCCCTTACCTAGGACGGGTGAGAGATGACCAATAGCCATTTGACACGTTGACATGTCATTGTCCATTTTATTTTGTTGGTTTTTTTAATTTTTCTTTATTTTGATAAATAATAAATGAAATTTCTAATTTATTAGTATTCCAGTGGAGAACGTCTCAACCGCTATGCTACCGCCCACTTGGTGGGACGCAGTCGGCTTCCCTCATAAACCTCTAAATTCATGTGTACCCCTTAAATGGATATGGATGTTATACCCTCATCCAGGTCTGTGTGACCTAATCGACAGGTTGGATGGCAAATAAACATTATTATAGTGGCTCAGAAAGTTTTTAACGGTCTGCCTGAGATTTGCATTGACTCATTTTTCATATCATTTCACATCATACCCTGAAATGATATGAAAAATAGATAAATGGAGCAGATAAAACACATACATCATGGAGGGGCTCATAGAGCACCAAGTCTTAGCCCCCACTAGCACAATCAGTCAGGACGGATTGCCTACTATACAGGAGCTTCCCTGCAATAAGAAACTTCGTGGGGCCCACCATAATGTTTGTGAGAAATCCATCCTGTCCATACGTTTTGCCCAATCATATTAGGACATGGTAAAAATTGAGGCAGATCCATAACTCAGTTGGACTGCATGATAGGAAAATTATTCACAGGGCTACATATGTTTTGGATCAGGCTAACACATTTTTGTTTTCAATTTATATAGAAATGACTTTATGAACCATATTAATAGCATATAAACATCATGATGGGGGCATATAGACATCACAGTGGACTCATGGAGGTTTCAATGGTAAGCATTTCTCTATCCACTTTTATCCGTGGTGTGAGCTACTTAGTTTTCGCTCTTTGTACTCGTGTCCTAACATGATCTGAAAAAATGAATGGACAGGATGGATTTCTCACAAACATCATGGTAGGCCACCTAACTTCCCGTTGGACAGGCTATACAAGGCCATCTATGTCTACGTTAGTAGGTAGGAGCAGATTAGGTACGGCCCTGGCCTCTCCCAAGACAGCGCAGCCCTATGGGCCCACCTTGATGTACGTATTATGTATCAATGCCATCCATCTATTTTATTACATTGTTTTAGTGCATCACCTTAAAATTGAAGAAGACCTAAATCTTATGTGGACCATGCTAGAAGAGACAGTGATCATTGAATGATCCACCATTAGAAATTTCCTAGCCCATCACATTGTTTCCATAATGTTTATTTTCTATCCAAACTATTGATAAGGTCACGCAAACTGGGATGAAGGGAAAAAATTATCAACTTGGTCCAAAACTTTTGTTGCCTACAAGTATTAATGGTTAGTCACCACTTTTTCCTATTGTGTGGTCCACTTGAGATTTGAATCTATTTATTTTTGGGCTCAGGCATTAAAATGATCTAGAAAAATGGATCAATTAAGTGAGGATATACAATGCATACATCAAAGCGAGACAAGGGTAAAGGTTGCGCTGTCTTAAGTGTGGCCCGTGCCACACCTTATAATCTGCCCATATGTCCCTCCACTGTCGCCACAGTCTCTGAGACCCCTCTCTCCTTCCACCAAGTTTCTCTCTCTTGAAAGATCATATTTGGCCTGTTGAGATGATAGATCGGTGCAGTTCATCATGTTGGGTCCACTTGACCTGTGCACTGACCTAAAATTCAAAGAAAAAACTTTTATCAGGTGGGGCCAAGGGTTGTTAAGTTGAAAATGAATACCTACCATTGAAAACTTCCCTAAGGCCATTGAAGTTTTGGATCAAGCTAATATTTGTGTTATCCCTCAGTGTGATATTATGAACAGGTTGGATGCCAAATAAAAATCAGGCGGCTTTAGGAAGGTTTCATCAGTATAGGTCATTATTCTTCCTATTTTCTGACGTACGGTCCACTTGTGCTTTGGATATGCATCATTTTTAGGTTCATGCCCTAAAATGATGAGGAGAAAAATGGATTTACAATGTGGATATAACACATCCATCACCGTGGGGCCACAAAACTTTGCCACGTGAACCTAGCACCATCCCTCGTGGGAACGCAATTCTGTATTTATGTTCAAGTAATTAAGTTAATGAGATGACAAACATTTCTATCATTTAAGGAAAAAAACATGACAGATATGGTATATAAAACCAACAGAATGTATCACTTTAGTAATTATATTTATTAATGAGGTAGTTTAATGAAAACTTAATTTTAAAAGGTACTTAATGTAAATATGACATTAATGAGTTAGTATTTTGTAAAATTTTAAATAAAAAATTGACTAATAGATTTTACATCGAGCATATTCCTAAAAATTTCATTTTATAAAGGCGTCGTGTCACAAAATGCTCATATAAATGGATTGAATTGTAGGGTTGTAGGTGACCAGTCCTCTTGGTGGAATATACACTACCAAAACATTTTCATTTTCTCCCACCGACACGTGTTATATACACCTTTTTTCATACACATGTGGCATGAATGATGGACTTGGTCAAGTCCCTCAAGTGAACCTTTTGTGGATGGGCCATAGTGAAAAGATAGAACGGATCTGATGATCTCAGACGTCCAATTGGAGAACTTTCGAATGACACGGATTAATAGTTGAAGAGAATAGTTGAGCAATCGTCCGTCCACCGTCCGCATTCCACGTTCACAGACAAAGGCCTTCCATTACTTTGTTAGATTCCTCGGCGTGATTTTTCTCAATCGACGGCTCATTAGTAGTTGAAGAATGACTAGAATCTGTCACATAAGTCCACGTGTGATCTCTCACTCCCACTCCCTCTATACCAAAGATTTAGAGACACTTGTCTTTCTTGGCGTTTAAGGAACGGCGGATGACTTTTCTCCGCATGGACGTGAGTTTCAATCGTCTACATCGCCTGTTTTACATATCGAGTAAAGCACTCTAGCTACTTGGGGTCTACATGTTGTTTAAGTAAAATCCAGTCCGTCCATCAGGTGAGAATATTCATTTTAACCGTACATACAGAAGATGAGATAGATTAAAAGATCATATGGGCCACTCCAATAGAAACAACTTAAAATCTCTTCCAAAACACAGTTTGACGCTCCTGAGTTTTTTTTTTATCTGGATGATTTTTATACTTTAACTTTATGCTGGTAACTTAAACCTGATTAACGGTTTTGATGAAAGACACACACCTTAGTGGACTCACAAACAAACCTACGGTTGGCATCTCATCCGTATTGTTCTGTGATGTGGTTTATGTGATTTGTGGATGTAGCTGATTATTTTGCCGAATTACATGACACGGAGGATATAACCTGATTGACGGACTGGATTTCAGGTGGGCACCAATGACTTGGGTATGCGTGAAACAAGGGTTATAGAGGATTTCAGTCCAACATTGTAGGACCCCGGCCAACAATAAACCCTGAGGGGCCAACGTGACGTGTGTGTGACATAACTCGTCTACCTTTCAGGCCAGTTCATGTGAGGACGTTTTTCAAAAACCAGTCCCATCCATTACTCAAGTGGACCACACAACAGGGAACGGTGGAGATGAGAACGTACACCATTGAAACCTTCGTGGCCAATTGTGATGTTTATATTCATTAGATGGGTCCCAAGAGGATGAAGTGAAAACCAAATGTCCAACTGATTCAAAACTTGGATGCCCATATGTCCAATCATATGCGTATGATCTGACTTTTTCATATGATTTTAGGCTCACATTCTAATATGAATGGGCGAAACAACAACAATAGCCACATGGTGGGTTTTATAAAGCTTTTCATTGCACAGCTCATGCAAGGAATTTGCAGCCAAGAGATGGCTTTATATAGCATGGTGTAGCTGGTGTTGGAAAAGTGATATGATACATGATGGACTAATGAAGAAATTTAAGATGAAAATATTAGATTTGTAGCTTTAAATCATGGCATAAATAATTAATATCTCAAGTAATATTTATTATCGTTTTTCTAAATATTACAATAAGTAGAAAAGCGGGAAAAAAAAACAAAAACAAATGGTCTTCAACATGAACATTTACACCTCTAAGTGCATGTGTTTGGGCAAGATTTGACAACACCAAATTCGATAATGCAGATGTAGCCACATGATAGGCATAAAATCTTCACAGCATGTATGATAGTTAATTAATGACCAGGTCTTTGGAGAGGCGTGTTGCTTGGGTATCCTTTAAATAAGAATGAATAACTGTTGGAATTACGTCAATATTGAAACACAATCGACTGATAACCATCTATCATAATAAAGAACATGTTCGACGAAGGCAAAGCATAGTTTACTAAGGGCAACTGTTGGGTTATAATTGGCAACATATGATGTCTCTACATAAGCTAGAGTTACTCTTACATTGTTGCAAAAAGGCCTATAAATAACAAAAGAGATTGATAAGCAAGGATCCCTAAAAACTTTAACAAATCTAAAAAATCAAATAATCAATCAAAAGGAGCAATGTTGTATTATGTTTTTGACAGACCTTACCATAAACATTTAAAAGGAGCAGCCGATTGCTGTTTGCGTTCGAGAAAATTGGTCAATTTTATCAATCGATTGCCATCTGCAACTAGCATAGCGGCTGATTTCATAGCCGATTGACGTCTGGCAACTAGGATAGCAGCTGATTTCAACGGCCGATTGTCGTTCCAAGAAGATCTAAAACTAAAGTGGGCTACAAAACAAAAAACACCATGAAGGCCAAACATACTCTGTTGATAGATTAGTAGGACATCAGAAACTTTGGATTATGATAATATATATATATATATATATATATATTTATGTTCTTTGTTCATCTAAGCATGAATGACCTTGTGAATGGTATGGATGGTGTGGATTTCTCACAAATATCACGCTGGCCTCAAAGGCTTTTGCATGCGATCTACGTGTCAGTAGGAGAGAAAGAGATAAGTATCTAGAAGGTAGTAGTGGTGGAACAGTTCTTCATCGTCAAGAGAAGCTACAAAAGCAGGAAGACCTCAATAGTGCAGGAGGTCTAGCACCAATCAAACCAAAATCAAATCCAATCAAGTTCTCATTTATCATGCTCCTTAGCATTGTGTAATTTACATTCACTAATGTAATCAACACATTTTCTTTTCTTAACATAATTCTAGCCTTCGCATTCCGTAGTATAAGTTGTGAAATTATATTTTGCAACGGCAGGTTTATAGAAATTGATCAATAACTAGTATTTGAAATCGTTTCTTAACTTTATTTATCTAGAAGATGTGTGCTTCAGCAAATATTTCAATGACCAATTATAAGTTTTTGTTATCATTTACCATATTTTAAATTCCTTTCGTATTACAAGGTACAAGCGCAACTTATTCTTGGAGGATAAACTTTACCTTCTAAGTATCTCGTGATCCATATAAATAACGAGCAACACATAGTACCCTGCCGGTGTATGAAATAACTCCACTTTGGTGAAAAAAAAAAAGGGATAGGAGTAATCAGGGAATCATTGTAAATAGAAAAACTGCATGCACATAGCACGTGGCATGCATGTGACTAAATTTAGAACGTCCAAATAGTGGGCCTCATAAAGGATGAGGCACTGCCCTAACTTTGCATTAATATTCAGACTCTTTTCTTTTTGAACTGTTTTCCTATCGTACATTTAATATACTTGGATCTGGAGGTAAAACTCCAATCCACGGTGGGCCTACAGAGCTTGAGCCTGGACGGACACAGATTGCCTGCGACTTAAAGCTAGGTGGGGCCCAGCGAGATGTTTGTCAGAAATCCACGCCGTCCATCTTTATCGCCAGATCATTTTAGGACTGTCATGAACCATGCAAACACAGGGAAATGTGAAACTCTTAAGTTGGCCGCACTGCAAATAACAGTTGGGATCGAACGCCACCGTTTGGAACCTTCTTCGGGCCATGATGATATTTGTGTTTTCCCTTCATCCTAATCAACACGTTGGATGGCACATAAACATCATTGTGGGCTCCAGAAAGGTTTTGAACGGTGGTGGACGCTTCCATCCACACTCGTTCATATGGTACGCGGCACTTTTTCTTTTGTTCTTTTTTGGCGCAAGTCTTAAAATAAGCTGACGAAAGCAGATGGACGGAGTGACTACAACACAAACATCACGGTGGGCCCCACAGAGCATGAGGTCAGAGGGGGTTGCTGTAACCCGATCTAGAATTGACAGACATGTATATGTCGCCACGTGTGAGTGTGTAAAAGTGTGTGTGGTTCTGGTAGAGTTCGTTTATTCTGTCGTGATTCATGATGTTGCATGTGTCGACACCCACTGAGGACCAGATGCTGATATGGTCCTACGATTTGAACCGTTCAAGCTCTTGTTGCTAGCTGCACTAAGTGGACAACTCTCGAACAATCATTCTTAATTGATGATTCTAACCTTTGATTTTATAAATGAATCCAAGCCGTCAAAATTGTCTTTTCATTGTTCTAATAGCCGTCGCAACAATTCCTGATCATGGAAACATTCAGCATGTGGGTCCAGTGCGCTGAGCCACAAACGAGATTCAGAGCCACTACAGAAGCAAAAAAATAATAATAATAAAATAAAAAAATCTGGACCATCCAATATACACTCGCGTGTGTATCACATTTGCAAATGATCTGGACCATCCAAATATGGGTCCCATCAAGGATGAACCCAGAAGGCCAGAATTGCAGGAACCGTATAACCTTGACCGCCTGATCAATGAAATCGCGGCCCTTGGCACTGGAGAGCGGATTAGGTGAGACCCCGGGCTCACCTAAGAGGGTGCGGCCCTTACCATGGGGTTACCGTGGGGCCCACCTTGATGTATGTATTATGTATCCACTCCCTCCATCCGTTTTTCCAGATTATCTTAGGGCATTATCCCAAAAATGAAACAGAGACAATTATCAGGTGGACCATACCATAAGAAACAGTGGTGATTGACCATCCTACCATTAAAAACTTCTTAGGACTCATCTTCATGTTTTCCGTAGTGTTTATTTACTATCCAATCTGTTGATAAGGTCACATGAGCCTGTATGAAGGTAAAAAACAAATATCAGCTTCATCTAAAACTTCTGTGGCCCATTAATAGTTAATCACCACTGTTTCTTATGTTATGGTCCACCTGATGATTCGATCTGCTTCCTTTTTGGTATAATCCCCTTATTGTTATCTTTAAGGGACCATCCATCTACGCATGGTATGAGCATGTTCCCCTTATCGTTAAGACTCTGATACGGTCCACCCAACAAATAACTTCCAACCTTTGATGTGCGTGTGACATCCAATCCGTTCAACAGGTTGGCCCCACCATGATGATTACTTTATGCAAATATCAGCCACATCCACTCATTGAGTGGACCACACTTGTTTCGCTACTTATCAATGGCTAGACATTGTTTTCTATCATGTGGCGCACTTGATGAGTAGAGGGGACTGATTTTTGCATTAGGTGGGGCCAACCTATTAGAAGGATTGGATGTCACATTCACTTAATAGGTTGGAAGATGTCCAGTTAAAAATAGGAAAAAAACAAAAAACCAAAAAAAAAAAACAAATACAGATGTTCACTGTCATGGCCGAAATACAAACGTTCACTGTCATGGCCGAAAACAAATACAGATCTGGTGACCGGGCGCCCGACCCGGCGCGAACTGCTTGTACGCAGTTTCCATATTTGGCTCTAATTCCTCCGTTTTTGGTACTTAAGCGCTCCAAAACGGGATTAGGGCATCCTATTGGGTTGCTAACACATCCAATGTGAGAAAGAGAGAAAAAGAGGAAGAGAGAAAGAAAAGAGAGAGAAAGAGGAAGCTTGTAGAAGGGAGAAGTTGCTTGAAGAAGGGTTCTTCTGCGCAACGGTCGTCTCAGCGCTTCTACATCCTCGGGATCGGTGAGATCGTTTCTCCTTTACTATTCTCTTGTAGTTTATCCATCCCTGCGTGGGTGAAGAAGTTTGATCCAAGCGGTGTGTGTTTGTGATCGGTTGTAACAGTTCCCTGAGATAGTGGATTGTTGATCTGGACTAGGTCCCGTGGTTTTTACCTCTTTTGAGAGTTTTCCACGTAAAAACTCTTTGTGTTCGTGTGGTTGATATTTGTTCTTGATTATTGCATTAGCATAGTCCATAATTCTAGTGTATTAGGGGGCGAGATCAGAAGGTTTGTGTGAAACGCACCCAACAAAGTGGTATCAGAGCGTTCAAGTTGTTTGAACGGTGAGGGATCGGTTCTGAATTATGGAAGGTGGCTCATCAAGGATGATTAGCCTCAATGGTTCTAACTGGACCATATGGAAGGCTAAGATGGAGGACTTGCTCTATTGCAAGGACTTATATGCTCCAATTCTAGGCATATCGACGAAGACAAAGGATATGTCAGATGATGATTGGAAGAAAGTGGACTGGAAGGCGGTGGGGTTCATTAGACAATGGTTGGATGATTCGATTTTCCACCATGTGTCTACAGAGACCTCAGCCGCTAGCCTATGGCTGAAATTGCAAGGGTTGTATGAGAGGAAGACAGCCAGCAATAAGATATTCCTGATAAGACGACTTGTGAATCTCAAGTTCAAAGATGGTGGTTCTGTGGCTGAACACATGAATGAGGTCAGCAACATAGTGAATCAGCTCTCCGCCATGAAGATGGTCCTGGATGATGAACTTCAGGCTTTGCTACTGCTTAGCTCATTGCCTGATAGTTGGGAGACATTAGTGGTGTCTCTAAGTAACTCCGCGCCAGACGGAAAGGTATCCATGGATCAGGTAACCAGTTGTCTCTTCAATGAGGAGACCAGGAGGAAGTCTCTAGGGCCTGCTCAACAAGAGGCCCTTGTGACACAAGATCGGGGGAGAGGAAAGAACAGAAATGGCGGAAAGGCCCGAGATAAATCAAGAGGCAAGTCAGTTGCCAGGAAAGATGTCGAATGCTGGAATTGTGGCAAGAAGGGCCAATACAAGCAAGAATGTCACAAGAAGAAGAGTGACAAGAAGGGTAAAGGAAAGGAGAAGGAAGATGAATCAGATTCTACTGCGGTCGCCTCGGATGGTGATGTTGTTGTTATTCTTTCGGCAGATCACGATACTTGTCTCATGGCTTCGAGTCAGGACACCAACTGGGTGATAGACTCGGGAGCCTCATTTCATGCGACTCCACGCAGAGATTTCTTCACAAGCTACAAGTCAGGTGACTATGGGACAGTGAAGATGGGAAATTCTGGTGTTTCGAAGATTGTAGGAGTCGGTGATATTTGTTTGAAGACCGATGTGGGCTGCACATTGGTTCTCAGGGATGTGAGACATATTCCAGACCTTCGTCTCAACTTGATGTCGACGGGAAGGCTTGATGATGTGGCTATAAAAGCCGGTTTGCTGGTGGGCGCTGGAAGCTCATCAAGGGTTCATTGATTGCTTCCAGAGGAAAGAAATGTTGCACCCTTTACAAGGCAAGTGTCAGTGTGTGCAAGGGTGGATTGAACGCAGCAGAAGATTCAGCTAGTAACGTGTGGCACAGGCGTCTAGGCCACATGAGTGAAAGAGGGCTTCAGCTACTAGCAAAGAAGCAGCTCCTTCCAGACGTGACAGGTATACCTCTCAAAACCTGTATTGACTGTTTATCTGGGAAACAGCATAGAGTTTCTTTTGTTAAAACTGCTTCTCATACTAATAAAGTACATGCATTAGATTTGGTTTACTCTAATGTTTGTGGTCCTATGAGGACAAAAACCTTGGGTGGGGCATTATATTTTGTCACATTTATAGATGATGCATCTAGGAGGGTTTGGGTGTATGCTTTGAAATCCAAGGACGAGGTCTTTGGTGTGTTTAAACTGTTTCATGCTATGGTCGAGAGGGAGACAGGCAGATCATTGAAGTGCGTCCGCACTGACAATGGTGGTGAATACATAAGTGACTTCCACGAGTATTGCAAGTCACTGGGTATACGGCATGAACAGTCAGTTCCCAAGACCCCCCAACATAATGGTGTGGCTGAGCGAATGAATCGCACCATTGTAGAGAGAATCAGATGCATGTTATCCCATGCAAAGTTGCCCAAGATGTTTTGGGGAGAAGCAATGCACACGGCGGTGTATTTGATAAACAGGTCTCCATCAGCCCCGTTGAATGGAGAAGTACCTGAAAATGTGTGGACTGGACGTGATCCATCGTACAGTCATCTCAAGGTGTTTGGATGCAGGGCATCCGTTCACGTACCAAAGAACGAGAGGTCCAAGCTCGACATGAAGATCAGGCAGTGTGTGTTCTTAAGGTACGGTGATGAAAAGTTCGGTTACAGGTTGTGGGATCCAACCGAGAAGAAGCTCGTCAGGAGCAGAGATGTAGTTTTCATTGAAGATCAGTGTATAGAAGAAATTGAAAAGCCAGTGAAGACCCAACCCAGTTCAGGTGAATTGGAGGACATGGATCCGGTTACTCCTCCTGTGGTGCCTGATGACGGGGGAGTACAGCAAGGTGTAGAGGATGAGCAGTCCCTACAGAAGATGGACAGGGGGAGCAGCCCCAACTTGATCCACCTGTTGAGCCACAGGTGAGGAGAACATCAAGGGACAGACATCCATCCAAGAAGTACTCACCGCATGAGTACATTATGCTCACAGATGGGGGAGAGCCAGAAGACTATTCTGAGGCCCTAGCCGATGAGCATAAGGGGGAGTGGTTGAAAGCTATGCAAGAGGAAATGAAATCCTTGTATAAGAACCACACCTATGATATGGTGAAATTGCCTAAGGGCAAGAAAGCTCTGAGCAACAAGTGGGTGTTCAGAAAGAAGAATGAGCAGAAGAATTCACAGACAAGGTTCAAGGCCAGACTTGTGGTGAAAGGGTTTGGTCAGAGGAAAGGAATAGACTTCGAGGAGATATTCTCACCAGTGGTGAAGATGACATCCATTCGGGTGTTGCTTGGGTTGGCGGCTAGCATCGATTTGGAGATAGAGCAGTTAGATGTCAAAACTGCCTTCCTCCATGGTGACCTGGAAGAAGAGATCTACATGTGTCAACCAGAAGGGTTCGAAGTCAAGGGCAAAGAGCATATGGTGTGCAGGCTTAGGAAGAGCTTGTATGGGCTGAAGCAAGCTCCTAGGCAATGGTACAAGAAGTTCGACTCGTTCTTGTTGAAGCATGGATATGATAGAACGGAGTCAGACTACTGTGTGTTCACACGTAAGTTCTCAGACGGTGATTTCTTGGTTCTGCTATTGTACGTTGATGACATGCTCATCATGGGAAAAGACATCAAGAAGATTGACAGGCTGAAACAGGAGTTGGGCAAGTCTTTTGCGATGAAAGACTTGGGCCCGGCAAAACAGATCCTAGGAATGGAGATAACCCGTGACAGAAGCAGCAGGAAGCTTTGGCTGTCACAAGAGCGGTATATTGAGAAAGTCCTAGAGCGGTTCAACATGAATACAGTGAAGCCGGTTAGTACTCCACTGGATGGTCACTTCAAATTGAGTGACAAGCAGTGTTCCAAGACGAAGACGGAAGTGGAAGAGATGCGAAAGATACCCTACGCGTCAGCGGTAGGAAGTTTGATGTATGCTATGGTGTGTACGCGCCCAGACATAGCATATGCGGTTGGTGTTGTCAGCCGGTATCTTGCCAATCCTGGCAAGGAACATTAGGCAACGGTGAAGTGGATACTACGGTATCTGAGGGGCTCATCCAGGTTGAGCCTATGTTATGGTGACGGAAAACCTGTGTTAGAAGGCTACACAGATGCAGATATGGCAGGTGACATAGACTCCAAGAAGTTTAGATCGGGGTTCATGTTCATGTTTGCAGGGGGAGCGGTCTCTTGGCAGAGCAAGCTACAGAAGGTCGTAGCATTGTCGACGACAGAGGCCGAGTACATTGCAGTCACAGAAGCATACAAAGAGATGCTTTGGATGAAGAGGTTCTTACAGGAACTCAGCCTGAAGCAAGAGGAGCACGTGGTCTATTGTGATAGCCAAAGTGTTATACACTTGAGCAAGAATCCAAGTCAGCATTCCAAGTCGAAGCACATAGAGATTCGGTATCACTGGATCAGGGATACTTTGGAACAGAAGGTGTTACAGCTTAAGAAGGTCCATACGGATGATAATGGGTCAGACATGATGACCAAGGCTTTGCTCAAGGGCAAGTTTGAGGTTTGCAGAAACCTGACTGGCTTGAAGAATGCGAATTTCTCCTGAGTCGGAAAGGGGAAGATTTGATGGGATTTCCTCCTCTTGGTATAGTCGGGCGCCCGGACCAAATTGGGGCCGGGTGACCGAAATTCCATCAGGAATGAGCTTTTGGGCAGCAATGCTACTGGACCGGTTTGGCTTCAGCCGGGCGCCCGACGGTCAAAGTGACCGGGCGCCCGATGACTCGGCCGGGCGCCCGACCATGTTGGTCCAGGCGCCCGAAATTGGTGCTTTCCAATGTTTTCTCGCTGCAGGTTTTTTTGAGTTGGTCGGGCGCCCGACGGTCTGGTGACCGGGCGCCCGACCCGGCGCAAAATGCTTGTACGCAGTTTCCATATTTGGCTCTAATTCCTCCGTTTTTTGTACTTAAGCGCTCCAAAACGGAATTAGGGCATCCTATTGGGTTGCTAACATGTCCAAGGTGAGAAAGAGAGAAAAAGAGGAAGAGAGAAAGAAAAGAGAGAGAAAGAGGAAGCTTGTAGAAGAGAGAAGTTGCTTGAAGAAGGGTTCTTCTACGCAACGGTCGTCTCAGCGCTTCTACGTCCTCGGGATCGGTGAGATCGTTTCTCCTTTACTATTCTCTTGTAGTTTATCCATCCCTGCGTGGGTGAAGAAGTTTGATCCAAGCGGTGTGTGTTTGTGATCGGTTATAACAGTTCCCTGAGATAGTGGATTGTTGATCTGGACTAGGTCCCATAGTTTTTACCTCTTTTGAAGGTTTTCCACGTAAAAAATCTTTGTGTTCGTGTGGTTGATGTTTGTTCTTGATTATTGCGTTAGCATAGTCTATAATTCTAGTGTATTGGGGGGCGAGATCCGAAGGTTTGTGTGAAACGCACCCAACACTATATACCAATGCGTTTGGATGCACCATTGAACTGAATTGCGATAGCTGTTCTAAGGAAATGGGAAAACCCAAAAATGTAACTCCCTCAGCTGAATTCACTAGGAGCAGTCTAGATTCAGGCATCAAATTGCAATGAAATTCCTCTTAAGCAGAATAGAAAAAAGAAATGCAATTTAGGTGCTACTTCCACGTTAGGACAGGTAGGAAATGTCGTTGAATTTTTTATTTCCTCATGATTAAACTAAAGGTTCACAATTCAATTCATTTGTAGGTGTTATCAGGATGACACGTCAGTGGGTGTTACCCTGAATGTGGGGTCTACCTTGATGTATCTGCGCCCGTGCATCAGTTTTTTCAGCTCATTTTAGAGCCTATTTGATTTCTAAATTACAATGCGAATGCATTCTAAATGGGTCATCGTTACTTTCCCGGTATTTCCCTCTCTTGAATCAAGGTTGACATTGACACCAAAATTGTTTTGGCGCAGCCGCGCAAAGAAGAGGATGGAATATAATTTCAATGCAAAAAAAAAATGTGGGGCTGCAGTGATGTATAGTTTATATCCATACCTTCCATCTGTTTTGCTTGCTCATTTTGGGGCATGATGCAAAACATGATGCAGATCTAAAGCTCAAGTGAACCACACCCCATTAAATAGTGGGAATTGAATGCATATCGTTGATAATTGCTTGGAGGGCATAGAAATTTTGGATCAAGCTGATCTTTATGTTTTCCCTCTATCCATATCTGCATGTTCTCATGAATAGGTTGGATGAGAAATAAACATCAGTGTGGGCCCTACATAAGTATTGACTTTCAACGGATAAGGCCCGTTAGGACCACTGTTTCACATGGTGTGGTCCATTTGAATTGTGGATTTGGTTTGTTTTTTGAGGCATGCCCTGAAATGAGCTCATGGAACAGATGAATGGCATGGATATAACATATTTATCTCAGTGGGCTCCATATTTTTATATGTATAGAAATACACCAAGCCTATTTAAAATGAGCACAACTTTTGATGAAGTAATTCCTCCTAAAACCTAAGTTGTTAAAAGTAATAATTATCAATTTACAAGTATTTACTTGTAAAAATCAAAATCAAATAAGCCCTTAAGGCATGATGGAAAAAATGAAGCAGATACATATCCCCAGTGGATCACACCACAAGAAACAGTAGTCATTGAACGCTCACCATTAAAAACCTCCTAAGGTCCACCCTAATGTTTATTTGACATCCAACCTATATTTAAGGCCACACAGATATGGATGAAGGGAAAACACAAGCTGATGGCCCTCGAGAAGTCTTTAATGGTGGGCATTCAAATTCCTACTGTTTGGTACACTTAAGAAACACACCTACTGTGTTGGCATCTCATCCGTATTGTTATGTGGTGTGGTTCATGTGATTTGTGGATGTAGCTGATTTTTTTTGTCGAAATACCTGACATGGAGGATATAACCTGATTGACGGACTGGATTTCAGGTGGGCACCACGGACTTGGGTGTGCGTGAAACACGGGTTATAGAGGATTTCAGCCCAACATTGTAGGAGCCCGGCCAACAATAAACCCTGAGGGGCCAACGTGATGTGTGCGTGACATAACTCGTCTACCTTTCAGACCAGTCCATGTGAGGATGTTTTTCAAAAACCAGTCCCATCCATTACTCAAGTGGGCCACATAAGAGGGAACGGTGGAGATGAGAACGTACACCATTGAAACCTTCATGGCCAATTGTGATGTTTATATTCATTAGATGGGTCCCAAGAGGATGAAGTGAAAACCAAATGTCCAACTGATTCAAAACTTAGATGCCCATATGTCCAATGATATGCACATGATCTGACTTTTTCATATGAATTTAGGCTCATGTTCTAATATGAAAGGGCGAAACAATAACAATAGCCACATGGTGGGTTTTATAAAGCTTTTCATTGCACAGGCTCATGCAAGGAATTCGAAGCCAAGAGATGGCTTTATATAGCATGGCGTAGCTGTGTTGGAAAAGTGATATAATACATGATGGACTAATGAAGAAATTTAAGATGAAAATATTAAATTTGTAGCTTTAAATCATGACATAAATAATTAATATCTCAAGTAATATTTATTATCATTTTTCTAAATATTACAACCAGTAAAAAAGCAGAAAAAATAACAAATTGTCTTCAACATGAAGATTTGCACCTCTAAGTGCATGTGTTTGGGCAAGATTTGGCAACACCAAATTTGACGATGCAGTTGCAACTGCATGACAGGCATAAAATCTGCACAGCATACATTGAATATATGTATAACAGTTAAAATTAATGACCAGGTCTTTGGAGAGACGTATTGCTTGGGTATCTTTTAGATAGGAACAAATAACCGTTAGAGCTACATCAATATTGAAACACAATTGATTAATAACTAACTATCATAATAAGAACGTGTTCGATGAAGGCAAAGCGTGGTCTACTAAGAGCAACTGCTGTGTTACAGTTGGCAACATATGATGTCCCAGATAAATTACAGGTACTCTTACATCGTTGCAAAAAGGCCTATAAATAATAAAAGAGAACACCAAGCAAGGATCCTTAAAAACTCTAAGAAATCTGAAAAATCCAACAATCAATCAATTAACCAAAAGGATCAATGCATGTTGTATCCTGTTTCTGATAGACCTTGTCAAAAACATTTAAAAGGAGCGGCCGATTACCATTTGTGTTCGAGAAAATTGGTCGTTCTCATTGGCCGATTGGCGTCTGCAACTAGGATAGTGGCCGATTTCATTGGCCGATTGCCATCTGCAACTAGAATAGCGGCCGATTTCATTAGCTGATTGGCGTTTGGCAACCAGGACAACGGTCGATTTCAACAGCCAATTGTCGTTTTAGGAATATCCAAAACTAAAGTGGGCTACAAAACAGAAAATAATGAAGATCAAATGTACTCCGTTGAAAGATTAGTAGGACATCAGAAACTTTGGATCATGATATATATATATATATATATATATATATATATATATGTGTGTGTGTGTGTGTGTGTGTGTGTGTGTGTGTGTGTGTGTGACCTCATGAATGGTATGGGTGGTGTGGATTTCCCACAAATATCACGTTGGTCTCACCTAACTTCACCAGACATAAGTTTCTATCAAAGGATTTTGCATCCAATCTACATGTTAGTAGCAGAGAAAGAGAGAAGTCTCTAGAAAGTGGTAGTGGTGGAACGGTTGCTGTAACCGCCAGGGAGTGGTGTAACCAAAGAGTTCTTCACAGTCAAGAGAAGTTACAAAAGCAAGAGGACCTCAGCAGTGCAAGAAGTCTAGCACCAATCAAACCAAAATCAAATCTAATCAATTTCTCAATTATCATGCTCCTTAGCATCTTACAATTTACATTCCATAGTGTAATCAGCACCGTTTCTTTCCTTAGCATAATTTTGGCCTTCGCATTCTGTAGCGTAAGTTGTGAAATTACATTATGCAATATCAAGTTTATAGAAATTGATCAATAGCTAGTATTTGAAATCTCTTCTTAACTTTATTCATCTAGAAGAGGTGTTCTTCAGCAAACATTTTGATGACCAATTATAAGTTTTTTTTTTATCATTTATCATATTTCAAATTCATTTCCTGTTATAAGGTACAAGCGCAACCCATTCTTAGAGGACAAACCCTACCTTTTAAGTATCAACTGATCCATATTATTAATTATGCAAGTGGTTGAATAGGCGATCGATCTTTTCAGATCTCGATCATATATGGTCAATTACGACGTATCTGCTTATCTTGGCGCTTGGAGTCATCGTTGTTTGGTTAGAATCGATCGATCTGCACAGTTGCTTCTGGCACGCCCGCACATATACATCACACACATGGCCGAAAATAACGAGCAACATTTCTTAGCGTGCCCAATGGGACTAAAAAATGGAAATTCAGTATATTGCAGATCAAAAGAGAATTTAAGCTGAGCTATCATTCGCCTAGGCTAGGCAAACTCGATTTGAACATGAAAATTTTAACAGATTGATGGCCAAGTAGACTAAGATCATAAGCTGGTTGAAGGCTCTCATAGTTGAAAGGATGTGAATGGCACAAGCGGCATGTCACACAAATGCTCCAAATGTTGAAGTCAGCTTTGTGGAGAATTTGGCACCAATACCGCTAGTATCTCCATCACAACAGTGTAACATTCATCCCACTCCAATCCAGGACGTGCGGACTATTCCACCGTTCGTCGAGTTTAAGCAACCAGAGTAGGAGGCCAAGAACTTCGTTCCTAAAGGCAAGAATCAAGGAACACTTGGGGGGCATCCTTCCCAATTTTTCTCCAGGAATCTACTATATCATGGAGCACAGAATAATATAGTGGTTGAACTAAATCTTGTAGATCGTGACCAAATCATGCAACTGGTCCAAGAGATAGCAGGCCAAGTTATCGGCCACATTATTACCCCAATCAATTATGAGCTTTATCTTGAATGGATTGATCGAAAGTCTCCATTGCCCCAGTTGATGTTGATATTTTTCGACCAAGGCTACTGAATTTAATATTTTTTTACCAAGACGGCCAATTTTAACGTTTTCTGATCAGAACGACAAATTCTTCAGCGCAAGTGCTGAAGAGCAACAAAATTTGAAAATACAATCAATGTCGCTTTCACCTTTTATACAAAGGCGAAGCGACATGGGGGACAATGTTGTATCCGATTGCTGTTTGCGTTCGAGAAAATTGGCTGATTGGCATCTGCAACTAGGATAGTGGCCGATTGCCATCTGCAATTAGGATATCGGCCGATTTCAATTTCATTGGTCGATTGCCGTCTGGCAACTAGGATAGTAACCAATTGCCAATCGAATTCAAGGGTAGTTGCCGATTACCATTCCAGGAAGATCCAAATTTAAAGTGGGTTGCAAAATAGAAAACACAGTGAAGCTCGAACGTACTCCATTGAAAGATTAGTAGGACATCAGAAACTTTGGATCATGATGATATATATATATATATATATATATATATATATATATATATATATATATATATATATATATATATATATATATATATATATATATATATTTGTGTTCTCTGTTCATCCAAGCATGAATGACCTTGTGGAGTATGGATGGTGTGGATTTCTCACAAATATCACGCTGGCCTCACCTAACTTCACCAGGTACAAGTTCATATCAAAGGCTTTTGTATGTGATCTACATGTCAGTGGGAGAGAAAGAGAAAAGTCTCTGGAAAGTGGTATCGCGATCGTGATCCATATTATTAAATAATTATGCAAGTGGTTGAATAGGTAATCGATTTTTTCAGATCTCGGTCATATATAGTCGATTACAACATATCAACTTATCATGGCGCTTGGGGTCATCGTTGTTCGGTTGGAATTGAGCTGCGTAGTTAATTCTGGTATGCCCGCACATACACACGGTCGTCATTAAATAACGAGCAACACATGGTACCCTGCCAGAGTATGAAATAACTCCCCTTTGGTTAAAAAAAAGAAAAAAAGAAAAAAAGGATAGGAGTGATCAGGGGACCACTGGAAATAGAAAAACTGCATGCACATAGCACGCGGCATACATGTGACTAAATTTAGAACGTCCAAATAGTGGACCTGGAAAAGGATGAGGCACTGCCCTAACTTTGCATTATATTCAGACTCTTTTCTTTTTTTACTGTTTTCCTTTGGAACAGTCTAATGGTCCTTGGTCGTACATTTATATATTTGGATCTGGAGGAAAAACTCCAATCCACGGTGGGCCTACAGAGCTTAAGCCTGGACGGACACCGATTGCCTGCGACTTAAAGCTAGGTGGGGTCCACCGAGATGTTTGTGAGAAATCCACGCAGTCCATCCTTATCGCCAGATCATTTTAGGACTGACAAGAACCAAACACTGGGAAATGCAAAACTCCAAGTGGGCCGCACTGCAAATAGCAGTTGGGATTGAACCTTCTTCGGGCCACAGAATTTTGGGATCATGATGATATTTGTGTTTTCCCTTCATCCTTATCAACACGTTGGATGGCACATAAACATTATTGTGGGCTCCAGAAAGATTTCAACGGTGGTGGACGCTTCCATCGACACTGGTTCATATGGTAAGTGGCACTTTTTTTTTTTTTTTTTTTGGTGTCAAGTCTTAAAATAAGCACTTTTTTTTGTTTTTCCATATTATCTTAGGGCATTATTCCAAAAATGAAGCGGAGACAATTATCAGGTGGACCATCCCATAAGAAACAGTGGTGATAGACCATCCTACTATTAAAAACTTGGTAAGACTCATCTTCATGTTTCTATAGTGTTTATTTACTAACCAATCTGTTGATAATGTCACGTGAGCCGGGATGAAGGGAAAAAACAAATATCAGCTTCATCTGAAACTTCTGTGGCCCATTAATGGTCAATCACCACTATTTCCTATGTTATGGTCCACCTGATGATTCGATCTGCTTCCTTTTTGGTATAATCCCCTTATTGTTATCTTTAGGCGATCATCCATCTACGCATGGTGCGTGCATGTTCCCCCTATCGTTAGACTCTGATACGGTCCACCCAACAAATAACTTCCAACCTTTGATGTGCGTGGGACATCCAATCCGTTCAACAGGTTGGCCCCATCATAATGATTACTTTATACAAATATCAGCCACATCCAGTCATTGAGTGGACCACGCTTGTTTCGCTACTTATCAATGGCTAGACATTGTTTTCTATCAGGTGGCCCACCTGATGAGTAGATGGGACTGATTTTTGCATTAGGTGGGCCAACCTATTAGAAGGATTGAATGTCTCATTCACATAATAGGTTGGAAGATGTCCTAATAAAAATAGGAAAAAAAAATACAAATGTTTTTAGATCTTTCTTTAGCACTTAAATGTGGAAGATGTCCTGTTACAGTTAATACACTAGTTTTGCTGTCATGGCCGAAATTCAAAGACAATCGTCTCACATTGCTCCTGATTATATGCAACAACTCAACAGACTGAAGTTACAAAATCTATTTCTCCAAGGGCCTGTTGTCCCTGATAAATGCACTACATACCAATGCGTTTGGATGCACCAATTGAACTGAATTGCGAAAGCTGTTCTAAGGAAATGGGAAAACCCAAAAATGTAACTCCCTCAGCTGAATTCATTGGGAGCAGTCTAGATTAAGGCACCAAATTGCAATGAAATTCCTCTTAAGCAGAGTAGAAAAAAGAAATGCAATTTAGGTGCTACTTCCACATTAGCACAGGTAGGAAATGTCGTTGAATTTTCTATGTCCTCCTGATTAAACTGAAGGTTCACAATTCAATTCATTCGTAGGTGTTATCAGGATGACACGTTAGTGGGTGTTACCTTGAATGTGGGGTCCACCTTGATGTATCTGCACCATTCATCAGTTTTTTCAGCTCATTTTAGGGCCTGTTTGATTTCTAAATTACAATGCAAATGCATTCTAAATGGGTCATCATTACTTCCCCCCTATTTCCCTCTCTTGAACCGAGGTTGACATTGACACCAAAATTATTCTGGAGTAAAGAAGAGGCCGGAATATAATTTCGATGAAAAAAACTGCAGGGCCCACAGTAATGTATAGTTCATATTCATACCTTCCATCCGTTTTGCCCGCTCATTTTGGGGCATGATCCAAAATATGAGGCAGATCTAAAGCTCAAGTAAACCACACCGCATTAAATAGTGGGAATTGAACGCATATAGCTGATAATTAGTTGGGGGCATAGAAATTTTGGACCAAGCTGATCTTTATGTTTTCCCTCTATCCATATCTGCATGTTCTCATGAATAGGTTAGATGAGAAATAAACATCAGTGTGGCCCTACATGGGTATTGACTTTCAACAGATGAGGCCCGTTAGGACCACTGTTTTACATGGTGTGGTCCATTTGAATTGTGGATTTGCTTCTGTTTTTTGAGGCATGCCTTGAGATGAGCTCGTGGAACGGATGAACAACATGCATATAGCATATTTATCTCAGTGGGCTCCATATTTTCATATGGATATAGCATTGCAAAATAACAGTTGGGATTGAACGCCACGGTTTGAAACCTTCTTCGGGCCACAGAATTTTGGAACCTTATCAACACGATTGGATGGCACATAAACATCATTGTGGGCTCCAGAAAGGTTAAAACGGTGGTGGACGCTTCCATTGACACTGGTTCATATGGTGTGGCACTTTTTTTTTCTTTTGTTTGGTGTCATGCTTGGGTTCAAGTCTTAAAATAAGCTGACGAAAGCAGATGGACGGAGCGACTACAACACAAATATCACGGTAGGCCCCACAGAGTATGAGGTCAGAGGGGGTTGCTGTAACCCGATCTAGATTGACAGACATGTATATGTCACCACGTGTGAGAGTGTAAAAGTGTGTGGGGGTTCTGGTAGAGTTCGTTTATTCTGTCGCCATTCATGATGCTGCTGGGTCGCCACCCACTGGGGACCAGATGCTGAGATGGTCCTACGATTTGAACAGTTCAAGCTCTTGTTGCTACACTAAGTGGACAATTCTCCAACAATCATTCTTAATTGATGATTGTAACCTTTGATTTATAAATGAATCCAAGAAGTCAAAAATGTCTTTCCAGCTTGATGTATCTATGCCGTCCATCAGTTTTTCCAGCTCATTTTAAGGCATGATGACAAAAATGAAGCAGATTCAGATCTCCAATGGATCACACCATAAGAAACAGTGGTCATTGAACTCTCACCATTAAAAACCTCCTAAGGTCCACCGTAATGTTTATTTGACATCTAATCTGTAGTTAAGGCCACACGTACCTGGATGAAGGGAAAACACAAGCTGATAGCCCCCAAGAAGTTTTTAATGGTGGGGATTCAATTCCTACTGTGTGGTACATGCCATGACCTCAATGTTGAAACGAGGCTATCTTCAGTCAGTCTGCCGCTTGAGCTATGGACCTAGGTTTACTTATACTACAATGTTGCAGAGGAAACAGTCTTCTTTTTCTATAGTTTGATTATTAAAATGTCAATTAATGTTATTAATTAATTATTAATGTTATACATTAATTGGGGTGTTGGTCATACATAAGATTTACATATATCATATGAAGATGACCTAATTAATGAGAAAGTCACTCCCATGGTCATGAGGTGGACCACCCATACCTGAAAAGAAAGGATGGCCTAAGAGAACCTGTCAACGGTCCACTATTCAACTTACATTAAATGGGTGTTTAGCTTAAATAAACCTAAGAAAACACGCATGCAATCGTTTGGTCACAAACCAGAGTTAAGTAACATCGACCGTGTGATGGACAGATAGGCACTGGTCTGAATTTACATACAATGGTCCCACCATCGTCTAGATCGTTCAAAGGGAGTGGATTAGGTGCGGCCCTTATTGTGGGGCCCACCTTGATGTGATTATTCTATATCCAAGCTGTCCATCCATTTTGCCATAGGCATGAGCCCGATAGTGACGCAGATCCAATTCTTAGGTGGATCATACACAGTAGTGATTGACCATTAATGGGCCACAAAAGTTTTGGATTAAGCTTATATTTGTTTTGTTTTTTACCTTATTCAGGTTCATGTGAACTTATCAATGGGTTAGGTGGTAAATAAACATTACAAGGGACCTTGGGAAATTTTTTATGGTAAGGCATTTAATCACCGCAGTTTCCTATAGTTTAGCCCACCTGAGTTTTGTATCTTCTTCTTCTTTTTTTCTTTTTCTTTTTTTTTTTTTTGTACCATGCCTAAAACGATTTGCCAAAATAGATGAACAGCATGGATATAGAATACATACATCGAAGTGGGGCCATACTAAAGGCCACACCTAATTTGCTCTCCGTTTGTTTAGCATGTCAAGGCATGAGCCCAAAAATGAGATAGATCCAAAGCTCAAGGCAATCATCTATGTTTCCGGTGGCATGGCCTTCTCTTGAGCTTAGTATTGGCCTCATTTATAGCCTTATGCCTTAAATTGATATGGAACATTGGATGGACGGTGTGGATAAAACACATACATCACCGTGGGCTTCTCTTGGCAATCTGAGTCCTTCCTTAATTAAACGTGGATTAGATGCGAATCTGGATCCAACCAGGTGGTTGCCGCCTTAACGGTAGGGCCCACCTCAATGTATGTGTTTTAGGACTCTGAGGGGCCTACTGGTTTATCAGCACCATCCATCCATTTTTCCATATCATTTTAGTATGTAAGTCAAAAAATGAGGCAGATCCAAGTCTTAAGTGGGCCACACCATAGGAAGCAGCAGAGTTATTGACGACCACCATTGAAACCTTTCTAGAACCCACCATGATGTTTATTTGCCATCCATCCTGTTCATATTGTCACATGTACCATGATGTTTAAGATCCACTCCCACAGCTCTAAAGAATTCAATGGTGTGTTTTTAATCTTCACTGTGTGGTCCACTCGAGCCTTGGATCTGCTTCATTTTTTACTCATATCCAAAAATAATATGGCAAAATGGATCAACACCACCTTGTATTTTAAGTTAATAAGGAAAATGAATATACGTGTTGATAAACCCATGCATCATGCTGGCCCTTCAGAGCCAAGCCTGTTTGAAGCTTGGGCATGGACCAAGTAGTACCTAATCCGCACCCTGTGTTGTAAATCCACGCCATCAGTCAGCTTTCCCAGCTCAACTTTGGGCATGGACCAAAAAATGAAGCAGATAAAACTCTAAGATGGACCACACGGTAGGAATTGAGTTTCATCCGGTCCGTTTAACCTTATTAATAGGTTAGATGGAAAATAAACACTACGGTGGACCTTCGGAAGTTTTTAATGATGGGCGATTGGAGCCTCTTTGGATTCCACCAAATAAGTTACTTTTTCTACTTACACTAGTAGATAAGTGACTTATTTCTCATAAGTTTGGTTTATGATGAGTTATAAGTAACTTTTTCTATTTAGAAGTATGTAATAGTTAAATTTTTTTATTTTTTAACTTTTTTACTTTTCATAACTTGCTGAAGAGAGGAATCAGAAGAGACAAAAAAGAAGAGAAGCGTAGAAGTATGTTGTTTGCCAAACATATTCATCTTCTTAATAAGTATAAATTAACTACGATAAGCTACTTATTCTATAAGTAGCTCATCTTAAGCAACTTACTATCCAAATTTTCCTTATGAAACCTGCGTCCTCTAGTGAGATTTGTATCGGCTTCATATTTTCCGGACCATGCCCTAAAATGTGCTGGAAAACGGATGGATGGCGTGGATATACAGCATACATGGACGTCAGGGCCACACCCACCTGGCTGGATCCGGGGTTGCACCTAATCCACGTTCTTCATTAATGAGAGAGAGAGAGAGAGAGAGAGAGAGAGAGATCACTTGATTACAGGTGGGCCACCTTCAGCTCAATTTCCACACTACATGGAAAAATTGTGAGGGGGATACCGAACCAATTTCATAGCCCATTAATTAGTCGGTAAAAACAAAACCAAAGTTAGGCCCACCATTTGGACGGTGAAAATAATGGCATTTAAATCCATGCCCAATGGTTCTTGTCGGGTAACCTGTTTGGTGGGGTTATCGCAGATGTCCAATTTTCTGTTCGTAGGTCCACTATAGCAACGGCTCATATTAATGGAGAAAATGTTCATTTATTAAATGGATAAGACTGTCCATCCAAAGCAGTTTTCGCATAGTGGTCCAATTGCTGAGAATAACTGCATAGTGGTCCAATTGCTGAGAAAATCGGTACGAATTAGAATTGGGGTCCACCGAGACGCCTGTGAAAAATCCACTCCATCCATCAGTTGAAAGACCACAATAGAATAGGAATCTAAAAGTCTGGCGGGATCCAAAAAAATCATGAGGGTCATACGTAGTGTTGTATATGAGTCCTGTAAGCTCGAAAAACTCGCTTGATTTGGTTCGAAAAAGCTCGACTTGGCTCCGATCGGAAGTAGGTTTAGGCTAAGTCGAGCCAAATTTTGGATGCCCAAATGAATTCAAGTCGAGCACCGAGTAAGGCCACACTCGACTCGAATAGTTGCTCAAAACCGGCTTAGTTATTCAGCACGGTTAATCGGTTGGAAAAGCACGACTTTGCTCGAATCGGAAGTGGGTTTTGGTCGAGCCAAGCCAATTTCTAGGTGCTCAAATGAATTCGAGTCGAGCATCAAACAAGGCCACATTCGACTCAAAGAGTGGCTCGAAATTGGCTTGGTTTGACTCAGTTCAACTATGATCGAGTGAATTGGAGTATAAATATAACCCTTCCTAATGCGGGTGAGGCGTGTTGTGGGATTGAGCACTGTCTCTCCCACAGATTACTAATCCGAATCCATGGATCTATTGAGAATGACACTCGATCTTCCTTAATTTCTCAAGGGGCAACTCGAAGAACACGAGGCAAACAGAGTATAAACTCAATTTAATTAATAATTCATTAAAAGCTACATAATAATTATCCAAAACGAGTTTAAATAGATTAAACATAACCTTAATTTCGTGTCTAACACTAAGAAAAGAATCCTAATACAATTAGAAAAGAAATAGAAAAATCTGCGCAAACTATATAATGTATGCTAGGTGTCGTCTTCCTTCCACTGGTACAAGTAATCCACATATCTGATGGACACGAAACATTGTGATTTTGCTGAAATCGATGTACTCTTCAAGATGATCGGTTCAGATTCTTTATATTAGTATTTGTGGGCCACCTGGACCATCTCCAGTTTTAGTGGGCGGAATTCAGAACTTTCTGGATAGTTTGTATTATTTTAGACTCCACGATCAATTCATAACTCGGATCTATGTGAAACTTGGATTTTCACGATCAATTCGTAACTCGGATCTATGTGAAACTTGGATTTTCTCGGTGTCGAGAAGCTCTATGAGATGGACGGAATGGATCATCATAAATGATCAAGATGGGCCCCATGAGTTGGGCCGAAGTTCAAAAACGGAAATATTAGTTTCCTGTTTGGACTGAAACTCCAAAACCAAAAATTTCAGCAAAGTCCGCACGTCTCACGACCGGTCATGAATAACCCCAAATCGTCCAGCGATCTGCACTAAATTCCAGTGGTCGTCAGATGACACTTTTTTTTGCATTTTCTTTTATTCTTCCTCTGATCCATCTCCATTATGAACCTCATCGATCATCGCCCTTGATCATGGAATTCACTCCCTAAATCACTTACCCCTAAAAAAAAAAAAACTACTCATCTGAGCGCCTCTCTCTCTCTCTCTCTCTCTCTCTCTCTCTCGCCCACCCGGCCCCTACTCGCTTGAGCCCCCCCTCTCCCAAACCCTAACCCTAACCCTCTCCCCTTCTCTCATGCTCACTCATCCGGCCCCACCGGACCAGCCCCATTCCGGCACTCCCTCCCTTGCTCTCTTTCAAGTCTCGGCTCGACTGCCAGTCACAGGCTACCCTGTTTGTCCGCTCAACATCGGTCTGCCCTACCTATCCAATTGACCACGAGCGGTAAGATCCTCTTCCTCCCTGCATGTATGCTTGAACTCACACTCAGCTCGAAAACTTTGACTCGACTCAAACTCAAACTCAAACTCAAACTTGAACTCGCTCGGTCTGCTGACCTCGACTCAGTTGAATCAAGTTGAGTACCAAGCAGGGGTAGGAGCTTCGAGTTCAGCCAGGGCCAAGCTTGACTCGACTCAACTCGTTTACCGCACCTATACCATTAGAAACAACGGGATTGAACGCTCACCATTGAAAACTTTGTGGGCGCAATAGAAGTTCTGTATCGGGATGATATTTGTGCTTAGAGTTTACCCAAGTGGTAATAACTTTATGAACGGTTTGGATGGTATATAAACATCAGTCGAGTCCAGGAAGGTTTCAACTGTGGACGTTTCCATTCCACTGTTTCGTTTGGTGTGGCTCACATGAGGTTTTGATGAGAAAAAATTTGCTACACCCACGCCTTAGCTACGCTAGCTACACCGGGTGTAGCAATGACCCACCATGATGTATATGTTGTGTCCACGCTGTTCATCTATTTGGCAAGATCATTTTAGGGTATGGCACAAAAATTGAGGCAGATCCAAAGCTCAAGTGGACCCAGCACAGAAAATAGTGGGTATTGAACGCCAACCATTAAAACTTCTTGGGGGCCACTTGAGATTCAGATCTGCCTCGTTTTTGTTATAATGCCCTAAAATCATCTCGCCAAATGGATGGCCGGCGTGGATTCAACACATACATTATGGTGGGGTCATTGCTACACCCAGTGTAGCTAGCGTAGCTAACTCGTGGGTGTAGCAAAATTTCTCTCGGTTTTAATCTGCCTGATTTTTAGCTTCCTGTGCTACGTGGTCTTGTAAAGCTGATGTACAGAGTGGATTTTTCACGGGAATCTATGTGGTCCGCACATAGTTTCCGATTACAAGAACTTTCAAGGGGCACAGGCAATCCGCGTCCGAATTAGAGACGAATGAAACTGCCGTCTGCCTGCAGATGCACTGGATCAGCTCCTTGAAGAGCAAAATGGATAGATGACGTACGGTTTGCATTTGTTGTAAGTGTAACTGTAGACACCCCACCTTCGGCTACACTGTTGGTAGAGATAGCTGGTTGAACGGAGGACCATACCCCCAAATCCCAAGTCCAAACTCAGCCAAACTCACCCTTGTAAGCCCCATTCCATAGCCCAGTTCAAGCCTGAACCCAGTCAACCCAGTCCTAAACACCACCCAGAAAAACCCCCCATAAAAAAGGCCAGTCAAAAAAACCCAAAAAAGTCAAACTCACTGAGTCAACCCGCTGAGTCAACCCGCTGAGTTAACACGCTGAGTCAACCCGTCGAGTCAACCCGTCGAGTCAAAACACCGAGTCAACCCGTCGAGTCAACCCGTCGAGTCAAACCACCGAGTCGACCCGCTGAGTCAACTCACTGAGTCGACCAGCGAGTCCAACAGCAGCCCCGAGGGAACGGCCGTACTCGCTGGAAACCGAGGAGCGGCCGTACGGGAGGCCCATGGCAGGCCGCCCGGACAAAATTACGACTTCTGCCACTCTCTGCTACTATAAATACCCCCCTCCCCTTCTCATTTCAACAGACCACTCAGCCAAAGAGAGTCCGTCCTTCTGAGTCATCCTTCTCCACCCTTAGCCCATTTTTCCACCAAGGAGAGCCCGAGTGAGGAGAGCCTAACCCTGGTCCAGCTTTGCCTGACCACTGGTCCAAGCCTCCCAAGCCATTCAAGTCTTGATCCAGCCACTCGAAGCCAACCCTTGCGACACCTCCGTCCACTCAGCTACTCATTTTCCAGCATCATCTCATTTGCATCTAGCATAAGTGCAACATTTACTTTTCTTCCAACCCCCCTGCTTCACTACAAGCACCTTGATTACTCAAGCACACATGCATATGTCTTTATATTAAGCACCTGTCAGTTCGAGCGTATGCTCTGGGCTTGCCCGTTGTTGGAACCTGCCCATCAGAAACTCTTACTGTTCAGACCTGCATTCATGCTTCACTATAAAGCACCTTGATTATTCAAGCACACTGCATACGTCTTACATTAAGCACCTGTCAGTTCGAGCGTACGCTCTGGGCTTGCCCGTTGTTGGAACCTGCCCATCAGAAACTCTTACTGTTCAGACCCGCATTCATGCATCATGTCATCCATGAGAATATACGAGGATTAAATTAGACTTTCAAATATTCGATCGATTCTGTGAAGTAGAGACCGTACTTCGGTACGGGCAGTGTGTGGGGTGCTTAACCTCTTCCCACCCTGTAACCGTGATCCCTTACCTTGAATCTCTGGCCGCAGATCAACAGGAGTCATTTTAGAGGAAGGAATCTTCGGATTCCCTTCTCTAACGTTTCTACGGGGTCTAGCCGACTGTAGATTCGAAGTAACTGGCTAGTGGCGACTCTGGTCTTATATAAACTCATTTAAACATATCCAGCTTAACACGACAACCAAACGAAGCCCTCGAAAACGAGGCAAGCCAGTGGCACAAACGACGATTTCGCACGCACGCACCCCTTCTTCTTCTTCTTCCGAAAGGAAAGGGAGAACGACGTCGTGTGGGAGCGCGGAAAAATCGGCGAGGGTCCACAGAATGGCGACTCCACTGGGGAAAAGCTAGTCCCACTAGTCGTGATCCGACTTGAAAAACAGAATCCTTCATATACTTGAAAGTCACTAATCCTCATATAATCTCATCTGCATAGCATTCTACCCAAACCCAAACAAAAAAATATAGAAAATTCCAAAACAAAAAAAATAGAAAATCCCAAAACCCAAAAAGAGTAGAGTACAGTCCTCACCATTGCGCCACCTCGGGCTCAACGTGTTCGGAGATAGCTTTCCTTCCACAGCATAATCCGCACTCGGGCTCAGCAAGCCATGTCCGACCACGAAGAAGAAACTCATCACTTCCCTGCTCTTGAAATGACCGAAGCGCAACCTCCAGCGCAACAGCCCGCTGACAATACGCCAATCATACAAGAATTGGCACAAGGAATGAGAGCAATGCAAGAAATGCTCTTGCAATTCATGCAAGCACAAACCACCGCAGCAGCCAACAATCAAGTTGGCCCAATTCAGCAATCTCAGCAACCATGCCGGGTCCTCCCGGCCTCCAGTTCAAATCAAGCACAACCATCGGAGTCTGCCCAAGACTACCGACAGCAGCCATCTCAGCCCTTCGCTATGGGGCATTCTTCTCAATATCTTCCTGCGACGACAAGGCCATCTCAGAGCACTTCCGTTGCAGGAACATCCAGTCAGCTTCCAGTCAATCTTGCAAACAACAATCTCAGTAGATCTCAGCATGTCCCCGCCGATGGGACACCTTTTCAATTCCAGCACATCCCCGCCGATGGGATTTCAATTCAATTTCCAGCAACAGGGACAGCACTGGCGAATGCCCACAACGGGGGTCAGTGTCAAGCCCACATCAATCAGCGGACAGTGGCGAATACCCAACAAGGGGGTCACTTCCCAGCATCTCAGCCTCCTGCAAACAGGAGCACTTTTCAATTCCAGCACATCCCCGCCGATGGGATTCCAGTTAATTTCCAGCAATCTTCAATTCAGCAAAATCCAGTTAATTTTCAGCAATCTTCAATTCAGCAAAATCCAGTCAATTTCCAGCAAGTTTCAGTTCAACCTTCAGTACAATCTCCAGTTCAGTTACAATCCTTTCAAGCACAAGTTCATCAGAATCCAGTTCAGTCATCAAATCAATTTCAGCAACCCGCGGTTGCTTGTCAGCAAGCCCATAGGGTCGAAGACATCGACCACTATGCCGAAGAAGAACGTGCCTTACTCCAGGAGGCACCAGTCGCTCGAACAGATCATTCAGGACTGGACGAGTTGCGGGAGCAGTTCCAGATCTTGCAAAATCAGCTTCAGCGACAGCAAGGAATCGACCTACCTTCGACCAAGTTCAGAGACTTGTGTCCTTTCCCAGATGCTCAGATACCTCAAAACTTTGAGGTTCCGAAATTCAAGAGATACGATGGCAGCGGTTGTCCCACAGCACATCTCAAGGCTTTCTGCGGGGAGCTGAGTGCAATCGCAGGAAATGAAGGGGCCCTTATTCGTTTGTTCCAAAAATCTCTGAAAGGCGATGGCCTAGATTGGTACACTTCATTGGACTGCCACCGCATCAGAACATGGGAGCAGCTCTCCCAGGCTTTCGTCGACAGATTCGCATACAATCTCAACATGGCACCCAGAAGAGCCGACCTCGCAGCACTCAGGCAAAGGAGTGATGAAACACTATCAGCTTATGTGGGACGTTGGCGAGCTATGGCAGCCAGAATGCGGACACCCATCGACGATGAAGAACAAATCTCCATGATTGTTCATTCAACATATCCAGGCATATCCGGATATCTTATCTCGCATCCATATGCGAATTTCTCACAATTGATCCGTGCTGGAGAGCAAGTCGAAGCAGGGATCCGGGCCGAGACGATCTCCCCATGGCCTCATCAAGCCACTCCAGTCAAGAGGAACAGAGTGGAAGGAAGACCTATCGGGCACGGGAATGGAAACCGCAATGGCTCTCCTCCTCGTCCAACAGAGGTAAACAACATCAACACCACTGCTCAAGGAAATCAACGTGCTCCCCCACAGGGACGTCAACAGTATCAGCAGCATCAAGTTCAGCATCAGCCTCAGCGGTATCAGCCACAACCAAATCCTCAGCCACAGCCACCTCGACAACAGCAGCAGTTCAGGGGAAATGGCCAATACTCATACCAGAACAGGAAGAATTACAGGGAGTTCAGGAAGTTCACTCCACTCAGTCAACCACTTAGTCAAATCATGACTACGCTGGTACAAAAGCAGTTACTCACTCTGATGACACCTAGGCCTCCGCCTCATCCTCTGCCTCCAAACTACCGAGAAAATGAGTACTGTGCCTACCATCAAGGACGTGGCCACGCCACTGATCGATGCTATACTTTGAAGAATGCCATACAAGACCTGATTGATGACCGCAAAATAGTCATCTCGGTCCCTGAAACTTCTCCAGCAGCTTCCACCAACATCCTTCAGAATCCTCTGCCTCAACATCCGACAGACCCCAGTTCGTCTCGTGGCCCTGCAGTCAATAGTATAGAAGAAGGAGATCATCTTGGTCGCTTCTTCTCCCCCATCCAATCCATTCACGCCTACACTTATGAGCCAACAAATCCTCCTCCAGTCTTGCAAGGGGCAAGTCCCTTTCTTCCTTCAATCTCCGAGCCAGTAGTGCTTGAAGGAGCACCTCCATATGATATACCAGCTGTTCAAGGGGCACCTTACAACCATTCAAGCTGGGAACCAGTCGTCCTGGAAGGAGCTCAGTCATACATCGTGCCCACATACGAACCTGTCATCTTGCAAGGGGCAACTTCAGAACAATCCAATCCGCAATGGAAGGATTACACTCATCAGCAGCAAGAGCCCGTTGTCTTGGAAGGAGCTCTTCCAGTCAAGCCTGTCATATTGCAAGGGGCAAGTCCCGGAGGCGTATCAATCACGCTACGGCAGCTCGGACGAACAGAGAAACCTCCTGCCATATCAAGAGGACCAGTATTCATTCCATGGGAGCCCCCCACCCCAGGAACAGTCAAGCCAGGACCACGACCTTATGTGGTCTATGAAGACAAGCCTCGATACTACCCCTTCAGCACAGGCAACAATGTAGTCCTCAAGGCAAAAGCTCCATACGAGGAAGATCTGGTACCCACACCAGCACCGTTGCAAGAAACGGTGGTCCTAGAAGGCAAAAGGGAGGAAAGCTACAAAGAGGTTCCATGGCACTATCCAGAATGCGCAGAAGTGGGGAACATGAATCCCAATGGGCGTTGCATCCGAAGAGATAATCAGAACAGAGGAGATCCCAAAGGCGCCCTTTCAGGCCTCGGCAACAAAAATAAAGCCGCATACGATGTGGCGAATCAGCTCAAGACAATCCCTGCACAAATCTCAGTATGGGAGCTACTCTGTACATCTCGCATACACCGAGAAATGTTTGCCAAAACCTTGAACGATGCTCATGTCTCCTCCGATACGGCACCAGAAATGATAGCTTTGATGATTGGACAACTCCTGGCTCCGCGCGCCATCACCTTCACAGATAATGAGTTGCCACCAGAAGGACGCGATCATGGGCGAGCCCTCAACATAGCCTTACGATACAAGGACCTCTGTGTCCCGCTGGTCCTTATCGATAATGGCTCAAGCCTAAATGTCTGCCCATTCAAGACTGCGGAACGTTTGGGAATCAGTCCCTCTTCATTTCGACCCAGCACCATATGTGTCAGAGCATTCGACAACACCCGCCGATCAGTGGAAGGGGAAGTTGACATAGAGGTACAGATAGGTCCGGAAGTCTCCACCATCACATTTCAAATCTTGGATATATCAGCCTCTTTCAACATGTTGCTCGGACGACCGTGGCTGCACAAGGTTGGAGCTGTGCCATCAACCCTGCATCAACGAGTGAAGTATATCTGTGGAAATCAAGTGATCTCTATCCATGCAGAGAAGGAGCTCATCATTCCTTCCAATGCTGCTGCCACTGAACCAGACATCCCGGTCATCGATATCCAACACTCTGAAGAAGACATCCCGTTTCACAGTTTCGAATTCGAGACTGTGAACTCTATCGCCAATCCAGAACCGATAAGGGTGAACCGTGTCTTTTCACCTGCAGAACGTCTGAGCCTCAAATACCAAATGAAGAACCACTTCAAGTCCAGAAAGGTACCACTGATATATAACCAGCGCAAATGGGGACTCGGATACAAGGCAACCTTCATGGATAAAAGAAGGAAGAAATTTCGGTGCTCACCCATCCAGTTCGTCAAGCCAGGAGAACCTTGCAAAGATCCAGGAGGGAATCAACCGACTGCACTACACAAAGGCCTCCCGATGAGCCTAGTTTGGGCCACGTGGCCCCTCATTCGATGGGATCAGATTCTCGAACCATCTAAACCTCCAGAAGAAGAAGAAAATGATGAAGACAAAGAAGGAAGTCAAATACAGCAGCTTCAGGACCAGGTTACCCTGACACCTGCTCCCAACCAGGGGCACAACCTGCCCACGTCAGCATCAATCAACCAGGGGCACAACCTATCCACTTCTCTCAACCAGGGGCACAACCTGCCCATTTCAATCAGCAAGGGGCACAACTCGCCCATCTCAGCACCAATTAGCAAGGGGCACGACTTGCCCATCTCGGCAAAGTCAACATCATCAATCATCAGCCAGGGGCAGAAGCAGCCCATCCATTGGACCAAGAAAGGGAAGTGGTCAGCCCTAGATTGGTCTGATGTCCAGGTTCCAAACTTGTGTCTCACTGTGAAACCAGACGAACTGCAATGCGAGGTAAGTGATCCGGGAGGGACTGAGTACGACTCAGATCTCGAACCCGACCAGCAAGAAGTCATGGTCATTGGGCCAGACCATGATTCTTCGCCCAAATCATCAACCCCCACCTCTTCAGGGGAGGAAGTGTGGGGTCCTGAATGGTCATCTGTTCCCCTCACTTTCGAATCAGCCAAAGAGCCATCTGAGGGCTCTGGCTTCCAAAAAAAAATGCCTGTTTAAACAGCGACCGGAACTTTGGAACAAGTTGGGCTCAATCATGGTCTGCAATGCCCGCTTGTTCAAAGTCCCGTAAATTTCAAAAACCCAAAAAAATAAAAAACTTTCAAAAACCAAAAACATCTATCATTTCAATTTCAGAAAAATCTCAAAAACCAAAAAACATTTCTTTTCCTGCATTCAATAGTGTGCCAAGTTCGTCTAAAGAGTCGCATGAGTTTGAAGTCGAATCATATGATTTCGACATCGAATTAGACTTCGAGCTCATGGGTCTGGACGAAGCTCGGGATGAGGAAGATAATGATCCAGCTCCCGAACTAGAGGATCTCCTCAAAAAGTTCGAATCTAAAGCCAATGTTGTAGCCGATGATTTCGAGATAGTAAACTTAGGGACGCCTGAGGTCCCTAGGGAAGTACGCATTGGAAAATCGTTGCCACCTGAGATGAAACAGAAAATGATAGAGTTCCTAGCTCCAAGATTGTCCAACTTCGCGTTCTCATATGAAGACATGCCGGGGCTCGATGAAGAGCTCATTGTACACCATCTGCCAACCAAGGCAGATATGAAGCCAGTGAAGCAGAAACTCCGAAGAATGAAGCCAGAATGGGCTCTGAAAGTCCGAGATGAAGTCATCAAGCAATACAATGCTGGATTCTTGGTAGTCTCCAACTACCCTGAATGGCTCGCCAACATCGTACCAGTACCGAAGAAGGATGGCAAGGTTCGAATGTGCATCGACTTCCGAGATCTCAACAAGGCCAGTCCAAAAGATGACTTTCCATTGCCACATATCGACACTCTGGTCGACAACACCGCTGGATACAAGATCTTCTCATTCATGGACGGGTTCTCAGGTTACAATCAGATCAAGATGGCCGTCGAAGATCGCGAGAAGACATCGTTCATCACTCCCTGGGGAACCTTCTGTTACAGGGTAATGCCGTTCTGTCTGAAGAACGCAGGAGCAACATATCAGCGAGCAATGACAGCACTATTCCACGACATGATGAACAAGGAGCTCGAAGTATATGTGGACGACATGATCGTCAAATCTCGCACAATTGAAGGACACTTTGAAGATCTGAAGAAATTATTTAACAGATTAGAAAAGTATAAGCTCCGTCTCAATCCTCAGAAATGTGTCTTCGGTGCAATGGGAGGTAAGCTCCTCGGCTTTATGGTGAGCGAGGATGGCATCAAGGTTGACGAGACCAAAACCAGAGCAATCATCGAGATGCCCCCTCCTAGAACAGAGAAAGAAATTCGTGGCTTCCTCGGCAGAATTCAATACATCAGTCGCTTCATCGCACAGCTCACACCTATCTGTGAGCCAATATTCAAGCTCCTTCGGAAGAACATCCCAAAAGAATGGAATGATGATTGCCAAGTCGCCTTCGACCGCATCAAGAAATATCTCATGAATCCTCCAGTCCTAGTGCCTCCCACTCCTGGACGACCACTATTGTTATACATCTCGGTAGCAGCAGAAGCCATTGGCTGTGTCCTCGGCCAACACGACGAAACCGGGAAGAAAGAACAAGCAATATACTATTTGAGTCGAAAGTTCACCGACTACGAGACCAGGTATTCCCCCATCGAGAAGACTTGCCTCGCCCTAGTCTAGGCAACTCAGCGACTCCGTCAATACATGATTGCATTCCCTATTCTTCTTCTCGCTCACATGGATCCGCTCAAATACCTGTTCGAGAAACAGGCACTCACTGGAAGGATAGCTAAATGGCAGCTACTCCTGTCTGAGTTCGACATTACCTATGTCACTCAAAAGGCAATCAAGGGACAGGCCCTCGCCGATCATCTTGCCGCTCACTCTCTCCTAGATTATCAACCGCTCAAGACGTTCTTTCCTGATGAAGATCTCTTGCTCATTGAAGAGAATGAAAAGAAGAAGAAAGATGAATGGACATTATTCTTCGACGGCGCAGCAAATTCTAAAGGGAGTGGTATTGGAGCAATCCTCTACTCTCCAGATGATGTCCCTATTCCTATCTCGAGGCGCATCGCATTCGAGTGCACCAACAACATGGCAGAGTATGAAGCATGCATCGCTGGCTTAAGGGAAGCCATAATCTTGGGCGTCAAGAAGCTACGAGTGTTTGGAGACTCACAGCTTATCATCAATCAGACCAATGGCGAATGAAAGACCAAAGATGAGAAGTTGATACCATATCATGTGTATCTTGACAATCTGATCGAAGAATTTAAGGAAATCACCTTCTCATACATGCCCAGAGCCAAGAACCAGTTCGCAGATGCTCTCGCCACGCTCGCATCAATGCTCGAGATCCCAAAAGGAGCTTCAGAATGGGAGCTCACAGTCGAAATTCAAGAAGAACCTACTTTTTGCCTGCAAATAGAAGCCGAAGCTGTCCCTGACAAACCCTGGTATGCCGACATCAAGCAATATCTCGAAACCCAGGAGTATCCAGAATCAGCAACAGCAACAGATCGCCGAACCATCCAACGTTTGGCCTGCCAGTTCACCATCAGTGGCGAAGCTCTCTACAAGCGATCCTATAATCACATCCTTCTTCGATGCGTCGATGAAACAGAAGCTGCAAAGATCATGGAAGAAATACACGAAGGAATCTGTGGCCCACACATGAATGGGCACATGATGGCAAAGAAGATTCTACGACTCGGCTACTATTGGCTCACCATGGAGACAGACTGTTGCCAGCACGTCAGAAAATGCTTCAAGTGTCAGGAGCATGCGAATCAAATCCATGCCCCATCATCAGAGTTATACAACCTGACCACCCCCTGGCCCTTCTCCATGTGGGGACTCGACATCATCGGCAAGATCAGTCTCAAAGCATCAAATGGTCACGAATACATACTTGTCGCAGTCGACTACTTCACCAAGTGGGTAGAGGCAGCCTCCTACACCACGATTGCAGCATCTCAAGTGATCAAATTCATGAAGAACAACATCATATGCCGGTATGGAATCCCTAATGCCATCATCACAGATAATGGGACCCCGTTCGTCAACAAGAAGATGGATGACTTCCTCAGCAAATTCAAGATCCAACGTCATCGATCAAGCCCCTACCGTCCCCAGATGAATGGTGGGGTAGAAGCCGCAAACAAGACAATCGTCAGGATACTTGAGAAGATGGTCGTGACCTATCGAGATTGGTCAGATATGCTCCCATATGCACTTTGGGCCTATCGAACGTCTGTACGGTCTGCTACGGGCGTTACTCCTTTCGAGCTTACTTACGGAATGGAAGCAGTCCTACCAGTCGAGGTGGAAATACCATCACTACGAGTGTTACTCGAAAGCGAAATTGAAGAAGGAGAATGGCAACGGGCCAGATTCGATCAGTTGCAGCTGGCAGATGAAAAACGCATGCGTGCACTAAGTCATTCACAGTGCTATCAGAAAAGGATCGCTCGGGCTTACAACAAGAGAGTCCGAAAAAGGAGCTTCAAGGTAGGCGACATGGTCATGAAGAAGATTCTACCGTCGCACCTTCCAGATCCCAGAGGAAAGTTCAAACCCTCGTGGGATGGGCCACTGATCATCAGAGAAGTACTTCCTGGAGGCGCCCTCAGACTCACCAGCATGAGAGGGGTGGATCTTCCTGAGACAACCAACGCCGACAACGTGAAGATCTTTCACGGGTAAGTCATTCTGACCTTATCAAGAGTTACTTTAATAGAGCTGAAGTCAGGAGGTCGAAGCTAAGACCTCTAAGAAATCATCCCGTCCACCAACAAGTGTTTCAAATAAGGGGATTCCAAAAGAGAAAAATACAAAAAAAGGGGGGGGGGGGGGGGGGGGGGGGGATTCAAAAAGAAAAGAAAAAAAAAAGAGAGAAAAAGAATACAGAAGAAAAAGAAAAAAAAAGAGAAAAGAGAAAGAAAAAGGGAAGCCAAAGCAAGGCACCCGAGGAAAAAATCAACCCAAAAAGAAACACAGTCATCCATCCATTCATCTCAGAGGAGTCTTTAGCAAAGACCGACAGCTCTATCATCGTAACTTAGGATAATGGCTGAAAGACTGCCATCGGCCGACAACGACGGATTCCCGACCTCTAGCCGCCGCAGTTATCCAGAGATCCAGAAAGAAAAGAAAAAAAAAGAGAGAAAAGAAAAAGAAAAAGAAAAAGAAAGGTGTGCCTAAACAAAGAGGGCGGAGTGAAAACCCGAAAGGGCGCTCCGAGTAAAAACAGTGGGCATACAGCGGACTTGGTGAAAACCTGAAAGGGCGCCAAGGGTAAAAACAGCACAGCTGCCAAGGGGCAGGCAAGACCAAATACCCGGGACGTGGTGAAAACCCGAAAGGGCGCCACGGGCAAAAATGACGGGAAAAAGCCGGCTGTGGTGAAAACTCGAAAGAGCACTGCAGGCAAAAATGGCTCAAATGAAAAAGAAAGAAAAAATAAAAGTGCAGGTACCAAGAAATCAGACAGTCCAGATCGGTTCAAGCAGTGAAAGTGCAAGAACAAGAGGAAGTACAGTCAGGAGCGAAGAACTCTACAAACTCTGACAATCTCAGGAAGCAAGAGTTTCCATTGCCTACATCTCTAGGGAACCAAAGGATCAAGCAAGTCAAATCTCGAGACATCGGTCAAAGCATTGGCCGAGCCCCAGTTCTGATTCCTATATCCCGACACAAAGTCCAGAAACACTCACAAGACAACTCATGGCACAGTAGATTTTCAAACAGTTTTCTCTTTTTAATTAGATGCATCATATTTCTTTTACACATATCATACCATCTTTTTCAAAAAAATACAAAAAAATTTCATCATCATCAATCATATATGCAAAAAAGAATGTGCAGGTGGCCAACACAATCAATCTCTACCCTCCTCCTCGGCCACATCAGGTGAGTCCTCTGACTCATAAAAAGATAGTCTCGCTCTCAACCTGCTCACCTCCATACGCAGGTAATGCACCTCATCGCGCTCAAGGGTACGGATCGCTGTCTCCTCATCAGACAACCTCCGATCGGCAGCCAATCTCCTCGACATCATCTCACAATGATACCGAAGTGCAGAGATCTCAGACAGCAGATGGCCATGAGTGGCCAAAAGGAAGCCAGGATCGATAAATAGGCACTCCTCAAAGGGTTCATATGAACCAGATGAAGAGCCAGCATCTCCAAGGATATCCTGCTCATCCTCGTCAACAGTCTGGTGCCAACAAGGGATACGTCGATACAACGACTGCTCAGCAACCCAGTACTGGTACGGGGCGGTCGCCATCGGAAAAGTCCGCAGCTCAAAACCCAGCAAATCAGCAGTCAAGTGACTCGCCCAAGAACAATCAATCCGGGTCCTGAAGTCAGAGGACCTAGAGGGAAGTGCTCGACACCCGATACCCGTGAAAGCAAAAAGAGGAACATCCTGCTCATGTCCAAACTGCCGCAGGAACCAAATGGGATGGTAAGAAAAGTAGGATCGAAAACCTACCAACATCAGAGGATGGCGGTGTGCATCGCAAAGCACTGGAGGAAGTGGAAGCTGAGATGACTCCCAACGAACGTTCCAGTCACGCAGTTCAGCAAACATCCTGCGATACAAGGGCTCGCTCATCCTAGCTGTATGAGGAAGAAACTCCATAATGTGTCGCATAATGTCAGAGCTAGGAATGCCAGGAAGAGGTACAGGAACGGTCAGAGAAAGACGCTCCCATAGCCAGACCTGATCACAAAAGAAGTTCAGTTAGAGCAAAACAAGTCCTGACAAAGCAAAAGGAAAAGGTGTAGAAAAGATACCTGAAGGAAAGCACAACAGCCGCGAAGGACACGAGTGCGGCCCAGGGCGCAGTCGGTCAGCCCATCGAATAGCTCGGTCAAGATGAGAGAAATGATCCCCTGCCGACGGACAGCTCGGCTCATCACCTCAAAAAGCAAAGGAGTCTGGGACCTGCGCCATCCCGAGAACAGCACCTCAGCAATCAAGCAAAACATCAGTGCGTTCCGAGCAAAGGTAGAACCGGCCATACTCTGAGGACCCGAAAAAAGATCATACAGCAGGTCCAAAGAGAACACTACAGCATTCTGGCCACCAGCTGCAGGCCGAACAAGATAAGGGATCCCAAGCCAGTTCTGCGGTGTAGCAGTCTTCGGCGATGTCTTCGGCCAGAAGTACTGAGTATAATCCAAGGGTAAGCCTGTCAAGCGTGCAAGCTCCTCCAAAGAAGGCCCCATCTCCATATCGTTGAACGCAAACAAGTTCAACGAAGGGACCCAGTCAATCGAGGCAGCTCCGAGCATCCTCCAGTCAATGTCAACTCTAGCTATATGAATCAGACTGCCAAAGCCATAGGACTCCAAATCTCGAATCTCATAAACTGACAAGCTGTCAAGCCAAGCAAGCAGTCGTGGCGAGCAAGAAGGACGAGGAAGCAGCTGACAAGTCCTCACTGGTACCCCCTCCAGCACAAAAGGACAAAAAGTCAATAATGGCTCATCAAGGATCGGAAGGTCAACAGGCGAAGGAGAAGGAAAAGCTGGAACCTCTGCAGACTCGACAACCCCTGACCTGCCCTCAGTGACGACTATGTCTGATATGGTCGCATCGCTGTCTGAAACTGTCACAACCTCAGCCGCATGAGAAGACTCGCCCACCTCATGAACAGAGTGCGCAAAAGACCGACGACCAAGGGAAGGACAATGCTCCCCATCAAAAGGAATATCAGTGAAGATCACACCGCACATCGTGGCATCCTGGCTAATCTGACCGTCGAAGAATACATCTGAACCATCAAAAAGGGTCCCGGCAGCCCCGATTGAAGAATCAACGGTCAGATCTGGACCTGCGACCCCCTCCAATAGAAAATCATGTATCCAGTCATCATCCTGGCCGATCAAGGGGATCATCGAGGCATCTACACCGTCCATCATCAAGGGGACATCATCAATGATCACATCAAGTCCACCCAAACAAGTGTGCCGCACATCTCGGCCCTCATCCAGAGCATCCAAACCGTCAAAGGTACCATCTGAGCCATCCATACCATCCAAACATGAGATCAGCCCATCTATGTCCCTCATAGTCCCATCATCACCGTCCATCACGTCATCCATGGGACCCACACTCAAGGGATGCATAGCCTCACCTATGTCCCATCCCATCATCTCATCCATATCATCCATTCCTCCCATAATGAGGGGCCCATTCAAATCAGAAAATTCAGCCATCCCACCATTAATGGAGCCATTCAAAGCTCCACCAACCACCATCCCTAGCCCCTCATCAATGCTTCCATTCAATGCCCCATCGACATCCCGAGAGATTTTCAATAAAAATCGGCATCAGTCTGGATTGTCCATCCGCTGACACCGGACATTTTTCCAAAAACAAAAAAACATGTTTGCCCCTCTTTTGTACAGTTTCATGGTCCGAAGACCTTAAACTACACTGGGATTAATTTCTCGGGGGACCTTTCTCGCTTTCAACTAAAAACCGGCATCGGCCTCGACCGTAGGGATCATGGTTCGATAACCCGGATCATTTCAAAAATACCAAAAATATTTTAAAGCTTTCCATAAAAACCAGTATCAACCTTGATCATCCGAGTTGAAATCTGGAACCTTTTCAAAACAAAAAAAATATATATATATATACAATATAAAACAAAAAGTTTTCACCACCAGTTTCAACCCACCAATTTATCCCCAGCGGTCCGAAGACCTAAAACTACACTGGGATTAACTTCTCGGGGGCTTTCTTTCCTAACCTGTTCCAGGCATGGCTGACACTTGATCGTACGGGTGTCTGGAATCTCTTAAATAGGTAAGGGCTGTGGCGGGCAGAACTCCGCAATCCTGTTCGTGTTGAACGCACTGTGATAGACAACCTTGATTTGGAAGTCGCTGTTGAAGCTGACGGATGTTCCCTGTTCCTAGAACTCATGAAGGGGATTAAGGCTGTTGGGAGGTGGAGCTCACCCTCACGGAATTGTGAGCAACGTAAGACCCCAAACTGGATTGACTAAGGGAAATGTGAGGGTGTGGCTCATTTTGTGGCCGAAGGAGTCCGTCGGACGATACGTGGTCTATGTGCATTGCACATGAGGAACAGGCAATGTGGGTGTGTTGACTGAAAACCCTCAAAATCTCCTCATCCGAAGATGTAAAACTACGGCACTTAACTGTGTGAGACTCGTCTTGCTCGCTGACGTAAAATGGATCGGGTGCCTTACTAGCAGTAGAAGCTGGAAGTGGATGGAAATTCCACATCTTTTCCCTGCATTTCAGAAAAATCACAAAATACAAAAAACATTGCAAAATCACCTCTTTAAAAATCACAAAAAAATATTTCCATCAAATCAAATATCTGCAAAAATCACAAAAATACTTTTCTTGCTTTCATAAAAAATATTTCGAAAAATCACAAAAATATTTCCTGTGTTTTCAATAACCAATCTCTATCCTGATCGCTCAGGTAAAGATTCGGACCACATATTTATATAAAAAAAAAAAATCACAAAAATTAGCATCCCCAGCACTACAATTCAGGAGTCTTGAACTCCGCTCACTTCACAGTATGGGATGACGGATCCAATCGCCCGTAAATTGGAATCTTGACCAAAATGGGCAACCAAACACCATCTCAATCACATGAATGCCCAGAAGAACATCTTGAAGTCGAATGATATCCTCGTACGTTCTCATTAGCAAAGAAACAGCATCTTGGGACGATGGACCTGATCGACCACGGGTCGGGATCTTGACCAACCCGCTGTCCAAACCTCCGTATCAAAAAGAAAAATCCCCAAGGGAGTACAACCCTACAAGCAATAAGCTCAAAGTTCTCTGCACCCACAGCAAAAGCAAAACCATCAAACGAGAAGAGAATGAGCCAAGCCATGCATTCATCATGCATCTCCAT